>CM036587.1:27434016-28850891 GCA_020745705.1 Hemiprocne comata
AGCAATAAAGGCCATGCACAGTACGATGCTCCCTAGGCGTTTTGGCCTCTGTACTGGAAAGGTAGAAAAGGTAACGCACCCGTTTCCCCATCTATGTGTGACAGGACTGATCTAATGCACGACAGAGACCGGTCTACAGCAGAAGGGGCTGAAAGATCCCTTCCCTCAGCCGTCTGGAGAGCAAACGCTCCCTTTCGATGCCACACAAAACATTTTAAAATTGCCTGTGTTTTCGGGTAATTCCAGCATCGAGATGCAATTGCCCAGCTGTGAAAAGTAGAACAAACAAAGGCAAGGAATCGCTGGGCCTAAGGTAGAGCTTAAAGCAAAGCAAAAGCTGCCTCCTAGCAACCTATAGGTAGAGAGGAAGCAGGAACGCGTTAGGAAATACCTGTAAAATCAATAGTTAATTCATCCTGGATGACTAACGCAAATGCAGTGGTTACCCTTGGGCAAAATGTACGAAAGGTGATAATAGATCTGAAGATCAAAGACAGCCGTGTACAAAATTATAGCAGGTTAAGCCATAGTTAAGTGTGGTTGGAGTAGCTGTGCCATTTTGCTAATTTAAGCTTGAAAGACACATGAGGCATTACAGGCTTCCCAGGCTGGGGTTTGCGGAGAAGTGCATGGATAGATGGGATCAATTCGGGTAAAATGTAATAATGTGAATTTATGAGCTTAACAAATAACTTCAGGATTTTATCATTGTCATTGGTAATAGTCGCTTCCAGCAAGAGATTTTTAAATACTCAGCAAACATTAATCATGGGAATAGACCTGATGGTTTTACAAATGGGATTTTAGTGTCCTTAGCATGCACGCTGTCTCTCCTTTGCTTTCTCTTTGGCACTCATGGATTTAGGGGCCCGATTCTGAGCATGCAGCTAGACAAACACCCCTTCTTATGCTCTAATATTACAACTTCAAAGTCTGCAAGGTCAAAGACACATGTGGGAGTTGTTTTATTTGTGTGTTTGATTTTAAGATACATGCATGCATATACGTCTTACATATGTATCTCATGCCTGTAATAATTCTGATCTGTCAGAGTGGGCCTGATCCTTGCACAACTCATAGAGTGCAGGCTCCCTCCCCAGGACTTCTCCTGAATTAGGAGCAGGATGAGACCCAAAGCAATCTTGATAGCCAATTACTCTCTGAGAAAAGAGAATTTCCCTTTCTTTAAAAACTGCTTTAAAAATAAAGCCACAATTCTGGTTGCATTATGCCTCCTCCCCTGTCACATCAGCAGGGACTGCTTCATCGTGCATATTTTTGGATGCACGGTTTCCCTGTGAGATGCCCTTTGTCTATTGGCTCCTGTCTCCTGGCACAAAATCATATGATTGCCCGTGTTTGACAACAGTTTGCCCAAATGATCAAATGACCTCCAAAATTCTGAATGAGGCATTTAAAGCAGGAGAGCTCAGAGCATATATTCTGTTTCAGCTCAATCAATCTGGCCTGCCCGGGGAAAGTAACATTCCAGGTAAAATCCTGCATCCCTCTCACTTTCCAGCTCCACTTTGCCTCTCCTGTTCTCTCCAGCTGCATCCAGAGCCAGAGAGCAGCAGTAGCTACCCCTCCTTTGCCATCCCCAACTCCGTGACCGACTGGCATGGGCTCTCCAGAGCAAGCCCAAGGCCCACAGTGCCTTCCCTGCGTGCCCTGGGTGCTAATTTCTGCTGCATTTTGGTTTACAGGTGAAGATCTGGTTTCAGAACAAGCGCTCCAAATTCAAGAAGCTGCTGAAGCAGGGCAGCAACCCTCACGAGAGCGACCCTCTGCCCGGCTCCGCCGCCCTCTCGCCTCGCTCTCCGGCTCTGCCTCCAGTTTGGGACGTTTCAGCTTCTGCCAAGGGAGTCAATATGCCTCCCAACAGCTACATGCCTGGCTATTCTCACTGGTATTCTTCTCCACATCAAGACACAATGCAGAGACCACAAATGATGTGAATTGTCCAAGAGAAATAATCCCCCAAGAACGCCTCGTCTCGACATGGCAAAAAGTTCCCCTGCTTTGCCAAGCCGTGCCAGCTAACAGGCTCTGTGTGAACTTGTAGATGCGGCAAAGAGACAGTGGCGCTTTTTTTTTTTTTTTTTTTTTTTTTTTTTTTTTTTTTTTTTTTTGTAACCTCAGCGATTGATCTTGAACAGAAAGACACAATTTTCATTCTGGCGCACAGAAGACACTTCTCTTTAGGATATTTTCCTTTGGACTCCAAGGCACCAGCCTCTTTCTCTGTGGAGTATATGTCAAAACAAACTTTTTACAGACTTTGCCCACAAGAAGAACCTGAATATACCATGGCAGCCGTTTTTACTTGTTTAATGAGCTAAAGACATTACATGATGAAAGAGAGACTAGTCAAAGCTCCTTCATTTTTATTCACCAAATACGGACTGGGGAAAAGAATTGAGAGAAGGGATTAAAAAAAAAAAGAGCGGAAAAAAAGAACTGGTTGAAAAATGAAAATATACTGTAAGATTAGAACATTACCATGAAGCAAACCTGCATGCTTTCTCAAAATGCAATGGGCTGCGGCTCCGAAGAAACCACCATCTGTCCTGCGAAGAGCCCCCTCACCCGCACCCGCACACACCCACACACAGCCGGACAGACTCCCGGAGACGAGCAGGAAAGACAGAGCGAGGGACCCGCGGCAAGACCCGCCGCCGCGGTCTGGGGAAGGAAGGTTCAGTGCTGCCTGACAGCAGCCTCACCCCCGGAGCGAGAGGGACCTTTCCCCCGAGCAACCTTTCTGTATATATTGTTGAATTTTAGTTGTACATATACTTTGTATGTTTTTGTCTTCTTTCATATATAGAGTAAAAGCCACAAACGCCTGCCTGGCTCCTATTTATCTCCACCTTAGCCGATTCCCACCTCCTCCCGACCTGCCCCCTCCAGTTCGGCCCGGACAGCAGACCGCTGCCCCCCTGCTTGCCTGCACGCACGGACATACCTGAACATACATCTGCCAGCAATGACAGAAAAGATGGGGTTGGGGCAAGTGTAGTTGGTGGTTTGGTTAGTCTTAAGCCTACAAGTAAGACAGGAGATACCGAGACAGCAAAGATAAGCCTGGAAGATGTTTCTAGTTCACCCGGCTATTTCTGCTGCGATTTCACTGCTTCGGTGCTCAACTGAGCTGAGCTTTCTCGCTGAGGCAAATCTCAGAGCCCTGCCTTTCTCCCCAAAGGTCGGAGACTCCAAATTATTAAGAAAGGAGGCGCCCTCCTTTGTTTTTAAAGAGCAGACAGTGCAAGCTGAGGAATGTTTTGCAAAGCCCTGAGAAGTGCCCAGGCACACAACACGCTATCCAGCCAGCTCCAGCCTCACCAGCTTGTGGAAAACACAGCAACTACTGACAATGAAAAGCCCTTTCCTCATCCAAGCTGGGTGCCCCATACTGCGAGAATTAATGGCTAGAGACCTGGACATCCTTCAAATTATGAACCTTGAAACCACTGAGCCATTTATCAGAAGTCAATAGAGATCCTCAGAGTGCTCCATATAATGACAGCTACATACAGTCGTGCAAAAGGACAGTCACTATAATTAGACACAAAGCAAAGACTACTTACCAATATACCAGTTTTTTTGGGGGTGTTTTTTGTTTTGTTTTTTTTTGAGCAACTTCCACGCTCAGTCAGTCTTCAGAGTGGTTTAAAACGGATCAGTCTTGTCATTTTCTACCATTCGTATTGTTACATTAGGAAAAATGTTTTCTTTTCTTTTTTCCCCTTCCCACTGTGAAACTTTGGGTTCAGAGCTCCCCAGGATCAATTCTGAACAAAGCCTCCAGCTGCAGTGCCATCCAATTTGAAGCAGACATTGGGGACAATTTAAGGTTTTTATCCACAAGAAGGTTTTTTTCCATTCTCTTAAATGCAGCCATAATTAGAGTAATTTTTCATGTAGCCCGCTGATTACAGCGTTTTTACCGTCAAAGATAATTACCTGTAATTTTCTTCCACTTTTAATACTAAAAAGCCATCTTTATTTAGATTCAGGAACAGGAAAGGCGAAACAAAAGAGGAAAATTATTCTGTTATTCATACACAAATTGCAGAGACGTAGGGCCTAAAATTGAAAATTAACCAAAATTATAATGCTGAAAAGAATGGAAGAGGCTTCAGAAGTACAGCTGGTAGTGGGGCTCACTGAATTATTCAAATGACACTGGAGAGAAAGCTACCATACATTTAAACCAACAGCACTGGGGGGTGTGTGTGTGTGCATCCTTCAGCAAACCCTGCCGTACAACCCCCAAACTGGCCCCCGTGTGGGCTCACCCTCGCCCCCGCAAAAGGGTGGTGGGTGCCCAGGTGAGCGAGCCTCGAGCCCAGGGAGCCCTGCCCAGCCCCGCCGAGCCCGGACTGCTGGGTCCCGGCTACCTCAGCCGCCTTAACCCTTTCACTGCAACCCCACAGTGGGGATGGCGGCGGACGTTTACACACCTCCCTCTCCCGCGCTGGCGGGCCCGCGGGGGTGGGAGAGGGGGGGCTCTCTGCTTCCCGTTGGCTTCCGGGGGGCTCATCCTCGCCTGCACTCCTCGCCATTGCCGGCGTGGGTGCCGGCTCGTAAAGCCTCTCGGTGCGCCGTGCCCTCCTACCCCACGAGTGATTTCTCAGGTAGGCTTAAATAAAGCGCAGACAACAAGCAAGCAAGCCAGCAAACAAATGATAATAATATTTTTTTTGAAAGCTCGATAGCTTAACGGAGTGGGAGAGGGTGCGGGAGGCTGGCCTTCCCCAGGAGCGGGATGGGAGCGTACCGCAGCAGCAGCGGCAGCGCCCGCTGCCACCCGCGCGGCAGCCGCCCCGGGAAACTCTCGTGAAATAGCGTCATCTATGAATGGAGTGCGGCCGCTCCCCCCGCCGCCAGTCCCGTCGGGCCGCCGGCACTGGGGCCGTCCGCCTCCGGGCTCCGCCGCCACGGGGCGGCGAGGACGGGCGCCGCGAAGAGCCGCGGAAAGACGCGCTGTCGCCGCCCCGCTGCGGGACCAGGCTGCCGCAGCTGGCCCCGGGTATGGCAAGAATTCTCCGCCGGTTGCCGAGCCCTGCGCCGCCCCTCCGGGAGTCCCCCCCCGCCTCACTCTCGGCACCGCCCGCCACCTACAGCAGCACCGGGGGGAAAACAGGGCGCAGAGCTGTCGGCGTCTGGCCCCGTGAGGGGAACCACTGGCGCAAGAGCGACTACGAAAGCGGGGGAAAGAGGAAAGACGGAGCGTGTCTCGAAGGGGAAGGCGCGAAGCAGTCACAAAGCGACCCCAAACCCAAGCAAGCCCCACAACTTACCCCCTGTGACAATCTGCTAAGCAAGGATCGGGGTCTAGAAATCTACACTGAACAGAAGCAGTGGAGAATATTTTTCTGAGTCTCAGGGCAGAAGCTCTTTCTCTAGATTCTTGGTTGAGTGAGCACATCCAGGTGTGAAATTGTTTGCACACCCCAGCACCTCTTATATTGCCAGCAAAATTAGCTGTTATTACTGTCACTGTTTAGTGATGGTTAGCTTGATAAAAAAAAAAAAAAAACCAACAAAAAAAAACAACAACTGCTGTAATCAAGACCTGGCGCATCTTTGCAAATTACAGATAATTGTAAACGTCCAGATTATGATAATAGCATCCTAATCCAGCCTGCAATATAATTATTACAGAGTGTTACATCTGAAACTGTCCAGTAGGGCTAATTCAGCCATTATTTAGACCCTATTTTTGCACTGCAAATGGGTTGCTGAGTTGAAAATGTACGATTGTAATTTCACGGGGCACTCAATGAGTAATGGTATAGGGAGAGAAAAATACAAAAGTGAAATGTGAACAGTAGCGATCAAATCAAACTCTGAAGGACAAAAGACTGTTTGATTCACAGGGAACGAGAAGAGCGGGAATTAAGAAAATAGCAAATCAGTGGTCTGCAGCGTTACGTGTCCAAATCTCAACGAGTGCGAGCCTAATGTGCAGGCAGGGGCTGATGCTTCGGGCTCCCGCACTCATCAGTTCGCCTCTCGGCACGACTCTTCCCGGCAGTCTCTCCCCAGTACCCGGAGGATGCCCGGGCTCCCCACTCATCCCTAAAACCGGGCTCGCCTTTGTCGTGTGCCTCCTCTCAGGTGACTGAACGTCACTTTCGGGCAAGAAGCCTCGGGAGCCTCATAACTGGGCGGGGGACAGTGCGGGGATGCAGGGTGCGGGAATGTGGAGATGCAGGGATGAGGAAATGCGGGGATGAGGAGATAAGGGGTGCGGGATGCGGAACGCCGGGGCCGGGCACCCTCCAAGCTAAACTGCGGCCCCCGCGGGCTTCTGCCCTCCCGCAAACGCGCTGGACCTCTCGTCAGGGGTCCTTAAGGAAATTATCACAGAACTGTCTCAATTGTAATTAATTAACCAAAAGAGCCCAGCTAACAGGACTACCTGCAGCTAGCGAGGTTAACTCATTGGGCTAGTTCGCTTTCGACTCCTGATTAGCTTTTATTAACCTTGGGCACGAAATACACAAACCCGTTTCGTTTTTAATGGGCCAAATCATCAAAGCGCGGTTGCTGCCCCGCCGGCAGGTACCGGCAGGCTCCGGGTGCGGGAGGGGGGGTAGCGGCCGGAGGTGGGGGTGCCGGCCCCGGCCCCTACTGGCCTCCCCCGGCTGCAGCTGCCCCTGGCAGCCCGCAGCCTTCCTCTGCGCACTTTTCTCCCGGGGAATTAATAAAAATAATGTGAAGAAAGGGAAAGGAAAGCTCAGTGGATACCGCGAGGCCAAAACCCTATAAAACGCGTTATATGGTGCATATCGAGGAGACTGTAAATATTTCCTAGGATGGAGAGCCAGCTCCGCAGTCAGGCAGACGATGCCGCTGCAGAGCATGGAGCCAAGTCAGGATCCGGCCCGGCGAAGCTCACGGATCCCTGGTGCAAAGTCCAGGCTGAGGTTTAGGCAACCTCTCTGGGACTGCAGTGGGGCAGGCAGCAGCGGGAGGAGGGCGAGGAGGCATCCCCAGGCTCCTTCTTCCTTGCCAAGTGCTGAATCAGTAGCAGCTTCTGGCCAGGGCCGGCTCCCCGGACCTCACCTAGACCGAAATAAGGAAGTGAGAGGGCCTGGGAGTTTTTCTCACGGCCTTGAAGTCGTGCCGGTGGAGGGTGTTCACACAGACACTCGGGGAGTGGGTACGTGTCAGGATTTATCAGGTCTATATTCCTGGCAGATAAGCCATTGCTTATCTCCCCCAAACCGCGTGTAAACAGGCACACCGCCGAGGAAAGAGCAGAAACATTTAATTGATATAACAGAGATTCTCCCTAAAATAAAAAGGGTGAAATGGAGGCTTGACGTAAACTTCGCGGTTCCTATTTGTAAGGCTCTTGCCTGATTTATAAATCAGGTTATTGAAGGCAGCCACTCAAACAACCGAAAGCACTAAAAGGGGTTTTCCCCTCGCCACCCCGACTTTCCTGAAGCAATAGATCTCCATTCCGTAATCCACAACCGAACCACCTAAAGTATGTCAGTCGCAAAAATTGCGTCGTAGAAGTCTTTGATGGGTGCCACATGCGCTATGCGTTTGGGATCCTGCGCTGCCGGCGGCGCAGCGGGCAGAGCCCGAACGCCCGCGCAGGCAGCGCCCGACGGGGGGGAAGGAATTTCTGGGGGAGACCGGAGGGAGTGAGGGGGCGACAGAAATGCCTGACTAGCGGGCGGCCTTGACGCTGTGACAGGTTAGAGGGGGTGGCGCTTTTTTTTTTTTTTTTCCCCCAGGGAGGAAGGGGAGGGAAACCGAGGGCGAGGAGGCAGCGCTCTCCGGGATGAAGGCTCGCCCATCCCGAGCGATGCCGAGATGCCCGGGCAGGGAGCAGCGGGAGGCTCTTCGGGGGAACGGGGGGAGGTGTTCCACCGTTGTTCGTAGCTGCGGGTGACATGCCGTCAGTTGTGTGTGTATGGGGGGGAGTGTTGTGGGTGTGCCCCCCATCCGGGAGCGAGAGCATTTGGGGAGGTGGGGGGCGGGGGGGAATCTGCTGTGGGTGGGAGAGCGCCAGGGGTGCAGGCAGTGACAGCAGCTCTGGAGCTGGGGCAGCTGGGGTTGCAGGCGGCTCTGTGTGTGTGCCTCTGTGTGTGTGTCAGGCCCTGTGGCTCAGCCCTGGAGCCTCTCGGCACCCACAGGAATGTGGCTCCTCTCGGCTCCCCGAGCTGCCCCGGCTCCGCATGGAAGTGGCCGCCAGGAAAAGAGAAGGGAGGGGAAGAGAGGGGGGGAGGAAAAAAAAAAAAAAGCCAAAAACCCCCCACAAAAACAAACAAACAAAAAAAACCCAAAACCGCCCCAAGCCAGCAACCCGCGGAACCCAAACCCGGCGTCAGACAAAGGACAGTTCATCCCATCCCTTTCCCGAGGAGGCAAAGGGGGAGGCCCGGACAAGCCAGGCTCCCTCCGGCCCAGACGGGGCCCCGGGGCTGCGCCCGGGCGGGGAGAGGCGCCGGGGTGTGCCTCCTTGTCTGTACGGGGACAGGGGGACAGGAGCATTCCCCCGGCCCGCTGCTGTCACGAAGAGGCGGGCGGCTGTGAACCTTGAGTGTGCACCGGAGCCGGGGCGCCGGCGAGCCCCAGCGAGGGGCATTTCCTAACCGGGTCTACCCTTTCTCGGGAAGGGGTGCCAGGCTCTCCGCGACCTGCCCAACACCACCCTGATGTGGGAAGAGAAGAAATTAAGCAAGAGAGGGACCAGCATGGAAACCGAGACAAGCTCACTCGGCTGGCTGGGAGCGGGGAGCGGTGCCGCAGCCAGCGCCGGTAGAATGAATTCCCATCCCTGCCGGCATCCTGGCTGCCGGCATCCCGCCTGCCCGGAGCTGTTCCTGCCTTGTCCGCCCGAGCTCTCCCGGCCCCCGCAGGTTACCGCAAGTAAACAGCACCGCGGCAGCTCCTCAGAGAAAAGGGTGGGGGAACCGACTTGGGAAATAGACTTTCACCTCTTTGTGCACAAGCCTTTCTGCAAAGGGGAGACCTTGGAGAGGAGACAATCTCTTACTGCAGGTTGAAAAAAATACTAATGCTTGTCTGGAGGGAAAAGAGGAAAAGAAGGAAAGAAAATTTAAAGATTGAGCTTTTTTTTTTTTTTTTTTTTTTTTTTCCACAGGTTGGAAGTTAGCAGAAGAGACAAAGCCGAACTTTTCAGCAGACCAGGAGTCGGGGAAAGTCCTTGAAACCTTGCAAATGAAATGAACAGGAGCCAGTATCCAGAGCCGCTGCGAGAAGGTGAGGAGGGACGGGCAGTGGCGGCAGCCTGGCCCGCTACCCGGCAGCGGGAAGGGGTGGGCAGGCGGGGGCCCTTGCTGCCCTGTCTCCTGCACCCACGCACCCCTCCCCGGCGTGCAGGCAGCCGCTTTACCGAACAAACTGGTCTATTGTACTGCAAGACATTTGCCAACCCCCAAACCTGTTACAAAACAGCAACCCCGGGCTTCTTTCTTTGTGAAGAAGCACACGCACAGTCACACGCACACTCACGCACACGCGCAAAACATGGCAGGCAGGAGCGGAGGGAGAAGAATGGAGGGGGCGGGCAGCGGGGAGGAAGACTGGAGACAGGTAAGTGCGCCCCAGGGCAGGAGCGTGCCTTTTCAGGCCTCCTCTCCCGGCCCTGCCAGCTCCCTCCCCGACATCCTCGGGTGACAGGGGGTAATTTTCTATCTCGGGGATCCTTCAAGAGACGCCTTTGTCACATTCACCGCTGCAGCCTTACCCCGCCGTGAATTCCCAGAGCGGCTCCCCACTCACACCCTGACGGCCGGGGAGGGGGGCGAGGTGGCCGCGGGAACCGATGCTGCCGTGGGGGCCCCGCGGGCCGGCTGCTGCCGGGGAAAACCCGATGCCTCCGCTGGGAGCGGGGCCCACGCTCGGTACTAGCCGCCAGGCCGGTGCGCTGCGGGCCGTGGGAAGTGCACTGGTCCCCCTTGGTGCCGTACCCCCGACCCCTCCCCGGTGCACCGGACAGCGCTTGGGATGTCTCCGCCGCCCGGCTTTTTTTCCCTAAATCATGTAAACAGAGATTAAAAAAAAGTACCTCCGGGAAGTCCCTCCTTCAGCCGGAGCCGCCGCAGGCTTTTATCAGGAGCAAGGGGAGCAGGGCCCTTATTTTATCCTTTTTCTCATATTTACTGGCTCCCTTTGACGGAAACGTAATTTGTATAATTAGCCGAGCGCACACGGGCGACTGATGAGAGTGTGCAGCTCTCGACGCTAATTGCTCTCAGGAAAGGATTCAGTGCGGCTTATAGCAAGAGATTTGCTTTCTAGCGTCAGGATGGGCAGCTTTCATTTCAGCTTGTATCACTGTGCAGTAAGGTGCTTGCAGTCTTGGAAAAGCCCCTCTCCCAGTGGGGAGGGAGCATGTCGCCCCTCGGCTTGCCCGTGGGGACCTACAAGGGTCAGATCCTGTCAACATGCCCTGGCTGCAGTAGTGCAGCACAGCAGGGTGACCGAACATGAGCGCCCAGCATCGGGCCCCTCAAAAATCCCACTTTTTCTCACTTGCTCTCTGCAAGCAAATTGGCATTATTATTTTCTCCCCTCATACTAACAGAAGAAGGGGTGATTTGGAAACGTTTCTCGTGGTCGAAATAATTTTATTTTATTCAGAATATACAGTTTAATTCCTCTATCTACAAGTATTTACAGGGTTAAAATAACATTGAAAAAAGTCTCTGGAAAAGTTGAGGTCATAGATTTCAAGGCACCATTGACAGTGTCCACAGCTGAGCCAAAAAATGTCCGTATTGTATAAAAAAGGGTTTCCTTTGAAATGCAATAAGTTACATGCACAAGCTTTACACATTTCAATCTTTTTCTTTTCCCTTTTAAAAATTCCCCATATGCATTCTTTTTGTTATTATTCCTTAACAGTAAAACACAGGAGTCCAAGGAAATAAAAATAATAAAATAATAAAGGTCAGACTCTAATAAATTGTCCCAGAGGCCAGCGCTAACGGGTGCTGTAGGGAGCCATGGGGTTGGATGTGGGAGTTGATGGAGTTGGCAGCAGGGTACCAGGAACCAGAGCTTTCCAGGTAGCTGGATGCAGGGGACGGGTTGGAGTTTGGAGGGTGAGTGTGTGCGTGCGCATGGTGGCTGAGGGAGCGGGATGAGCCCTGAGGTTCCCAAACTGCAGGCGACTGTGGAGAGTTGCAGGCCATGGGATCGCTGGAGCTGGGGCTGTGCTCTGGAGGCATCTCCCCGTTCTTCATGATCTTCTTGATTTTGGATCTTTTATTCTGAAACCAAATTTTCACCTGGGAGGAGAGGAGAGGCAAGAGGGAAGGGGAGGGAAACCGACACTGTTAATGCCCGCCTGGCAAACCGGCGTTCCACGGCTGCGACGGACCCGCTCCCCGCCGTTCTCCCGGTCCCTCCGCGGGGCCCGATCTGTCCCCTCCCCCCGCGCCGGGGCGGGGGACCCCGAGCTCTGCGCCCCGCTGGGCAGAGCCGAGCCGGGGCAGATAAAGCAGAGCAGAACCGAGCCGAGCCGAGGGCGGTACCTGCGTCTGTGTGAGCCCCAGGGAGGCTGCCAGCTCGGCCCTCTCGGGCAAGGCGAGGTACTGGGTCTTCTGAAACCTCCTCTGCAACGCCGCCAGCTGAAAGCTGGAATAAATAGTCCGGGGTTTGCGCACTTTCTTTGGTTTGCCGTTCACCATCCTCACCTCGGGCTCCGCCACCTCCTTCTCTACACGAGCGCAAGGGCGAGAGAGAGACACAGACGCAGACGTTAAGGCGCGGGACACGGCTCCGCTCTGCGACGCGCAACCTGCGCCGCTGGCGGCAGCGTCCCGCCCGAAGGCTGGGCCGGGCCGAGCAGCGGCGCCGGCCCGGCGGGCCCTCGCGGCTCCCCCCCGGGGCTCCCGCCAGCGGCGGTGGCCCCACGCACCCTCCGCCGGCTCTCCGCAGTGAGACGGGGGGGCCCCGCTCCCTCCCCGCCAGGCCTCGGCCACCCCCGGCCCTCCTCCGCCTCCCGCGACCGCCCTGGGCATCGTCCGCGGAGGGCGGCGGCGCCGGGCGCGAAGCCCTGCGCGGGCGGGAGCGCGGGGCATGCGCGCCCGCCGCGGGAATTAGGAGGATTATTGGTGCCCTGCTGGGAAGAGGCCGGCCCGGAGCGCAGACCTATCGAGGGCACCGACCGCTTCCCCCGCACGCCCGCTCCTTCCTCCCGCCGCCTCCGCCTCCGGCGTGTCTCCAAGCGCTGCCGCGGCCGCACTCGTCCTCGCCAAGCCCCAGCCACCTGGCTTGGCTACGAGCTGGTTTTATTTTCGTTTTTCCCCGTCTTTTTTGCTTTTTTTTTTTTTTTTTTTTTTTCCCACAACAGCTTACAAAGAAGTAAACGGAAAGCGCTAAAAACACGGCGCTTTCTGGTAAAAAACCCTCCCGGCCTCGCTCCCCCTCCCAGTCTCCTCCCCCGCCTCTCCAACACAGGGAAACTTTCTTTGCCACCGCGAACCTGAGTTTGAGACACGCAACAAGACTCGGCTATTTTCCCCCCTCTTCCTGCGGGGGGAGGGAAGACGGAGCCAGCCCTGGTGCAAAGGGGCAGCTCACCGACGTTTGCTTCTTAAAGCACTAGTCCTAGGATTTGTGGTTTAGACCGTGCGGACTGGTCAGGAAAACTCGACCCATCTTTCCTTTTTTTTTTTTTTTAAAAAAATCCTTTAATTTTCCTTTCCCCTCCACCCCCTTTTTTTTTTTTTCTCCTATTTTTTTTTTTTTTTTTGTTTATTTCTCCTCGTGGTTCAGGGAAAGTTGCATCCCTGCAGAGCCCTGCCGGGGCGCGCTCTCCCAGCCCCCCCCGCATTCCCCGGCTCTCACCTGGCTGGCTGGCGGAGCTCTGTACGCGGTTGTAAGCCCCGCTGTACTGGTGGTAGGGGCTGGCGTAGCTGTAGTCTGCATAGGCTTTGGCAGGATAGCTCCCAGCAGATCCGTTCATGCCGTGGTACTGATACTGGTAAGGGTTGAGAGCTTTGCTGTAGGAAGCCGAGGTAGGCGAGCAGTAGCCGTGCGGAGCTCCCCCCCGCCGGGCTGTAGTAGTCGGAATCCGTAGCCGAGGACTCCGGTAAAGTGGGAGATTCCTGGGACGGGTGGTGCATGGCTGCGGCCGTCTGGAAAGGAGCCTGGAAGTCGCCGGATCTGATGTTGGGGACCCTTCTGTCAAATACTCCTGTCATAGCTCGGAGCCGGCTGCTGGCTGGGGTTGGCTGCTGGAGCTGCTCGGGACTAAGCAGACATGTCTGGGGGAGGAGGCTGCGGCGCGGTGTCTGTCTCCGGCAGACTGCTGGCTGGGGCGCAGCATAGGCTTGGTTAAATCCTTAATTGCGCTCTTACGCACAGCAGGGTGGATCGGGTTCCATTGGCCAGAGCAATCGGGAGCAGCGACACCCTAACTCGTCCAACTAGTTTAGCACAACAAAGCTTTGGCTTAAAAAAAAAAAAAAAGGTAAAAAAAGTTCCATTCAAGCTCTTTTAAAGTGAATACCAACAGCAACCTCCGAGACTAAGCGTCGCGATCTGGAGGTTTCCCCTGCCCCCCCCCCCCCAGCGCAACCGGCGAGGGGGCTCGGCCGGCCCCGCTGCACCGCGGACGAGCATCCCGGTGCCCCCGCACCTCCCGCCCGCAGCGGCCCTTGGGAGGGCCGCAACGCGTCCGGTTTGCCGTCCGGTCCCTCTTGGCTACGTTGATGGCTTGGGAACTACGCACTGGGCGCTCCCGGTTCCCAGCGCGATCACTGGTCTGATAGAAATAACCATTAGGGTCGAACCGGAGTCGTTTCACTCGGACTGTCCTCCCTCCCCGAGGGGACGCCGTCCGGTACCTCCGCGTTAAGAAAAGTAAATCACATTACCCACCCCCCAAAAAAACCAAACAAACAAAAATTTGAATTTTTTACATCATTTTCTGCGCCGAAGACCCTCGCACGGCCCAGAGCTAGGCGGGAGAATCCCGGCTAGACGCCCTGCTGTAGGGTTTTGGAGGAGCTGCTGGGGACACTGGTGGCACCATGCTGGCCTGGGAGCACTCACCTCGCAGGTTTCACTAAAGGCGACCTGGCTGTGTCGCGATGTCCGTGGGCGCCGAGCCCCCGGCCCACCGGCAACACCGATACCCATCTGGGTGGGCCCGTGGCCGCTCGGCCCCACGCGTGGCGGCCCCTCACCACCCCGTGAGGATGCTCATAATCGGGTCCAGCTCCTGCCCAGGGCCAGATGCCCATCACGAGGGGAGCTCAAATCACCTTCACGCGTGGGCAGGAAGCCACAGAAGTGGCTGGTGCTGTACAGGAGTGTCCCCCCCCTCCCGCAGCACCCTGACCAGCAGCACCCTCCTTCGCCAGCACCCGGTTTTCCGCGCCCGTTTGCGCGCACAGGTCCCAGGCGATGGGCTCAGAGGCCGGGTCAGGGTAAGCCACGGTGATGCCTGTCCCTGGTGATTTTACAGCAGCGTTGCAAAAAAATGGATTAGATTTTACTAGACACGAAGGAAAACAAATAAAAGGCTGTTTTCAGTATCCTGGAGTTGTAGATTTTTCAGAAGTTGTTTACTTTCCAGATTTAGTCTGTTTGCTCACCGAAGATCTCCTAGCCAGCTGGGTTAACACTTGTAACACAACCGTGCATGTTGTACTTGAACTTATTGTTTGCTTTGGAAATGTCCACAGCTCATATAAAATCACATTAAGCAAATCCCTAAGCATTTCATTATATGAATCACTTACTTAAATCCATTGGAAATGTTTCTCTCCCCCTTTACTTTTTTTTTCTTTTTTTCTAAAGAGAGGAACCGGAGAGGCATATATGTTTACGACTGGGAAGGGGGAAATAAGTTTATTAATGCCCCAATTTGCATCCACTTGGAAGGGACGGTAGAGATTTTAAACAGATGAAGAGAGGGAGAGAGTAGGGGGGAAGCCCATTTGTGTAATAAATTCCAGGGCACTGCACTTCAACACGTCCGGGCAGGAAGGTGACTTTTGGAGGGAGAAAATACGAGAGGACCCGGGCGCTGGTATCGCACCCAGCCCCGGCAGCGTCCGGAGCCGCGGGCAGCCCGTCCTGACAAGCTGTTTTTGCAGCTCACCGGGGAAATCTCGATCGGTTTCCTGCAGCAGAGAAAGTTTGCTCTCGTTTTATACAGAGGCAAGGAAAGAAAAAGTCAAGGCAAGAAAAAAAACACAACAACTTTCGATAGTATTAAAAAAAAAAAAAAAAGACAGAAATCCACCAGATCCAACCGCAAAACCAAGCTGATTTTTTTTAAGGCATCGCAGCCCTTGCAGTCCGTGCGAGGATTACTGAGCTGAGGGCATACAAATCCGCCTGTTTGCGGGTTTCCTGTCCCCCGTCCTTCCCAGCCCGAACCCGATTTTCTTGACTTTCTGCTGTTTTTTTTTCCCCCAGCGGTTTTTATTTAACACATCCGGTGGGGAGCAAGCGTTTCAGAGGGAGCCGGAGTCTGTTTTCTATTTCACAATACGGTCATTGTTTACCGGCACATGCCCGCCGCGCCGGCTGAGCGGCCGCCCAGGGCCCCCGTGTCCAGTCCGGGCCTTTTCGGGCCCGAATCCCACTCATTCGCGACCGGGGAGGGGGGCAGGGTCGCCGCTGGTCCCGGCGCGGGGGCGCAGCTTCCGCGGACACGTCGGAGGCGCGCGGCCGCGGTGCCCGTGACAAGAGCGCCACGGCGTGGCCGCGCCGGAGCAGCGCAGCCGCTCTACCTGCTCGCCGCCTCCCGTCCGGCCCGTCCCGGCCCATCCCGGCCCGTCCCACCGCCTGCGCCGGGGCCAGACTGAGCGGCGACGGCTGCCGCGAAGCTGGGCGGTCCCGCCAGCGCTGTCCCCGCAGGGCACGGGGAACGGGGCGCGGGAGCCGCCGGGCCGGCGGCCGCGACCGGACAACGCAGCGATTGTTCCCGCCCGAGCCGGGGAGCTGCCGCGGAGGCAGCGCTGGGGCCCCCGACAGAGCCCCGCGGCGGGACTGGCCGCTGTGTCCCCGCCGGCCGCTCTGTCCTGCCCCGGTCCGGCTCGGGAGCGTCCCCCGGGCCGAACCCTCGGCGCTAGGCCTGTCTGGAAGGGGGGGCGCGTTGCAGAGTGTTCTGCGGCCTCTACTGCTCGACAGGGCTTTGTTCCCAGCCAACGAGCGAAATATTTCGGCTGAAGCCTCTCAGACTTTTGGATGAAATCTTGCAATTGTTCAGAGAAAATCTTTCACTTTCTGGATAAAATATTCTCGTTTGGGTACTGAGTTTTTTGTTGGAAACTTTTATTTCCATGGAAATTGCTGGCAGATAATGAAAGGAATTTTTTTTCCTTTATTTAAAAAAAAAACAACCCAAGCAGCTCTCAACAGTGGAAACACGGATTAACTCTCGTTTTACAGCATCAGAAAATGGTGGTTTCCAAACAACTTCAACAACTGAGGGCTTTCCTGGTGCTCCAGTGCATTGTTTTAGGCTTGTGATTTGTTTACCCAGGGGATTATTTTCAGAATGAAGACGTGAAGGGACTGAAAATCTTTGTACTTTTGCCCAAGGCTGGGCAAAAAAAATTACATCTGCTTCAACGTAAAAATCTTGTAATGTTTTGAATGGGCAGAACCTAGTGGGAATCCAGTGGAGAGGGCTAGTGAGCTACCTAGAAGGATGTTCAGAAGGCAGTGATAAAAGGGAAACATGCAGAAAAGGATTTTGGAAAAAAAAAACAATTTGGGAGCAGTGGAGGAGAAATAAACCTGACAGATAACCCAGGGAAAGAGTCTAGGACTTCTTGGTTGGCTTTCCATAGCTTTCTGCAGAGTCTCTGGCTCCAGGTACAGCTGGTTCAGGGAGAGGAAAATGGGTACTCCCCCACCTAGGCATGGTGTGCTCTGCTTTGGAGAACTTCTATCCCTCAGAAAAAAATGAGGTTTTTTTGTTTCTGTGAAGGTCACCATTTGTGTTTGTGAAAGAATGCATGTGTGACCTTGGGATGGAAGCCTGCCTGCTCTTTCAAGCCCTGGGGTTTGAGTGTGGGGTGGTGTTTTTGCTCTCCATCCCAAAGTGTACACTAAGCTCCGGTTGCCTTCCATCCCTGGAACAGTCTTTTGTCTTCCAGTTGCTTGTGCATGCCCAGGAAATGCCAGGCCACTGGTACATGAAGCAAGCCTGTCACTTTGGCATTTCCATGGCTGGTGGACTCACTGTTGGGTTGGCCGCAGCCTGGGCTCCACTGGCCTGGCTAATCTGGCCTGTAAATTGCACTGTACATGAAAACCGTGACATACAATGGTAAGAATCAGAATTTGCTTTTTAGGGCAAGTCGTGGCTGTCTCTTTTACTTGCCAAAGAGCTGACATGAGGAGCTTACACTTGTACCTGTTTCTCTCAAATTGCACTGATGTGATTGAAGGGAAGATCCAGGACTCCCTGTCACCTGTCTGAGCTAAATGTATGGGACAAGATGATGTTAGAGATGCCTGGAGATGCAAGACTCCTGCCTGCAGTCTCACTTCCTCTCTTGGGGTTCGCCTCCCAGGGTTGGTGAGGGGTTGCTTAACTGTTTCTTGATGCATCACAACTTTCCCAAGGGAGGGTGTTGCTTGACAGTCACAGTTCATCCATGGTCTGCCCCTCCAGAATGGGAAATACTCGATAAACTCCCCCATTCCCTTCCCTTTTGGAGCTCTGTCTGCATGAGCTCATGGGGAAGATGGGGTGCTCCCAGTTTTCTTTGATTCAAGGGCTTGATGTGGATGTAACCATCTTTATAAACAAGGAGACCTGCTCTGGGGTGGGCAGGATGTTTAAGGAAAAGCTCATCTGTGGATTTCTTCCCCTTTCCAGTCCATGGTCTTCCATCGCAGTGTAACACCAACCTCTTTCTAAGATCATGGACCAGGCCATTAGAAAACCCAGCTTCTCCCATCTGAGTTGTTCTTCTACCTGCTTTCTCCCTCAGTAGCTGGGTGTTGTTATTCCAGGAGTTGTAGGTACTTTGACTGAAGTGGGTCCTGGTGGTTTCCAAGAAAGACAAGACACAAGCGGATGGAGCCATCTTCAGATCAGTGGTTTGGATCAGCAGCAAGAGCTGCCCTTGCTGCTTGGCTCTGGTGGCATGGCAGTCAGAGCTGTGGTGATGCTGGCATGTAGGGAAGGGCCTCTCACCAAGAGCAGAGGAGGAAAGGACCTTGGCTGTGGCAGCAGGAGGGGCAGGAGGGAACGACTTCAGGAAATCCAGCATCCTGGATGAGTGGGCAGTTGCGCTGGATGACTGTAATGATCTTTTCAGGCCTTAAAATTTATTACTGCAGCTTTTAGCTCTGAGTAGCCAAAGGCAGTTGCTCCTCAAGGAAGAGTGTTGATTAATCTCTAGTAGGGCTGTTCACTCTGCTTATTCTCTCCCATCTGTCACATCTCCTTCAGCCATAACTCACTTCTCAGCCTTTCAGATAGGAGCAGGGTCGCTGCCTCTCTGCGGGACTTCAGATGGGAGATAAATCCCTTTGCATCCCAATGCCGCAGGAATGCTTTCCCAGATCTCTGACATCCCTGTTAAAAGATGACCAGTCAAAGAATTTGAGGCGTAGCTCTTCAAGCCCTTTGGTGTGTTTTCAGCGGAGCAGGGCAGGGCTCAAGGAAACAACCCAGATTTCCCCATGCAAACCTTGAGAATTAACCTTGCAGTTTTCATTTTCCTCTTTTAATAATGATCTAATACACTGTTATCCAACAGAGGTCAGCCAAACTTTTATAATTTAGACCTTGAAGGATTTGTGGATGACAGCAGTGTTAGGAGAAACTCTGCAACTCCTGTTTAGCTAACACTAAGTTTAGTATGAGGTTAGCATGACTATGCAATCAGCTCAGATCAGGCAATGTTAAACCCTACAAATGGATGCAGAAATGAAGCACAGTAATTAGGCTGCTAGTGCAGTGAATATGAGAAGTGACACTCAACAAGGGACCAGGACACCTTGCAGGTTAAAGATCAAAATAGCAAAACCACGTCTTGTAATATGATTCTGCCCTTATTACTTATGTTACATGGTCTGTCTGGCCTCCCCTATTGAGCTTATCAATATGTATTCACCAACTATATACACACCAGCTAGTGGTAGATAATATCTATAAAATGACTTAATAACTCACATCTGTCTTAAAACCCATTTCAGTTCCTCAGTTATAGCTTAGCCTTACTATTATTTTTTAAATAAATATATGCTAGACTTTCCCCGTGACTGAAATTCCAGGGCTATATTACTTTATTTCATTTTCTGCGTTACCTTTTATGTCCTTAAATGCACACTGCCATAATCCAGACTTGGTCTCCTAGAAGTCTCCTATGCAGCACAGGGGAACCTTCTCCTTCATCTTCCACAATCCAGCCTGCAGCTGCTTGCAGCCCTGCAGGGAAGCTGGATGTCACTGGCTGCGTTGTCAGTGCTGTCTCTTCAAGGGGCTCAGTAAGGTCACTGTCATATTCATAAGTGTAGAGGAAAAGACTTTTCTTCTTTTTCTGGTCTCCATATTTGAATTACATCTTTGTCCTTGAAAGAGGCCCTGCCGCAAGAAGCATCAAGATGTTCTACTTTAAGATTCATTTTACATTCCTGTGAAGATCTTCATTTATTGGAAAAATGGAGGTTATTTTCTTCTTCAGCTCAGATTTCTTCATCATGATGTTCTCTAGTCAGTGACTGAAAAATAGCTCTTGGGGCTGCATAATTTGTGCTTCTGTGAGCCTGCTAGGTCTTTTATTATTAGAAAAATGCCTTGGTTTGAAAATGAGAAAGAAGGTGTTTTTCTTCAGAGACTTTGAGGCAGGCATGTGTTTTGAGGTAAAGTATCATCTGGGTGAATATCTACAGAAGGAAAAGAATTTTTTAAAAAGAGATTTACCTGAAAATACATTTGTATTAGAAATAAGACATTTTATCTTTTTTCCTTTCTTCTTTCAAAGAAGGTACATTATCCTTTGTAAAAAAACCCCAAAGGGTTATGGTGGCTTCAGCTTGACTTGTCCTTTTTCATTAAGATCTTGGAAGTGATCTCACCTTTTCAAGTGAGATCTTTGGATCAAGCAGAGGATGAATGAATGATGCAGACATGACCAAATTAGGTTGTATGGCTTGTACGGTGCAGGAAATCAGAGTAAATGATTGCTGTGGTCCCTCCTGGCTTTAAAATCTGTATATTTTCAGTAATTATTTTGTCAGTTTCATAAAAAAATCCATTTTTTTCTCATGTGCTGCCAAATAAAGTCCTCATGGTTAATTAATGTGCCACCACCTTGATTTCAGAATCCCTGTTTGTTAGAAGTGGTGGATCCATGATGAAGCCTGGATTTGCGCTTGGGACTTTTCATCACTTGAAGGGCCAGCAGTTAGTTCTGGAGCTCTTTACAACAGGGTGTGCATGGCTGCTTTTTTCTTTCCCTGATTTCTGTGGGGAATCCACCTGATACAAATCACCAACATTATCCAGGTCCTGCTAAAACCGATAGAAAGGGCCTCCTTTGGCTTCAGTAAGGGTAGATGGATGTTTTGTGTACCCACACTCCATCTCCTGGTTCAGTACCTGGAATCACAGAGCTGTAGCTTCTGCCTTAGCCTACCAGTTTCGGTGCCCATGCTTTAGAGGCTCTCACCTGCCCTCTTTCTTCTCCATCCCACTTTGCTGGAGGATTCTGCTGTGATGAGTTTGACATGAAATATTTTCTTCCTCTGCCACTTGTTACTGATTTTAGGCAGATCAGAAATCCTTGTCATGCTTTTTGTTGCTCTTTGCCTCAGCGTACTTAAAGTCTGGAGAAGGTACAGATGGACTGGAGAGCAGAGAAAGCCATCACCCCAAAGCCTGTCCTCATCCTTTTTACTGTGTTATACAAGAGATGACAATTATCTTCTCTGGCTTTGGAAAATAAACTAGATAAAATGCCGATTATGAAGGGAGGCAGTCATATTACAACAACTCTGGGCAGTGGAATAATAGTTGTGGATGGAGTGAAAGGATGGTACACTGTGATCCAAAGGTGTGCTGGTGCCTGTGCGAGGCTTTCCAGCCACAGTCAAAAGAACTTTATGCAGCCCTTTGTGTGCTTACACGTCATGATATGGAATATTCCATAGACCAAAGTGGCCAGGATGTCATTAATGTTATCTTGGATAGGATTTCAGGTGAGATTGCTCTGGGTGTTTGTGGGCAGAGTTTGGACTGAGGATCTCTATCAAAATCTGGTTCTTCTTTTGGTGAAATAATAGGTGATGGAGATTGGTTGGAGCTGGGAAGGAGCAGAGCTCCTTATTGAGGGCTTCACATTTAATCTTTTCCCACTAGGACTTCAGAAAGTGTTACAAAAATAGTGACAATCACATAATTCTGCACATTTTGTTTTTATAATTGTAATATTATAGTGCTGTTTAGTCAACCAATGTAAGCCTGGTGCTCTCAGTGAATACTTACAATGTGTCTTCTCTGAATTTATTGTTTGCAAAGCAGACTTTACATGCCACAGATGAAAACACTTCAGCCTCATTTAAATAGGAAATAAAAGGGATTGCATTACTCTATTTCTTTGCAAGCTGAAAAAAATAAATAAAAGGCATTGTCCTCTTTCAGTGTTCAGATTTCATTTTCTTCAAATGAAGTTGCGGTGGTTAGATTTACAAAACCTCTATTCTTTTTTTTCACAGATCTGCAAATTTCCTATCTTTAAAGTGTTTGCAAAGAGTCAAAAAGAAAACAATAGCTATACAAATCTTCAAGCCAAAAGTTCCAAGCTGGCATGAAAAATGGCAAGAACAAGATTTGAACACTTCTTAATACCAGCGTAACCACAGGATTACTTTTAAATTCCTTTTCTCTAAAATTCTGTATTTTAGTTATCAGGGGAAAACAGAGTGTAAAGCAGAAAAGACATTTATAATGATTTTCTTGAACTGTTTAAAGCTATATCTGAAGCCAGATAAACCATAATAGAAACACACAGACAAAATTATTACTGTGTTTTACATTTTGGCATTTTTGCAAACTTCCATAATTATGTCATTTTAGTACATTAAAACAAACAGCAAGGAAATAGAAAATACTTCTTCCACAGCTGTGTTTACTACCTTACATGTGTTTTTTTCTCAACCAGGCAACCAGTCTGAGATAAGAGGTTTCCCTGCTGTGTAACACAGCATAATCAGAAGCACATGCAACACCCACCTGGAGTATCCTAATGTACAGGAGTAGTGGAAAATTAAAGCAAGAGAATGGAAAAGTCAATAGCTTTTTTTCAGTGAGAAACATTTGACATAGTAATAGGCTTACTTTTAAAATATATGAATGTACAGAAGATCTCACAGGGTTCCTTTGAGTGAAAATCCTGTTTACACAGGGAAAAAAAGAATATTCAACATTCCTTGAAAAAAATCAAAATTTTAATTGAGAGGCTTTAAAACAAATCCTTATTTTACCATAATGTGAAACTTGAGTTTACACTTTCTTTGCTGCTTTGGGGAACATATTTTACACAAATGAAAGCCTAATGAGCTATTCCTAGTTAAATAGAAATATTTTGTTAAAATTGCAAATATCTGGAGACAGTTACTTAGTTGAAATCAGTAGCACTTTCAGAGATTTCCTGATGAGTTTTAATCTGCTTGAATATCTATTTAGAAATGAAATGGACATTTTTCTTACCACTGTTTCTATAGCAGAAGTAAGTTGAAAAATCAATGCAGAAAAATATCTTTCTCTTAAAATTAGCAATATTGCTGTCTAATTTTCAGCCATTGCTGATAGGAAGCAACCACTTTTCAGAAAGTCCAGGCATTTTAGGTAGGATTTTATTTCACTGGAAACTCTAATGGATCTTTAAAAAACTTATTTTGAATGATCACTTGGTAATTATTCTGCATGTTGTAGAAATAAAAATTCTGAAAAATTTTTCAGGTAAGGTGAAACATACATTTTCCTTGATCTGAAATTAAATATTTTACTTTGGCTCTGAGTATTTCTTTAAGGTCTTTGATTTATATAAAGGAAATTAAAGAAATTTTGTAATCACAGAATGAAAATGTGTTGTAAAACATCAGTGTGGACTTTTTAGACTTCCATACTATTTTCTCCCCCCCCCTGTATGAACAGTTGAAGAGAAAAACCTTTCAAATCAAATAATGAATATTTTCAAGTAACCCAATTTACAGTTTTGGTTAAAAGATATATTTGGCTGAAAAAAAGGAAACAGAACATACTTTGTTGTTCAAATCAAGCACTGGCAAGGGTAGTGTAAGCCCCTACAGCTGAGAGGCACTTCGAAAAATTCTTCTCATTCGCTGAAATTGTAGGCAACCTCTTTTGTCTTGTTTGAAGGTTCTACCCATGAACATCAGACAGAATTTGGTCAAAAGCTTCATTAATATGGTCTTTGCAGGTTGCCTTGTTTTAGCCACCTAAAAGCCGGGTCTCAAGTCTAGGCCAGCACCCTCAGCTTCCACTGCTGAAGAGAATGATGGATGTACCTTGAGGAAAGGTCACACTCTCCTAGGAGAGGCTCCTGTGTTGCTACATACCTGATCTATTGCTACTACCAAGAATACTGTCAAAATCAATTATTTAGGATACTTGTGTACTTGTGTGTCACTAATATCAGCACTGCAAGCTGTATTAATTTGACTTGTCAAGAGGACTTTCCAGACCATCTATAATGGAGTCTGAGTATTTAGCTCTGTAACTGCATATAATCCAGGAGATCCACTGAGAACCAGCAGATAAAGGCAGTTTTGCCGTGTGTGCGCATATGCCATGAGTTTAACGTTTGATTCTTCACACTGCTAGGTAACCAGAGCATCCCCTGCCATGCCTGCCATGCCAAGCACTATGACCAGGTGCTCAAACACAGGGACGAAGGTAGCGTGCTCCCAGATTTTAGCCAGGAGAAGCTGAAGTCAGAGTGCTCCAAACAGAAATGATGCTGCTCCTTTTTAACAATGAAGGTAACTAAGCCTCAAGCGTCGTAGTAAAAGTCATGGCAAATTCATTATCATCAGCAAACCAAGTCAAAACTTTTGGAGCCATGCTGATTCCATTGGTGCCAGAGGAGATCTACCAGAAGCAAAGTCAGGTCAGTGCTGAGCCTTTGCAAAGTCTCAGCTTACTGTGATGGGCTCTTAGTTGTTGGACGGGGCAGGGTTAGGAGCCACCACCTGAAGGTTTGTCTGTGCTGCAGCAGATAAGGCTGGCTGCTTGCCCTTGCAGCATGCTGTTTCACCCTTTGCTATGTTCTCCACAGCACTTGGCTTTAAGGAGGACTTCAGAATTACTTAGATATAGTTTTGGTTATGAGATAGCTTAGTAAAGCCTGTGACGCTGACTTAGTACGGTAAATCCAAAGTATTTATTGAAGTTTGAGACGTCTGTGTTTTACTCAGCAGCTCCAGCCAGTTCACCTGCCTGAGGAGTTGTCCCCTGCCAGCAGCTAAGCACCCACATTGCTGCTCCCTCAGTCCCCAAGCCCAGTGGTATGGTGGCAGAAAGAGGAAGAGCAACACCAAGAAAACTCATGGGTCAAGATAAAGGCAGTGTGATAGGTGACAGAAAAAAACAGCCAGCAAAGCAAAGGCAACCACTCACCATCTCCCACAGGCAGATGGTTGCCCAGCCAGTTGCTGAACATAGGCCACCTTGGAAGCCAGCTCCCTATCCCTCCTTCTCTTGCCTCAGTTTTTGTTGCTGAGCATGATGTTACATGGCAGAGACATGAGCGGCTGCAAAATACAGATCCTTCCTCGAAGGATGTGGGAATTTCGAGGCACTTGTAACCATTACAAAGTAGAAAAAATAGACACAGGGATAGATTTGTCCTACCTGTGATGCTTAGGGAGTCCTTTCTGTAGAATGGTGTGACAGACATGGGGATGTGGGTTTCCTCAAGGAAGACAATTGGATAAGAGATGTTTTATTTTTCCTTCTCTCAAAGGAGATATGGCCGTTTTTTTAAGTGAACAGTGCAATGAACATTCCCATTTCATTTCAGAAGAAACCTGCAGTTGCAGCTACTTAAAACCCACTTTTTACAACTCAAAGCACCGATCTGCTCACAGAGATATTTATAGAGGAAATTAGCACAACTTCTTGATAAATCTGTTGGATTAAAAACTGATGCGGCTGGCAAACGCAGTTTCCTTTTTAAGCTGTTTGAGCATTTCTGTCATAACAAACATTGTCCCCAAATTGTGGCACCTTTTCCTCTCACAAATTTTTGAGTGATGCTGGAACACACTCTGATATGATTCCCTTTCATTTCTGACACCGTTATGTCATTTTATGGATTTGCACTGACAGCATTTCATTTTGACATCATTATAGCATCTCAACTGACTTTCCACACTGAGCACACCAAGAGAGTTTTGTGATTATACTATACTAAGAACAGTTAGAACGCAAAATAATTTTGCTGAGGAGTAATTATTATGCATTAAAATGATCAGGTTTTCTTGCTTAAATTTTCAGCTGTTGCAAAGTTTGATATTTTCTTTCTTTTAAAATGGCCAAGAGATGCAAGGTATAGGTAAAGCTGCCCTGAGGCTGGAGGATGCAGAGCCTGGTGGGTGCACAGCTTGCCATTATGGCTAGAAGGGGTGGGCACGGCACTCACTAGTAGTCAGGAGTCAGTCCATCATCTCCAGCTCTTTGGAAGTCAACTGGAGAAAAATACCATTGTAGAAAACCAAAACCAAACCCCACCCCCTTCAACACACCTCTTTTTCTGCCCCTCAGTGTATAGATTCATGGCTGTGCAAGCCGGGTGTGCAGTGAGTGAGCTGTCTCTTTGGTGTGCAGAGGAATCCCAGGTGACAAGCCTAAGCTGAGTGTCTCTCTGAGATGAGGAGGAATTGATCCCACCGGAGGAGCTTTGTGTGACATCCATGGAGTCCGGCAATGCCGCCACCCCAGGATCATACACATCTCCCCAGCCTCCATGGAGGGTGGCTCTGGTTCCCTGAACCCTACTGCAAAACCTCCACCTGCACCTGACTGTTCCCATGCTCAGATCTGCTCGAAGCAAGGAGAGATATGCAAGCTTTGATACAATTACATTCAAAATTAAAGAATATTAGGGTAGTGGCAGCTCTAAATACAGCAAACCTTGGATTTATCAAAATGTATGTTACTCAGAAAGTCTTAATTCATCTTCCTTATGGAAGTGTGCTCTAACACAGGCTTTAATTACATCATCAACCACTTTTTTTTTTTTTAATTGGAACATTTGTGTTGACGAGGATATCCAGGGCATGCTTAGGAAGTGAGTTAGTTCAGTATTTTTACTGTCATTTTTAAGTTAGTGATCCTCTCCTTTAGTTACTGCATTTGGTACAACAAGTAGAGTCAGTCATCTCTTCATGATCTTTTGCAGGAGTGGGAATTTTCTGGTCTCTGTAGTATTTAAGTGCCTTACTAACCTTGATAACATTTTTCCTCAGGTGAAACAAGATAATGAATAGCATTATCTCTCCTGTTTGAGATGGAAAAATGGGACAGAGGAGACTTGCTGGAGTCCAGATTAAAATTAGCTCTTTGGGCTCCCACATCCATCCCACCAGTTTACATGCCACTGTCTCCACCTGTGTGTGGATGTCCTCAGGCAGATAGAAAAACAGAGCTCTATTTTCTTCTCCTTTACATTTTGTGTATGTTTGCCAGCGTCAAGCTATAATGAAGTAGTAGGTTGCCTAAGGATATTGTGTACCTGAAAGTAAAGTTTCTGATGCACTTCTAGTCAGCTAAATTCTCAGTAAAAGGTGCCAGTGAGCCCCGGCTGCTGGGACAGGGAACAGGAGTGAGAGGAATCAGGTGGGCAAGTAGGGAGCTGGCAGTGCAGCTTTTCAAGACAGTGGCAGCATATTTTTTATTCTAGATGTGCAGCTCAGCTGATGTGAATCAAGAGAGTTACCTGAGGGCAATTCTAAATGATCTTACTCTGATGAGAAATGCCAGGTAAATGTGGGAGTCTGGAGGCATAGCACTGGCAGCTCTGCAGCCTGAGCCCAGCCACAGTTGAGTAGTGCAAATTTTCCTCTGAGTGCCTCAGAGAGCGAGCAGCAGTAGGATTTATCTCATGAATGTGGAGTGGTGTGTGAGACATGGGTATGTCACCTGTAGCCAGACCTGTGAGTAGGGTTAGGATTATATTTTGTCACATAATAATTTTTTGATAAGGGGTGACACTGGAATATTATTAAATATTAAATTAAATTCTGCAGTGCTGGTGGCTTGTACATTTGCAAATGAGTTTATCTGTAAAGCAGCAGGTGCTGCTGCTGTGATCCTTAGACATGTCCCATGCATCTCACAGCCTAGAGGAAACTGCTGTACCACCTTTCAGCCAAGTGGAAGGGTTTGGTGGTCTAGACAACCAAAGGGGTCCTCAGTTACAGGGTCTTTGTACCTACAGGATGTGCCTCATATTCAAACTTGGAAACAGCCACAGTTCCCATCCACAGCTGTGGATGGCCCATCATTGGAAGTGTTCAAGGTCAAGTTGGATGGGGCTTTGAGCAATCTGATCTAGTGGAAGATGTCCCTGCCCATGGCAGCAGGTTGGATGTGATCTTTAAAGTTCCTTTCCAACCAAACTAGTCTTTCATTCCTCACTATGCAATTGAAGAACATAATTTATCACAGCGTCATCTCAGGTTATTCCTGAGCTAGTAAAGCCTGAGCAGAGAGAGACTTATGAGATTGAGCTTGTCCTTTCAAATTCAAGCCCACGCCTTGCAGCTGCCTCACCCCAACACAGATGTGCTGCACCCAGTCTCCAGAAAACCTGATTCATGGCTTCATCCACAGCCCTTTGCCAGCAAGCAAAAGATTTCCACTGACTTCACTCAGTTTTGTGGCTGGCCCCTGAGACTTAAAGCACACTGCAAAAGGCCAGTTCTCTGCTGAATCTGTCAAGGGTCTCCTGTGTTGCTAGAGCCAGTGGAGCCTTGCTGGTTGCTGCCAGGGAGGAATTTGGCCCTATGTGCCATTTCCAGCACAGATGTCACAAGCTGCCTTCACTCTCTGTTCATCTTGTGCTTCTCCTTTAGCTTGGGAAATGAGCTGTAATTGAGAATGTAGCTTTTTAGGTATCGAAGCCCATTTACATTCGTTAAGTTTATGAAACCATGGTTAAAAATAAAACTTAAAATGATGTCTCTTGAGTTTTTTCTGATAAAAAATATGTCAGACTTTCTGGAAAACCCTACCTCTGGGATGACTGCCAAGTGTTTGCTTCTCTATTGCTACCATATTTTGACCTCAAATGGAACTTTCTAATTACATCACAAATATTATTATATCATGCAAATTAGGAAGCT
Source organism: Hemiprocne comata (assembly GCA_020745705.1). NCBI lineage: Eukaryota > Metazoa > Chordata > Aves > Apodiformes > Apodidae > Hemiprocne > Hemiprocne comata. The sequence continues at coordinate 27,462,373 of CM036587.1, forward strand.
GTTAACTTACTCCAGGATAAAATAGCTGAAAAATAACAGGCTGCAGCCACTTTTCATTACACTCTGAAGGTCTAAAAAGTTCTGAAGTATAAATCCTCAATTCTGCATCTTCAAGTATTGAAGAGAAGATTACCTCACAGCAAAGCATGCTGGTTACTTAAAGAAGCTGGCTAATCCATGAAGCGTTATTTCTGTCTTCTTCTGTTGGCATCTTTTGTAATTTTGTTAATTGACAATGATTCGTGTCCTGTTGAGTAAGCTGTTTGTGTAACACCACTGGCAGTACATTAGCTGAGACCAAGGGTACTCTGGCTAGTTAGTCACAGCTATCAAATGCTTGGAACCTAATTTTCACTCTTTTCTGGCTAAGTATCTTTAACAAATATTTTGCTGCAGGGTAGAAAAAGTCCTAAATAGTCAACAGCATTGTTTGCAGGACTGGACATGCATTTGCAGCCAGATGAGTATGTCTGATGTGCTCTTGCAGTGGAAGCACAATGACATCTACTGGCCAATGCAGATGGCTGTACGAGCGTTTGCAGGAGGGTTGTATGTAGGAAACAGCTCAGATTGAACTCTGAGAGGAAAGGAGATGCCATCCTTCTGAAAGGCAGGATGGTAAGTCAGAAGAACATCCGCAGATATCTCAAGTGATACCATGGAAATTGCAAAACAGAAAAGATAAGGTATTTTACTTATGGACCACTTGTTTATATTTAATTGAAAAACAAACAAATAAGCAAAACATTGGCCAAATACTCTGATGGTGCAAAGCTTCCCTATTGTCTTCACTAGTGGCTGTCAGATGAAAAAAGGAGTTGCAGCAATTTAGCTGGGTATAACCAGCTGAAATCCACAAACAAGAACCAAAGTGTACAAATGCACTTCCTCTGCTCTTGAAAAGAGATACATGTAAGCAGGGGTTTCTGATATCCTAAAATGGCAGTCCTGATTTCTGCACTGCGTTGCTGTATATGCAATTTTCTCTGAATATGATGCCATCTCTCTAAGTCTTGTGCAGAAAATTATACCTAATCAACCCCAAATGCACAGTGCTCTAGAAGTAAGGTATGGCTCTTGCAAATAGTGTTATTAAAAATAAATGAAGGAGGCAATCAAAACATGTCTTTTTCTGAAAATCTGTATGCTAACGATAGCAAAAAGAATAAATTTCCTACCAGCTCACACTTCATATGTTCAAAGTGTATAATTTTGAAATCCCTTGTCTTCCATCAGCTCTGCTCCTATAATTTTTACTTCTGTTGCCTCAACAAGATGATGCAGTTCAGCAGAACCAGCACCTTTGAAAATCATCATACTTGCTTTCTAAAATGGGTAGGCTGTGCCAATTTACACAGCAAGCAGCAGTGGGTTGGGAAGGTTGCACAGCTATGCTACCAGTGTAGCATCCAGAAGAGGAATATGCTGTGCTGAAAGGAAGGCTTTGGTTCCAGTTCATGGAAGCAGATCAATCCAGAACTGAAGGTTACGGCATGGACTAGATCAATTCCAGGCTTGGACAGGCTTCTAGGTGGTGAGAAGAAAATCTAGATTGTCCAAAATGGTCAATATTGTACATGAGCAAGAGCAAGAGCAGAAAAAATGAGCAATGTGTTGATATAAAGCCCTGCATTAAATAGGCCATCACCCTAATCCATGGAGACATATATAGTTGCATGTTGATTTTAGTGGAGTCAAGAATGTGCTCAACGTGAAGTACCATCTTGTAGGCTCTGTTTATAACGTAAGTGAGTGGTCCAAAGCTCTGTACAATTTTGTGTTACACTCTCACTTAGATTTCTTCCCTTACAGAGCAGAAGAGGGAATGTGAGCAAAGGGGGACGAACTGACCCTCATGTCACAACCCCACTGCTCAACAATGGGCTTTTCACAGTGCCATTTGCAAGGAAGAAAGGGGAGAGGGGGAGAGGGAGGAGGCAGAAAGAGAAAAGGAAAAACACAGAAAAGAAAAAAAAATAAGATGTTACTAGTTCAGTATGTGATTATAAAGATCTAAAAGTGGTTTTCCTCATAGCAATAGATACATTATCTGTGATAAAAATGATCTGACATCCATAATGTGACAGAAAGCTCTTAACAGACCGTATACAGCAGATGTATCCTTCTGCACATTGGATTTAGGCAACCCCTGCAGGGGAGGTAGGGATGCGAGCAATGGGACAACTGTGGGCTGGATTTCCCTCCTCAAATAATTTCAGAGCATCAGAATTGGCATTTGATTCCTGACTGGCAGCATTCAGCATGCAGAACAAAACAGGAATGTGTGTATCTGCTTGTTTGGATATAACATCCTGGCTTTTGGTTCTGAATGGCTATATTGTACTGAGAAAAAAAAAAATCAAGGACAAGAACATGTCTTCCATATTTTCTGATATGTATAACTTCTTTAAACAGAGCTATTATGGGATGTGAAGTTTCATATTAAACACAGTAACACCTAATAATGAACAAAAAAATAAATCAGATGCAGATTTCTGGGCTGCTGCCCTATGTTATCAAGCCATCCATGACTTCTGCAAATGGTCCTGTGTGTTAGTGGTTTTGTTACTGCAGTAACTAACTGAGATGTGGCCTGAAAACTCTAAGTGTGCCACTTATGTCCCTGCTTAGTGCTGATAAAATCTTTCTGCCTTTAACACTGGCAGGTGGGTGCACATGTGCATGTGTCCACAGGTGCATTCCACAATAATTCTGGGTAATAATAAAAAACTCTCTGGAGTCCACCCAGTTAATCTTTTCCCTCCTTTGACTTTTGCTTACATTTCCTATGAACGTGAATGTGATTATGTAGGAACTGTTAAGAAAAAAAACAACATTTGCTCAGATAATAAAGGGTGGGGTTTTTTTTAATCCAACCCCCAAAAATGTACTGAATCTCTTGACCAGCAAGAAGACAGTGGTAACCTTTGCTCCCCTTCCAAAAAGCATTGCATTGCCTGAGTTAAAATTTTAAAAGGACACTGTGACGTCAAACTGGGCCCTAAAAATAGTAATTGTAAACATTGTTTTTTCTAACAAACCAAAGACTGGTGGAGATTTTTCTATGTTTATAATTTCCAGTGGATACAGGGGATTTTGGTATATCTTTATTACAAAAAAATATCTTCCACTCAGCCAATGCATCCCAGACAATGAAGCCTTTATGCTCATGCATGAGAGTCAGAGAGAGAAAATTATGAAAAATTCATTACTTAAACTTGAAACAGATTAACCCACTTTGTTTGTCTGAGTTTGGAGAATGAGGACATACAGAGAGGCAGTTACATACTTACTCCCCAGCTTTCTTGTAGACCCCTTCAGGTACTGGAAGGCCAATAGGAGGTCTCCCTGGAGCCTTCTCTTCTCCAGGCTGAACAGCCCCAACTCTCTCAGCCTGTCTTCATAGGAGAGGTGCTTCAGCCCTCTGATAATCCTTGTGGCCCTCCTCTGGACCCTCTCCAAGAGCTCCATATCCTTTATGTGCTGAGGTCTCCAGAGCTGGACACAGTACTCCAGGTGGAGTCTCATAAGAGTGGAGCAGAGGGGCAGAATCACCTCCCTCGACCTGCTGGCCACGCTTCTTCTGATGCAGCCCAGGATACGTCTGGCTTTCTGGGCTGCAAGTGTACATTGCTGGCTCATGTTCAGATTTTCATCCACCAGTACCCCAAGTCTTTCTCTGCAGGGCTGTTCTCAATGCCTTCATCCCCCAGACTGCATTGATACCAGGGATTGCCCCAACCCAGGTGGAGAATCTTGCACTTGGCCTTGTTGAACCTCATGAGGTTCACACGAGCCCACTTCTCAAGCTTGTTCAGGTCCCTCTGGATGGCATCCTGTTCCTGAGGTGCATGTCAACTGCACCACTCAGCTTGGTATGGGAACAAAATAAAGCTGGGATGGTTAAGCACCCTAGTTAAAAACATAGATGGAAGAACATTTGTCCGCAGAGCTGCAGATTCCATCTGGGCACATTTCATGAGTGAGCTGGCATTATTCACCTTTGAGTGCTCACTTTGAGCACTCCTGGAAGAATCTGCTTTTTGGGAGCACATAGCCTGTGCCTTCTTTAGATCACTTAATTCATACAACAGAAGTGATGAACACTTTGTTTCCAGCCTTACAGCACCTTCTGTCAAGCCCAAAGACAGAACTCCTCTAAGATATGAAAACTGGACGTGAGAGCTCCCTGGGTGAGGGCTGAAGCCAGGAGAGGGAGGTGAGGGTGCTGAGGCTGCTCTGTTTTTGCTATGACCTTTTGTTTTTCCTGGGTAAATCTCTCCATTTTCTTCAGCAAGCAGGCAAAAAGGAGACATCTACCCATTGAGGAAGAGGTAATTACTATGTAGTGAATGAGCAAACTGTGGAATGGGTAAACAGCATAGTCAGGCTAATTATTCTTTGCAGCTTTTAGTTCTCATCTCCTTCTAAACATGCCTTTTGCCCTGTGGCAATGCTCAGCTGCCTTCCTCTAGTCCTGCAGTGTGGCACAGCACTGAGATCTGATTTACCACCATCTGGAGGTGAGATGGATAGAATACAAAACTTTTTTTTTGCTAAATGAGCAAACACAAACAGCCGTCTTTGGCCCTTTCCCATCCCTCACCACCCTGAAAAGACAAACCAGAGGATGGAATAGGATGCCTATAAAATATTCTTAAACCTGTGAGCATGTCCTGGTAGGTGGTGTTCAAATGACTTTTGAATGTTTCAGCATATCTTTAGTTCTCTTTGATTCTTCTGAGGTTATATGAGTGGTTACTGGCAGAATTATACAAATACAGTCTTCCCAGCTCAGCAATCCTTGGATCCAGATTTGGAGCTCAATGTGGGTGGCATAGGAGTAAATGCCAATAAGAAGGCTAGGACAGGGTTGTTACTTACAGAAACTAAATGACTCAGTATAGAGCCTTTGCATGCTGCAATTAAAGAGCCAGAAGAATATTTTGTAACTACTAAGTGTAAGGGGGAAACCTCATTTTTTTGTAATGCTGTTTTATTTTCTCCCTTTAATGAATGTTTTAATCTTGCCTTAAGACATTTTTCTGTTACTCAACACCAATCAGAGACAATCAGTATCTTCCAAGTCTTTTGCTCCTAAGGGCATTTGCAACTTTGCTGTCGGAACATCCTTCAGTTCATGTTAGGGTTAAGACTTCAAATCTCAGTAACTGCATGTTTCCTTTGTTGAGAGAGCCTCTACAGTGTATATAGAAAGATTTTACTCAACTTCCCATAGACTTCACATTGGTCTTATATGGGTAACTTATCACATGATAACAAGGTATTGTCCAAAAAATCTTAATAAAAGCCATCACATTGACAAAGTGTGGATTAATACAAAGTGGTGCAAACCTCAAAGACAATACAACCTATTCGCTAGGGCACTGAATTGAATTGCAAGGAAGTTTTAAGTTATTGTACCGTGTCTGCCACTGTCTTACTGAATGCCAGGTTTGCAGGATCTCTCAGTTTCTCAAGTTTCCCATATGTGGAATGGAGACAGGGTACTCACAGGCAAACTTAATGTAGCTGAAGGCACATTCAGAAATGCGAGCATGCAAAGCTATCACAGAGTGTCAAGTACACATGCGCAGGGTCCATTTTATATTGTGGGAAGTCCTGGGATGAGTTACTAGAAACAAAAAGAGTCACTATATTAAAAACCTTAAAAAATCTGATTATGAAGTAAACCAGGAAAATACATTTTTGGTACATTCCTTCAGACTGCTACAATAACAAAACAGTGTTGTGTGCACTTGTGCATGTGTGTGTATGTGTGTATGGGCATACATGTGTGCTTGGAGGGGTATGTGGGTGTATGTATGTATATACATTTATATAGAAATAGCTATATACATACATATGCACACTCTCCTGGTGTGGGATATCTGTGGCATATTTAGTCTTTTGCTTGTACAGCAGCACGTGTATCATACAGACAATAGCTGAACAGGAATCAAAAGCATTTGCTGAGAGCAAGAAAAATTACTTGTGTTCTAGAATCAGAAAAGCAATTTTTTACTTTGTTTTACTATTTTCTAATCAATCAGGAGTGTTAAATATTTCTAAACCGGCTTTTTACCAAACTTCAGTTATGTCAGTTTGAGCAGCTGAAGAGCTGAGCTCAGGTTCAGACTGCAATGTATACACACTTAATGGGGTTTATACCTCCAGATTTATCTGAGCTGTTAATGAAAAAACAAGAATCAAAATTTGCTAAAAACAGTTCCACAGGGAGGGAGGAAGGACCCAGCTTTGCACCGTGAGCTGTCCTGCAATCACTGTCATGACTTGAGTTTTCAAGACAATCATCACATGCCAGTGGATTTCAGAGCATATTAAATGCAGCCCTCTTGGGAAGGTTGAAAAAAAAGGGGTATTATCTGAAGACCTGCTAGGCCAACTGACTTCAGACCTGCATGGATAATGTTGCCCCTGGCTCTGATGAGGTATGAAAGTTTTCAAAACATATTGAAGATGCCTGTGGATTTTAGAGCACTTTGAAATCCAGGTCTTAAATGAGAAGTTTTGCTCCCAGGGCATAACTTTGAAAACAGAGTGCAGGAAGACAGTACATGAGTCACAGCAAAGCCCTTTGGAAGCTGTGAAGAGCACAATTTTGATATATGAAGCTGAACAACACAAGGGATACAATTCTTGTCCTTTTGAAGAATTTCTGAAGTCTTGATTCCCTCCAGTACAGCTCATGGTATGCTTGTGCTCCTCCATGCATAAAAATTAAAAAATGATCCCTTGAATGCAGTAAGACTTGCCAGATATTAATGCTGGGTTATTTTTTAAAGGTGGGCTTCATCTTGGGTAGCCATTTCTTAAGCAGCTTGACATTTGAAATAGAGACTGCACCCTAGAACTGGATGGGATTCTCCAATTTCTCAATATGACACAGCAAACAGTTGAATGTTAGAGCTCACAGAAAAATCAGCTGTCCTACAGAATGCTGCTTTTAACATAAGCTCCAGAAGTTCATCATTGCACCATTAAACACTTTGCTTTCAAGAACCCTTGTCAGGGATTTTAAAATATACATTATTTTTTCTACCCTATTAATTAATATAAAATAATTGTAATTTATATGTGGTGAAAAAAAAAATTGGGAGAATAAAAAAAACCATGGCACTTTGTAGCTGCTATCTCCCATCAATGGAGTCTTCCAACTTTTTTCATTTGAAGAGATTGTACCATCCTACTATCTAACACTGATTGAATCAGTTGATAATTCTTTTCCTACAGCTGGCTTTTGTAACTGAAGGGCTTTGTTCTTTCTGCAGCACCTGGAGCTGCTACTGCTCCATAGCAGACAATATCTCAGTGTAAAAAGAAATCTCAAAGTAGTGAAAAACCAAATGCCACTTTCACAAATCAGTGAGGAGTTTGTGATTGCTAACTTGCTTGTTTTTCAGTCTAAAAACTATTCCTGTGGCTCCCTGTAAATAACTTTTGTTTTGGTTTAGGAGAAGTGCAAAGCCATAATTCACAAAGCAAACAGCAATAACTCATTATTAAAAACCATAATTCACAGATGTGATCATTTCAATACTAAGAAATGCAGCATGTCTTTTGATCACTACCAATCCTGCCTTCAGGTGGTTTGGGAAGGGGGCGGAGGAGGAATTGATGAACAGCGATAGCGCTATTGGATGAAACGGGGTTAAGGAACCTCGAGTATTTATGTTAAAGCTACCTTTTTTTCATGTGGTATCCTATAGTTCCATCCTGAATCTCAACCATTAATACGAGATGTTATATCAAGAAACCACAAAGGAAAATCCTGACTACCAAGAAATGTAACCCCAAATATTACCAGATCCAGTGCATAATGAACCCAGGATGAGTAACCATCCAGATACCCCCCAGCCTGCAGTGTGGTGCTGAATTTCAGGGTAGGGAACACAACAAACAGACACGAACAGTTACAGAGCTACACAGTTTCATGTTCAATTTGTTTTCCTGATTGATTGCAACATCAGAAACTGGATAGGTACAGGAGATGCCTATCCAGTGCTTCACATTAAAGCCAAGTGTTTTAATGTAAGGCCGGTTAGGTATTCCAGTTATTGGCCAGTATATTAAATTGTTGTGGACAGACTGTATGTGTTCAGAGGGCTAGGAAGAGCCTGAGGTGGGAAATGTGCTTTGCTGATAGCATATTGTTTATGCCAAAATGATTAATGACATTGGATTATGTGTGCTTAATTTTAAAAAGCAGACAATGATCTGGATTAGTGAAGTGTCAACAGTTTTATAGAAAAGCCTTCAACCTGTAAACCTGTAGCCTCTGAGGAAGGTAAAAGGAGAAATTCAAACACCCTGAGAGGATGACAAAATTAATGTTTGGCTTCAGATTTTGGGGCTCAGCTCTGATTTCTGCTCTGAAGCATGCAGCACACTCTGGGCGCTCGCAGCTGCACCTCCCATGATCAGTGCAGTCAACTGCTTCATTCTTCTCCCAGTGGGTGGGTGGGGGCTCCCACACCGGTATGACCCACAGGGCTCACACTGCACCTCCGGCATGTCGTCTGTCATCCATATATTCTAAAAAAGTGAGAAGGGATTTCTAATTGATCTATGATTTGTCTACTCGGTAGAGGGAGGGGGAAAAGAGAAAGCTTCTTCCCAGTCCCCTTTGCCACAGTACTGCTGCCAAAACTGAAGCAGCCACACAGAGAGCTGAGGAAACTTTTAAAACTTAATTAGGGAAGAAAGCAAACAAAATAGTATTATAGTGTGTTTACTTAGAGCTGCAATGCTGCCAGAGAAACCACATAGCTTGCATTTGTAAGCTATGCTTTTCATATAGAACATATTTAATTAACACAGGAGAAGAGACAACAAGCTTTCTTCTAACTTAATTTAAACACATGTTTATGTTGTTTTTTAAATTCCCCTTGGGTTAATGTGAAGCTGGGCTAAAGGCTTATAAGTGATGCAGCCTAACTAGTTTTATTCCCTGAGTTTAGACTTTGGGGCCCAAGGGCTTGTCATCAGGAGCTCCCAGGACCCATGGACACCATTGTTCAGAAAGGGCTCACTTGTGTTCCCCTCCTGACGCTCCAAGGCTGAGCTACAGTTTTGCATTCAGAAACATATGGCCTTTTCTGCAGCTTTTTGAAATACTGATTTATTTAGTTTGGCCATCTTCTGCCTTGTTCTGTTTCCCCCCTCTGTTACAATCATCAACACAATGATTTCTGTGCTCTTTTTTTGTTCTTCTGGAAGGAATTTTAATGGATTTGTGGAAGCATCTTTGCATGGCTTTAAGTTTTACAATGACTTACTAAGTAGACCATGAAAACAAACCTTCACCCATGAATAGTAGACACTTTATATTATATTTGAAATAACAAAGCATGTTTTTTCAAACTGTATTTATGTGAATTAACAGAATTTATAGAATTTTAATGTGGTTGAACAGAACAGCACATGTGGCAGAGTAACCAAGTGGATTAGTAGTGTAATTACCAAAAAGATTGTTCTTAAAAGGAGAAGATACACAGTGACTCTAAATATTGGCATTCTCAATTTTTGTTTGAATTTTCAAAAGTAGAAAAATTGTTTTTTAATATAGGTAGTCTTTTGGGTGTTTTATTTGAATGTTGAAAACAATAATAGCTTAAGGACAAAAAAAACCCCCAATTTCCAGCTCACAGTCTTGATTTGGCACCACTGCCTATAAATGAAGGTGTAGGATTTTTCCCCTAAAAATATATTGCCTGACATTACATTGAGATTCGATGCTATTTAATAATTCTACCCAAAATTTTAACTTTGGATTGGTTCACTGAGTTCAACTCTTTTAGAAAATTTCAGCTAAATAGTGGATGTTTCTCAAAATAAAACTAGAGAAAACCCTCACAAGTTCTTCACAATCTTTTTCTCTTTCTTCCACAAGCACCTACCTGAGAAGTGCTGGAGCATCTGTGCTTCAAAATCTGGCACTGCACTATGGAGAGGAGAGCTGCAGAGAGGGAGGTGGAGAGATGGTGAGCAGGAGGGTCCACATACAAGCCCGGCACTCCTCTGGCATGAAGCTGACTGCATTTGACTTGCTGCAAAGCTCTGCTCACACATGTTCAAGCGGAAACTTGATAGTTTGGCAGCTAAATTCTCTGAAGACACTTGGCATCTTTCAAGTCTGCAGGAAGCAAGCAGAGCTTCCTCAGGAATTGCTTCTTTTGACTGTCAAAAAATGTGTTTTGGATGATACAGATCATATGGTTCAGATGAAAGAACAAGAAATCCTGCAATGAATGAGCAGCTCAAGCAGAAGCTGAAACAAAGCAGAACTCCCTTTTAATGTACAAAAGTTATGAACAGGCCAAGCATGCAATTGATTGAAATCCAGAAACAGCTGTCTCTCCCTTCCAAAATCATAATGTACTTTTATTTATTTCATAATAAATAGTTTCTATTATTTGGTTTCATCCTATGAGTACCTGAAGCCATCCTGATGAGCTACACCACACAGCACTTCTTATGGCATCTTTTTCTCTCACTGAAATGGAGCTTTTGAATAAGAATCATCTGTCCTGCTCTTGCTACCATGCCCTGCTGACCAGCCTGGGGCACACCAAGCACAGCATCCAGGTATAGTCATTTGCATGTCCAACTTTTTGGTGGGTTTTGAAGCAGACCAACCCATGCTAGGACTGATTTTCCTCCTGTTCAATCAAGGACAAAGCTCTGCTCCACTTCAACAGAGGCAGAAGCATCCTGTGAATCTCCAATTACCCGTAGGTTGTTACAAGTTGTTTATGAAACTATTCATTTTGCAGTTGTTTCCCACAAAGAAGGGATAATTCTGCATCTTTTTAGTTTACAAGGCACACTGGAAGATGCCACAGAATATTTAGCAGGCAATTTGTGCCGTCATAACAGATCTCTGGCTTGGCTTCTGAATCAGAAATTCTGCCTGGGTCTGGAATAGTATGCAAAAAGGAACTGTCTTGAATCTATTTGAATATTTAGAGAGTTTATTAAAAACTTCATAGCAGTGAAGAGATGGATTTTGTTGTGATCTGCACAATGCAAAAACAGGAAACATGGGACAGGACAGTATGCTCTTTCCTTTTTTGTTGTTTTTAATAGCAGGAAATTAGACTGTACTTCAACGTTTACCCACAGTCCAGAAAAGAAGATTGCAGATTATCCTGTTGCCTTTTTTTTTTTTTTTTTTTTTTTTTTAACAGATGACAATACAATTTAGCTTTGTCAGGACTACTGACTATTCTGGAAAGCAATATCATATCATTGCACTCTATATTTAATAATTTATTTTGATTCGTAAAAAGAACTCCTCTCAGGATGCTCTTCATAATTTTAAAAATTACAGCAATTATAACAGCTCAATAAATATTTCAGCTTCATCTTCTTCCATCAACACAGTGCTAATAAAAGAAAAAAATAAACATGGAAATGTTCCTCCAGTCTTTCTACATTTGGAGATAGGACTGTAGCAAGCACCGTGGCCACTCTGGCAGATTCACAGAGTCAAAAGCTGTCTTTTACGTTTTATTGATTTGCTCTAGGAGGATGGCTAAACAACTAGAGCATGTTGCATCTATGGTTTACTACAGATTTCCTGTGTATACTTGGGAAAAGGCTGAGATGCTACTCACACAGTCCTAGTCATGTGAATAAAGATCCAGTATATTGTCTAAGCCACTGTGCCTGCCTTTTTGTGCTGCCCTGTGGCAGAGCTGATACTGCCTCCCCAGATCCAAAGGCACTACAGAGTATGGCACAGAGGTACTCTGGTATCTTTGTAGGATCCACTCCGATTTTAGCATAACTAATACTGAGCCAGTGCTCAAAAGCCCAGCAGGATGCAGGAGAATCCTTTATAGGGTATCTAAAGCACATGTACCCCAAATACATCCTTCTATCAACAGCTGAAAAGTAAGGATTAATTGCTTCCACATTCCCTGATAGTGCAGAGCCCTCTGAGGACTCTGGGATATAAAAATTGTTAATGGGCAAAGGCTGACAACTTAGCCTGTTGTCAAACAGCTTGCTGAACCTACAGCTCTATCTTCTGCTCTATTGTCACAATTTGACTCAGAATCGAAAAATAAACTGGACACAGCAATGCTCTCAATCCCCTCCCCCTCCCACCCAGGTAGGGAAGGAGAAAGAATTAGGAGAGAGACTTAGCTGGATTGAAAACTAAATTAGACAGCTTTAATTATATGTACAATTATATACAAGTATGTTCAGGAATGTGCAAAAGCCTCTTGCCTCCCCCCACCCCCAGCAACTCTCCAGCACTCTCCTTAGGAAGTTGTCTTCTGTGATCTCTGACCTTCCTTGGAGCTTACGTAGATATATGGAATGGAATACCTTTGGTCAGTTCTGCTGTCTGTCTAGTCCAGCTCCCCTACAGGGGGGTCACAGATACAATTCTCCTGCCCTGGTAGCCTCTGTAGTGGCAGAGCTAAGAAGCGACCTTGGAGTCTCAGCAGAAACATAAACATTCCAGTGTTATCAGCCCACTAGCTGGAACACTTGCTGCTAGTTAAAAGAAAGCTTACTGAAGGAAAAAAAATCAGTAAAAGGAAAATTAGCTTAATCCTGCCTCAACCCAGGACATCCATGGGTTTGAACTAGTGGGGCATTCTTCTACTATTAATGAAAACCAGAAGGTCTCCCACCTCCCAAGGGTGCCACCAGCATGCTCAGCTTGCTCCCTGAAACACCTGTACACCAATGCACGCAGCATGGGGAATAAACAGGAGGAGTTAGAGGTCTGTGTATGGTCTAAAGGTTATGATCTGGTGGCAATTACAGAGACATGGTGGGACAGCTCACATGACTGGAACGTGGTTGTGGATGGCTATGTGCTTTTTAGGAAAGACAGGTCAGTGAAGTGAGGTGGTGGAGTTGCTCTTTATGTGAGAGAGCAATTAGAATGTGTTGAGTTCTGTCCAGAGGCAGGTGAGGAGCAAGTGGAAAGTCTGTGGGTACGAATTAAGGGGCAGGCTGGCATGGGTGATACAGTTGTGGGGGTCTATTACAGACCTCCTGATCAGGACGAAGGAGTTGATGAGGCTTTCTACAGGCAGCTGAAAGCAGCCTCACTATTACAGGCCTTGGTCCTCATGGGGGATTTTAACTACCCCAATATTTGCTGGAAGGCCTACACAGCCAGCCTTTCACAGTCTAGGAGGTTCCTCCAGTGCATTGATGATAACTTCTTAATGCAAATGGTGGACAAACCAACTAGGAGAGGAGCACTGCTGGATCTCATACTCTCCAACAAGGAGGGTGTTGCGGACCGAGATAGGTAAAGCCACGACCCACACCCACACCTCAGGGGATCGAGGGCTGAGATCTGGTTGAAGCAGTGATGGTCAATGGCAGACTTGGCTGCAGTGATCATGAGATGGTGGAGTTCAGGATCCTGTGGGGAAGGAATAGAATACCTAGCAAGACCACAACTCTGGACTTCCACAGGGCCAACTTTGGCCTCTTCAAACAATTGTTAAGGGAAGTCTCATGGGAAAGGGTACTAGGTGGTAAAGGGGCTCAAGATAGTTGGTCAACATTCAAGAACCACTTCTCCCAAGCTCAGGATCAGAGCATCCCAATGGGTAGGAAATCAAGTAAGGGAACCAGGAGACCAGCATGGTTAAACAAGGAACTGCTGGGCAAACTCAACTGGAAAAAGAGAATCTATGGATCATGGAAGGAGGGGCTGGCCACTTGGGAGGAATATAGGACTGTTGTCAGAGGATATAGGGAGGCAATTAGGAAAGCTAAGGCCTCCTTGGAACTTAATCTTGCAAGTGAGGTCAAAGACAATAGAAAGGGCTTCTTCAAATACATTGCAGATAGAACTAACACTAGAGGCAATACAGGCCCACTGCTGAATGAGGTGGGTGCCCTGGTGACAGAGGATATAAAGAAGGCAGAGGTACTGAATGCCTTCTTGGCCTCTGTCTTTAATCCTGCAGACTCTCCCCAGGAGCCCCAGATCCCTGTAGCCCCAGAAGGAGTCAGGATAAAGGAGGAGTTTGCTTTGGTAGATGAGGATTGGGTTAGGGATCAGTTAAGCAATCTGGACATCCATAAATCAATGGGTCTGGATGGAATGCACCCGCGGGTGCTGAGGGAGCTGGCGGAGGTCATTGCTAGGCCACTGTCCATCATCTTTGGTATGTCATGGGCAACAGGAGAGGTGCCTGAGGGCTGGAGGATAGCAAATGTCATGCCAGCCTACAAAAAGGGCAAGAAGGAGGACCCGGGTAACTATAGACTGGTCAGCCTTACCTCCATCCCTGGAAAGGTGATGGAACAACTTATTCTTGGCACTGCCTCTAGGCATATCAAGGATGAGGGGGTCATTAAGAGCAGTCAACATGGTTTTACCAAGGGGAAGTTATGTTTGACCAACCTTATAGCCTTCTATGAGGAAGTAACTAGGTGGATAGATGATGGTAGAGTGGTAGATGTGGTTTATCTTGATTTCAGTAAAGCATTTGACGCTGTCTCCCACAGCATCCTTGTAGATGAGCTAAGGAAGTGTGGTCTTGATGATCAGGTAGTGAGATGGATTGTGAACTGGTTGAAAGGAAGAAGTCAGAGAGTTGTGGTCAATGGAACAGAATCTAGTTGGAGGTCTGTGACTAGTGGAGTCTCTCAGGGGTCGGTACTGGGACCGGTACTGTTCAATATTTTCATCAACGACCTGGAGGAGGGAACAGAGTGTGCCCTCAGCAAGTTTGCTGATGACACTAAGCTGGGAGGAGTGGCTGACACACCAGAAGGCTGTGCTGCCATTCAGCGAGACCTGGACAGGCTGGAGAGTTGGGTGGGGAGAAACTTGATGAAATTTAACAAGGGCAAGTGTAGAGTCTTGCATCTGGGGAAGAACAACCCCATGTGCCAGTACAGGTTGGGGGCTGACCTGCTGGAGAGCAGTGTAGGAGAAAGGGATCTGGGGGTCCTGGTGGACAGGAGGATGACCATGAGCCAGCAATGTGCCCTTGTGGCCAAGAAGGCCAATGGCATTCTGGGGTGCATTAGAAAGGGTGTGGTTAGTAGGTCAAGAGAGGTTCTCCTCCCCCTCTATTCTGCATTGGTGAGGCCACATCTGGAATATTGTGTCCAGTTCTGGGCCCCTCAGTTCAGGAAGGACAGGGAACTGCTTGAAAGAGTCCAGCGCAGAGCGACAAAGATGATTAAGGGAGTGGAACATCTCCCTTATGAGGAAAGGCTGAGGGAGCAGGGCCTCTTTATCTTGGAGAAGAGGAGACTGAGGGGCGATCTCATCAAAGTTTACAAATATGTTAAGGGGGAGTGTCAGGATGATGGAGCCAGGCTTTTTTCAGTGACATCCAGTGATAGGACAAGGGGCAATGGGTGCAAACTGGAGCATAGGAGGTTCCATGCAAATATCAGAAAAAACTTCTTTACTGTGAGAGTGACAGAGCACTGGAACAGGCTGCCCAGAGAGGTTGTGGAGTCTCCTTTGCTGGAGACATTCAAAACCTGCCTGGACAACTTCCTGTGTGATGTACTCTAGGTGACCCTGCCTGGCAGGGGGGTTGGACTAGATGATCTTTCGAGGTCCCTTCCAACCCCTAGGATTCTGTGATTCTGTGATCCATAGCGAATTTATTGGCAAAGTCCTTGCTTCTGGGACAGCATGTAGGGAAGGCGCAAGGAAGAAGCTCAAGAGCCACTGCTGAAGCAGCCCAGAGGTGCACAGATGCTGCAGGAATCCTCCTCTTCTGCAGGGCTGGAACCACCTGTCCCAGAGGACTGGCAAAATGGCTTTTGATCTCTGTGGACAGAAAGACAAGGCATAAAAAATGTTGAAGGTCACAGATCTGGCTGATGCATCCTCGTTAGCATTTGAGCCACAAAGCAAGAGCCCAGTAGAGGGCTTCAGCGGGCCACTAAAGGAAAAGGACTTAAGAACCACGAAAAGAGAAACCTGTCATCGTGCAGCGTACAGTGGTCATTATACAAAAAAGATTTAAATAAATGCTGTAAATGAATGCATCCTCAGATGATTCAGTGGAATTGCAACACTGCCAATAAAATTAATACAGCAAATAAGTTTTTTAACTGCAATTTTTCAAAAATTTGAGCATCTTGAAGGACATGGGTAGACAAAATTGAGTCCAGAAATCCTTCCTCAAAGAAACGCCTGCAGAAAATGGTGTTTGAAAATATAGTGAGACAAATCAATTTGTGGCCCCTGCCAGGGCCTGTCCACCCACCCTGAGAGCAACACAGGCACCAGAAGAACTGGAAACTGCCAGTAAGGAAAAATGAAACTATAGCCATTTTCTTTCACTTCAATAATTTTTGTTTCTGGGAACTTCAGTTTTCCATCATCAAAGTGCTTGGGAGAATAAATTAACATCCAGAAATGGTAGTGAGCTAGAGTCTAGTTTGCTCTTTCCTCTGTTGCTCACATATAATTACTTGGGCTTTTGACAAGCCAGTACATTTTTATGACATTTCTGAGCATCGTGGGAAAGCTTAACACACCTTGGGCCTATGGAACGGTTTCCTTTTTGTTTTGAAGGGTCAATTATTTGACTAGCTGGAAGGAGTTTAACAGGCAGCCGTGATGGGGCAGGATACCTGCTGCTGCCACCACCACCTGATTTTCAGTCTCTTTGCTTTTTTTAAAATATCCAAGGCTGTTGACATTTGAAGATTTTTCCACATGCGTGGGTTGGATGTAATGTTAAACAGCTGAAAAAAAATTTAAGGAGAGCTGGGGAGTTGAAGGTCAGGCTGTAGGCAGGGGGTAGCTGACAGTGGGAGCTTGGTGGTAACCACATGGTTGCACCAAGTCCTGAGCAGCCCCTCAGACGCAGTAAGATTTCTCAGTACAACTCCTTGTCCCTCACCCATGCTTAAAAATGCAGCTAAATCAAATTTAAGCTTATGAAACTTGGGTATAGTGGGCTAATTAACTTGCACCAAATTCTACCCAGGTATAAAGTGCACAGCTTTTTCTCTGGTGCTGAAAACAGAATTAAAAATCAACTGATTATTTTTATCATGATCCCTGCCGTGCCCACACATCTTTTTGAAACAATGCAAATTGTTTGTTCATTCTCCGTCTATTTGAAAAGCAGCATTTGCAATCGAATTTCCCGGTAACGTTTTAAACACTGTGCAGATGAACACGGTGCAGGTGGACTTTCCTAGAATCAGAGTAGATTGGGTTGGAAGTGACCTTAAAGGTCATCTAGTTCCAACCCCCTTCCACAAGACCACGTTGCCCAAAGCCCCATCCAACCTGGCCTTTTCTGCGTAGAAAGTAGACTCGGAATTTATTCGGCGTTATTTTCTGACACATAAAGCAGAAATTCGGTTTAAACACGCGCTTACACTCCACGGCCCCTACAGTCGGCAAGAGGTACACTCCACAAGAAAAGACCCGGCCCGTAGCTCGGCCCCCTCGCCCCGCCCCCGGTGCGGCCGCCTTAGGGCTTCCCCGGGCACCGCTCCGCCGCTGCCGCCATGCCGAGCAGCCCGCGGGGCCTGTACCGACGGATCCTGCTGCTGCACCGGGCGCTGCCGGCCGCCCTGCGGGCGCTGGGGGACCGTTACGTGAAGGAGGAGTTCAGGAAGCACAAGGCCGCCGGGCCTGCCGAGGCCCAGCGCTTCCTGCGGGAATGGGAGGCAAGTGCCCGCAGCCCTGCGGGAGGCCGACGAGCGGGCTGCCTCCGCAGCCGCGGGCTGTCGGATGGCTCTGGACGTGTTGCTCGCTGCCTGCCCCGGCCGGGAGCGGGCGGCGGGGCCCGCCGGTGCGCAGGGGAAGTCCGGGCAAGGCCCAGGCAGGGCCCTCCCGGGAAGGAGGGACTGGCCTCTCACAAGCCTGCCTTCACCAGGCGGCCGGGCCTTCCCTCGCCGTCTCTGCCAGCCCCTTGGTACTTGCCGCAGCAGCAGCTCGCTGGACTTGGCGTTGTTTAAGGATATGTGTTAGAAAGGGGGACAGAAAATGCCTGTTGGCTCCTGCACTGCTAATCACCACTGGCGTGTCCATTGCTGGTGTGTGTGCTGAGTGCCTGGCACGCTCCCCTGAAGGGCAGATTCGTTGCAGAGTTACAAAATTCTTTGTAGTTCTACATCTCTAGGCAGGTTATCTTTCATGGTTCTTATTTCCGTGCCTCATCTATGGGTGGTTATAGCTATGCACACAGAAATATATATATATCAAAATGACAGCAATTGTATCAGTAGCTAAATATACATACATAAAAATATATACACAAAATTATCCGTATAATTTATAATACATTATATAAATGTGTATATATTTATAACTGCATACATAGCTAATTGCATAATTATAATTAGCTAAATACATAGGTGTAATTAGCTTCCTCATGAACTTGTATTTCATTTTTGAGTGACATATTTTCAGAGTGTATCATAAGGAAACAAGTCTGATGTGAATATTGCTTCTCTGCTCACCCTTGCTTCTCCCCCTGAACTCGGTGGCTGGTTTTGCCAAAGACAGAAAAGGAGACAGCTCATGAGTAATGAAGGTGTAACAAGTTTCAGGAGCAGCAGATGAGGGAGACTCTTTAGGTGCTTTCCTTAGATGCCTGAACTCCAGCAGGTGCTAGCATATTTATAGACTCCAAAAAATCCACAGACAGGCAAATGTTATTGACCCTTCACAGAGGAAAACCCCTCAGTTAGACCATGGAAACAACTGCAGGAGACGGATGCATAGACAAGCTTCCCATTAATTTTCTGCTACTCGTTTGGTAGTATTTTTGAATCTCAAAACTATTTTCCTTTCTGTGGAAGAAAATTGTTTTCTGCTCTGCCTTGGAAGCTGGTTAGCACAGGTTGTGTCCAGTGCCTCACAGTTTACTGACAGAACGTAATGGAGGGAGATCTGACCCATCACTTCTACCCACTATAGCCAAAATCTTTGGGGGGGAAGGCAGCTCCACTACCCTTGTGCTGGGGCGTTGGGAACCAGCAGGGAGAACACTGCCTGGTATTCTCTTCAGAGGAAGGGTGTAAGTGTATTTTAATTGCTGCTTGCCTGAAATCAGAACAATTTGTATCTATCTCTCAAATGCCTGATGCTATTGTAATTTTCAAATTACCGTTTGCTCGATATTGCCAAAATGGTTCCGCATCGCTGCTTCCAATTTTAACATGAGCTAAAAAGACAGGTTACAGGTTGCTATTTTCAGCGCTAAAATCTTCCCTAAAATAGTTTTAGAAAAGGAAGAAAATGTTTACATCGTAATGTCTTTAGCAATTTTTGTGAAGAAAGCGAATAGTGAAAATGCTTGTCAGTTCTAAAATGATTTAAAAGTAGATTATAGGGAAAACTGGGGAAAAAATTAGACTACAAGAAACAGAAGTTGAGTTTTGAAACCTGACATTTAGTGCTATGAGGTATGATATATTCAAGGAAAGGAAACTAGTTTAATAACTGTTTTGAGTGTGTGCATATAAAGAACTATGCAAATATGTCTCTTTTCTAACAAGATGCTAGGAGATATTAGCACATAGTTAATGTGGCTCTTCTCATTTTTCATTTTTGTTTTGTTCTGTAGTTTTTTTTCCCTCCAAAAAATCATCTGTCTGAAATTTAAAACAGACATGCGTGTTTATGGCCCGTGGGACTGCATTTTACAATACATTGTGGTTGCCGGCCCCCCAAAGACCTGAACTCAATAACTGAGGAGGCTGGACTGTAGATTACTTAGGTTTGATAACAGAGAAAGATGCTCTAATTCATGTTGGAGTCCTCTTTGTACCCATCCTGGGCAGCAGGACACTTTTAATCAGAAATAGGCTGGAGGCTCTAGGACGATTCTTGCTGAGCACACCAGTGTACCAGCAAAGCACCCTGTTCTTGAAGAGCATGTGAATTACACAGCAACGCACAAAGCTGTGATATGCTACTTCACATACATGAGCCATAACTGTACTCCTTGCTTCCATATCTATTTTTATTTAAAAACCCCCACAAAACCAACCAACAAAAAAAACCCAAACACAAATAAATCACTACGTCATTAGTACAAAATTCTGTGTTTTCCCTGTTAAGGTTTAGCCAATTTTGGGGGAAAAAATGCAAAGTTACAGCTCTGTTAACAGTATTTTGGCATGTTAAACGTGTCGAGCACTTTTATTTCCAATTTGCTTCTTCATTAAGGTATGCATATGCCTTACTGTATACACTTCAGTGTAGTAAATATTCATCTTCCACCTGGAAAAGTTCTTTCTTCATGTCTTCTGTTGCATGCAGGATGTCTGGTACAGAGTGGCATCATGTCTCATATTACATAAAGGTAGTATGCATAATTTTATATTAAAATAGCATATTTAAATGTATATTCACTAGGGGGTAAAGATTATGGATATGATTATTGCATCAATGCTTCTTGACTTTGAATAAGGACTTCAATATGAAGTATAATCTTAATAAGCTACACCTTAGGTTTTTGAATGAAAATTTCCAGGGATGACTTACTTTAACAGGAAACTCCTTTGCTTTTGTTAAAACTCTTCAGGCTTTTAAGCTTTTCTTGGATAGCCAAACCTTCTGTGTGTTTGAATATACTAGTTCATAGTTTGTGGTATGCTTTCTTGTTCTCTGGTTTCATTCATTTTTGCTAACTGTTTCGTTAACAGGTCTGGCATTTTAATTGCATATGGTTGTGCTAAATGATTTTTTTTTCCCATTGGTGTTTAAATCATTGTGATTCAAGGGAACTGGGCACATTGATTGTTTCTCAAAGAAAACAAGCTGAGCAAATTTCCTTTATGTCTTGCGAAACGTGGTGAAAAACCTGTAGAATTTTACTGTTAAAAGCTTTAAAAAGAACTGTTAAAGGAATCTTAATTTTACGGTGCAATTAAGTAATTGTAACTTCTAGTATTTCCATAGTTCTTTAATACTAAGTTCTGTTCTGTGTGTGGCTTTTGGCAAGAACCCCAGTCTCAGTGCAGGACCTGAGTACTCGGCCTTCTCCAACCAGGGGTACAGGCATTTTGAATAACCTTACAGTCCACAGAAGCACAGGTGGAACATTAAAGGGAGATTTCTGAGATTAACTTTAAAAAGAAAGGGGGGGAAGAAAGCGGTAGAAAGGCTCCCAGATTGTCTGGTTTTAGTATGTGGATGATTTGTATCATTTTCATGTGAAGGAGATGAGAACCACAGAATTGTTCTGTTTGGGAAGGACCTTTAAGATCATCGAGTCCAACCATCAACCTCACTCTGGCAAGTCCAGTGCTAAACCCTATTGCTGTGAACCACATCTACAGAATCACAAGAATGGACCCCCCTGGTTGCCATGCACAGGAATCAAAGGCTTTAGTATTAGATGAAAACCTCTTAGATGGCTAATGTCGTAAGGCCTGAACTAACCTTTTTGTGTTTACCAAATAGGGAAACTCCTTTGAGTGTTCTTGGTTCTTAAGTGAATAAGACCAATAGGAATAGCCTGCAAGTACGCATACATTTATATAAAAGTAGAACAGTATAAATTTAGGATTTTTCCTGTAATTGGTGTTGGATTGATGGTTTGTGTCTTGAAACCCACTGGAAGGTATTAAAGGGGGATACAAAGAGAGCAAGCTTTGTTTTTCAGGAATGATGGTTGTTCAGGTATATTAAAGTATATAAATTATTGATATATGTTCCTTTCTATTTTCTAAATATTTAATATTTTAATTAAAGTAATTGGTACTCATTTACAGGAGACAGCTGATATAATTAGATTGATAGTGATTATTACCTTGGAATGCTGTTGAATTAATGTTGACAGATATAAGTGAATTAGTTCAATGGTCTTCTAAATCATATGGTAGCTGATGAGAATGCATATTTAAGAATAGGTAATATTAAGATAATATTGAGTACTTTATTCCAGGTTACAAATTATATAATGTAGAATTTTCAGCTAAGTAATTTCAATAATCATTTTTTTTTACACCATTTATGTTAATTCTTCTTTTAATTTTGAAAATTACCATTTCATACTTAGCTTGTTTAAAAAGCCTGACCCTGCAGATGGGAAGGTCTGGACTATATTGAGATGAGCAAAATCATTCTGCAGAATTACATGACATTTTCTCACATCTGTTAGACTGAATAAATGGCCTGTGAAATGCTTTGGCCACTCTTGACTCTGAAAGCCTTTTTATAAGCTTTCAAATTAACTGAGACTGATTTGGGAGCTGGCATCTGCTTTTGCATACTCAGAGGAAAGGTGACATGTTTTTCTTCCCTGATAACAAATTTGGGCATCATATTGGTAAAATTAAGGCAGAACCCTCTCTGTCTGGGGAACCTGGTCACGTAGCCTCTGAAGAATGGCGAATTTTTTTAATCAGTATGATATTTGATATGATACAAATAATTGTCATTCATCAGATTTCTTTTCAGTTGCCCATATAACTTGCAGTGTTTAGTTTGCTGGGATGATTGTGGGATGGTCTCATCATATTTCCCAGGACATAGTTGTCCAGATACCTTTTTCTGCTTGTGAGTGAGTGGATACACTTACAGAATTTTTTTGCTTCTTAATTCTTTGGGCTACTGTGATCTTCCTTCCCCCTTCTTAACTTATTTTTAAGCTTCTAGCACTCAAAAATATGTTGAGATGTTGAAAGGAGAATTTACAGAGCAAATAGCCAAAGGAAGTTGGAGGGGTGGAAGAGGAAGCTGTGGCCAGTACTGGAGTCAGACTGGGATGGAAATGGGATGTGTGGTTTGCCCTTTTTACTACTGTCTTTCAGGAAATATATGGATTGCATAAATCTAGAACTGCTGCGGACTTTCTGTATTCTGCTCTCAGTGAAGTACATTGTATAAGTGATCTTTCTTTGCTTGACAGAGAAATACATTTTTTGGGAGTGAAATATGACTTTAAGGTTTTTGCCATTTTATGACTCTAATAAAAGTTGTGAAATAGGATTTAAGAGTAGTATTTCATTGTAACATTACTGGATACATTGGAATTTGCTTTTAGAGATTTTTATGGCTATCTGGATGAAAACCTTCTTATTAAGAGTAAATACCTACTGAGACTT
This sequence comes from Hemiprocne comata, assembly GCA_020745705.1. NCBI lineage: Eukaryota > Metazoa > Chordata > Aves > Apodiformes > Apodidae > Hemiprocne > Hemiprocne comata. The sequence continues at coordinate 27,485,437 of CM036587.1, forward strand.
ATGTATTTAGCCCCCACTTAGGATGTTCACTAGGTATTAATTTGTAAGAACTAAATTGAAGACAATTTCCTCTCTTTTCTTTGGTATTTCTCAAAAGGCAGGAAATAATTTCTCACTTTTCTGAGAGCTGTGGAGCTGTGACTTATACTTACGGGTATACTAATGGGATTCGGGTATGACCAGCCATGGGAAATGAGCCTGCTGCTTTGACATGGTGTTTCTGGTGGCCTGCTTTGCTGTAAGACTTGAAGTCCACCTCTGTAAGATGGTGATTTTGCCTTGGTGTACCCATGATTTGCTGAGTTTCCTGAACCAGCATTCATGCGCAGTTGTCCCTTCGACCAAAAAAAATAGAGGCAATGACCACATGGATCTCAATAGCAAAGTTTCACAGTAACGACATCCTTTTCAGAGCTCCTTCAAATTTGGATTTGGAAGCAGGAGATAGTGTCTGCTCCTTTTCCACGGAGAGTCCAGGCAGTCTGGAATCTTTCTGATGTGGAGAGCCTTGGGGTAACCTAGTGGATACCTGCTGCCTTGTGCGTGGTGGATGCCCGTCATGGGAAGGGGCATTCGTTATTTCTTGTCTGGAGAGCAGCATCATTCTCTTTCAGATTTATCTGTCCACTGCTAAGGCCAGGGATTTATTGTTTGTTTATTTATTTTCCTGTGTGTGTATTGGTGTGGGATAACATTTGATTAACTGCTTTTGTTTAATTTGGTTATGTGTAAACACACTGCGTTTTTTTAACCTATTTTAAAAATGATGTGGTATAGGGTTGATAAGACTTAAAGGCAAATGTGGGATTTTTAGACCTTTACTGTATTTTCCAAATTCAGAATTGCATAAGCTGGGGCATCAATGCTCTCAATGCTTTTGTCATGTTACTATGCCAATTATCTCTGTGTTATCATATCTATGATTGCATGTAGCTAGTCAGATGGCTGTCCTGATAACTGTGCCTATGTGCTAGTTGAAGTTTTTATTTACAGCTGTTTTGATACAGCAGGAAATAATGTCTGAGTCGTTGGGGTCACATCAAACAGTAATATCAGTCGCTTGCGTATGCCAGTCACCTCAGGTTATAATAAATTGCACACTAAATTCCACTAAAGTGATGGAACTTTGTATAAATACGTGGTGTGCAAATAGGTTTGACAATTTTATGTGATCATTGCATATATTTATAAAGTATGTAACATGTCTTTGATTTTTAAGGTGTGGCATTAATTAAATCCCAGCTGTAATTTGTTGGCTAACTACAGTGATTTTTATTAGTTATAACTTAGATTAAGAAGTTTGAATTGCTGTAAAAGTGGGATAAATCTCTAGTATGTGTAATGGTTTATTCCTAACACTGAGTAGCACTGGCTTGGGAAATGAGTAGGGCATAATTATGTAAATATTCTCAGATCTGAAGACACTGTAGAAGTTTTGTGTATGCCTGTTCATAGGTACTTTCCTAATGAGTACAGGTTTTTGACAGCCAGCATGTGATTAGATCTCTACATAAGAAAATAGGAATAGTCAGGCACGGTGGAAGCAGAACCAGCGATGGAACATTTATAGAGTTGTCAGTTTGGAAGGTAATTCAGGTTTCCATCTAGTGGTGGTATAAAATTCTGTCCAAGCCATACGAGGCACAGCATATGCATAACCATGCTAGCTGACACACCATAGTACTTGGGTATGTATTTGAAACTTTGGAAATTGAAAGCCTTCATTATGTGTAAATTACATACATAATGGCACAGAATTTTCAGGGCCTTCAGATTTTTTTAAGTTAGACCTGTAGTGATCAGGAATCGATTATTTTAGCAGTGTGCATTCAGATCCCTGAGTACTCTTCAACAGTTTATCTCATTTGATGCAAATTAGCCTGATTCCACTTTTTCAGTGTTCCTTGACAGCCATTTCAAAAAGTTTAAGTCAGTACAGGTTACAGAAAGAAAATGGATGTCTTAAGAAGTTCTTAAGTTGTACGTGTGCAAGTGTGAGGCTTGTTAGATTTCTTGTTTCCTCTTAGACATAAGAAAGAAAAAAAAAAAAGAGGAAAGAGGAAATGGGTATTCTGACTGCTTTGCCCCATCTTCTTGTTCCAGCACTGCCTGTTATTATTTGAAGCATTTTACAGTAGAATTTAGAGAACCTTAGCAGGCTGGGTTTTCAGATGACGATAATATAGAGGTAACTAATACACAAATTTTTTGAACTTTGTGGTATTTTAAGACAATGTAGTGGGTCAAACAGACAAAACTGAGTATGACTTGGAATTGCAAATTTATAAGGATTTCGGCTTGTTTGTATTTTATTTACACCTTTCTTCTCACATTTGTTTGGTATTTGTGTAAATATTGTCAGCTGATAGTGTTTTGTAAGCATGGTGGGTTTTACTGTGTTTTCAGTGCATTTCCACTGTCAACACCATAAACACTGCCAACTTGCCACAAGTGCTGTCAAGTACCATATTTTGTAATCAGTGCAATAACATTGAGTGCTGTAATTGTACATACTGTATAGATGTGCTTTTTTGTCCTGTGTAGATACAAAATTGTTATTTTCTGTGAGTTAAAATGGAATCTGAAGCACATCTGAATGATTGTTTTAGAATTTTTTTTTTCTTCTTTCAAAATAATGTGAGGTGTGTGCACAAGTGCAGTTACACAAATTGGAGAATTTTTAAAGCCTCAGATGTTTTTCACAACTGAATGTAGAGTTGTACTTAGGAGACACTGATGTGTTTGAGTCCATTAAGGAATGAAGGCTTTTTTTATACAGTTCACTAATATTAAAGTCAGTTAATCAAATATGGTTTTTTTGCAAGAAGCTGAACCTCAGATTTCGACTAGAAAATATTGTGTTTAGTAGCATCTTTATCAATTTTCATGTTATTTTAGCCATCTTTTGCATTACCAAGAGCTTTGGCAGTTTTAATGCTGAAGCTGACTATATTTGCAACCATACATCTTCTAATTTATATCCTGCTGTTTATGCAGCTCACTTCTGGGAATACACTGAGCAGAAAATTTCTGCTGAAATATTTTATTTCTGTGTCTCAAAGCTGCTAATTTCAAACGGTATTTTTTGAAGGATATACTTTGGAAAACATTTAATCATAGTGCCTGATAAAATGTTTAAATATATATGTTTTTAAAGGTCATTTCCAGAAGTAATGTTAATGAGATATTTAAAATGAAATGTTCAATATACTAAAAGTGAGTTAGAAGTGATAATAGAAGTAGAGTTACTGAGTGTTGGTTTTTAGGCTTAGTGGTATGTGGGGAGCTCGAGTGCTCTTAATATGCTCCTGTTTTTTTGCTTCGGGGATTTTAGTGAGAGACAGAGCAGACTGAGGTGAAAGAGAGCATGGTACATGTTTTTTTCCCCTGCAGTAACAAGCTAAATCTTTCAAATACCTCCTAAATCAATTTTGCACCCATCTTTCATGACTGGCTAGCAACTGATCCTTAAAATGTAGATGCATATTCCATTGCTCTGTGGCAATTCCTGAACGATGTAAAATTGATACACTAGTTTGATGCTATTTTGTACTTTTTTTTTTTCTTCTTCTGAACTATTGTAACTATTCTATTCCATGGTCACTGCAACATTCTTTTTTTTTCTTTTATTTTTTTTTTTCTTTTTCCCTTTATTTCTTTTCCCAGTCTGAACCAAGAGAAGCCTGGTGGAAGGGTTTGAACTTAAGCCCCCCTCAACATTGCATCTTTGGAGATGTCATGACTGAAGGTATTCAGTTGTGTTGGTAGTATTGATATCTGTGTGGAATGAGTCGAAGTAATTGGTTTATTTTCTGTGGACCACCAAATGCTGTTTAGCTCATAATCAGTTCCTTGCTTTTTATGATTGCGTAGTGGAAGCATGTGGTCATTGTAATTGAATTGAGTTTGTGTGCTGCTTGATGTAAATTAATCTGTATTGAGGGAAGGATTCATATTACATTAGCAATCTCTGAAGCTTCATCACCTTCTAACTGAAGACTAAGACCCTCATGTGTAGTCTGATAGCAGATTTTTCACCTGATGAGAATTACCCTTCATAAGAGCGCAGCTATTGAAGTGTACACATGATGGCAGCAAATACTTAAATTGAGAAGGCTTGTTCCTGTACTAGAAATAAGTAGGATATTGAATTTTGTAATATATAGTTTTCAGAGAGTCAGTTCTTGTTAAATTATGTATTAAAATGTATATTGAGATTTGTTAATATACTGCTGCAGATTTAGAGAAGACTTCTTAATTCAGAAACTTTACCATGATTTCCACCTGGTTTAGCCATAGTATTTTCATAATGTGCCTTCTGGTTTTAATTTGCCATGGAGTCGTTTGCTACCTCCATAGCAAAACGCTGCAGTTACCCTAGTACTTTGCAGTGTTTAACATGGCTACCTTTTGATACCCTAGCAGGTAAAAGGGGACCTACAGCACTCTCTTACCCATCAAAGTGTTGCCTTCTGGGTTCCCAATGGTGCTGAAGTTTGGTTTTCTGAAGCCCATTTTTGTTTTTCCCTATTGGAGAAATTATCTGATCTCTCTGCAAAGCGGTCTCTTATATTTCTGTTCACGTTTCCTTCTTTAAAGTGCTGATCTCTCATTTTGTGATGAGTTTTACTCAAATTGCTTTACACAATTGGATTAGTAGATAAGTCAAATCTGTGATGGAGAACCAGCCTGAGATGAACACCCTGCACTAGCCTTCACAATATTAAAAAAAAAAATCATAAAAAAAAATCCGAATCACATCATAGGAACGTTATAGACTGCCAGCTGATGCCTGTATGTTTTTTCAACAGGTATTGGCATGGTAAAAGTCCCTTTTTTCCTGTAGTTGGAAAGTTTTTGGAGTTCTTAGTCTTTTTCTTCTAGTTTTGTAATTAAACAGTCCAACATTTATAAGTTGGCTTCATTCATTCCTCTTAAATCTTTTCTCCCACACGCTTATCAGCTTAAATACTTTCTTTTTCCTGTACTCCTTAACAGATGTATATTTTGACATACCATGTAGTATTCCGTTCTTTACTTTTCCCCATGGCAGTCCTTCTTTCCAAGTTCTCCTCTTGCAATCTTGATTGGTAATTTAAATTTCCAGCAACTGCTCTTGGCCCAATGAAATACCCTTAGTGCCTTCATCAGTGATGAGACATGCAGAGCAGCTCCCTGGTTTCTGCCTCTAGTAATGTTGTGGGGCTGGAAGGGGGTTGGGCAGTTCTGTGGCCAGGTCCCCAGTGAAGCGATGAGGACATCAGGGAGAGCTTTTTAGCATCCATTACAGTGAGTCATTGTAAGATTTTATTTAAGAGATCCAGGATGTGAAGAGTTTTAATTAAATTACAAACTTACTATGTCCTTAGTGGTTTATAAAGATGAGAAGAAATTTCTTAGGCAGTGCTAGCAATGTTGTTCTGCCTCATAGACAATTCAATACCACCACTAAAGCTGAAAGGAATTACATTGTTAAGAAAAACAGTCATCCTATCAGTCAAGAAGCAAGTGAAAGTTTCTTTGTGAATAATCTGAACTCTGATTTTCTTTTTTTCTTTCTTCCTTTTACTTTATTGGTGAATCTGATTTTTGCAGAGTGCCTGTCTGCCGGCAGATGCCACTCCTCAGCAGCAGACTAGTTTCCTGAACTTGACAAGATAGAGGAAAATAGTTGTGGTGGACCTTCGTTTTTAGAAATATTGATGGCAGTTTGCCTGGGATTGTCTTTTGTTTTCTTTGATAAGAGCAACCTATGCTATAAACAATTAAATATTTATCTTTTACAATCCAGCTGTTTCAAGTTTTGTTTTCTGCTGATGCATTAAACCCCAGGGCTGGAAAAATGGAAGTACATAGAGTAAGATGCCTTTGTTCTTCAAAGTTTTGTGCAGAGCAGTATTTTAGTTGAATAGAGGGTGAGGAATAGGACTGAGGAAGCTTCATTGGGTGGTGGAAAGGTGTCTGTGTTGGGATTGCTAAACAGGTGTGATGAGGAGGGTGACTTAGAAGCCCAAGTCTTAATGACTTGGAGTAGGACAAATCCATATAAAGCCTTTAGGCATATTGAAAAACAGTTGGATAAGTTGTAAGGGTATCTGCAAAGAAAAAAAAAAAACATGCAGTGAAAATAAACAAGGGAATTCTGGATGAGAATTCTGTTGTTTGTCTTTTCTAAATTTTGGAAAGACATTGTCCTGTCTTGAGACATGAATAATGACATATTGGTATCTCCAAACTTTAAACAACCATCTTTTTAACAGCTGATGTTTTGGATGTGGATGAGGCCTGTCTTGGTCTCTGTAGACATCCGCAGGAGAAGACTATTTTTATAATTGTTAAATATGGTTGGACCAGCAGATCCTAGACTGAGGTGATGGATGCCATCTTTCCAGCCCAAATACCTTCTGTCTGTATGGATATAATCTGCCAGTAAATTGAAGGCTTCCTGGTATGGCTAGGGAGTTGTGAATTTTTAACACACATCACCTATGTATGTTGTTCTAAATGGTTTAATTTTATGTTCCTCGTGAGAGAAGATCTGTTAACTCCTCCTTTACTTCAAAAATAATGCGGACCTCTTTCTTGTTGCTGGTGGGAAACCTGTGATGATCTGGGGATGCCATTTGAACCCTGGAGAATTAACTTTGAAAAAAGCCATCTGTGCCAGTGTCATTGCACTCCTGCATGTTTCTGAGAAAAGGCTCCTTTAAATTGTAGTTTGGGTTCTGTAGTTTGGCTTTTGCTAGAAAGGCAACCTGAGAACCTGCAGGACCTGAGCAGACTGTGTTGTCATTTTAAATACGACCCTTGCCTGTTTGCTGGTCTTTGCTGCTGGTTTTACAACATTGATAGCTCTTGGATTTCTGGGAAGTCCGTAACTGTAAGATGAAAAGTGATACTTTGTGTGTGTCTAGCTTGAAAACATTTTAATTTTTTTTTTTACCAGCATTTGTTTAAAAATCACTTAACGAATAACCTGTTTTCATAAAGGGTAATACAGAATTGTTCAGGGTTCTGGCCACCTAATTGGTATCATCTATCACAAATATGTGGAGAATTTTACCTTTTTTTCATGCGCTCATGGTGGCAGAATTGCCTATCAGTGATAATGTTGATAAGTCCTCTAGATTGGAAGGTGGATAGTTCAGTGGTGATTCCAGTAGAGGGGCAGCGAGAGAACTTTTTAGTACAAAGTATGTTGGAAAAAATAATCAGCTTTCCAACAAGCTGTAGTTTGTAACACTGTTGGGTGAAAGATGCAGAAATCTGGAGGGGATCTGTTAAATGCTTTGTAGTTTTCTTGCTGTTTCATTTTGACTTTGCTAAATTGACATACGTGGAACTTTCAAACACTATTACTGAAAATATGCTTGATTTTGCATTGACTAGCCTCTTTGAAGACCACTGGGTACTTTTTGCAACATACTCTGTGGAAAACAAGCTTGAGGAATTTTGTTACCATATTGTTATTAATACTTGGAAGAGATTTCTTCTGTTAATAAAATAAACACGTAGAGCAGAATATGGGGAATACTTAATATAATACTAAATTTTATTTTTTTTACTAGGTAGAATTTAACATTTGCAAATACAAGACAAATTTGTATTTTGCTTTTTTGTTGTATTCAATACAGCACAGTTTTAGACAGTAACTTTTATCTAAACCACTTACAAGCATTGCTTATGGATAAGACAGGAAACTAGATGGACAAGGAGAACAGAAAAAAGAAAATAGTGGATTTTTTAAACCTGGAAGTAAGTTGAGGCATTGCTGTACAATAGTAAGAAGGAAAATAGTAAGGATTAATGTGCCCACCAATCTCTAGCTATTGCTGACCTTGCTAGGAAGTGTTGGGAGCTTGCTGTAGGTGCAGATGATGTTCCTTTCAGCTCTTTTGCTTAAGTATGAAGGTAAACATCATTCACGTATCAGAGTATCTGGTTAAGACAAAGGAGTCTGAATTTTGCAGTTGACTTACCCACTTCTGAAATGTCATGGGCCAAGTTTAAACTCTGATGGGTCACAGCAGATGAGAGTATGACATTGTGAAGTTCATTGTGCGCAGTGTATTTGGGAGTATTTGGGTGTTGTGTGGGTGAAGAGCAGCCCAAAGAAGCCTGGTTAAACTTGCCTGGATAATAATGGGTGTAAAGGAACTCCCAAGTTCCCTGGAAAAACTAGAGCCTATTTTGGTGAATTGGTATCGTTAAGATGTATTGTATGTAAATTCTGTTTGGATACTTATTGGCTGCTGCTGCATAGTGTGTATTTGGTTTCAAGTGGAAAGGAGTTTTTCTTCTTTTCACTTGCATGTTGTACAAATAAATCTTCGATGACCATTCAGTTTAGTAATGAAAACAATAAATGCAGTCTGTTTATTTTCTGAGAAATAGCTGCCAATAAAATTCTGTATTTGTTATGAAAGAATAGGATTCAAGCCAGTTTATGCATGCATTCAGTGTAAGCTTGCATTCTGATACAGTTTGAATAAATCAGCTCCTTATTAAATGACGACAGTATTCTGTTACTAATCTCTTGGGCATGTGAACTTGTCTGTCTTACTGAAATTTGTAGTTGGTTTAGTTGTTTTTATAAATTTGCCTTGAGGGAAGGAAAGAACTGTTTGTTATAGCGCAATATGTTTAGTACTGGAACGCTTAAAAACTTAAATCTGGTAATCCTCAAAACATGTCAGATCTTATTGGTAACCCGAGATTTGTATTTTAAGTATTTTTTACTTAGGAATTGTCATTAAAATATAACTTGTGAGTAATCTTGGCTTTTTAATGAGTAGAGTAGAATTTTTAATGAGTAGAGTTAGCCTGGAAGGCCTTGACTGGAAAGGACCTCTGGAGCTCCCTACTCAGAGCAGGGCCATCTTAGATCAGGTTGCGTGGGGCCTTGTCTGGTCACAAATCCTTGCAATTTTTGCTGTTTGGTGTAGAGTTTGTGGAGAAAAGCTTTGACCTACAGTATAATTTTCAAATGTTAGCTGAGAAAATTCCCAAAGTTTCTGGTGTTCAAGCAAAGCAAATTACAATAATAAAAGTCAGAAAGTAATAATTTAAATCAGCATTCACAACTAAATGGCACTGAAGTACAAGTGTTAACTGAGTGGTGTGAAAATACATGATCACTGACATATGTTGGTGTCCTTTGTGGGTACATCTGGTAACTTGTTTTCAGTCCAAGAGTATTATGTCCCAAAGATATACTGTGTTGGGTTTTATGTAATAATTTGTTTAGTTTTTATATAAATGTAACAATTTAGGTGTGATGTTGTGTTTACATTGCAACAATGTGATTAGTATGTTTTAGTTTAGTTTTACCTGATTTTGTATTGAGACACAAGGCAGCTGTATAAATTATAAATGTGGCCAAAATTAGGGTTAATGTGCTAGGCAGTGTGAAGTGTAACTGCAATGGGAAGACTTTTATGGCAATTATTAAGGGCTTGGACAACAGTGTTACAGTGATGTGAATACTGTCTACATCATTACTAATTTTTATTGTATTGTTTGTAATGGACTGTGCACTTGCATGCACAAATATACACTTCTAATGCACAGTAACAAGTGTAGGTAGGACTAAATTGAACATATGAATTTTAATACAAATTTGTGCAGATTTTTCATTTGAAAATCAATTCTATGATATACAAAAGATTAGTTCCAATCTTTCATGACATTACAATTTTAGGATGCGTTAGATAGAATTGGTATCTAACAGTGCTTCAATTGAATTTATTTAGTAGTCTAGCAGAAAGCATCCAACAGTATGTAATGGATTTAATTGCAGTGTAAATGAGCACTTTGAATTTGTTTAATTTGGCTTTGTCTTTTTTTTCACCTTCAGATGTTCAGTTCTGTTGTGTGAGATGAAATTCTCATGACCCCTTGTACTATTTAGCATATCCCATTTGTTGATGAAAGCTTTTGGTACAGTGATGCATCTTTCCCTGGCAAGTTACCAAGTTACTTTCCAAAGGCTTCCTTTTTCCTGAGTAATGGAACTTTTTTGATTGTTTTCATTTGTGATTAGATTGCTTGAGGGAATATTTTTGAGGGAAGGCAGTATCATAAAGATGTTTCAAATAGGTATAATAATTCTGGCAGCAACAGTGGCAGAACTTTCCCTGGGAAATTCTCCTCCCACCTGATGAAATAAAGCGTTAGTAAGTTGGGTTCTGCAAAGCAAGATGTTTTGCAAAGCTGTTATTTGTGCAATCACAGATATAGTGGACATAGCAAGCAGTAGAGTGAAGATGAGATTTGTTGTATTTTTCCCACAGATAAATGTGGTGGAGTATAAATGATCCCATTGCTTCCCCCCCATTGGTGTACGGTCTTGTTTTTTTCTTCTTTTAAGAAATTAAAAATTCATGTTAAAATGTTACGTTTTGACATAGAGAAGATAAGTTACATTTTGTTCTGTTTTTCTAGGGCAGCAGTCAGAGGTCAAGGCTAGTCCTGCACTGTAGAAGCAGGTGAACTTTCTGCTTGAATTCATTGTAGTGCTCATGCCCATGGGTCAGAGATCCCCAGGGAGCTGGGGCAGCTGGGAAGGGCAGGATGGTCAGAGCACCAGAGTGATGCCTGGCCATGGCCTTGGGACCAGCCTCTGCCAATGCCTTCAGTATCTAGCCCATAGGGACAGTTCAGCAAGCAGCCCAGAAGTGGGTTTTGGTGTAAACAACTGTTTATTCCAGTCTACCCATCTTTTCTGTGATAGAAATGGGAGACATCCTGGGATGGTAGGTGAACCCTCGCAATGGAATGCTGCCCTGTGCAGGGCTGGTGCTCAGGGTTGTGACCTGCTGCATCTGTGTGCTGTGCTCACCTGCTGCATCTTCATGGTATCAGTGGGTGGGAGGAGTTCCCACCACATCACTGAACAGATAGATGTATTTTGACTAGTCGAAGCTCTTCTCTGGAGTGGCTGCTTCAAAAACACAACAGGATTGATGTTACTTGAAGGATTTTTTAGTTTTCCTCATTTAGCAAGCATAATTTTTTTCAGAGTTACCTGAAACATTCTGCAGGACAGCAAAGCATGCTAATATTTATCCCTCCCTTAAGACTGAAATAAAATCCTGCTCATGAAGACCCCGCAATTTACTGTCAGTGTGGTTCGAGGGTGAGCATTGCTGTGTGGTAGGTGATGCAAATATTAAGATTGTTCTGCTGGTGTCATCAGGCAACTTATTTGAGAGTTTTCTCCTGTTTACTATCTTGGCCTGACTCTATAGTGAATCCAGTGACTAAATTAAGAAGCTGAGTTAATTGGGAGTTTAGCTGAAATAGGTAGCTCTAAAAGCCATCTTGCAGAGTGGAGAGTGAGGCAAGAAGTCATCCTGGTTCTCATGTAACTGCCTACTTGTGGGCAGATGTACATAAGACTCTCTTTTCCATATTTTTCTTGGCTAGCAAGCAAAATTCATTAAGATGTATAAGCAACTCAAATCCAGTTTTTATTGGTCCTACAGCATTGCATTGCTTTAAACAAGTTCAGAGTAATTTAAGTGGCTTTAAATGTAAGTTGAGATGATTCCTTAATATTGGAAAGTCTTGAAACACAAATGAAACCTCTTGAATTCTTTGAGTATTCTCTGAGTGGTAGAGACTTTGAGATAACCTGTTTATTCACATCATCAATGGACAACAAGCAGAGATTTTTCTAGAACGTACATTGTCAGTTTGACAACTCCTCCTGATCATCTACAGTAGAAAAAGGACTTATTTCTTAATGCAGTATAAACAAACAATGCAGCAGTTTGACATGGATGCTAATGATCCAAGTATCATTATATTAGTGTGGAGAGAGCAGATGCGGATGTGCCATACCAAAATGTTTAAATGGTACCTCTTAACTAAGGGCAGAAGTGGTTTATCTCAGGGGTTTTTGACATAGAAGTAGAGCTAATATACTCCACTTTCTCTATCTTCTATACTGGCAGGCTGCTTCTGCTCCAAATGTTAATGCTTTACCCATAGCTGAAGCCCATAGTACTAGGCTGTGAAAGCACCTGGGAGACTGGCAGCCAGAGCGTAAAGTTAAGCCAGCTTGACCAATCCTAACGTGGTGCATTTGTGTTTCTGAAAGGTTGTCTTGATATTTTCCTGGCTGTGGTGTTTTTCATTCTTTTAAAGATGCTTTCCTTTAAATTATTGAGGTAAATTAACTATTCCAGTCCAACATGTATTTTTGCTCGGGACTGGACAGCCTGTGGTTGCACAGAGAAAAAGGAGAGGTTCTAGGTGGGTGAGAATTTTTAGGAATAAGTTAGGCAGTCTGGATTTTGGTTGCAAAAGCTTAAGTTTTTGTTAACTGAGTGTTCATTTCAAAACGACATCTCTAAGCTATTTGACTTATTTGATTTCCTTTATTACTTTCCTACCCTATTTTCCCCTGTAATTTGCTAATTTGGAAAACCTCCTGCAATAGCAGGAATTAAAAAGAATAGAACAAGATTTAGATAAATTGATTTTGAAGTATTTGTTGCATAGAGATTACATGAGAACATATTCAGGCTTGAATTTGATACGTATTTGATCTCTCAAAGAACAGGACAACATTTTAGGGAGTTCTTCAGAAGTGCTTTCAGTCTAGCTGTCTCTACAGTACTGTGCTGAAGTTTGAAACTTACTCAGCAGATCAGTGAATTTTCCCTTTTCCTTTTGTACTTAATCCCTTCAGTCGTCTGTGACAGCCCAGCCTATACTTGCCATATTGTGGCAGATGCTATAAAAATCCTCTTAAATGTCAGAGCCATCAGATAAAGGCATAAATAGATAGTGACATGCAGATGATTACAGAAGTTTTTTGGTTTTTCATATTTGGGGGCTCTGATATCATCAGCAGGGATGCATTATCCTTTATAGCAGCTCTTGAACATAGTAATGACACATTTGTTTTCTTCAGTTAACTTCTGTGGCTACCTCTGAAGTAGTTCAGAGATTGTATGACAATCTGCAAGTTAAAAACCTGTGGTAAGATATGTAGATTTGTAGGCTTTACATTTTTTTGACCTTAAGAAACTGCTAAAAAAATCAGCACATTTTTAGAATTATGTTTAGAATGGGAGCTTTTAATTTCTCTGACCTGTTTTTGTCTGCACCATTATATCAGGGGACTTTCTTGTTGCACACGTATTCTGGCACAATATTTCAGGAAAATAAAACAGAGTAAGGAACCTTCTGAGAACAGTAAAACTAAAGAAGGAGGAAATGCTGTGACTTGTTCTGTTGCTTGGAGGATATGAAGGAATTTATATTATTAACTTCACTTGACAGAGGTATACTTACGTGTATACAAAGTATATGTCTAGTGTAAAACTTGAAGGTCATTTAGCATCTGCTGCTGCAGCAGGAACTTTAAACATTTGCACTGGGTCTAGCATAGTCTAGTGAGTTAATTTTTTTTTTTGCCTTTTATTAAGTACTATGAAGTAGGTGTTGATTGCAGTAATAAGCCTTCTTTACCATAGAGTGAGTTTGCAGTTACAAACAGTAGGTTAGTTGTCTTAAGGATAACATCAGTTACATCTATATGTCTTTATTTTCACAGAGATGCCATATTGTTGCTGTTTAGAAGCAAGAAGGACTGAACTGTAACCAAATGATTGTGGTCAAATACATTGAGTTACCTCTATGGAGTAGAACTTGCCAAAGTACCAGGCTGATCAACACACAGATAAATAACACCCTCACCTGTGTTTCCAAGTAGCGATATTTTTTTGAAAGCATATGAATGAGACCACCTGTGTGCAGACTTTCTTTTATTGCTGGCTAGCCTCTTAGGTAGTGCTGTATGAAGAGCACACCTCAAAATGTTTGTAGTATCGTAAAGAAACAGGCAGATAAACTTTAAAGACTCCTTGTCTGTTTTAAATACCTCTACGGGCACCCAGGTAGAGCTTGTCTCTCCCCTGTTTCTAAAGGGTCTGTAGTAAAACTGGCCAGGAGAATCACCCTTTTACTCAGTATTTTCTGTTGTCAAATTTCCTTTGCTATGTTAGTACCCTATGTAATGTATTGGAACAGGGAAGAGAATATGTTCACTTAAAACTGGAGCAGTTTCTATCTGTGCTTAGGGATGGACCTGACTTTTACGCTAACGACCTTCTGGTCTGTTTATTAAATATTGCCCATGACTTTTACTTAATTCCTTCAAGCACACTGTTCTTCTACAGATCCATTAAAGTAAAAAATTCAGTGCGCCCTCAGCAGAAGGGTTATTTGTGGTGTCAGAGAAATCAATGCAAGATACCTATTCGTGGATTAAATTTTTGTTTATACTTGAGGTTTTCTTTGTTACTGTATTAGGTTTAGGTTTTGGCTCTAGTGAGAATATAGTAATATGAGTAATGGAAAAATAAGACTACAGAGTCTCTTTTGGATATATATGTATGCTTAAAATTCATTGTTTGGTATAAATCAAGTAGGAGAACATGCATGAAAAGTCTTCAATGTCATCAGCTGGTATATGTAATCTTTTGCATGTTCTCGGTTAGTATCTAGCAGTCTGGAAAGAAATGTGGTTGTCTTGGAAACAGGCTTTATTTTCCTTTTGTGAATATCTAGAAGTGAAATAATTGTCTTCCTTGAAAATCTTGAAGTAATACTTCTGAAAGCAGTTAACTACAAATTTAAGATGCTTGTCCTCTATTTAAAGAATTGATTTGGGAGTCTGTAAGTTGTGTTTGCATTGCGTGCTTTAATTATAGTTGTGTGATTATGTTGCTAAAAGAGTCTTTATTTTTTTTTTTTTTTTTTTTTTAGGTAAAATGTCTACTTAGTGTTGATATTTGTCTGGGAATTATCTGCTGTGAAGCACTTTGCCAAGATTTCCTAGCTTAATTTTTAAAAACAAATATTACAATATAACTGATGGATCGAGGAAGTTAAGTTCCTAAAAATGAATGGATGCTATTACTTGCCCTGCCTTAAATTAACAGCATGTGACAAAACCTTGAATTTTCTGTGAAGTTGTAGCATAATATTTGCCAGATAAAACATCAACAGTAGGCAAAAGTGCACAGGACAGCTTTTTTTTTTTAGCTGAAGAGTTGCTGTGCACAGTATAAAATGTCAAAGCAAAATAGAAGCGGAGTCAAGAAATAACCATCTTTCAAACTGTGGAGGATTTATTAGGATTAGTTTGAAAATACGAAACAATGTTCTTGAAAGAAGTTTAACTTCTCTGGTCTGTAGCTTATTTGTCCAGTTACAGCAGTCTTAGAGTTTATTAGTGACAGTGCAATTTCATAATAATTTTTATAGGTGAAGGTTCAAACTTAATAATTTCCGATGTTTTCTTCTTAAAATGTTAACTATATTAAGTTCTAATGGAGTTTTAATATATTTATCTTTCAAGTATTTTTGTCTCCAATTTAAAAGCCTCTCGAACACTGATACTTACTTCAGAGAAGAATGTTTTTGTTCTTTCATAAAATAAGTCTTTTTTTATGTGGAGCTGATGCTTTGAATGATACAAACTGTCCAAGGGAAGAAGACCATCATAGGATCTTGTTGAGCTGCTGGAACCCGTTCATGTGACCATCTCTTTCGTTCTACCTCCCATCTCCTTGTACTTTGTCTACGTTCCAGATTGATCTCTCTTTTCAGAACGTAATCAGTAATTTTATTTTTTCTTAAATGTTGTTTTTCCTTCAAGTGTGTTCTGAGTTTTTTTCCTTTTCTTCCCTAGAACGAGCTCAAGCTTTCTATTTAAAGCCTGAGATGAAGCTTATTAACGAAAGTGGAGAGGATCTTAGAGACTATGGTTGTTACCAGTGGTGCAGAAAGCTTTTAGTGACGTAGATTTTGGCCCTGATATACAATACTGACAGAGTGTTATGCATCCAGAAAGAAATAATTAATCACAGCTTGTTTTTCCACAAATGGCAGTAAAGTCAGTGATGTACTGTAATGCTGTTGTGCTCCATTTTGGACTTAATAGCCTTGATATATATTTACCTTGATGGCCAGGCTGCAAACTCCCACTTTCACCTCAAGTTATGATCTCGTAAGTCTTAGATGAAAAAAGGCATTAAGAGAACATGTTATTTAAGCTATAAACAAAGCTGAGTTAATCCTTGAGCTTTTTTCACATTCCTCAAAATAAATGTCATTTCTTCCAGTTTAACAATATTAGTAAACTGCGTTCAAAAAAAGTAGTCCATTTTTACCTTCCTGATCAAATAATATTTCTCTGTGCTGGTTAATAAGTATTACATAATTATATTCCCTGGCTCCATTTCAGCTGAACAATTTTTCATTCTCCCCTCCCAAACTGCAAACAAGCAACCAGAACCCAAACTGTACGGTAACAGTTCTGCGTAGTTGCAGCGTGTGCATCATTATGTTCACTACCCTGAAATTTCTTTGATAATGACATATTCTAGCATCCTTCCTGAATCTCCTAGGAAAACATTATATTGTTAGAGTTCTCGTGGCTTTCCCTTTCAGCTTAACTTTTGGAAAACTGAAATTTTCTGGTTATTCCCATTCTTTACAATCCAGTGACTTTGTCTTAGAGAGGCAGGTTGGAAGAGAGGGTGGAAGCAAGGACAGGTAGCCTGACTGGTATCCAAAGAAAGTGTCTGAGCAGCCTGGGATCAGGTTAGGATCAGGTTGGGAAAGCCAAAGCCCTGATAAAATGACATCTGGGCAGGGATGTCAAGGGCAACAAGAAAAGTTTCTACAGGTACATCAGTGACTAAAGGAGCACTAGTGAAAATGTGAGCCCTCTCCAAAAAAACAGGAGACCTGGTTACCCTGGATATGGTGTTTTCCAGACTCACATGTAAAGTCCTGCAGTGTTTTCAGGAAGATTAGAGAATAATCTTTGAGGTTTTGCTCTCGTACTCACAGTGAGTCAATAACAGGTTTTTTGCAAAGTCTCCAAGCGCTAACCACTCACCCTACGTCATTCAGATTTCAGCAGGAGCTGAAAGTGTTAAGCCAGTGCTGCATGTTCACATGAGTTCTTCTCACTAATAGTTGCCTCTGGTTTGCTATTACTGCTGATGCTCAGGTGATTGAAATTCCAGAAGAGAAAGTTGTTTTTTCACCTTCTGTCAAGACTTGTAGTAGGATTTTATTCTCCAGGGGTCCTCTGCTGTCCTGGGTATCTCAGAGCAAGATTACCATCTTCATTCTGTTGCTCTTTTCCCAGAAATTACTATTTTAATTTTTCACATAAGAAACCCTGATATTGCCAGCCATATGTCATTACCTGGTATAATTCAATACTATTTGATGTGCATTTTGTAAGGCAGGAGGAAGTCTTACCACCCTTTATTCTATATTGTTAATTTTTTAAAGTGATCATGGTGTGTCCGTTACACAAACAAAGGTGGTTTGACATTGTCTGAAAAGACCTTGTTCCTATGTGTGACTTCACGTAGCTATTTATATAGGTTAGGTAATTTATTTGACAGTAATTGTATTTTATACAATTAAAAAAATGCCTATGAGCTATTTAAAGTGGTCTTATAAGGTGAAATGTAGATTGTTGTGGTTTAACATGTATGTGAGTGTACGCAAATGTCCACTGAAATTGTGGATTAAGCTGAGCTCAGGTGTGGTAGAATTTTCCTGGGTTTCTTATGACATTTCTAGCTATACTTACAGCTTCAGGTAAAATATATGAAGGTACTCTGGAATTTCAAGAGGTGTATCTCCCATTTAAAAATTACTTCTACAAAGGTTTTGTCTTTTGCTGATAATGTTTAACAAACAAAACTGTTTTGCAGTAAAAAAATACAGTAAATCAGTTGCAGAATTCTGTCTGAGCACACATAAAATAATACATTCAACATATTTCTGTACAGTAATCAGTACAGGTTGTTCCTTGTTGTGCGGTTTGTTCATAGTAATTTCTGCTGCCCTAGCAGCATGTGTTTGGCTTTGTGCCTGCCTGTGTCACTGTTTAGTGGTCAGGGCAAACCAAAATACAGAGAACCAAACTGCTTTTTGTTACTCCCCGCACCCCCCCCCCCCCCCCCCCCCCCCCGGGGAAGATAAAAAAGAGGATAAAGAAGAGAGACTTTTTGCAAATTAGAACTAAAACAGGTTTAATGGAACAGGGAAGAGATAGTAACTAGTAGGAAAGTAATGCAAAATATGCATATATATATATATATACACACACACACATACTAAACTCAATGGTAGCTGATATAAGAGTCCGAAGGTCCCTCACGGCAGAGCCAACACAGGGTAAAAGGACCAGGAATCTTCTCAGCAATGGATGGAGTTGGATTCTGCAGACCATGTGGCAAGCTGAAGACCGAGAGCCAGGAGCCTTCTTCCCAGATGTCTGCTGAAAGAGAGAAGGGAGCAAGGCCAAGCTTTCCCACCCTCCTGGCATTTTAGAGGGTATGGCTGAAGATGGGAGGGAATATGGAGGTCATCCCATCCTTTGTTATTCTGCCCCCTGGACCTCTTTGTGGTCCTAACTAACGCCTTCTTTCTCTCTCAGGCTTGGTAATCAGAGGTAATTGCATCAATGCCATAAAATCAGTTTCTGCCCTGTCAAACCATTACATCCTAGGACCAGCAGAAGAATTTGAAATGCTGCAATTTGAAGTTAACTCCACAGAGTGATGAGAGTGGCCTGTCAGGCCATGCTTGGTTTTTAATGTCACCCTGAGAAAATGAGTTGAAAATAATTTGATAAGATTTTTCAGTGCCTGACTGCTCTGTTTATTTAACATGTCTGAGACTGGCGGCTTCTGATCCTGCCTAAATAATGTTGTTGTTTGATCAGTGTTATCATTAATTTGACTGCAAGTGGAGATAGTCTTTTGGGATAGGTGAATACATTGGCTTTATACTTTAAACAGCTTATAACGTAGAGGGGAGATAAAAATTTTAGACCTTTTAAAAGATAAGATTGGGCAAGAAAGTGAATTGCACTATGGAAAAATATATCCATTATGACTTTTTCTGTCTAAATGAAAATCTTTTAAGAGATTTTTGAAGCGATCTTCTGAAATGTAGTGTTCTACATGTTAAACCCACCCTTGAGGAGGACACCAAATAAAAAATAAATTATGGTTACCATTCTTCCCAGTGAAACCCATTTAATTTCATGATTAAATCATAAATGTCTGTCAGCATTTTGTATTTCCATATGAGATTAATGTCTGTCAGAATGCACTGGATCAGGTAGCAGTCTATACATCTGGCAGTCAGGGAATGGGGCTTTTTGTTGTGTGGTTTTTGCTTTTATTTTTAATCCTTTCTTAACTTTGAAAACAACAAGGCTGATACCTTTTATGTAATGCGTGGTGTTTTAAAACCTCAAGTGTCACCCATCCCCTTGCCATTTTGATGAATTTTTCCATTCTGTGAATGCTTATGAATTAGCAGAGGAAAACTGTATATTTGCTTCAGTTAGTGAATTTAAATAAAAAACGCTGTGATTCTTGATTACAGTAAATACTTTGTGTGTTTTAGTAGAAATCACTTAGAGGTTCAAGTATTGAATAATGTAATAGGATTTTAAGACAGTCTAATGGCTGGATTCAGCTTGTTGCTGTAGATGCCAGCGTGATGTGTGGGCAGAATCAGCATTTCTGAGGAGTGCATCAGAGCATTTAGGTGAGGTATCTGCCTCTGCGTGGGCAAATCTGAGGGTTTTGGGGTGTCTCTGTGGTTGCTTGTACTTTTGGCAGTGCAGGGACCTGGCCAGTCTGCCTCATGGGCTGTTGCCCTCCCCTCAGACGGGAATGTATACTGGGAGGAGCATGACTCAGAGTACCTGTGATACGGAGATTCAATAATGCATAAATCAGCTGTCTTTTGATGGGAGATGGTCAGGAGAAGATGTCTTGACTTGAACTTGATTCTGATCCCCTTTGTTTCTGGTGGCAGTCAAACACATGCAGCAAAGACTGTTACCATTGAGCTGCTAGTTTGTGTTTTGTTTTGTTTTGTTTTTCATGTAGGTGCCCAGAAAGTGCACAGCTGCTGCAGGCAGGGGGTCATTGCAGTAAGAGCTACTTACAAAGAAGCAACCAACCTAAAAAACCCGAAGGTGCAGATGTTGTCCCTGACTGACCTCCCACAGTTGACTGTCCATGCAAGGCAGGAGAGCACCTGCCATAGTTGTACATGGTAACCCTGGCTCTGTGAGGGTGCGAGTTTACTCATCTTTCACTTTGTGTCTCCTGTCTCTGCTTGTGTGAGCAGAATGTGAACCATAAATGGAGTAAGATGCCCTTGAAAAATCTGCCAGGAATTTGTGTCATGATTGACAAAGGAGTTTTGCTGTGTTTGGAAGATGCAGTTATATATAAAATAAAATCAAAGGCAGAAGCAAAGAAATTTTCCTTGTTTGGGAAGGCTAAGTAAGAGTTTGTTTCAATGCCACGGGTAGGGAAGATGACACTAGGAAACAGTAAAATTCTGTATCTATTAAATTCTAATGAAAACTAGAGCATACACAAACATGCTGCTTCTCCTTATTGCCTGAGAGGGAGTGTGATCATCATATTTTGTGACCTAAGGTATATTATTGAAAGAACACGTGTTTTGGGTTTTTTGTTTTTTTCTTCATTACACTTTTAAACCTATTATGGGACTTTGCAGTTCAACATGTTGAAGTTCATGTGCACTTATAAAAATGGCACATTTTCAGTATAGGAGCTGGATCTTAAATTTTAGAACTAGGTACCAGCAAATTATGTGGTACCTTTCCACAAATCACTGATCACATAATAACACTGAATTTCTGAGGCACCAGTAATGTGTTAAAGACTTAAATATTCCAAGCTTTGTTTGTTCCTCATCTTACATCACAGACAGAGAAAATTAGATATGCCATATAGTTGATCTTTTTCCGGTGCTTTTGTAAAGGCTGAAATATATTTTCTTTGGTGCATCACTGGCTTTTGGTAAGATGAGGTGAAGTTCCATTTTCTGTCATGAGCCATCCAAAAGCCAGCATGTTTTCAAGGTCCAATTTGAAATTTTTATTCACTTTACAAATTGATGTGAAACCGCAGCTACTGAGGCTTCTGGTGTGTACAAAACATTTGTTCAGCTACAAAATGAGTGGGGAAAAAGAGCCAGCTATGACATGTCCATATGGGATCATGTTGGAGTGCTGTGAAATGGAACATCTTCCATCAAGGAGTGGACAGATACAGTCCATTGCTGCGTGTCTGGGTTCAGGGCATTTGTGAGACTGGGCATTGTGGCTTTGTCAAGGACCAGCACTTCCAAGATCTGGATTTTTTAACACTGATGCTTTGTGAAATGTGATTATTTGATGCTAGATTAAAAAAACCCCAGTGTTCCCAGTATTAATTACCAGTGATGAATTAGATATTTTTGGAAAATATGATCTGGTTAACAAAGTTTGTAAAATAGTAACCAGTCTTCAGTTATTTCTGGGTATCATAGCCCATGTCTGCAGCAGCAGCCCCAGGCTGCTCCCAGGTGGTTAATCATTAGCTGTGGGTAGGACTTTCTCCCACTGTGGAACCTGCACTGGTGGGACATCGTACGGTCTCTTGATAAGACATGGAACGTTTCACATTGCTTGTTTTCAGTGTTCATTCTGGGTTATACACTGTGAATCTTGTCTGATATTATGAGAATTTCTTTCTTTGGAGTCCAGAGTCAATATGGATGGATTGTTCTGTGTAGAAATTTGAAGATAGAGCAAGGTGTAGTAATTGATACACAACATGTTGGTGTGCTGCTGTTCTGCTGTCAGCTTCAGAGATCACATTTGTCCATCTGCTTTGTTAAGAAATTCTGTAAATCACAAAGTTGAAGACCTTTTAATATATTATCCCTTTCCCTCTTGTTGTTTACTGTTTGGTTGTTCAGTCATCTAGAAAAAACTAATTCCTCCCAACCTTGGACCAACTCTACCATAAGGCAGAACCACTGAGGTGTAGGATTACTGCAGAGGTTAACAGTAGTTAATTTTCCTGAATGTGTGTTTTATGTAAAAAGGGGAGAGGTGATGTGGGGGAGAATCTTGGTATTATGAAAGTAGTTATTTTTCTTATTAGGTAACTTTCTCGCAAAGTTCTGCTGCTACAGATCTCTCTAAAAGAAATGAGGAGTTAGTTTAATTCAGAATCTGTATTAATCTAAATTTAGTTTTGTTTGCTTTATTTTCTTCAAATTCTTCTATATTCTTCAATTAGCCATGAATTAAGCTTTGCAGAAGGACTGATAAGATCCTGCTGACTTTAGTGAGGCTTAACATGGTCCATAAACAATGTAGTATATTTATGGTAGTAAATGTTGTAATTTTGAAATTTATTGCATGCTTATGAATATTCTTCCTTCTCACCCATTCTGCTGGAATTATTAGACATACGGTTGAAACAGTGATTTTAGTAACTTAATGAGTAATTGTATTATCAATTTAGTAATCCATAATGAGAATCCTTCCGCCTGAAGGTTTGAAATTAAAATAATGCTTATATCTCATTGCCAAAATCCCATGCTTTTGGATACTCCTGATATTAATCCTTTATTAAAAAAAAAGTGTTACTATATAATACAGTCATCATTCTTACTCAGAATATAGGTTATTTTATTTCAATTTCTTATACTGTATTCAGTATGGAAACTTTCAGGATGCTTTAAAGGATACCTTACTAAAATAGGAGAGAAGCCTGTATTTTTTCCCATAAAAAATAAATTTTGAAATTAATTTGTTAATTGTGTAGTTTAAGTTCCTCCTAAGAAAAATGAAAATTTAGACTAACTTCCATCCCATTGTTTATATCTGTGGTTAACTTTTAAACATCTGAGTGGGTTCAGCTTGAATGGAGCTTTGAGCACCCTGGTCTAGTGGGAAGTGTCCCTGCCCATGTAGGGGGGCTGGAACTAGATGATCTTTAAGGCCCCTACAACCCAAACTATTTTATAGTTCTGTGATTCACTGACTTCAGTAAGTGCACATGGCAGGAGGCTTTTGACAGTTTCACTCACTGCAGCTTCTTTGCGGGCTGCGGCAGCAGGGCTGGTGCTGGTGCTGGTGCTGGTGCTGGTGCTGGTGCTGGTGCTGGTGCTGGTGCTGGTGCTGGTGCTGGGCAGAGGGAGCTGAGGAACACTCAGGGTCCCTGCTGATGGGCTTTGAACACAGCAGTGGCAGCAGCAGCACCACTGGCCGAATTCAGTTTGCAGAACTGCCACCCTTGCAAAACCTTGAGTGTTGTAATTTAGGAAAGTCATAATGGTCCAAGGTTGCTCCAAAGTGGTGAGAGAGCAGTTTTCCAACTGTGCACATGTTACTGCTGGTGTAGCCTGTTGGCCAATTCCGTTTCTGCCCTTGAGAAAGTTTTGCTTTTGTAATGGCCTCAGCCTGGTATTGATGTAACACACACTGACTGTTTTGCCTCCGTACAGAAAATTTTTTTTTTTTTTCCTTCAGGGAGTAAGGATACAATATGGAGGTGTCTGTCCTTGAAGCCCCTTCTTATTCTTCACTAACTTTTAATTTTGATAACTAACTTCTTCCAAAGCTGATGAAGCGACAGAAGTGTCACAGTTACTGAATTCCTGCCACCTGCTTTCCAGGCCTGGGTGCAAATGACCTTATTAGTTCCCAGAAACGCAGAGAGTGGTTAGGCAGAAAGGCTTTAGGACATGGTCTAGTTATAGATTGATTTTTCTAATACATATATCTTCAAGAATAATACTTTTGCAAGTTTATTAAGTGAATCCTATTTATATCCTGATATGTATTTTAATAGTTATAACTAAATAAAAATATTGATCTAGAATTAAATTTTTGTTTTCAGTAGTATTTATTACAGTAAAGTGATATTATTAAGTTGACCTTAATCCTGCATTTGTCATTTTTGTGACCTATTATATTCCTTCTTCATTAGAACTATGCAGCACTGATACAGCAACAAATTAATGAGGACAAACAAAACTTGAGAGAAAAGACTGTATATGGAATCCAGCTCACAGAGGAAAAACTCAATGACTTCCGTGATGAACAGATTGGGCAGCTGAAGGAACTGATGGATGAGGCTACCAAACCTATTAAAAAAATCACCATTTCTAAAGACCCAAAACACAAAAACTGAAAGGATTTAAAATTATTGTTTTAATGCACATGGAAACATTTGAAACTTCCATTTCCAGTTGGACTTAAATGTGGTTTCTGTGGAATAATGGGTGCTGCTGATGCTATAACTTGTCTGAAATGGATGTCTCTGGCTATTTGGCTTTCTATGCAAGAATAAATACTAAAATGGAGTAATCACAAGAATTTTATGTTAATGGCAATATTTTTCTTTTCCTCGTGGAAGGTGGAGGCTTAAAGAATTTGGTAAAAGTAAGTCGACAGTTTTAAAATAGAAAGTTTTATTTTTTTAATCTTAGCACCCATAGGGCAAAACATCTTTCTGTTTGTAAATCATCCTCTGCCTTAATGAAAAAGATGCATTTAGTGTTTGTTTTCTGATATGGATTGAGTAGAGAAAGAACAAAACTATGGTACCAGAGTGAGCTTATTTCAATGGAAAGAAATGAGCAGAATTAGAAACACATACTGCTTTTGAAATTGAAAGTTGCTTTTCTTCTGGAGCTTTATTGTGAAATGTGCTTTAAAATAAAAGATGTAGTGAATTATTAAATTGACCTTGAAGGAACCACTGGCTTATGAAGAAGATTCTGCACTTTTTTCGAAGTGAGACTCAGATAATTCTTAGTATCTAAATTTTTTAAAAAACTCTCATGAGTTGGTTTTGCTATAGTTAGAATTCAAAGGCTCTTTAAAAGCTCACTGTCTCATATTTTTCAATATTTTATATAGACCAAAATTTGTAAACAGCTCAATCATGGAAGTGATGCTGTTGATAATACTGTGTAACGACCATGTCTAATTTGTAGGCAATGCATTAAGTCTTCATCAGGACAATGCATACCTATTGTAACACTGATACAATTGTGATTTAAAAAAAAAGTCCTTTTATATCTGCTAAGAAAAAACACCCCCTTTCTGTGCAGAAGACAGCTTTCATTTAATTTTCCAAACCTAGTCATATTTTTAGTTATGTTCTATTTCTGGACCTTTTCCTGTCTATTACCCGCAGCGTGTTCACGACAATGTAATTTCTTTCCTCTTGGGATATAACAGCTTTGACAAGTAAGCACATTTCCATCTGTCTCAAGCTGTAACAACATGATGTTTGCCAAAACTACGCTCCTGGGTCCTAACTGGGGGCAATTTGGGCAGTGGCCTGCTTCTCTTCCCCTTAGCTCTCCTCCCAATTCTTTGCTAAGATTTTAGGTTGCAGGTTGTTCATGTCTATTAAAATGCTGATTGCAAGACACCTGTGCAACTGAGGGTTGCTTTGCTTCATGTTTCTCTGCTGCAACCTCGGCTGCTTCCACAGTAGGAACATCCTTTAGCCTCAAGGGCCTAATCCACACAGGGACAGAAGGGTGGAGATGACATCCAGACTGCAGGGCTGAGGTCCACAGGTCCTGGTTCTTGACCAAGGATATGGTTGGAGAGAATGGCAGCTCATTTCTTGCCTGCTGTGTTCCTAGGTCTTGCCCCAGCATTGAAGTGGGAAGCGGATGGGGTGTGTGTGCTGGAAGCTTGAAAATTGTCTCTGATGCTGCCATTTGCACATACTTAAAGCTTTTTTCTTTTCAGACTTCAAAGGCTGTAAAAGTGTAATCCAACTCCAAATTTTAAGGGCATAAGGATGTATTCTGTTGCACTTCCATCAGATGTACAGTAAACATTAATTTTTGTCACTAGATCTACTCAGTTTTAACATAAAAATCAGTGTTTGACAAGATAGTTTGTTTCCACTCCTTGATTGCTAGTACACATGTGCATTCTTTCCAATATCCAAGTTGCTTTAAATTGATTACAAGTACTGCAATTTAGACCAAAGTTGTTTTTATCAACACATTTACTGAAACTTGTTAGTTCAATCAAACTAGTTATAATACTTATTTTGCATCTGTCTACTCGTGGATGTACCTAGATAATGCACATTTCCAGAGGCTTAATTAATTTCTAATGAAAAATTGCTATTTGGTATGAAAAATCTAAGCTTAGAATGAGACCTAAAGTGAGTTGGAGGTGAGAGTAAACATATTTACATCCTCAGCCCCTTTTCTAGTAAATCTGATTTATTTTTTTTTTCCATTCCCAATGGTAGTTGCTGTTCTGCACAATTTGTATTCTTGTTTAAAACAACTTTTAGAAAAGCTGAAATTCCACAGTAGGAGTGAAGCATCTTTAAAGATTGCTGGCTTTAAGATAGCCAGTGCGCATAGTAAGGTGTGCTCTGATGGAGCAGTGCTTGTACAAGTGGTGGGCAGGGACAGCCCCGTAGAAGTTTTGCCACCCCCACCATGTGTTAGTGAAATGCTTTGATTTACAAATGTGGTTAATGACAGTTAAGTTGAGGGAGACAATGGGCTTCTCATCCTGTCCACAGAAAGGTAGAGTGACACAGGTGCTTTTTATTTCATTTTGTTTTGTTAAGGTGAAGGATACTTTTTGTGGGGAATTTTACACAGGGTTTGATGGATAATGAACAAAGGAAAGCATCCATCAAGATTACTTCAAGACTACAAGCAGCGTGCTATTTCAAATGGCAAAAGAGTTGCTTAGGAGAAAGGTAATAATCACCTTATAATGAAAAATAGCTATGATCACTTTAGGAGTGAGTACAAAGTTCTAAGCTGTGTTCTGGGTGTGTTGGTATGGATTGCTGTTACACAACTAAACAGTGAGAAGCTCCTACCACCCTTGAAAGACCCCTCTCCATTCAGGTTATCCACTAAGAAAGATTGTTTGTATTTTGTTGATCTTAAATCCATTTGGCTCTTCCAGAACTAAAAGAGAATGATAAAATTCACTGGTTAATTTGGCTAAACCTTATTTGTGGTAACACTTTGTGTGCTTGCCTGGAATCTGGTCGGAGTCTGAGGGAGCTGAAGTTTTAGATAGCTGGAAAATGCACGAGCAATATTATCAACAACTTGTCTCATGAAGAAGCAAAACAATTTTCGGAAATCTGTTTCATTAAAAATTACCAGTTTTCATAAGCAAAATACGAAGTTATACATCTTAAAAAGAACAGCTAAAATGTCATTCTTTTAGTGTTTTATTATTTCTATGATGTGGGTTAATGCTTTTTTAACTGGCTGTCTAGCAGGAGCTATTAGAATGTGATGCTTCTCACTTAAATTAATAATTTAACATTGACAATAGGGTTTATGAAGGAGTTTCATTTCTCAGCTATTTGGACTTACTAAAATATTTTTGAATTATTAGTGGCCTTCTTATTTCTTCATTTTGGATATGTATTTATGAGAGACTGGTTATTCACTGGTGAGTGAGTGGCCAAGTTTTCATTGTCTTCTAGGTAAAAATATTGAACAATCAGTGAAGGAGTAATACCATGCTTTTCCCTGCCTGTTATTACCTGTTTTAATTTGTACTCTCTATAGACAAACTAAAAGCAGAGGGAGGGCTGAAGCTCTCAGCAGACTGATTTACTCCAAGCATGAACACAGAGAGTCCATGTACCTTTGAGGAAAGGTGAAAGCTGAATTACTGTAAAAGGCATCTCCCATCCCAGGGCAAAAGATATCTCTACATGCTGTCCTGCTTAACTGTTGATTTTCAGACCTCTTGGAAAGGTTTTCAAGGTAAGTCCTTCCTGCTGGAGGGTATAGATGCAGCAACACAGGTTTTGCAGGGTTTGTTTGATAACAGAACTGCCTGATCCACCTCCTACTGATCTGTGTCCTGTTGCTGGACTGGGCTTGGTATGCTTGGCAGTGTTTGGTACCCAAGAGCCTCATGGTGATACTGGGAAATCTTCCCCTTTGAGCCACATCAGGATACTCTCTGTAAAGACTGTCACAAATCAAATGGCTGGTGTTACAGTAACAATAACAGCATTTGTAAA
The DNA here is from genome assembly GCA_020745705.1 of Hemiprocne comata. NCBI lineage: Eukaryota > Metazoa > Chordata > Aves > Apodiformes > Apodidae > Hemiprocne > Hemiprocne comata. The sequence continues at coordinate 27,513,375 of CM036587.1, forward strand.
GTATATGCTCTTGTTCATGGAGGTTGCACACCTGCTGCAAAACCACTGGCTTTGGCAGGAACATTTTCAGCAGTTTCAGTGGCCACAGCTCTGCCCTGGGAGCAGACTCAACAGTGCTGAGTCCTTCCAACTTTTCCAGTGGCTTGTGCCTACTAAGTAAGGCACACAAAGATCACAGAATTTAATTTTATTTGGATACAACCATTATATAAGTATATTATAAAGTATTCTTTGGTCATAGAAATTGAGAGCTATAAGTCAACACATAAATGCAATGTAGAAATGACTAAGAAATGAATGGTTTTGCCACTTGTAGCAGTCAGTGTGCATTACGAGTAAATGTCAGGTGTTCCAACAAGCCCATTTACATGATACATGATCCTTTGCAACAAATACGTGCATCTGGGGAGTTCAGTGTTTAATCTACTCTCTAACTATTTCAAAGCATGTACTTGAGACTGTAAAACAAGAATCGTTATTTAATAAAATGACCTTTAGTTACAGAATATCTGTCAACTTGTAAATGCTGAGGAACACTGAGACAAGTGCACAATACTACTGTAAGGCCCTCAATAAATTGTTTGTTGAAATACCACCACTTGCAACATCATTTCCAGAAAAAATGAGCCTTGTTTTATGCCAGTTACTCTCCTGGAGGAATTAAGTGAAATCTAAATAATCTAACATATTTACAATTTTTTCCCAAAAGTTTACTATTTCTGGTTTTGACTGGAAAAACAACTAGTACAGAATCTAAAATAGTGGTATGTATTTATCCTGAGAGATTTAACAGCAAAACCAGTAAAATATGTAGCAGAAAGTAAGCTGGCAATGCTCTGTTGGGTTGTACCAAAGGCAGGATATCACTTAGCTTTACTCTGGTGGGATAATTTACAGAATCTATAGCTTTATTCTGCTGGGGTAATGTACAGAATCTGTAGCATAGAAAGTTCACCAGAGCTGCAGAAACTAGCCATGCTCTTCCTTTGTACAAGAGACCCACATCAAAAACAGGATGGTGTGGTCAGGAAGAATTGAGTAGCCCAAGTGGATGATGGACCATGATAGATCCTTCAAGAGGTTCTGCCAGACAGACCGGGGTTAGAATTGTGCATGGCCCAAGTCATGCTCTCTGCCAGCATCCAGTCTTTGGCATGTGACCCAGCTTGTGTTGGAGAGCTGCTAAAAGTCTGAATTTTCCCTTTTTGGGCACTGTAGAGAGGCAGTAAGGAGCTGTGGCCCCATCCACATGTCCAACCATCCAGCCAATTCCTTATCCACTGAGTGGTTCATCCATCAATCATAGAATCATCCTGGTTGGAAAGGACCTTGAAAATCATCAAGTCCAACCATAACCTAAATCCACCTACCATAACCTAATCTACCCATTCAGTGCCTAAATCATGTCGCTAAGCACTATATTTCTTTTAAATACTTCCAGGGATGGTGACTCCACCACCTCCCTGGGCAGCCTGTTCCAGTGTCCAACCACTCTTTTGGTAAGGAAATTCTTTCTAATATCCAGTCTAACATCTATCAAATCCATATCCTTCCAATTTTGAAACCAGGATGCCATGTGGGACAGTGTCAAAGGCTTTGCACAAGTCCAGGTAGATTACATCAGTTGCTCTTCTTTGTCCATCAACACTGTGACCCCATCATAAAAAGCCACCAAATTTATTAGGCATGATTTGCCCTCGGTGAAGACATGTTGGTTGCCACCACCTCCATATTTTCCATGTGCCTTAGAGCCTTCAGGAGGATCTGCTTCATGATCTTGCTGGGCGTGCAGGTTAGACTGACTGGACTGTAGTTCCCTGGGTCTTCTTTCCTTCTCTTTTTGAAAATGGGGGTTATGTTTCCACTTTTCCAGTCAGCGGGAACTTTGCTAGACTGCCATGACTTTTCAAATATGATAGAAAGTGGCTTTGCAACTTCATCTGCCAGCTCCCTTAGGAGCCACGGATGGATCTTGTCAGGTCCCATGGACTTGTGCACTTTCAGGTTCTTTAGATGCTCTCAGACCTGCTCTTCTCCTACAGTGGGCAGATCTTCCTTTTCCCAGTCTCTGCCTTTGCCTTCTGTGACTTGGGCAGTGTGGCCAGAGCCCTTACTGGTGAAGACTGAGGCAAAAAAGTCACTCAGCCTTCTCCATATCCTGTGTGCTGAGGTCTCCTGTTTCCCTCTGCAAAGGGCCCACGTTTTCTTTGTTCTGCCTCTTATCACTGATGTACCTGTAAAAAACCCTTCTTATTACCCTTGATGTCCCTGGCCAGGTTTAACTCTATCTGGGCTTTAGCATTCCTAACCTGATCCCTGGCTTCTTGGACAACTTATTTATATTTCTCCCAGGCAACCTGTCCCTGCTTATACCCTCTGAAGACTTTTTGTCTAAGAGTCTATCTGCTGCAGGAACTGCATGGCATTGTAGTGAAGTACAAACACATACCTGTTCCTTGTGGGACATGATCAATGTGGGTATGATGACACTGCATGAAATCTGCACCCTGCTCTATTGCAGATGAAAGCATGAAGTGTGTCTGATCACATTGCTACAATAAATAGATTATTGCAGTGTTTGCTGAGGCCTAGTTTTGAAAGCAGCTCTAAAACGTCAAAAATATCACATCTTAAACATAATAGTTTGCCTTTAAAAAAAAAACAAACATTTCCACACTCGAGAGAGTCTGGCAAACTAAAGCTGTTTCGATGTCACAGGATTTAAGCCCTGGAGCCGAGGCACAAGGCATCCCTGACACAGCTGTCAAACAGGTTTCAGAGCATCATGGAGAAATATCCCTTTTGGTTTGAATGTTGAAGTCCTGTGCTGAAGAAGCAGAGAGTACAGTTGCATTGCCCCATCCCTAACTATTCAGATCCATCAGCCACCCCTTCTGGTTGTCCTTATTCAGGATACATTTGAATCCTTGTGCTTTCCCACAGTGATGTGTGTTAGTGCAGAAACAGCAGCCCATCAAGTGGAGATGCTCCAGAACAAGTAAATCAGATGTAATTAGCTTCTCCATTGTCTCTTCTTCTCTGTTCACATTGGCTCTGCAAAGCCACAGCTGACTCCCAAAGCAAGAGGTGCCCTCCTGGCTATTCGTAAACATCTTCTGTAGCCTCCATACATTAAAAGCAGCCAGGCTGAGGGTGTGTATGGACTTCTGTGCTGACTGGTAGTGATTTGAAGACTAGCTAATGGCTTTCAGAAACCAAAAAAACCCCACAGAAGTGAGATGCCAGGGGATATGTTATAGGAATTTACTAGTTTGATCCCTAATGCTGAACTGTGGTAGCAATTATGAGGTCAAATCTAGTTGGGGACCGGTCACCAGTGGTGTCTCTCAGGGCTCAGTTTTGGGCCCAGTCTTGTTCAATATCTTTATCAATGATCTGGATGAGAGGATTGAGTGCACCCTCAGTAAGTTTGCAGATGACACTAAGTTGGGAGGGAGTGCTGATCTGCCTGAGGCTCTACAGAGGGACCTGGACTGGCTGGATTTTTGGGCTGAGGCCAATTGTATGAGGTTCAATAAGGCCACGTGTTGGGTCCTGCATTTCGCTCACAACAACCAGGCAGTGCTACAGGCTTGGGGAAGGGTGGCTGGAAAGCTGCCCAGCAGAAAAAGACCTGGGGGTGCTGGTGGACAGCCAGATGAACATGAGCCAGCAGTGTGCCCAGGTGGCCAAGACGGCCAAGAGCATCCTGGCCTGTATCAGGAATGGCGTGGCCAGCAGGAGTAGGGAAGCGATCGTGCCCCTGTACTCTGCACTGGTGAGGCCTCACCTTGAGTACTGTGTTCAGTTCTGGGCCCCTCACTATAAGAAGGATATGGAGGTGCTGGAGCATGTCCAAAGGAGAACTATGAAGCTGGTGAAGGGTCTAGAGAACAAGTCATATGAGGAGCGGCTGAGGGAACTGGGGATGTTTAGTTTGAAGAAGAGGAGGCTGAGGGGAGACCTCATTGCCCTCTACAACTACCTGAAAAGAGGTTGCAGTAAGGTGGGTGTTGGCCTCTTCTCTCAAGTAAGTTACGACAGGACTAGAGGAAGTTGCAGCAGGGGAGGTTTAGACTCAGTATTAGGAAGACTTTCTAAACTGAAGGAGTGAGGCACTGGAACAGCCTGGCCAGGGAGGTGGTTGAGTCACCATCCTTGGAGGTATTCAAGAAACATGTAGTGTGACACTTCAGGGCATGCTCTAGTGGCTGAGGTTTTAGGGTGGTGGTTTTTTTTTTTTTTTTTTTTTTTTTGGTTTTTTTTTGGTGGGTGTTTTCTGGTGGAATGTTTGTGTTTGTTGGTGTTTGTTTAGGGTTTTTTTTTTTGTGTTGATGGTTGGACCCGATGATCTCTGAGGTCCTTTCCAACCATGATGATTCTGTGTATTTTACTACATATCATATTAAAAGCTCACTAAAAGCCATACAGTGAGAAGAAGCAAGCAAGGAATATTGACCTAGAATGCCAAGGGAGTAGTTGGAGTCAGAGGCAATTCTGTGAAAGCTATTTGGATGTTATTGACATCCTCTGATATGGATAGTTATTTTGAAACCATTATTCAGCAAGTTTATAGGCCAAAATGTAATTCCCCATCTCGAAAGCTGGATGAACTCTAAAAGTCCATGTAAAATCAAGCTCAAAGGAAGGGAAAGTACAGCAGCCCCTGCCTGAGAAAACATCTAGAGAACTGGAAGGGGGATCTGGGATGTGCAAGAGGTCCCTCAAACCCCAGAGTGACTTCTGCCTCTCGCTGTGCGGTACAGTGCTTTTCTTCTGTGGTGAGATCTGGGCAGAGCAGGTCACAAGTGGCTGGAGCTGCTGCCTCTTCTGTTCTTACCTGCAACAAATCTTTGTAGCTCATGGGTGACCAGGGAGTTAAAGGGGCTTCTGAGAGCAAATCCCAAACTTTGCAGCTCAAAACCTGCTTTGTTAACTTTGTGTGAATTGTGATAGTTAAGCTGTGACATAAGTTTCTGGGTAAGTAACTTCATCTTGACCCAGCTTGTTCCTATCAGGTCGGGATGGTGGTTCTGTTAAATTCTATGAAGGTTAAATTAACCTTTGGTATGGGAATCCTAGATGATCAGTTTTGCTGTTCTTCATATTTCACTCTGCTTAATGCAGCTCTTTATTAGCATAAGAACTACTTGATGTGTTAAAAAGTGTAGCTATTTCTTTTAAAGTTCAGGAATAATGACCAAAACTGGTGTCAAAGGTTCTTAAGACCCCTATGAAAAAGTTCCTATAAGTAACTAAGATGATAGAAATCTGAAAATGCCTGGGCTATACTCCAGAAAAAAAGAAAAAGGCTTAGCAAATGAATACTGTTATTGCTTACTTCTGAACATAATATATATAGCGAGATATCTGTGCAGGTCTTTGCATGTGTCACATGAACCTTGTGTGTGATTTACAATCATTTATGGGTCTCATCATTACCACATAACCCCTTCTATTAAAACAAACTGATCGTTATGTAATTAGTTACTGTGTAGTCACTTGTAAAAGCAAAACTGTTCCCTGACTAAAGAGATTTGGGGAGAGCAACAAACATGAAATATCAGTGCTACTTGTGGGATTCAAGTGCTCTTTTCCAATAGTTGTGATGTTAACAGTGTATTGCTGTAGTATGGACGTTTTGGGAACATGAGACATGATGCGTAGCTGTGATTAAAAGCTTAACCACGCACTCTGGCTTTCATTTGGCTTCTTTCTAAATAAGGTTTCACTGGATGTCACACCCTTGCAGCATCCTTCAGGGCTGAAAGGAGTGCTTGTGCTGGTGGGAGCTGGGGAGCATCCCCATATGGGAAAGGAGGACACAGTCCCTGTGGCCCCTGCTCCCAGAACCTTTCTGGTCAGTATGACCAGCTTCAGGGAGCTTGGGACAGGCCACCTTTGTCCTCTGCATGGTGAGGAAAGGCACTTCTGGCATGGCACAGAGAGCCACTGAGGGAAATCCTAACATTATCCTGCAGGGATCTGCCCATTTCCCTTGGAGGGCTGAGGTTTGAGCTGCAAGGAGTTAACTTCTTCCCCATGTAACACACCAGTGAAGCATCTCCTGACTGGGGTGGTGTGCCCACAGCTAGCCTTTACCTTTCCTGTGAGGGCAAAAAAGTGGAAGAAACTGAAGATTGCATCAAACTAAATCCAGTCTCAACTCTGTTTGCTCTGACTATGGATTTTCCTGTCCCAATGTGGTATTTGTTCACCAGAATTGTTTGCTTTTCAGTTAAAAAAAAACAACACGAAAATACTGGCTTGGAAAGAAGACAGTCCTTAGCTCTTCCCCTTTGCAGGTAAGCAAACCTGCTTAAGGTTTGCAAACATGGTTAAGATAATTAAAATTGATGCTATTGAACTGACATGCCTGAAGCTTCAGGAGGCTCAGGACCCACTGCACCGAGCTCTGCACAAAAGGTCTCCTCTGTCCACCTGAGCAGGGGCCTCTGCAGCCACTCCAAAGGATCTCTGTGGCTCTTCTGACTTATTTTAAACATGCCACATGGGGATTAGAAAGGAAACTTTGTACCATCTCTCTGTCCTGGACTCCAAGTGAACCTTTCTGGAAATTACTCAGACTCTTTGCTGTGGACAGGCTGCTCAGATGTTGATTTCCTGTGAACCGATTGTCCATCAGCTCTGGACCCAATGTGCTATTGCTGCCTCTTCTTATTCATCGAAGATCAAAGCATTTCCAGGCCATTTTTTTTCAGGCTAAGGGCACTGCACAAGGCCTGTAACACCAGCATTTTAAAAAGAATGTCCTTAAAATACCATGTCTTTACATAGAACTTTTTAATGAACATGGTCAATAAGCCCCAAAACAGGCTGGATATTTTATTTTTTTAGAAACTATTCTCCCTCCCTATGCCAATGGAAAGATCTATTACTTATCTCAGAGAAAGTAACATCATCTGCTGCATAAAAAGCACATCTGCTCAGCAGAGGGAGAGAGGGCAGGCACAGAGATCACCCCTGGAGAGCATGGTAAGGGGTGGGGATAAACAGATGTGAGAGGCTGTGAAGGGTGCTAAGAGGCATTTGGTGCAACTGCTCTCTGGGCATCCTGCAGCATGCCCTGCTCCCCTGACATCCTTGGTTGCCCTCCTTTAGCACAGAGCAGAAGGTTTCCCAATCCCAAGAAATGGGGCTCATCACTAGACTCATAGTTCCTGCCCTATATATGAAGGTTTTCTTCTACTCTTTCCATGACATTCTGTCCACATTCTGTGCCGTGAAAGTTCAGAGCTGTCCCAGAGCCTTGGAGTGGTGTGCTGGTGAATAACTTGTCAGAGCAAGGTTTGAAGTGTGTTTTCCCCCTGCCAAAAGTTGGGACAGGCAGTTCGTCTTGCTTGGCTTTGGACCACAGGCCTTGCAATGCCTTTGGTATCCACCATGCTTCATCAGCGATCAGGAGTGGCTGTATGAAACAATTTATAGTACTTGGCATCTTTCTATGAAATATTTATAGAGGTACTATATTCCAATGAATTGTATTGCTGGCTCATGCAATTCAAATTATAAAAATGCCCTATGTAATCTACGGAAAAGGAAACCATCGGTGCTGTAGAAATAAGATTTGCAATGGGCAGCGTCATCAACTAGCTGGAATCAGGACATGAGCAAGCACTGTCCCTCTGATAAATCCCAGATACAGGGGAGAATCATAGAATAGTTGGTACTGAGAAGGTGGCAAACTTCACCTGCACCCACAGAGCTGGGTTGGTACTGATTGTGCCAGTGATGGAGACTGGTCAACGCCTCAGACCAAGAGTGTTCCTGGACTTCCAGTCAAAGCAGTGACAGATCACGCCTGAGGAGCAGCATCACTCACACTCAGGAGGCTGGTGTAGAAAAGAACTGACAACGGCTGAAAAATAAATTCACAGTCTCAGCCTGCTCTGCTGGATGATAGAAATTGCAGGGATCTGTAATGTCTGTTTAGAGACAGGCACAATATTTCATTTGGTTAAAGGGAACCTTCCAGCTCCCTGGGCACATGCATAAATGTTGGTGCAGAAAAAAAAAAGGAATGACTTTTCATCAAAAGCAGAAGTAAGCTATGAAATTGTGTTCAATATAGCTGTGATTTTATCTTTTCATTGCAGGACAGGACTCCAAGGGATGCAAGACAGCAAGGCTTGAAATGGAAGCCTTCCTTTTCCACAGAGATTTTATTTTAGTTCTTCCTCTGTGCCTTTTGTTTCTTGAAAGTATGTTGTCATACCAAAGTCCCTGACACTGCCCTGGTTGTTCCCCCCACAAGAAAAGGAGGTAGCAGCAAGTCTGTCTCCTCCTCGCTGCTCAGCCCGGGCATGCTCCACTCCCAGGACACAGCTCTGGGGCAGAGCTGGCTTTGGGGAGGTGCCGGCTGCACCCCCCACTCACCCCATGTTGGTCTGTGAGGTGGAATTGAGCTGCCTCCCTTTTGGAGAGACATCTCGGGGCACCTTGCAGGGGTGCTGTGGCTGGTTATCCTCCTGTCAAAACTGCCTCTGGGAGCCAAGGGTGTTTGTGTTCCTCAGTGCTCAGTCAGCAGCAGACCAAGCTCTTCACAGGGAGATTTTCTGGGTTTGGAGGTTTTTCAAAATACTTTTATGCAAACTGCAAATAAATCAGATACTTGTAAAAAGCCCAGCTCTGTCTGTGGGGATCTCTCAGTGGGGATTTTAGGCAAGAGCCTGGCAGATGAGGTTGGGTTCGAGGAGTTTGGTTGGAAGCTCTGTGTACTGGTAACGCAGCACATGGTGAGGGATGGAGGTGGCTGTCCATTGGTAACGTTGACAGGGTTCTGCTGCTGTAGGGCATGCACTGTGACTTGTGTCTGTCACTGAGGTGGCTACAGCTCCTGAGTCCTCCTAGGACTGCTCCTGCTCCTCAATCGACGATGGCTTTGACATCTTAAGGGCCCCCTCCAGCCAGAGGAGGTGACAGCTGTAGCGGTGGGGTGTCTCCACCCAGGAGCTCAGCTGTGGTGCCCTGTCTGCTCCCATGCTTGCCTGTGTGACCCAGAGGGACATTACTGGGATAGAGCAGGGGCCAGATGGGCACTTCCAGGAGGCTTCTGCACTCTTTCCAATCTGTTGGTAACTCACAGCACCCGGCATCGTCTGGCTTCGCGGTAATAACAGCTTTTGTTTTCAACAGGAATCCCATTACACACTTCCTCTCTAAATCAAGCTGGTATTAAAGAAGGAACAACTGCCTCAGTAATTAGTCAAAATTAACAATTGTTTAATTTGTTTTATATTTTCTGCTTTTTCCCCCAGGATTTTTTTTTTTTTAAGGACAAAAAGTGGTGTACAGGATTACATAAGGAGGAGATGAATGAAGTGAGCTTTGGATCAGGGGATCTGAAAGAAAAAGGGCTGGAAAAACAAAACATGTGCTTTGTGATGGGACTTCCCTTCCTTACATGCACTGAGAGCAGCATGTGGGTAGGTCTGCCAGAGAGCAGGGAGTGTGCTGGGCAGCTGGGTATCGAGGATTAAGGCTATCTTCTTTTTGCAGGAGAGCCACCTCCTGTGCTGCAGTTGTCCTGCTTCAGGACCTAAGTTTGGCCTTGGTCAAACCAAATGTGCTCCATGGCCAAACTGGTTTGCTGTACCTTGAACTTGCATGGTTTGGAGATGCTAGAAAATGCCACTGTTTCCTCCTCTCCATGCTCCTCCGAGTTTTCTCAGCTGCTAGCAGCATGAAATCCGAAGTGACATTTCCTGTCATAGATCTGCAATAATTTCAGGATCATCCTTACTTTAGTGTAGCCTTACATTAATTTGTCTTCAAATCTTTGGATGGCTTATTCCTCTTTGAATCCCATATAAAAGCACATGATGATTCACTGTTAAATAATCATCGCTACACATAGTTTAATCTTTCAGCAAATAAAGAAGTAATTGAAACTTGCTATTATCAAACCAGACCAAGTTTGTTCAGAAGAAAAAAATGATTCTTTTATTTTTGTACAAATTGGTATAATGAGCTGTCTCTGCACTATTATCTCTGAGCATTAACTGGCTCTATTATGCAGGATAATACTCTGAATAATTATTACTTATCTGAATGTACGTACGTTGAGTAATAAAATAATTAGACCTTTTAAAACAGGATAGAGAAAATTCCATTTACTGTAATCCTGATTTTCTGATTATAAGGCTGGAATAAATAATGTGATATTTTATCAGCATGTCAAGCCAGTAAATGCTGAATTTATGGATATTGGTACAGGCTGTATGTAAGGTATGTATTTTGTCAAAGTCTAGAATGAGCAGAGATTTACATGAGGATGTGAAGGATCTGGGCTGTTGAAATTCAGACGTGGATGAAGGCTGCTGAGAAGTGCATATTCTTGCCAAGAACAGCATGGTCCTGCAGCATGCAACTGCCTTTCCCGTGGCAGCCTGCGTGCAGGGAGAGTGGGATGCTCTGGGGCTCTTGCAGAGGTGGAGGCTCGTCCCTTCGCTCCCAGCCAGACCGAGGCTCATCTCTTCTCTGGGTGAAGGGCTGGACACTTCTTCCTGCAGCAGAATGAGCATGGCCCACCTGGCAGCTAGGCTGACTTCTTGTACAGTGTTGGCCCAGCCATTGCTTCTGGGAAAAGCTGTCTGGGCTCTCGGATGCTATCAGATTCTCCTGAAATGATGCAATTCCATGGAAGCTCCTTACCTACTGACTCTTTGTGCTTAGGCTTTGGTGTCTGCTCAGCCTCCCATCTGCATGGTGTGGCAGCTATAGCCATCTGCTTAACACGAGTGCTGGGATGACAGGAGTGGTAATAGTGTTAAAAATGGTGATGCATCATTGTACAGATAGTTAGAGTTCCAGGCCTGGTATCTTGGCAAAACCCCACACAAACATGCCCAAAGATCTCCCCCCTCTGTCTGCACAAAAGGAGTGGGGAGCCTGAATGTGACTCCCGAGGCTGTGAGCCCAGGAGCGGGACCTGTCGGGTTGCACAGGGCAGACCTCTCTGGCACCAAAGGGCACTTCAGAGCTGGGAACCAAATTGGTTGCTGAGCATGTATGGGTTAGGGATTGTCTTTTAACATGGTTGCAAAAGCAGACAGTCTGTGGGATCATCAAAGCCTCCTTACTTTACTGGTCCAAACTAAGTGGAACTTATAGGAAATGGATACTGCAGAAGACAATATTAAAATGCTGTAGTGGAGATGTGAGCAGCACTTCAAGCTTCCCTTTTGAGGCTGTTGCTCATTATTTCCTAGAATTGCATTTCTGTGTATCATGCACCAAATGCTCTTGCCTTCACTCATACTCCTTCATGAGCAGGTTGAGCAGAGCCAGGCTGGTTGTAGATTTATTCTTGGCCTGTGATTGATTTTGTTTCTTTTGCCATCTCAAGAGTGTGACCTTCTGATTTGCATATATGCTGTGAAATGGTCCTGAGGAATGGCAGTGGGTGTTATCCATTGCTCAATGGATAATGATTTTAAGGGGGGGTTTGTCTGCTTGCCTGTTTTTTTAGGACACCTTGGGAATAGCTGAGCAATGTCAGATAATGAAGAGAAACCAATTAATCTCATGCTCTCTTGCAAATCCCAGACACTGGGTTAATCACACAAATGATTAGGAACTCGAAGCAGACTGGTGGAAGATTTTAATTCTGTTTGTTGAGAGCTGTAAACATAATTGATTTACATTTTTCTCCAATAAGTTAATTTGAGAGAGTGCTCCCATTGTGAATAATATCAGATCCAAGGCTATATGGCTTAAAAATCTCAATGACTCCACTGGAGAAAATACAGATCACTCCTTGCTGCAAAAAGATGAAAAGGATAAAGACTAATGACTGGTAAATGTTGGCTTCCTGTAAACAGAAAATTACCAAATCTGACAAATGCTATACATTAGCACTGTAACACAAGAAGCAACATGCTCTCCATTATCTCTGATAAGTTAAATGGATCAGTGTTGAAATTCAAAAAAACAATTAAAGAAAATAACCTTTGGAAGCAAAGTCTCCAGCTTGATTCAGAATAGTTTTGGATTTAACATCTTCTGTTTCCTAGAAATATTACAATTAACTGAAGGTTTGGTGTATGAAACATTTTTCCATCATAAAAATGTAGATTGAAGATGTAACTGAAGATGAAGATCCCTACAGAAGGACATCCTTTTACATCAATTCTTTTGTTTTCATTTTGGTCACAGGGAGGGAGGGAGCTGAGGACAGAAATGTAGCAGACCCAGATTCAGACTCCTGCTGATGCTGCATATCTGAGTCTTCACTGGCTCATCTAAGCTCTCCCTGATGAGTATATGTTTCTTTTATTTCTAGAAAAGCTCTCTTTGTTGTTTCTGCATAGAACCAGGTCACATGTGATTTTTTTTTGAGTGAAAGAGAATTCTTGTTTTCTGGCCAGCCGTGAGCTCCCCCTGAGAAGACAGAGAAAACACAGATACTGTGGAAGGTCCCTCACATGCCATTGTTTCCTACTCTTTGTACAGCAGGGTGAAACAATTCAGAGACTAGAAAGGCTCAGAATTCAGTTTCATCAAAAAAACACAAAAAAATGCCATAACTAGGAAAAAACCTCCCAAGCCCCACAAAGGCTAGTGGGACAAAATCACTCTTTTCAGCATGATACAGGCAATTGGGTGGAAAGAGGAAGAGAGAGGGCCTTATTCATAGTCAAAAGAAGTTTAATTAAATAATGCTTTAAAGTGTTTCAGCAAATATTACTAATTGCAACTGTGGAAAAAGTTTCCTTCTGACACAGCCTAATTGTGGTGACAGGCAAAACAATTCCCCTTCTTAGGGTGATTAATGCAAGTCAGGGTTTGCCATGTGCATTTGCAAGCATGACTTGCATTAATCGTGTGGACGTTGCAAGCAGCTCTGCCCTTGCCAACACTGGCATCCACAACTCCCTCAGGGTCATGGTGGCTTCCCCCCAAGCAGTGAGGCAGCTGGGCTGGAACACTCAGCCTTGCCCACCCAGCCAGGTGAGCTCCTTTGGTGTAGAGTGCTTGGGGTCCCAAGCCTGTCTTCTTAAAGGAAAAAAAATTGTCATCATCTTCTGTGGGTGAAAACATGTGAGGAAGGCTCTTTTTAGCAGCAAAAATTGAAGATATTTGGCATTACCTTTGGTCTTTAGCTTCTTGTCAGTATTGCTACAAAAACAACTCACCCACACGGTACCTTTTAAATATCCCTGATAATCCTAACTGTTTAAGAGTCCAAATTTACACCTGAATCCCTTACATCTTTGCTAGTAATTGAACCATAAAATGATTTTTTAATGTGGTTATTATGAAGGTGCAATTAACTACCACTGTAAGTCTGATTCTTTCTAGACTAAGTCTTTGAAAAAGGAGAAAATAGTAATTTTGAAATGCATCTAAAAATTCTGCTGCTTCACTAGAAAAGACAGGCTGGATATTTTCTGCCTCATCCAGTGAATTATAGGGATGCCACTAGGATGTGCTGAATGGAAGCCATGTGGATGGTGGTAGGGTAGGTGCATGGAGGGTGGGGGGTGGTCTTAGCACCTTTTCCTCTGTCAAAGCTGCAGTGTGAAGGATGCCAAGTTTTCCAAACTCTCACCTTTCCAGACATGGGAAACACTAATTACTTCTTAGCTTAAGGATCCTGGCCAGGACACCCAGAAACAACAGGGTATGAACTGTCATGAGAAGTGGATGAATATTAAAAATGTTGTGATGAAATACTAACATTTTGTTAAGTAATGAAGGAAGTAGAAAAGGACCTTGCACTGTGAAATTGTACCTGAAGTCAGTGCCAACTGACTGCTAATCAAAGGTTTAGATAGGATGCAGACCAAGGACTTATCCAACAGTGCTGGCCTGAGACAGACACAAGCCCTGTCCTTTCCTATTTCCTAGCAGTATCCAGTGATTTTTTCCAAACTTCACCTTCTCAGAGACATGAAAACAATTGCCTCACCCTATTATAGATTTATAGGGTGCTGTCTAGCTCAAATTAGATAAAGTTCTCTTTGCAACATGGGCCAACTCTGTTTCATCCTGTTTTTCTTGCTGTGAGGTTGACGGCACCTGATCTGTATGAAACACGCCCCAGTCTTTGTGTACCATGTTTTTTTTCCCATTTAAAGCTAGTTTTCAAAATCTGCTTTACTCATGAAATTATGACAATGGAATATATGTTCTGAATAGGTCACTGGTAACCAGATATGAGCTCTGCATACAACTAAGGAACATGAATCTAGCCTAATTGCCATTGTGAAACCAAGTCACTCCTCATGCCCTTGGAAAACATGATCCTGATTTTGTATTGATTAGAATCACAGAATGGTTTTTGTTGGAAGGGGCCTTTTAAAGGTTATCTAGTCCAAACCCTCTGCAGTGAGCAGGGACACTAGATCAGGTTGCTCAGAGCCCTGTCCATCCTAACCTTTAAGGTTTTCAGGGATGCGTGTCTACCACATCTCTGGGCAACCTTTTCCAGTGTTTCACCACCCTCATTATTTTTTTTTTCCTAATATCTAATCTAAATCTACCCTCTTTCAGTTAAAAACCATTACCCCTTGTCCTATCACCACAAGCTCTGCTAAAAGGTCTGTCCCTGTCTTTCTTATAAACTGCCTTTGGGTATTGAAAGTCTGCAATAAGGTCTCCCTGGAGCCTTCTCTTCTCCATTTTTGTTGCAACTGGTGATTCTGATGACTCTTGCAGCACAGGAAGCCAGTGCCTTGGCTCTTCTGAATCCATGCCAGCCAGAGGCTGCTCTGTATGCTTGTCTGGATCAAAGTGCTTCAGAAGTGCCCAGGTTCACAGACCAGCCTGCTCAGCCTCATATTGTGTTCCCTGGAAAAAGGCAGATTCATCTTGCTGCAGAGATGGGTCATATCCAGTGTAAATCATTCATCAGTGCTTTCTGACAGGACAATATTTTGTGGGGAGAAAAAAAACCAACAACCTTTTTTAAACTGTCTTTCACAGGATGAGCTGTTGCTCCAGGCTATTTATCACAGTGATTCATCACAACTTCATTTCTTTTGGGAAGCACTCTCACTGCTGCTCTAGACCACCATGTAGCAGTATCTATCAGGTGGGGTGGGCTGGCTCACTCCACGGGGCACCTGGCATTGGTAGGATGCTGAGAGGTATAAAAAAAGCGGAATTATTGATTACTTTCCTCTCCAAATTTCAGATGAGTTTGTGTAGACACATGAGTGCACATGACATGACTTGTTAATCAGTTTCTTAAAAGTATACTAGTTTTTCATGGCTGAAAGCACCGTGTTTGCTCATGCTTGGCCCAAGAGCAGCTCTGAAAGACACTGACTGTCCTAACACTTCAATGACAACTGCTGCCTCAGAAATTCTGGAAATCTGCTAATTAAGTAGGTGGCATATTTGTACTTTCTCTAGTCCTTCAGTATCCATCTGCATATTCCTCTGTAGGTCTTGCATTGGTTTTTATCCAGTTTTACTAATCATTTGAGACAGTGGAACAGAAGCTCTGGAAACAAGATCTGGGAAATGGTGGGCCTCTCTCCATGGCCCTTTACAGCTTAACCAGCTGTAAAACTCAGAAGGACTTAGAAAAAAACCCCAAATTATCTGTCCTGTCACCCTCTCCTCTACTCTTTCACCATTTGCTTACCCCTTGTGAGGCCAACCTTAGAGATGAACTCACATGGAGCAGTGCTGAGGAGGGGCTGAATCCCCAGAGCAGCGGTGTGCCAGCAGAGCTGTGGGGAGCACCGTCCACGGGCCCAGAGCTCAGGGTGAGCCTTCCAGGGAAGGAAGAAACCCCATCTCCAAGCTCACCCCATCTCTGCTTCTGCAGCTCAGCCAGCTCCATTGTGTGGTGCCCAGGAGGGGAACTGGGGAGCATCTGGCCACTGGATCTTTCGCTACTCAAAATCATTTCTATTCCCACTGGTGCACAGACTTTCTTCAGTGCACAGCAACTATTTATGTCTTGCAGAGAGATTTGGTCTGCAAATTGGTTTTGATTTTGAAGCCATGTCTGTGTTTCAAACACCCACATGAGAAAAAAAAAGATGCATGGAAGACATTAAATAATGCCCAATGCTCTTTGGATTTTTTATAAGAAAAAGACTCCATCTACCTTTCTGATGGTTTGCTTGCATAGCAACTCCTTCAAAGGAACAACTATTTAAAGTTTTCTTTATCTGATTAATTTTGCTGACTACTCAGATAAATAAAACATACTCAGATTTTCATTTAATAATCAACTTATTTTTTAAAAAGGTAATCCTTCCTGAAAATTAAACAGGCCATTTCATTTTTGGGTCACACAAAATATCTGGATATCAGATTATCCAAAACAATGTGGTTTTGGTTTTTCACATTTCATCCAATGAACTAAAAACTTGTACACAACATATTGGAGGTGTTTAACAAGCTTTACCAAGCCTGCCTGTTTCTGGTAATGACAGACAAGGTAAATACTTCCAAGATATATATCTAATGTCTGATTCTAAGTATCATATTTTTTGTCAAGTCTGTTCTAACTTATCCAAAGGACACAAAGCAATAGCAATGTGGAACATTATACAAATTTGACTGGCTGACTCTAGTAGCTGTGCTCATGCAGCAAGTAGTGTTTCCTCAGTGCTAAGCAGAACTTTTCAAATGAGATGGGGTTTTTAGTGCGTTGTGTTATCAGTGCATAAGAACAAATACAATTTACGTAGTTTCAAATTAACCAATCGCATTATTTCTATCAGAATCTGTAAAATAATATTCCACAGGTAATTTAACATCACACATTAGTATTGCAGATATAAATATTGACAAATACAATTAGAAATGAATCTACATGAGTTAGGTAATAGATTACATAAAATTATTAATTAAACTAAACCAATCACTTTTGGCCAGGTACCTTAATCATTGCACCCATTATTTGCAAACAGATTACCCCGCTGGGTAACAACAAAAAAATGGAATTAAAATGCTTTGTTTTTCTCACATATATAAAATAGATATTTACTTGCTTCTTTTAATCTTGGTGTGGAAGTCTAGAATGAACAAGATATCAAAAAGGCTACAAAGGTGTTTCTCTTTTCTGGCTTCTTCCCGATATGTGGGATTTTTGCACTTCTAATGTATTGGATGGTGTTTCATGCCAGGTAGAATCAGAGTGGATGGGAGTTTGTCTGATAGCTTCATCCCAGGTATTCAGCTGGGGGTTATGATGAAGTCTTCTGAATGTGTAGTAATACTTGGCTTTTGCTGGATAACTTAATGTGTAGACATTTTTCCTCCAAATTGAAAATGTCTCCCTGTCAGCTTAGCTTGATGCACTTTCAAGGATGGGAGATTTAAGCAGTGGGCAGGCAGAACCACTTGTTGCATGAGTGGGACCTAGAGGAGAAGGATACCAAGACGGGTAAAGGGAGAAAGATAGAGCCACCTCCAGCTCAGTTCACTGTGCAGGTGGGTGAAGGACTCTGCCTATAGAGCAGTGAGATGGCAGCAAACAAGGAGGGGCAGAAGAAGTATTATCAAGCTTTTCTTACTGCAAAAACTCTCTGAATAATTTTATTATAGCTGCTATTCTCTGATGGTCTAATTGCTATGAGGTTCTCCTAGGGTAGCAAACGCTTGTGCCAGATGTATTATGGATAAGGACATCTTGTAAGCTGCACTATTATCCCACATACAGACAGGTTTTCCAAGTGGGGAGTGTTACAGTAGTTTTCACTTATACAAATAATCATATATTCTACAGATACTAGAAATAATATCCTTTAGGCCCTTTTTTTTGGTTATTATATCCTCCTGCTTTTAACACAGAAACTTGTTCTTATAGATAGGCTATGATCAAGTGATTACATGAGCTTGTGACAGGCAGTAGGGCTAAGAAAAGAGCATGAGACTGACTGTAATATGGTCCAGCCACTGAAAAACAGATCAAGATTTGGATGCAAAATGTTAAGGTCTGAAAGTTTACAATTTTTGTTTTTCTTACTGTCATTCATCTTTACAGCAGTGACTTGCTTTTCTAAGAGAAGCCCTGGGGAGAGATCAAGCAGCCTGGGATGGTGCTGGTGCAACTGGGGTGTGTGACTGCTGGGCCTGCAGCAAGCAGAGCACCTGGCCAGCTGGCTTCCAGGGCTGCTTGTGGATGCACTGACTCCTTAACCTCAGGTGTTGAGATCCTTCCCAGTGTTTCTTTCATCCATGTTGCAGAAGAGTTAAGTGGCTGAGGGATCTGGAGGCTAAATTTGGAAGGAATCTGTGGTTTTTGGGTATGACATGCTGTGAAGCTTCATGAATGAAAGCATCCTCAGGGAGCAACAGAAGCCTGTGACACCAGAGCAATGAAAGTGACCTTGCTTGAGACAAGAGACAAAATGGTGTACACAAAATTTGGAGCAGGAAAAAGCTTGAATACAGGGGGAACAGATGACTGGGAACAGTAAACAATTGTGTGTCTCACTGAATTTGTCAAACACATGCCAGCCTCTGTCACAGCCAGAGGTTGCAAAATAAATGGAGGGTAAAGGGCAGTGTGGGCAGCATTGAGAAACAGAAACTGTACTAGCTGCAGGGCCTTTAGCCTAGAGATTTATTTGTAAGAGAGAGAAGAGATTGAAAGGTTATCTCAAGAAAAATAATAATGCTTGCAGCTATGGAGGGCATGAAGGCCAAGAAATAAGAAGACACAGCATTCTCCTGGAGAAACTGGCAGCTCATGGCTTGGACAGGTATATGCTTTGCCAGGTAAAAAATACCAAAACCTTAGCTAGGTGGCTATTCGTGCCCACTGCCCAAAGATGTACTTAAGCAGACAGTTCTAGCCACATTTTTTTACTTGCTTAAAGTCAGTAAGCAAAGTCAAGCTGCCATCGGTTTTTAAGGTGATTATCTCTGTGCAGTTCTGTTTTGAAAAACCTTAGATGGATCCTGTTTTGCAGCACAATGACAATGGTTATGTCCCCCAAATTGTATATATTTATCAGTTTCTTTAAAAAGATATCTACGTTTCTTGTTAATCATGGGCTGAAGTAACATGCAGTTTGCAAGCAATGCAGCGTATTCAATAACACCTGAAGAAATAAATAATAGACCTTTTATGAGACATTACTCTTAAGTAAAGAATAAATGTTAAAATGATTTATTTATCCAATTTCTAAACACATGGTGGCTACTGAAAATGCAACACATCTTTTTAACCTAATGCATTTTGATACTTTACCAGCAGAAGGGTGCTATGTTTTTTACTGCCAGACAGTGCTATATAACGGACTTGAAAACCATGTGAAAAAAGGCTTTAATAAAAAATATATTTGAAATATTATGGTCTCAGTTAAACATTTTTTCTGGTATTTTGCTGGTGTTCCTGCACCCAACATCTTCCACTCAGATTTTTGATGAGAAATGGTGGTTTCTGCCATCACGAGAAACAATATTATCTTAATCTTTAGTAGACAACTACCTTTTAGATGACTCCAGGCAAGATTTACAGACATGGACAGGAGGCTTCTATATATTAGGATCCTTAATTGCACATACTTAAGTTGATCTCAATAAACACTGGATATTAATCACCAGAAACTACCAATTTTTAACTGTAAGATCTCATTCAGATAAAGATGCATTGAATTAAGTGGGATTACAATCTGTGCTTCATGTAAACATGCATTTACATCCAAATAGGGATAGTTTGCAACACATCCTTAGGTACCTCCCTTGACTGTGGTACTGATGTCTAATTTTGGCTCTTGATGGAAGCAGTTCTTCCAGCTCTAATATCCTAATTTACATTTACTCTAACAGCAGGTCATTCCTTGATATTCGTTAGTCCAGTTTCTGAAACAATTTGTTTCTTATTTCTTCTTATAAGGAACAATTACTAGAACTAATATTTTGCATAAGTGGGGAAAAAGACTATGAGGAAAAGTACCTCAAGTCGGGTATTAATTTTGTAATTAAGCTGAGAGCAAAACCAGCATATCCTGGATCTCAGTTATCTGTAGGAATCTGCTTTTGCCTCACCCATCTCCTGCTTCCTTACTTCAAAGCAGGTGCAGATCATACGGGAATCATTGCCACAGATTCGGATCTTCCCCACCCACTGTTTCCTGAGGTGTCAAATCTGTGTGAGCATACACAGCGAAAATAAAACTGGACAAAAACACCTGAGTAATGGAAAGCCCCCCATCTTCATGCAGTTTTTAAGAATCAGAAGTGAAAACCAATCCCTTCAATCCAGCGTGTTCTATAAATTGAATATCAGCATAATGGAATAACTTGGGACACCTGTGACGCCATTTGTACGTGTCATGGGAAGTATGACAACAAAGTGTATTTCACACCAAAGAAGTCAAAGATGCTTTTGGAGAGCCTTTCTCTCTGCTATGAACTAACGACTCACCTTGCTTTCACCAGCCTGGCCAAACATCTGCTTTACTGCAGCAAGTATTTCTGAACCAGCAATTTTGCAGATCATTAGACACTGACCAAGCATCAGCTTGTGTCTTTCAGAAGATTTATTTTTAAAGATTTTTCAAAGCATCGAATTCAACTGTCTTTAAAACTAATAAAAGAAACACTTATATTGAAAGGCCTAATTTACAGTCTTTGGGACTTGCATTGCAAACTTACAAGTCTGAACAAATTCTGAAGCAGGTCTTCATGCACTTCAGCTTTCTCCTCCATACTGAGGCAGAAAGCTTTTATTCTGATTAAGCACAGGAAGCTCCATGAAAACAGGACTGTCTTCAGTAAGACAGCCCCTGTAGATTGGGACTCTCAGAAGGAGAAGCATCTATAATTATTACTGTGCAAGGTAATAGAGCAGCAGAGAGGAAAAGTCAAACAGTAACACTAATGGCATGTCAGCAGGTGATAAGTTCAATCTTTTTATGACTGAGTTCAGTGAGAGCAACAACCTAAAACTCTAGGGTGAAACATCTAGCACTGACACAATTTTCACTCTGGTGGCATAAGATAAGTTACATTCAGCTTACAACTACAGCACTACAAAGTACTCTTGCCTTCTGTTCCTCAATTCAAAGCAAAACTATGTTTTTTTCAAAAAATGAAAAGGTTATTTTTTTAAATCTTCATTTTTTTCAAGTGAAGTCTTCCAGTTTGTTTCATAACAGGACAAAATCAAAGGTACCAAAAAGTAAATAGGAGAAAAAATGTTTATAACATTTACTCAAACCTTGAGAGACCAGTTTGCTTCCGCATAGACATTTAAATTCCTATCTCATGTCATGCAGAAGAGAGCCTTAGCCATTCATGAAAGGACGGCTGAGGTGCTGAGAAACATAGCAGCCTCTGTCCTGAGTGTTCTTATGCAAAGGCAGCATTCATGTACCTGGGGTGAAAATCAGGTGCTCCCTGCTTCCAAGTGACTGCCTGAGCCAGCAACCTAAAGGGTCATTGTCACTCCATGTCATAGTGAAGGCTTACTTTACATCAGGTAGCCCAAGCTCAAGAGAAAGGCTGGTTGGAAAAGCCTTTCTCCACGTGAAACAGTGGCTGAAAAGCAGTTGTCCCTGGTGAAGATCCTTTATTGGGTTAAGCAGGGTAGAGGTGATTTCCCAGCAGCCTCCCTGAAGGGCCAAAGCATGGTCGGAGACAGTGTCATTTTGATTCAGGACAAGGGAGAGGTTCTTCAGGTTGGGCATCATATTTGGTAATGTGATTCCATGTATTGTCTTGTTCATCAGTCAGATATTTGCCCGAAGTCAAACATTAAGAGAAGGAACGGAAAGCTCCTAAATTCTCCTGTAGCCACCCAGGAGCACCCTAAGGGAAGATGCCCAGGCCAAGGAAGGGACTGAATAGGAGTACACTGCCAAATGCAAAAGAGACACATCTTTCTTCAGCAACATTAAGAATGATTGATTTGAATTACATATCAAAACACAGAGCTGAAACTACTCAGGAGCTTGACCTGTAATAAACTGTTTGGTGACAACCAAAACTGCAAGGATGGAGGGGAGGAATTTATTACACTCTACAAACAGATGATGTCTCAGTGCAACCTGTTCTGTGCTCCTTCTAAAGTAGTGCTAGGAAACGTTAAGAGTGCATAGATTTTGCAATTCACTCATGTATTTTTTTTCAGAAAAGTTTGAGAAAATGCTGTGGAATAAATTATTTGCAGATCAGCTTGCAGCAAAATCCACAGCCGAATTTCTTTTTTCATAGAATAGTCCCAACAAGGTGACACCAAATATATATTATTAAGAGTTGATTAAAAAATAAATGCTGAGAACAAAGAGGGAGAAAATGGCAATAGAAAAGAGATTCCTATTGCCTGACTTTTTCATGTAAGTGGATCATCTAATAAAAATCAGTTATCTCCACTCTCATAGTGGGCTTTGAGAAGAGATAGGCACCTTCAGAGGGCTCCTCCACAAAGGTGAGAGGCTAAGATCTGTGGATGTAAGTATCTCTAGAAATCAGTTTTCTCTGTATTGGGAGATATATTAGTACTCTGGGTGTAGACAATGGGAAGGTACAAACATCATAAACAGACAAAACCCCCATATAGTTCATTTGTGCTTGCATGCCAGTTGAATAACACTGCCTTTTCTACTATGCAACATGGAAAAGTGTTGTATGAATTGTTATGACCTAACTGTAAAAATAAGGTTTTTCTATAACTGCAAATTGTTTGGCTTTTAGTGTTTCCCCTTAGTATTCATTAATGCACTGTAGTTTGTATTGATAAGTAGTTGTCATTACAGCTAATTAGGGTCATTATATTGTGTGTGGGTGAATTAATTTCTGTTTTCTTGCTACTGTGCACAAAAATTATATGAAGATCTCATGCAACAAGTAAGCTCCTGATTAATGTGGTTTGATTACCTTTAAATCACCACAGAAGCATTTTAATTGTAAGGCATGTGAATTACATTTCCAAGTGATGTAATGAATTTTATTTGAGCATTTCAGCCTACCTAATGGTCAGAGAAATAACACTCTTTCACCTGGTGAAGAGTGCTTATTTTCTCCAGTGGGACCACTGGTTTCCATGACATTATTTTGTTACAGCTCATTGACTTGAACCTTGGAGTCTAACTATCCTTGTCAAACAGAGAGAGTCCTGATGGGTTAAGGCAGCTGCTGATAACATTCTTCACATGATAGAAATGTCTCTATTCAGTAGGTTAAGAGCTTTTCTCACTGTGGAAATACTTCAGATTTCACTTCTATGAGGTGATTCCAGCTCCTGGCAAGAAACACTTGCAGTGACAAAAAGCAAAGACACTCACAAAATTGTGATTTTCTGCAGCAAATCTTTAATCAAACTGCCTCAAGGTCCTTCACAATACACTAGAAATCTGGAAAGAGCAGCTTGCCTTGAAGGATCTTGTTATTTCTGGCTGAATTTGAACTTGGAAATTCAGAGATGGAAACATTTTCTAAGACTAAAAAGACCCCAGCCCCTTCACACTTCAGAACTAGCTCAGTCTGAGTTCGAAGTTAGAGCTCAGTTCCTTCTGAAAAGTAGGATTGTAAGTCCCCAGCTTTTACTATAGTAGCTCCCAAACCACACAGGATTGTAGCAACTGAGCATGAGATCGGAAGCCCAAGAGAAAGGGAAGACATCCCTCAGGTGATGGAGCACCAAAGTAATTAGGAAGAGGTGGGGTCTTAACTCTCCCCTTTCTGCTGACCAACATAGTGAAGAGGAACATGAAAAAGATAGCAAGTTATGTGCTATAAGAGGTTGTAGCAGCATGTGAAAAGAGCCAGTAGACCTGGAAGTGCCAAAACATGAGCACTCTGTGGCAAAGCAAAATTGAGCCCTCTTCCCAACTGTGTGAGCCAGAACTAGAAGTCACAATAATTTCCTCAGGACAGGGAGGGTTCTGGTTCCCATGTATCCTGAAAGGGACTCAGTGCGATATCAGAACTGATATCACATTTCACAATGTGAAAAAGTTGTGTCTTGTCTTTTAGACTTTCAAAAGTCACTCAAACTTAAAAGAATGCAACAAAATCTTCATGAAAAGCTTTTTTTTTTCCCCAGAAAGTTTGGGAGAACTGCAATAAATTAGACAAATCAGAAGAAAAAAATGCCACAGCTTGGGAATATAATATGAATTGTTTGCTGCTATGTCATGTTTTCATTGAAGATCACATATATAAACATTAAATTCTGTGTTAAATAAAGAAGTCTCTCCTCAGTCACACAGTGACTCATTATTTATCTCCAGGTCCTTCTGAAGTTCCTTGTGCTCCTTAATAGCAATGAATTAAGACTTCTATGCCTTCAAATGTTTGTAGATGAAGCTCAAATGGAAAGAAAACCTGAGTGGAAATGTCTCCTTTGAAACGTGTTTCCAATCTATTGTTTTTCTCCCTGTTAGTCAAAGGTCAGATTTAATCAAGGAATGCAGATTATTCTCTATATTTAACATAAATCTCTTTTGATGGCCACTCATTCTTCACAGTTTAAACAAAGAATAAAAGGTTCTGAATTTTCTGTACTGGCTTGCAAATTATATAATTTTATTTCCTTTAAAAGTTGAAGAGTTTTGCATAAAATCATAGAATCATAGAAAGGTTAAGGTTAGAAGGCACCTTAAAGATCATCAGGTTCCAACCCCCCTGCTATGAGCAGGGACACCCCACACTAGCCCAGGCTGCACAAAGCCTCATCCAACCTGGCCTTAAACACCTCCTACAATGTAAATGAATGTCTTCCATCATACACATTTAGCTGCAAAGTGTTAGTCACTTACCTTATGTACAGCATTTGTCAACTCATGTCTCATTTTCTTACTTGCCTTGGGGAATGTGAAAGATGTAACCATCCACCACAATCCGTTTTCATGGAGGTAGGGGAGAAGGAATGCAGAGAAAAAAACCAGAGATAAAACAAAAAATTGTCATTGATCTGTAAATCTTTTCTTTATGGGTAGTATTTTGAAAACAGGAGACATTTGGGACACATTTAGTTAGGTTTCTGTCACTAATAAACACTTTGCTGTGTTCCAGGTGGAGACAGTCACCATGTTGATAGTGTCCAGGTAGCACATCTCTGCCAGAGTGTCCTCTGCTGAGGTGCTGCCCAGCATCTCTGAGCAGAGAAAAAGTACAAGCAGTTAGAGTGAAAGTGCATAAACTGCCCTTTATTACAGGCATGCTTCACTGGCACGACCTGGCTCTCCCAAAGGGAATGGAAGACCTGAGACTGTCCATGCCCTTTGCACAATCCCGTGGGAGCCTTGGGAGGCTCTGTGCCTAAGGGATGCCTCTTGGAGAGATGCAGGGCAGCTGAGCCCACTGTTCCTACTTGGCACAAGTGAACCTGCTATGATTAGCCATGTAGTGGAGGGACAAAGCTAGCAGCTAATCTTCACTAAGCAGAAAAAGCCAATGAGTTAACTAAGATGTCTGAGTCACCTCGGTATGCTGCCACTCAAATTTTAATCAATATTTCAATTATTTGTTAGGATGGAAAGTAATAAATGCGCTACTCTTGCAACCTGCACTTCACAATAGTCTTGAAATCCTCCAGCAGGCTGATAGTGCTTGTTTACTTCTGTATTTGTTTGGCTGTTGGTGTAAAAGAGCCTTACACTCCCATCTCTTGGGAAGTCCTACTGCAAATGCTGCTTTCCAAAGTCTCTTACAATTTTAGTTTTTCAAATGGTGCCACCCAAACCCCTCTTATGACAGCAGATATAGGGGTGAGTACTTCATATTTTGAAATGATAGAACATCTTTTCCATTTGCAAGGTGATGAGACACCTATACTAAGAAGGAAAAGATCTGGAAAGCACAAGTGCAGAAGCAAAAGACAGGCTACAGGCTGCTGTTGAGCAGAGGAGAATTGTGCAGGTTATGAACTGGAGACATTTGTGGAAATAATTTCATCTATTCCCAGCATCAAAGCTTATTAAACTGGATTTGACAATGAGGGAGAATGGAAAGGAAAAGAGGTAATGGAGTCATCAACAGATTCACATGCTGTTTTATAAGGTAACACAAAACTGTTTAAGGTTTTCATTACTTCATCAGGTTTGACATTTCTGATGTGATGTTCCAACAAGCATGACTTGGCTGAAATGAGTCAGTTGGGTCTGCTCTGGACTGTGGTGGAACCAGAGGTCACCTCGGTTTTCCCCAGCATTATTTTTTATTCCTTAATTATACATTTTTAATGTTTTCTCTTTTTTTATAAAACAGTTCATAAGCATTCTGCTGAAGTACCTCACTTCCAGTGAGAAAGCTCTGAAGGTTCTCTTTAACAAAAAAGCAAAAGGCTACACTAAACTTCCACTACATGGCTTCAAAGTTGGACATTCTTCTATTATGTGGGTTCATTTGGTGAAGTAAATGAATTTACTAATGAAGCACCAAGGCAGCTGAAGCTGCAGGGAACAGGAAAGTTGCTCAAGACAGTGGAGATGCTCATAGCTTTTCTGCCATTGCCTGTGGCTTGGCAGTTACTGAAATATGGATTAATGGAAATGTAAGGGGTTTTCCTCATGGGAACAACTCACTGAGCTACAGGGCAAGTTTGTGTCTTCCCTTAGAATTCCATTGCACAGGGATTTTGGAAGGGATGCTGTCATTGTGGTAGAGTGCTTCCTCTTCTTTAAGGAATAAAACCACAGAAACATTCAGATTCTTTATCTCTGTTCCCGTGTTTTCTGACCAGAATTGTTACTTAACTGCCAAAGTGTGGTCACCAGGTTAGAGTACCTCCATGCAAGAAAGCTGCAGAAAGAGATGTAAAAATCCCAGCTCAGAGAAACCAGGCACACAGAAGTCTTGCAGTGATTTTGGTTTCCATACTCATCTCCTGTGGCTGGGTGAGGGGGGCCCAGTGAAAGGATGCTGAGTTCTGGCTGTGATTTATTTCTTTCACTCTTGATTCACAGAATCACAGAATTGTCATGGTTGGAAAGGACATCTGAGATCACCGAGTTCAACCATCAGCACAAAAAAACAAACCCAACACAGGTGGTGAGGGTGGTCCAACCTCACCTAGGGCTAGTGGAGGGATTCTAGCGGTGGAGAATGTGATTTATAGGTTTAAACCATGGGCTACGGACAGTTGGAAGAGGCTTTTTGAGTTTTACCTGCTTCTCTGACAAATGGTTCTTATCTCCTCAGAGCAAAGGGGCCATCATGGATGGACTCCTTTCATGAGTTGGGTGATGCCCACAGCTGCCTGTGGGACCACCCTGGTTTTTCACTTTCCACAAATATTTCCCAAGTCATCCACAGAACAATAAACTTCCTTAGAGTTACAATTGCTTGATTTCTTGCTCCTGCCTTTCTTCTTTGTAAAGATGCATCAAACTTTCCATCTGAGCAGCACCCACTCAAGAATCCACCATCTGCTACATGTCTGAAGAACTCCAAATCTTCAGAACTTTCCAGTGCATTGAATTCCCTATATTGGTGCAACTGAAAGGGAGGGAGGGTCATTTTTTGACAACAGTCCTCTCTTGCAAGGTGTGTCTCTGAAGGGAGATAAGCATCAACAAATAGACCTCCATGCAAACCTGCAACTTCAATTACCACTCTTTTTGGGAGTTTTGCAGCACAGTGAAATACCATTTTTGCGGCTCAGTGCCATCTTCTAATAGCCTGTAACAAAGCTCAGCCTGGAAAATGTCAGGCACAATGAAACCTGTGCTAAATGCTGGTTTGCCCCTATTTGCTTCCAAATCAACAGGGGCAGCACAGTCCCATTCGGAGCACTCTGCAAGGGGGCAATGGGTCATGGCTGACCTGAGCCATGAGGATGCAATGACAGCAAGACTTTGACTGTGTCAAAGTTACTGCGACTTATTACATGCATCAGTGTGATTATTCTGATGCTTTTGGGAGTTGATGGACTCTACTTTCCACATTAGCACATCGACTTTAAGTTTTGTGGCCATCTGGTACTTATGAAGAAGCAATGCTACAGTGAAGGCAGACAGGATCAGAGGAGTTTAGGTGTTAGCTGGGCACTGCATGGAGATCTTAATTGTCTTCTGTTCCCTTGTTCAGATGTAGGAATTACCCAAAGAGGTCACAACACTAATCTGTCTGAAGCAGGACAATAATATTGACAAGGTGGATTCATACAAATCCCCTCTAGTTTCCTTCTCATAGAAGAAGGTGTAGTTAAGCATGCAGTTCTGGTCCTCTGTGGATTCTTGCCAATCTTGGGTATAGGACCAGGTACTCGGCCATTAGTCATGTATGTCAGTTTTTCAAATAAATATCAGTTCTCTGTAACATTTATTTTTCAAAAGACATTTAGGAAGAAAACAACTTTACCTGACATCTAGAAAAATTATTTGTTCTCTTCTTTCATCTGTGAAACTTTGTTGAGATCTCCTCTACACAAAATCACAAGATACCAATACCATGGGACATACTGGAAACACAGCTGTTCATTTGACATTGCAAGTCTCCAGTTAAAAAGGAACAAAGCATTTTGAAAATATCACGGGAAAAAAAGAACATTGTCAAACAGAAATCTATTATTTTTGGCTTTAGAAATTAAAATTTGGTGTTTATACTGGGAACAATGAGTCGAGAAAAAAGCTAATCTCATTAGCAATGCTGCTTACTAATGAAACAGACTACCTCAACGTGAGGAATAATAGACATACCCTGAATAAACTGTAAACCACAGAGAGTACTGTAATATATTGCATAATGAAAATAAAAGCAGAGAATGCTAAAATTCTAGCTGATTAAAAAAAAAAAATCACATTGTAGCAATCTAAATGCACACTAGGAGGATAAGGACTAGATTACATTCATTTGACTGTCAGGTTTGGGCTGGACAGTTTGTCTTTCTGCTCCCAGTCTCCATTCAGACTGCCACCCTGACTCTGCGCTGGTTGCACTGATGCACTTGTTGCACTGATGCTCTTGTTGCACTGATGCTCTGGTTGCACAGGTGCTCTGGTTGCACAGCTTGTCACAGCAATTCCTAACCAGCTCTAGGAAGCAAAATTAGCCCAGACAGCACATCCAACAAGTCTAGACCAGATTTTGAATTATTTTCCTAAAGAGAAAAACTAGAGCGTACTTATTAATCATAAAGAGCATTGCTCCACTTTGTGCCCTCTTTCACTGCCACCTCCCTAGCAACTGAATATATATTGCTGGTTTTGTCCACTTTTGCCAACATATGTTGTCTGTGCATTTCAGCTGCTCTCTCATTATCAGAAGTCTGTAAGATACATCTGTTTTTTTTACCAAATTTTGTATTATTTTATTAAAAAGCAGAGGTGTCTTGATAACCCATACACTTGGTACGTGGTTTTGATAGAGGTGAAGGCAGCACAGAGGAATTTTCCAAAGAATTTATCTGTGTTACATGCTGTGACAATTTGTGTCCTTTGTTGCCTCTGGTTTTTCTCAGCAGCAAACATTTTTCTCATTTAAATGGCTCCTGTCTTGAAGTATTATTTTTTGTGTTTCAGAAGAATCTAATTGATGTCCCTGAAGGAGAAGATGCAAGGCCTAATGGAATCTACTTAATAATATAAGTTAGCAAAAAATTCTCACTTATCTCCCAGCTTCCTCATCTCATACACAGCTCAGAAAATGGATGTCAGCAATGAATTAGAGAACAGCAATTGGCTCAGTTCTTAGTGGCAGTAATAGAGGATTGATCCAGAGAGAATAATATCTTGAAATAAATCCTCGAATAAACCATTTTGTGTTATGAAAAAAAAAAGAAAAAGAAAAAGAAAAAAGAGGAGAAACCAGATGGCACAATCAGGTTGCACTGGTCTGATCTGAAGATCTGATTTCAAATCCAACCTGAGTCCTCTGGGGGGGCACATTTTACATTTAGGCTCTCAGTCTAGCTCAGAATTGTTCATGACAAAAACTCCGCAGAGGTTTAGAGAAAGAATCAGTCTTTGTTCACTAGAACTTGGTCCAGTGCACAGGGCAGTGTGACAAAACACTTTTTAGGTCAAGTGATGAACTGTACATCATGTCAGAAATGTCACTGTCACAGCAGAATATCTGCTTCGCAAATTACTTCTGCTGTTACCACGTTGAGAGACGGGTGCTGAGGGCATGCAGAAGGATTTGTGAGCCCTTTATCTGCATGTCAGAAAAGCTGGGCAGCTCTCAGCTGGGAAATAGAATATGATCTTGAACAAATGCTCTTACTTCAGCTTACCCAGGAGAGCGAATCCTTTGTCTTTATTTCAAATGAGAAATTATTCAATTCCTTCTGTAGTGTCCTTGTTTGTATAACGTGGTATAAATCCTTGCAAGCTTTATGCTTCCACAGGAGAGTTCTGTTCTCTCATACTTGTCACAGAGAGAACGAAG
Source organism: Hemiprocne comata (assembly GCA_020745705.1). Lineage (NCBI taxonomy): Eukaryota > Metazoa > Chordata > Aves > Apodiformes > Apodidae > Hemiprocne > Hemiprocne comata. Next base: position 27,543,648 of record CM036587.1, read on the forward strand.
CTGTGGTTCATGGCTGTCTCTTTGGATGTGAACATGGAAATGTAATTGCGCTTCTGTATCCCCTGTAATGAGTAATAATTATGCCAGGACATTCAGCAGGATCCTGACCAAGCAACAGGTTGAGAGCACAGACCCCTCACAGGGGGCAATGTCCACTGGGTCTGTGGATAATATTAACATTTTGTTATTTTTGCTGGACAATTCAGTCAACCAGTATTCTAGTAACATCGTATGCAATATGCAAAAAAAAAATGGACATCTGGTGTAAAATCGCTTGGCTATTCCAGCACCCTGGTTTTATAATATATTTCAAATTATCCTCAAAGCTGTCAGAATACTTTCCCCCCTTTTTATGAGGAAATAACTTGTTGAGATAATGATTTTTATTGTTGCAACAAGTTTTTACTGCCAAGAAATGTTAGTTTGGTGATACATTCTTGTCATCAAGTGTAGTGTGGTAGCAATTCTCTCCAGAGGTACTACACCACTGGCCACAGTCAGTAGTGAAAGAAAACTGTATTTCAATAAATGTAGTGAAGTTTTGAGATAGTCTCCTGGGGAGTATGTTGTTAATGAGGTGATCCCACAGTTATTACAAATATAAATTTGTTTTCTGGAGTTCATCTGCTTCTAGGGAAGCAGTCAGGGGAAGCAGTCACCCTGGAGTATCATCAGAATATAAAACTACCATTCTTCATATTTGCAAGCTTCCCAAGCAGGGTACTTCATCTGCTGGACTTCTCTCATATCCACATTCAACTTCCTAGTGCTTTGTGTTTTAAGTAATTTAAGAAGATATTTTTAATTTTGGTTTATTAAAAAACCCACATTCCTAGACATGTTTAGGCTGTCAAACACTAGGACAAAGGGGAATATATTTTCCACAGAAAAATCTTGAAATTTCTTTCCATGCTATATATTCTAGAGCCTTCATAGCTGAACAGCTTCCAAAGGAATAAGAAGGAGCTTGAATTACCAGATTCAAACTCACACAGGACATTTATATTCCACACTATGTATAGGAATGTGTATGTATTTTGGAGAATATACCATGGGTATAGTAAATGAAGAATAATCATCTAATAAATAAGGCTATGAGAGCTTTACTTTAAAAGTTGCCTTCTACGGTGATAATATCTTCTTGAAAGATACTGAAAAACTTTACTAAGTGGTGGAAATAATGGTAATTTGTAGTCATTGCACATTCATTAAGTCTGGTTTACTTTCAGAGGGAGAAATTCAGTGCCAAGCCCATCTGACTGGAGCATGAATCTTAGACTAGCCATTAAACACTTCTGAAAAGAAACATAATTCTTTGATTTCATATGAACTATTTTACATCTACCATCCTCTAAATCTTCATTAGACCCAGAGGTTAAATACTAAATTGACAATCACATGTTTGTATTCAGAAATTGTAGCACTAATAAAAAAGGATGTTAAAAACGTCCAAAGTCTTAGTCATTCCAGTTCAAAGGTGGAAGGAGTGTAACTGTCATACGGCCAGATCAGGCACTGCAGCACTCCGTGGATACGTGTACTGCTGATTTGGGATGAGGGAGTCTGGGCCCTCAGGGATCTCAAGGAGATCATCATAGATGCTGGTCCCTCTTGTCACACTCAAAATGATGCAGGCATCATTTTGTTTGCTCAGCTCTCTTATGAAATGTGTGGTGAGGATCCCACCTCATGACTGTGGTGTAGACATACATTGATAAGACCCAGGTTGTAGTACAAACAGATATTCACTGTACCAGGTTTCTGACTTTGAATTTGACTTCTGTTCAGATAGAGAAAGAGCTTGCATTATTTTCAACCTAAAAGTTACAAACCCCTCATAATACTTAAAGTGAAATAAGCTCTTCTAATATTTTGAAAAATACACAGTGACCAAAAGCACATCGTTTTTACATATTTTAAAGTGTGTTAAAAGGTGAATGTCCTCTTTCACAAGAAGAAAAGTCAGACATTTTTCTCCGACAAGATGATCAAATAACCTGTCATGTCTATCTCACAATTTATGCTGTAATCCATAGATACAGCTGTAATCTGTAGAGCAAATCTACTGGGAAGAAACTAGGATTAATAGGACCTGCTAGCCCACCTCACACCCCTGACCTTTTCAGCAAAGGTAACTCTCTGGGGGACTTGAGGGCTCTGCCTTTCAAGTTTTAAAATACCTAGTATATTATCAGGAAAGTATTTTTGGTACATTTCTTGTGAGACATGCTGGGAAAGTCAATTAGTCCTACTGGTTGATTAGTGGAGTGCCAGCCCATGTGTTTAATTCAGGCTAGTGTTAGGGAACATGTCTCTCCAGCAATGCTACTGAAAAGCTTAATCTGTGTTAAAGTTAAATGCAGTAGAAATATCATTCTGAGAGCCAAAATGGGCTAAAACAAGGGCTGGAAGATATTCCAGCCAAGGCCAAGCTTGCATGCTTAGAGAGGGTCTCAGACCCACACCTCTGACTGGCTGGAAAGGACCCTGTACGCCCTTGTGGTGCCCAAACTATGGGGCACAGAGCCTCTTCTCCTCATGCCCCTTGGCACTGGCAACCAGTGATTCCTGGTTGTGGGTCTGTCTGGACTGACCAACTCCTGACAAGGGTGGTAGAATGGGCCCTGGACCTCTGGAGACTTCCCATGGTTCCTGGTCTACAGGGACCTCCCAGCCTGCATAGCACCCCAGCACCCAAATTCAGTTCAATCTTACACATCTACTTTTCTCCAGTTTTTACTTGCCATTAAAAAAATATATTGGTGTAGAGCAGAGTTATGATTCATGACTAGATATTAATAAATTCATGTGGGTAAATATTTGGTTCTCGTCAGCTCTGGAGAGAACAATTAAGATGATGAACAGATTGTGACTAAGTACAATTAATAGTGCCAGAGTGTACCTTTACAGGGGAATAAATACAACAATTAGTGTCTTATTTTATCGATTGTGTAGGATTTTTTCTAGCTATAATGGCATTCACAGAGAGGGTTAAGACTGCATACAAAACATCAGCTTCTCCCAAGTCCCAGGACTGTGTAACTTGTGGAGAATAAAACCTGCTTTGAGACTGAAACTTTTTCTGGACTAGTCTAAGCTCAGAGACCACTTTCACTTCTTAGAAAGCTAGAAGACAGTTGATTGAGGAAATTTTTGAGCTTCAAGCCTGAGCTCCTACCCAGAAACCGGTGACTGTGTGCTCAAGGAACTCGGCTGTGCTGGGAGTCAGGGGTTGCTTGAGCAAGCACAGCATCCTGCTGACCCAGCTCTGTGGCTTTCCCACTGGCACTGTCCATGCCTTTCCCAGCTGTACCCCAGAGTGGAGATCAGCTTCCCCTGGACTTTCTGTCCAAGCAGGTGCTGGGAGCTGCGGAGAACAGGCTAGGATGCAGGCAAGCAAAGCTGCAGTGTTAGCTCTAGCTGCTCAGCCTCCTAACACGTTCCCTCAGTGAGATGCAGAGCACCAGCCACTGAGGTAGGAAGTGCCTCTGCATCTCCAATCGGCTCATGTTTGGCTACATGTTATGTCTAATTTTAAATTACAAGGTGATGCTTCATATGGGATCACTACTGTCAGCTGAAGCTTCTCAACAGATCTTTGAGGGGATGGAAGAAAGCTAGCCTTACCAATCCAGCAAAATCCCATGGGAAATGTTGCCTGAACTCTCAGAATGAGGAAACCAGCTCTCAGGAATGGCCGTATCATTTTCATTACGATTTCTCCCCCTCTCCTGCCTGTAAAAAAGCCTTGCCACTCATTAGGTGAAATAGTCTGCGTTAGATTAAGATGCTCATGGCTGAAACCAGGCTGTTATAATAGAGGGCTTTGGGGAACCTCAAAGGCAGGTTTCCATCTGCTACATCAATATGGATGGAGGGAAATGTTGGTCAGTAGTTGGTCATACACTGGTCAATAATGCCATATTAGCTCTTGATGTCAGCGAATTTCCTTTTATTTTTGCAAATCAAGACTCTCTTGAATTTCCTTCTATGGAGAAAGAAAACATTATCTTTTCCATGTTCTCCATGGCTCCCTGACACTGTCAGCAGCACATGTTGTTGCATTACTCAGTCTCAAATGGATCCCTGCTTTAATTGCTCTTGCACTTTCCTGTGCGCAGTTATAGCACTCAACAATTACCTCAAGGGTGCTATTGTTTTTCTAAAATGTATCTTATTGTTAAAAAGGGAGCTGGGGTGTTCTATGCAAATGCTGCTGTTCAGCTTTTGCTTTTGCTTTTAAATTGATTATTTTGAATAAGGTTAACCAGTACTTTGCTAACTTAACTACTCTTCACATGTAGATAAATGGGGGCAAGGGGGTGCTTTCAGCTGTAGGCCATTACACCAAACAACCCCCCAGTTCCAAGGGCAGAGTCCCTGCCATGTACTTCTGCCAGCTCCAGCTGTGTTGGAACAGCATTATGAGGAAGGAATATGTCATCGGCAGATGAATAGAAGTGATGTCCCTCTGTCCACACCCACTGTCTCCATACTACTCAGCATGTTAACAGCTCGAGCAAGGAAAGGGCTCTGGAGCCCATCGTGCCCCTGCTCTTGCCCTGAAACCAGCCCCTAATGGCATGCAGGACAAAGCCCAGGCAGAATTGCATGGGCCCTACCCGCTCCATCTGCCGCCCTCTCACTCACAGTGGTGATTCATCCCTTCTTAGACACTGAACATTGAAGGAGCACAGCAGCAGAAAAATATCAGGTGTGAAGTGAGGCAGGAACAGAAAACACAATTTAAACAAAAAAGAAACTTCCAGAACTACCACCAGAAGCAGAACAAATATACATGCATATATTTACATATATTTTCTATATACTGTCATGGTTCATTCTCCAAGACCCAGTAGTGACTTGAGCTACTTCTGGACCCCACAAAAAAACCTCTTGCAGTATGTAAAATCTATTGTACCAAAGGTGATATTCAAAACTGAAAGCTGTTGTTCAACCAGAAAGGACCTTTTGTAATTTAAATTAGTCTGAATATGCTTGAAAAAGCATTTATTTTAAAAAGACTGGGCTTGGACTCTTTTCTTAAAAGCACATAAAACTTCAGCTGATTTAGTCTAAAAAATGTGGATTTTTTTATAAGGCTAATTTTCATGGAGGCAATCTTCTGCAGCCCTCTTCCCTCCTCCAAATAACCTTTCACAAATCTTCAAAATTATTATTTTCAGCCATGTTTTCAGAAGTCATTATACATTTTCTCTTCTTTAGGAAGACTTACAGAAGTTTCAGAGCAGTGTATTTCTTGAACTTAAACTGAGAGAAAATTTTACAGTTTAGATGAAATCTTAATAAATTATAAAGTTCTTTTATTTTCTATAATAAAAGCATTCTCTGCTGCTTTCTTGAGCCTGTACCACACTACCAGTGCTCTACTCTAAAACTTTTTTGTCCATATCAACTTGCAAAAGAACTTTGCATTCTGCTTCAGCTCTCATTTACCAGAAAAAAAATTATCTCTTTAAATTGTCTTTCCTCTCATTGATTCGAGTGTGTTTATTAGATTTATAATGACTATAATGAATGCATACACTAAGACCAGACTCAGTCTTTGCAAAAAACTCAAACCAATCCAGAAACATCACATGCTGGTGACCTTCCATCTCCCCTGTTACTGGCCCCCTAAAAATAAAACACATATAATCCTTCTGATTGTACTAAGTGAAGCAAGTCATCAATAAGCTGCAAGCAGATTTGTTATTAAACTTCACTCACAAACAAAACAAGGGCCCAAATTCTTCTTTCTTTCTGGTCTCCTCAAAGGTCGTTGTTGTGGTCTCAGTTGTATGTTGTATTTAGACATTTCTGTTGGCTCAGCTAGGAGCTAATTCACTTTAGTACACGCATTGAAATGAAAATAAAAGAAAGAGAGATGAATTCCAGATTGTTTCCTGAGCCCTTGTTTATTACTCTAACCCTACACTGAACACCCTGAATGCTTTGTGAATTTATGATAGCAATACCCACCACCACCTGGTGAACAGGTCTTTCTTCTGCCAGAAATGATTTTGTGCTGTTGACCCAACATAGCTATGCATGAAATCTTGAATTGCAGAGGTGTTCTGCCTTCCTGGGGATTATAGAAATAAACACTATAAAACCATTAACTTCAGCTGAGCTGCTCTTCTCTATTGTCAAACAGCCTTGGGCAGCCAAGATTCATTCTGCTCCCCCAGGAACCACTATTATGTCAGCATAAATTAATTTGACTTCAATGAGGTTCCTCTTCATTTACACAGCACAGAGAGATCAGACTGGACCAATTGTCTTCAGCAACGTTTTTCTTTGTTGCTGGATACATAGCATATCCAAGGTTTAATTTAATAAATTCAGCCTATCTAGCATAAACCAGATGAACTAAGGTTTGTTGACAAAATGGACAGATTATTTTCAAGGACACTGATTCATGGTCTTCCAATGAAAAACAGCATTTAGCAGGTTTATTGTTGAATAAGCCGCAGAGAAGCTGGGGAAGGCAAATTTATCTAAAGTTATTTTTATAATTTTAAAAGCCTTTAGCTGAATATTAGAATACATTAGGCAAAAATCAGACCTTTTGCTTATTGTTTTTTAGAATCACAGAAGTGTGTAGGCTGGAAGGGAGGCCGTCCCTTCCAAGCCCGATGTGGGGATCGGACACCCCTGCTCTAAGCAAGTTCAAGGTTGCTCAGACCTTGTCCAGTCTGTCTTTGGATGTCTCCAAGCCTGGAGATTCCACAACTTCTGGACAGCTGTTCTTCTTCTTGACCACCCTCATGGTGAAATCTTTTTCTTGTGTGGAGCTGGCCTTTCCCTTTCTTCAGCTTGTGACTGTTGCCTCTTTTCCTTTCACTGTGCAGCTCTGAGAACAGGATGACTTCATCTTCTCTATGATTTTCCATTAGGCAGCTGAAGAGAGCACTAAAATCTCTATTTAGCCTTCTCTTTTCATGCAAAGCAAACCCAAGTCTCTCGGTGTCTCCTTATCCATAATGTGTCCCAAGCCACTAATTGTGTTGAGCCTATCCATAGGACTCCAGTATGTCAATATCTTTTACTGGGGAGCACCAGACTGCATACTTGTTTAATGAAATCTTCTCTCCTGTTTTCCTTTCCATCCCCCTCTCCCATAGCCCATATTTCCAAAAATTATGAATTCAGAAGAAAATGCTGGATTTTTAAAACTCTTCCAGCTGTTAGCTACAGGCAGCCATTCCTTTGCTTGAACTGAGGTGATACTTCTGAAACTTTAGAAGCTCTGAATCTTGATACCGTTTATGTATCTAAATTCACCAAAGATGAAAGACAGTGCTGGTGGGTGAAGCCAACTTTTTCTGAAAGGTCTAGGTGGGCATGTATTGCCTTGTTATCCATTGAATGCCTCAGAAAAGCAGATGAAGGCTCAGGTAGTTTCCATTACTAGCTCTAACTATGTTCCCAGCTTTGTACACTTCAACAGCAGCATCAGTACTGGTCAAAACATGGATGAAGAGGTAACTGAAGTACTTCTCCAATCTGTTATAAGAGCAAAATGAGGAGAAACAGGTGGTCTTCTCCTTCCTTGTGAGATGCAGGGTGGATGTCCTCAGTCCATGACTGCTCCATGCCTGATATTAATATTCATGCTGCTTTTCAAATCTAATATTGATTAGACATTCATAGGTAAACAAACAAATGAGCTTGTATCTTTACAGTAAGAACTTGCTGTTCTTGAGAAAAGCAGGGTATTAACCTCTGTCTGCTGTATTTCTCTGTTTGAATATGACTTCTGAGTACTAGCAACAGTATCTGGACCTAATATTCAAGCAATTTTAGCAGTTGTGATAGTCATGCAGTTCCATCTATCTAGAAGAAAGGCACTTCAAAGGACTTCATTTGGTGGGTTTGCAAAGCTGCATTTGTACAGAATAAGATATGAAATATTACATTAAAATACCTCTTTCCCTTGCTCTGTTAAGTCAATTTCAGACCTTGTGTATCAAAGTTGCATAAGTGAGCAAAGCTCAGGGGCCTGGATGAACAGAAATTATTTCCACCATAAATAACACTACACCTTTCAGGGAACTAGCACATTTGCACAGACAGGTTCTTTTCAGCTCTCAATATTTTGCCTTTTCTTTCCATTGAAGTGCCAAATCCTGCTGTCATAGCTTGGTATCACTGGGCTTCTGCCATAAGCAACAATAGAAAGACAAGCCAATGCAAAACGATGGCTACAATATTCACAACAGGAAAGCAGTAAATAATATGTTCATCTTTCCTCAATATTAGTTCAGCCACAGCAGGTACGTTGTAGTCCCGTGGTCCTGATTCCTTCTTCTTTTTCTCCTTCTTATCCGGGCAGCTCTATTGATTCTGTGAACTGAAATCTTGAACTCCATCTGCTCAAGAGTAGAGGCAGGGCAAGGCACTAATAAAGTGAGTGGGCCTTTCATGGGGGAGTGCTATATTTTGTGCCAACTTGATCAAAAGCAAACTCCTCCTCTCAAACATTTAATAATTATTAAAATATATTTTAAATACTTACGAGAGGGCTTCAAAGGGCTCTTGCAAAACAAAAACTGACAGAGAAGTGTCAGTTTTTAGAAGCACTTAGTACCCTTGGAAACACACACGCTGCATAAATGCTTTCAACATATATACGTATGTATATATATCTAAAGAGCTTTGAAAAGTATCATATTTCCCACTCTAGGATTCTCATTATGACAATTTCCAGAGTTTCGCCCACAAGACACTCAGACATTATGGAGACAGTGCTACAAAAAGACTTGGGAAGACAGACAAGTTGACAGTTTTGCTCCATTGTGCAACAGTGGCTCAAGTTCTTGCCCAAGCATCCTCCCCTGGGCGGAGCAGCAAGGCAGGTCCCATGCCCAGCAGAGCACTATGTTGGGAGAGATGTGGGCTGCAAGCCAGGAAGCATGGCTGGCTCATCCATGAAGCACTGTCTACACCACCACAAATGGGATGCAGCAGAGCTGAAGGCAGCCGAGTTTGCAGAACAAATGTTTTGCTCAGGTAACTAAAAGTTATATCATGATGTGTTCAAATGAGTCTGGGTTTAAATTGCATGGGCATCCTTAGGCTGGTGTTCTCTAACTTCTGTGTGCTTTGCTGTACAACTGGAGTGGTATAGCCCTGTTGGGGCAGATGTTGTGGAATTGACCTTAATACTTGATCCAAACGCACTCCTAGGGATGTTTCCGGAAGCAGAAAAGAAAGCCTGCCCCAAAGTACCTTTAAGAGGCAGCTGTATCAGCTCCTCCTACATGAGAATCAGCAAAAGGATATGGCTAAATAGCCATGCACATTTGGGTTTTGAAAGAAAAAGAATACAGGCAAATACAGACTGTATTCCTTTTTTTAAAAAAAAAAAAGAATACAGAAGACAGACAATCCTTTCTGACAGAATAGGGAGCTTTGGGTTTGTTTTGCTCAAGCACCCTGTTGACCAAAAATGGAAATTCAGGTTAAATTGCAAATTCTGGTGGTGTTTCTCATGCTGTTTCATCCAGAAAGAAAGATCTGAAAGAAAAGAGGGAAAAGGCAGGAAAAGACAAAGCATTTTACATTATGTTTTTAAAAAATGAAGTTGTTTACTTTTTGCTTAAGGAAGCAATCACTGGAAAAGAAAAAGCTTTTTTGGCTGGTGTCCCAGCTGGGATTCTTGCAAGCGACATTCTCCCTCTGCAACCTTGCTGTTGTTGTAGATCCGACTCATTGATGAACACAAAATTACCTCTTTCATAAAGGAAAACACCACCTCTATGCTTGTAACATATTTTGCCAATGAACCGTATAACATTCCCCTATAGTCTGTACTAGAAATGGATCCAGATCACTTATATTAGGTAAAAAATGCATTTCCTTTTACTGTACATTTCCTTTTACTGTGCAGGATGTTCTTTTCACCTGGGCCATGGAAGCCTTTTGGAGAGTCCTCTGTGGCAGGGCACAAAGTCTGCAGCACCTTTTGGAACAAATTTAAGCTGTACCATATGATAAAATACTGTTTTTGCCAGGTCATTTGTGTCAGGTATGCTGGTACATACAAAGGGGCACACAGTAATGTTGGAAGTGAGAGCAGTGTTTTGGAAGAACGTTTTTTTCACAAGTCAGTCAAAATTTATATTTTGGAACTATTTAGGTTCTAAAAGTATTAATGAATTAGTATCAAATTGTACATTAAAGTATGAGCAACAGCACTATAAAAGTCAGAGCATTTATTTCACCATTTTCAAATAAGCCAGTCTGATTATTTTTTTTTCTCAGGTATCTAAACGTATTTAAAAAAATCCATCCAAATGGTAAAAAAATAATTCGAGGTTGAACAAACTGGTTCATCAACCTGGACAAGCATTGTAAAGACTGGAAGGAGGCTGCCTTTTACAAGACATAAAAATAAATTATTCATAGAGCTTAAATACGCTGTATCTATTATTTAGTATCGCCTTGGTGTTTCAATTTCACGTTAGGCAGACAGCAAAAGTGGAGAAAAAAAGGCTGCAGTTCTGTGAAGGATAATACAGGTCCATCACATTTGATACTGTAGTACATAATATTTGTCTAATAAAGTAGAGTGCCACAGATCTGTAAAGGGGAGTACGAATAGTTAAGAAGTGCTGTGAGAGAAAGCAGGAGAGTTCTGCCTTGCAATCCTAGAGAAGGAGCACTGCAGAGTTTGTGAAGCTGGCAGCTGCTCTCTCGCTGACATTCCTGCTGTCAGTCCAAGGAAATTGTTTCGACAGGTGCCATCGATTTTTCTAAAATGCCAGCAGACTCCAGGCTGCCTCGGCTCTGTTCTTCTACAAAATGCAAGCTGCAGAAGTCGAGAAGGCATGCTGAAACAGAGGAATTTAATGGGCTCGGAGGCACTTTCTCTCTAGGGAAAATTCCCCAAAGCCTGCAGAAGAGAGGATGCTTTTGGGGAAAAACTCAAAAAAGGAAAGCACAAACTATTTATATTCTGATTTCTATGAGTCAAAAGAAAGATAAATTTTAAGTAATGATCTGCGGAGATTTGCTCTCCTCTGACTTACAGATTGGAGAAAACAACCTCTATCCTTCTCAGAGCTTGGTTCCCAGGGCAAATATATACCAACAGAAGAGGAACTGCTTGTTGGATTCTCTGCCAATCTCTTGTCTTTACTCCACAGATGTTTTATTATCTCTTTTGCTTCTCTTTCCACAGTTGTCTTCAATTCTCCACGAGTACTTTCATGCCAGGAAGGCATACATAGAACAGAAATGCCTCGTTACATATTTTATGAGGGTCCTTAACCACATGTGTGGGAAATGTTTATTTTATAAGTGTGGAATTGTCCCCTGGGGATGTTTTGCTTCACAAACGAGCCTAATGAGCATTAGAAGAACAGTTTTGTTCAGGAAAGTGGTAGGCTTTTTTCTTCCTTAATTTTTAAATTACAGTCCCCAACCTGAAGGACTAGCACGAAACTATAAACAGATCAGGATTACAAGCAACGTGCCTTTTTCATCAGTACCACCAAGGGCACCATACTGCATGGAGGTGAGGCAAGGTGAACTCCTGGTCCTCTGAGTGTCAGCACCTTGCCACTGTCCCCTCAGGAGCCCCAGTCCCCCCTGCTCTTTGCTAGGGACTTTGGTGCACTCACAGGCATCTCCCTGGCATGAGCGCCATGTAATACCAACACTCCAACAGGAAGACCTGAGGGACTACAGGTGGGTCAGTCTCACCTTTGTGCCCAGCAAGATCATGGAACAGACTCTCCTGGAAAATCTGCTAAGGCACATGAAAAATAAGGAGGTGACTGGTGACAGCAAACATGGCTTCACTAAGGGCAAATCATGCCTGACCAATTTGGTGGCCTTCTACAACAAGGCTACAGAGATGGTGGATAGTGGCAGAGCAGCTGAAGTTGTCTACCTAGATTTGTGCAAAGCATTTGACACTGTCCCACATGATAACCTGGTCTCCAAACTGACAAGACATGGATTTGACAGATGGACCGCTCGGTGGATAAGTAATTGGCTGGATGGCTGCACCCAGAGAGTTGTGGTCAATGGTTCAGTGTCTGAGGAGAGGCAAGTGATGAGTGGCATTCCTCAGGGGTCAGTACTGGGACCAGTGCTGTTCAATGTCTTCGTTGGAGACATGGACAGTGGGATTGAGTGTATCCTTGCAAGTCTGCTGATGATATCAAGCTCTGTGGTGGGGCTGACACCCTAAAGGGAAGGGATGCCATCCAGAGGGACCTCGACAGGCTGGAGACGTGGGCCAATGCCAACCTCATGAAGTTCAACAAGACCAAGAGCAAGGTTCTGCACCTGGGTTGGTGCAACCCCAGGCACAAATACAGGCTGGGGGGAGAATGGGTAGAGAGCAGTCCTGAGGAAAAGGACTTGGGGGTGGTAGTAGATGAGAAGCTCGACATGAGCTGCCAGTGTGCACTGGAGCCCAGAGGGCCAACCACATCCTGGGCTGCATCAAAAGAAGTGTGACCAGCAGGGCCAGGGAGGTGATTCTGCCCCTCTACTCTCCAGTGAGACAGCACCTGGAGTACTGCATACAGCTCTGGAGCCCTCAGCACAGGAAAGACATGGAGCTGTTGAAGAGGGTTCAGAGAAGGGCCACGAAGATGATCAAAGGGCTGTAGCACCTCTGCTATGATGACAGGCTGAGAGAGTTGGGGCTGTTCAGCCTGGAGAAGAGAAGGCTCTGGGGAGACCTTATAGCAGCCTTCCAGTACCTGAAGGGGCCTACAGGAAAGCTGGGGAGGGGCTTGTCACCAGAGAGGGCAGTGATAGGACAAGGGGTAATGGTTTTAAACTGAAAGTGGGTAGATTTAGGTTAGACATGAGGAAGAGATTCTTCACCATGAGGGTAGTAAGGTGTTGGAATATGTTGCCCATGGAGGTTTTTGATGCCCCCTCCCTGGAGGTGTTTAAGGCCAGGTTGGATGAGGCTTTGTTCAGCCTGGTCTAGTGGTAGGGATCCCTGCTCATAGCAGGGAGGTTGGAACATGATGGTGTCTAAGGTCCCTTCTGACCTTAACCATTCTATGATTCTATGTGTGAATGGATGGATGTTGCCTCCACAAGGAAGGGAGCATTATGCACACTGTGCAAGTCCCTGTTTTCTCACCAGACAAGATTTGTGGTCAGCTGTAAACATAGATCTGAAGAGACAGAACAGCAAAATGTGTTCTTATAGTTGTTACTAAGGGACACTCATCCCAGCTGGCTGATGGGTTGTGCCATTGCCAAGGATGATAAGACACTCTCCCCTAGCCCTGGATGGAAGGAAACCTCCCTTTCCCTCCTTATCTATTTGCTTTCCTGTTGTTTCCTCTGACTGAACACAGGAACAGTATCTTATTTTACCATAGCAGATTATATAATTTTCTTCTCATGCTCCTCCTTAAGGTTACTTGACTAGACAGGTTACATGCCTGTAGCATACCATAAACAGATTTTTCCTAATGATACAGAGACCTAATCAGCACCCAAAAGACAGATGGCTTTTTCTCCTCAGACGTGGTGGTGATTTCAGAGTGGCGAGATGGGGTGCACCCATGGGTACCATTAGGACAACTCTCCCCTGCAGCACCCCCAAACCACCTGGTGGGCACAAGCGCTGCCAGGTCAGCTCCTTGGCCAGGTACCACTGTCCTTTTCAACCAGAAGCAGAGATCTCAGAGCAAATACCAGGCCGCTTTTCACCACTATTCTTCTAAAAAAACCAAACAGCTTTCTCTCACTGCTACCAATCATTCTGAGAGCATGTCAGGACCAGACACGTCATGTATGTATATATGGTACAACTATTATCTAAGTAGATACATCTATATTTGGGTATATCTATTTTAATAATTAATATTTATTTTAAGTCACACAAATTGCCAGGCAACTATGTTGATCTCTTTACCTATCAATGTTTTTTAATGAAAAGGGGTATTTTTAAACATCTACAAAAATAGCTGATATTACCAAAAAAATCAAGGTAAAAATGAAGAAAAAGATCTTTTTTGGAAACTGTTCTTGGCTTTCATGTTAAATTTATTGTACTAGAAATGTGCCAAGCGAACCTGATATATAAAAAATGGAGACCCAAAAAACCCTTTGGTCATGTACGTATGTAAATATTGAAGTGTATCTCCATTTTGTACACATACACAGAAGACCAGGCTCATCCATATATTCCATAGCTGTTGTCCTTGTGGAATTTTTTTATGAGTGTGCTCAGATGGGGACTGGAGGCTGGGCTTTCAAAAAGATTGAAACTCTTCTCTCAGTAGTAGCAGTAAGCACACCTGCCAGAAAGCACAAATGCATGTCCTGCACAAACAGGCATTATTGGGGGAACATGAGATTTCAGCAGTATAAGTCCACCAAAGCTGCATCCAAATATAATTGGGATTTTTGCTGGTGCCTGGAGAGTCCTTAATGTTGTGTATTTCTGAAAACAGCCCATTTTATCCTAGTAGGAAGATTGTCTTACCCTGTGCTGACTTTGCTCAGTGCTGTTTGCAGAATAAATGCCTTTTTGTTTGGCATTTGCTGAGTATACAGAACATGAAAAATGGTTTAAATTGTACCAGCTGTTAGCAACATCACGGTAATGTATCTGTTGCTTACCCTAGCACAAAAAACTGCCCAACTCTCAGTGGTTCAAAGTGTTCTTATTTTCTCTTCTGCTTCTATCCCATTCCCCTTTACAAAAAGGCAGTTTATGCTCTGTCCCTGCCCTTTTTGTAGTATTTTTCTTCTTAGTAAATATGAAGTGGGAAGGTACATGTTTCCCTGAGAAAAAAGGAAGCTAGTTTCCAAAAGATGCTCCTTTCTTTGCTCAGTGAACAATCATTTGAAAAAGTGAACAACCACTTTTTACCGTGCAGTTCTTTGGCATGTAGGTCTTGCCAGGCCCCAATATGCAGGAAGGAGGAAATTCTTAAGTATCACAGACATTATATTTGAAATAATACAGGCTTTTTTATGCATTAAGAAAGAACAGCAGATAGTTTAAGAACATTTGTTCCCTTATCTAAGCAGTAATTTTTAATCTTTTTTATGTAGGTGAAAATCCTTATAAAAAGGGTCAGATTTTAACAGTTCCATGTCTTAAGTGCCTGTTATCTTGCTTATACTAAAGCTATAGCAGGAACTTTCATGATTTCTAAGACCTTCCCTGCTGTCAAGCAGTTAATTTTGACATTGTCAGAGAGGTGACAACCCCTTTGAACAAGAAAGACTTATGATTCAGTGCAGTGATGGCATTACTTTGCTACATAGCACCAAAATGTAACTTTGAGGGTGAGACACACTTAACACAGTAGGAGGTCTTGATGGGATATAGGTTGGAAAAACTGTTTGCATTGTGTCACAGTTCTAGAGAAGAAAGTGTTTTGGGAAAGAAAAAGTGAGGAACATTTGGCAGCCAGGATTGCTTGCTACCTTCTGACTCCCTTGACTCTGTTGCTCCTGAGATCTCAAGGGAAGGAGTTAATGAAGTGTCTTAAATACATTCTTGTGCTGTCTGTAAATTTCTTCTTACAGTGCTAAAATAAGTTAGATTTTACAAACCTGGCTTCATCAGCATTTCTTTTAATTTATACTGTATGTCCATCATCTTGTGACTTAAAAGTGTGACAAATGCACACTCACTTTGTAAATCTGTTAATTATAGTGTGTTTTGAGAAGACCAATTATGCAAATGCCTTTTGAAGTCTAAAAAATTGAAACAGGCTTGGGTCTTGCCAGTTAGTGAGGTAAGTAGTTTTCTAGCTGGTTAAAGTGGTTTTCATTTCTCAGAGGTTAGAGTGGACTGTCCATTTGATGGTGAAAAGCTGTGGGTCCTTTCCATTAAACAGTAGCTGTGGTCTAGAGAGATTTACAAGCAGCTCATGTCTGCCTCATGTTAGCATGCTCCCAAAGGCATCTTGCAGACAAAACCTAAGGAGCACTGTAGATACAACCACTCCACAATTACAAGGGGTGTAGGTCTAACAGATACGTAATTCATTGCACATCCAAAGTTCCCTGCGTTTCATACAAATTTGGTATTCACTCAGCTCTGTTTCACTGAAAACTGCTCCTATCAGCAATAAGAAAAGGAATAACAAAACCTGAAACTTCAGTTACTAGGTGTGTGCTAATTCAGTGTTTTCACAGCATCAGACTAAGGGGCATTCAGAATAACATTTGTACTTGCATATCTCAAAGGATGGGTAGTACTTGCCAGCCATGAACCCTTCTGTTATCCTACAGACATCCCTTTGGAAAAAAACAAACTCCAGAGCAAGAGCTGAAAGTCAGAGTTATGAATAATGAGTCTTCTTTTGACTTCGGTCTGAGTTTCAGGTCTGATCACCAGATAGTGGTATACTTTCCTGATAGAGGAGAGATGGTCAGGGAGACTTGGAGAAGGAACCATGAACAACATCATGAATGCTTGTTAACACTTTCTGTTTCTTAACATGGGCTGGGACTTACAACAGGAAATAAGGAAAATAAACTTCTACTGGGACTCCATTTCACCTTCATCAAGTCATCCACAGCATTTGTGCTCAGCAAAATCAGAACAAAAGAAAAGAGTAGTGAGAATGTACAAGGGACTGATATGGTGTTGGCAAGGAATTCACAATTAAATGAAGATACACAAGAGCAGCAGTGACAGGCAGAGCTGGTGAGAGGTTTCAGTTGAATAGCTTGGTCATGGTCATGCAACATCTGTATATCATCTCCTTAGGTCCCTCTGCCTTTTACAGGAGAGAACCATATTTCTCAAGGTGTTCTGTGGCCACCCCTTATATCCTCTACTACCCTAGCTCCTTGTTGCTAATGCACTTTCATTCTCAGTCTGCTCCTTTACATCCTGGTGTTATTGAGGGCTCCAACCAGGACCAGGGTTGCACAAGGGTATGCACAGGAAAAGAAGGCAGAACAAGTACAAATGTGCTGATGCACAACAGTACCTTCTCCCCTTTCTTAGACTTCTGTAATTTGAATTTATACCCTCCATTTTATAGAAGCTTACCAGTTTTTTAGACTGTACATCACGTGGCACTATTGAAATCTCAAAACCTTTCTGGAACTGCACAAAAATATTCCATTTAGCAGGGAATACCTAGGAGTTAATTATCCATAGAATTCCCAGGCAATGATAGCACATTGCCTTCTTATCAACAGAGGATCTCCAAATACTACAGTTTCTTTTTTTTTTCCATATAGGTTTAAAAAAGCCCCAGTGCTCCTTGGTGAAAAGGAAATCACTGAGGAGATTTTCATAGTCAACTGTTCCCCTCATAAGTCCATTCAAAGTGTTTTCTGCCCCCAGAAGGCTGTTAGGAGAAAAAGCTCTATGCAGTATTGATTCAAAATATTTTGTGCCTTCTACCACTACACGGGCAATAAAAAGTAATTACTTACACCAGTTAATAATGGGCAGAAGATAAAGCATAACCTCAAACTAGGTGATGATCAGAAATTAGCCAGTTTCTGCATGCTAACGTGCTAACTCTTCCCTCAGTCAGCCTGTATCCTTTTTGAACTATCAACACTTGAAAATAAATCCTCAGATGAGAATAAATAAAGTAGGGCAGCAGCTGCCCTAGCAGAGAGGTGAGGTTATGAAGGGTCAGCAGCAGGGAGGCAGGTGGGAGAGAGGAACCTGGCAGGGGGCTATTGTGGCTTTGTAGTGTTTCCCTTGGCATTAACTGCATCGATTGGACCAGAAGTGCTGCAGAGAGACCATTTTTCCATAAAGAGCTTGTAAGCATATGCATGGAACTGCATTTCTCCTCCTTTCCCCTGCTGCTGATACAGAGCACAAGCCAAAGCACACGTGCTCTTTGGGGCTCCCAGAGCTTCACAAATTTTCATGTCTCTTCCTTACCACTCTAAGTCCTGGTGATCTTTTGCATAGCAAGAAAAATAACACATCTGACTGACTGAATATTTTTTCTTTGTTTAGCTGATGAACACCTGGGTACAATGAGCGGAGTGATTCCTCTGAGGTTTCAGGCCTAGAAATGAATACAGAGAAGATGCTTTGAAGGTAAACAAACCCCACTGATGTGTTGACCAACCTCCTCTTCACTGTGCTGATCCCAGTGACACAATTTTGCAGGAGGACAGAAACATCGCCATGACAAAACAGAAGTTGTGTTTGCCAGACTTTCTTAGACTTCAGAATTTTAGTTTAGCTTCGAGGTTTAGGCAGCAGGCAAGGACAGGCAAACAGTTAGCACCCAGGCATGAAAAAGGAAAGAGATGGAGGAACTAAATGCAACCACAAAATTGCCTACCTTCTGTTTCAGCACTGAGTAGCCCATCATAGCAGCTTCTCAGGACATTAAGAAATCAAAGTTGCAGAACAGTCTTGTTATGTCTAAGCTCCTTGAACATTTGGGCTCTTTGTGTCAGAGATGCGGTCACACGAAGTAAGAGGAGAGTATTTTGTTCCATTTTCTCCTTGCTTTCGTAGCTGACTTCTCAGTTTCCTCCTTTACTGTGTTACAAATGTTAACAACTTTTACACTTTAAAAATACAAGCATGGTTTCTGTTTATTCTTGCAGGTATGGAAGCCCATGAATGCACTGAAGGGAGAACATGAGGAGTCAAACCAGCGCTCCTGGGGGCAGTGAGCAGTTTGCCTCTCCAGTGAATGTCATGATACAGTGTTCCTACACTCCCTGACTGTGAACAACTCCAGGATTGCTAGATTCGACCCCAATGCAGTTTTAACTCCATTGCTTCCACAGGGCTGACACCTGGGTTATAATCATGCATTCCTACAGGTGAGTTTGCCAGTATGGACAGAGCCCTCAGATCTCTTAGGTGAATGAATAGGGAGCAGCCCACACCACAGTGTCACTAGGATGAATCTTATATATAACATTGAGCTTCAGGAGATTTGAACACAGAGTGAAACAGACTGGAACACTGTAGTAATGACACACTCTAAGGATTAGCATACAATCAGATCAATTTCTGGGTTTGTGAGTATCTATTGAAAGACAGATATACAGTTACTGTTGTTACAACAATTTTATTTGCTGTCATTATTTCCATCTTAAAATGGAAAACTTTCCCCTATTTCATCTTTGAGCTTTGGTCTTGATAGCCTGAAGATTCTTGCAGAAAGAGCAGATCTTTAAATGCCATTCAAGAACATGTATTGAGCTTAAAAAGCCTCTTTTCTGCTTAATAACCTGCTTAACCTGCTTTTCATGTTGTGCTTCTCTGCTAAGCTACTTCATGCCTTCAAAGGCACACTTCTGTCTGTATCTGCTTTTCAGGCCTCCCCTTTATTTTATTTTTTAGGCATTGTATTTAAATACTTTGGAGCAGATCCCGCAGGATGCTAGGCACGACAGCATGCTCTGCTAGTGGATGGCAAGGCATGGTACTGAACACTTGAGCACAACTCTGGGCAAAAGCAATGTGATTTCAAGTTGTTTGGGCATTTGGCTCTAATATATGTGTTTCATAAAAAGCTGCACAGATTGGAGTTTATTTCCTTTCCATTATTCATGTGTACTAGAGACATGATGCCTGTAGAATGCTTATTGGACAAAACTGATCCCCCCCGATGTGCACAGCATAGGAACAATCTTCTGAGTGACAGAAGAATATACAATAAAGGCTTGGCATTAACCTCAGTTTTCTCTGTTTGTTCACACTGAAATAAAATGTGATGGGCCAAGATGCTTTGGTTTTCCAAACAACAGATTTAGGCCATTCTGGTAGAACTACTTTTTCTTTTTTATTAAGAGTTAGAAACTTTTATTGAGCTTCTAAATAATTTTGAAACTTCCACAAACCTCAATCCAGAGAGGTCTCATTTCCTGTAGGTCCCATTAATTTCTTTTAAAAGTGTTCACATTCAGCAGGTGTGTAATTGTCATGGTTTGACTCAGGATCAATAATTAAACCAGAGACAATAATGCTCTCAATCCCCTCCCCCCTCCCCCAGGTAGGGAAGGAGAGAGAGAATTAAGGAGAGAGACTTTGCTGGATTGAAAACTAAACTAGACAGCTTTAATTATATGTACAATTATATACAAGTATGTTCAGGAATGTGCAAGAGCCTCTTGCCTCCCCCCACCCCCAGCAACTCCCCTGCACTCTCCTGAGCTGTGAGCAGTCCCGAAAACTCTCGGAGCGCTGTCTGAGATAACAGCAGAGCAGACAGGGCTGTGGGGAGAGTCATGAGGGTCAGGGCTGAGCCTGGGGTCGATGGTCATGGATGGATGGAGTCCTCCCTGGACGCCGGCCATGGACGGAAGAGAAGGGAAGAAGAAGCAGGAAGGAAGTTGTCTTCTGTGATCTCTGACCTTCCTTGGAGTTTACGTAGATACATGGAATGGAATACCTTTGGTCAGTTCTGCTGTCTGTCTAGTCCAGCCCCCCACAGGGCGGGGGTCACAGATATGACTTCCCTGCTCTCAGTATCAGCTGTAGCAGCAGATTCACTGGATAGAACAAAATGACCTTCATGTCTCAGCAGTAACATAAACATTCCAGTGTTATCAGTCCACTAGCCGGAACACTTGTTGCTAGTTAAAAGAGAGCTTACTGAAGGAAAAAAAAAAATCAGTAAAAGGAAAATTAGCTTCATCGTGGCTCAAACCAGGACAATAATCCAGGCCACTTTTAATTAGAAGTCAATTCAGGAGCCTAAGTTTAGGTGTTCACTTTGATTCCATGTCATACAGAAGACAAACCTCTCCCTTGTAATCCCTGTATGATAGTGAGATGAAGCCCATCTCACTAAAGTAATTTTCTTTTACTTAGTGTTCAAAAAGGTCCTCTGTTTCTGACTAGAGTTCTATACAAAGGGCAAGCTCAAATGTAAAGCACTCCTTTCTCCACATCAAAGTAGATGTGACAAGGGAAGTTACCATTCATTGCAGTTCTGTGTAAAAGAAGATTTTCTTTACTAATTTGGGCATGGGCATCTTCAAACCTCCAGCAGAAATTCCAAATTATATTTTATATTTTCTGCATATATGAATAAGGACATGAACCACTAAAATTGATTTTAAAATATTGTTAGCAAGTCAGTAGGAGCTTTTATTTAACATGATCTTGTTTGAGTTGCATGCACATAAGGTATGAGTTTCTTTTCAGGTTTTGGGCCTTAAAACTCTTTAGGGGCAGGAATCAATTAATCAATATTTCCAGCAACATTATCTGCCCAACACATTAGTACAGCTTTCTCTTACTGTGAAATACTTGTGTAAAGAAATACCAGATGTCAGACTTGTCCGATCAAGCTTTTGGTAGCAACAAACAATATGTGCTTATAAATTGCTAATAAAGTGATGAAATTGTGCTCTCTGTTATGCACATGAAATTACAGCTGCATTTATTCTCTGAATCAGACATATTTATCCATTCATTCATGTAAATTCCCCAAATATCAAGTCACTGGATAGGAGTAAAAGATTTTAATACTTATAGCTACCCGACATCTTCTGCTGATGCAATGTTAGGGTAAAAGCTGCACAGAGCATAACACTAATAAGGACTGAATGTAAACCCCACCATTTTCAAAAGTAACTGAAGCTTTTTTTTTAAGAAAAAAACTTTAGAAAGTTGGGGGGTGGAAGTAATGCCAAAGCTTTGACTAGAATAATTTGGAGTACCTGTGGCAAAAGAAAATACATTTCTCATCAGTTTCATCTGTGTGACTAGCAGAGCCTGGGGGAGGGAACCATTACTCTCAGAAGATAATTAAGTTAGGGGCCACTCAAGCAAATTAGATATATGTAAGCCCACGGGATCATACAAGAACGCTGAAAGAGCTGGTCAATGTCAACCTGAAACCTTTCTCTATCATCTTTGAAAGGTCATGATCATCAGGGGAGGGTTCTGTTAATGAGGAAAAGGCAGATGTTACATCTATTTTCCAGTAAGGCCAGAAGGGGATCTATGGGCTAGTCAACCTCACGCCTTTGAGAGGTGAGTCCAGGCACAGGATGAACAAGAAGGTAATTTGGACATCAAGCATTGATTTACCAAGGATAAATCATTCCTGACCAACCTGATTGCCTTCTTGGCTCTGGATGAGGTGATGGTTGTGGATGTTGTATACCTTGACCTTCAAAACATCTTTGACATGGTTTCCCATTATATGATCAAAGCCACATTGAGAAAATAAAACCTAGATAAGTGGATGATTAGTTAGGTGGAAAATTATTAGGACTGTCAGATCTAAAGGGTGGTGTTCAGCCATGAGAAGTCCACCAGCTAACCAGTGACTAGCAGCATCCTTCAGAGACTGGGCTGCTATGGTTTAAGATCCTTATTGGTGATCTGGATGAAGCCAAACAGAGCTCTCAGCAAGTTGGTGGACAAGCTGAGCCCAGGGAAGCCATGTGCCCTGGCTGCTGGGGAGGCCAACTGCATGTGGGCTGCCTTGGCAGCAGTGTGGCCAGTAGGACCAGGTAAGTGGCTCTTCATCCCCCACTGAGACTACGCCTGCAGCACTGGGTCCAGTTTAGGGCTTCACAGTAAGAGAAGGACATTGCCACACTGGAATGAGTCCAGTGGAGGGCACAAGGATAGGTGGGGCTGCAGCACAGGAAGGGTAATGGGAGCTGGGACAGCTCCCGGCCACTGAAGAGCTGGAGATGATGGGAGCTTACTGCCCTCTTCAGCTGCCTGCTTGGAGGAGATACAGTGGAGGGAGCCAGACTCTTTCCTGAGGTGCATGTGACAAGACAAGGAGCAGCAAATTCAAGTTGCAGCAAGAGAAGATCCAGATAGATACTATGATAAATGAAAATTTTCTGTAAGAGTGGTCATGCACTGAAACAAGCGCTCAGAGACACAACTGTGGAGATGGCTTTGGAGGTACTCAGATCTTGCCTGGGCATCGCCATGAACAATCTGGTCTAACTTTAAATTTGACCCTGTTTTGGGCAGAATGTTGGGACAGATGATCTCCAGAGTTCCCTCTCAAGGGGCAGTGTTCTGTGATTTTAAATACAGCAGTTCCTCAGGTATCCTTCAGGTGGCCAGACATGCAGCACTGCACACATCCTGGGGTGGTTATATTTCTTACTCAGGTGATGGACATCGATCAGTACTTTACAAATCCTTACATTTATTGTGGGCTCACTTACATACATATGCATAAAACCACATATATATATCTATATGTATATATGACATCTTCCCCAGCAATTAGTTTTATAAACCAGTGGTCTCACATAAGACTGAGAGACAGGTAGCCTTTCATCACTTCTCTGTGTTGAAACTCCTCTGATGGCAATAACAAAAACCAAAAACCAACAAAAAAAGGGGAAACAGCTATTTACTGACACATATATGTTGCCTGATAGAAAAATCCAAAATTAATGCCATGCTCTCAAAATAGGAAAAACATACAAAGCTTAATTTGCAAAAAGCTAAAATTCAGCAAATAAATAATTTATCTGTCTTTATGAGATACTAAAACGCATGGTATTGGAAACTCAGAATTTATGGAAATACAGGTTGAGAGGATCCTCTGGGAATTTTCTTTTCCCTTTTGAGGTCTCCTTTACATCTTCTGTATTTTATATTATCACTCAGAAGCATTTGTTACTGATGTCAAACAGACAAATTGTTAGGCAGACTCACT
Source organism: Hemiprocne comata (assembly GCA_020745705.1). NCBI lineage: Eukaryota > Metazoa > Chordata > Aves > Apodiformes > Apodidae > Hemiprocne > Hemiprocne comata. Next base: position 27,567,257 of record CM036587.1, read on the forward strand.
GTTATTAAGAGAAATGTCCCCAGTGGTGGTTAGTACATCTTTCTTATATTCTTGAGGTTAAATGAAATGTGAACTCAGGAAGGAATTTTCCCATGGGTTGGGCTGGGGAATTACGGGAATGTTTCTGGGTTCTCATTTTGGCAGTGGAAATTGCAGTTTCACCTAAAAAAATTTCCTTCCGTTCCCAAGACTGTTCCCAGTGGTGCTCCCGGGAGCTGCAGGTGGGCAGCCTCGAGTGAGGGTGCAGCCTCCCTGACCAGGCCAGTTCTCTAGTACCATGATGTGCTCTAATGGGAGGTGATTTCCTGCACTCTGCCTTCCTTGTCTCAACCTGAAGAAGAAATTAAAGTTATGGATGCCAGGAACAGCCCCTTATCCTTCTGCCAGCATGGGTGGCATTTAGTCTTCCAAGGGGAAGATTTTAAATTAGTGGAAATCTGCTGTAATTAAATTTTATTTCAATCTGGCTGCATTTTTAATACAGCAAGCCACATGCCCTTCCAATACTCTGATGGGCAGCCCCTGATTAACACTTCTGCAATATATCAGAGCCCAGAGGGGTTCAGCAGCAGAGACCAAATATTTAAGGTGCAGCAGCTCTTCCTTTTGCATCTGGTAAATATGCAGTAGGGTTCAGGATCTGCCTAGTAACCAGGCATGCCTTGGGCTATTGATGCCATATATTTCAGGAGCACGAGGTGAGCAGCAACAAAAGTGGGGCTCTAGCAGATTTCTTCCTCCCTCCTTCTCTTTTGGGGCAAGTAATGCTGAAGCAGGGCTGGGGAGGGAAAGCCAAACTGGAGCACCCCAGCCAAGTGTCAGAGCTCAGGAGGGGGATACAGAGGCCTGGCAGAGGCAGAGAGGATGAGTGGGCAGGGGCACAAGGCAGCAAGGAGGACAGCTTGGCAGCTGGCCTGGGTTTCAGCAGCTGGTGTACACGGACTGGGCAGAGCTGCCTCCAGGAGAGCCCTGCAGATAGCTGGAGTGGGTCACACCTACTGCATGGTGCATGCACCACACCCCAGGAGAGTTGTCACAGTTATACAGCAACAGTGATTTTAATCCTTTTGGGCTTTTTATCGCTACCTTTTGAAAGCCAAAAAAACGTGTTCTTGTTGTCGTTATGTTTTTTTGTTTGTTTGGTTGGTTGGTTTTTTTTTTTTTTTTCTTCTGCAAAAGCATCTCAGAAGGTTGCAGGACTGAGAACACATAGTGCTGAAAATTATTTGTGGGCATTTCTATGTGTATGAGGGGACATTACTGGAGCCTAAGGACAAGTCACCCCATGTAAGCAACCAGATGGAGATGTGCTGTGGTGGTAGCCTGTTTCTGTGCAGAACAATAGCTCATGTGAAAACCAGCATGAGGTAGGAATGGTCCCCTGGTATGCTGCTGTGGAAGGCAGATAAGACCACAGTAGCAGGTCTTGTTCAGGGGAGGACAGGAGGAGAGTGGGCGAAGTGTGCTCCTGGTTTGGGATGCTAGACAGTGTGGTAAAATAGCAGGGAAGATATGAATTGGCTAGAGGAGATGCAGGGATAAAGTTTCTGGCAAATGTTTCCTCCTCTGCCTGTCATAGAGTTATTTTATTATTAATACTTAGAGCCTTTCCATTTAATTAAACTAGCTAGAGCTCGAGGCACATGGCCTCCTGAGCACGCACACAGAGCAGCAGCCTTGCACAGAGGCAGGGGCCAGGGCAGCTGCTGAGGGCAGGGCCACAGACAGCAGAGATGTTTTAAGAACTAACACAGCCTGATCTCTTCGAAAACAGCATCCAGATTGATTTGAATTGATGTCAGCACAGTAGATGCTCTTACCTCTAAGATAACTAAAATAGAGGAATCTGTGGATAATTTTCTAGGGAAATGGCCAACATTAAAGAAGCTGATATTATTAAAAGGAGATGCTCTTAAGGCCCTTATGAGTGCACTGAATCAGGAAGACACAAATATGCAGAGGAATTGCACTTCCAGAAAATAATTCCTGTATGAAAAATGAACAATATGGAGATGACAAAAAAAACTACTTGCTCCAGCAAGTTCTGATGCAGCTATCACAACACAGCTGTCACGCTGAATGAGTGAACCCATGGAGATACAGGAGCTTCCCTATGGCTAATGCCATCACCCCTGTACACCTGGACAGAAGTGAGTCTTAGAGAGAAATAGAGTCTTTGGGTCAGTGGAGGTCACATTTTGTCTCCACCTCAGCACTCCCATGCCCTGCGCCCAGCTTTCCTGAGGGAATCCCAGCCAGTGAGCCCTGCCCAGCCAGGGCTTCTCATGTTTGCCAGCATCTCTGTGTCCATTTGGGAGGTAAGACCTGGACAGATTGCACCACCTGTGCAATGACCTACTTCAGGTCAGGCAGCAGTTTGGGGAGAGCTTGGCTCCCTCTCTGCATTTCCCAATGGAACTAAGGTGCTTTCCAAGGACAGGCAGCACGTCCTGGCCATGCCTGTCTCTTTAAAGTCACAGTCATTATCTCTCATTTGTGAAACAGGACACCACATGCAACCTGCCTGTAGGTAACAGTCCCAGGAGTGTGCTGGCTCCCAAACTGTTCAAAAAGCTTGCCTGGAAGGATGGGCAACTGTGCAGCACTGGAGGTACCATGTCCTGAGAATGTCACCAGCACGGCCACTCTCCAAGTGCCAAGGCCTAGCTCCAGCATGGCACTAGGAGCTACCGAGACACACGTTTGCCCGTGTGTCCAGCAGCAAATATTGTGCTGCCTTAAAATGCAGCTATAAACTGAAGGGTGGAAGGGAGTTTGCTGAGCCCTAGTATACCACCAGTGTTTCACATGACCTCCCCTGCACATCAGCGAGTGCCAGCTGACTCATACTTGGAAGTTTCTTAATGCTATAAAGAGTAACATGGAAGGGATAAATTTTGTGTGGCTTTAGTGTTCTCAACAATGTATCTCAACCATGATTGCCAGGCAGGCATGAGAGGACAGTATGATTCAGATTTTTAACTGCTAGTGCAAAATAGAGGCTTCCAGGAAAGCTGGGAATCATTGCCAACTGTTGTAAGAGCTTCTGAGAGATAGAAATGTGATTGCTGGGAGAAAATTCCAGCCCCACCTCACTGATTCTGGAGCTATGGCTGCTGCAAGGAGAGGAAAGTAGTTATGGCATGGGGTTGGACAGGTGAAACAGCATGGACAGCCCTTCTGACTCCCAGTGCTTAGGGAACAGTATGTCTAAACATCAACTTCCCACCGGCTGGTCTCTGCCATAGGAGCTGGTGATGCTTCCAGGCTGAGGATGAAGGCAGTGTGGGTTCCAGCTACAAATGCTGTGAGAGGATGACCTGGATGTACCCACTGCTGCACCTCCAGCCCCATCTCACAGCTGCTATCTCTCAGCTGCCATCTCAGGTTGCTCTGTGAAACAGTCAAGTTTTGACTGAAGTTCCTCACCAACCATTGCTGGTAATTTTTACAAGGAGATGCTTCATATTGGGAGTGTCTAAAAGCCTGGATTCTACTGCTGAAAGTTTGGATGAAAGGCTGGCTAACAGGATTGGAAGTAGATGGGTCCAGTGACTGACCCTTTACAAGAGGCAATGCAGGCATGCGAGGTGCTTGGAATTAGATACAGCAAGATCTTCCTGATGAAAATACCTATTTTTATGTAAAAAGCAGTATCAACATCAGCATTTATGATGCATAAATACATTTGACTATCAGAAAAAGAAGAAGGATCAAATCCTAGGAAGAATATACACACATTATTTCAAGTATTAAAAATGTAGTGGAAATACAGAAAAGCCCCAGGACTGTATGCCTGCATGGGGTTAAGGTTTACTATGTAGGAAAACATAAAAACCATGTAAGAATAATAGATAGAAGGATCTGTGCAGAAAATCAAAATACTAAAGAAAAGAGGAAAAAAAAAAAGTCTGCTTTATTTAGCTTTCAGTCAGAAACTCAAGGATTTGCAGATATGTATCAATAATTCACAACTCATGAGGATTGTTCACGAAAGTTTTTGCCTCCTCCTTGAGCAGGAAATTTGATGATGCCAGTATGGGCTTATAAATAAACTGATCAGAACTGCTTCCTGATTTCCAGCCTCTCTCACATGGACACAGCTTTTCCAACTCTTTAAAAAGAATAGTGGCTATTTTGAGAGACACTGTTCTGCCTTTTGAATTCCACACAAAGCAATTCTTAAATGAACAGATTAAAGCAGCAGTGTGGAGCGGCTGCTCAGAAAAAGCCCTTGAATACATATTTCCTGATCACTTTTGCTGTTGTCAGATTTTATAGAATCATACAATGGTTTGGGTTGGAAGGGACCTTAAAATAATCTACTTCCAAACCCCCTGCATGGGCAGGGACATCTCCCCTTAGATATTTTCCCAATACCCACATGAGTTATTTTTACTATGTTTGCACAAAACATCTTTAGTATTAGCTGCAACTAATATTTTGATCTTGGGCTGCCTGAATGATCAGCGGAGAAGGCAGAGGAATCCATCCCATCCAAAGTGGGATGATGTGCTTTGTGAAAGTAGCTGTCTCCCTTCCCAGGCCTTCTCAGCGATGGTTGGGTGTGATGTCACCTGGCTGGCAGTAGCAGCTCTGCCATTGCTGGCAGTGCCAGGGCATCTCAGTGGGGCTGTGCTCAGCACCAGCCTCTGCCTTCAGCATGCAGCCTCATCCCCCACAGGAGACAACTGTTGTAGGGTCATTTGCAGATGCCCTGTCTCTGTGCCTGTGATGGATTTAGGTGCCCTCTGAGGTAACAGAAGTTCAAAGGACCAGTGGTTCAGCCATCGTGCTACGCAGAGCTGCCAAACTGTGCTCCCCAATATGATTGCCTTCGTTGCTAAACAAAAGAAAGAGCTCATCTTCTTTTGAGTCCTAGTTTCTAAATAATTCACTTCCTCACAACGTTAGGTTTCAGACTAGACTTTATTGCATCTGTCAAGGGATATTCTCACTGCTTACGATGCTGGGACCATCATACAGACTGCTTCTCCATTTCTAGTTGATATACAGGTTAGTTCAAGACATACAGGGTTATACCACTATTATTTTGATGACATTCTTAGTGTTACTGGCTGTCAGATTACACAGGGTCCAATTAAAGCCTTTCTAGGTTCATTTCTGACCAGTCTCTCACCAAGCACTTTCGAAAGATCATGGGTCCCTTTGGTGCAGTCAGACACAACTTGCCTTATTAACTTGGGTCAAAAATGCTCTCTCTCATGAAGGCACAAGAAAAAAATATATGGGAATTAGACCTTCTAGCAGTTTGGTGTCTATATCTATGCTCACCAGCATATTCCTTCAACTTGCTGAAAAGAATACCAAGTTCTGAGTTTGTCATGAGGACAGGGACACCTGCAAAGAACCACCACAAATACTTATGTATCCACTTTACAGACACATTTTGTACACAATTCCTAATTCTTATTTGATTACTACAAAAAAAGCTTCTCATTCTTGTATCCAAGTTTATTTGGATCAATTCTTTACACATTTCCCAAACTTGCATCACACTCCAAGGAAGCAAGTTAACGTATCTTCTACTCTATGCCCTAGCTACCTAGAACTGGTAGAGGAATTCTGGCCACAATTTAGTCACTGAAGTCAAACTGACCTCTTAAATAAATAGATCTTTCTGGACTCTACTTTCCAAGGTTGAATTTCTTCAGTGTCAAACATTGCTTGATAATACCAGTGATATATGTCTGTGGGCTAGGAAAAGTTCCATGTTACACAGGGACTAAATAAAGAACTAAAGCAAACTGGTTTTTGAAGACTTACCCCCGACGTCTTTGTTGAGGTAGCACATGCCAATACATGTTGGCACATGAGGTAGCATGTGGCAGATACAGGTGGGCAAGGATATTTAGAAGACTATTTAGATTTCAACTGATATCCAGACAAAGGTATGGAGCTGCTGCCTTGCATAGGATCATCCAGGCCCTCTCCATTCCCCTGTGCTGAGAGCAGGACAGACCCTGCTGCAATACTGACAACTCTTAGAGGTTCATCTGATGTTATTTGCAAGGGGTGACATCCTTCCATGCAAAAGTGGAGGTGGTGTTGCACAGTAACTCCCACAGCCATTTTGGCTACCTAGGAGGGCAGCACTACATTGAGCAGCTACATGTAGACTTTGGCATTGATCAGACAAATCAGACAGAAATTTTGGCTCATTGAAGTGCAAAGTACACCTGAGGAAAAGCTACATGGATGAATAGAATAACCTGCTGTGTAACCACATTTTCCCCTTCTGTGCTTTTTCTCAGCAAATTTTCACCTTCAAGAAGATCCTGGAGACAATTACATTCATTGGAGGACAAGAAGAGAGAAGGGAGAAGTAATACATCCTTTGTCCACACAAAGGCAAAAGCTTCACACCCCAAAAGCCAGGGCAGGTATGGCAGGGACACAGGAAGATGCTGTGGAAAGTAAGCAAGCCCTGAAACCATTTCACACGTAGCAGAGCCACACTGCTGCATGTAGACACTTTCTCCTACCTTTTTCCTTACTGTCATTCTTCTATGCTTTGGTGTGAAAATACAAGAAGAACTGTATGATTTATTTCCTTTTTTTTTTTTTTTTTTTTTTTTTTGCCAGAGAAGACTTCTAAAGAGCCTTCTGGAGCAGGGGTTTCAGTTTCCTGCCTTGATTGATATGCTAAAACTTCTTCATTAGTTAGTTTCAGTGATGCAGTAAGCACCAAAACCCAGTTTATTTTCCCATGTTTACAAAATAGTAGATTTTTTGTCCCTTGAATCCCATTTTATCATTGAAAATCATCTTCTTTTGTTACATCTTCTGTCAGATGAATGCTTGCTCTCAAAATATTTAATTACATCTTTGTGATTGTGTTTGACATAAACATGTAAACTAATGTTAAATGGTGTTCAAAAAAAAGAAAAAACAATGTGAGCCATCTTCTCTGCTGATATAAATCCCTGTTGCCTTTTCACTTCCATTGCTTTGCAGCTTGTCCTCTCCTGGGGTTTCCAAGCGACTCTGTCAACACATTACTGTATGTAGAGATTGTCACGGTCACCCTAATTACGCAAGTATGTCCAGTTCTCCTCTATGTTGTCCTTTATCTTGTGTTTGGTACATTTTCAGTCATCTTTATGTTTTCTTCTCTGTTGCTTCTTGTGTTTGGGAGGAGCTCCTTCTTAATAACTGCAGAGCTGCTTCTTTCTTTTTCATTAAGGTCCTCCTGGATTGAGAATGTTTCATAGCTGTGAAGAGCACACAACACCAGGATTTCCTCTGCAGTGATATTAGTGTCTTCCATGGCGATTAGAACTGCCTACTGTTTTTTCTGTAGTAGCTGTAGCTGTGTGTTGCCTCATGTCTATGTTTTGGTCCCAGTTTCAAGGAAGTGGAACTGGAACTGGTGTTTTCTTCAGCTGTTATGGACAGAAGGTCCTAAATCACCATTTCTAAATGCTGTGGGGATATGAACAATAAGCAATATGAATAGGTTATTAGGCTTTCCCCAGTCACTCTACATACCCACTAACATGAATGAAATTACAAACACGATTACTTAGCATTAGAGCACAAAGAAACAGCCAGCAACTTGGTTAAGATTTATTTTTTCTCTAATCTTAGTATTATTAAGTGTGAACTACTACACCCACAAATAGCTACATTTCTCCACCTCCATTTTTATTCCAATGTGAGAATTTATTCTTCAGGTTTCCTGTGCTCACTTCTTAGTAAAAGGTCTTCATTTACATAATCACTTCTCCAGCTCCAAAGAAATTTTGACTATTTCAAATATTTTAAAGACTGACAACTTATTTCCAAAGACGATTTTCAACAGGCAGTCAGTAGATAATGTAATTTTCTTATTTTTGTGACATTAAGTATTTCATTCCGTATCTGGATAGTGCATGTATTATGTACATTTTTTGTCAAGTATATGTACTTTAAAAAGAATTTATTTTGACTCCTTAAAGCATCTTCTAAAGTGTCTGCTTCTGAACGTCGTATTTTGTCTCCAAACAGTCCACACCTACATGACCACAAATTATCTTTTGCTTAAAATCTCAAGGAAAAAAAATAAAGAAAAAAATAAGAAAAGGCAAAAAAAAGAGCACTGTAAAAAGCACAGAAACCACCATTATGTTTTAATGAAGCGATGCTAGTTAAATGCTATAGAGAAGAAAAGTAAAAAGAAACACGCATAATATTTTTCTACCTACAATTCATTTTAGCTGGGTAGATATGAAAAATCAATCTTGGCAGAAACACCCAAGGTCAAAGGTTCTCCAATTCAAAGGCAGACATTACGTGACTGAAAAGTGTATTCCAGCTTTTGTCTATGTAATGTTCCTCTGCTGTCCTTAAGCCAAATGAAAACTACATAAATGAACACCATTTTGAGAGAGTAATGTTATCTCAGAGAATATATAATTTCATCTTTTAATGAAATAGCTCACGATTTCTCACTAGCAAAAAACCTTAAGATGTAGTCAGTGAAATACATGTCCAATACTCTAATAATTTCTAATTATGCATGATACATATGGACTGGAAAAGTTACTTTTCTTCATTAATGCTCCCAATCAAAGGACAGTTTTTGCTCTAAAAAAAAAAAGAAATCAGAAAAAAAGGAAAAGACAAAGGAATGATTTGTCAATTGTTCCACTTTTTTTTTTCTTTCTCTAGAGCACAAAAGGTTTATAGCTATTCACATTCTCCAATAGCATTCACTTGGATAGATTAATGATATATTCTGATAAAAAGAGTCAAAGATAGATTAAGCTACTTTCATTTAAAAAAAAAAAGAAAAAACTACTGTGAAGACACAAATAAAAAAATAAAATATCTTAATTGCAGTTTCACATTAAAAGACCAGATTTCTAAAATACATTAATTATATTTGACTTCCTTACTTTTAACACAAAATTTAACCCTGAGATTGATAGCTGACCTAATGCATTATTATCCTGTTTGTTAATCAAATGTAAACAATGTGAGGTTTCATGGCTCTCTCTTGCTTAATCTAACAGTGACATATATTTTTCATTTAAGATTGCAGCCACTAAAATATAGGTAGTTCCACATTTTTTTCAGATAGGCTTCCTGCTATGATTCATAGAATCACAGAATCATAGAATGGTTAGAGTTGGAAGGGACCTTAAAGATCATCGAGTTCCAACTCCCCTGCATGAGCAGGGACACCTCCCATTAGCTCAGGTTGCTCAGAGCCCCATCCAACCTGAGCTTGAATGCCCCCAGGGATGGAGCCTCCACAACTTCTCTGGGCAACCTGTTCCAGTGTCTCACTACCTTCACACTAAAGAATTTCCTTCTGATATCTAACCTAAATCTCTCCTTCTGCAGTTTCAAACCATTACCCCTTGTCCTATCACTATGTGCCCCTCCCCAGCTTTTCTGTAGACCCCTTTCATGTACTGGAAGGCTGCTATGAAGTCCCCCTGGAGACTTCTCTTCTTCAGGCTGAACAACCCAAACTCCCTCAGCCTTTCTTTATAAGAGAGGTGCTCCAGCCCTTGGATCATTTTCGTGGCCCTCCTCTGGGCACGCTCCAGCAGGTCCACGTCTTTCTTGTGATGGGGGCTCCACAGTATTCCAAGTGAGGTCTCACCAGGGCAGAGTAGAGGGGCAGAATCACCTCTCTTGATCTGCTGGCCACACTTCTTTTGATACAGCCCAGGATGCAGTTGGCCTTCTGGACTGCAGTTGCACATTGGTGGCTCATGTCCAGCTTTGGACCCACTAGTACCCCCAAGTCTTTTTCCACAGGGCTGCTCTCTAGCATGTCTTCCCCCAGCCTGTATTGATGTTTCTGGTTGCCCCAGCCCAGGTGCAGAACCCTGCACTTGGCCTTGTTGAACCTCATGAGGTTCACCTGGGCCCACTTCTCCAGCTTATCCCATCCCTCTGGCATATCAACTGCACCATCCAGCTTGATGTCATCAGCAAACTTGCTGAGGGTGCTCTCAGTGCCACTGTCAATGTCATTGATGAAGATATTAAACAACACAGGTCCCAGTACAGACCCCTGAGGGACACCACTTGTCACTGTTCTCCATCTAGACACTGAGCCACTGACCACTACCCTCTGGATGCGACCATCCAGCCAGTTCCTTATCCACTGAACAGTCCACCCATCAAACTCATATCTCTCCAATTTAGGGAGAAGGATGCGGTGAGGGACCATGTCAAAGGCCTTGCAGAAATCCAGATAGATGACATCCCCTGCTTTTCCCTTGTCAACAGATGTCATTACACCATTGTAGAAAGCCACTAGGTTGGTCAAGGTTGATTCAACTCTTCCCTAGTAACAAAACCATCTTTCTTCTGGAGTTACAATATTTCTGGGGGTCAAAATCCTTTCTAGTAATTGTGTAGCTCACACAATAAAACATTTACTACCCATATGCCACATTTCCTTGGCTTCCTCCTCTGGCAGCCTGCAAAGGTTCCCCAAGATGCATCATTCTGGGCAAGCGCTGCTTTTTTTTGTTTTGTTCTTTGTTCTGTTGTTTTTTTTTTGTTTTGTTTTGTTTTGTTTTTTTTTCAGAAGGTGAATCCCCGTGAGCTAGCAATGTGCCCTTGCAGAAAAGAAACCCAGTGACATCTTTACCTGTGTTAGGCAGAGTATGGCCAGCAGGTTGAGGGAGGTGATCCTTCCCCTCTGCTCAGCACTGATGAGGCACATCTGGAGTGCTGGGTCCAGTTCTGGGCTCCCCAGGACAAGAGAGATAAGGACATGTTGGATTCCACCCAGCAAAGGGCTGTGGAGTTGATTAAGGGGCTGGTGCATCTGTCATATGAGGAGAGGCTGAGAGAGATGGGGCTGCTCAGCCTGCAGGAGGAAAAGCTTGGGGGGTGGAGGAGGGATCTTATCAATGTGTAGAAATACCTGATATGAGGATGTAAGGAAGATGGAGCCATGCTCTTCTTGGCGGTGCCCAGTTACAGGCCAAGAAGCAATGTGGACAAACTGAAATACAGGAAACCCCATTTAAACCTAAGTAAAACTTTCTTCAGTATAAGGGTGATGCTTGAAGATCTACATCCTTGGAGACATTCAAAATCCCACTGGACACTGCTCTGAGAAATCTGCTGCTGCCAGCATTGCTGTGACTTAAACTTCTTAGGATGACAAAGATAAAGTTTGCAATGATCCAGAACTGCAAAAAAAACCCCAACAAATCTCAGTCTTCATTGCCTTTGGAAACATCAGTCTGTTGGTGTCCAGACTTTGCCAGATTTGAACATAACCCATGGCTGCACTAACAGATTGAAGGTCTAGTTAGCAGAGACTCAAACAGTGGCCAAAAAAGGATGTGCAGGGATGGGTATAGCAGCAGAACCAGCATACAGTATGTCTACTAAAGTATATTTGTTTTCCCAGAATACTAATTTCCAACAGCTGGCTGTTCTGTGACTTCCTGTTTTGTTTTAATAGGAATCCATATATTTGTCTTCAACTCACTTCCGTAGGTGCTACTTCAGCTCCATTAACTTTTAACATCCAGAAGCTCCTATGGCAAGGGGTCCCACAAGTTAACTAAGCATTGTGAAAGGACTCACCAATCTCTGGGAATCAGAGGATGGGTAACCCAGTGATTGCTGAGCTGAGATTCTTTCTTTATGAGCAACAAAGCACTTTTTCTTCTGATATATTATGGTTATGTCTTCTATTTCCTTTCTTGTTTCAACTCTGTTAATTATAACAGTTAGTCCTCTTTTGAGCTGGTTGTTCTTTCTGTTCCATTTTTTCTTCTGATTTCTCCTTGTATTTTTACAATAAGAAGAACATCTTCAAATAATCTTCAGTTGACGTTCACTCTGGCTCTGATTCAGCATGTACCAGTAGTTTGGTACTCACTCTCCAGTAGTCAGCCTGACATAATACTGCATGTCAGTCTTTCACTTTGTGCCTCTTTGAATGCATGTCCTAAAACCCAGATTGACTCAATTGGAATAAAAAATATCCTGGAGTAAACAACAAAACCATGGCCATCCGATTGTCCGATATCATTACAGAATTTAACATGTACTGTACTGTCAAGATTTCATTAGCTTCTCGAAATACCTTATTTCTACAGATAGAAATTGTCAGAACTAACCCCACTGATGTGTACCTGCTGTTCTGATATGCTACTCAGAGAAATTAAACTGATGAAGTTGCTGACGGTTTCCATTAATATAATGAAAAAGTGATTCCAGCCCAAGCAACTGCTGTGGAAGGAAGGCTCCTATGGGACCTGAGAGGTTTATGGTGATCTGCAGACACAGCTCAGATATTTGTTTTTTTTTGTTGTTGTTGTTTGTGGCAATTATATTGAGCCAGGGCTCAGGGTTTTGATATGTTTTCACAGCGGTAGAAAATATGATGATTTTAAACAGTATTGACTACCTAACTATTCCAGTGAGATTTGGTCAGACAGATGATGAGAGCTGTTAGAGCTTTGGTTAGAGCTTGATGATAGCCCCTCAGGGTTCAGAGGATCCACAGGCTGGGAGGAGGGCAGGGAAAAGCACTGCCAAACCCAGGAGCACTCAGGTTTCCAACAACAGGAGCTTGAAATAACATGAAAACAGGTCACCTCAGAAAGAGGCAAGTATCATGCCTGATTTTTGACCCTAAAATATCAGGCTAGTCTCACCAAATCCCATACACAATTAACGCAGACCAAAATGCACCCCACAGAGTACCACAACATGGGGCCCTGCCCTTGATCCCCATGGGGAGGCCTCTCTGTCCCTGCAAAGGACTGCTGTCGCATTGCTCTGTAACTGGCTACTGATCTGGGATGGATTTCCCTTCAAAGTGCCCTTCCCAAATCTGTCCCCCTCCAGCCTGAGACCCTGCCATTCTCACCTTTCTCTGCAGAGCCAAAGAGGCTGAGCCAGCTGTGCTTGTGAGACCACCGAGTCAAAAATCAAAGTAGCCACTTCCATGAACTGAAATTACGAAATTGCATTTGTCACCTTAGTTTTCTGTTATTTGACTTCTCTTTATGTACGTGTGGCTGAGCAGTTCACTTTCCATTCAAGATGCACAGTTTTTCTTCAATGTGTATCACCACTGATGAAGTTGCCACCTTGGGTTTACTTGACAGAGCTTGTAATACCCTGTTAAAGTATCAGGCGCCCTTGAGTAAAATACGCTGCAACGTAGCAAAACTTTGCAGCTGTAGCCCGGAAGGAAAAACATGCTCTCTCTGCTTGGGAAGGATGGGTACATCAGAACCACAGAGGTTCCAGTGGGTGTAATGAAACACCCCAAGGGATTGTCCATATGACTTGACATCAAGAGGAAATGCTGGATAATTGCCACCCACAATTTTGAAACGATGGATGACTAACGAACTCAACTGCCAGTCAAGGAGACGGTTTTGTGGGAAGGATGATTCATGTAAGAACATCACTTTCTCTTATTTTTTATTTTTTTTTTGCCTTACCAAATAAGGTGGTAAAAAACAGGTAAAATAATCACTGGTAATGGAAACAACCATGAGTTATAAAAGGTTATTCCAGTTTTTCTTGGTGGCTGCTGGTTGTTTACACTCTTACTAGAAAGCACAGGAGCTTTGGGAGTCCTCAAATGAGAGTGAAAAAAGCATGGGGCAAATACAATGTCTTGGTTTGTTAAGGACCCATATGAACAGCCTTCAAACTGGGTGCAAGAGCCCTCAGCAAAGGACCACAAGTGTGGTTTGTCCATGCAGGCAGCCCCCTACCTGATCCTTTCCGGCATTAATGTAAATTCACATTGTCAACCTTCAGGAACCTCATCAGGCTCTTGTAAAAAATTTGAAGTTTCATGCCTGTGGCATGAACTGCTTCATTCAATGTCAGCTTTACCAACATCTCTAAATATTGAGGTCAAAAACTGGAAACCTATACCCACTCTGAGATGCTGCAGTATATTATTGTCTCTTCTGCTGAGAGGAGTTTCACTCAAAAAGTGAAACCATACTTAGGAAGTAAGACAAACTCCCTCAACTTCATCAATCTGTAGTGAGGTGTCTAATCTAAGCTAATTGTCCAGGTGGGAGGAGTTGGCTCTCAAGGTGCCTGTTTCTGTCTTGACTATAAAGAGTTTGTGTGACAAATTACTTTAAACACCTAATCTGCAGAATAGAGAAATCCCACTCATTTTATCTGCCATGTAGGTATGGGGATGCTTGGGGGATACATTTTAAAGTTTTGGCTGCTGCCAAGCAATAATGGACAGTACTATGTTTTAACCCATTTGCAGTGATGTATTACATTGAAGCAACAATATTGCCTCTGGTTTGTGGTCACAGCCAGAATATTAGCTGTATCTTTGACCTCTGTTGCAATCTCATTCAGAGTATTGTTTTCAAGTGAGGAGCTTCCCCCTGTCCTTCCAGCAATGCTGGGTCAAAACCCGCTCCTGTGCTAGCACACGCAGGCAAGTCTGATGCTCAGAAAAGACTTTTCTTTTGGATCCATGGTCAATAAAAAATGTTGTAAGATGGAATATTACCAGTATATTTGAAAGACTGTAAGAGTCATCGAAGAATGTTAACATGGGAAAGGGCCTCCACAGTTCTTTGTTTTACCTAACTCATATTATGTCCTCAAGATTTTTGTAGGTCCTACTTTTTCCAGGTATTGTCAGCCATGGGACACATGGTTCTGCTTGTTTTCTTGCAGATCCTCTGCCCACCATCTGCTGCTGTCCAGGATAGAGGTTTTCCTGGCATTTGTGACAGTGTTTACAGTTGGACTCAATCATCTTAAGGATCTTTTCCATCCTAAATTATTCTATGAATCTATGATTCTGTCCTCATGCTTTGACCCATCCAGCAGAATCAAGACACTCGTGTTAAAGACAATATTTCAGGGACCCTGACACCTGTGAGCTCAGCTAAGCTTCAAAGCCCTGAATATTCTCCCAACTATGTGGTAACGGCTTAATTCTTAAGTGCCTTTTAGTATGCAACAGAGGAAAAAATCCCACCATAGCATATAACTATTACTGATATCTTGTACAGTTTTTGAGATGTTTTTTTCCTAGTCCCTGGCCCCAGATTCCTGTATTTACTAACATTCCTCCAAGTGAAATGTGCAATCATCTCATAATTCAACGAGGGGATGTGATTAGAATAGAAGTCTGAGAACTTCATTTCTAATGAGTTTCAATTATATCTGGTACACAACCAGATGCACACAACCTGTTATTGAATATAAACATTCTATTCATTTCCCTCTGCCCAGATTATTTGCATCCCACTCAGAGACAAGAAAACAACCTTTCAAATAGGAAAGTGGGTCTCCTAAAGAGATGCTTTATTGTTTTCGTGAAAAACACTGAAAGATATAAATAATCTTATTTGGATGTATCTATTTTTTTAGTAAGGCAGAGAAAAGTTTTCATTAAAGTCAATTTGCATAAATTGCTTGCTGAGCAGGTTATTCCTCACTACTGATTATGGAAATAAAGATTCTCCACAATTAAAGTATCCTGTTGCCAGCTCAGTAAAACATTTAAGTATATGGTTATATCCATATAAAGAATGGATTAAGAAAATGTCTCCAGCATTTAGGCCTGTGGTAAATGCTACATTGATTCAAAGCTTGAAATTAACATCCCTGTTTTGAAGCTTACTATAGTTAAAACTTGATAAATATTTTTTACTCCCAGTGCATTTAAGATTATTTCTGTGAGCCTTAAACAAAAAAAATTCATTCTCATGTACCTGTTATTTTAATCTAATTGTTTCTCATTATACACTTGCAAGAACCATTCAAATATATGGATAAATTTGTAGTTAGCCCTTTTCTGTTCAAGTACGACATATGCAAATCCCACCTACCTGTTTGGTAGTGCATTCTGTTTGTTGAATTTAGGATGATGTGATATGGCAATTGCCTAATAAGAAGTCAAGCTAGCACAACTGTCAGGATTAGCTGAGACAAGGGAGGAATGACAGAGTTACAAATAACTGTCCTCAGCATGGGGTTTGTGGTTGTTTCAGTCTATTTTAAATCTTTCAAGCCTGAAGTGCAGTGAAGAAAAAAGGCGACACACTAAGATAAGAAAGCTGTTTTCAATTTACTATATCAAAGCTTGAAAGGTTCCTGACATTCAGGGAGTCTAGTGCTCTTGAAGACAATTGCAACTCAAGCAAAATTTGAGTGTTTATCTAGTCTAAGTTTAATCCCATTAGTGCAAGTCATATACATTTTTTAATGTGGCACAGAAAATATTTTGTCATCTAACTGAGGATATTTTTTGGTGCCGATTTTTTTCAATGTTTGAAGTTAAGTTATCAGCTGAATGGATGATTTACCAGGTGATTTCTATGATAGTGTTGTCATTCTCAACACAAAGTGTTTCCAGCATCTACAGACTGATGAGAGTAATGGACTGACAGGAAAAAAGATTGGTGGTTTACCTAAAAAGCAGAGCTCTTTCACTAGGAAGGGACCTTCAACAAGAAAATGCCTGCATTTGTGTAGTAAAATCAGATGGTCCCTCAAACCATCTTTACCATCCTCAGTTGTCACAAAACCAGAGGACCTTCAGCTTTAACCTGTGGTGCCTAATGCTGACTCCATTAACCCTGCTGCTGCTTTTGACACACACCAGACAGCAGCAGCATGGGAAAAAGCAGTGTTGTGGCTTAATCCTTGTAAATTCCCTAAATCAGAACCTTTCAGTTGCCTGCTGTAGAAGGCACATACAGATAGATTGTGGAAGGTCAGGCATTTCTGCACTCTTTAGCAAACCATTGGATGTTGGTGTTTCAGTGTCACGGGATCCCTTCAGTACACTGTGAGCCTTTCCAGATGCTTGAGAGATAACAAGTTCTGGATCTTTTTCTCGAGTGAGCACAGATCTCTTCCCTTCCCCTTGCCCCTGAGTCCTGGTGATGCTGAAACCAATAGAAATGTGCGTATAAACCGAGGATGTACGATTGCAAGGTGCAGGCTGCAGGAAACAGTTTGGCTTCTCTTGAAGTAGAATAAAGTTGAACAGGGACGACGCAGGCTCTACCCCTGGTAGCTGTAACTCCCCTTTTCCTCCTTTGGGATGTATCCAGTGATATTGGCTGATACTAACCTGCTGGGCTGAATCTCTCCCAGAGCTACAGTGCAGAGATATATATATTTGTTGCAGTAGAAACAGAACAAAACAATTAGGAGAAACTAGTTTAAAGAAGGGAATGAGGGAAAGCACAGGAAGCACAAAATAAAACTTGCTTTTTTCAGCCTGCAGTGCCGCTCTTAAGTGGGGTGAACCCATGGGGACCCTACCCCCACCCTGTCTGGGAAAAGGCCATGGACCCCAGAGTGATGAGTGGTTTTGACAAGAGTGGCTGTTTGATACCGCCCGTGGCAGTGCTCCTGATGGGCTGGTGCAAGGACTCCCCTTGGTGAAGCTCCCCTCTCATCTGGGACACAGCCAATCCTGAAGGGTGGTCAAGGGCAAGCTCCTTTCCTGTCCTGTGGTATGAAGGGCACTGGCATGGGCAGCTTGAACTGAAAGCAGCTCTTCTTGCACATGGGAGATCAAATCATGGAAGTGCTTTATTTTCAATATGAAAACCAGGTGGAGCTCTGGGAGGAGACAATCATACACTGTGTACTTCTTACATTTGCAGTCTGAAGATAATAAAGCTGTTTCCTGGCTTTACGGCTTAGAACAGCTTCTTAGAGAGTATTTCAGTGCACTGGGAGCCAGTTGGCTGATGCATTGTAATGGCACAGCATGGAAGTACTCATATGGCACCAGTTATGGTAAAATGTGCAAGAATGCATCTGAATGCACTCTGTATGGAGCAGAAATATGGTTGCCTAGCAAAACACACCATCAGAAAGAAATATTTTACAGATATCATTTGTTAGGGTTTAAGGGTCTACCTGCTAACTTCCGAATCTGACCGTACAAGGCCCTAGTGACTTTATATCTTTCCTAAATTGCTTTCAGGCACTTTCCCTGGTAGCTATTGTGTTCTCCAGGTTGAATTAAATGAAACTGATCACTGCTATACTTGGGGATTTTTCCCCCCTCAGGGAAAACCATGACTTGAACACCTTCAGCATGTAAAAATGGAAGTGAAGTGAAAAGATACATCTTTCATTACAACATAAGCTGTGTGATTTAAAGACAACGACTATAGATAATGTTAAAATAAATTAATAGGTGACTTCCAGAACTTTATCAAGTGAAGGATTATGCAGATGTGTGTGACTTTTTCAGTTCCTTCAGGGCTTTTAGCTTTGCCAAAATGCAGGCAAAGTTTATGAACAGATTTGTACAAGTTTCAGTCAAAATTCTTGGTTCTGATTCTGTTAGACAAGTCTTTTGAAATGAAAAAGACAGAAAAGTATAGGGATCACACACTTTCATCTAGTATTTTAATTGCTGAGGCTAAATTTGGCAGTGTCTCCACCTTAATGGAACTTAATGGTTCCGTAATTGCTTGGTGGTGTCATGGAGAATCGATTCCTGATTATGTTCAGGAATAGCACTTTCATGTCTCAACTGAATTCTAACACAGAGACATTCCTGCCAGTGGAGAAATATGCCACAAAACACCTCTTCATCATCCTCAATGATAAACAGGGGTACTAATGTCTTGATAATAACTTTTGCCTTATTTGCAACAAATATTTTCTTTATCTTTTAGCACATTTTATTAAATTGTTCTCTGAGGCCTGAAAAGCAATTTTAAGTTTCTATTACAGCAATTACACTGCATATAGTATTAAAAATTATGTGTGCTTGAGAAATTCTTATCTTTATTATAGTGTATGAAAATCATGCTTTACTATTATTTTCTTTTAACTGGAGTAATTGCTTATGAAACCAACCGCTCTAAATCACAGTTGTTCTTTCAAGGGGAATTGTCCCACAGCAAATGAACTGATGTTTGCTCCACAGTCGAGGAAGGCAGTGTATGTTAAAGTTCCCAGCTACCAAGAGGAGAACTCTGATCACGAAAGGCTCAAAAGTGTTGTTTACACATAGAGTTAGATATTTGGTGGCTTGCCTAGGGCATTGTGCTGAATCCAAATGTCCTCAAGTGCAGTCAGAACTGGATTCAAGCACCTGAAAGCAGCCTGGAATGCAAACCATGTAGCGTTCATGATGGTATAGCACTAACACTTGTAAATCAGCCTCACTGGTTGCTCGGAGATGCAGGTTCACGTGGGGTCCATAAGACAGTTCACATGGGAGAGTATCCCAGACTGCCTGCTTCCCAGATCCCAGATAATTTCCTACAGAAATGCAGGCTTATGCTGCTGCTGACTCAGCCATGGACAGGGATGAGCTGCATTCATGACCTGACAGTTGGCATTGCACTCTTGTTGTATCTGGCCTCTGGGGAAGTTGGACACTTGGCAGGTCAGCCGAGCAAGGCTAAATGCTTTGTGTGTCCTGGTGGAGTGAAAGTGCGGGTGGAGGGGGCAAGGCTGGAGGTGAAGACAACGGTCTGGTATGCAAACACTTGGCTAGGAATAAAAGGATACCAGAGCACACTGAAGCTGGTCATTGCAGTTCAGAAGAAGAGAGGTTACAGGTGGAGATCCTGTGACAAATGAAGTCAGCAGAAATGCTTCAGCAGGCTGCAACACAAAGCTTGTACAGCTGTAAATGCATTCACAAAATGTAGGTCTGGCAGGTTTGTCAAAAAGAGGTTGGTGGAAAGAAGGACTGCCAGTGCCCCTTTGGTTGCTGTCAGCAGAACACCTTCTCAGCAAAATCTGGTATCCAGGGGGAGTTGGAGGGAACGTGGACACCTTCTGGTCCTGGGATCTGTGAGAACCACAGGCTTGGGCTCTCCACTTATCTACAGTTACTGCTCTTATCAAAGAAAAGAAATCAACCCTGAAATTAGAGGTTAAGAAGCAGAAAAAATAGGTGGAAATCTAGTTTCTTCTTTCTGATTTATCTCTTTAAATGCTAGGAACCAGACACCTGTAGGCCAGGTCAGTTCCTCTATGGGTGAAGTGGTCCTTGGAAGCAGTTAAGATCCTGAAAGTACTTTTAAAAGGCAACACAAAGCTGGCATTACAAGTGTCACAATACTACGTGCAGTTCTGTCATGTTTTTACTTGACGACATGTCTCCAGACAAGGGACATAAAAAATGAAAAAGAACACAAGATTGTGTGTGAAATGCTTCTTGACTTCTTCTCCTGCAGAGATCTGGACATGTGTTTGTTAATTTTGGTAAGCCTAGTAGCTGAGTTCAGGTGTCTCAAGTGTTGAACAAAAGAGTCAGAGCTGACCAAATACTCCAAACTGAAATCATCATTTCTGGTAAAGCCAGCTGACAAAGACCAATTCTGGTGTAATGATCTGGGAGTCTTTTAGCACTCCCTGTCAGAAGCTGCTGTTTGACTTCCTGCTGAAATGTCTTTATTGTCTTATCTTTTAAAAATGCAGGTTTTTTTCTCTCATGGGATGTTATCTTGTTGCGGCGAGAGCTCGGACTAACGCACCACGAGCAATGTGATCAAGCGAAAGCCGTTTATTGTAAACAAATGCCTTGCTCTGTACCTCAGTGCCCGGTACACACACAGTAAGCCCCCCCATTATTGGTTAAATGCTTTTGTCCACACGAATAATGCTTCAGTCTGATTAGTGCACTGCTACTGTCCATATACCTGCTTCTAATACATGATTGGCTACTAGTCCTAAGCACACAAAGTCCTTACATAGCATGATCTCAGCGCCTTTGGTATCTCGTTCCTTCTTCTGCAGGTGGGAGTTATTTCTCTTCTGCTAGCTTTCTTCTTTCCCAGCTATAATTTAATATATTTAATATATATTGTCCCTCCATTGGCCTTGAGATAACAGTAGCGCAGCTAAAGTCTCTATAACACAGTTAAGCTTTTATACCAAAGGCTGGATTGCTCACATGCCCATACTTCTGCAAGAAAATCCTCCACATTATCTGTCAATCATCCAAACTCCATGCTGTTTTGGTAATTTGCTAGTTTTGATCAGAGGCCAAGAATTAAAAAGGTCAACCCTTCTGTGAACAGAAAAGAGGAAGCTAAAGTGAATTACAGGTGAGAGTTGGAGACTCAGCTCTCAGCTGCCTCTGGTGGGTCCATCTTTAGTGCTAATAGATATTTTCAGCCCACGCTGACGCAGAAGTTGGTCCCTAAGCTGGGGCAGAAAGGATGAGTGGAAATACATAGGAGGTAATTTTTTCCCTGTGTTCAGAAGCACTACAGACCTTCATTCAGATGGTCTCTGAAAAGATTTAGAAGATGTATATGACTTTGCAGAATTCATGCTTTGGCTCTCTGACATGTAAATGGTCTCCTCTGACTACCTTGTCACCAAAATCTTTCCTCCTGTGTGTCAGGATGTTTAATCCTGTATCAGCCCAGGCATCAGCATTGCAGCACAATGTCCAGCACCTGCCCTGTCAGGCTTGACTTTGGTCAAACAAAAGAGGATCTTTATACAAATGAGGTAAATGAGATTAGTCCTGTTCAGTGAGTTGCAGACAAACATTTTTATCTAAGCCTAAGGCTTTCAGTTGCATATTTATATGTATCATTGAGAAATTGATGTCTCTAGATCCACAGGAGTCTGGGGATTGTTTTTTTGTGCCAATTTGTGCCATTATTGAATTTCAAGGGCTAAATTTACTCTTTGCCCAAATGGACATTATTGAAGTTACTTCAAAGAATGAAGGAAGAACATTTAATCTTAAATCAGGTTTTTAGCTCGCAGAAGAGAACTAGGATAGACCACTCCTGGTTCTTATCCTACCTAGTATTCAGTGCATTTTTATTTATCACTATTTCAGATTGTTTAGTATTCCAGATGAGAGAAAAAAAGGCAAGCTGACTATAAATTATATTCTCTGATTCACTCATACATTATGTTTGCATCTTACTCTGCTCATTAGTTACAAGCATTAATACAAAACATCATGATAAACTACATTTATTCTGATCCTACCATCCACATTCAGATGGAGAAGGAACTCCTTCCCTGTAGAGTCCCCCAGGGACTGACCAATGGGATGAACTTCAGTACACCCACCTGAAATCAAATCTGGGAGATGCAATTACTTTGCAGATGGCTATTCAGAGTGAGAGTCATGGCCTTTGAAATTATTTTTATGGTATGCAACGAGAACACCAAGACTGAGACACTGTGGGTCCTGTGGGATCCATCTGCCTGGGTTTCTCTTTCTTAGGGCAGTGTGGAAAGTCCTTCCACTATAGCATATACAGCATATTTCTAGTGCACGGGCTTTTGAAGTGGAGGAAAATTCATTGTTACATCCTTGGACCACAGTGCATTCATTGTGGAAACTATCTTTCCCTCTTTTTACAGTAGAACTGTCTCCTGTAAGAGCCAATTAAAGCCTCTGAAGAAGACCCTTTTATTCACAGACCACAGATGCTTCTCACAGTACTGCTATTGTGGAGTGGCTCCTGTGGGAGCTAATCCTGAAGAAAAGGAAAGCACACACTGGTTGTTCCTCTCCCTCTCCTCTCCTCTCCTCTCCTCTCCTCTCCTCTCCTCTCCTCTCCTCTCCTCTCCTCTCCTCTCCTCTCCTCTCCTCTCCTCTCCTCTCCTCTCCTCTCCTCTCCTCTCCTCTCCTCTCCTCTCCTCTCCTCTCCTCTCCTCTCCTCTCCTCTCCTCTCCTCTCCTCTCCTCTCCTCTCCTCTCCTCTCCTCTCCTCTCCTCTCCTCTCCTCTCCTCTCCTCTCCTCTCCTCTCCTCTCCTCTCCTCTCCTCTCCTCTCCTCTCATGCATTTCAACTCTCTTTAATCTGATCATGTTCTCAGCTTGAAACACATACCAGATCTACTTGTCTCTTCTATTTTTTTTTTTTTGTTCTTTTTTCCTTTTCTCATAGTTTAGCCTGTGTGTGTGAATCTAAGACCAAGAAGAGTAATGAAACATTTTCTCACTATGCATGTATGTGTTTTATTTCTCACCACTGGAAAGCAAGGGAAAATTTGCAAACATGTCTGCAGGTGATCTGTCTGGTTTGTAGCCTGCAGACAAGAGTTAATGCAACCCTTTCTAGAAATCTTGGAACTCTTTGGCAGGGTACATTGTAAAGCACCTGAGTTGTCAAGACAAAAACAGCCTCCATTCCTGCTTTTTTATGATCTAAGAAGAATTTGGGATGCTTGAAAAAGATACAAGCTATTGTGTATAGTGCAAAGTTTCTCCTCCTTCTACACAAACTATTAGAATTGCAGAGCTAAACCATTGCCTGTAATGACTTGGAGGTACGAAGAGCCATCAGTGTGCAAGAAATGCCCCTGTGTGGCTGCACTGCTGTGCAAGAGATGCATTATAAAGATTCAGCAAATGCTTTTTTGCTCTCCTATATCTGTATTGCTACAAGCAGCAGCAATTTCCTTGGAATGAGTAAACTCAGAAAAGCAATGAGATTCCTGTCTGTGAGCTTGGTAAATTCTTATAATTTAACAAGATGCAGCACTTTTTTGCAATTACTGCTGAGTAGAGATCCTAAGTCTGGACCTACATTTAATTTTTCTTTTTTCTTTTTTTTTTTTTTCACTTAAAAAAAATCAAAAGCACACACAGATATTACACCAACTTGTGTTTGAATTATATTTATGTAGGACTTATTTATGTAGCTGGAAAGTGTCGAGGATACCAAATAGCTTCAGTGGTGAATATTTGTTAAATTAAGGAGACCAACAGGGCATGCTCCTCTGAAGGTGGTTGTGCTTAAAACTTGCACCATTTGGAGATAGCTTCTGCCTAAAAATAACTTTAATTCATATATCCTTTGCAATGAATGTTGTTAAGGTTTAGTCATCATGAAAGTTCCTTGATGTTACTTTTGAGAATGTATCAAAAAGAGCAAGTCTGGTACAAAAGAAAACAGTGTGTCAATACTTTCTTAAAATATGATGTTGATTACAAACTGTAGCTTGACAATTCATGGACAATACACCAAATACATATTTATTAATCCATCTCCTTGGATGTTACTGTAATTGAAGAAAATATATACTGCAGTCGTTGCATAACTTTAAGTGTTTAAATACATAAAATACATACAAGCCCCTCCAACCCCAAATCAGCAACTCTTATGCCTCGACTGGACAAAACATCTACAGGTACATTTTTGGATTTTCTCTCTATATATTATTTAATCCAATTTCTGGCATAACAAGTTGTATTGCAAGTTCAAAACTAGAGCTGGATGGAAATCTGATAATTAATTTCATAATGATCCCATGATTTGGAATATTTCCATTCTGAAAAGCAACTAAGAAAAATTTTCCCCAGTGAAATGAAGTGCTGAACAAACAGTAGCAGAAGCTGAACTAAATCCTTCCCTTGAAATGACAAAATTCCAATTTTGATTTATATCCTGTACTATAAAATAATAGAATCTTAAGGTATAAAATGGCCTGTTGTTTTAATAAAGACATTTAATTTTTTCATACTTTTCCATTTTTTTTTTGTTCCTGGCATGAATTTTTGCAACAATCAACATGTTTATGCAAAAAGTGATGTGCTTTCAGGAGAAAGTGGTTTTCCAGTAAAGAATAAAAATTTTCAGTCGGTTAAAAGTTCCATTCCAAAAAATATTGTCTAAGAGAAAAAATCTTTATGGAATGATTTAATTCACAAAAAATCTACCACAACATTTAGCAAGCTGGTGCATTGCTTTTCTGTCTTTTGCTGTGATAAGTAATTTATATTGTTTCTATTATGATTTTATTTAAGTTTGATTTCTCAAGATTTTTGTTTTAAGCCAAGTGTTTTGGCAGAAAGCTGGCCATAAACACACAGCAGAACTGACCATAGTATTTGCATAGTTGTCTTGTTGATGCTTTTGTTACTGTTGATATTTCCCATATAATTATTTTTATTATTAATAATGTTAATAGTAACAACAGCCATAACAGCAGCAATGAGATGTATCTGGACGTTCAGCCAATTCAATCTACTCCATACAAAGTGATTTTTAAATAATAATGAGATGAACAAAAGAAGCATTTAGAAGACTACCTGTTTTTTTCAATTCTTATCCAGATCTCTTGAGCCATCAAAATGGACCAGGAACTATCAGAATATACTCCCTAGTGCAATTTTCAATCGGTCCTGAATGCAGCATCACCAGTAAATTAGGAACTTTATTAGGACTTCTGTTTCTGAGAATGCTAAGGGAGCATTTTGTAATTTATGTTTTGAGTATCTATAACGTCCATATTTTAATAAAAGACTTGGGCAAGAAAGCATTCTTATTTTATCAATATTCCCTTTCTTTGATGACAGCTGATTTGTAGCAATTGATCAATATGGTTAATGTTACTAAAAACACCTAACATTTTAAATTTTTCATAAAAATGAAGAGAAAAATAATGCTTAGGAAAGCCTATTGGGTTAATTAGTTTCAAATTTTATTTTAAAAATACTTTTCTTTCCTTTGTTTTTCTCAGTTTTTCCAAAGAGAAAGGTGGAAAGTCCAAATGAAGAGGAAATTGCCCTGTTTTTCAATTTTCAGAATTTTCTGATTCTTGAAGAAAAAGAAATATTTTCAGAAATAAAGGATGTCTATCCAGATACAAGTAAATACAACCACTTATCTTACAAAGCAGTATCACAATATTCATTAAAATAGACCAGCACTGAAATACAGACTCCTACAAGGGAAAATATTCACAAAGATCTTGCTGTATTTGTTTGCCAGAATGAGAAATACACCCTACAGTTCAGTTTAATTGGTCTCAGAGCATGCATTTTCAGCTGAGAAACAACGAAATAATGTATCTGTGATTTAAGCATTAATAAACCTGTGAGATGAGGAAAAAATTAGAGTCTTTAATCAATAACAATGAAGTTAATGAATCAAGCCTAGCTTTGGTGCCTGTGAAGGCTCTCTTATCATTAGGAGAAGTAATCTGTTATAAACATACACCTTCACTACATTTGACTTTTAGTTCCATGAAGCCATCTCATTTTTTCAGGCATCCTGCGCCAACTTAGGAGAAGCTGTGCTTCTGCATCTGTTTTTCAAGAGCTTATTGATTTAAAAAGAAAAAAAAAAAGTTCTGCTTTAGCATTCAACACAGAAAGATACCATGGACAGGTGAAAACTCGATAACCATTTGATGAAGTAATAGTATCCTTTGTTGTGGGTTCCCAGTCAGATAATGAAACACAGTGGAGGTGATGGAGTCCCCTTGCTGAGTCACTGCCTGGCCTTGTCTGGAGCCCAGGCACTTGCTTGTGAGCTCTGACTTAAATGGGAGCTGATTTGTAAGGCTGTGCTGCAGGACAGGGTTTGGGAATCACCAAGGTTCTGCAGAACACTATGTCAGGGCAGTAGGCACAGGCTTCTCTTGCTTGAGTGCTACAAGGTTTGCAGACTCCATTTCACTACTGATGAAGACAGCCTTTCACATGCAAGGCTGAAGCCTCTTTTCAGGGACTAACGATCTAATGAAACTTTTTGCAGTAATAAGGTTGTTGATCTGCAGATGGGCTGGTGGGAATCTTGCCATGCATTTATTAACGTGGCTTACTGTAAGAGTGCAGTGGTAAAATTTTAAAAGGGAGGTCAGCCACCACAGCACCTCTGCTACTCTCCAGGATGACAGCAGACCCAGCTGTCATCCAGCCATGCTGGCACCATTCCGAGAAGAGAAACTCCTAGCAGAACATGAGTCAAGGACACAGGGATCTTCTGACAAGCAAGATGCAGGGGCTGAGAGGAAGACTGATAACCTCTTGAACAGTTTTGTGACATCTCTCAATGGTTATTTCCTAGATTTTAGCTGTCACCTCACAGCATTCAGCTGGAACTAATGTTATAATTACATAGAAAGTTTAAAAGTTTAATTTTCAGTAAGACACCAAAACAAAAAAATTTCAGCATTGAAGAGATAAAGACAGAATCTAGAAGGATGCTTAATACCAGCAACAGAAAAGGAGTTAATTTCCAGATAACATCTTCCTTCTTGTCCTCATTTATCTTCATTGCTAATGTCACCAGTATATTTAGACCATTGTATAACACCCTGTTATTATTATTATTGTGGTTTGACACATACCACAAGAGTAACACAGTTCACAAATCTTATGCCTGGTTCTTAACATTTTCCTTTTCTCTTATTGGGGATGTTCAGAATACTTCAAAAACACACAGCATGTACCACTGCTTCCCCTGTGATTCAGCTCCTTCCTCCCCAGCTATGAGCTTCCTTGTCACGTGCAATCTTCAACAAAATTTTTCATTATTCAGACTTTCTTCAGCATCAGAAGCATCCATGACCACCTCCTCTCTCCACAGGCCAAGCAGAAACTCACAGTATTTTGCCAAAAAGAAAGAGAAAGATGAAGGAGATGCAGAGCCAGGCTGTGAAAACACAAGCAGCTTGAAGCTGCATCCCATGAGCACTTTGACTCTCCTTTGGCAATAGAAACACAGACAGGTGCTCTACAGGCCTTCAGAAATTACTTACCCAGGTATAAAATCTTGTCATGAGGACTGCCTTGTTTCCTGAGTGCTGAAAAACTAGGCCTAGTGGGAGACCACCCTTGGTTCTTGCTCTCTAAACATGGTGGTGTTGTCATGGCCTTTCCTCCTACTCAGTTTTAGTCGATTCAGCTGAGGTTGAATGGATGGTGAGAAATGGCTGTTGGCCTTGATGCTCAAAGCCACGCTTCCTGCCCACTACCTTCCCACTTTTTTTGGTGATTTATCACTTATTTTCCTTGTAAGTCCAAATCTTCTATGTCTTTTCCCACAATTTCTACTTGTTTGTGAGTTTGAGTCTGTAATTTTGAAAAGAATAAATCCACTTTATTTAAAAGGCTTTATTTCAGCTGTCACAGTTTTTATTGCAAAATATAAATAAAAAGTTCCAGAAGAGCCCATTTTTACTTCTTTATAAAGCTGGAGTGAAACAGATTTCACTCACTGGAAGGCAGAGCCCCCACACTCATAATGATTCATTAAATCATCCATTGTACTTTCCTGAGAGAGTCTACAACTTCCCAGCCACCCAAGCGCATATCTACCTCTCAGCTGTTTGGGAGCTTAATATCTCTTTCATAGATTCATGGAGTTATTTGGACTAGAAGGGACCCTGGAGGTCACCTGGGCCAACCCTTTGCTCTGCAGTCCAAAGAGAGGCTTCTGCAGGGTGAGCAGCAGAGAACCATAAAGTCTTCTGAAGCAATAGGGAACTGTCAACACCAGTGGTGATGATATTGACCATGGGAGCAAGTTGCACTCTTGGTACTGAATGAAAGAGACACAAAGAAGGTACCAAAGAAAATAAATCAGATCAAGAACTACAACAGGAAGGCAAATTGCAGAAAATAGCACTTTTCCACTGTATCCAAATCCCAGTGTAAAATGCAGCAAACCCAGGATCCTTCAAGCTATCCTACCTCCTGGCTTGCCTGTTGCCAACTGCATCATGTCATCTCTGGATGTGGATGTCTTCTACTCCTGCCATCTCAGGATCCTGTCCACACAAAAAGTGCTCATTTCTTGGAAGGAAGTTACTGATTTCATTGAGGGCTGAGTGCCTCATTAAGTCCCAGGAAGAGACACTTGGATCTTCACAGAGAGCTTGGAGGGCTAAAGCTGGTGGATTCAAAACTGCTTGTTGCGAGCTGAAGCAGACCCAGCAGAGGATACAACCTGTAAGAGAAAACTGAACACACAGGCAGTCGGATGTTGCTTTGTTAGACCCAATGCAGCTGAAAAGAAAGGTTACAAAAAAAGGCAGACCAAAGGGACAAAAAGTCTTTAAAGCCAGATATTTACTGTAGAGCAAAACAAATATTTATTCAGTTTGAGTGACCTGGTTTTGCTCCAGCAATCAAATGAGCCACACACTTCACACCTTTAAACAGCCTGAACATTAATTGTCACTACATGATTCGGCAGATACAATCATCATGCTGACACCTCTTTAATTTTCTTTTACAAGACTGCAATTAAACTCCCTGGCTTTCAGAGCTGGGCAGCATTCAGGGGTCTTGCAAGAATTACAGGGAAAGGCATAGGAAAATGGATGGAGTTCTTCATTCACATCCTCATTCCTCCACGCCAGATAATTTGAATGCAACTTTATGCAGTAGATAATGTCACTGACAGAACTACAGACTGTTTTGTTCTAACTGTCATTTTAGTACCAAGCAAAAATACAGCCTTCTTCCCCTGGCCTGTGCAGCTGAAACTCAGAGATCATGTCAGTGTTTCAGAAGTGAAGCTACTTAGGAGCACAAAACAGTGCTTCCACCCAAGCTGCACGGATTTCATACACCTATACTGCACAGGAAGTACTCCCATACAGCGCTGTGGATTCCTGCAGCAGCACAGTCTGTAGGACAGGTCCCTGCTGGTAAGTCCTTCCACTCCCAACCCCAATGTGATCACCAGAGGACATGTAAGAGCTTGCTGATCGCAGTGGGTGGTACCCAGCTACACTCAAAAGGCTTTTGTTTGACAGAAACCCTGTGCTAACCCTCATGTGAATGACTCCTCTGAAACCTATGGATCAACTCACTCTCTGGTAGCTCTGTTGATGCTGATGTTTACTTTTGCTTCAGAATTATCTGTCTGGGATCCATGGACTCTTCTCCTGGTCAGTTAACAGGCAGACTGTCTCCTTGTTTCTTTTATTTAAAGAGTGCAGGAGGCTTTTTAAGCATTTTAAGAGTGCAAACTCACAGCCAGGAGCAGGCTTGGATTTAGAAGGAGCTGTCAGGAGAGTAAGAAGTTAAACTGGCTGGAATACAGTAATGAAGCATGGGGGAAACAATTAGTTAAAATCTAATTTTCCAAAGTTGCTTTCCAAAGCATTTCAGCTTGTCTGAATTTTCTTCTCTCCCCCTCCAAATCACTTGTTGGTTTTAAACTCATATCCTTTTTCCCTCCCACCAAGGCAAAGATGTACAGAAGGGACCATGCCTCTCTACGATAGCTGCAGGGGAGCTCCAAGCAGGACCCCTGACAAACCCTGATGCTACCTCAGCTCCCTGGCAGGTCTGAGGCAGAGAGTGCGTGGCAGCAGCAGTGCAGACCTTGGATATATCCAGTGTCTAAGTCCTGCTGCCTGTTATCAACAGCAAGTCAGGGAAAGATGTGTGGGGAGAGGGAGGAGAGCACACCCCAGTTTTTCCAAAAAACTCTCATTTGTCTTTTGTTTTTACTGCAAGAAGAGGAACATTAATGGAAAATTCCTTTCTTTACAACAAACAAACAAACAAAAAACCAAAATCCGTAACCACTACATTTTAAAAGTGCAGTGTTCTGACCAGTTCTCCAAGATGGATGATGTTAATGTGCAGCATTTTAAGGCACATTAAAATAAATGAGAGATGTCTGAATGGATTTTTCTGGTTTCTCATCCTTCTTGTACAGGCTTTTGTGTTAACTGGCAATGCAGTGAATGTGGACAGGAAAAGCATTAGAACAGCTTTTGCAAAAGTCATGCTGTCCCATGGGAGTGAAGATCAGGAGAGGAATGGAGAGAAAAAGGAAAGAAAGGCAAGGCACAGATCAATTTAAATTCAGAACCTGTCCTGACACCCAATTAATATTGAAGCTCAGTTGTTAAGTGGGAATTATTCAATCTTCTTTCAAATATCCCATATTTGAAATATCCCAGCACAGGAGAGAAATGCTGGCAATAAGAAAACTATCTGCAGGCGTATCACTGGTGAATGCTGACACAAAATTGCTCCTGAAAAATGGCTGTCAGAGAGAATAATTTAGAAAGCTGGAGTCACAAAGCCTAAGAATTGCAGGAGTGGGGAGTACAGAATCACAGAATCAACCTGGTTGGAAAAGACCTCAAAGATCATCAAGTCCAACCATAACCTAAATCCACCCATCATAATCTTTATCTACCCGTTCAATGCTCAAATCACGTCCCTAAGCACCACATCTATATTTGTTTTAAACACTTCCAGGGATGGTGACTCCACCACCTCCCTGGGCAGCCTGTTCCACTGTCCAACCACTCTTTCAGTAAAGAAATTCTTTCTAATATCTAGCCTAAACCTCCCCTGGTGCAACTTCTGTCCATTCCCTCTCATCCTGTCATTATTCACTGGAAAGAAGAGGCCAACTCCCATCTCCCTACAACCTCCCCTTTCAGGTAGTTGTAGAGAGCAATGAGGTCTCCCCTCAGCCTCCTCTTCTTCAAACTAAACAACCCCAGTTCCCTCAACCTCTCCTCATAGGACTTGTCCTCCAGGCCTTTCACCAGCTTGGTAGCTCTTCTCTGGTCACACTTCAGCAACTCGACACCCTTCTTGTAGTGAGGGGCCCAGAACTGAACACAGTGTTCAAGGTGTGGCCTCACCAATGCTGAGTACAGACGCACAATCACCTCTCTACTCTGGCTGGCCACACTATTCTTGACACAGGCCAGGATGCTGTTGGCCTTCTTGGCCACCTGGGCACACTGCTGGCTCATGTTAAGTTGGCTGTCAACCAGCACGCCCAGGTCCTTCTCCACTATGCAGCTTTCCAACCACTCATCCCCAGGCCTGTAGCTTTGCACGGGGTTATTATGACCGAAGTGCAGCACCTGGCACTTGGCCTTGTTAAACCTCATACAATTGCCTTTGGCCCATTGATCCAGCCTGTCCAGGTCTCTCTGCAGAGCCTTCCTACCCTCAAGCAAATCGACACTTCCACCCAGTTTAGTGTCATCTGCAAACTCCCTTAGGAAGGACTCAGTTCCCTCATCTAGATCATTAATAAAGATATTGAACAAGACTGGACCCAAAACTGAGCCCTGGGGGACGCCACTGATGACCAGCCACCAACTGTATCCAACACCCTTCACTACAACTCTCTGAGCTTGGCCAGCCATCCAGTTTTTTACCCAGCAGAGAGTGCACCTGTCTACTCCATGTGCTGCCACCTTCTCCAGGAGAATGCTGTGGGAGACAGTGTTAAAGGCTTTACCAACGTCTAGATAGACAATGTCAACAGCTCTGCCCTCATCCACCAGGCAGGTCACCTGATCATAGAAGGAGATCAGGTTAGTCAAGCAGGACCTGCCTTTCCTGAACCCATGCTGGCTGGGCCTGATCTCTTGGCTGTCCTGCACTTGCCATGTGAGCACACTCAAGACAAGCCTCTCTATGATTTTCCCTGGTACTGAGGTCAGGCTGACAGGCCTGTAGTTCTCAGGATCCTCCTTCGGGCCCTTCTTGTAGATAGGCATCACATTGGCAAGCCTCCAGTCATCAGGGACCTCCCCTGTTATCCAGGACTGTTGGTAGATGATAGAGAGAGGCTTGGCGATCTCCTCTGACAGCTCCCTCAGCACCCTCGGATGAATCCCATCAGGCCCCATAGACTTTTGAGTGTCTAGGTGTTGCAGCAGGTCTCTAACTGCATCCTCCTAGATTATGAGGGGGTTGTTCTGCTCTGCATCCTTATATTCTGGCTCAGGAGGCCAAGTATCCTGAGGGCAGCCAGTCTGACTGTTAAAGATGGAGGCAAAGAAGGCATTAAGTATTTCAGCCTTTTCTTCATCCTTGGTTGCCATGTTCCCCCCCTCACCCAATAAGGGATGGAGATTGTCCCTGTTTCTCTTTTTGCTGTTTATGTATTGGTAAAACCTTTTTTTATTGTCCTTTATAGCAGTGGCCAGATTGA
Source organism: Hemiprocne comata (assembly GCA_020745705.1). Taxonomy (NCBI): domain Eukaryota; kingdom Metazoa; phylum Chordata; class Aves; order Apodiformes; family Apodidae; genus Hemiprocne; species Hemiprocne comata. The sequence continues at coordinate 27,599,894 of CM036587.1, forward strand.
GCTCCAGCTGGGCTTTTGCCCTTCTAATTTTCTCCCTGTATGTCTTCATAAGCTCCCTGTACTCATCTTGAGTTACACGCCCTTCCTTCCAAAGGTGATAGACTCTCTTTTTCTCCCTGAGTCCCAGCAAAAGGTCCCTGCTCAGCCATGCCAGTCGCCTTCCCTGACATTTCATTTTGCAACACACAGGGACAGACTGCTCCTGTGCTTTTAAGACTTCCTTCTTGAAGAGCATCCAGCCTTCCTGGATCCCTTTGCCCCTCAGAACTGACTCCTGAGGGACTTTCTTCACCAGTGATCTAAACAGGCTGAAGTCTGCCCTCCGGAAGTCCATAGTGGAGGTTTTGGTGACCCCTCTCCTTATTTCCCCAAGAATCGAGAATTTAATAATTTCATGGTCGCTAAGCCCAAGACGTCCTCTGACCTCCACATCTCCCACCACTCCTTCCCTGTTAGTGAACAGCAGGTCCAGCAAGGCACCTCCCCTGGTAGGCTCACTTACCAGCTGTGTTAGGAAGTTATTTTCCATACACTCGAGGAACCTCCTAGCTTGCCTGCTTGCCGCAGAGATGTTGTTCCAGTAGGTTGAAGTCCCCCACCAGAACTAGGGCTGGCGATTTTGACACTTCTACCAACAGCCTGAAAAATGTTTCATCTGCTTCCTCTTCCTGGTTGGGTGGCCTGTAGCAGATTTTTCATCATCTCTAGTGAGCCTGGTTTTATCGCCCTCTCCCCCTCCCCCTTCTAACCTAGTTTACAGTCCTATTAATGAGCCTCACCAATCCCCTTGCAAGAATCCTTATCTCCTTTTGAGACAGCTGAACTCTGTCTGTCCATGGTAGGCTTGGTGCCACGTCAGCGTTCCCATGATCAACGAAGCCAAAGTTCCGCTTGTGGCACCAGCCCCTGAGCCACATGTTAAGCAACTGTGTTCTCCTGTTCCTCTCAGTGATCAGTGTAGTTTCCCCTGCCACTGAAGGGATTGAGGAAAACACTACCTGTGTTCCTGATCCTTCCACCAATCGCCCCAGTGCCTTGAAGTCCTTTCTAATGGTTTTAGTATTTCTGTCCTCAACCTCATCACTTCCAGCCTGTATGACCAATAATGGATAGTAATCAGAGGGCCGTACCAGACTGCAGAGTTTCTTGGTAATATCTCTGACCCGGGGCTCAGGGAGGCAGCAGACCTCCCTGTGGGATGGGTCTGGTTGGCATATGGGGCCTTCTGTTCCCCTCAAAAGGGAATCACCTACAACAATCACTCTCCTTTTTTTCCTGACACGAGTAGTCTTAATGTGTGAGGCTGGCTGAGTCATCCCAGGCTCACACATTAAGACTACTAGTGTCAGGAGAAAAAGGAGAGTGATCATGGAGTGATTGTAGTCTGTACGTGAGAAAATGAGGCATATTTGTACCTTTGAATGTAGTGGATGCTTTTAGAGCTATTTGTGCCCTTGTGGAAGATATTGATGACCCTGACAGGCAAGGAAGTTACCAAACACTGGTAACGACTGAAGTTACTTGAGAAAGTGGGCAAAACCAGCTCTGGCTTCAGGAGGAGAAGGGAGAGGGAGGAGGACACTGTGGAGAACAAATGGATGTTGTATGCCAGGTGAGAATGAACAACCACCTCCTGGGCTTTTAGGGAGAACTCTAGCACCCAAGGGAGAAAGGCAGCTGTGTGGAACATGACTGGGGAGCCGTGACCACAGAGGGTGAAGATTTGGGTTCATGGATTTGCCCTGAGAACAGTGGAGTTATGGCTGGCTGAAGAGCTCATGGGCAGAGATGTCTGTGTAGGGCTACGTCAGCACACCTTTTATCAGGAGCTGCTAGTGGTACTTTAGTAAGTGCCTGAGAAGTGCCAATAGATCAATTTTTCACATTTTAGCTGCATGGGGGAAGGAAAAGACAGAAAGTGTAACTTTATATTTTCTACTCAGAATTAAATTTTCCATGAAATCGACCCTTTGCTGATCTGCTCCAGATACATCCACCTAACAACATGCTCTGTGTCCATATTCTATCAGGACAATTAACAACTCGTATGTACCCTGAATGATGCAAACTCTACCACTAGTAAAAATAGTTCCTATTTAAGGAAGCAGACAGCTTTTTCAGAGTGTTACCGGCTTTTGATTAAATAAATAGATCAGAGTAGAAATATCCTGGGAACCTGTCTCTTATTCATGCCAAGCAGTTATCTCAGCCCTCCTGGGTGCATGGCGACCCTGGCTCTGGGGTCAGTGTTGCAGGGTGCTCCTGAGCCAGACACTGAGGCTACCCAGGCTCCTCCATACTTAATAGGCCATTGAGTGGAAAACCAGGTAGATTTCCCCAAAGAAAAAAAAAAAAGAGAACGTGATTACAGCAAAACTGTCACAAAATGAAACTATTTCCCACGAAACACCTAATTTCTGAAGAGGTTGCATCTTCTGATGGAAAAACACTAACAGGAATATCCCAAGAAGCTCTACAGCTCTCTGCTCTTTATGGACACTCCATTCTACAATTCTATGATTTTATGATATTAGCAATCAAATTTCCTGTACACATAATCCTAGCAAAGCCCATTCACTCTTTCACTGCTGGAGAAAGCAGCCCAGTCCTTCTCTGATTACATTTTCCTGATGGAAATGCAGAGACACAGTCTTTGAGGAAGATAAGATTTGACTCACCGTGGGGTTTTGCCATGGATCTGTATGGGCTATCAGTTAGGGAACATGCTTAACTGTTTTTTTAATTCTTTTCAATATGACACAAAACCTTCTCCTTTTTTTTTTTTTCTTTTTTCTTTTTTCTTGTTTTTAAGATATTTCTAAGTACCTTGTGTATCACCAGATAGCCTTCTGGTCCCTCTACAAGCTAGTTCCCACATATGGCACAGTAGGTGGGACTGATGCAGACAGGGTAAGAAAGCTCCCTCTCCTATACACACTTGCCATCACTTACAGCCAGCTGTGCTCTATGTTACATCTAACCAGAGAGACAAAACTGCTACAGTGACACTCCCTTTGGCTTCATCCAAATACGTTGTTTTCAGGCATCTCACTGGTCATTTGTGGGTGTATCAGAGGGTTCAATTCTTTGCGGAACCAAGTCCTAGAGGATTAAAACTTCTTATAAGGAAAAAGCAATAATTCCAGGAACCTGTTTTGCATTGCCACATCTGCCCAGCTAAGTCAGTTTCCCTCTTGTTTCTGATGCCCAGAATTCCTGCTGTCACCATCAAGGAAATTTCAAAATTTCCCTGTAATCACAATCTTTAAACAGGGCTAGACTTCTAAACCTACTGCTGAGAACTTTGAATTTCCCAACAGATGTCAATAAGAAGAGGCTTTGGGAAAATACCATAGACATATGTTCAAGTCTTTGCAAGATGTAGTATAGAAAATCACTGCTTGACTTCAAACTTTGCATTGTAATAGCCACCAAAAAACCCTACTTTTTTTTATATATATACAGGATTTGCTATTTGCTTATAGAAAAGTATCAACACAAAAACTATCCACAATAAGACATAATAATAATGAAATAATGAAATAATCTGTCACTTTGGAAAATGTAGGATGAAGTATTTACGTACTTCAAGAAAGTTGCACTTAGAAGAAATCTGAATTAAATATATCTTTTTAAAACTTTCTTTGTTTTGTTTCATGTGTTTCATGTCAGTTCTTTCTTTTTGCTTGTAACAGTGAATATGGGAAAATATGTGAGCTATAAGATATCTCATAGCAAAGATGCTTGATAGTAATTCAGGAAATCATAGCAGCATTAGATTTATAATAAACTCAGTACACTGTACAGCTTACCAAACAGGCAGCAGACCTTTAGTAGCACAATAATTCCATGGATTCTAATTAATTTTTTCATATAAAATTGAATAGAAGAATACTTCATTAACAGATCCTTTTTTCTCAGTCACGTGCCATTCTGACAGTATTTTCCTTCCGCAAAACATTTGTTTTAGCAGCACCAGTAATCTTCTGGAATTAATTCCAGCACTCAAAATAGCATAATACATTTTTCTAAAGGCAGGCTGTAGCTTTCCAGTAGGCTTAAGTAATGGTTGATTTCATTAAAAATAATAGATACATCAATCAATTGACAGGTTAGGTACCTTATACTGTTTACATTTTTTAATCTCAGCTCAGTGCTCAGCTGCAGGCCCAGCAGCCTTGGCACCAACTAGGTAAATACTCAGGGAAAGGCTCCATCAATGGGAGTTTCACTGCGGGCTTGGCACAAGGCAGCTTTTTTCCCCCAAAATAACAGAATAATCCATGCAATAGGGTTTTGGTTTCTGAAGCAGGGGCTGGTGGTTTTGTGTTAAACGGCTCAGGATATATATGGCATTACATATTTTGATTGGATTCTGTATTATTTTTGGTCTGGAGAGACTGTTCTTTCTTGACTTAAATATAAATGAATGGTATAATACTGTTGAATTATATAAATTTTATGAGATAAGTTTCCATGTATGATGTTAAAACTACCAATTTTTGGTGGAAGGGATTATGCTGTGCCCTCTACCTACAGAGTCAAATACTTTAAATGCACAGCAAAAGAATGCGTGACACTTAAAACACAAACATGAGGATGGCACCTGAAAATGAATAAACTATAGGTGCACACAAATATATAATGTTAAGTGAAGCAATCCATGCATCTTCTCAGCTTGGAAAGATCATTGTTCCTTCTTCTATGGGAGGAAGGGAGATGATGTTTAGCTCTGCAAGTTGGGCTGGAAGCTGGTCTGTTTTTTCTTCAGGTTCTTAGCATCTCACTTACTGATTTCTGAATGTTTTGCCTAGAAAATTTAGGGAGAAGAAAAAATACTCACATTCAGCCTAATCTCTCACACACACACAAGTCTATGATTCTTTGATTTGAAGAGCATTTTGTTAATAAATTTCACCATCATGGACCCAGACAGGGGCTCTGCCTTGTGGCAAGTGTGTTGATGCTGCAGCCTTGTTCTGTAGGCACTAGGAAGAAAACCTTCACTCAAATCACATGTGTTTTTACAGCCCAGAGATGATCCTGCTGATTACTCCTGACCATGACTATTGATAACTTCCTGCAGTCCCCTAAGCCACCTGATCTCTTCTTAATGCAATTTAACTTTGGTGTTACTCACACACATGTGATGTATTTATGAATAGACTGATTAACATGGCAATTTCACCTGATGGATTGTTACTTCGTGGAAAGTAGTTTCTGCCAAAAGGAAATAAATTATATCCTTGGTGCCCAATAATAAGTAAAAGTTTAAAGAACCTGATATTAGGGATTGCAATAATTAAATCGCAGACATAAACAAATGAGGAATCAAACAAAATAATTTCCTCACCAGCTGTGCTCTACCTACAAACTTATCTGCAAAACCAAATTTACTTGTCATTGGGCAAAACCAAACTGTGCAAATTCTGCTTAGGACTTGCAGATTTGTGTCAGAGACATGTATTTATATGAAATAATGGAGCACAGATTTCCTGGGGACATCAAAAAGACCAAATATTGGTTTCCCTCTCCTCCCCCCTAATTCTTGCCCAGTCCAGCACATGTTTTTTGGCATCTAACACAGGAAAGATCTGGAAAAACACAGTGCAGGTCTCTGCCCTCTCCATCATCCCCTGACAGCACCCACTACATTCCTGCAAGACAGAGGAAGACACACACTTGGTTAGTGGCCTGAGCCACGTGAGGGCATGGAGTTCAATAGCAAAGCTGGTGTTACACCATCACTTTTTCACATGGCCAGGCTGCCTGTAGCTGTTTTAAAGCTATATCTATTATGCAGGCTGGGTGCAGCTGCACTGAGGGAAGGGACAGGGTTATACGATCCAGTCCATATGTTTTGCCCCAGGGATGGGGATCTCTTGAGAGACATACATTTCTATAGCATTTGCACTGACCTCTGTCCTCTCTGGAAACTCCAGGTTTCATGGAGCTGCTGGCTGCCTAGGGATTAATATTCTGTTCCTTTCTGCTTTGAATATCTAAAAACCTGAGAGAAGGTAGGCCAGCCTGGAGAGGGAGAGGCTGAAACAAACATCTTTTTTGTAATGATAAAACTAAAAATGAGAGAGTCCGAGAGCAGCTTGACAGCTGCAATTGCTCACAAAATAGATTTTCTTTCCTATTTATTTATCTTTCTCTAATATATTCCTAGCACAGGCTATTGCTATTCAATAGTAAGAAGGCCAGACTGACTCATTAAATGAAGCCACTGCTTATTTTTGCAGCTCAAATACTGCTGACTTTCACCACCAGTAACCCTTGCTCCAGCTTCTGCCTCCATGAGCCAGTAGGAAGCAATGTGAATGCTGATGAAATCAACAGGACTGCTACAAGCCTGCTGTAGCTGGACACTGATCCTTGCTTGCCCTTTTCTGTTTAAATAGTCATGACTGTCTCTTGATGGAGCTCAGATATAGTGAGTGCAGAAAGGAGCCTGAATTTAGAGTACGAAACAGCCTCCCTAATTGGATTAGACTAGGGGTTCACCTGTTGCAATTATTGAGAATAGATGGCCTTAGATGTCTTATCAGAGATACTGGATGGTGCCTGCTGTGCTCCCCATCCCCAGAGTCCCTTCAGCCACACCATGTCTCTGCTGTATTACGGGGCAGGAGGTTTGACATGGAGAGAGCAAATAGCTTTGTGCACAGAGCTGTACCATGGAACAGCCTGGTGCAGTTCCCAGCTTAGCTCCCATCTTCTTGTAAAAACAAGACAAAAATCTGTCTGAAGGTAGAAGATCCTCATCTGTGAGCTTCCTCCTCTGCTTCCCATCTCCTGTCTAGGTCCATCACAGCTTGAATCTATCATGTTGTGAAGGTTAATGGAGGTTGTGGAATGTAATGTACCCACAATTTCTCCTAAAATTGCGAAGAATTGCAAGCCGAAAACCTTGTCTATATATCCTCTGCTGCTGATGGGAAGGACCCATCTGAATTTTTTCAAAGTATTACTCTTTTATTTGGCTGTCCATAAATTATGTTACTTGTACTCCTTGACATGTCTTGCATATAGTGGAATTGCTTTCAACAGCCTTGAGTAAGTTTTTCTAAATCTGATTATTAAAGAACAAAGACCATCAGAAGAAGCAGCTAAGGGTCAACTTTTAACTCACAATCCATCTCTGACATTGGAAAGATGCTTTACCCTTGTTACAGTCAGTCACTTAGCATAAAAGGCAATTCTCAAAAGTAATAATTTTGATTCCCCAATAAAAAAAATGTGGAACGTGCCATGTTTCTTATAATGCAGATAACATCAAAGTATAAAAATTGCCCTGTGATCCTTGAATCACTTTCTCTCGAATAATTTTCTTTTGGCTGGTGTTTCTTCTAAAATGTTCACAATGCTTGGAAAAAGGAATCAGAAGGAGCTAATTGTATGCCAAGAAAGCTTCATAATCACTTATTCCAGCCAATAAAATAATTGATTCAACTTGGCAAGAGTTTCATACTCTAAATTTGCACCCAAAGTGAGTGATTAAGTGCTGCTCTTTCCCCTAGACACATTGACTTCCAGCCATAGCCAGCAAAACAGGCCATGGTAGCTAGTTAGCACCTTTTTCCCTCACTGCTCAAGAGAGCTGTATATTATGGTGCTGATGACAGTGCTGCCTGGAGAAATGAGAGTCAAGGGCACTGGAGAGGTGATGCTGGCTGTGCCACAGAGAGCTGCTCAACCCTGGAGTGGGATCTGCAGAGTGTGTAGGGGGTTTAGAGGCTTGGGTTGCATTGGGAAGTCTGCACAGAGGTCTGTGTTGGTTGCTGCTTTCTCCCAGAGGAGGAGAGAGGAGGTCAACGTGGCTGCAAAGATGCTCAGCCCCTGCCTGCTCCATGGCCGGCAGCCCTCTCTTTCTGAGGACCCACTGCAACTGGGACCAGGAGCATGAGCAACCCTTGGCCAACTGCACTTAGTCCAAGAGCAAAGAGAAAGTCGGAGATTTCCAGAAACAGGTGCTTGTAAAATACATCCAGGAGCAGGGTTCTCCCTTGCAACCCCAACAAAGTCTGCAAGTTCAGGACTAGGGGTGGCTCCAGACCCCACGCACTCTGTCTGGAGATGGATGGGGCCAGTCCAGGGTGTCAGATCTGCTGTTGACTTGTTGCAGCCCAGGCAGAACTCTAGCAATGCTGGAAGGGGACAGGCCGGTGGATTCTGCTCCAAAACACCCCACCTCTGCTGTGACTGGCACATCTCAAATGTGAGAGGTTGATCTAGCATTGAACAGCTCTGCAGAGCACTGAGCTAATTTAAGTCTGGTTTTGTAATATTTTCAAAATACCCCTGTGCATAGTTTAAAGGAACTTACAAGGAGGGCCAGTGCTATGATACAGAAACACTTAAACAAGGTTTGTTAGGCTGGAGGAAATACTGTTTCTTAATCTTCCTTTAACAAAATTAAAACCAGGACCATATTCCTCTCTGGTCAAGGAGCAAACAATCAGTAGCTACCATGGTTGACAGCCTCCATTAGATCTGCTTGTGCTATTTCAACAGAACCAATGATACTCCTTTCCCTTTAGGTGCACTAGTGCTGGTGCTGCAAAATTACTTTATTAGCTCTGGTAAATTATTTCTTCTCAGTAATGTTGCTAGAGATCAGGCAAGAGAATTTATGAGAAAAGCAAGAAGCAACACAGTGCTACTGTGTGTTGTAATTAGAGAGAGACCCACAACTTGTCCACCAAGGGTGCTGGAGTTACAGCTGCTTGCACCAGCCAGCCACTAGGCCACCAGCAATTAATCATGTTGGGAAAACAGTTTTGGAGCTTACCTTGTTTCTTCATCTGCCTCCTAAAAACAACAGGCCAGAAGCTGGTAAAGATTTAGCACAGATCTCCTCCTGGGCAATCTGACAACAAAGTGACACAGGATAGGCCCAATGTCAGGGGTTGCGTTTCTGGTGATGTAGCATGGCCAATATAGACAAGGAGTGATCCCACTTCTACTGGTCCAGACTGACCATTTCTAGAAACACTCCTTCATTTTCTCTCCCTAGCAGTCAAGACTGAAACTGCACACTCAGTTCAGAGGGAAAGAAATGCCACAGCTGCCTCATGGTCAGTTAATCCTCTGTCTTCTTTCCTCACTGCTGCTGGGAAAGGGGGAACATAAATCTTCCTCTCCAACTGAACAAGCTCAAAAATAAGTATCAGGGCTTGGAAGCGGGGTGGGGGTTTCCCCACAGCAAGGTAAAATATTGTCTTCCCATTACAGCTGCAGCAGTTCAATCTGGGCTTGAAGGTAATGAAAGAGCTTCATTCATTTAATCAGATATTGACTGATTGCTATAATATACTATGTCAACAATTTCAGCAAAGGAACAAGAGCTGGCTGAAATAAATCAGATTCCAGCAAACTCAGAAGAAGTAAAAAATATGTCAATGTTCTAGATGTTTGATCTGGATTTGTGCCAGAATCGTTAGTCATTACTTTTCAGTACTGCTAAATATTTTGTTTATCAAATCCAGTACTATGCATTTGCAACAGGCAGCAACATCTCAGTTTTGCTCCAATATTGTAATCTTTCCTACTTAAAAGCCTTTAAGATGGCCTTGTTTTTCATGCTCATTGCAGAGCATAAGAGCTGAAACACAAACTTTTTCCTCTTAGGAGTAAAGTTTCACATGTTTTAGTTGTATTCAGATAATCTGAGATCAGTTCTTGGCTCTGCCATAGCTTTTGGGGGTAAATCCATTTCCACCTGTTGTCTACCCATCGAGTGTGCATAACTACAGTCACCCTTTTGTCTTACCTTGTGCCTATCTACTAACTTTTTGCACGAAGCTGTATGTATGAACACGTCTAACACTGTGCAGTTTCAGTCCTTATTGCACTCAAGAATTACTGCAACATAGATGGCTATAAATAATAATGTCCTGAGGATTTGGAATGCAAGCTGAGTGGGAAATTAAGCAAATAGTAACATTAATCTATCTGTGCACTTGTGCTGTGGAAAAAAATATTTTTATAAAAGGTTATGCTTTTAGATATTTTATGAAATGATTGAAAATAAAGTTAGCAAAAGGATTATTAGAAGTGCCTAATCACTCATTTTTTAGTTTACTAAAAAGTAATGTAACTATTTCTTGAAACACTTTTTTTTCCAAATAATGCTCTGTAAGAGGTAAGCTTTTATAAATAAGCATAACTAATCCTTTCAGTTATATGATCCTAAAATTATTTTCCAAAATTTCTCAATTGGGATATCAATTGTGAAAATTCAGTTTTACTCTGTAACACTTGGATGTGTTTATCTTGCATTTAAGCCAACACTACTGTAAGCTGGAGCAGGCAAAACTCTCCCTGAGCTTGGTGAATCGATCTGGACAAGAATCTCAGAGGATGAGGTCAGCAACTGATTAAGACTCAACTTCATACAAAAAACTTCTTAACAAATATAGATCCCTGCATTTGAGAATATCTCAACTTCCTGTGAACTTGACTAAGGTGGTATCTTGAAAACTTTAATTCTCACATTGCTTGCAAAATTGTTTTGGTTTCATGATCATTCTGCAGTTGAGGAGAAGAGCTAAGAGGAAAGTAGTAACCAGACATCAGTTGCCAGTTCTGCTGACGACTTCTGTGTAAAAATGCAAGGAAGGTAAAATAGGGAGTTGTGTGTCTTGTATATAATTATTAACCTGATAAAGTGTGTCCTCAGAAGCACAGAAATAGTCTTGAATGTCAGCAGGTCAACTTGTCCTGACTACCTCTGTCAGAAAACGAACCCTGTGTTTTTCTGTGGTGGTACCTCTGGGGATGGGTGTGATTGAAGTGCCATTGAAGCTGCCTTATCCTGGGAAGAGATCACACAGCAAAGGGGAACAGTTTCAAGGAGCGAAGGTGTCAGAAGTCACTGTCCCAGACTTAAGAGATAAAGCAAGTATTATCAGCTTCAGAAATCCATTAGCATAGTTTTGGCTGAATAATTTTCACATATTGTGGTATTAGATGTCATCGTCCAACTTTGGTTGTCGATCAGATAATTGTAAAAAGACAGTACTGGAAATTTGTCTATGCAAAGTATGCAAACAAGAAGATGTCATTGAGAGAAATTGATTGGAAGCTATAATTGCTACAGAACTTAATATCTGAAGTCTTGAAAGAGCTTTCGTAATGCACGATGACATGAATTGATTCCTCTCAATATCCTTCTGACCATACCAGTTGTCTTTCAAATGCAAATAGAATCCGGATCTGACATACTCAGAATGCTAAACAAATTGTAAAGAGAATCTATGTGCTACTTAAATGCCCAATATGACAAATGTCCTTTAAGCAATCTATCTTGCAGCATTCATTTAGCTGGTTTTGAGAGTTTCCCCAAGATCTGAGATGCTCTCTTCTGTTTCCAGGGGAGTTATCAACGAGGAAGGAAGGACCTCCTTGCATTCCTCTTGTTCTGACATGCTCCCCATAGCTACTATAGCTTTTACAGGCTCAACCCTAATGTAAATTGTAGGGGAAATGGACATGCAAAAAATGCTGCCAAAGTGCTTATACAAACACCTTGATTCATGGGATGATGATGGTTGAAGATGGTTGGCTATTCTATCCAGATCTATTCCCTCCAGTGCTTCAGCCACCTGTTTCTCAACAGATGTTTGTCAGCAAAAGCCAGCAACACAAATCTCTAATGTCTGTGGCCTTCCAGGTCTTTACTAGTGTAAGTATCATCCTGGTACCATTGGCTTTGTGCACTGGCTGGATGGCTTTGGGATGGGACTGGTGCTCGGTCAAAAGCAGCAAGATGTGTCCTGATGGAGCAGCACGCTGTGGCAACTGCACAGGGCTAGAGGGGGTTGGCTACAAGAGGTCTGAGAGCAGCAGCAACACTACAGGATGGGGTCTAGGACAATTTCCAAAAGCTACCTTAGTGCTGGCACCTTCCTTCTATGACAGAATCAGTGGTGGGGAAGGTGGCGGGAAAGTGGCAGCAGGAAGTTGGAGGTGAGAAATCATCCCTGTCCCACAGAATGGTCAGGATTTTGATTGTTTTTTTCTGGTTTTTGTTTGTTTGTTTGATTTTGGTTGTTGTGGGGTTTTTAAAAATAGTTTTAAGAAATACTACAACTCTGCACTATTTTTAGGAAATTTTGAATTTTCCTTTCGCCCCCCCCCAGACATCTCCTTATGAGCAAAAAGGTGTCTGGCTATACAACCTTGTTGGCATAAATACAAGAGGGAATCAACTTTGTACAATGTGCTAAGCAATCTAATTCCCAGTGATTATGCAAACCAGGATAAACATGAATCCATAGTAAGGAGTGATCTGTTCTTCAACTGAAAAGAATGTAAATAGAAAAAACACTTTTGCCACAAAGAATAAAATTACATTTTTTGAGTGGGAGTGGATGACATGCATTATTAATCTGCATCCATATGAGAGACTGAAGAAAGACGTTTCAGTCAGTAAATGAGGCCCTCAAATATCAATATTTGTTTGACTGCCAAAGAAAAGCAAATAGCAGCAGCCAGAGGGGATGCATTTCTTGAATTACAGCACTTTTCATTAGCTAATCCCCAGGAGGATTCCTCTGGATGTGGAGAAATGCTAACTGTGATCACATGAAAGCAGGAAATCAGAGAGAATAAAGTCTTTATGAACACAATAAAATGTTGGATCCTGGATAACCAAACAGATGACATACCTTTGTTCCCTTTCAGAGCCAGAGGGCTGTTTCCAAAACAGAGAGGAAATAATGTATGATAATGCTAAAATTTTTCCCTTGAACCCTAATTGATTCGTCTCTGTAATATATTATTTATAAAAACCAAACACCGTTTTTGTCATCTACTGTCTGTGACTGTCATACTCATTTTTCTTTCAGTAGAGTTGTATGTGATTCACTGCAGACTTTCTATTATCTGCTAGAAAGGAAAATTATGCCTCCTGTGATAGTATATATAGATGGTACAAGCTCTGTGGCCTTTGCACTGTGTGCTATGGGCAAAGCATTTCAAACTGAAACAGAACATGATGCTGAGCGTGTTGAACCTGTCAATGAAGCTGATGCTAAAATGGTAGGAGGATGTAATTATTGATAATCCAGTTACTGGCAGTATTCCCTCATCCCTAATGACTGTTTTTTGGCAGAAGTGAGGCCTGAGGAGGAATTTGAAAAAAGAAGATGCAGTCTTTCCAAATACTACAGTGGGATGCTTGAGTCATAGGGACGGGGTGATGTGAGGCAACGATCTGGGCGTAGAAGCAGAGAAATGTCATGGCTCAGAGAGAAATGGAATGAATGCAGATGGGAAAGAATATTGTAGTGGACTTTAGAGATTAACATGCACAGCCCAAGTTTCATCAAATCAATGTCTATGTCAAGAGACTACATGACTCAGAGCTTCCTTTTCTTTACATTTCCCACGTTTCTCTGTTTTTGGCTGTAACACAAATTCGGACATCAGTGATTCAGTGCTTGTTCAAATCTAACTTGCATCTTTTCTCTGATATAGGTCTTTATTATCCATGTGTATTTTAATGAAATCAGTGATTTACAACTAATTCATTGCTTCAGAATAAGGAAATGTGGTTATTTCCCCATCACCTACCAGGTTACTTAGGTGACTAATTTTCTGGGAATATTTGTAATATTCTTTGGGAGCAATCCTACTTTGTGGATTTGTTTAACATAATGCTCATCTGCTCAGTTAATTCATGTTTCCAAGAGTCATCTCGAACTTCAACACAGCAATTTTGTGCTTGTACTTTTCTGGTTTTGGTATTAAATAACCATTAGAATGTCTCAAAGGATAAATAAGCATTATACTGCAAATTGCAAATTGCAAATTCAAAACATATGGTATTACAGACAAGGAAATAAATTTCTGAAAAACAAGAGATGAACCTTACCATTTTTCCAAATGCAAAATTATCCTTAACCAAAGCAGAAACTAATTGTAATGAATGTCAGTAATTTAGAGCATGATAGCAGCTATTCACAGCCATCAAGTGTAAATGAAATATTGGACACCTGAATCACTTTCCTGGGCAAAAAGCATAGAGCAAGTTGATTCACATACAAATTACTCCTCAGATTATATATTGGTGCAAAGACATGGCTGGTAAGACTTGGACACGTATCATCTAACTCCTCCGGACACCTTTTCATCCCTGGAAGATATAAAGTAATCTAAACAGCTGCAAATTCTGTGTTATAAAGTTGTAAAAAGATGTAATTTTAAAATGCAATATTCCATTCCACGCTCCTGATGGGTTTTTGTTGTCCTGGTTGTTTCTTATTCTAATTGCTTGTTTTTACCAAATATGAGAGGGAGGCTATCCTAACAGTTTGTTGCTGTTTATTTTCTAGGCATACCCTCAGTTCTCAAAGATGTCCATTAGACAGTGTAGCAAAGGAATAATAAGGAAGTCCCAGCTGTATTCAAGGTACCAAGCACTTCAGCAAGGGCTATGATTTCTTGGCATCCTTAAACCACTGGAGCATTATTAACCTTGGAGGCAGGGAGAAAGTCTCTGTCACCTTTTTACTTTAGATGTATGTGCCAAGAATACTGTTTTACACACAATTATTGACCTACAACCATGTTCTCAAAGGTTTCAGACCCTTATTTTAACAATAGTTACTATATGCAAAGGAGTTCTCTTTTCCTTCTGAAGAATAATGACCATGTTATGCATTTTCAGGACAGGAATTTCAGAAGTTAGAATAAAATGAATGACGTATTTATAAATTAAAACCCCTCTATTCAATACAACATATATTTTTGTTTTGTTTTGTTTTTTCTAGTTATTACCTTTTGATTAAGTGTATACCACTATTCTGTTTTGCAATTAATAGAATTTAACAAAAACAAGTTCTCTACATCACCTTCACTGTGAGGGTGGTGAGCCACTGGCACAGGTCACCCAGGGAGGTTGTGGATGCCCCCTCCCTGGATGTGTTCAAGGCCAGGTTGGATGGGGCTTTGAGCAACCTGGTCTAGTGGGAGGTGTCCCTGCCCATGCAGGGGGGTTGGAACTAGATGATCTTGAAGGTCCCTTCCAACCTAAAACATTCTATGATTCTGAATTAAACCTAGATTGATTTTCTAGAGAATGTACAAAGAAGAAGATGAGAACTACAAGAAATGTTGGCCACTTTATTAATGAAGAGAGCAACCTCCAGAGTAACTTTGGTTGTACAAGTGCATGTGCATGTGTGTGTTAAGACAAAAATACGGGGATTTGCCTGTGGGACTCTCAGCTAGGAGATGGTAGCTTCTTAAAGCACAGTAATCAAACTGCTTCCACTCATCTAGTCATAATCTTAATGCATTGCTGGGCATCTACAGCATATTTCTGAACATAAAATGAAATAAAACAAAGAACAAGAAAAAATACCCAAATAAGGTGTAAAACAAACCAGGTTTTCTCCTGCACAGGCAGATATGAGCAGCTTATGCAGGGAGGGAAAATGTTACATATTTGAATAGTATAGAAGAGGTGAATTAATCATGTTCTAAAGACATTTTATATGATTCATTTTGCTGGGAAGGTTTTATTGACATATTACATTGTGACATTTTATTTCATTGAATGCCTCTTTTCTCAGATGCCAGTATTTTCAGAACATTACAGTAAAAGCAATACTGACTAAGCCTACATTAAGTCTATTCATTCTAAATCACTATTTTTATTTGTCTGATAAGTTTCTGGAGTGATCAAATAGTGGGATGAAACCTTTCATGTTTCATTGTTGGATTTTTTTTTAAACTATCAGCTAAAAACTTTTCTGCTTTCTGGGATGACTACACTTTTTTTTTTCTATCCATGAATTCTCCTGGTTTATAATAACTTATATTGCAAAACCAGACAAAAACCCCCAAGCTCCCTGAAATTAAAGCTGGAATTTGGCTTGTCTAAAGACAGCATGACTGAGGGATGCTCCCAGCCCATAGCCCAACAGCCAGCACCAATGAATAGAGCTGAAATCCCAACAAGGAGCTCCAGCTTGTCTGTGGCAGGAAAGGAGAGAGGCTGCATGTTGCCCCTCAATTTCAGCAAAACATTTTTAACACTCACCTTTCTCATCCACCCTCTCATCTTCCACTGCCTTCCTTTTGCCACCACATCTAGTTGTATCCAGGCTAGCCATAAGACTTGATCCTCTCTTTCATGTACATACTAATTTCTAATCATATTTTGCTTATTTCTGATTCTATCCCATAAGAAAAAGTCCAAATGCATAATGTCCACATGTATGTCTGCCAGGAAGACACATTTTCTTGGTTTGTTTATAACCTGCTAAGTGTTAGTCCTGGCACAGCCTACTGCAAGAAGAGGGGCATGCCATGAGTGTCCTTTCACTACATGAAGGGAACCTCTGTCCAAAAGGACCAGCAGTACTGTAGCAGGTATCAACCCATGTTCTCCCTAAATCATCTGCCAATACCTATGGAAGTCCCAAGGGTGAGCAGACACTTCACCCCAAATAATGAGATGGGAAATAATAAGAGATGGACTTTTTCTGCAGAACTAAATCTCAGTTTGGGGAACTGTGTCCACCACTGTAGGAATTAGCCTGATCTGGGAAAGTCCTGGCTGAAAGACATGCAGAATGTGTCTTGAAGCCAAACCAGAGTGTGAAATACCTAAAAGGCTCTCTGCTTCCATACATAATAATTGATTAAACTCGACAGTTTTAGTGGAAATTAGGAGTAATTTTACTTGCACATTGAAGTTTGTCTCACCCTCTTTGTCCTCAGTGATTTTTTTCCCTGAGGCTTAAGCATGTTTCATCTGTATTCCTGGGCAAACCTTTGTTATGCATCTCTCTCTGGAGAGCACAGAGCAGTGGAAGTTCCCTGGTCCAAGTCCCCACAATTGCATATGTCCGTGTCATTATAACAGTTCCATTTTTGTGCATTTTTTTCGTGCCAGCTCTTGCTCAAAAGCAATTCAAACATCTCCATCTTGGCCAGCCCAATTCTGCACCTGCATGTGGGTACTAGCTAACATCAATACCAATTTCCGTCCCTCATTAATTATATTAAACGACATGGGAATGCTACATCCCCAACAGCATCACATTTTATATTTTCCTAAGATACTATTTTGTTACAAGAAAGCTATTTCCCCACTTTTGCCAGCAACAGCTGCAAACCATCCATTTACAATGATTACGTGTCTTCTATCCCATCTTACTTGTGACCACAGTCCTGATCCCTGCTTAGGTGATCCCCAAAGCTTGATAAGACTGTCCCTGGATGTGGGCAAACATGATAATAACTTTTACTTAGTATGACACCTGCCTTTTTTCCCATGAACCAACCTTTCCCCCACTGGACACACACATTTGGCTGCAACAAACAGAAGGCAATTTTCATAATTCACAGTGGTGTCTAGCTTGCCCTTCAGAACTTGAGTGTCTCAGCTCTATTATTCCAAAAGCTAGCGTTACATTTTGCCTGCTCACATTTACAATCCAACGTCAGTCCCAATGATTTCAACAGCAGTGAGTCATACTCTGTACCAAATCATGTGAAATTATTATATCGTGACTCAGAGATGAAAGGGAGTCACTTGCCTTTTAGTGGGATACTGATTTCTCAGACAGCAGATGACATGAAAAAGGTCTGCTATTAACTTTTGTTCAACTTTGGTTAAATCATTAGCATATATTAAAAATTCCAGCAGTAGAATGGATTGGGCATTTTTGTTGATGTTAGTATAGGTGTAAACATACTCACTTGAGTTAATCCATGTCATTATCCAAAACCTAGTTTTAATACAATTGTGTTTGCAGTGGGTTAGAATAAAAATCTGCCACACTAGATGACATTGTTTTACCATGCTGGCATTACACCTACAGTGAGAGCACCCATATTACTGGGGTACCCACAAATATGGCCTCATCACCCACAGCCTTTTCAAATCAATCTTTCATATGCTAAATATGATGCATGTCCTGTTCAAAATATGCCTTTCCTGGATAGAACATTTTTGGGGAATAAGGAATTCAACAATAGATATCAGGCTGAGCAGTTTGCATAGCTTATACTGATGCCGCAGCAAAGACACAGGCCTGAAAATTCTCATCCCTTAAGCATCCATTCTGGTTTCTGTGCTTTGCAAGATGGACCTATTGCCATTATTTCAAAGACTGTGAAGTTCAATCACAAAGCTGTTTAACTTCACCATGACTTTGTTTTTTATGGCTGACTCAGGGTTGTCTCTGCTTGGGGCAGCAGTCAATTCTCTTTTTCAAGAGAAAAAACTACCTCATATTAAGGCTTCCTAAATATCATTAATCATTCAGAAGGTAGGAAAAGCCAGACATTGAAAATGTGACCTTAGGTCTGCTGCTCTCCATAAGCATGTTCTGTATCATTAACTATGTAGTTGAATACTTTTCTTAAGACAGCACAGTAAGTTTATTGAGCTCCACAGATTACTAGGTGTGTGAGGACATGGTAACAATTACTACTTGCTGCATGCTCCATCTCCTGGAATATGTATATTATTCCGGAAATATGGTCATTTTCTGCGGGCCTTCCTGGGCAGGTCTTGCCCGTGCAGTTTTGGTTGTGTTTAATAGAAGTCCCTACACTTGAAGAAAGATGACAACAGAAAGAGGAATGAGCAAGGGATGGGGCAGTGAAGAAAATAATGTCAATCTTCTCTTTGGTCATCTGGATGAAGTTGCCCCTAATAGAGGCACTTATTCTCTGGGTAGCACCCAGAGCTCTTTGTGAGTTTGTAGCTCTTTTTAGACATTAGGAAGAAATTCTTTACTGTGAGAGTAGAGAGATACTGGCACAGATTGCCCAGAGAAGCTGTGGATGCTCCCTCCCTGGAAGTGTTCAAGGCCAGGATGGATGAGGCTCTGAGCAACCTGCTCTAGTGGGAGGTGTCCCTGCCCATGGCAGGGGGGCTGGAACTACATGATCTTCTTGTCCCTTTCAATCTAAACCATTCTATGATTCTATGATTTATAAGAGCTGCCTTGTCCATCTTACCATGTAATGTGGCAGGACTGTCACAAGGGCAGGGTGACTGGGAGCTTGTTGAAGACAAACATACTGACAGACTCAAAACATTTGTACTTTATGTTTACCCCTACAAGAAAGCAGGCAGGAAAATGTCTCATTCATACAGCTCACAAAAAGTTACACAAGGTGGCTAGAGGACAACCAGGCTGAAATCCTACCTCTGACACCACGTTGTCTCGGTGTGACCCTGGTCTACAGAGAAAGGGACACAGCTTAGTTTTTAGGTCTCAAACTGGAGAGCATTGTTCAGCCCCACTTTGCTGCCAGCACTGTGTAAAACCTCAGGTCAACCCATGGTATCTTGCAGGCTTCATGACAAGGTCCTCTCCTCCTGTGTCTTCTCCTATCTCCATTGCTGCTCCCTGATCTCAGACAAGATCATCACCGTGGAATGCTGTCAAGTTTGTTTCCTTTCCTCTTTCTGTTTTAGACAGGTTTTCTCTTAAACATAAATAATTAATGAAAGCATCATATCTACTTTAGACTCTTATTGTGTTGCTACTGGATTCAAAAGGGAATAATAAAAGATCTGGAATAGGCATTGATTTGCTAGCAATGATGAAAACTGTGGAAACATTAGAAGTGATGGAGAAAATAGCATAATTATGTGAAAATACATGCACATGAGACTTGGGTTTTGTTTTTTTCATAATAACGGTTAGCAATAATGGCATATCAGCATTCTCAATAGTAATTATATCTTTGTGATTGTAAACAACTACCAGAATCTTCTGTCTGATGGAGACCACAGGGCAAAAACTGTATAAACTACTTTTTTTTTAAAAAAAGGATGTCTGTTCCTAGGAGTGTTGTATTAAGTGTACCATGTGCAATACAAATGCTGTTGGCTATTCTCACTTGGATTCAGAAACTTCTTAAGCTTTATCCTGCTCTCTTGAGTGTCCTTCTTTGCAGGCTTACAAGATAAAATGTCTGTATCATCACCAACTTTGTTACCCTTTTTCAAAATACTAGTAGTTACACTGTAATTCATGTTTTATTACAAATAATGCTGCATTTTACCTCTTAGTCTGATCCTGCTGAGTAGGTTTTATGTATCTTCTCTGGTAGGCTTTGCATGCTTTGAAATACTGATTTTATTAGTTATGTTTCTTTGAAAGCCCTCACAGAAGGTAGCAATTGGCTAATTAGAAAAATTTTCCACGTGTCATAAAACTAAATAGCCACATCCCTCTTGCAGAACATGTCTCCACTGTGGTAGACAGGATACAGAAGCTACTTCAGGCAAAAAGAAGTCAGGGCAGCCAGTGCTTTCTTTGACGGATCCTCTCTAGCTCCTCCGCCTGACAGCCACTATGTGGCAAAAGTGGCTCACTTTGCCCAGAGTGCTTGAAACGCATCATCCGTGATTCCTGCCCATGTGCCAGGGAAACCAGTGGTGAATAAGCAAGCCTTTGACTTCTACTGTGCAACAAAGCTGCTAAAGAAAAAAAACATGACATTGTCTCTTGCCTTCAACATAGAGAGATGGGCAACGAAACTATGGACATCAGTAACTGACCAATGTGTCAAAAGCTGAAAATCATCAGCACATGAAATCCTACAGGATGAATCATGCAGGCTCAGAGAAGCCTGTCGGATCACCGTAAGGCTCAGCTAGGTTCTGGAAGAGAACCCTGACGGGGATTCACTGAGCCCTAGATTTAATTCTTTCAATTTTTATGTTTCATCTAGTAGTCACCATCAGAAGCAGTATCAAAGGAAAACTGAAAAGTTCATGTTTCAAAATATCTCCTTTCTGCTTTATATTTGCTGAGTCTCCCTTTAAAGAAACCCTGGAATCATTTTCCCACTGATTTCCTTTCCTCTTTATGTAAGTTCTTTTACCGTATTCATCACTGCAATATTTTATGGTACTTTCAAGGAACCTGGCTAACTTCTGTAATGTCCTTGCTTTTATCTCCCCTCCTCAGGGAGAGAAGTGTCTACATTGGAGCCCTTTGTCTGAAATGGTTTTGAGATGTAATGCCACAAAAGTGAATGTCTATATGTCAAGAAATTTCTGTTAAACACCAGGGTAAAAAAAAAAATGCACATTGCACAAAAGAAGTGGGAGATTGTGAGGTTAAAAGGAAGGTGAGATTATGAAAGGATGGACGCCAAGGAAGAGTGTCAAATTTTGACTCAAACCTTAAAATATATTGAAAGTGTTCAAGGCCTTAAATTATGTGTGTTCTCAGTACACGTTCTCTGGGATCAGTTAACAATGCTGTCAGTAATTAGATGTAACTTGCTTTCTAAAGTAATTGACCATGAAGATTTGCAGCTGAAAGTGAGTTAATAAAAAATACAATGTACATTTTAAATGTGTGTCATTTCACAAAGTTAATTTGCTGTTTAGAGTTTAAAACATTCACATTTTAACTAAATTGCCTAGAGAAACAATACCTCAGAAACATGATTCATGTTTTTTATGGAACATTACTGCAGGAGGGTAGGAAACACTAACAATTGAGAAATGTGTAAATGCAGGGGTTAACAGAAACATCATCCTGCTGACAGACCCTCAACACTGATGATGCTGGCTGTGAGCTGAGTTAGGGATAGAGGAAGTACAGGAGCTGTTGATTCTTAATTCTCTTTGTTGTGAGCTTATTTTCAGCTCTGTCTTTGAAGCCATGATTTCTTGGACCACAGTCTGCTGTTGAGTTATCTGCCAGAGTCTCTCAAATGAGAAATGCCCAAGTGCAGGTCACTATGGAAAACGGTTTGTACCATACAAGCATCTTCTTGCACAAATAAAGTGGTATTGCAAAAAAGAGGTTTATTCAGGCTTTACATTGCTTTGCTTTTGATTCTTACCCAGGAACAAGGCATTCTGACTATCCTCTCCGGGAGGCAATCAGAAGGACACATCTAGGAAAACTTCATGAGGTGACAGGGGCAGCCCTGGCCCTCGTTAACATGGGGGGCCCCCTCCCAGACACAAGACCTGCTCCCGCAGACGGGGCTCTCTGCCTCCCTGCAGTGGGAAAAGGGGGTGAACTCGGGAGAGTTTTAAAATCAGAAGTGGTACAACACTAGGACATCAATCAGCAATGTTACTTAAGCACCCTATAGCACTTCAGATGCTGCAAATGATCCAGCTCAGATCAAAAGGTTGTTTAGCAATGATCTGGAGAGGTTTGGGGGAAAGAGAATCTTACTTATGTATGCTGGTTTTTTTATTTCTCCAGTTGTAGTTACTGGATTTCTTGTCATGTCGTGAGCTGCACCATGTAGAGAGGAGAAAAAAATACAACTAGAGACTGAGCTGGAGAGGTTCTTCTTGTTAAGTGAGAATTGGCTCTGCCAAGGGAGCTCATCATGTAATCCTTCCCACAAGCTGATTAAACTCACTCTTATCAGTTGCTGCTGCCATTACTGTTCCTAAGATCAACCACTCTGCTGACTAGAATTTGCTGCTAATTTTATGCCTAACTTTATCAATTAGCAGTGTATTACTATAAGGAAAAACTTTCATAAGTTATATAAAGGGATACTCCATGCATTAAGACATTATAGCTTCAAGGTTAAATATCTCTGCATCTGGATTAGAGGTCTCAAATTTTTAAAGCTATTTTACTGCCTTGAATGACAGACAAAGGCTTCCTGGGATTTTGAAAAAGCACTGAGAGACTTAAACCTTTTGCAAATCTCTTGTATTCCACTACCTACTGTTTCTGAAACCTTAGATGGACTTCGAAATTGGGCTCTAAAGCTGTGTACCACGCTGGAAAACAGAGCTAGTGGGCACAGAGTTTCACCTTCACCCCAGAGAAGAGAAAAATGCTGAAGCATTTTAAACCTGCTTTATGCAGAACTAAGTGTGCTCCTTTTGGGTGCCTGCAAAAGAAAATTTACAAGCTGTGACACTTCAGGAGACATGATGGCAAGTTGATCAAGTATGCAAAGTAAAAGCTATAACAAAACTGCAAGGTACAAAAGCTTATAATGGACTGAGAAGCAACATAGTTTCTCAGTCATAATATTTCTCCTGAAGATCTGTGTATTTGTGGAGCCCTTGCTTAACAGCTAAATGGATGAGTGTTTTTTAAAACTTTAATGCTGTGCCAGTAAAACAATGACATTAATAATATTTTTTTTGAGTGATATTAATATTTGCTCTTACAAAAGGTGAAAAATTGCCAAAATGGGGATGCAGTTAGTTCTTACAAAAACAAATAACAGAAAAAAGGCACCAAGAGGGAAAAAGAAACTTAATGACCTCAAAGAACTTTCTAATTTTTCAACTAATGTCAGTACAGAAAGTGCAGCTGATCCTTTACCACTGAATGACTGACAGGAGTATTTAGTTCTTCAGTGCACAGTGACCTGCTGTGTTGCACTGAGATTACTGGCTTTTCTTTCTAAGCCAACACTCTTTAGATCTCTGCAATTTAAATAACTTTGTGCATGCCCTGGGTGGGAATTGGCAGGCAGTGTCCATATTTGAGCATGGAGCAATCTCCTGAGGATGAATTCTCCAAGACTGCCCGTGAGCCCTTACTTCCTAACATTTGTCCAGTTGACAAATGGGTAAATCCTTGTGTGGTTTACATGAGGGTGATGTAGCTTGACAGTGTCAGTTGGGACGAATTTGGTTACTGCTGCACCTTGAGCGAGATGGGAGGAGGAGGTGTGAACTGTGGATGGATGGAGAAGCTCAGATGGGCTCATCTCCTCCCACACCATTTGTCTGAAGGCTAGGGATCCAGTCTGAGCCAGGAATCTGGCTGACACTGTCATCAATAGAGGAAAACCTGTACCAATTCCATAGTGACAGCAGAAGGATTGATAGAATCTTCCTTTGCTGGTGAAAGAGGAAGCCCAGATGGCTCTTTCAGACTAGGTTTTTAAACTTAGAAAAATGTAGTTATATGAGATGTATGACATCTTTCTGAGTAGCAATTAGTGCTGGGAAGGCAGTGATCTTTACTTGTCCCCTGTAGTTCTACCCAGTAGTAGAAAGTGTCTCTGAAATCTGTGTGGCGGAGAACAGCTTCCTCCAATGGCATCTCCATCCCTACCAAGATCAGTACAGTTGGAAGTCTTTCCTAATTTCTTTAAAAGAAAAAACAGAATCCAACTCTAGTGGTAAACTCTGTAATAGATTTTCAGCAAGTAATAAGTCTGGAAACTACTGAAGACTTAGAGGAGGGCAAGTGACCTGTGCTTTTAAGGGCCAGGGGACAAACTAGGCAAGAGTGTCTAATTATAGTCTGTGTTCCACGCTAACCAGAAACAGAAACCAATGAGAATCTTACAAGGAATCGCAAAATTTCCAAACTAGTCTTGCAGACTTGTGAAATTTGACTTTTGAAATGAGATTTGAATGAGCAGTGTGTGGGTGTCCAGTCTTACAAAATTCAGCATATGGCTAGGAGCTGATGCCAGGGTTATTGATTTCCTCCCACTTATATTTTCTAAGCTACAAACCAAACAATTTAAACGTGCTGAAATTTCTTCAATTCATTGGTTAAGCAAGTAGTTAATATATTTTTCTCTCTGTTAACTATATTCTACCCTATGTTTGGCTTTGTTCACACTCAAACCACCATAAAGCACATCTGCAATAAATTATTGCATGGCAAATTTATTGGTTTCCTTTGACTTGTGTTACCAGAGTGGTTAGTCATTGATATCTCATCATTTGGAACCTTTTTTATTGGATTACTTTTTTCTTCTCAACTGTAAAATACTATCTTAAAACGATTTTTTTTTTTTAAAGGAATTTTAGAACATGTGAAAACTACCTCACAACAGTTATTTTTCCTTATATTTACTTTCCTTCCCCATCTTCACTGCATCAGGTAATTTAGATAGTTCTTGCTGTATTTCTCTTTGTATAAAAGCAATTTATATTTATCCGTATGGCCACCATAGATACCAGAAGATCTCTGTGTGGTACCAACTTGTACTGCATCAGTTGCATCTTGTTGAAATGCCCTAAAATAAATGGGAAAATTACATGCTATTCGTTTCACCTGTGGGTTCAATGAAGATGATTAAACTTCCAATGTAAGTTAAATGCATGTTAAGACATTTCACGTGCATTAAGGCAGAAACTTCTGCCAAATCCTTTTAATTGATTTTATCCTTTCTTAAGAAGAATTTTAAAATTTTTCATCTAGCAGGAATTTGTAATTTCCTAATTTCCTAATTCAGAAGTCACACCACTTCAGGTTAAAAATGCCCAAATTAAAAGACTGAAATGGAGGAAGTCAAAGTTTTGTTACAACTAAACATCAAGAAAGCAGAAAGACCTACAAAGAAACTACTTTTTCTTTCCAAGGAACAATATAAAACCTGGCAGACTATTTTAGAAGACCCGGCTGATGTGAGGATCACACTGTCTCGAGGCCTTGATTGACCACTCAGCTGTGTTTCAAGGCCTCACTATGCTCATATAAAGCAAAGAGGCCCAGAATAAATTAGGCAACTTAAAATATTGAAAGGCCATTTTCAATATGAGGCCTTATTGAAAAACATTTTAGTTTGCATTTACCAGATCACTAGGTAGCTCTTCCAGAATGAGCAGCAGAATCTGCATCACACCTGCAACTTTCCATTAGTGGGACAAGGAGGACCCTGCCTGGTCCCAGCTCATGACACAGTCGGGTTCCAGTGTTGCTTTTCCTTGAGTGAGTTTCTACCTCTGAGAAATGCCCTGTGGTGATGACAGCGAGCAGCGTAACTTCCCACTCCTCCTGCTGCACACCCTTTCTTTCATCATGGGGAGAAAAACCACTTCATTCAGCTTTTCACCTACTACTATCCCAAAATCATGCCTACAGCTAGCTGCACTTTCCCTGTGTTTCTCCAATACAACATTTACTACTGCCCCTTTTCTTGCTTGAGGACCAAGCACGGGCTTTACCCAACAACAGACACATTATGACATTGTTCTGGTTTAAATATTAAAGGTGAACCCCAACAAACCGGAGGACAGAATTGCTCTCTACTACCCCCCCCAACCCCCACACCCTCCCAAGGGAAGACAAAAAGGGGAATACAAAAGAGAGACTTCAACTTTGGAAATTGAAACTCGAAACAAGTTCACTATAACACAAGTAAAAAAAAGGTAAAATGGGGGGGGGGGGGAAGGAGTGGGTAAATGTTTATATACAAATCTACAAAACCGATCTTGATGATAGCAGGGATATGGGGAACGCAGGGCCGCTCCAGGAGAGGTCCCCGGCTCCTCACAGCACCCGATGCAGTTGGATTCTGGAGCAAGCACGTGGGAAGCCAAAGGAAACCAGCAGCACACCCGGCAGGGGAAGAGGAGTAGGAGGAAGGAGACAGCGGCTTCCAGCTCTCCTGGCTTTTATAGATTGTGACAGGAAGTGGGCGGGAATACTGACCCCTGCCAGTCTCTCAGGGTGCTAAGGTCCCTCTCTCTCTCCAATAGGTGTCCAACACCATGCCACGGTTTCCCAAACCATAACAAACCTCCAGCACTTGCTCTGCAGTTCTAAATATACACAGGTCTAGGAAAAGCTGATGCCTTCTTGCCTGAACTTCTCTCATTAAAGAACATAAGAAAGACTTAGATAAATCCCCACATCCCAGTTTGAAAGCTATGGGGACCAACTTGAAAAAGAAATTAAGGACCTCAAACATTCAGCTGCAGCTTTTCTTGGATTAAAGCTGTAGCTGTCTGGCTGCCAGAGAGCAGACAGCAATAAGGCAGATGCTGCCCTGGCTCCTCTATGTCCACTGTACAAAATTAAATCCCAGCTCTGGCCAGTTAGCACCAAACAGTGAGAAAACCTGTCAGCTGGAGCCTTCATTAGACTCATTTGCTCTCCCAGCAGCTCTTTCCTTGGAAGTGCTGCTCCTGCCGTGTAACTGCGGGACCCGCTGCCATGCCATGCCTGAAGGCAGCCCACTGCAGCACCCACCCAACAGCATCATCTGCACCCAAAATTGGGGTGCAAGAAATAGTCCTGTGAAAGCGAGGGAGGACCAAAGGGTCTTTCCTTGAATCCTGTGAAATATTTCAGCTTCGGGCTCATGCGTTCTGGCTTGATTCAGGGAGCAGAGTTTCTCTTTACCTCTTTGAACAAAAAGTATTGAATGGAACATAAAAAAGAACAACTGGGGGGCCTTAGGACATGTTTGATGGTGGTAGAGATTCCTGATAGAGCAATGGCATTGGTTGCTTATGGGAGTGCTTTATACCCACACCCAACATGCTGCAAAGTACAGCACAAGAGCCTCCAGAGAGCCATCAGCTAATAATAAAATTGCTAACTATAATTACACAGCAAGAGGAAGTCAATTATTTTCGTTCACAAATTGTTTTACAATATTAAAAATATTCATTTTTTCAAAGGCTCCTTCCTGCAGCAAGTAGCTTCTACACAGGAATTGAGAAGAGAGTGCAAGCTATGTTTGCTGCTTGAGTAGGCAAGGACAGTGTTGACTGCAAATACCAGGACCTTTAGGAAAAGCAGGAGAGTAGAAGCTGAGAAGGTTCAAAGAGGTTAAAATCAAGTCCCTCTGATGGCATTTTTAAGAGACAACTCACCAGATGAAGTGATTTGAACTCCTGTTGCTATTATTAAAATGTGAGGATTATTTTTTTTTCTTTTTCTCTTCAACTACCCTTCACTGGATGTGTAAATGCTGTAAATGTTGTCCTTATGAAATGTATTTTTGACAGCCTTTTAATTATAATAATTAAAAACTGTTTACAAAGTCAGACAAAAAGAGGGTTGAGCTAGATCAGCCTGTGACTTTCCCTGCCTAAAGGTTCCTGGTGAGAGAGCCAGTAACAGTTTTTCTCAGTGAAAAAGTCTTGCCTCTACAGCAGCAACTGCCATGGCCTGATGGAGCATTTTATGCCTGCAGAAAATTCCGACATATTATATTGTCATACCCGTGATAGTATAAATGACCTCAGGCCTTGAATAAAATACAGTAACTGGATTATCTATTTAAATGATTAAGCAATGAGTTAGGGACAAACCTCCCCTGTCATTTCTGTGTCTGCCTTCTCTGCCAAGTACACAAAGAAAACATGAAGACATCAGTATGAGATGCATTTTCAGTCTGGGAGCTTTTAGAGAAATTACAGGGTTCTGCAGAATTTCATTCTCCATTAAGATTGACTAGTGTTAACATGGAAAGGAAAGATCCCTTGTACCTTTTTCTCCTTTGCAAATCTGCATGCAATCTGTTTAGGCAGAATGTTTTATCTAATTGAGAATAATTACTCTATAAACTCAAGCTTGCCATTTCCTTTTTGTGGCAATCCAGTGTCGGCCTAAAATTAATGTGCGCAAAGCAGAGAGGTGCTGTGATATTCTGTGGATAGAAAGGATGTCCCTTGTCCTGACCCACAGAACCATCATAAACAAATGAACAGTTTCTACTTGGCACTATTTGTGAACTAAAAAAAAAAAAGAAAGGTATTTTGACATTTTTTTATTTTCTTGTCTATCCACTTCAACTCGTCAATGTAGATTGACCTTTAAAAGCCAGGAAGACAAAAGGCTTAGGGTGAACACTTCCCCAGTGTTCAGAGAGGCTGACTGGCCATTGCAAGATGCTCCAGTAGAGACTCAGTAAACTGTGGCAATCAGATTCTAAAAATCAGCACAGCTGATTTCCCAAAAAAAGATTTTAAAAAACAAAACTCCTATCTCTGCCACGGTCGAGATGCACTGTTTAATACATTAGGGCTTTAACTTTTAACCATTTGAGAATCAACCGGTAACTTTCTAACATGTAACCAAAGAAACAAGGTGGGATGGAGGGGAGGGAGTCAAGTGGTCTATTATTTACAAGTCATGTGTACTGATCTTTCTCATATGACCACAAAACACATTCTAGCAACAGTGCCATATGCTCTTTTATTATATGTTTGTGGCTTCATATGGCAGAAATTCTTCCCCTCTTTCTGTTGCTTGTTCCTCCCCAAACAGCTGTGAAAATCTCCATAAAATCACTCTGTTATTTACTACTTCTAAGCAGTTTATTACCTTCCAAACTCTTACAGCCAGTTGTACTGAAAGATATTTCTGCACCAGGAGCTCACATGTACAGCCGACCTCTCTTCTATGGTTTTGACCCAGCAACTGGTCCTGTGCTGAGGATTTGTGCATTTGCTTTTTCAGGGTAACTTTCAAAGCTGTGTTTGGAGCAAGCCTCTGTCATGGTCAAAGGATTCTTTGCTCCTCCCATAGCCAGCCTACCACAGGGAGGAACAAATTCAGATTAGAGCCATCGTGTGTGAAAACTCTCTGAGTATTACCATACATTTTGTATACACAGTGGCTGTAAAGGGAAAATTAGGAATGGTTGTGGAGATTATATCAATAATCTTGGGCCTCCTACAGTGGGCTGGTCTCAACCTTTAATACTTCTCATCAGCCAAAAGAATTCCTTATTTTCAAATATGTCCCTGAAAGCAGGATGGAGGTGAGGTAGATGGTATACAATTTAATGAGTCACTGTGTGCCAGCTGGCCTATGGCCGGCCGTATAGGAACCAATTGACCATGGCATGACATTAAAAATGTTGACCCGATGCTGCCATTCGGGTTGAGCATTAGCAGTGTGGCTCAGTGATTTACTCTGTGCATCAGTATGCAATGCGAATACAGCATGTAGAGTCTGGTCCAAATGTGACTTTCAAATTTATTGAGAAATGTCAAAGAGTCCTTGAAGGCGAAATGCTTCAGCTTAGTGCAGGATGTTGTGTTCTGTGCCTAAACTTCATTAACATTTCCACACAGTTCAGTTTCCTTAGATTTCAATAAAAAATAAATTCTTTTCAAGGGCTGTTTTTCTCTCACGCTCACCAGTCCTGAACCCCAACCCTTGCTCAAAGGCTGTACTTTGGCCCCTCACCCTGGTAAGCCCCTTCCAATGCAGAAAGGCACAGCTGCTGAGGGCTCACAGATTTCAGCACATTCGTCAGTAGCTGCCTGTGTGAGGTCAGACATCTGCTGTGTGCAGAAACACTGCCTACAGAAGCACAATACGCAGCATTTTTCTCCTCCTGTAAGCATACTTCCACTCACTCCCCGCCAACAGAAAAGTATTTAGCTTTTAGGGAGAAGCCTCCTGAGTATTGGTTTCAAGATCCTGCAGGAGATATTTTGTGAAGATCAAGGAATCCTTACCTAGTTCCTAAACACCAAAGGGACTCTCCTTCAAACTTGAAAACCCTCTTCCAAAAATAAAAACCCAAGCTTGGACTGTTTCCCAAAGGCAAAGTGGGCTGAAAAAAAAATGCTTCTCCAATGGGAAGAATTTGCACTCTGCATGACAGCTTGACTAATCTTGACTGATGCATCTAGCAGCTATTAGCTGCAACACTAATGGTACTACAGACAGACAGGTAGGGAAGGGAGCTTTTATCAAGGCCCACAGCTTTGAAGTCAGATTTCAGACCAGCAGATGCTGACAAACACTTTCCTTGATGGAGGAAGGTATCATAATTTTCTCATTTCTGACTGAAAAAAGTCCCAGGAGCTCTTTCTCTCTTAATTATAAAGTCCTCATGGAGCACCGCGTTGTCCCCTAGCTCTAGTGGGCTCTGTCTCCTGCATGCTAAAAACCTCTTCCAAGAAAAGCACCCCAGTTAAATCAATGAAAATGTTGCCTGAATGAGTATCTGGCCATCTAGATGTTAAGCTGAGTGGAAAGATCCTTAGATGATTGATTTCCAAGCCTCTCAGCATCAGGGTATCCTGTTCCTCAATTCTCTGCTCAGGGCCTGAGCCAGAAGACAATTATGTGCAATCTCATAAGCACAGCGTGGGAGGAGCACACAGAGTCTCTTTCACAGCTGGCCCAAATCACTGGGGTTGGCTCTGGTTTGGTACACATTTTCAGCTTTCTCTAAAGGGGCTCTTATTGCTGGAACCACAGAGGACCCCCTGGTTTTCTTCCCACTAGTGTTTCTAGAGGTGTCTTATCAGGGGTCTTTTCTGCTCCTGCTTGCTGCTCCACAGCAGAAAAGGAGATATCTGTGATGCTTCAGACCAGTTTGTCCAGGTCAGCCCCAGCATTGCAGAGCTGCTTGGAGTGACACTGAACTCCTCCTGCCCCCTCCCAAGATAAGGAATTTTCCCACCTTTACTGGTACATGACCCCCCACTTCCAGGAGGAACCTGCTTTTCCTCTCAAAATATGAGATACATTTTTTTCCCCCAACTGTCTTCTAGAGAAGACTTGTTTTCCAGGGGATTATCCTGCCATAGGCAAGGATCACAAGACACTTCTCTGTCACTGCTGCTGTCACTGGAGGGCTGCAGAATCAGCAGGAGTCATTGAAAAGAGCTAAAATATGACTGAACACAGCTGATGGTCCGAGGAGTACTGCAGCAGCAAGTGGTGGCTAGAAGACCAACAGAGGCAAGAGAAAGGGGCAGGCAAGTGCAGGGCAAAGGTGGTATTTTCTGGGAGGTGGAAGAGAGCGATGCCTTATCAAGAGAGTTTTTTAGCCCTGTTGGCTGATTTCTGAGGGACATGACACTGCCTAGCCTCTGGCTTGGTAAAATTCACTTGATTTTCCCACCTCCTGCAAGGTCTGCTTTGGTGTAACCAGAGTAGCAATGCTGGGTGTTCATCAGCACAGGGGGAAGGCATATCTGAACCATTTCTGTCTCCAAGAGTCAAATATATACTGGTGTTGATTCCAAGCTTCCTTCAAAAATTCAAATGGTTTCAAAAGTAGTGAGAACAAAGAAGAGCTTCTAGGTTTTATAAAAGTCCTCTCTACCTTAACTATGAAGGTTCACTTAAGGTTATTTTTTGTTAGAATGAGAGGAAGGCTTTGCTATTGCCAAGAACCTTTTCTTGAGCGTGATAGTCCTGCTTCAAACAGATGCAAACAGGAGTGTGGGCACAAACACCATCTGCCTCTGGCTGCTCTGTGCCACTGACCAGGCTCAGAAATGTCCTCCTCTTTCAGACTCTGCCTTTTGGAAGTTATCCACAGTCGTTCCAAGGCAACTACTGCCCTCCCTCATGGCATAAACAAAGTCTGAATTAATTATTCAGTGTGGCTCAAGACATTTTAATAATTGAGCATGAAAGCCTAGGAAAAAAAAAGCTAATGCTCTTGGTACCTTTCCCAACAATCAGGCTTGCCAAACAGAAGAGTTGTGTGGAGGGAAGATGACTCCTTTTCTACTTGCACATCAGAAGTTGTTAGAGAAGCTGTGTACAGGGCTTCTGCCAAGTGATCCATGCTGCTGCGCCCCATACAGCACTCAGGGAAAGACATCAAAATCTCCCCATTTCCAGTAGTCTTCCAAGGGCAGACCTATGCACTCCCTTGAGACAAGTGCAAGCTCAGACACAGTCCTGGTCTAGGTCAGCATCTCTACCACAGACATGCACTCTGAAATGAGCTTCCTGATTTACTGGGCTAAAGGTGCAGCCTGCAGTGCAGTTTTTATCTAAATACCAGTTCCCAAGCAGCCTTCTGCAGTCTAGATTGTCTTGATAGCTTTCTTGTGCTCTCCTACAGTTTCTTAGTCCTGCAATTCTTGCCTCTGTGTCTCCTCCATTCCTACATATTGCTGTGGAAGTGAAGCAGAGACACCCACCCTCAGACCCACCATGTCTCCATAGGCAGAGATACTGTCTTGCTTGACATGTCAGTTCCCATTGCCCAGAGTGCGTTTTACTTTACCAACAAGTTACCCACTTGAGTGAGGCAGTTCAGCTGGGATGCCTGTGAGTGGTTTTCAATAAACCCTGTTTTGGCAATGTTCATGCTATTTCAATTGCTAATACATTGGCCTGGTTTCCAAAGCATTGCCATGAGAGGAAAAAAAGCCATAGTTGATATTTATGCTGTAGCTGGGCACTATATCGCATTTTCCCATCGCTGTGCTCTGTTTTCCACGTACAAAAACAAATAGAGTACATGCTCATGGCTTATTTCCTTTTTACACCTCTACTTGGGCCTCATGGTTAGAGATGCATTTGCTACTACTTTACAAATTTCACATGTCACAGCTTGTGCAAGTCACTTCTTGTCCTGTGACATGCACGTCAGGGAAGAGTCTGGCTCCCTCCACTATGTCTCCTCCAAGCAGGCAGCTGAAGAGGGCAGTAAGCTCCCATCATCTCGAGCTCTTCAGTGGCCGGGATCTGCCCCAGCTCCCACTACCCTTCCTGTGCTGCAGCCCCACCTATCCTTGTGCCCTCCACTGGACTCATTCCAGTGTGGCAATGTCCTTCTCTTACTGTGGAGCCCTAAACCAGACCCAGCGCTGCAAGTGTAGTCTCAGTGGGGGAAGAGAGATGAAGAGCCACTTACCTGGTCCTACTGGGCTGAGAGACTTGATTTAGTAATGTGAGTCCTGGGCTCACCAAACCCAGTCATGTCACAGAATCACAGAATTGTCACTGTTGGAAAAGACCTCTAAGATCACCAGATCCAACCATCCAGAACCCATACTGGTTCATATTTGTCTCACACGTCTGTCACGTGAGTTTTGAACTCAGCATTTTGACACCAGAGCTCTACATTTTTCTTACATTTGAACAAGAGCTCAGCGCTGCTGTGGCCCTGCAAGGGTTCTACCCCTCCCACAGGAAAGAAGATTATGTCTCCCATAAAGAACTATTTACTGAACAGGCAGGGGAGACAAAATGGACACCTCGGGCTGTCAATCAAAGACAGCAGCAAGGACAGTATCCCGCCCAGAGACTGCCAGCCCTTAGGTGGGAAAACTGCAACAGTGTTACCCAATTCGAAAGCTGCCAGGGGACTAAGGCAGAAGAACCAGCACAGCTGCTACATAATTGGTGTTTACATGACTGGATTAAAACCAAGCAACAATCAGGAACTGGGGAGCAGGCCCCTAGGAACTATAAAGGGAGCTGCCTGCTTGCCTGGTTGCTACTGGCTGTCGGGAGCTGCTGCTGGTTGTTGGGAGTTGCTGCTTGCCTGCTAGCCATCATCAAGATGTGGGAGTTCAAGAGTCGCTGATCATCACTGGAAGTCTCTGTCTATGGGGAACTGAGGAGGAGGAGGACCTCACTCACTGTGGAAGTCATCACGGGGCACCTCAGGAGCCGTGACTATCTCCCGCTGCGTCAGGATAGTAAGAACACACACCTTAATCTTTCTTGCTGTCCTGTCACTTAAGCACTCTCTTTCCCCAGGGAAAAATAATTTGCCTCACACCGTCACACACAGAGGCGACCCCAACAAGGGGGAAACAGCAATGCGCTTTATATCAACCCTCTATATCATAATTGTTTTCGTCTTACCCTTTCTCCCTACATGTCCTATCCGCGAATTACACTACATATACACCTAAGTACCCCTGCCCTTTTATTCTTCTCCTTCACTTGTACAAATGTCATCAAAATTCTTAAAGTAAAACACTTAAAACACATCCTGGTGCCCTCATCCCTTTTCGTGTGGACGTGCGTGCTACCCGTGGGGGGGAGGTTCCCAGCAAATCGTAAAATCAAATTAAGGGCTAGCCGCTCGAGCCCATCTGGCCACTGTAGGACCCCACATCATGGACCCTGTGGACCATGACAGGCCCCCAAGGAAATTATGCCAGTGCAGTTAAATATATTTGTATTTTTAAGTGGACAATACAAAAGCATCCAGTATTATTGTCCATTTAGTACATTTATGCCTTCTAAAGGCACCCTATCTTCATTTTTCAGACCCCTGAGATGCTAAAAGCTGCTGCGTTAATCTTCAGGATCCCCTTTTTTCCATTGACTTTCATGAAAATGGTAAGAGAAACATATACCTAAGAACACTGCTCTTATAATTCAAAGTTGCGTGCCTTTTAATGTTATCATTAAGAGATTGTCACTAGTTGTTAAAGACAGAAAATATACCACAGCATTAATTACTACCAACAGTTTAGAAATTGTTTTTTTCAAGTTTCACTACACTTAAAAGTCACATACTACCACTGCCAAATCTCTACCAATTCTGCCCTGTGAACTGGGTTAGTCTTAGCCTTGCTGCCCTCACCACATCCTTCTGATTTATTGCCCCCCTAAACCTGGCAGACAAATTAAAGAGAAGACTATTCACCATTGAAACTGTGGACACTGCAGTAAGGTGCCAGCTTAGCTCAGAGATGGGCTTGAACAAGGGCCAGATCCAGCAGGATTCCAGAGGCAAAGGTCCCTGGAAGCCCACCACCTTCTCACTCTCACTATGGGAATGCTGTGGCATCCACTACACTGGGACTTTGAAACCTCTCTGGACTACAGCACTGCCTGAAATAATAAGATCACAGCTCAGTCCTGCTCAAGCCTAAGACCTAAATGACTGTGTAGATTCCAGCTGCCCCTGGTGCAAAACCTATCATTCTTACTTATGTGAATAAGATACATGACCTGTGATTATTATATACACACTCTAAACTGCCACATTGCAAACTGTGGCCAATCTATGTAATATAATAGATGACAGTTTAACTCCACACATTACAGGCATTGTCATAGTTACTTCAGTGCCAAATTATGGTTTGTGTTCCTTGATGATCTTTTTTCCCCCTTAAGTTGTCTGTCTATTGCTGCTTGAAGGGCTCCTTCATTCTGGATTGTAAAACTGTGATCTGATTATTGAATGACAGACCACTGCAATCAGCTCGGTGGAAACTTACATCCAAATATTTACTCACTGACGTATTCAGTCCTCAGCAACTCTATTATTAGTTTTATTGAGTTTATTTAAATGCAGATGTGAGTTAGAGCAAAAGTATGAAAGAAAATAATTTCCCACTCTAAAAGGAGCGTGAGTTATCAAAGCTTATAAATCCGATGAAGACTGACTGAAGCAAAGCAAAGGCTTGCACATCACCTATTGCTAAAATAGAATAAGAATCATGGAATCATAGAATAGTTTGGGTTTGGAAGGGACCTTAAAGATCATCTAGTTCCAACCCCCCCCTGCCACGGGCAGGGACACCTCCCACAAGCCCCATTCAGCCGGTTCTTGAACACTTCCAGGGATGGGGCTTCCACAGCTTCTCTGGGCAAGCTGTTCCAGTGTCTCACCACCCTCACAGTAAAGAATTCCTTCCTAATATCCAATCTAAATCTACCCTCTTTCAGTTTGACCATTACTCCTTGCCCTCTTGCTACAGGCCCTTGTAAAAAGTCCCTCCCCAGCTTTCCTGTAGGCCCCCTTCAGGTGTACTGGAAGGCCACTATAAGGTCTTCCCAGAGCCTTTTCTTCTCCAGGCTGAACAAGTCAACTCTCTCAGCCTGTCTTCATAGGAGAGGTGCTCCAGCCCTCTGATCATCTTTGTGGCCCTCATCTGGACTCACTCCAACAGGTCCATGTCCTTCTTTTGTTGGGGATCCCAGAACCGGACACAGTTGTCCAGGTGGTGTCTCACAGGAGCAGAGGGGAAGAACCATCTCTCTCGACTCTTTGGTCACTCTTATTTCGATGCAGCCCAGGATATAGTTGGCTTTGTGGGACCCTGCACTTGGTCTTACTGAACTTCATGCAGTTTGCACAGGCCCACCTCTCAAGCCTGTCAAGATCCCTCCATGGGTCTCCCTTCCTGGGTGTCTTCTGCACCACACAGCTTGGTGTTGACACCAAACTTGCTGAGAAGTCATGGTGCCATCTCATGCAATTGAAACTCTCTGTGGATCCACAGTTGGCTGGGGTCATTGCCTGCCCCACAGGGTGCAGTGGTGGTTATCCTTAGAGGGCTGTGGCAGAGCCTGCCCCAGCAGCGGGGCAGAGACCCAAAGCCCTGGTGCGGGTCAGTGAGCCCCAGGGAGTGCCAGGAGCTGGTGGCTGTGGCAGTGCATGACACTCAGCACACCAGCCCACCCTGCTTCCCAGCATTGTGCAGGTCAGTTTACAGCCATGGGTTGCAGCGTGCCCGTCCTCCCTGCTCATCAGACCTATGTATGGTCACAGCTTATCTGTTTTAGAGTTATTCAGGTTTTACAGTCTGGAGCTCATGGCAACATTTCACCAAAAAAAAAAGAGAGATTAAATAATTAGTTTTAAAAACTGATTGTTAAACATCCAATTAAAAACACTGTGTCTCCTTTTATCTTTCAGTTTCATGGAAGAAATTACAAGGAAGGTGTGTGTCTGGTAAAGGTCTCTTTTGGTCCATTTTGCCCCTTTTCCAATCTTTTTCGGCCTCAGGCATACTTTCTATGCTTCGATTCCTCCGTCAGGATGGAGGGATACTTTCTGAGATGTGTTCAGTTTTCTCCTTTGTGTTAGGGTAGGTGAGAGACTCTTTGGGTGCAGTTCTGATTATGTTGTGGTACAATGCAAAATGTTCCAGTTTGCTGAAAGCATTATGGTGTCTGGTGATTATCCTTTTTTTCTTATCTCTCTGAGTCATAGAATAAACAGAATAAGTGGTAAATGGTAAGTGAGGATTTGCAGTTGAGCCAGTGTTATGTTGCCTTTTTTTCTGCCTTTTATGAAGGACATAGAAGTCCTTGGCAGAAATAGCTGTAGATCTGTTCAATGAGCAGCTGCTTGGTTGCTTTTATCTGCTTGTTTTATCCTTTGGTAATCAATGACAGATTTTAGCTTTGATCTGACTGTTTGTAAGAAACAAAAATGACACTTCCTCCCAAGTAAAATCACTACTTCAACTTGCAACTGATTTAAAAATGTAAAAGGACATAACCTAAACCAAGCTCTTCCAGACTGAAGGAGGAGTCCTCTCTTTAAAGGCTCATGCCTTTAAGCTGGAGTAGGTAATTTTAAAATTTTCTGAGCATGTTACAAGGCAATATATGAATGAAGTTATTTTTACTCTGTGATTTGAAGTTGTCTTAATCAATCAAACTGAAGCCAAAGTAAAGTTGGTGAAGCTGAAAGTCAGTGAGAAGTTTCTATGTCTGCAGTACATCAGTGCTTACCAGCTCCCTGTCTCTGCTGAGCTCAGTTTTGCTTTAGCAAGAGTCAGCTGCCCTTCCAAATGTGGAATATAAGTCTGCCACTGAAGGTATTAGCCAGTTGTAGCAGAGTTTATTTGACTGGAAATGAACCTTTAAAGCACATTTTGAAGACTCTTTTATCTGTGTATTGAAAAATGCTAAAAGGACCTCAAGTGATGTAATTTCTACTAATGGTTCCATCAGTGACTAATGGCTTTGTTTAGATCCTGTTACAAACTCCTCATAATGCTAATATGAATACAGTGCTCAAGGACACTGTGCCCTTCATTTATTACTTTTCTGGTATATGTGTTGTTTGTATGACCAAACTTATTTCACCAAAATTACCTGGGAGGACATTTCATAACACTTATAGATTGTGTCGTTAGGAGAAAAGGTATCGAAAAGAAACATCAGTTGTGCCCAGCACACGTTGCCTCAGAAATGTCCCCTCTCTCTGCCAGCACTACACAAAATTCAGAAATCTGCATGGAAGCAGGTGCACCATTCCTTCATTCCTTCACCTTGTGAATTAAATGCCAATAACACTGCATCATGCTTATTGCTTCCTCTCTTATTTGGAAGGCTGGATTCACTATGTGGGAGGACTAGCAAGGGACGGGAGCCTGCTTTAACCACAACCTGTTTGCTACACTTCAGT
Organism: Hemiprocne comata; assembly: GCA_020745705.1. Lineage (NCBI taxonomy): Eukaryota > Metazoa > Chordata > Aves > Apodiformes > Apodidae > Hemiprocne > Hemiprocne comata. The sequence continues at coordinate 27,638,468 of CM036587.1, forward strand.
GCCCCTGGGAATTTCAAGGCTTTATTTAGCATTTGAGACAGGTAAATATTAGTGCAAGGTGGCAATCAGAACTTTAATTTTACTGGAAATTTCACTAGTTTGAAGTTTGTTTTCTACATTTACCACATGACAATTTTGATGAAACAAATATTTGAGGAAAAGGCTGGGAGGGAGGTAAGGAAGGTAAAATGTTTAATTTCACTTTGTCTTCTCTATCTCCTCCTCCAGACACAAGAATTAAGATACTTAGAAATTACAAAGTAGTTTCAAAAAGAAAGGAAAAGACTAAACATTCCCAAACAAAACAAAACAAAAAAGAGTTTAAACCGTACAATCTTTGCTACATGAATGTTCAGCTTTGCCTAAAGGGTATTTTTGAATGAAAGAATATTACACCAGGGAAATTTATCCACTTTTCCATTACTCAGTGCAATAGGATGCTCTGGTGTGGGGATGTTATGTGCTGACGGAGAGGAGGAGAGGCCAGGAATCTTCTCAGACTTTTTGCCTTCTTTGGCTGAAGCCTCTTTTCTCCAAATCTTGTGTACCTCTTTGAGAACAGCCAGGTGCATTGCATTGGTAGCCTGGAAGAGCATGGCCAACAGCACAGTTCTGCTGGAGAATTCATGGGGAGAAATTACAGCCTGTGGCCAGTCAGAAGGGTAGGAAAAAGACTCAAGAACTCATGAAAAAGAAATTAGGGGAAGAAAGATTTGGTGATTTTGTAAAAATTCAGCTTACTTACTTGGGGCTGCAAAGAGTTATTTTGCTTTTTCCTGTAAAAATTGTTTATGTGTTGGATAAAAATCAGGGTACTATTCCTGTAAAGTTACAGGTTTTGGCCATGAGTCTGGCTTATTTAAAACATGATCTGATCACTTGTTTAATTCCCTTGCACAAAGAGATTATCAAGGAGAAAAAGGTGAGATTTTCAAAGGTCCTGAGCATCTGCTATTTCTGCTGAGCTCCGGTAATGCTCACTGTCTCTCAAATAATGCTAAAAAGTTGTGATTTTCCTCGTTGATTGGTGATGAATATTAAATGAAAAGCAACTCATTAGGGCTGTTTGTATAAGCATCACACTCTGAAGTGAAATAGGAGGACCTGGAAAAAACCAAAATGGAGGTTGCATAGGGATTGTAGCTTTGAATGGGAATGAAGAGACCAGTTGTTACGTGTGTTCACCTCTTCCAAAATCATTAGAGGTGGGCTCAACATTACCACTGAAAGGGAGGCTTGAGTACTGGAAGCAGAGACACAAGCAGGCACAAATGTGCACAAGGTATGGGGAACAAAATATCAAGCTGGACAGAGGTGATTTCACAAGGCCACATGTAACCAATATTGCTTGGCTATCCTTTCTAAGGTGCTGATTCTTCATCACTGTCCCAAAGTAAGTGACCAAAGTCTGACTAGCTGGATCTTCAGCCAATTTAAGCTGCTGTAGTCCTTTGAAGTCTGCAAGGAAACACCAGTTTATAAGTGCCATGGGCCTGGCCCAGGGTTTCTAAATAAGAGTAGACATATTAATTGCATATGGAAACAGTAATCAATTCCAGATTGCATTGAGAGCCAATGGTTATAATTTAATTGTAGTTTTCCACTGTTCATGACAGTCCATGACATCAGCAGATTATTTAATTATAGCTTTCTTTCTCAGCCCAGTATTAGATGTTATTGCTCTCTGGAAAACTAGATGAAATTAATTAAGAAATGAGGTGTTAGACATTATCTTGAGATGAATAGGCCCATCTGAGAAAGTACTGAAATACTGCTGAAACTCTATCAAAAAGCTCTGACAGAATCAAAGAGGCATCAATATGATGAATGAGCCATGGTTTGTCCGAAGTGGGAAGGCTGTTTGAATGGTCCCTCATTTATTTTCAGTTTACCCTTACAGCTCCCTTACTTAGGAAAGACCTGAGGGGGTACACTAAGTCCACCCAATTTTCAATATGAATTTGTCATTCAGCCTGCTGCAAGTCTATGGTTCTGCTAAGGCATTGGACTTCAAGTGAATGGTTGTATCTCTGCCTGCTCAGTAACAGACCCATGCAAAGCCTTAAGGTGGAAGATGCTGGCATTTCCCATCAAGAAGCAACAGCCACACTTTTTTGTTTGCTTTTAAATACCCCCTTGTGATTGCCCCAACAATGATGTGATGGCCACCCTACTGAATCTGTAGCACGGTGCAATTCTGGAGCGCTTCTCCCAAACTGTTTTCTTTTCTCCAGACCAAAGTTAATCTAGCCTCTCACCCTGGCAAGTGTGTCCTAGCCATTTATAAAGCACTAACTAGAAACTTGAAAAGCTTTGAGCTGATTAAAAGCATTGCTGTAGACTGGAGCTGAAGGTTACATTAAAGAAAACATCCCTTCATGCAGTGTTTACTAGAAAGAAAACAAGGCCTTTTTTAGCACCCTTTTGTTGTTTATTTGCCCTCACAGGGGAACATTTGTCTTGCAGGTTTTGTTCCCATTTACCAGCCTCAGAGAACAGGATGTTTCTGCTTTGATCCCACCAGCAGATGTTTAACAAGTTCAGTCCAACTGGAGAGAGTGCTCCACCCTGGAACACAATGTTGCTTGTGAGCAGAGATCGCTGGCAGGTGGGACTTCATGTTAACACCTAAGAAGACTTCTGGCAAAGCTCAAAATGAGCCATCTGTGTGAAGCAAAGGAACTGGTGGACCTAGGCATCACATTTTGCCCATCTTTACAAGCTGGGGGAAAGCCTCTGCACTGCCTCAGGCTACTAGGCTGATGCTTCTTCAAGTCCCCAGCAAGTCTGACATGTCTGTCCAGTGCTGGCCTCTTCCACAGGGCTGTTTATAAGGAAATTTGGGCAATTAGCAGTAGAAGTAATAGAGAAGTTCATCTGGCAGGTCTGAAATAGCAGTAAGCCATTGCTGTATTGACCTCACTTCGGGTTAGTAAGGAGGACAGAGACCATGTTTTTTACCTAATTCTTTCTTCCTTACAGTCCAGCTCTCTGGGAATTCAGGAATTCCCAATAGACATTTGAGATTCAAAAGCACCATGGGAAGGGACTTGGGCTGCATTTGTGAACAGAAAATCTCCCATCCCTAGCAAGTGTCTGATGCTGATTGATTCAGCAAGGACTCTAGGGATGGAAGTGCAAAAGCTAACATCACCAAATTCAGGGTATTTACATTCATGCCATCCTGAGTGGAACAGGGTTTCCAAACACTGTGGTGTTCCCAGAGATGTATTATCCTATCTAAAGAAGAGAATTAAGGGCTCTAAAAAGCTAAGTGTGGTCCTGGACAAAACATTTTTGCTGTGACAAATACCTTGTGGCTAAGGATGATAGTCTTCCCTTAAAGAAAGACTACCCCCAGGGCAGAGCCACAGTGGGGCTGACAGAGGAAATCTATCCTGGGGAGACACTTTTTAAAAGTCTGAATTGATGTACTTGATATGCTGGGAACAGGGAAGCAGACAGGGATATGGAAGTTGATTATTTTTGTTTTCTTGAATATTTTTTTGTTTCAATCTTGTTTTGAAAAGGAGCTTCCTCAGACCCGTCAATTCCTGTCTAATCTGACAAACTCCCCCTTCACCACAGTATCCTAGGATAAGCATGGAAAAACTAGGAATCTCTTTTAGCAAAACTGAAACACTTCCAGGCTTCCAAATGGTCTTTGCTATTTTTCTTTCTCCCTTTTCCCTTGCCTACATGGGCATCATGCTAGAACATCGTATCTGTTTCTGCTATTTCATTTGGTCTCTGAACTTATTTGTATGAGGCTGTTAACAGGCACTGCCAGCTTTGTGGATACTCTGCTGTAGAGTACCACTGTGCACTCTGAAGCTGATGCTTACCTATGAAATGTGCAGTGGTAACTGCAAGGACAGGGACCTGCTGGCTCAGGGACTGTATGCAGCAGCAGCAGCAGCACCACTATGGATTCAAGAGTGTAATTAACATTTCAAAAGAAGTCTGTCAACCTGAAGAGATGCAAGTCTAATGAAAGGTGTTTTATCACCCAAACTTCTTCAAATAGCATTTGGCCTTTTGGAGAACAAAAGCTGTAATTGCTGCATTGTCTCTTACCCTTTATTAAAAGAAAAAAAAAATGTTCCTATAATACATAACTAGAGACCATGAGATAATCACTGTCATGCTCTGATTCACGTAACATCAGAGGAAATTGCTGAAGATAGGACTGTCCTGGTGGTATTGAAAATGGAATAGGCTTGTGCTGCAAGATCTGATCACAAAGCTCCTTCTGCAAGTTAAAAAATTGAAGACATAATAAAGCTAATGAATGCACACTTGCATACAACTACAGAGGTTGAACTGTGCATGCCAGACATGGACCCTTACCCAGCTCTGCCTCAGCACACTTGCCAAGATCCCATCTAAGACTCTAACTCTTCTCTACTTTGTGAAAATATCTTCTGATAATAACTCTGGATCTTTATGAGGTAAAGCACAGCTCTTTGCTGTTTGTTTCAGGTTTTAAGTGAGTGCACTGCTTGGTGACCTCCACTCTTGCAGCACATGAGAACCTCTTAAAGACTGGTCTCTGTCAGGGACTTGTTCAGGTTACTAACCTGGCATTTGGTGGAATATTCATTTTGGTAAATTCCACAATTATCTTGTTGTTGAAGTTAAGCACAGACTGATGGATTATCAGAGAGGTCATAGGAAGTGTAGTTAGACTATGATTTAGTTTATTAAGTTATCCAATCTACCAAAAAATCTAAGTGATGAAGAACCACTACATCCTTCCTTGAGATCTAACAACTCCCTCATCATGCTGTAGGCTTAAGCTCTGAGGCATCAAGATGCTTCTCAACTATCTCTTTGAAGAACCTGTGTGACAGCTTCTGAGTTAAAGGTGTTTTTCCTGTATCTTAGATTTCAAAATAATGTTTAATTACATTAAATGCTAGTTATTTTTTCCTTTCTGTTTAAATATGGTTCTAGTGGACATTGTGATACAGTATTAGGAGCCTTGTGGAAGACACTGTTCTCAAGGAGCAAGTGATCTTGGGCAAGACACAGTTGCTCTATTGGGCCTTGTACATAGGCTTGAGAAGCCCTTAAAGTGAGTTACCATGTGTAGTTGCTGTAATGGAACGTGCTGGAACATCCCACACTGATCTATGCTGCACACTGGTGGGTATAATTGAAGACATCTGTCAGGAGCAGGTTTATGGTTTTGTTTGTTCGCTACAAACAATAAAAGGTACCACTGTATGGGAAGGTGGAAGAACCTCTCTGTGGACAGGATCTGCTCACTGTACCTCGGGAAAATGCAGCCAAGGTCTATCTCATGCTGCATGAATGCAAGATTCCCAGCATTGGAAGGAATACAAGATTTCCTCATTTTCTATGTTCCTCTTTTTATTCTATCTAATTAAAACAATTATTTTATTACAGCATCTGTAGCTGTGCCTTTCTTACTATAATGTAAAAAGAATCCTGCACTCATCCCCGTCATCTTGATGCAGAACAGATATCTGCAGGTATCCCTGCACAATATCACGTCTCAGTTTATTGAAACTCTCATCTATCCCAGTTACTCTCCTGTTAAAATTTTGCAGAGATGATGTCATTAATTGAAGATGAAGTCTAAGACTTATCAGGGAGAAGTGTGATTTGCATTTAGGTTCATTTTACAGGAAGAAAATTTGCAGAGATGAAAGAACAGTATTTCTTGTGTTGGGACTGTGTGTGAAGCTCTATAAGTCAATCCATGTCCCCACAGAGACTTAATCCTGCCTTCCTTTCTGCAGCCAGGGTCACTTGTGGCCCCATTTGCAGTGAGAAGCTGTTGCCCTGGGAAGTTTTCCTTCTGTACTTTCCAATCCTACCCCCTGGGTTTCTCACAGGACTTTTTCCTTGGGCCACAGTGTGGTGACCTCATTGCCCTGCCCTGGGCAGCCTCTTGCCAAACTATCACTGGCTTTGCTGGGAATGGTTCATGCCTGCTGGCATTCCAGGAAGGGCCAGTGCCTTCAGACCTGATAAAGACAAATCATATTTTGTGGAAGTGTTCAGTAAGTCCTTCAGAGTAAGTATAGAAATTGGATTTATGAATGGCTTGTCATATTGAAGCAGGTTTTATCTTGCTTATGGTCTATTACTGTGCAGCCTTGTGCTCAACACACACACTCTTTTTTTTTGGAACAGACCAACACGCTCCTGTAGACTCTTGGCATCAGTCAGCATTTTCTCTCTCAGTATGAGATACGCTTCTCCATCCAAAAGGTTGTCCACATCATATCCATAAATGTCATTGCTTTTAAAATAATGTACTAAATTATTTCTCACTACTAATAAAGTACAAAAATATTATTTAACAGTCATTCCTCAGCTCTATAGTATCTGGTATTAAGAATGAAGCAAAGAGATTCCTACCATTTCCCACCATGTAGTACACTCTCTACATTTTCAGGAGATTTTAATGACATGTATTAGAGAGGCCAGTGACCCTTATGTTTGCAAGTTTATCTGGGGGGAAATAAACTGCAAGTTATACAAAAATAGCATATTTAATATAAACTAAAAATGAATACCTCTCTCCAGTGACTGACTTTTCTAAATAAGATCTGCGCAATGAAGGTCTTCTGTAGATAAAAATAACCCTCTAGAAAAGAGATTGCTTCTGGGAACAACTCACAAGTCATAAGTTGTGACAATTAAAATTATTCTAGAAATGTATTCTAGACAAAGGACTAGATCTGACATGGAACATAAACTCTCCTGGATTCAGTTATATACGACCCAGCCTCCATCTTCCTAGAGAAGTCACAGCCATGACTGAAGTACCTTGTACTCTCCTTGCTCTGTACAACAAGCACAAGTTTGTGATAATGAGAAGCTAGAAGCTTGAGTTGGGAGAAATCTCAGCTAGCTCATTAGAAATGTCCATGAGGATGTCTGTAAGACTCATCTCTTTGCAAAGAAGAGGCACCTCACTTGGAGCAGTAGAGAAGCATCTAATGCCCCTGAGCAGCCAGGACCCCACATCAGCCTGTACTGAAGAAAGAGGTGTCAGCTGCCCTGTCCCTCTCCACATCAACACTCCTCTGGTGCTCCTTCCCCTTCAGCAACCGCTCAGCCATGGAGAGTCAGGTTCATTCCCTGAGTGACATCCAGATCCCCACATCTGTAGTGGACACAAGTGGGTACACTGAGCTGGGCTCGGCGGGGCATACAGTGGTGCTCTCATTGAAGCACCTAAAATCAGGCCAACAGTGAAGTTTCTTTGAGGATCTAGACCCATATATCGTCTAGCAAAAAACTAGCACAGAACACTTCTCTCATCTGGAGAAAACTGTGCACAGTGACCAACTGGACAGTTGATGCAAGACATTGTAATTGCAGAGCTCACAGTTGTATTGAAGCTTCTTACTGCTCCAGCTGTATTCAACCAACTAGTTTTTAAAACCCTTCCCATTTGCTTCTTCATTGCGCAAGGCCTGTAAGTGTACCACTAAAGATGGGTAGTCACTTATGTATTACCATACCAGTGCTTGTCACAGTGAAAATGCCCATATTATTAAAGGTTTCACAACTGCTAGAGAACATGTTTGACATTTAGCAATATGGCAGACTTCTGTCCTTCACACTGCTTAACCACTTTTGCTTTAAGCTTTTTACATTGAAGTAAACAGAAGAAGCTTTCCCAATCCTCTACCATTTAACAAACTATAGCAGCTCATTACAAAATACTGAAGTCGTGCTATTTAGGGCATCATAATTCATTTTAGAATAGAGATATAATGCCCAACAAAGTCTAGCCAGAAACCCTTAAAATGATTCTTTGAAGGAAGCACTCAGAGTTAATTAAGCTCCTTTGTCTTGAGGAACTTCTTTTTAATTCTCTATCTCAAGTGCAGGTGTAATCTACATATTCTCAATTCAATTTGCTGTTTAGCAGAAGTAGTTGATCGAATATATACATTTAGAGTGAATTTGAAGATCTGATTCTCTCTTCAGACAGCCAAAGTAAATGCTCCACTCAAGTTGACAAGAGTTATGCAAATGGGAATTGACATAAATTAGAGCCACTACTTGTTTTTCTTTGTAAAAATTAGTTTATATAATTTTATTGCATGGGTATATTCTAGCACTGAAGTAAGCGGTTTCACTAATCTAAAATCTGGGCCGTTTAAATTATAAAACTAAAACGTCTAAGAATTTCGGCTGACAAACCTGCATTTGCTTTTGAAAAAATAATTTCATCTGTGTTTCATTATGAGTTCACAAAATTAAAATTAAAATCCTTTCCCAGCAATCTTGGCTTCCCTGCTTTCTTTGTCAAGCAGCTCAGTAGCAGCTTTTCTGTCAAGGTGCTATTTCACTTGGCCCCATATTGATTTGATAGCAACAGTGCAAAAAATTGCCTTTCAAAAGATGAAACCCAAAACATTTTTGTCTCAATTTAGTAATATTGCCTCCAGAATGAGTAAGCAAAGTTCTCAGCTACCCCACTGTGTGACAAGACTCTACTCTGACCTCCCCATCTTGAAACCAGTTTTCATATAATAGGAAAAAACGCTTTTAAAAAGCTCTCTGAGATAAAGTTGCAGCAATCCTCCAAGCACTAGTTCTTCTTCCCCAGTGGACAAGTGAAGAATGAAGGCTTCATTATGCCAATGTTTACTGAATGCATCTTCTTTCCAGCACAGCATATACTGCACGGAGTATGGCAATTACAGAAATACTGAGGACTCTGTGTATCCTTAAAAAGGGGTATGAAGACATCCAAGTGGAATGGAAAGCACATAGTGAAGATGTGCTGCTTCTTGTAAACAAGAGCAGGCAAGTCAGCCATTATGTCTTCTTCCCGTGTCTTCAGGGCCCCAAAGATCTAAGTGATCTGTAACAGGTTTAGTCCAAGCTTGCATGCAGAACATGGACAGAACAGGACTAGAGGCTACTAGAATGGTTCACACTCACCTACTATTAACTAGATCACTAAGATGGTGCTGTTAGAGAGTGTCATGGTAGCCTCCACATCATGGGTGCAGATCTCCTCATGCCCTCAGTTGGTGCTTTTCAAGGTAGAAGTTGCACTGCACTCATGGGTACTTCTGTCAGAGCTCCCCTGCGCAGTATCATGGGGCAGATCTGCCAAAGCTTTCTATGATCCCAGAAGGTTGTGAGGAAAGGGGCAAACTCCTCTGGCCACCAGTCTCAGAAATAAGACTCTGTAGAACACTTACTGTTTATATTGCCAGAAAGACAAAGTTCTTCTGCTGGCCCAGAAAACTGGTCACCAGCTGTCCCATGACAACCGTGGCTTTGGAGGTGTGTGACCAATAACTCTGGAGAACAAGATTCTGAAACCATAGTGCCCTGTGGAAGAGCAGCTGCCCGGTGGCCCACCTAGCTCTCCCGAAGTTGTTAGCTCTCCTTGAAGGCAGTGAAAAGAAAAACAGGAAAAACCTTACAGGTCAGAGTTTCTGGCCTGAACCAGCCAGGAGCAGTTGCTGTGCTGTATAGGTGCTCATGTGACCCTGTTCTGATCAGGATGGACTAAAATAAAAAATGAATCAAGCTTTTGTCAGATGCCTTGGCTCTGGATACCTGAATAAAATAAAATTTAATAGTAAGACCGTAGCTGACATCCACTCCTTTTTCTGCCACGGCTGTAACCAGAGCAGTTGCAGTTTTATCTCCAGCCACACCCCCAGTCTCCCCACTCTGCAGAGACTGGTTCTGGCAGGATTTCTCTCCCAACTGGTACTTTGTCACCCCTCCTTCCTATTCTGCCATAGCAATCTTCTCCCCTTCAGCAAGAAACAAGCTACAAGACAGTGAACCTTTTCTCACCTAATCCTGAGATTTCTTGAAAATAGCTCTAAATTGCCCAGCTAACAAATACTGAACCAAGGAGTCCAGGAGAAGAGCCACTTTAAGGAAGAGGTTTTTGCTGTGAGGGTTTCTGTTTTCACTACACATGCTAAATCCACATGCAGTCTATTTTTTTGTTTTAATTCGTAAAACCTTCCTAGGGCCAGATTCACTTCTCACCAGTTGTTTTCTGAAGTGCTATCATTGTTCCCCTCACTGCAGGTCTTCCCTTCTCTCTGCTGGAAGAACGAAGCCAAATTAGGTATGAAGACAATTTCTTCACACAAGGGTACTGATTTATGTATTGGTGAGTCATTTTAGAGCACACCTTTTTAACTGATGAGGATCTGCCTCTCAATCCATGTGTTTTATCTTGAGAGGGAGACTCATGCTGAATTAGTTCTTTTTATGCTCATAGTACGTACAAGGACAAGTTTGGAAATACTTGCCACATTTTACTTTAAATAGCATATCATGAGGTCATCTGATCTTAGTCCCTAGAAGATCTGTACCAGTGTTAGTGTCAGGGACTGGGGAGGTACAATGAAAACAGAAGGAAAATTGCAATAAACTCTGCGATAATGCTATAGACCTGCTCTCAGTTACAATAAATTAATTCATGAAACTGTCAGGTTCTTCTTGTCAAATAGTACTTCTGCCTTGCAGTCTCCCCATGTTTTTAAAGTGGTCAAAACTTCCTTTTTATTTAAAAAGCTACAGGAATGAAGGACATTTTCTATGTAAGATCATGGGACTGTCTCTGTCAGCACCAAAATACAACAAGCTATGGTAAGTCTACTGCTGATAGAACAGCAATAATCTCAAAAAGGGTATGTCAGGGCTGTAGTGGAGGGCCTTCCCTGGCAGATACTGATGCTCCCTAAATCCTTCTGTGCAGGAATTGCCTCTGGCATGACTTAGGTCATGGGAGGGGCAATTATCCCAGTACAACATCCCCTGTAGGGATCCTGCCAAAGCCTGGACCCGGGTTTCCAACCCAGCACACGGGGTGAGGCAGAATACAGACATGTGGGCTTGCTTTAGGTGTCTGTAAGGACAGTTCTGGGGTGCTAAGCATGGGCCAGTGGGGTACAGTTGGAGGACATACATTGGCATGAGTTTGATTGTAAGACTTCATTGAGATGGGTGTACAGAAAGGGATGGGGTTTATGCCCCAGTTTGGGAGATGACACTGGAGAATGGGACAAAGATTATTACAAATTTTCGGCAAACATTTTTTTTACTTTATGTCTATACAAATCCTTCAACATCCAGGATTTTTTTTGATGCCTTTATCTCTCTTTTAGTAAAAGTAAAGAACAGTAGTAACAATACATGGTACAGTTTTTTCTATTTTGTTTATTTTCCCTGTTGATCAGCTGACTGTTTAGTCAGATGAATCATATGCTGTTTTCCATAAGCCATAGCAATTTTCTCTGCTCAGGAGCAGTACAATGATCCAACAGTTCCTTCTAATGTACCACAACAGGAAGTTGACTAAAAACCATAGCTCACTATGAAACACAGAGGATAGAGCTAGAGAACTGCATAAAGTTTCAGAACAGGATAATTCACAGGATTCTGCAGATTGGGCAATTATATGACTTTTTTTTTTAATATGGTGACTAATGTTGCATTTTGGACATTCATTACTGTTCTTAAATGTGACTTACTCTCTAAAAAGGGTCATATAGACTATCCATCTACTGAAAGAACTTTATTGTACTTACCAAGGTAATAGGTTTGGATGAGAAATTGGCACTTTGGCTGGAGATCTTAAGAAACATTATTTTTTTTTTCTTTTTTTCTTTTTTTTTTTTTTTCTTTCTGTCAATGCACATCATTGGCAAGCATCAGGAGTTCTTTTTAAATTGACTGAATTTTCTGTATGGTTCTTTGAAAAGAGACTGCACTTTTGTGATCACTTGTTCCTGGATTCAGCATACCCTAGCAGAGATTTTTTTTTTTTTTTATTAGAGTGAAACAAATTTATAATCTCAAATTACCAATACTAGCAGATGTTCTAACATGTTCATTAGATCTGGAGATCAGCTTAGTGAACACCTCTATTCCACCTCTCAAAATATTTCTGTGATCAGCAGAATCATGGTGCAATGTGGATGTGGAAACTGTAAGCAAAGTGGTGTTGGTCTGACTTCAGTGACTATGACCAGACTTGAGGATGCAACGGGAGTCAGCAGCATGGGTCTGCCATGCTCTTGACACTTAAACCAGTTCCTAGGCGGTATATGAATTACTTGCATGCTCATCAGGACACAGTTTGATTATTTTTTCCTTTTTAAAGAAATAATCTGAAGAATTGTTGTATTACTCCTTGTGATTTTTTTGTGAGCTGGGCCTGATTTGGCCCTGTCTGTATAGTAGTCACTGCTCAGTATTTAATATATTTTAAGTAAAGCATCTCAATTACTTCTACCAGTCATGTGTTTCTCCTCCAAATGGATGTCTTTTTTAAAGGAAAATCTAGAGTGGGACATGACTCTAATTACAGTTCTGAAGAATAGGGGGATATGCATGCTAATGTTTTTGAAAGACCCAGGAGTTGCGATGAATAAAGCAGCAAGTCATTAAAGCACTCATGATAATATGTTACACTAGTAGCTACCTGACTTTACCATGAATATTCATAAAGCTATTAGTGCTTTATTTTTTTTACTCTTACATTAATGACAAATTAAACTATACTGCAAATGTGCACCTTAGTAATCACACAACTATACCTTGGAGATGTTGAAAGGTTTTAAGCAACTGGTAAGACCAATGTGTAAAATGTACTTCAAGGACTGTACTTGCTTGGCTGGTCAATTGGCAAATACACCGAAGAATTGAAACATAGAAGACAACAATTTGCATCATGTGGCTGAATACAAATAACTGCCTTTGCCTTGAGCAGCATGGCATTATTGGTTTGCACTAAAGATAAATAATTTATATGGGATGTCTCTTGTATCTCTCATGAGATGCTATGGACAGTTTTGTACAAGAAAGTACAGAAAATTTATTTAATTTCCATATAATTCAAGTCTTCCCATTTGCTCTTCTTTGATCTGTGTTTGGTCTTGGATTTCGGTAGTATCAGAGGCTGGTGAAGAATCATAGACTCATATGATGCCAGGTGGGAAGGGGCCTGAAGGATCATCCGGTCAAACCTTTTTAGGTACTACTACAGTTTATATGAGATGGCTCAGCACCCTGTAAAGCTGAGACTTACAACTGTCCAATGTGGGGGGATCTACCACTTCCCTTGGGAGACTATTCCAATGTTTTACTGTCCTCATAGTGAAACATTCATCTCTTGTGTCCAATTGGAATCTCCCCAGGAGCAACTTGTGCCCATTACCCCCTGTCTTTTCCATGTGATTCCTTGTAAATAGGGAAGCTCCATCTTCTTGGTAGCTGCCCTTTAAGTACGGGAACATTGTAATAAGGTCCCCCCCAAAGCTTCCTTTTCTCAAGGCTGAACAAACCCAATTTTCTCAGCCTTTCCTCATATGGTAGGTCCTCCAGTCCTCTGATTATCCTTGTGGCCTTCTCTGCACCCTCTCCAGCCTGTCTGCATCCTTTTTGTAGAGCAGGGACCAAAACTGAATGCAATACTCCAGGTGTGGTCTGACGTGTGCCGAGTAGAGCAGGATGATGACTTCTTTATCTGTGCTGGTGATGCCCTTGTTGATGCAGCCCAGCATCCTGTTGGCTTTTTTTGCCCCTGCAGCACAACTGTTCACTCTCGTTGAGCCTGTTATCCACCAAGACCCCCAGGTCGCTTTCCACAGGGCTTCCCTCCCGCCAGGTGGATCCCAGTCTGAACTGTGCTCCTGGGTTATGTGTTCCCAGACGCAAGACCTTACACTTCTCCCTGTTGAACTTCATAAGATCGCTCCAGCCTGACTAGGTCATCCTGGACAGTGGCTCTGCCTTTCAGATTGTCAACCTCTCCACTCATCTTGGTGTCATCAGCCAACTTCATCAGGGTGCTCTTGATCCCAACATCCAGCTCACTTACGAAGATGTTAAACAGCATAGGGCCCAATATTGATCCCTGGGGGACCCCACTTGTGACTGGTTGCCAATTTGAGGAGGAACTGTTTACTATCACCCTCTATGTACGGTCTGTCAGCCAGTTCCCCACTGTGGGGAACGGACCATTTTCCCTTCCCCCACATAAGATTGGACGGAATGCCTTTAAAGCCAGCAAAGTGCCTTTTGCTGATTTATCCAAGGACGAACTGAAACAGAACTGGTGGAGAAACAGATAGTGGGCTGGAGGACTGCCCCTGAGAGACTGGGCATCTGGCCACTGCTAATTGGCTAAGTCGAACAGAGAATCTAATCTAAAAAGAAAGCAAGCTGTGCCAGTGAACCTGAGAACTTTCTTCATGTGCCAGACTCGGTGACAGACTGAGCTGCCTGCAAGTACTGCAGCTGCTCTGCAGGGGGGCCTGTGCTCGCTCGCAGGGGATCGCTGCTTGCCGCTCGCCGGAGCCTGTCTGCTTGCAAGGAGTCGCTGCCCAAATCAGAACCAATCTTGCCGTGCCTGCTTGCCGTGCCTGCCTGTTGCCTGCTGGAGGGGTCACCCCACCACCGGGTCGTCTGGCCGCTGGGTCGCCCCACCGCCGAGTCGCCAGGATGTCAGCCACATCCTTGCTACTGGAAGGAGGGTAACATGCATACACATAGACACACACACATCCACACACACACGTATCTGCTGGGCTCAACTCCTACCCTTCTCCTCCATTAATCTTACACCTCTCTCGTGGGGAGTGCACTTACTAATACCATAGAACCCTGATCTTCCTTTTTGATATATGCCTAGATTACCTTCCCTGAACCTTGGTCCCTCAATTTGTGTTAACCCTTAATAAACCAATTAATTTGTAATTTAAACGTTGGTCTCGGTAACAATTTGTGAGCATGGTGAGGGAGTATTCTAATCTACACTCTAAGATATGGTCCCGCAGTGGCCACGCATGCGCCCTCAGTCTCATTCACAAACCTCTCCGCTGTAGGGGGGGAAGTCGCGGAAGCATCCTGACAGCCAGTAGCCTTTGATATTGGCCTGCGACACCCACCCACCACACAGACCACTTGTCAAGGCTGTAACAAGTCAGTGTCTCCAGGAGAAGGCTGTTGGGACCATATAAAAAGCCTTGGAAGAGTCCAGGTAGATGATGTCCACCACTCGTCTAGCATCAACCAAGCAGGTTACTTTGTTGTAGAAGGCGATCAGGTTTGTCAAGCATGATTTGCCCCAGGTAAATCCATGTTGGCTTTTCCCAGTCACATGCTTCCATTGACTTGTGATTGTCCCCAGGAGGATTTGCTCCATGACTTTTCCAGAGACTGGAGTGAGGCTAATGGATCTGTAATTACCTGGGTTCTCCTTTGAACCCTTCTTAAAGATGGGGGTGACATTGGCCTTCCTCCAGTCTTCAGAGATATCTCCCAATCTCCATGATTTCTCAAAGATTATGGAGATCGGCTTTGCAATGACATCAGAAGCTCTCTCAGCACCCTAGGGTGGATGGCATCTGGCCCATTGATTTATACGGGTCAAGCTCCTGTAATAGTTGACACATCAACTCTTCCTTCACTGACAGCGGGTCGGTGTCTGCATCAACCTGGACTTCTGTTCCTATGGCCTGGGACCCAACAGCACTGGTAAAGGTGGTAGAGGTGAAGAAGGTGTTGACGACCTCTGCCTTTTCAGCATTGTTGGTGACTACTTCACCTCTCCTGTTTAATAGTGAGCCAATATTATTCCTCTGTTTCTGCTTGTTGTTAATGTATCTGAAGAACCCATTCTTGAAGTTTTTGACATCTTTGGCCAATGTCAGCTCAAGCTGAGCTTTTGCTTTCCTACTGCATCTCTGCATACCCTGGCAATGTCCTTTTAATTTTCAACTGGTAGCGTTCTAGTTTTCCACCTCTGGCACATTTCCCTTTTGGTTCTGAGCAGACCCAGAAGCTCACAGTTAAGCCAAGGGGATCTCTTGCTCAGCCTACTTCCCTTGTCTTTAGAGGGGATGAACCAGTTTTGCATATCTAGGAGAGTGTTCTTGAAAAACTCCCAGCACTCACTAGTCCCTTTACCCTCCATGGAAGTTTCCTGCGGGATCCCTTCCAACTGAGCCTGGAGTGAGCTGAAGTTTACTCTTCTAAAGTCTAAAACCTTTGTCCTGGAATTAACCTTCATCATGCTCAGCAGTATCCTAGACTCCACAATACTGTGGTCACTGCAGCCAAGTCTGTCACTAACCAAGATATTACAGAGCAGGTTATCTTGGTTACTGAGTAGTAAGTCCAGCTGTGCCCCATTCCTGGTTGGCACATCCACCTTTTGTGTGAGGAAGCAGTCTTCTACACATTCCAGGAACTTGACTGGTGTCAGGTGAGCTGCAGTGTTGTTCTTCCAGCAAATGTCTGGGTAGTTAAAGTCTCCCACAAGGACCAGGTTTTGTTGACCCGAAGCTTGCCTGAGCAACCCAAGTATCACTTCATTGGTCATGTTGCCTTGGTTTGGGGGTTGGTAACAGATGGCTACTGTAAGGTCATCCTTGGAGACAACCCCCTGATTTTGACCCAGAGGCATTCAATAGGGCTACCACAATTACCACAGTTGATTTCTGTACATTCAAGGTTTTCCTTAATATAGAGTGTGACTCCTACACCTGTTCTTCCCTGCCTGTCTTTATGGAACAGCCTATAGCCATCTATCATGGTCCTCTAGTTGTGTGAATCATCCCACCATGTCTCAGTTATTCCTATGATATCATAACTATCTGACTGGGCACGGAGCTCCAGTTCCTCCTGTTTATTTCCCAGACTGTACGTTTGTGTACATACACTTCAGGAGGTGGATCTTTTGGTTCTTATTTAAGGAGACAGCTGAGGCACATTTTATACTACTCTGGTTGGCCTGGTTTATTCCCCAGTTGGTCATAGTCATGGGGTTATTCAGTCTGGAGAAGACAAGGCTCTGAGGAGACCTTATTGTGGCCTTTCAGTATCTGAAGGGGGCCTACGAGAAAGCTGGGGAGGGACTTTTTAAGAAGTTGGTTAGTGATAGGACTAGGAGGAATGGCTCCAAGCTAGAGGAGGGTAGATTTAGATTGGATGTTACGAAGAAGTTCTTCACCATGAGGGTGGTGAGACACTGGAACAGGTTGCCCAGAGAGGTGGTAGAAGCCCCATCCCTAGAGGTATTTAAGACCAGGCTGGACGGGGCTCTGAGCAACCTGATCTAGTGGGTGGTGTCCCTGCCCATGGCAGGGGGTTGGAACTAGATGACCTTAAATGTCTCTTCCAACCCTGACAATTCAATGATTCTATGATTTTGGATCCCTTCCCCAGGTCCTTCAGTTTAAAGCCCACCTCACCAAGTTGGCTAACCTGTTGACAAAGATTCCCCTGTCTCTCTTAGAGAGGTGGATTCCATCCCTTCCCCGCAGGTTGCAGTCCTCATAGAAGGTCCCATTATCATAAAAGCCAAAACCCTCACAGCAACACCAGCCTCATAGCCAGAGGTTGACCTGCATTATGTGTCTGTTCCTGACTGCCCCCAATCCTTGAACCGGTAATATTGAAGAAAAGATAACTCGGACACCGTAACTCTTGACTTTCTCCCTGAGGGCCTTAAAGTCTTTCTTGATTCTGCCTAAGTTTGGTCTTACAGTGTCTTTCGTATCCATGTGACAGAGTAATAGGGGATAGTGGTCCATGGTCCATGACAAGTTGTGGCACCATCTCAGTAACATCATGGATCTTAGCTCCGGGAAGGCAGCATACCTTATGTGATTCCCTGTCAGGTCTGCAGATGGGTGCTTCAGTGCCCTTTAGCAGGGAGTCTCTCACTACAAGCACATGTAGTTTCTTTTTGCAATATCTGCCATGTGCTGTTGGTTGTGTTGTGTCTTGTGGGCCTTGCAGTTCCCTCGATGGGGCTTTATCAACATCTGCATTTCCTGTGTCCTCTATCTCCAGAGCCCCGTATCTGTCCTGTAGGGGCACCTGGGAAGGTGGGGGAGGTCTGGAGGGGACTTGCCTGCTGACCTGCTTTCATTCCCCCCCATCATCTCTTAGGTCCCCTTCTTCTGCCTGGTGACAAGAGGGCAGGGGATCCTTTACCTCTCGTGGAGCCTCTACCAGCTGCCTTTTCCCTAAGGATGGTAGGGCGTGGAACCACCAGTCTATTTCCCTTTCACGTTCCCAGATAGTCTTTAATCTATCCACTTCCTCCTTAAGCTCCACCACCTGGCTGAGCAGATCATTTACCTAGTTGCAGTGCACACAGGTGTTTTTCTTTGCTGTTCTCCCACAAGAATGACAGGCTTGGGCATTCCACACAGCCCAACACCTGGACGGCTGCATGTTTTCAAGGAAGGTTGGTCTGGGTGTCTGCAGTTCTTTTGACCATGGGTTTGGACTGAGTGGAAACCATTGCTGTATTTTTTCCTAGGAGGGCGAGGACTTCCAGCCGAGTTGGGGTTGGCTGTTGACATTGACATGCGGGCATGGTCTTAATTATTGAGTACTTACCTGGTCTCCCAGGAGGCTGTGGTCCACTTCTGCTTGGCACTCAGCTGCCTTCTGAAGAGCACAATGTCCCTGGAGACTGACTGTGCGCTGTGTGCTCCTCCACACACAAAACTGCTCGTGCACAAGACCAAGCTCCAAGCCACTGAAACACACCTCCCTGTTGAGGGAATGAGAAGCAGTCCCACTTAGTGATGCAGATAAAGTTGGAATAAGGTGGGTTTGCCGTACGGAAGGACTGAGAGTAAATTGCCCTAGGGCAATCTGATTGCAGTGGTGTGCTGGGCTCTGCACCTGGGAAACCCAAAATCTAGTGTTATCTGGGCGATATTTTAAGCATAATTGGAAAATAGGCAACAAGCATCACACTCACCTTCACCTACTCACAAAGTGATGATATGGCTAACAGCTAGAAACAGCTCTACTTGACAAAATCACAGCGAATAAATGATTCAGACCTATGAGAATGGGAATAAATTACATCTGCTTAAAAGCCATGCTAATGAGCACGTTGCCTTTTTTTTCTACACTGGTGGTTTTTCAGTGAGCATATATATTACATGTTTATCTCGCTTGCTATTCAAGAGTTATATGTACCTCTGCTGCACATAGCCATGGGGACATCTGCAGAAAAGAGATGGGAAAAATTGTAGCTATGTGAAGAACTGTAGAAAATACTACTATTGTTTAAATCCCACAAATTATTATTGCAGGTAGTGATTTATCCCACAGAAAAATACTGTTAGCAGAAGAGAACTCACTTTAATGTACCTGCATTGACAGAAATGGCAGACGAAGGGTATCTGATCTCAGAAAATTATTTTATGCAGTTATTATTTAAGTTACAATGGCTTCATTAGAAGAGAGGAAACAAAGCAAAGAGTCAAATTAATTTTGTCTGGAGGGAACAAATTTAATTTTCCTGCTCCCAAGAAATAGTAGTGAAGGACAGAGTTTTCAATGCAATGAGCTTACAGAAGGCAAAAAGTGCCAGGTCATTAATTAAAAAGTAAATAAGGAAAATTAAGTGATGTGCTGAAAATGAAGGCAAAAGTGAAGAGAGGCTTTAATTGAGGGACAAGTAGGAGAACAGCAATTATGATATAATTCGGAAGTAAACAGGAGAGGTGACAGAGGATAAATCATCCTCCAAGAAAGCCTCTCTAGCTCATTAAATACCTCAAAATTATTTATTAGGCACAGCTTCCCCCCGCAAATACCCAAATTTTCTGCTATGTGCTCACAGCACTTGGAGTAGTAGGGAGACTACAATCCCAACCGGTTGGCCAGTTTCCCTCTAGCCTCAGGGGCTGGTGACATGCTGAAGCACTAATCCACTACTGAACTGTTCTCGTTGACAGGATGCCCACAGTCACTCCTATCTCCCTTGCCAAAACCCCATATATACTTGCTTTATTTTCTGATGGATGGCTTGCAAAATCTTACATCTGCAATGTATTTATCCCCGGTGATGCTAGGTAAAGCAAATGGAGAAACTGTGGGTGAAATCCTGGCCTGACTGGGTGTGTGGGGTTCATGTCAGCAGAGCCAACATGCCAGTTAGACACCCTCAAATGTCTGCTCTCCTGTTGCCACCTCCTCCACACATGTAATGTTGTGTGATGGGCAGAGGTGATGCAACGCTAAGCTGAAACCAAGGATCAAACCATCCAACAGGTTTTTTTGGACCATGAACCTCCCTTTCAGAGGCTCACTCCACAGCTGCTGCACATCACCAAGGCTTTGCTCCTACTCCTGATGCTTCACCTGAAACCCAGCTGGGGCCATGCAAGGAAGAGACCACGGTGCTGGCACTGAGTGGTGATCTGAGATGGGACCTAAGTGCACGAAACTGCATGGGTGTGCCTGATGCCTCATTTAATGGATGCAATTCCCTCAGCACTTAGAAGAGTTAAAATTAATTATGACACCCAAGAGCCTTCCTCTCATCAGGGGATGCACTTTGCATTGTGCAACGTTTACTCTTTGATTGAATAATAATTCTTCCTGTTTGTCTCTAGTGCCTATGGGCAGAGCCATTTAGCAGCTGTGGCCAGAAATGTTAGCTGTTCTCCACTACGCCCCATACATTTCTTGATCTCATTTACACTTGTAGCTGATGGTACTTGCCTTGGGAGGATCAGAATATGCTCCATCACCTTTCAACGTTCCCCCCTGTAGAAAAGTGAAAGGGTTAAATGACAAAAAGAGAGTTTGGGACATACACACAGTCCAAGCAGCAGCTTAAAGAGAGATTAAAGCTACCTCAGCAGATGGTTAGAGCTTCTTCTAATGTAAATGTTCATTTGTGGAACAGAGCCACAAAATTCTGAACCTTCACACGAGGTTTACGTATGTGTTTTAGACATGTATCTCAGGCTGGGGCAGGGATGCACTACCAGCACAGCAGGGTGCTGTACCACTCCCACCACACTTAGTCACTCAGTTCAAGTCAGTAGAGAGCAGCCCTGAACTGAGAAACCCCATTTGTTCCTTGCATTTAAACCTTCACAGTTATTTGTCTGCTTTCCCTATCTCAGTCCATCTCTTTCACCAGTTCAGTACCAGGCACTTGGAACAATGCTTGCTCTACTATAAGGTTAGCTAGTGCCCTGAAACTCCCTTTTTATAAAAGGAAATTGCTTTCTAAACCCAAGGAGAAGGGTGGTGGGAGGGTGGCTTCTGATACATTATCAGTTTGAAAGCAAAAGGGTGTAAAAGGATGAACACTAGTAGATTCTGCATCATTAGCTGATTTTATGCATAGTAATATATCAGCACTGTAAAGTGCCTAGTAGCTTAAACATTATTGTGCTTCTGCAGGATTTGCCAACTTAAATCACGTAACATGGAGAGCACTTGGGCAGATTTTGGGAGTGCGCGTGGCTAAAAGATGAGCACTGAGGCAAGCAGAAAGGACCAGCTTTGCTGCAAATCCTGGTCTCCTTGCAGGAAAAGGCATCACAGGTCTATCAACTGCATTTCAGCCCTCTAACAGCATCTCCAACCTCTGCTGAGCTCGTGCCAGCACACTTCAGCTCTAATTTGGAAAAGGAAGCCTGTCCAGCCAGACCATTCTTAAAAGGCTGCAGATCTCTGTGTTAGGATACGAGAATTTGGACACTTGAACTGCTTCTGAAATGCAGCAGCTTAATTGCTGCAGCTTTACACATACTGTAGGGCAGTCAATGTCAGTGTAAAAGGTTTTGTGCATACGATTAATAGCTAAAACTTGAAACTTAACTCCTGGTGAGTTGTTCCTCACAAAGAAAGACAAATTAAATTGCTCTAGTCATTAATGAATGGGCACAGTAGTACACCGGAGCCAAACTGGAATTGTATTTTCTTAACAATATAAATAGGAGATATCTATTTCCAATCCTGAAGACTCAAAAAAGAAAAATGGTGATATTAAGGTGCAAAACTAAAATCTACTGCTTAGAGCTGGAGAGATTACACCAGCATGATTTTTTTTCTGCTAGGTTTCTTTTGAGTTCCACAGTTCGTTTTAAAGTATCTTGAAACTAGATAGGATTTTTCCATGTTTCTATCTGTGTCTTTCAAAAGATTAAAAGATGGGGAATAGGAATTCTTTACACCCAAGTTACAGGTTTTCAGGGTCTGAAAAATATTTTGAAAGTATTTTAAATTGTTGGGGGTCATGACCGAAGTCTGCCTGTGTGCAGAATGAAGAGCCCAGGCCTCAGTTTTGGACGCTGTGCTGGTTTGGTGGGTTTTTTTGGTAGTAGGGGAGAAGCCCCAGGGGTGGCTCTGGTAAGAAGCTAAGAAGCTCCCCCAGCTCCAAAACCAGCCAAGGCACCATTAGAGAGACACAATGGATGCGCCTCTGCCATTAACATGTAATAGAACTGATGTAGGACCTGAGCAGAGAGAAGGGAGGAGAAAGCTGTGCTGCAGTGGTGGAAGCAGTGCCAGGGTGAAGATCCCGAGGTTGATGAGGAAGAAGGGGGAAGAAGGTGCCTGAATAGAAGTCTCTCTGCAGCCCATGGCGAGATGGCAGGCTGTCCCCCTGCAGGCACGAAGGAACGTTGTGGAACATTCCCTGAAGGCACCAGGAGGGGCGAATGTGGAGCTGCAACCCATGGACTTGGAAATGCAGCCGTGGAGGACCCTGCACCAGGGGAGGTGACTGTTCCCGAAGCAGCCCCCGTGGGGAAGCAGGAAAGGACTGTAAGGAATCCTTCTCCCTGAGGAGGAAGGAGTGGCAGGAACCACCAGACTGTGAATTGACTCTAAACCCCATCCCCTGTCCCCTTGTGCTCCTGGGGGAAAGGAGGGAGAGAAATGGGGAGCAAAGTAATTAGAGCCCGGGAAGAAGGGAGGGGTGGGCATAACGTAAGCCCTACTCTGTGTGTTGTCTGTGTCCTGTGTGCATTTGATTAGTGTTAAATTATTATTTTTCCCCAAGTTGAGTCTGTTTTGCCCGTGACCTTAATCAATGAGTGAATCCTCTTGTCCTTGTCTTGACCACAAGCTTCTAGTTGGCCTTTGTCCTCCTCATCCCAGTGTGTGTGTGTGTGGGGGGGGGGTATTTGAGTGAGTGGCCACGTGACTGGTTCTTTGTTGTCCTGTTAGGGCCAAACCATAA
Source organism: Hemiprocne comata (assembly GCA_020745705.1). NCBI lineage: Eukaryota > Metazoa > Chordata > Aves > Apodiformes > Apodidae > Hemiprocne > Hemiprocne comata. The sequence continues at coordinate 27,661,470 of CM036587.1, forward strand.
CAGATTCAATGTTGAGCCTGTGAACATGAAACAGAGCTACATTATACATGTCATCAATCTGAAACAATTAAGAAGACAGCTGCTTATTACCATGTTTTTCTGCGTGTAAGGCAATTCTGAACCTCTTTTAGCAGACCAGAAATACATATAGTAAAAAATATAGTAGATAAGGAAACCCACTTTTCCCTCCTATGAGACATGGCTCTTTCCAAATCTGCATCCCAGATCCACTCCAGTCATTCTTACAGCTCCCTCACACAGTTGGGAAACAGAACCTTTAATTTTTGTCAGAGGAATCAAATAGATTTTGGGTAGAGGGCATGAATCATCCTCTGCTGGGTTACCCCCACTGAGTATGAAGGGACTCTGGGAACTAGTTTAGACTGAGTAACTCTTAAATAAAGATACATGGAATGACCTCTAGTAAGTCACTAAAGTTTGTATCAAAGATTAATTAAACATAAGAATAATTTATTACTCTATTATACCAAGACAATGAAGTCTGTAGCATATCCCAAATATGCCTGGATTCAAAATGAAAATGCTGATGATTTCTGGAACAAGTCATGCTACCATAGTAGGCCATGGACACGACTTGAGTCAATTTTATTTTGCAAAGAGTCTTTATGCTGCAAATGAAAAATCGTTATTCAATATAAGCTGATTTACAAGGCTATATATACTATGAGAATGGAAGTTATTGCAGATAGTAACATTAATTCATACCCAAGCTTTTCTTTTGAGATACTAATCAACCCGGAAGGCCACACTGCAAGTTAACCTTAGTATCATGATTTACCACTGTGAACTTATGTAAGTTAACTAAATCACCTACAGAGCTGTAAATATCAATGAATATTGGAAATGCTCACCAGTTATGAGTTGTGTTACTTGTCTTGCTGCTGTGAATATTAATGAAGTCTGGTGATGTGATGCTTTGCTTGTGAGTGGTGTTTCTAGGTGTAAAACTATAAATATTAATGATGTGGAAAAGACAGTCTATTTGGTTGTGACTCGTGCTCTTTTCTGAGCAAACATGTTTCACACTTCAGTATTTTGATGGGGGGTTAAGCAACAGCCTCAGCCTCCGCTGCTGCTGCAATAAAACCATATTTTGACAAACATGTCCATCCATAATGCTCAAGGTGGTTCTATTTCTGAGTTTTCAACACAGCTCTGTCTTCCAAAGGCTGTCTCAGTCCCACCATCAGTGCTGCATTTCGGGGCTTTTAGAGGAGGATGTATCTGCTGAACCTTTGGCAGCCCCAGCCAGACAGCTTGTACATTATGTGATAAGCAGTGCAGATGGCAGCCCTTACGTTTAACTTTTGCTGATACTTCCCATTGTAAAACTTTGGTTTCAGTTGTTTTAAAGTTTTACAAGGTTTTCTGCTGTGTCTGCCCCCAGCTCAGGTTTTCCATTTATCTGTTTCTTACCAGTGCTGCAGGGAATGTGAGGACACGGGGCCTTCCCACACACCGAAGGGAGGGCAGCATCCACTTCTCCCTCTGAAGCCTGAGTCGTGCCCGACCAGCCCAGATGCTGCTCCATCAGATCTGCCCTGGCAGTTTTGTGCAATTACTGGTGTAAATCAGGGCAGAACTCTTACCGTGCAGCTTCTGCGAAGGGCGAGTGCAGTGCTAGAGTAGGGTGGAGCCTGGAAATCCACTTACCTGTGAGAGGCAGTGCTCCTGTGACCTCTCTCCTATCTGATTATTTAGTGCATGTTAGTATTCACAAGGGAAAGATCCTCAGGGCGACTCATGCTGTTGCTGTAATTATGTGTGGTTTCCAGTGCTGTTGGACCCAGCTGTGATGATTTCCAGAATGAAAAACATGCCAGGGTTGCTGGGGCAGGAAAGCTGGAGATACAAAAAATATTCAGAAGAGAGCTACTATTATGAGCAGCTAAACAGGGCTGGCTAATACTTTAAGGCAACTGAATTTCCCTTAGCTTGTACATTTCTCATTGAGTTTCTACAACCAGATGAGGCACAGGGTCTTCCGAAATTTCTGGAAGAAGGCAGAAAAGGCTCACTTTTCAGACTTGTTACTTTTTTTTTTTTTAAGCAGAAACAAGTATTTTAAGAATGAAGGTCCACCCGGAGAAATCAGTTTGGGAAAGAGATCTGAATCAGAGGAGGAGGAGTTGTGGGGCACTAGAAGGAGTACAGGAGCTGCAAATGCTCACCTTTGTCAGAAATGAGAAACCAGTTCTTTGAGATTTCATTTCCCTCTTTAGATTTTCATTTAGGAACTCGGGTCAACACAGTTATTTCTAGATCTCCAGTAGTGAATATTAGGTGACATAGCTCATATCTTTCTTCCAGGGTCAGTGAAGGCTACATTTTCTGCAACAGACAATCACAAAATTACGCTGTAAATGTCTCTTCCATGCCTTCCCTTCCCTTTTTATTTTATTGCAATTTTTCAGAGTGTTTTTATTAAAAAAGAAATGGGTTTGGATATGACAATGACTGTAGCCCAAATGGAGTTTCTAACTATAATACCAATAATATATCACTCCAATAGAAGAAAAGGAGCATAAAAAAATGCAAGACAAAGTCTTTATGGGACTTCCTTCCTTCTTTTGACCAGAGATACAAAGCACAGTGGTAACAGTTTCCTCAATTTTCCACAGAACCTGTTAACAAAATTAATGTTTTTGAGGGTTTGTCTTTATAGTGCAAGTATGAAATAGTGAATCTCTTGTCTCAAAACCCTATGGAAACCAGGCTGTATTAATATCATGATGTTGCTTCAGAAGTGCCAATTTAGCCAGACTCAACTTTGTGAAAAAGATTTTTAATCCTAGGAGGAAAGTTTCTTAGGTTGCCTGGTAGTTCATAAACTGGAATCTAAACCAGATTAAGCCTGTCAGTTTCTAAATTAGTTTCTGTGTCTATTAGAGTAAAACATCCTGACTAATGTCCCAAGGTTCATTAGTGTTCCAGATCCAAATATTACTGAAAAGTTTTGTTTAGACTTTCGTTTCAGTATATAAAATATAGATTAAATAACTGCATGATATTGGTATGTTTAAAGTATTTTTATGCAGATGTAATTGTCTATCAGGTATCAACAAGTTGTATTAATGCATTTCAGTTTGTCACATTCGTCAGCAATAACACCATCGTTCATGTGAGTGTATGTGTGTTTGTTTATATCCATGTGTAGATACATGAGAGGGAAAAACTGTCCATCTAGGCATTGCTCTTTGCTGTATTCTCATGACTACTCTAATACCTTAAACTGAAAAAAGCTATAGCTGTTCATTGTGACATAATGCTACTATACAGGATCTCATTTCTGAAAGACCCAACTAATCCTCATTTGCTTTTCCATCAAGGCTTAGTTGCTACTTGACCTTATGATGCTTTTCTTCTGCAAATATTGCTAGTCTTGTTCTTACCCTTTTGCTTATCTGTAATCATCTCCACACCAGTAAATTAATCCTCAGAGTGAAGCCTCACAAACACATCTGCCTGCTCCACTCCCTACTGCCCAGCAATACCTTTCAGGGAAAAATCTCTCAAAGTGAGCTCTCCTTCATCCCAGCAAGAGTTACACCGCACTGGATAAAAGTATGTCCAACAGGTATTAACATTCTTTGCACAGCTTCTTGTACAGTTTTATTTAACCTTTATTTGACTGCCTAATACGATTATGACTAACACAGCTCTCTACATATTATGACCATTAATCATTATTTGCACAAAGCTCATTTCTGTGGAGGCACAATTTTCTGTATGAGAGAAAGGACAAAAGTGGTTGTATTTTTTAATGTCTATTTGCCAAAGAAAGAGAAGCTTTTTCTCTACCTGACTAGCCCAATAACCCACTTAGCCAGTAAGCTTAAGAATTTCTTATTGCTAATGTAATTAGGCTAATTAAATTAGGCTGAAACCTGACCTAGGGGATGTTCTCATCATAGGCTGCCCAGGGAAGTGGCTGAGTCACCATCCCTGGAGGCATTTAAAAGACTGTAGATGTGGTGCTTAGGGACATGGTTTAGGTGGACTTGGGCAATCACTGAATGCCAGGCTAGATGCAGAAGACTCATCCTCAACAATTCCCTGGAATCAAAAGCCTACCTGCAGACAGGAAAGTGAAGAGGCATAAATGCAGTCAAATGAAAAGTAATCTACTGTTCAGTCTAGTGTTTCCAACTGCTCTCATATGCATTATTCAAGCAACTATAATCATTGCCAAAGACTGCTTCCATAAATATAGGATACCTTTCTATTTACTCTTTTCTAACTGTCACGACAGATACTGCACATGCACCTAATATACCTCATAGTGTGGCATTCAGAGATTGCTTAAATTATCAGGTTCAAGCTTTCAGATATACTATGACATTTTATCTTAAAGAGCTTCAAAGAAAACTACACCGTTTCCTTCTGATGGTTTGGTATCTTGATGCATGGAGAACAGTAGCATTGCCAGTTGCAACAGGGCTCTCAGTGTTGTAATAAGAAACACTAAAGTGCTGATCTTTTGTTTTTCCAAATGCAGGAAATTCAGCTGCACCAGTTGTGGTTAATTGGGCCATGTTCACTCTCTTTCTGTAAAAGACTAAAAATAATTGAAAGTAAAAAAAAAAAAGGCTAGTACCTAGTACCTACCTTCCAGTGGAATGTGTTGAAGCTCCACAAAAAGTCACTGTGGCACCTCAGCTCCAGGTGTGTCCTCCAAATAATGCATCAGTTCCCTGTCTCCATCTGGCATCAGTCTGAGGAACACAGTAGTGAGCAGCGCATGGTGAAAGCCATGCAACTGCTCAGATCAGCTGAGGAAGGGTTAATCCATATTTTCAGCCATCCATCATCCCTTTTTCTCCTGGGGGCATGTTTTACAAGAGGTGCAAGTGCTATAGGTTCCCTGGATGGTGCCTGGGACACAGGCATCCTTCTGAGTAGACAGCATACCCTGATTACCTCTCCAAAAGACTTGCAGTGGATAATGTGTCACTTAGAAAGACAGGAAAACAGTTTGAGCAGTTGGAAGAATCTGATGGTGCAAAAAAATGGATGTCCTGCATCCAGCTTCTAAGAAAGGGTAGCTGCTGTCTCTGAGATGACCCCTAGACCCCTCAGGTATCTTATGTAAAATCATTATTTTGAGTTTGAATAAGTTAGTGTAAAGATGTTTGTCTTTTGAAAGAGGCAAAATTATCAATTAATATATGCTACTGTAATAATGTAGAACAAATCTGAATAACATAAATGTGAGGCATTTTGTGGAAAATAAAACCCATTCCCCAAAACACAGAAATGGATAGGGAAGAGCACACAGAGAGAACTGGCAGTAACACTTCTGAATATTCCTCACCCCCTAAACTTAAATCTTGAGGACTTCCTGAGCCAGGAAGCTCTCAATGGACTTTTTCTTCCCTTTGAGTGTGGAGCATGCCTGGTTAATGAATGCAAGAAATGTTTTTAGCATCAGCAGCATCCCAGAAAAGGAGCTTCACAACTCTCCCCTGTGCTATACACCTCCTTGTGAACTTCCTTCTTGCTGGCTGCCCCACGATGCCTCCTGCTTCTTGTCCTGGGAGAGGCAGTGCAAAAACAGTCCATACTCGTCTCGCTACAGGCAACTGTTTTCATCCCCCCTTTGCTTAGCTCTTACAGCCTGAAAAATTACCAGATCCTCTGCCTGCTGCCCACCTGGAGTCACCCAAGACCCACACATCATTATCAGCTCCGTAACTTCAAACCAGATGGCAAAGGAGCTGTGCTTCTGTTGTACATATGAATAAGGAGGAATCTGGGTTCCAGAGACAAAATATGGATAGCTTCAAATAGACAAGCTGTTCAGTAGCAGGTAAATACTTTAACTATGTTTCCTTAGGCACTACCCTATCTTAGTTTTCTGCAGCCATATCTTGTGGCCTTCTTTCCAATGGAGAGCAGTAGCTTCAGCTCTGTTGTTGCAAGAAGCACTCTGTTTTCCTGAAACTTGAGGGAAATCTTTTAGAGTTCAATAGTTTTACCAGATTTGGTTGGAATTGTGACTATCATGTTGAAGAATGTTCATAGTGGGCTGAAGGACAGATGAAAAAACACAGAGACATCTTTATCATACAAGCCTTTATTTCCTAGGAAACTGAGATAAAGCCTACATTGAACTACTAAATTATTACTCATTCCAAATCACATTTTTCATATGATCTTTTATGAGCAGAAAGGAATACTAGGCATGCAAATTCTGCATTCATTGACAAGATAACAGACATGCTAACATAAAAGCATTTTTATTTTACATATGAAAAGTAAGTCTTCTAACCAATTTAATAAAAAAAGCATTTATCTTCTTTTTTCCTATTGTTTTAGTAATTCAAAAGCTGAGAAATCATGAATTAATTACAGAATGAGCTAGTTAATAAATCAATTATCCTGCATATTATTTTACTTTGAAATATCAATGCTGATCCAAAACTGGCAAAGAGAATGAAATTCTACAAATAAAATGTTAATATGGAGGGAATAATTTAATCAAAGCAAAAGACTGTTTGGTAGTGGTTGAGGTGGAGGAAGGGGGACCTGCCTGACCCCAGAGTTAAATCCTCTTTAAATGCAACTGGGTCCACCCTCAATAAAGCAACCTTATGCTACATACTGGCACATTTGGCACATTGTAGAATATCACAACAGTGTAACACTGCTCTGCATGCCCATTTCCAAAGAGGATTTGATGGCTTCAATCCAATATTGCTTGCTTAATGCCTTTGTGCATCTTCTTTATTATGCAGATACTCTCAATGCATTTGCAATGAGTTCCAATATCTTTCCTATTATTTCAGGCACAGCGAAGCAGCTCAGGTACTCTTGGACCAGTATGGAAGCTGTCCATTTTTCTTGTCTCATGGCATCATTCCTGTTGAGCAGCTCCTGATCTTGGCTGCAATATATGCTCTTGAAAGATTTATTTGAGAGTGATGTTTTTCCCTCTTTGCTCTAAAATGCTGAACAGTGATTGCAGGGAGTTGAGACACACTGGGGACATTGACAACTTACGACACTGTGCACTGCTCATCACTGAGAGGAAGAGACTGCAAAATATTTTAGGGATTGTGAATGCTGCTTTAAAGATCTGTTAACTTCCTTCACCAAGACAGACTGTTTAAGAGGAAAAACTCCTTGAACATATTTTGTGCTTCTATTGTATCGTTTTGTATTGTTCTACCACAGCACATAAAATAATGCACAGTTTACCTAATGTGGCAAGCTGCTCAACATTTCAGGTTTTATTTTTGCCTTTCCATTTTTTACTTGCTGTATTAAAGTAAAACCTTTGAAGTGAGAATATTCACCAGATGTGGATGTGTATGGATGATTAGGAGGATGGTCCGTGTCAGCACTTTAGGAAATGTATAAAACAACTCTAGTGAAAGTGTCACAGGTAAGGTTGTTTTACAAAACATGCTCTTCTCAGATTAAAACCAGGGTTTCTGACAGGGTGATGTAAAATATAAAAGTACTGAAAAGCACTAGTTTCTACCAAACCCAAATGGAATATGTGATGGATAAAGGTTTCAGAACTAACAGGATCAAATTCTCATTGAGCCTGTTTACTCTGATTTAAATAGAATTCTGTGCTTGCTTCTCCTTCCAGAAACTTGAAAATCCTATTTTACAGCCCTAAGGGCAAATTGGCAAAGCACCAGAGCATTCACTGAAAACTGGAATTTGTAATTCTCTTCTTTTGAAAACTGAAGATGCAGTCATTCTCCAGTGTTGTAATGCCATGGGCAACATGATCTTGATTAAGATTCTTGTAAGTTCACTAAAGTGCCCTTGGGATAAGATTATTGTTGTGTAAGTGTATCCGTAAAATATTTAATTACCATAAAATACCTTCATGTAGGCAATGTCTATGTTACTGGGCTTGGGATACAGACAGATTCCCAAGTTCAGGTAGATAACTTAGGCACATACCAACTTGGTCTAACAGCAACATTTAGCTGCTCCCCACCAGGATGTGGGAGAGGAATCGCAGAAGGATGCAAATAGGTTCCTGTTGTGGGTAACTGGTGGCAGTCTTGTGGCATGTCACAGTCCACATCATAAAGTGACTCAACACACAAACTCTGGGCTCCTGGGAAAGGCAGCTCATCCCTCCTGTCACAGGACAAATCCCACCCTAGAGTGTTTGCAAAGCAAAAGTAGTTCTAAATACTCAGATGCAAAATACAGCCATGCAGAAGAAGGGGATGAGAACAGAGCAGGAAATTTGTTTAATGGGTCTTGAAGAAACCAGAAAAGTACTGTTGCTCTATGCAATTATAAATATAATAGTTCCTTTTTGGAAAGGAATAAAAAAAAATCATGCATCTGTTATGTTTATATTGCTCTGCTGCTATATTATGTTCAGATCATCTACAGCTTGAAAGAAATTACTGTGTACTAGACAGTGATGAACTATCCAAATAATCTGTTTTCCCCTTGTGAGTACAAAGAAACAGTCACTCACCATAACCGTTTCTCTTTCTTGATTGTACTAGCAACCCCTGGACAAGCAATGGTTCTTTCCTCTTGAGTAAACATACCACAGGAGCCCTGATCACCAGTGGCACATTTACGTGGCCTAAGTCACAAACCCAAAGTGCACTCACTCCCCCCCACCTCTCCCTTGGTTCAGGCAGCACAGCACTATCTTTTTTGATCTCTTTAGATGTCCACTCTTCACACAGTGTCTTTTGACTTATCCCAACAAAAATATCTCAATTTAAGAGGTGTTTCTTATTTCTAGAAATGTTAAGAACACTGAAAATCTGCTGACATACTAGAGTGTTAAGCCGAAGTCAAGCAGCAGACCTTTACAGCCTCAGACCACAGCACCAGTTCTACCCTAGTCTTGCATCAGACTGGACCTCAGCCAGACTGTGGCACTGACCACAGGGGATTGTTTGGGTTGAAGACAGCCCACCCTTCACTTGGTGGTCACCATGCTGACTGGAACATGTGGGACCACAGTTGCAGGTGAGTAGCAAGAAAAGAGGGAGTTAGAGACATATTTCCCAAACCAAGTCCACCTATGTCACTGATCGTGCTGTTCATCACCAAGTACATCCCTCTACCACAGAAGAACTTAGGTTGGGAGGTACCTTAGGAGGTCACCCTGTCCAGTCTGTCTCAATGCTAAGATGACTTCAAAGTTAGATCAGGGGACAGTAAGCATGCTCTGCACTTCTTAGCCTTGAATAGACTGAGAGTACACCCTCTTGTGCTTCTTAAGTGGTTACTTGCATTATTGTTACATGGAAGTGGGTCATCTACAGCAGAGATGCCACCCAACAGACTGACTGGGAAAATGTAATTTCTGATTGTGGAACCAGTTTAAGTTGAAACACCTCTCAAAACTTTTCTCCAAGTCCCAAACTTTTCCAAGCAAGTATCACTTCTTGCATGCAAGCATTAGATGCAGTTCTGCCTTTAGGTTTTAACCTGTCTTGCTCTACTTGTTTCCTCCTCTTCTCCAATGCCTTTCACATTCTTGAAGGGTGGGATCCTGTCTCCCATTACGAAACCAATCTAATACAAGTCCTGGTCCTCAGGTCTGGCCATGCAGCTGAGGGTAACCTGAGTAAGTGGGTTCATCCATAGGTGTTTTATGACATTTTAATGACCCCTTACCAGCATCTTCCTGCTTGAAGATGCCAACAATTCTTTCAGAGTCTGCTTCTAGGACACACAACATATTGCCTGCATACAGGACTCCATGTGGCTGCTTCATGGGGATCTTCATGTGTTACTTCTCTTGCCTCCTCCTGCTCCTCAGGCAGAGATGTCACCTGTTTTTCCATAGGTCTTGGGAGCACATGGGAAATGTGGCATTTGGTGAAGATCCAGAATTGCTTGCATTATCACAGCCTCTGTCCTTCCATGTGCAACTACAGCAAAAAACTACAGACTCATCTCTGTTCAAGAGAAGGCACCAGATAATTTTATGTGTGTTTTGACATCAAGGGGATTAAAGTGGTGCTTATGAATGCTCTGGAGTTGAGATGCTGTCCTAATCACTGCTTTCCTTCTGTGAAAAATCACACCAAAATCATTTCTTCTCAAAAAAAGGTATACAAGAAGTAAAATGCCTTTAGAGTGGAATAATTACAGTGAGGGCAAAATTAGTCTAGCCCTTAGCTAGTATGTTTCATGACATTTTTAAGAGAAAAGGCTTTTGCTCACCTGATGTCTGTTTTTTCATGTTGTACACTTGACTATGTGTGAAGAGCTTGGCTGTATGCTAATAAAACAATTGTAATCAAATCACAATCTGCCAGAGACAAAACTTTGCTTTCAAAAGTTAGCATAAAAAAAAAACAGTACAGAGTTTGACTCAGAAAGCAAACGCTGTCACGTTCCATCTTTCCTAAGCAAAATATCAAGGGGAAAAAAAGTATAAAAAGTGGAAAAAACTACTAATGTTTAATGCAACACTTGAGAACATATGAAAAACAGAATACATAATGTGTCCTGAGGTAATGGGCCTCAGATCTATGAGTAATATTTCTATCTTTGATGTGTCCAAATATATCTAACATGTAAGCTACTCAAACTTAGAAATATCATAACTAGTATTTTTATGAATTATGTAGCAGCACATTCATGTGGAAAGATGTGAACATTTTATGAGCATAAATGATCTTCACTCTAAGATGTGGAGGAAACTGTCCACCACTCTAGCTTTCATCTGGAGCATGTTTATTCAACATACTCCCTTACAGTAGCCATCTTTTTTAGTCTGTGGTAAATCTTACATTATCCTAATGTTATTAATTAATACTTTTATTTAAATATGGATTAGAAATGCTGCAATGGAGGTACCAATGTATCTGCAAAGCTTACTAGCACTGCTAAGAATGTTGCCTTTCAGTCTAGTTTCACTAAACAGAGCTTTACCTGAAGACTGATGTCTTCATCCTTCTCTTCTAAACCTAAGAATAAATAAATCAGCAATATGCATTGTCTTTTATGCATTGCCCAGTGAATGCACACCAGTTATGGCAGATCCACATGTAATCTACTTCTCAGATTAAATGAACTGAATGCCATCATTCCTGGCATTTTAAAAGACCACAGCAGTTCCCCTCAGCCCTTCGGCAGAGTGGTTGTGGATCTTTACTTTCAGGGAAGAGCAAACAGTTGATGAGATGCCTGACTTGAAGATGGGCAGGGTAAGGGAGCTCTACACTTTCTACTGACTAACCCCAGGTGGTCTCACTGTTTGTGCACTGAATGCTTGAACTCCATTTTCAAGCATCTAATTTTTCCTGGCGTCAAACAGATGTCGGAACTTGAATTTCACTCCTTTAGGTGCTCTAATAAGCAGCTCAAATTTAAACATTGCAATCCTTCAGTTTTTATGGACCTAAATCCTCTTAAAAATGTTAAATAAATAGTAATTTTATATGAAAATTTAGGAAGACTTCTATAATTTGGAATACATGCAGTGTATGCAATATGGTTCCATCATTTGCAGGTAAACACCATGACACCTGAGCTATATTTTTCCATGTAACCATTCCTTCCTCATGTCTCTGGCTGCAGCCAAGCGGGATGGCTTGTGGACTGCACAGCCAATGCACCCAGCTACATGTGCAGCTGGAGGTGCAGGGAGCCAAGCAGACCAGCAAGTTGGCAGGTTATGTGGGAGTTAGCACAGCTGCAAATTTGCTCATCATTTTTGTCTCAATTCATTATTCTGGATGTCCTGGGAAAATCAGCTGTCTGGGAAACCATTCAGGGTGCTCTTTTGTAATCAATATAAACTACCAAAATATTTGCATACACATACTACATTGCATCTGTGAGGGCACTGGCAATGAGCAGAGCACAGGCCTTAATGGTGTCAGCCCTTAATGATCAGACCTCATGCACCTCTTGATTAACTAAAATATGACAATTTTGCCTGAACTGGAGAATGCTGTGAACCTAGATGAGACCCACCTCTTATTGCTGCAAGTGAGCAGAAAAGGGAGGAATTCAGAAGAAGGGGAGATGCCTGCTCATGGGTGTGCACCCCTTTGTGAGTGCAGCTGGGTGGTGAGCAGAAGCAGGTCTTCGGCTTGGGAATGACACAGTCCTCCACTGTGTGAAGCACTGAAGTGATGAAAGGTTTCATTTCTAGCCAAGTGATGTATTTTCATGGTTTGGCCACCTTCTTAACTTGAGTACTTCACATTTGATATCTCAAACTTATAAAGAATTATTTTCCCCTTTAAGACTGGCTGAATTGCTAATCAGGCTGCAGTTGGCAAGTGTCTCAGGCCAATCCAGTGATCTCATTTCAGACAAAAGCAAGCCCAGTAGATGTAAGGACTCTCCTAAAGGCAGGGGTGCTTCCAAGTTAACATCTCATTTACCCTTGTTCATTGGTCTTCATTGACCAGAGGGAGACTCTGGGAGCAAAGTCATTAGAGCGGGTGAGATGCAAATGTCTGGAAAGGGAGGGTGAGGAAGAGGGCTCTTACATGGCTCTGGCTTTCAGGGCACCACGGGGCACATCAGCCAGGGCTCAAACACTCAACAGGGAGTCCCTTCTTAGACTGACCCAAGGCTGCGTGATGCTCCCACTGTCCTCCAGCCCTTCGCAAATACTCTTGAGTCTTTCATCATGCACATCAAAAGGAATCCTAGAAGAAACAGATGCAAATAATCTGAACATAAATCCCACCATATCAGGAACGTCACATCAAGCAGTGGGGGCTGCAGAGGGAGAGAAAGCTTCTTTGATTTACTTAGGCATGGATGTGTTGTTAGAAGTTGTCCTCCCCTTGTTCTTCTAATGAAGGCTGGGCTCACAGCTTGTTAAAACGTTTGCGTCAGACGTGGCAAGGTTTTAAGTCAGCATGGAGTCAGTGACAAAGAACAACACTGAGACAACAAAACCAAACAGATAAAATAGCCTCACAGGCAATCTGATGAAAAAGTCCCAGGTTTCCATAGCATCCACCAGCAATTCTGTCACCTTCCTCCTTAGGACACGCACTTTTGAATTCTAGCACAAATAGCCCTTCTTTGGTTAGGCAGCAAAATTTCTGAGGACTTCAAAGACTTCTGGAGATGTCATGAACTTCTGTTGAAGATTTGTGAGGAAGGAGACAGAGACATTGAGATGCATAAGTGCAAATAACCAAGAAGATAGTGTTGTCATGGATTTGTAAAAACTGTTTAAAGTAAGTACTAAAAACATAGTAGCTGTAGTAATATTAGAATTAATTTAAATTTTGCTGAAACAATACCCTTTTATCCTGCTGATTTCTGAATCTATTTTTTAAATGTGCTGTTACTCAGAAAAATATTAATATTCAGTGAAGATATAACCATATAAATTAACTAGTTTCTAAAACAGAGTAAAAAAGAGGATGATTCACCAGTGTTTGATCCCAAGTTAAGAATCTATTTCAATTAAGTGCAGATTGTAGCAGCTATGAGCAGCATAAATCCCTTTCTGCTGTTGGCAATGAACACCAGGAAGCTATGGGGGATTGGCAGAAGAACTCAGTGCAAAATGAGCCTCATCCTCCCTGAAGGAGAAGGTCTGGAAGTAGGGGAGGGAGGCAAGGCTACCCAGCCTTGTGCCCAGGAACCGAGAGCTGCTGTTGCGCAAGTCACAGGGACTGAAAAAGAAAACACAAACAATCAAACGAACAAAAACAAGAGGAAGTGGAACCGCCATGTGTCCATCACTTTCCCAGATATCCAAGAAGTGCTGTTGTGTATTCCCATGGCAGGAAACAAGGGTCAATCCTCCTCCCGGGCACTCACTCCAGCATGACCATCCTCCACCTCTGCTACCTGTGACCGGAATCAACCAGTGACCAGTGCAATGAGGACAGGTTCTGATGGCAGGATCAGATAGACACTCAGGTGTTGAAAACAGGCCAAGGGCCTGGCTTTGATGATTGATCTGCAAAACTTAATGAGACCAAGGCCAGTCTTTGAGGGTTCTCTGAGAAAAGATTGTCCTTCCTACAGAAAAGTTTTTCAGAAGGTGTGCCAGGGCTAGACTAAATGTCAGCTTTTTGCTTTTGCCTGTTGATGAAGTAAGTTTAAACCCTCCCTTTATCCTCACAGGTCACTGTGAGGTAGCTTTCAAATAAGCCTGGACGACTAAAGCCTTAGAGAAAGAGCTCCAGACTCAGAAGGTTCCGTTTGAATCAAATCAACTGTTTTATAAATATATTTGTAATCTAATAAGTATTCAGGAGACAAACAGGGTCTCTGTTTGCATCAGAACAAAGTGATGTCAGCAGTTTTCTTCCAAGAGTGATGAACTTGGTTAATCTGAAGCATCTGCTCCTCAGCTGCCCTGAGTCCTTTGCATTGCGAGGAGGGTTCACATTGCAGTGTTTTCTGGTCAAGCTCAGACCGGTGATGTTCACAATCTACCTCAGCTTCTGGAAATACTTTGTGCCACATTTTGTCGTTCCCCCAGGCATTCTGTTAGTGATGGCAAATGTGGAAAAAACTGGGTTCATGGTTAAAAGAGGCAATGTCTCTGTAAAATAAATACCATTCTGTATTTGCTATTAAAATGTGTTGGTAGAATGTCATTCACTGTTGGCTTTTTGAAGAAAAATGAGCAAATTTTGTATCTTCTGTGTTTCTTGTGAAAAGTGTTTGGACAGTTATGGTAAGGCATCTCCAAGTAGCTGAAAGTCCAGATCTTCTCACTTTTGTTTTGAAGGAATACAGATCTAGAAATGCCACAGAGACTTTGGCAGATGCTCAGCCCCTGCCATCACAAGAGCAGGCACCTCTGGGCTGTCGGACAGCCACTCTCCCTCCTTCTCCTTGCCAGCTTCCCCACAGCTTTTGCAAACATAGAGGTGGTTCTGCAAGGCTTTGCTTCTTTCTCTCTGAGACCTCCAAATGGTTGAGAGGAAATGCTTTTTCAACTCCAAGGACATGCTCCCTTGAGTAGCTCGAGGAGCTTGACAGGACTGCGTTTATTCCTCTTGCAGCTGATTCCCTGTAGAGCTACTAGGTTGGGAGGATAGCCTTGATTGCAGTATTTACATTAAATGTTTACATTCAGTACTTCAATACTTCACCATTTCTTTTAATTTAATTTGGTCTGATATCCCACCTGTATGCCTAACTTAGTGTGGACAAAAATGGGCCACAAATCAGGGTTAAAGAAACTCACTCCAGGCAAGATGCAAGTGATACTAGTGGCTTAGCAGGATGGAGAACAGCGATGGAAGTGTGAAAGATGACCAGGGGTCAGGAGAGTCAGGAAACCCATTAACTTTTATTTTCAAAATGAGAACCAAAGGCCAAAGATATATTTCCAGCTCTTACCAGATGATGGAATAAGTGCAAGATCAGCCTTGCAAGATCAGTACCTGCCCAGAAAGGGCATTCCTGTGACATGCAGATCTCACTGCTCCCCTTCTTGCCTGCCTGTGAGCAGAATATACTTGAACCTATATCTGGTTCCACAAGTAGAAGATTAATCTCTTACTCTTTATGGATGAAGGGGAGGAGAAAGAAGGAGAGATACGCATAATTATCACACATGCTTCACATGCATTAATATGTACAAGCATATGCTCTGAAGATTTAAAACTTCATTAAAGCAAAAATTAAAGATGACAAACTTGTAATCTAAAACTTAAAATACAGGTAAAAGAGTAATTCACTAACCTGGCCATACTTAATTAGAAAATCAGGTTGCTGTTGTGAGTTCTGCTATTTCTCCAACGTCACTTGGATGCTTTATCAATAAATAATCCTACTGTGTCAAAATCAATCACTGTGTTACAAAGACTCCTCATCTGTCATAGAAATCTTTCAGTTTCCCCCGGAGACACATACCTATGAAAAATTTAAGAGGTCATCAGTCATAGTCTCTCTTTCAGATGTTTATAAAGTTGTATCTGTGGATAAGAACATTTCTAGTGTTCTTGTCATGATAGAAGTAAGACCTGAGGCCATCTACAGACAGGATCACTGTGCTTAGGTAGACTGCATCTCATACCTAACTTTTTAAAGGTATATAAAATATGTGTTCTGGACCTATGTTATTTGTAGATCTGTGGTAAAGGGATGAAAAGGAATCTCAATATATATGAGAATTAGGCTCTAGGTTTAAGCATATAGCATATAAATATATCATAAGGCCATTGAAGAACAATTCCAGATGCATTTATTTCATGTCAAGTGTTCTGAAATCATGTATACTTGAAAATTCAGATTTGCAAAAAATCTTACACATTGTCACACATGATTTGCTATTTTTCCATAGCACATTAAATGTTTGTTGATAGCATAAGAATTACTTGGTAATTGTGTGGCAGTCATATAATTAAACTATTGGAGGTTTTACTGGAAACAAACATATCATCACAAAATTTAAATAAACATTTCACAAGGATTGTTGTGGTTTGGACTTAACAGGACAACAAAGAACCAGCCACATGGCCACTCACTCAAGTCCCCCTCCCCACACACACACGCTGGTATGAGGAGGACAAAGGCCAACTAGAAGCCTGTGGTCGAGACAAGGACAAGAGGATTCACTCACTGATTAAGGTCATGGGCAAAACAGACTCAACTTGGGGAAAAATAATATTTTAACACTGTCACGGTTTGACTCAGGATCAGCAATTAAACCAGAGACAACAATGCCCTCAATCCCCTCCCCCTCCCACTCAGGTAGGGAAGGAGAGAGAGAATTAAGGAGAGAGACTTAGCTGGATTGAAAACTAAACTAGACAGCTTTAATTATATGTACAATTATATACAAGTATGTTCAGGAATGTGCAAAAGCCTCTTGCCTCCCCCCACCCCCAGCAACTCCCCTGCACTCTCCTGAGCTGTGAGCAGTCCCGAAAACTCTCGGAGCACTGTCTGAGATAACAGCAGAGCAGACAGGGCTGTGGGGAGAGTCATGAGGGTCAGGGCTGAGCCTGGGGGTGATGGTGATGGATGGATGGAGTCCTCCCTGAATGCTGGCCATGGATGGAAGAGAAGGGAAGAAGAAGCAGGAAGGAAGTTGTCTTCTGTGATCTCTGACCTTCCTTGGAGCTTACGTAGATATATGGAATGGAATACCTTTGGTCAGTTCTGCTGTCTGTCTAGTCTAGCTCCCCTACGGGGGGGTCACAGATACAATTCTCCTGCCCGGGTAGCTTCTGTAGTGGCAGAGCTAAGAAGCGACCTTGGAGTCTCAGCAGAAACATAAACATTCCAGTGTTATCAGTCCACTGGCTGGAACACTTGCTGCTAGTTAACAGAGAGCTTACTGAAGGAAAAAAAGAAGCAGTGAAAGGAAAATTAGCTTCATCCTGCCTCAAACCAGGACAAACACTAATCAGATGCACACATGACACAGACAACACACAGAGCAGGGCTTACATACATTACCCCCACCCCTCCCTTCTTCCCGGGCCCTAATTACTTTGTTCCCCATTTCTTTCCCTCCTTCCCCCCAGCGGCACAGGGGGGCAGGGGATGGGGTTTAGAGTCAGTTCACAGTCTGATGGTTCCTGCCACTCCTTCCTCCTCAGGGAGAAGGATTCCTTACAGTCCTCTCCTGCTTCCCCATGGGGTCCCTCCCATGGGAGAGAGTCCTCCACAAACCTCTCTAACATGAGTCCTTCCCACAAGGTCAGGAGCAAGCTGCTCCAGCGTGGGCTTCCCACAGAGTCACGGGCTGCTTTGGGAACAGTCACCTCCCCTGGTGCAGGGTCCTCCACGGCTGCATTTCCAAGTCCATGGGCTGCAGCTCCACATTCGCCCCTCCTGGTGCCTTCAGGGAATGTTCCACCACGTTCCTTCATGCATGCAGGGGGACAGCCTGCCATCTCACTGTGGGCTGCAGGGAAACTTCTATTCAGGCACCTTCTTCCCCCTTCTTCCTCACCAACCTCGGGATCTTCACCCTGGCACTGCTTCCACCACTCCAGCTCAGCTCTTTCTCCTACTTGCTGTCTGCTCAGGTCTTATGTCAGTTCTATCATATGTTAATGGTGGAGGCACATCTGTTGTCTTTTGAACAACCCGGCCTTGGCTACCTGAGCTGGGGCAGCTTTTAGTAGCTTCTTACAGGAGCCACTTCTGGGGCCCCTCCCCCACTACTGAAACCATGCCAGAACCTAACCAGCATAAGGATCATCACACAGGATGTATCCTATTAAACCCACTGAAAAAGCAATTATCTGAGATATGTTTAATAGGTAATTGCTTCCCAAATAGTTTTCCATTACTGTTGAGATTCTAACCACAACAAGCACCTTTAATCCAGTTCCTCAGCTTGATAAAGGCAATGTCTGGATAAGAACTCCAAAAATGCTTTTCTGTGTCACTTCCACAGGAAAAATAGACTGCTAGTTGGGTTACTTTGGGTCTACTGATCTCTTGATTCATGACCAAAGTCTTCATGCTAATTGATAGAAATCACATGGTCTAACTGTAAGAGGATGGTGGAATCTGTGCCCTGAGCAGGGACAGAGCAGGGAGATTCAACATAGACACCCTGTACCTCCATGCTCTCTCACATACTTATTAACAAGGTAGCTTGTAGATATAAAGCCACTAGTATGTCTGAGGTAGAGGCAGTTTTTGCAAAGCTAAGGTTTGAAGGGTTTTTTTGTGCACAAAGGACATTTTGCCACCGTGTAATGCATCCCTAGGGCAAGGATCAGACAGCACAAAGGCAGGAGATTCAGCAGCTCCCAGGCCAAGATGTAGCTCTTGCTCCCTCCCTTATTTGAGCCTTCTACCTCCTCTCCACATGAAAAACTGAACTCAGAAAGTCTTCCTAGGAATCAGTTTTGCTCATTATCCATGGAATCTGGTCACTTCCTGAAATGTTCATAGTATAATGTCTGGGTATTGCAGGTCAAAGAAAGATTAAGCGGTCATTTTATTTTAGAAACTGAGAAAGAGAAAAGTGAGCTTGACCTATTAGTCATTTTTTCACTCCCACCCAAACTATTAGGTAAGTCTGAAATAAAGTCCTTGAATTCCTTAAAATTTCTGAAGAATAGAAAGGACTGCTTTTTAACTTTCCATTTCTTGCTGTCTCAAAAAAGAAAATCCCTGTAATTTCATAGGTCAAGATGTTATTACATACATTTTGATAAAATGCTGAATTACAGCAAAAATAGGACTTTTCAGTTCAAATTTATCATATTTATTGTGGACTCCTAGATGATAGAAATTGACTTCACAGGAAGCTGGGAGTTCTCAGGATTTCTGTAAAACATGAGCTTCCACAACACTCATAGGATTGGCAAGCCTGGTTTGATACATCTGACCTTTTGCTCTGTTGTCATTATACTAAATAGAAACAGCGTAATGAAAAAACACGAGAAACAAGTTTTCCTTCAAGGGTCTTCAAAGCTCACACATCAAAGGGAATGCTGCAGAGCTGCAGCATGAAAATCTGATGGATTGGGTTCCCAGAGTTGCTAAACAATGTCATTTATGCCAGCTTGTTGATAGGCAGAATGAGGAGCATTCACACTGTCCATGCTCAAGGTCTCAACACAGGTGTCTACAGCAGATGCTTGGGCTGCATGAAGTCCCTTGCCAGGCTCCTTTAAACCACCCTTATACTCAGAGAACCACCCTCTCAAGCAGCCTGTGTTGACTTCAGAGACCCTCATATCACTGGGTCACAATCTTTTTTATTTTTGTGCAAAATCTTATAGCCAAAGCATAGACATCTTCAGGAGTCGGGAAGAAGATTATGCCTGGCTGTGCTTTGGGGAATACTTTGGGTCCTGAGGAGCAGTTCCGGTTAACTGAGAGGCTTGGTATTAATCATGCCTTCATTTAGAAAAGAAGATGCCAGGTCACCCTTGGATGCACAGTTATGTGCCAATGAATGGTCCTTGGAGAGGAGGTTTACCACTGTCAGCAAGGCCACCTTAGAAGTAGCACCATGGAGCAAGCAGAGGGGTGGTACCAGGGAGCTGACTCCAGCTCCTGAGCAGTCCCTCCTTTCTCAAAAGAAACTCTATCAGCTCCTGCTAAACTCTGCACAGAGTACCTGATTTAGGCAGTGGTACCATGCACCATGCCAACACAGTTACTGATGGACCACCAAGGTTAGCCAAGAAGCTTCATGCACAACTGACATTGGAGAAATAAGAATGGAACAACTGTGAAATGGAAGATAACCTAAGCAGTTATCTGAGGCGAATGCCAGCAGCTACGCAAAGCAGTCATAGGGGAAGGATGAATGCAGGGGTATGCTGCTGTAGAGGCTCGCTCATTTCCAGTGAAGGCATTCGCCCCATCAGAGCAGCCAGCCCAGCCCTGCCTGTTTGCTGTCCTGCGCTGGCAGCCCCCCTGCAAGCACACACATCAGCCCGGGGGTGCCTGGCTCCCCAAACGCTGCACCCACCGGGCGAGGCCCTCCTCAGCTGCCTGCATCCCCCCGCTTCCGGCCCCTCCACGCTCCCCCGGCGAGCCGAGGCTGCCCCAGCAGCGGCACAGGGGAGGGTAGAGCTGGGGGCAGGAGCTCCCCAGGTAGTCCTGGGGAGGGAGGAGGCGTCCCCGCTGCCGTCCCCGCCGGTGCTCGCTCTCCGCATCGCGCTGTCCCCCGGCCCCTGCCCGCTGCTCGCCCCCCCCGGCGGTGCCGCTCGCTCCGGAAAGCAGCTCTGCCTTCGGTGCGGGGAAGGGGAAGGGGAGAGAAGCGAAAAGCGTCATCTCCTGTGGGTTAACAAGATCAATCGCGGCAATCTCCACCTTTACATCCTCACCCTATACCCGCACCCATCGCCGCGGCGCGCCTTGACCCCAGCCAGGACAGGATGGCCCCGGGCGCTCGGACCGGCAGCGGGAACGGAGGCGGGCGGGGGTGCTGCCCCGCGTTCCCCGGCCCCAGGCATCTCTGGCAGGCTTCGCGGGAGCAGGAGAGGGGGGCGGGGGCTGCTCGCCGGGGCGGGGGCTGTCATGGGGCTGGGACGATAAAACCGGGGGGTAATTGCATTTAGGCAAATGAGGCTGCCTCGGCCCTCCCCGTCTCCAGGTATATAAAGTGGGGAGCGGTGCCGTGGACGGCCAATGCGCACGGAGAGCAGCGCCCGCCCTCCCCGGTGCAGACGGTGCGTGTGCGTCCACGAGCGTGTCTATCTATCTATCTATGTATCTATCTATCTATCTGTCTGTCTGTCTGTCCGTCCGTCCGTGTGTACCTATGTGCGTGAGGATGCACTTGCCTATATGTGTGTGTGCGTGTGTACTTCTATGTGGTTGCCTATATGTGTGTGCGGGGGGCGGTGTGTCTATATGTGTGTGCACCTAGGGGGATGCCTATACATGCCTGAGTGTCCGCACCTGTGTCACTGTATGCGCGAGGATGTTTCTGTGCCTATGCCGATGTATGTGTACCTACCTCTAGGCACGTTTTTCCCTGTGCGTGTGGAGGGCTGTATCTCTACCTAGATGTGTGCATCTAAGGCGTATAGCTGCTCGTCTAAGTTTATAACTAGATGTTTATGTACCCGAATCTGTGTGTGAGGGGGGTGTGCATGTGTGGGAAGCTGTGAATATCTAGATGTAAATATCTACGTGTGAGTGTGTGTTTGTGTGTAACTCTGTAGGTATGTGTGTGGAGGGATACCTCTGGATGCGTGTGTCCGTCTGTGCACTGGTGTGTACGTCTACCTGCATAGGATTCCATATGTGTGGGGCATGTGTATATCCAGAGGTGTCAGTAGCAGTCGGTGAGGGGGTTGTGGGTGTGCAACTAGGTGCGTCTGTGTCTGTATGTGCAAGGGGATGTGCTTCCAGGTGTGCACCGGGGTGTGGGGGGGTGTGTGTGCAGGGCTGTGTGCCTGCACGCCCCGGTTGTGGTGCCCACGGCCGCTCGCCCCGCCGGGGCTCCCGGTTCCGGTGCTTCATCCTCTGCCCCCCGCAGGACGTCGAGGCGGCGATGAGACTCCGGCTGGCTTTCGCCGTGCTCCTCCTGGCCTCGGCGCAGGCGCTGGCCGAGGAGCTGGGTGCCACCGACGACCTCAGCTACTGGTCCGACTGGTCCGACGGCGACCAGGTGAAGGTGAGCCTCGGGGGTGCGGGGGGAAGGGGGGCGGATGGTGTCTGGCGCTGCCCCCGGGGGCTCCGCGCACACGGAAGGTTCGCGCTGAGCGCCGGCTCTGTCGCCCCGCAGGAGGAGCTGCCGCTGCCCCTGGAGCACTTCCTGCAGAGGATGGCCCGGAGACCTCGGCCCCAGCAGTTCTTCGGCCTCATGGGCAAGCGGGATGCCGGTGAGCAGGGCGGGGGGCTCAGTCCATCCCACGCCTCTCTGCATGCCTCCTCTCCTAGTGCCGCTCCAAACTTTGCAGCAGTCGCCACGCGGTTTTAAATGCATCAAACCTTTCTCAAAAGTTGCAATGTAGGGGTTTGGGTTTTTTTTTTTTTCCCAAGTTTAATGTCAGAGAAACTCACCGTTTGGAAAAGAGTGGGCTTCACATTAAAAGTGCTAAGTGCACACCAATTACAGCACGTGAGGACCAGTAAGGAGAATCACAATCATTCACGGGTCAGCATTTGTGTCAGTGAATCATCCAGGTGTGGAAATCGGCTGTGTATACAATTATTGCCATGTTTTCTACATGTTTACTGATCCAAGAATTGGTTTAAGAAACTGGAGCTAAACAGATCTAGATCGTGTAGCTTTAGCTAAACGAAGTTTTTGTAGTCTCTTCAAAGAGAAATGCAGTTGTAAATGATCACCTTAATTTCCCATAAGGGGAATATGCACAGGGTAGTTGCTGTACTGGATTTTCAGGGTGTTGCAGTAGCATAATAAACGTCAATCCTTTTTCAACAACTCTTTTTCCTTTTTTTTTCTCTTTTCTTTCCTCTTCCAATCAGGATATGGCCAGATCTCTCACAAAAGTAAGTTGTAAAAATTCAAATATTTTAAGTAATTATTAAAATATATTAAAATATGGAATACTGTATTTGAGGGAACTAGTTAGGAAGTGAGTGGCTTCAGCTAAGAACTGTTGGTGGAGAAATGTTCTGTTAAAGGATTGAAACTCCCCCCAGTGCAGCCGTGAGCCTGTACCTCGTCTGAGCTGCCACGAGCTTTGGGATTTCAATCCACATTAATATGTAGATGTTGCAGCTCTCTCTTATTTCCCGTGGGGGGGATTCTGTGAGCCTTTCTCATAGGCGAGGCAGGCTTACGGACAGACCCAGAGAGGAACTATTAAGATGGCAAAAGCTGGAAATTAGAATAGTGAATTCCCAAATCACTGAGAATGATTCCACAGGGGAGCCCATGTCAACATGTGCAAGATATCGTATCTGTGCTCTCAGCATTCCCTAGGTGGGAATCAGACCCCTGCTCACAGCAGGGGCTGGTTGATGCTGTGCTGGCAAATAAAGAAGCTTACCTTGCCCCACTAATAAGCGTACCTTGCTTTGTTTCTGTGTAACACCAAGTGGGAGATGGTACCAGCAGTGTGGTGTTACCTTGTTCTGCACAGTGATAGTTTTATTCTCTGAATTTTATCTGAAGATGCTTAGACAGGAGCCAGAAGACTTTTAATAAGTAAAAATTATCTTCTGTTCTGTGAGACCTCTTCTTTTCACAGAGGTCAGTATCTGTCTCAGTGTTCTGTTAGCCACAAGATTTTATCACTAGGGATATATACTGGAAGACCAATTAAAGAGTCCAATACAAAGCTTGTGCCAAATAATTTGCTGACTAAAGTAAAAAATTATAGCTTTCTGAAATTGCTTCAGCTTGAACTAATACCTGTGAGATCTGAGCATCTTTCATCTTGCTTTGTAAAGGAATTAGCCAAACAAAATTATGCCCAAAGAGAAATTCCTAAGTTTGCCTCAAAAGTCATCTTGGAGAAAGAAGAATGGCTCCTTTTCATTCCTTATCTGAAACTATAGCCACCGCTATATCTGATACATGCTGTAGGCCAAAACTTGCAGTAATTTATCCTCAACACATTCAGTGCCTTGAGGAGTACTAGTGGGATAAGAAGGTAATATCTGAACTCATAAATATTCAAAAAATA
The DNA here is from genome assembly GCA_020745705.1 of Hemiprocne comata. Lineage (NCBI taxonomy): Eukaryota > Metazoa > Chordata > Aves > Apodiformes > Apodidae > Hemiprocne > Hemiprocne comata. Next base: position 27,685,481 of record CM036587.1, read on the forward strand.
AAGCCAGACTGTCTAGCTCAAACGTGTCCAGACATAGAGTCCCATTGGCTTCCTCTCCAGTAAGGGCTCAGCCTGACCTTCAAGAAAGAATTTTTGCAGAAAAAAACACCAACAGGCAGAAGAGATGCATCACACAGATGCAGGCCAAAGGACTGCCTTCTTGTGCATTTGCTCAAATAAATAGGAATTATACTGGGAGAGGAATAAGAATTAGTTATTAGCCATTGTTTTTCCATTGTACTTAAAAAGAACACAAAACAAAAAGTCCATCTGAATTAATGAAAAGATGCCCACTAACTGACCTGTGCCTTGGGTCTAACCTGTTTAGTGTAATGAGTCAGACTGATGTTCATTCTCCATTGCCTGAGAGTGGTGTGAACAAATGGTTTGAGGAATGAACAGTTTTGGAGCCTGTGTCTTCCTTCCTCACAAGAACATTTTATCTTAAAAGCCTGCCTATTTAAAATGTATTAAAACACCCCCAAATATATTTTTTCAGGGCATAAAACAGACTCCTTTGTTGGACTTATGGGCAAAAGATCTTTAAATTCTGGTATGTATGTGATGAAATCTAGTACTCAGTAATATACAGCCTGTTCATTCTGTTGCTTCTTTGTTCTCTCCCAGAGGATGGAAGAAGCAGTTTTTATGTAGTGTAGACCCAGAGTTCTGTGACAAAGAAAGACTCAGGATTTTCTTTATTAACCAAGATATTCAGGACCTACTTCACTCTAGTGCTTGAGATGATCATGCTGGTCTGACCTGCAGGCAAGGCTAGGTAGAAGTCCCCAGGGCATTTTCCTTCCTGCCCAGTCCTCACCAGCAGCACATTCTGGCAGTCACTGAAGTCGTAATACAAGAAAAAGCTAAATTTTCCTGACACATAAAGAAAAATTCAGAGGCTGAAAATGTAAAGCTCATTTAAACTTGTGACCCAAATCCAGATGTAGTCAGGTAAAGGGATATCCTCATTGCCTCTGGGGATCATTACTCCTCAAACTTGGAGCAGAAGGTGGAAGGTGTCTCATTCATTGGAGACATTCAAAACCTGCCTGGACAAGTTCCTGTGTGATGTACTCTAGGTGACCCTGCCTGGCAGGGGGGTTGGACTAGATGATCTTTCGAGGTCCCTTCCAACCCCTAGGATTCTGTGACTCTGTGATTCTGTGAAGAGCTGAGATCTGCCATTAATACCACCTCATTCTGCAGGTCAAGTTGCTAAATATTCCTAGCCTCTTCCAGCTTTTCATTTTATCTAAAAAAAAATAAACAAATGAAAAAAAAATTCACCAAAACCAAACCAGCAAAAATACTTTTAGGCTTTGAATTGATACTGTGAATTTGTGTTATTTTCCCATAGCATCCATATAGGGCAGAATCTTCCTCCCTCATGTGCACAACCCCTGTGGGTAACTGCAGACTGCCAGTAGCTCTAGGTTTCCTGTGCTGTAGGGCTGTACTGAGGAAACCCCTCACTGTGAACCATGAAGTGTCAGTTAATTCCCCAGAGTAAGAATAAAAAAAACAACCCTACAAACACAATACGTATTTCATGTCTCTGAAATAGTTCTCACTGTTTTGTTAAATGAAGGATAAAAGTTAAATTACTAGCTGACATCTTTATATTATGTGAATACACGCTGTGATCTATATTCTGCAATTATGGTTGTCAGTAACTTTTATTTTCAATTAAACCCTGTTCAGACTAGTAATATTGCTCTCTGCATCATTTTGCAAATTGCTATGTATCATGAATAATTTTGTACAATTTTATCTGTGGTGGCAATAGCTATTAAATGCATTACACCTGTAAATATATCTGCTATAACGAAAGTGAATAGCCTGGAAGTAATAAACTGGGTTTGGTTTCCATTGGGATTGCATTTACATTAATATGAGCATGTAAAAATACAGTAAATGTTTTAAAAAGGCAAAGATTTTATTACCCTAATTTCAAAATTGCTGATATAGTCAAGATACTGTTCTGTGGTATTTGTAACAAAGGGAAACCATGAAGTTTTACCCTGTCAGGCTATGTAATATCAGCCTGACAGATAAAACTAGATTTCACTGCTTTTCTGCCCATTTCTGAGAGGAAAATGGTCAGAAGTTGCTTCTGCTCCTCTAGAGGAGAAGGTAGGTCCTAAGGACTGTGTAATCAAAGCAGATTCAGGACTATGTGCTTGGATTGTCTTTCTCCCAGCTGAAATGTATTTAACTGGGCAGGACCTTTTCTTGATGCCATGGTTTGGGAGCACGGGGCTGTTTTAAAGCCTTCTGTGACAAAGCTGAGCACCAGGACGCTGGTATCTCAGTCCCTGGTTTGGTGCAGTGGGGTCTGATGCTGACTGTGTCCCAAACTGTGCAGTCTGTGGGATGAACACCCCAGGTAGAAGCTAGAAAACAGTCACACGTCTAGTAAAAATACTATTAACACTTCATATTGAGAAAGCAACCTTGACTTACTTTGCATTTAGCCTGGTGAAAACTGAAGTCTTGATGAATTGAAAACTATCACTGATCCAAAATGCCAGCTCCCTGCAGGAGGCAGTGCTGAATCCCCCCAGACTAGCTGTGCATTGCATGGGATACTCAGGCATGCATGTGCTCTGTGACAGCAATCCTCCCTTTGGGGTGGAAGCAAAGATGACTCTAGTCACTTTATGGTCAGGCTCTGCCCAAGGGCTCTCTGGGTTTCTCTCTTGTTTCAAAAGAGCAAGAAGGAGAGACCTACTACTACTAATGCTAAATATTTTTTTTTTATTTAGCAGATTATTTTAGGCTGTAGTTGGTAGCCTAGGGTTTGTTTAGCTCCTGCTGCAGATTTTTAGCAAAAGGTATCACTGTGTGCAGGGCTTGGGGACAGGGAAGGCTTAAACCTGCAGAGTCAGCAGAGAAAGTGGATGTCAATGCAGAAAGCCTCTACCCACAAATCGATCTGAGTGCTCAGATCCCACCAGTTAGATGGATTACTGGAACACAAAAAAACTGAGTTAATGGTGCTTCAAACTGTTTGATAGATGCGAGGTAGAAAGCACTGCTCAGACCTACAGCCTCCTGGAGGATAGTGTGGTCTGAGGGCCAAAACCAAATCCAAACAGCTTAAGGTTGTGTCAGAATCCCTCATCTTGGGTCCAAACACCCTGACAGGGACCAGCAGTGACCCAGCAGGCTGCAGGTCTCTGGCGTTTCCTTGTGCTTGCTGGAGTTTACACAGGCTGCACCACGTGCTTCATTCTGCTTTGTTTTTTGCAGGATCCTCTGAAAGGAGCATAGCACAGAATTACGAGCGGAGGCGTAAATGAGACATTTGCGTGCATTATTTATTGAACTTCATTTGTTCCAATGGCCAATGCAGTGTAAAATAAACTAACCACTGTATGGAATAATTATTTATTTAATAATAACCAATGGGGTTTTGGTTGGTTTGGGTTTTTTTTGAGTTGTACTTTCAATAAAATGTTTATTTTTCATATTGTGGCAGTGATACATGTTGTGTAGGTGCGTTGTGGTTCAGAAAGGACCAGCAACCCTGTTGACATTTCACAACAAAGCACATTGTTTGATATGACCCATAAAGTTATATTCACTAAACAAAAAGTATATTCTTTTTTTTGTTGAAAGCGAGTCTATCAGCTTCACAGCCAGTGCAGAACAGAGCTGATGTACAGTCTAGTGCCTCAATTTGTTTTCATGGTTTATAATGTACTGTAATTTCCGTATCAAAAAATATATTTGTATCATTGCAGCATGTTTTATGTTTTGTGACTACGTAGCTATATATTTTAAAAAGGGAGGGTGGGTAAGGTTTGAATGTGAATCTGAGGTCTTCATTTCATAGTCTGGAATTTTATGATAGTAACATTTTAAATAAAAAATACTCTGGGGATTTTGCAACATACTTTCTTTGGTGATGACAATGGTGTTATTTCTCAAGTCAGTCCAGAATGAAACTCGGATCCAAGCAACAGTGGTCTGAAACTGGAAAGAAGTATCAAACTGCTGTTTTCCTTTTGCAAGGAGGCTGTGAACCTCCTGGTGCAGGTCTGGTGAATGCTTTGGAGGATTCAATACTGGAGGCAGGCATTCCCAGGGAATTGCTCTGGGTCATACAAGTTGCCATCTATCCTAAACCTGATGGAAATTAAGAAGTGTGTTGACTGAATGAAAAGGGCCTGATGTAGCCCCTAGCTCCAAGGAGAATAATTTGCTGTGGAATTCATCCTCTATTGCAGGTTCATTATCTGAAAAGCCAAGCTTTTAATAAATTCTAGCTCTCGTGTTCAACAGTAAAAGCACCTGTTGGCTTGAATCCATGCAATATAAGAGAAAAAGACGTGAATTTAATTATCTTTTTAATAAAAATCTCTGGTTATGGTATTTCCAAAACAGTCCCTAAATGCTACATACATGTCATCAGATACCAAGACATCTGGAGATCTATATTCTTTCCACTAGCAACAAACTGCAGTTCTCTGTTTGGTGGTACCATGCAAGCTTTTGTCACAGCAGCAAAAAGACCCAGCGTATAGAAACCTAATTTCAAAGTAAGTAATACAGAGTGACTAATTGGTTGTTGTTTTCCACTTCAGAAGTGAACTTGGCAACCTCCATTTTCAAGTTCACCTGGGGCACCCCCACAACTACACCCATTAAGAGTGGGTGGGTGTAGGACTTCCTTCCTGCTAGTTTAGGAGCAGCTCCTGAGTCTGCCTGGGCTTCTAACTGACCCCACATCCAACTAAGTAGGAGCCAGCTCTCCTCAGTGAGGTGAGGAGCTACACCGTGGGAAAACTGAGGCAGACTCACAACAGACACCACACACATGTGAGAGACAGCGTTCTGCCAGCTCTCTGTCTTGTCAGGACTAATTTTCAGGCTAATGAACTTCTGCATCAGCTCCCACTGAGCTCAATGAGGGGGGAAGACTATTGCTGGACTAACAGCATGGCATAAGGAGTGCAGAAATGCATGTTGAATAATGCTCAGCAATGGGGAAAAAGAAAGAAAAAGCTTTAAAATGCTGTCCCCTGAGACTGGAGGCTCATGGTGCTCCCAGAGCTCCCAGCCCGTGTGTGCTGAATTGTGAGACACTTAGAGGAAAGAAAAAGCTCTGCTGCTCGCTTCCTGCAGCCTGCACATCTCACAAATCTCCTTGCAGAAGCAATCCCTCCAAATGTATTTGCATCCAGAGAAAGCCACACATGGCAAAGTGGGTTTTAGGTGCTCGTAGGACAGCACCGATGTTAGTTAACAGCACCTAGCAAAGGGCTGGGACTGAATTTTCTGGCAAAACCATAGAATCATAGAACCGTTTAGGTCACAAGTACCTTTAAAGATCAACTAGTCCAGTCCCCTGCCATGGGCAGAGGCATTTTTCACTAGATCAGATTGCTCAAAAACTCATCCAACCTGATCTTGAACACTTCCAGGGACAGGGCATCCACAACTTCTTTGTGTCAGCATCTTACCACCCTCACTGTAAAAAAAAAAAACTACCTTCTTTCAGTTCAAAACCATTGCCCCTCATCCTGTCTCTACAGGCCTTTGTAAAAAATGTTTCTCCATCTTTCTTTTAAGCCCCCTTTATATATTGAAAGGCCTCAACAAGGTCTCTCCAGAGCTTCCTCTTCTACAGGCTGCCCAATCCCAGCTCCCTCAGGCTGTCTTCATAGAAGAGATGCTCCAGTCCTCTGATCATCTTTGTGGCCATCCTCTGGGCTCGCTCCAACAGCACCATGTCCTTCTTATGTTGGGGACTGCAGAGCTGGACACAGTACTCCAGGTAGGATCTCCCTCGACCTGCTGGTCACTCTTCTTCTGATGCATCCCAGGATACAGCTGGCTCTCTGGGCTGTGAGAGCACGTTGCTGGCTCATGTCCAGCTTTTCATCCACCAGTACTCCAACACCTTTTCTACAGGGCTGCTCTCAATGCCTTCAATCCTCCGGCCTGTATTGATACTGGGGATTGCCCCGACCCAGGTGCAGAACCTTGCACTTGGCCTTGTTGAACTTTATGAGGTCCACGTGGGCCCACTCCTTCATTCTGTGAAGATCCCTCTAGGTGGCATCCCTTCCCTTAAGTATATCAACTGCGCTATCACCATTTTCTCTGGAAGGGAAGGCTGACCCTCCAGTGTCAAAGTATTCTCCTGTTGGGTGACTGTCTGATGAGTGGTTTTATTTTGGCATTTGAAACAAATCGGTTTAATTTCTGGTGGCAACATAGAGTCAGATTTGGGCTAATTTAGGTTTTGAACAATAACATTAAAACTGGCATTGATTTATATGTTTGCACAGACATATATTGCACGATAGAAATAAAACAAACACACACCAGAAGGCACAGCCTGAAATGTTCCAGCTGACCGTACCAACAGTACCAAAAGCCCCTCCTCACATCTCAGTGGTGGGGACCATTTGGCCAAGCCGTGCTGGGGTCTGTGGGGCTGTGCCAGCCTGGCACTGCCCTTCCCGTACAGGCAGACTCCTGGCGTCCTCAAGATTCAAGCAGGAATTCTTCTATCTTCTTTCAGCCTTCAGTGTTAAGCTATATAGTCTATACACATTACTGAGTACTTCAAAGGGATTTGGTAATCATTTCTGTGGCCTTTAATCTCCCTTTTGAGGTTCCTTCAGCTTTCAAACACTTTTATGTGTTGGACAGCATTTCTTGCAGCCTCAGGCCACTGACACCTTGAAGCATGGGGTGATGCCAGCCCTCCAGCTCCACTGCATGCTTTGGAGAGGCTTTCACTTAATCCCCTATGGTCTCTGCAACAACCAGCCACAACCATGACACAGATTTAGCTCTTTTTAGATGGTAACAGTCTAACATCCCTCAGGCTGTGTAAACTAATTGATAACACTGCAGCAAGGGCATCTGCCAGTGAAATGCAAGCAAGATTTAACTAAAGTAATCAAAATCTTTCTAGGAAATGAGCACAAAGAGTAAACCCGAGGTGGTGTGTTAATTGTCCCCACTGGGGAGGTACTACAGGCAGCTTGATGTCACAGTCCACCTCCAACACACTCTGCACCCATTTTGTTTCTCTTTTCCCCCAGAAATACGTCATTCATCTGCATCATGTCAGGTGGCTCATCTCCTGGTAGGCACTGCCTCCCTCACACACACGTGCTCCTCCTCCCCCAGATGGGGAATGCTGAAGTCAGGCTCACAGCAGCCTGCCTTGCCCAAGCGTGACCCAGAGCACCATCAGCTCCGTCTCCCTGCCATTGCATGGAGACTGGTCTCCCATTATGCATACGTAGCCAAACTTACCCCAGGGAGCCAAATCACAGTGCACATAGATACCTGCCCCTCCTTCCCCCTGTGAACCAGGGAGCTGGGAGGGGTTCTGGCTCTCCATATGCACTCTACAGGGCAGCTCAGGCTCTGCAGCACTTCCAGATGACATGAGCAAGTCCTCTGCTGTGTTCACATCAGGAGGCTGGTATTTATTAGCATGGTCCTAACCAAAACAAAAGAAAGATTCTGGAAATATCTGGGCATAGAGATCTTTGCAGGGAACCAAGTCCCCACCCATTGTTATCCGGAGCAGAATAATACCAGGAGGTTTTTCTAAATTATTGAAGTGATTCTTAAAAATGCTGTTTATTCGTAGTACACCAGTAGCAGCTCCTTCAGAGCTACCAAGAGCCATTCTCTAAATGCAGGCTTTGTCTCTGCATCTTCTTAAACTATGGCTTAGATAACTGCTTTAGCATAAAGAGATACCACGCAAGTCCCAGTGCAAACTTTGATAATGACCAAATTTTTTCATGATGAGCCTGAACAGTTCCCTCAGCCATAGTATTGCAGACTGCCTTAACAAATGTCTCCCGGAGTATCGGGAAGAAAGCACAAAGCAGCTCCTTCACTGGAGTTGCACTGTGTTAGGATGTGATTCTGAGTACAGCTCCATGTCCTCACACTGCCTTCGAAATGGCTCACTTCCCTTTACAGATGATAGTTGTTACTGGAAGAGTAGGGATTTTTTTTTATTGGTTTTTGCTGTTAGCAGCATACAAATGTCTTCCAACCTAGCTACATCTTCTAGGGAAGACAAGCAGACTTTCTTCACATTACTCTTTTGATGTTTTTGAGAGAGCAGAGACTGAAACATTTGTCAACAGGAGGGGCATATGGGCTCTATGAAATTGATTATGATATTAATTAAAAAATATCACTGCTCCATCCCTGATAGATGTCTGGTTTCTGTCAGAATAAATCAGCAACTCATCAGCTCAGAAAATCCTTTTTAGAGAGGTACACAGAACATGCACAACAAACATCACCTCTTGCTTTCTATGTCCACCTCTAAATTAAACAAGGTCACCATTTGCTGTATATGGAGGAAATGGAACATGAACAGACTGTTAAAAAGCCAAACTCTTTATCTGTCATAGTGCTTTGTGCTCTCCCAGAAGCCTAGAGGCAGGAAGCCCAGCAAGGTCAGGTAAAAGCAGTGGCCAAGCTAGAAATGCAACACACATCCTGAACCCAACCAGCCTCTTCTGCAGGGTGCTATGAAAGCACTAAGAAATGTAGGAAGAACTATGAAACATAAGGCTGAATGTTAAGAAAATCTCTGCAAATTTAAAAAGAAAAAAAATACAACAAACCAGCTTTTTTTTTTTTTCTTACCTAAAACTATTTCTTACACTGTTACTTTAAAAGCCCAGCTATAAAAGAGTTAAAAGACATACCTGCACCAACATATGTCAATATACCATTCCTTTCTACAGGAATTGAAAACACCTGACTGAGCAACAGAACATCATCTTTAATCACAGACATTCAATTTTGGCCCATAGAAATGCTTTTTATTTTCACTGTTATAATACTCAGAAAACAATAGGCACATTGTAATTTAGTGTACCAAAACATTAAAATTCAATCAACACCCTCTGGAAGTAAATCTTGCTTGGAGAAGATACACATTAATTACTGAAGGAACATATACATAATGTGACTACATTAAGGCTGCATTTAAAAGCAAAAGTTAAAAGTAGAATCCTGTTGGCAGGGAATCAAACAATGGTGACAGATTTTCTGCATATCTGTGTGAAAAATGGGCTATATTTGTGTCTGTTAAGTTATATGATGGGTACAACTGAGAAATGAAGTTTTCAGTATATTAGAAAAGAGATATTTTAAGAGATATTTTGCATATACCTGCAGTTAACTGTTTGCAGATGAAAAATTTTGCATATGTGCTTAGCTGGGTTTACTTACTGCTCGTATGAGTTACTCATACACTGGAGTTTATCTTAATACAAGTATACCACATAACTGAAGAAATAATGTTGCATACTGTTTCATTTTCTGAAAGCATTTTATTTTTGAGATAAAAACCAATGGTGGATAATGGAACAGTGGAACTACACCCAGAAATACAGGTGCTGCATTTATTTAAAAATAAGATTTATGGGGCAGCCCAGCAAAACTAATTCTGTTCCAGTGCAGATCTCTGCTGTTTGCCACCAAGAGGAGGAGGGCTGGGGAGGGCAGCACAGGGGCAAGGTGGCCAGACAGCCCTTTGCAGCAGTGCTGTGGGACCATGCTAATGTCCATGGCATGGTACGACCTACACCTCTGGGACCTCTGGGCTACAGACCTGCTGATTTGCACGCAGGTCCCGGTGCCACACTGGCTGCTGGTTTGATTGATCTTGTTTTATGAAAATCATCTTGAAAAGAAGGTAGAACTGCACAAAATATTATCCTCTTTAGCCTTTTCTATGCACACAGTTACCGGAAGAGTCACAGGGCACGAGCTGCCCAAACAGAGGGGCTGTAGCTCGGCAGTATCTACAGCAGACAGGAAAGGTCCTCCAGGCACTCTCCAGCTGTGTTAAAGTGAGCCCTTCTTCATCTACTGGGGAAACTCTCACCCAGCTGCAGCCTTCGACTGCCAAGGAGCAGGAAGAGCAGCTGAATTCCTAGCATGGAAGCAGATCATCCCTCTGTCCCATGCACCTGGCTGTGTCAGCAAAAGTTGTACAGCCCTTCTCTTTCTGTGGAGTCAGTCACTGCTGTAACCACACGGAATGTATTAAAAGATTGGTGTTAAAGCACCTGCCTTTATCCAGAGCTGAGAGTCTCTCTCAGAGAAGAGTTATTCACTTAAATTTTCAAGTGCTTGCTAGGGAAACACTTGTTTTACCATCACCGTTGATATTGCTGCATCTAAAGGATACAGCTACCTGCGTTGCAAAGGTGATTTATTGCACTGAATAGGAAAAGTAAATCTCATCCAGCATTTTTACCACTACAATGGCAGAATGAATTTGGACTGGAGCTCTTTCCAGCTCAGACAGCTTACATCTATTAGTGAGAAAAAAAAAAAAAAAAAGAAGGAGCTTTGCTGGAGAACAGAAAAGTAAAACTTCCAAACAAAACAATACCAGATACCTAAATGATTTATTTGTTTTGCCTCCCTTTGGGAAGTGTGTGCTAAACACAAACTGGTGAGCCCATTATATATTACAAGTCAGTGGAAGAGTTAAAGCTCAATCTAACTTTATTTGGTCATGATCTGATACTATTAGTACATTTCAAGTATATTTCTATAATATTGTTAGATTTTATAGGTGAACTAGACAGCCAAGAAAGAACCTCTCATTCCTTTTTCCCTTTTCCAAGCAAAAAAATGTCTTATAGTTCTTAGTGTTATTTTTTCTAAAAACATGATTGAGGCTCCTTGAGAAAGATGGCCAGAGCAGTGTGCCACATCTCAGTTCCCCTGATATTTTCCACAGGCACCATGGCCTGGAGTCAAGTGACTATATGAGAGTCTCACATTTTACACTGAAAAAGAAATGAAAATCCCAGGCAACAGGTTAAGAGGAAAACTTTGAAATTCTTCAGAGAGGAGGAGGAGAGGAGAAATTCCAGGCATTGTGTTTTATAAAGCTTTATGGTTTTAAGATATGCCTCAAAAACAAAAGATGAGTGCCTGGCACTGTCAGCAGTCTGCATGTTTGTGCACTAGAACTCAATCACATATTCTCAAAACCGTCAAAATGATGTTTCCAGAGGGAAAAGTGTCACCTTGTACTAGTTACTCCTTTTCTCTGCAACTTTACAGAGCACTGAAACTTTATTCTGCAGACTAACTTCTGCATTGCAGAAGATACCCCTTAACATGGAAACCCAAGGGAGAGATGGCACTCTGCCCTCTCTGAGATTTTCATCACCAGCTTGTAATTCTGTTATTCTATTATTCCTCAGCGTAGCCATGAGATGCTGCTGCTGCAACAGTCCCCAACCAGAATGGATGCACACCAGGTTGGGTTGGTCCAAGAGGCCCAAGGTCATGGCTGAAGACAGATACGAACACCCTTTTTTCACAGGTATATGATCTGAGTGCACAAAGAAAGGACTTCAATTCAGGAAAAATACATTTCACTTGACAATTGCTGAAAGAAAAGTCTTTCTTCACTACAGAGGATGTTCCTAAAGACTTCCTCTGTGTTTCTCAGGAGAACTTTTGCTTTGAATTGTCAATTGTTTGGTCAACTGTTAGAGTTGTAAAGAAAGACTTTTCACTTTCCTGACACAGAAAGAAAGGGCAGAAACTGTCACGGAGTATTCTTTCTTTAATCTTTATTAACTCTTTGTTTTTACTTCACATGGTGATGTCAAGGAATAGACAGCCCCGGAAAATAAAAGAGAGGCATTACTTATATTTGTAATAGAGATTACAAATCAACTTTATCTGACTATGATACTTCAGTGACCCAAGATTCAGAGCAACCAAGCCACAAGCTCTTTGGTTATCAAAAAAGAAATAAAAGAGCAATTTTTTAAAGAGAATGTACTGAGATACATTACATAATGAAATATTTTCTTAAGAGATACACAAGTTCTTTCTTAAAGGAAACTTTTAGCTGGGGACCACCAGCACAGTCCAGCAGTTGCAGCCCACCCTCTTTCAACCAGATTTCACTGACAAAACCACAACTGGAAACAGAAGCTACTGTAGAGAGGAGCAATATGCTTAGCAATTCAAAGCAGCACTGTGACTGTATTTCTCTCATATCCTTGCACCTTCTGAACACATCTCAAAAGCTGTAATAATCATGACACCCCCAAACATGTGCTCTAAGCATTTGATCCAGCAGAGACAGCTCTTGTAGCATTTAAGGGTGATGACAGCAAATTTCTAAAGCTCAATATTTCTTCAAAGCCCCATGCTACTAAAATGCTCATGAATCTTTCTATTTTTGTCTCTTAAGAGCCAAAGAGATCAAAGTCATAATGGAAGCAAAAAAGGCCCCTGAGTTGTTAAAACAGTGTTTTAAGAAAACTACATTGAAACCCATGACTGATACTTCCTACACTTTGGTTTTGGTATTGATTCCTTCAAACTTATCTAAAAAAGAAACAATCAAACAAGCCAATAAAAAATCCTGAGATTTAGAGTACAGATAAGTCTTGAGTAAAAGGACACAGTACAGAGTATCCTGAATGGATCTGTTAATTTTTCCCTGCTGAGTATCATTGTCACTTCAGATAAATTTGCTGTTTACCCATCTTTGTGTGTGTGTGTGTTTGAAACAACAACAACAAAAAATCTTTTATCTTGCTCCACTTTTAGTTTAGCATTGCACACAAAGACATCTCTTTATATGCTGAAGCACAGCAGAATTTCTGAGTGGCTGAGGACAAACCTGCTCCATTCCCAGCCCCCTCGCTGCTCGGCAGCACGTCCCCTCTGAGGCAGCTTTGTACATCCCGGAATTTAGCAGATGTCAGCCAGTACTTTAAAGGCAGAAAGTAAATAATATTCTGTCATCAGCACCCTAACGATAAAAATATTTATCCTGAACTTGCACTGGGTGCCACCCACCTGTTTCTTACCCAGTTCTTTAAAACAGCTGATGTCCCCATGTAACACCAATTTTCTACAAAACCATAACGCTCGCAGCCTCAGGCTCTTTCTGTCAAGCGGGCTGAGGTGAAGCCTTACCGTGTGTGCCTGTATTAAAGCAACACATCTGCCAACAGATGAAGCCTGGGAGTTTGGCAGCAGGCTGAGAGCAGGCTTTCTGCTGTGCGGGTTGCCAGCCACAGCACTTCCCAGCAGGAAGCATCACCTCCCACGGGGCCCTTCCAGCACTGCCTAAGGCAGCGCGATGGCTCCTGTGCAAAACCACCAGCTTTGCCAAGCCTCAGCACGTGTGTGCACACAGAAATTAAACCAATGTGTGATAAGCACAGGCAGCGATGGGAAGATATTGACTCAGCAGGACATTTTTCATACCCCACACCCGCTACAAGCTCAACATATGCGTGACCTGCTCTTTGGCACTGCAAAATTAGAGAGGAGTTATCAGTGAGTCAGAGGGCTGCAAATATTGCTGTGCCAGGGCAAGTTCTATTCACAGGAATAATGTATGCATCTCACATTCCCTCCTAGGAACTTTGATAGAGTCAGACCATCACTGAAAAATATTTGCATATTTAAACTGTTTCATTAACTCATAAATGCCTCTAATCAGTCATTTGCATGCTAAGAGAGAAGAACCGTAAAAAAACTGAAGAGGCATAGGAAATTAATGCAAATACCTCTCCACAATCTCACGGAGCAAAAGATTTTTTTTTAAGTGCATTCATGAAGAAAAATGAACAAAATTTAAAAAATGTCCATTTTGGTCATGATGATTAAGAAAATGACACCACAGTAATAGATTCCAAAATTGGCTATTTCAATAGAACATTTGTGTAGAGGACACTTACATTTCTACAGAGAGCTACTTACTGCATTTATCTTTTCTATTTCAAGCCGGGGCAGTAAGCCATGCTTCACTTTAAACATGACAGGAGAACAGTCTGACAGCTCCAGCTGTTTTAGCTGTGTTCTGCATCAGAGCAAAAATATCTGAACAAAACTCTAGATTAATCACCCTGAGCTATATTGAAACCAGTTAATTCTTTAACAGCGAAGGAGGTGTGATTTAAAAATAAATAAATCACACTGAGATGTCTGAAAAAAGTTCCTGTAACCCAGCATCCTCCACAAGTACTATTTAGAAGATACAGGTAGATGATTTAGAAGGTACAGGGAGACGGAGAGACCTCTAGATCATCATACTTATTTTATGTTGTTTCAGTCTATATGGAGCAGCAACATTACAAGCAATTTAACTTACTCGAGGTATCTTACCATCTTTACACAGGACTGTGGAGCACTGAAGGGCAATGCTCGTACCCTAAACATAATCCACCCCAGTTAAGCCTGAAAAGAGGAACCCTTCTTCTGTGGGCCTTGACTAAAGCATGACAAAAGCAATGGAAATTTTGTGGTGACTTCAGTTGTTTTATGGCAAGATCTCAAAAGCAAAACTGTGTATTTGCTTCTGTACCCATGTGCAGCCAAACTCTGCCCAGCTGTATGCCAGGTAGCTGAGCTTTTTTTCCTTCTTCCAAACCTGAGGCATTCCATAAAAAACAGAGTTCAACCTAATACAATATGCATCAATATTAACTAGTTGATCAGTTCACTTTTACATCAGATCCTTTCTCCCCACACAGACCCTGCCTGGTACATGACTGGCCTGTCTGAGGTTCTACTCTGTGGATGTCATTGAGTCCCTTCTTCCAGGTCCTGAGCACCATCAGAAGTCACTGAGATCACACACTGAGAAAGGGGAGTGAAAACAGTAGAAATGACTGATTTTCAATGACTAGGCTGTTCTGAAAGGAGCATTTTTTGCTGTCTCAATGAAGCATTCAAGGGACTTACTTCTTATTTCCATTTTTATTTCATCAGACTTGGGTATAATTTAAATAGAAATGCTTTTTCCAAAGATAAAACAGACATCTTTTGGTGTACCTCATGGATAAGATTTTTAGTTTTCTTTTGAATTAAATAATTTTTCTAGAAAATGATTTCATGACACAGGACAAGTCTGGTAATGCTGTGCTAGAACAGACAGCTTGACCAACAGAAAAATTTGCCTGGATCTCGTCAGCATGTGCTAGCTAAAGCCCTCAAACCACAAGCACATTTAAGGAGAAAATAAATTAATTTCTTTACCAGACTAAGCACACACAATTCTAGGATACTCCTTGTGTATTAAAATTCCTCCAAATTGGTGGTAAGTGCTTCTGAAATAAATATAAAAATGCCAAGCCAGTGCACTGTCCACCCAGCTATTGCCTTCTGGCAACTTTTAGCTTGGTTTGCCAAAAAGATGTAACACATTATTTAAACAAACTAGTCCAGCTTGAAAAAAAAAATTAATAAAAAAATAATTAAAAAAAAGAAGTCAGTCAGTAAGTGTAGTCAAACCCAGCATTTGCAAAGGCTCAAGTCTGAAAGGTCTCAAAGCTACTTTGCTGCCCCCCCAATTTTGCTGCCCCCCAGTGTGATCATGCCCTGGAGGGAGCATCCCGGAGTGCTTGTACTCTTCTCTCTTTCCATGAGAGAGAAGTTCCTCTGCTCCAATTTAGGTATTGCACTTCTTTTCTCAGGGCTGCAGGATAAGGAGAGACATGAAAAGTCCTTCCAGACTTGAGTACCAGAGATACTCATGATCCAGTGATAGAGAGCACCATGAGCGAAGTACTCAGTTGCCATGTCCCCCCAAATTCCAGCATATGGGAATGCCAAGGAAGTGACTAATGAAAAGGAAAGCTAATTACTGTCATTC
This sequence comes from Hemiprocne comata, assembly GCA_020745705.1. NCBI lineage: Eukaryota > Metazoa > Chordata > Aves > Apodiformes > Apodidae > Hemiprocne > Hemiprocne comata. The sequence goes on from CM036587.1 coordinate 27,701,145, forward strand.
CAGTCCTGCACAAATTTGAACTTAGTATTGTTAAAAGTCTCTGTGAAATGAACAGGTCAGTGGGAAAGCCAAATGGTGCAACTATAGGGTGAGGCTTCAGCAGCTCCCAGTATGGTGCACTGGGAGCCTTGTCTCCCTCAGCTCATGATCTGCCCCCAGAAGGGCTTTGCAAAAGTGCGGGCAAGTAGAGGAAAGGAGCAAGAAGGTCCCACGTAAAAGGCATGTCTACACATCAGCTACTAGCTGAAATACATATCCCACAAGCATATGACACATACGACAAGCAATGCCAACCCCACTAAGTCCAGTTTAGGCACGAGCCACAGCCTTAATTGGGACTGAAAGCTTAGGGTAAGCAAAGTGCCTCTGCTTCAGGGATGTGTCAGGAGACCAGGGCATAGAATGGTTAGGTCAGATCCCATCACTGGTGCGAGTAAGATGACTAGTCTTTTCCGTGTTACTTCCCAAGGCACTTTGGGTTGTGGAAGTCCACCTCCTACTAGTGCCACATCCATCTGGAGCTAAAGGTGCTGTAGCCAAGGAGATGAGTGGTGCCATCAGTCTGCTAACGTGCATCTCTAAGCCTCAGCTCTGCTCAATTCTCCAAACAAAAATTTGCTCAACTCAGTGATGTGTTACAGGAGTAGTGAAGGCACGCCAGGCATGGGGTCTGTTTGCATCCAGAGGCCTCCGAGGAGTTGTTTTTCTCCTAGACATGTTGCCTGCTCAGTGGAGCTCAGACTTTCAATCCTCCAAAGAACGTCATGGCATTTCTCAATCCTCTTCTCCACAACTTGTTTTTAAAAGATGCCTCACTTAAAGGGAGATGGTCTCATACAGACAGCTGTTGCAGAACACTTTTCAACTATTGACCCAACCTGTGGCACAGCTGTTCTTGGTTTGCATTATTATAGCTCAGAGGAAGAGGCAAATTTGTCTCCAAAAATCCTTGGAGATAAAGGATGTGTATTTAAATAAAAACTGGGGGGCAGGGAGCAGGACTAACAAGTTGGTTTTTATCCCAAGTTTTTGAATGGCCCCATTCATTTGATGATTACACATCCTACCAGAGGGCAAAGTAATTTGCTTAGATACAACCACGAGTACTGGCATGCCTGTGTGAGGCTGAAGGTTTCTGGGAGCACAGGTGTGGCTCCAGACCCTCCCTCACCTCACATCTACTCAAACAGGATCCAGACTTTTGTCTTCATACCCACCTCATAACTGCACACTTCCAACTTATACTCAACCAGTCTTCCACCCACACTGCAACCTACAAGCCCTCATTCACCTGAGTTAAACTATAGCAGTGTTTCTTCCATTAACTTTCCTGGTGCAGCCAGATCCTGAGCTGGAAGCCCTAGCTGGGTTCTTTCAGGCACTGACACAGTGGCATGTTGCTCTTGGCCAGATGAGTTTGGTGACACCCAGACACAACTGGGCATCAAACATAATTAAATAGGAAGATAAATGTTGAGCAGCACCTTCTGACATGCAGCAAAGCACAGGCTCACTCAATTTGTACGGTCAGCTGCAGAGTCACACTCCAGAGAGATGGGAAACCCATCTCCTTATCCCTAAATGCCATGTTTAACCCCAGATCCCCGTGCTTTTTTCCTGCAGGGGAGAACAAAGTCCACCTTCCCACTCAAAACTCCAAGAGGAGATTTTTTCATCAGTAGATGGGAGATCCACCATAAACCTGGCTAAGACAAAAGCAGCCAAGTAGGAAGCCTTGCTAGAGTGGCAGACACAACCCTCAGGACTGCGTGCTCCAAAGAGTGCAAAGGAGACTACATACAGTCAGGAATGAAGGAAGTCTGAACCCTCCTAGTCATTCCTCAACTTACCTTCACAGCATCCTTCTAAGGGTGGGAAATGGCTGCATCGGAGAGGGCAGAGAAGCTTCAGTGTTCTTCTCCTGCTCACTAAGGAAGTTGTCATTGGAATGAGGGGTCGAGCCTGAATTTTCTATCCTCTTAGAAAAGTAAAGATGGCTTAAGAGCTGTGTTGGAAGTGGCACTTCACTGTGCTTCACAATATGACACAAAACATGTTATTTCAGGAAATAGAGCTGGTGTCACAGTACACACACACACACACATCCCCTTTCCTAATGATTTTCAGTGGTTAAAGCATTTTTTTTCCATGAATAACCTATCTACTGCAAAGAGCAGGCTGTCAAGCCGGGTGTCTTCCCACAGCACAACGGAGCATGGTGGGAGCAAGAGGGAAGAGGTTGTATGAGATGATGACAGACACAGCTGAGAAGTATGTGAGTCTAGATAGGGAGTTTGAGGGTACACATGTATCCTTGATCTCAGTATGATTCTTAACCCTGGCATTATCACTGCTTTTTCTGTGGAAGAGTGTGCAGGAAGGATCTTCCAGGGTGGAGAACCTCAGACAGCAAAAACTCCTGGTTGCTAAGAAAATAAAACCTCAGCAAGAGAGTAACTAACAGAGATACAACATCCTGCCGACCATGACAGCATGGCAGGGGTGTCACAACTGCTGTCACACCTTAACCTGGGAGGCCACCTCTCATGTTTTGCAAGTAACCGATGACACCCAACACAGGGGCCTCTCTGCTATGCAATGTGAGGGCTATGCTGCCGAGGGACAGTGATCCTCTGACGGGCATCTCTGCCATCTCCTACACCAGCTTCTGCATGAGAAATTCATACTAACGTAAGGCCCATGAAGCTTGAAATTCCCAGACATCTGCTCCATGTAGTCACTCTGTAATGAAGACTTTTTGGCTACTGACAGTTAACTTTTTTATAATTCAGTGAATTTTAAAGCAGTGAACTTCTAATAATTCAGAAAATGACATGGTAGCTCTTTCGTGAGAGCCAAGCATTTGCAGGATTCCTGCAGCACCACCTTCAGCGCAGGCAGAGCCTGTGGCATGCAGGCACAAGTGGGACTGGCCCAAGGCACCAGCAAACCTCACCAAAATCATACATGGGCAGAAGGCAGCACTCTACAACATATTCTTGAAATATAATACGATGAATTCTGATGTCTGTGGATGGGAACCTGTTTGTCCATGGCACATCTTCCCCATTCTTCCTTACCAACCCTATTTCAGCTGGAGAAAACAATCAAACCTTCCTGCCCTGCCCTCACCAGGCTGCCAAAGGAGTTCCAATTAGTGTCAATTGGGATAATAGCTCTATTTGCATTTTTAAGCTATTATTAGCAAGTTGTCAGTCAGCCAGTAATTTGTATCACTTTGGTATAATGAGAGTTTAAATATTTAAAAAGAGAACGTTCCTTTCTACCACCCCCTTCCTTTTTGTGCTAAAATAATAATGGTTTTAATCAAAAGTAATTTGTATTAATATACATTTTGCCCCAGGTGTTAAGAGCAGACTTCAAGAGCAGTGGTGAGAGATGTTAAGTAATACAGTTTATGAATATAGACAACTACTTCTATCCTCAGCAGTAGCAGAAATGGAGGCTGCTTTTGCAACGAGATCATTTTGGCTCTCCTCCTGGCTTCTGCAAGATAATTATGGTGTAGGAATTGAGGTCAGTTCCAGTAATTTTATGTACCTGGAATTATAACTCTCTAAAGAACTATTTTGGACCCACTTGCTCTATCTTTCCCTTCCTGAGAATTCCTCAGCTAAGCACCCTGTACCACAAAAAAAAAAAAAAAAAGGCACAAGACCACTCTCCAGAGTGAGCCTGAGGCAGGTAGTGTTTGTTAAATCAGGCAACCAGCTTCTATGTTGCCATTATACCTCTGACGGTGGCTGAGGGATGTCTCCTGACACAGTTGGAGTCTAAATTCTCAAGTATGTGCAGTCTGCAGCTGTTCATCAGCACACAGAGCTCATACAACAACTGGATTTAAAAATATAATTATTTTGATAAAGAAAGCAGAGGCATACCACTAAGCCTTCCTGATGCACATTTGTAAAACTTCCTAGCAGTTCCTTCATAGCGTTCTCTCAGTGTGACTATCTGAAATCCTATGATCCATGTTAATCATGATAAAAATAGAAAGAAAATAACCCCTAACTACTTCAGAACTAAAACTGACATTTTTCATTCCCTAGCTCAGTATTACATTCTGTCTTCCCTAGAACTGGCATTTGATACCTGATATAACTCACATCTCTAATTTTTAATTTAATAATTGTTTTTTTTAATTACTTTCAAACTGGGCATTGAATGCCTTCAATACTAATGCGTTCAACTCTCACCTGCAGCACCAGCACTGAGCTCTGCTCAGCATCTTGTGAGCAAGAGCAATTAAACAACTTTTTCTTTTTTTTCTTTTCTGCTTTACCCTCATTCTAACCTAGTACTTATTAAATTCCCTTCCACGAAGCTCACACACAAAGGCCGCCTGCAAGAACATGTGCAGGAATAGGCTAGCAACCCAAGGAGAACAGGATGGAGGGGAGGGAGGATGGAGAGCTCGTCTGTGCGGACATGCTAACAGCGGCTGCCATCTGCCGGCTGGAAAGATGAAATTTAAAAATTATCTCTCGAAGGAACCTCTCGATCCGAATTCAAACTTTGGCAGACACTTTATTTTGTCCCACCAGAGGAAACGTGTCTGCCTGTGGGCTTGCTCGGAGCCAGTGCAAGAGTCAAAGCTGCTGAGCAAAGCAGGGCCAGCCCCGACCCGCTCGCATGGGAGAAGCACGAAGGTCGGGTGGGCTCTGGGTACCGTTGGCACCTGTTGTTGTGGCTCATAGGACACTGGAAAGATCCAAAGCTGAACATACAGTGCAGGAAAAACTAGCTGCCCAGCTAGTTTTTTCATACTGGAAGAGTTTTCTGGCAACTAAAAGCTAGAAAGTGGCACTGCAAAGAGGGGTGAATGAAATACCATGAACGGGTCTTGGAAAGCAGCACAAACCCTCTTAATCTATCACCTCCCCAAGATACCATGCAGCATAAACCACCTCTCTGCTTCATCCTCCTCAGTCCCTTCTCTCCTCCCTCAAGCTTTCTAAATAATAAAAAAATCAACTTACAATTTTAAAATTAAATTAAAATTAATTACAATTATGAAATTTAAATGAAAAATACTAACAATCTTGCACATTACCTGCACAGAAGAGGCAGGCTCATTCAAACTTTCTAAGACTTTCCTGATTGCAGCCTTTATGTCAACTACAATGTCTATATAGGTATGTAAGTATCTCATGTGTAAATAAAAACAATAGACCCTGAAATTCCTAAATGAGGAACCGTGACAGGCATCATGCAGGTGATGCATGTGCTTGGCTATGCCTGGGAAGGTGGCTGAGGAACTACAGAAATAAGTAGCCTCTCCCACACTACAGCCCCAGTCTCCTTTGGGAAGACTGTTCAATAGCCAGCTCACACAGGCTTACCATGTATTAAATCTTCCTTTGACAACTACTCCCTTATTTACTAATGGAATCAGACATTAGGTCTGTGTCAGAAGACAAGTTTTTTTATATTTTACTTTTAACCACAATTTCTCATCTTTTACCTCAGTTATGAGTGGAGAAACGAAACAACCTTGACTGATGTTAACTCGGAATCCGAATAAAATTACGACACTCAGTGAGGAATTAGCTTCCACAGCAAAGCCAATGCTGGCTCCTGCAACCTGATGTTCCAGAAGCTTTTTTTTTTTTATTCTCAATGAAGACAGTTAAATAAAGATCACCTTGTAGATGTTAAACAAATTACATTTCCCACACCAGAGGTCCTCCCCAGAGAGTCTCTCCATTTTCTTTTAAATAATACAGGCTGCTTTTACACTTTACTGTGATTTTAAACACAGTTTCAAACTTTCCATATAATTTCAATCCATCCTACATAGAAATACCTGTCCAATGGACTAAGGGTCCAAAGTCCTGTCAAGTGTTCCCTGGCTCTTATATGCGTTATTTGATAATTCAATCAATCCTAAGCAAAAAATAAAATAAATAACACTACGAAACCCCAACCACCCTATTTTTATCCACTCTGCAAGAACTGTACAGATTCTTCTCCAGCCCTCAGCAGTCCCACAAGCCAAGGAGTTACCCATGTCCTCCCTCCCAGGTGGACCACTGACTTTAATTCCTCATCCCCACCTCTAACATGCTACTCAAATCCACCTACTCAGGCTGTCGAATAGTCCAGCTTAATTTTCCCCAAAAGAAACAGAGAAAAGGAGGCAACCACAGCAGGAAGAAAGATAAAGAGTAAAATCAGACAAAACAGTGTTGCACACTGGACCTGCATCCCATTCACTCCTGTGACAAACTACAGCTAGCAGATGATCCAGAGTAGCTGTTGCCTTTAAAAAAAAACAACAAACCAAGCCAAAACCAAAACCACAAAGTACCATGTCACAGAAGCCAAAAAGGCTATAGAATTTGAGTCTATCCATTGAGAAGGAATGAACAGGTTTTCACTGCTAAGACCTGTAGCATTTATACTTTTAATAAGTATAAGGCAGCAAAGACAGTGTTTTTCTTCTGCACATCAGTAAAAAGATAAAATAATTAGGATCACCGGTATAAGATCTTGCCTCACTATGTAAATGCCCTAAACATAAGGAATTAAAAAAATTAAGGTAGATTTCCTTGAGTACCTGAAAATGTTGCAGCAGAAAGTGCATTTGAGTTCTGAGCCCAAAATGTATTGAGCCTATTTTTACTTCAGGCAAATGCTATTTTCTTATCATCTCAGCCTTGGGAAGTTCACTGTGAGTAGTAAATCTTCTCTTTACACATCAGTACCTAATCACCATATTCTATACTCATAGTCTCCCAAGTCAATATATAGTTGACTGCTTCAAAGAAATCAAAAAGGACAGGTACATGGCCATAAAGTAAAGAAGACTGCAGGAACATACTACCTTACTCATCATATATTCCTAAATAACAAGAATGTGCAAGTTTATGTAAAAATATGGCCACTACTGGCCATAGCTAGAGAGTTCACAGGCTCCACGGTACCACCGAGAGGTTTCAGTATGGTTTCCAGAATGGAGATTCAAATGCAGGATTAGGGAAGAGTAATAAATAGACAAATAAATAAAATAAGGAGAGTAATAAATAGACAATCAGTCATTATATGAAGATTTTTAAACCAGAATTGCTTATATTTTATCTTTTAAGTAACAATTGGCTTTGGTTTCCTAGTCAAGAGGGACAATAAACTAGACTTGTCTTCATTAAGAGCATAATGCTAGTCAAGTCTGCAGCACACATGTATATTTTTTGACCACCCTTGTGTTTCAGTCACCTTTAAAAAATGAGCCCCCATGCCTCAGCAGTTAATACAAAGTTGTCCTGGGTAAAAAGTCATTTGTTTTTCAGTAGGATATGAGAAGTTCTTGTGGTTTCTGAAGATTTTCTTCCATTTTTCCAAGCAAGGTGTCTGATCCCATTGTCTTTAATGATGCTTTGTCTGATTACAATCTATGGTTGACAGGGTTGGTTCACCACGCTGTTGGCAACATGCAGTTGAGCAGCAACAAGGTCTACCTTTTCATTATACAGGTGGAGAAACTCTCACAACAAGTGAAAAATTTCTTATAATACTTAGTCATGCAACTTCCAACAGACTGATAGAATGACCTGATTACCACTCCGTTTTCAAGAATAATAAATATATTTGAAAATGTAAGCCCTTGAGTTTGAAACAAAGATGTAATTCAGCTTCTCTCCTATGTTCTGCTCTTTGATAACAGTCACAGTATCTTTAGACTGCTGTATATTTACAAGATTCAAAAACAGCCAACTGATTGCCTTACAGTAACAAATAACTTAATTAAGTAACATCCAGCACCACCACTATTATAAACTCTAGGAAGCATCTCTGCATAACTATGAAAATCTAAATACCTTTTGAAAACTAGACTGAGGTTCTCAGGAATACTTAGAAAGACATTCAGAAAAGAATCATATAGATAGACTATTCAAATCCCACAGCCAGCAGCACAAATCACAAAATAGCCAGGGTCAAATTCCCCTTTGCTCAGAGGGCCTGCAGCAGTTTGCATTACTTAGGACTCAAGTCCTCAAAACAGAGCTGACATTCAAATATATTAAATGACTGCAAGGCAAATGAATACAATCGAAGTCACATAAGGAAAAGAGCTGCCAAGTAAGGTAGATTCTCCTCCATAAAGTATTTTCCCATTAATGATAAAGTTTTGGTACAGCAGGCTGAATTTTCAATAGAACACTAACCACGGAAAGCTCTTATTTCCCATAGCGTTGTCAAAATGCATCTTAGAGACTATTTAAGCTTTAAGTTTGCATGATTTGTTTGGCTTTTTTAAAGCACAGTGCATGCAAATGGCTTGCAGCACTTCTGTTTGGGGATTATTTCAGCAGCCTACTCTTGAGCAGCTGACTTGTAATGTTTCAATGTGCGAGCAGAAGGATCAGTAGCTTTAACCCATCTTGGCATCCAGTAGTGGGGCAACCAGCTACTTTGCCCTGAGTAGTGCTTTTCAAAGATCTGCCGGTAGTAATAACTTTCTTTCGTTTTAGGAGGATTGAAAGGGTATTTTTCCGCTGCCTTTTCCAGCAGAAGGTCATCAACCTAGAGATGTAAGCAAAACTCAAGTTAAATACATTTAACAAGACAATCAGCTGTGACTTAAAGACATACAAGGATTAACCAACCACTGAATGCTCATAGGTTTAAAAACTAAAAGTCTATTTTAGAGGCAGAGGTTTCATAGAATTGTAGAATCACAGAATGGCTAGGGTTGAAAGGGACCTTAAAGATCATCTAGATCCAGCATTGGCAGGTACACCGCCCACTAGATCAGGTTGCTCAGAGCCCCATCCAACCTGCCCTTGAACACTTCCAGGGATGGAGCTTCCACAACTTCCCTGGGCAACCTGTTCCAGTGTCTCACCACCCTCATTGTGAAGAATTTCCTCCTAGTGTCTAATGTTTCTGACAGGTGAAATTTTGTCACGGGCTCCCTTGACCTTTATGAATACATAATTTAATTTTCAGTGCTGTTAGTATTTCTCTCTGCATTATACATGAAGCCCATTTCTCTTTGGATTACAATCACCTTTGTTAATAAGCTCATAAAAACTTCTTTCTTATCCTTCTCTTTCCTGTGAATCAACTGGAACAACTTAAAGCAGTCTTTTTGCCATGTAAGTGGCATCCTGTTATTTTTTTTCAGCTCAGAGCGCTGCTGACTTTGCTTGTATAATCAAAGCTCTTAGCAACAAAAGACCTGGGATGCAGAGGCAGACACCTGCAGTTGCCAAGTTGGCTAAGAAAGGGAGGATGAATAGTTGCACCAGTCGAGGCAGTTTCTAATGTAGCTAGCTTCCACTGCCAACATGCTGTCTAACTCCTCACAGCCATGAAATAAGTTTGCCTCTACTACAGCAATCCAGGCTGAGTACAGGCAGCACAACACTGTTGCCTGAACCAACTACTTTCTTGTCTGGGGATATAAAGAAAGAAAATGGGAAAGAAACAGTTAGTAGTAGGACAGACAAGCACCTGTCCACACATACTTCTGTGTAACAGAGCCCTGGTGTAAATTGGGCATTATTCCTCGTTTGGATGATTAAAGTACCTCTGTAAACAAAAGATCATTATTATTTGTCCAAGCCAAAATGCTGTAAGTCTGCATTGGTTAGCAATGCAAGCAGAGGCTCTAAAAATCAAAAGGGCTTAGCTAGGCATGGCTGGGAAAAACAAATGACATAAAAAAGAAAGGACGTTATAAAGTCATTATGCTGTTACTCCGCTGCAGAGTAAGTTCATGCAAGTGCCTTCAGCTGAAGCAGCTGCTTTGCCTGTAACCCAGAAATTGTGTTTGCCAATAGACAATCTAATTTGCAGTCCAGATACTTACATGATGTTCATTTCCTTACACAGTAATTTCTGTCAGCATTTCTCTGTATTTAGGATTTCAAATGCCTTTAACAGACTCGGATAGCTAGAAGACCATTGATTAAAGGCTATCTTGCTCCTCCACAATGAAGCTCAAGTTGCTATCATACCCACGTCTATCCTTCAAATAAGCATGTGAGCTGCCCCCCCTTGGTAGTCATATCTAATACACCTAAATGTAAAAGACATAAAAATAAGTGGTATTGTACCTGTTGGTCAATATAGTCCTGAAGAATGGAAAACCAGGATTTCTTTACTGATGCTATGCCATCACTGAAGGCTTCTTTGGGTCTCCAGAGTATTTCTTTGGGAAGCAAGTTGGAATCTTCAAAGGATTGTCTTAAAAGGTATTTTTCAATTCCATTCTGTTTGCAGAACAACAAACAATATTATGCGGCTCAGGAACTGCAGTACAAAGATCTGGCTTTAAACAATTCAGAAATGGTTTATTTTCAGCAGGTCTGGTCAGAAAAGGGTTCCCAGTAGTCCAACAATCCAGCAAAAAATTTAAGAGCATGCTTGACCTCGAGTAGAGGACTTAACCATTGAATTCAGCAAATTGGTCCTGCTTAGAACAAATAAAGTGAATCTGTAAGTTTACACTTGGGTCCAACCCTAGTTTTACATACCTTTGGGATTCGCAGCTCTCCTGGTAGAGACAAGTAATAAGAAGTAAACCGATGATCCAAAAATGGGACTCTCAGTTCAAGACTGAACAGAGGAAATAAATAGTAAAGATACTGAATTAATCCAACGAGTCATCTACTTACAAATTCTGTAACAGTTACACTTTCCCTGTCTTTCACATAGAGACAAGTTTTTCTGCTTTTAGTTATAAGAAATTTCACTTGCATATTCATAACTGTTTGCATTTAATGAATCAATTTGAAAAGTATATGGTCAGCACAGCAAATAAAGATCTTGATGATTTATGATGCCATCTGCTGGACATCTTCTAGTACAATTAATTTAAAGACTATAGTCCTGCAGGATTTGCAAAAAATTTGTTCCATGTAAGCAAAAACATATAAAAAAAAAATCCTGTTGCCCCCTGAGAACTACCAAGATGCTCACTGGGATTTGTATCAGCATTTGTAAAGGTATCACAGAACCAAGCAAGGATTTCTGCTGTCATTTCTGAAATCCACATTTGTTTGTGTTTTCAAGAAACAAGGAAAAGGATCGCATATGGACACCATTAAGCTACTGACTATTGATCCAGCAGCATTTGCACAAGTTCTCTCCTATGCCATTGGCAGATACACATGCACAAAATCTTCCTGCTTACATTCTGTTACGCATTCCATGGCTTCTAGGAACACAGAAGGAAACAAATAAAATTACAGTAACCCTGCCTTTGGTAGCAAGAACCCCTCTCAGTGTGTTTCCTCAAGAGCCATTATGCTGCCCAGCTTCAACATTAAATGGAAATGTCATACTGCATTCTAATAATTTCACTGTTTCTGTACCTTCTCCTCTAATAAAAAGCAGAAGACCAGCTTCTCTTCAAGAAATGGCAACTCTCCAAGTAAGAGGAGCCAGAGTGTGATATTGAACAGTCTTGAATATGTGGCCAAACTTTTCAGCACAAAAGAAATTATGAGGCAAATGGTAGGTCTCCTGCACCCTGTCCATCTTTTATATAGAGAAGAGAAACAAAAGGTTATAAAAACCTGGGCAAGTAACTTCGTGGCAGCATCTATATGAAACACAAGTTTCCCAATAGGTTTGCCTTGCCAAGGGTACCATCTTTTTATCAACTATAGCCAGCTTCCCAACAATATTCTCCTTTTAATTAATGTCTTTCCTTAGTAAAATAATGCTATTTTCTGTAATGTACAATTTGGTGATTCTTTAAGGTATCAATCCCACTGACTGTATCCTAACATCTCTTTATTAGTCAGCTACCTGACTCAATGCACACACTTTGCTCTATCAATGTGTTTTTTAATTCTTCATACACGTGCTGATTGTAAGATTCAAGATTCCTCTTTGCCTAAACCTCATAAAACCCAAAGTCAAATATAACTTCGTCTTTCCTCCTTAACTCTACATAGTAATATTTCTAATTCACCTTTTGTATAAAGACCAGCACAATCCCAGACAAAAGGTATTTCCTGCATCAGTTGGCAACACAATGGGCCCTAGTCACAAAAGACTAGATTAAATTTTGCAGAGTGGTTTGCTGTTGCTCAGATTCCTTCAAGCTACAACTTTAATTTCAGCTTGGCATACAAATCCCCAACAGCCTTTTGCTTCAGAATCAAGACTTACTCTAAGCAGATGCAATTATTCAAGAGGTACTGTAAAAGCAGATGCAATTAGATTCACAGTTTCATTCCATCTTACTGTTCAGAAACAGCATAGCAATCCACTGGCTTTGCTCATCTGCTAAAACACTTTGGTAAGACACTGTCTGTAGCAATCATGACGTGTTTGTCTAGCAGTGTTTAGAACAGAAGTGTGATTGATGATTATTCTGGAGACCAGACTTGCCTGCCCCGCAGACTGCTCGCTCTCATGCCATGCTTCCCACCCATTCAGAGCACTGGGACCCTGAGTCCCTGTGCATACCTGGAATGTTAGCAATGCCTGTTCTGCCAAAGCAGGTGGTGTCTCAAGTCATTTAAGATACAGAGCTCAAGCAGAGTATGGGATGCTGCTACTACTACTACTTTGAAGATCAATGATCATCTTAGAGTAGTTTAGATCCAGACAGTAGGACTAAAATTATCCTGCACTATGCAGAATCACTTAGTAATTCAAACAGTAACAAAAAGTTCACAATTAACTGTTGTAATTTCCTCAACAGCAGAAGTTTTAAGGTCTTCTTAGGCTTTTAAATCACATGAGTCCTCAGCATCCAAGAGACTATGTTTTACCCATGTGCTGCAGTAGTTCTGTCTGCACGAAGTACATCAAACAGGTAGAGCTCCTTCAGAAGCCTCTCGCTCTCTTCCGCAGCTTCTTCTGGAGACGGCGCCTGTAAGCGAACATATGCATGTAGCACACAGACACAACACAGCTGCGTTGAGGGAATAATTACTTGCTGTCCTGTGTTTGAGTTGTGGTGATCATTGAGTGATGTCAGAACAAGCAGAGACTAGCAAAAACTACAAGGAAAAAGTCTCAGGATTTTATGAAGTTTAAAAAGTTGTTTTTTGGGTGATAAAATTAAATCACTTGGATTTGTGCCACCTCGGGAGAAAGTGTCAACAAATACACAGCTGTGACAACTCTTTAACATCACACCTTGAAATCTCAAGAGATTTTCTGCTGAAGAGGAGAACAAGAAGCTCAAGAGCTTTCTGTACAGGGAATATATTTACCTTATGGAAATATATATATCCTTGTGTAAGCTCATCTGATCCTTCTCCTGAAAAAATGACCACACTATCCGTTTTCTTACGTATATATTTGGAGACAAGGTACATGCCTTAAAAAAAATATGAAGTTATTAAAATACAGCTCCATGTATGTTGTTATACACAGCTAGTGCAGTTTTAAATCTAGCATTTTAGCAGTTTCTCTCCTACACTACTTTAATCTGTAGCAAACAACTACAATATGCTAAAGCAACATCTCATTGTTATTCAAAGCCATCAAGAGCCACACAAACTAAGTGCTACAAATATATCTAAACTGTGTACTTACACTTAGCCCTCAAAATATCAGAAAGATGTGTGCATCTGTGATCCTGGGAATGCTGGAGGATTCCCGTGGGAACACACACAGGAGTTGTTCTGACTCAGTTTGAAATTAAGCACATGATTAATCCCAGCACAGTTCTGAATAAACCTTTTAGCTTTGGAGAATAAAACTACTAGCAAGCAGTTTCTTGCCATTGTGGGTTGAACTGGATGAAGCCCTTTTTTCAGTTATTATTTTTTAAAAATCATTATTTTTTAATCATAATTATGCCTTCCTTTCATTACTCCCTTCCAAACGATATGCTTTTATAACAAAAGTATTTGAGACCTGATACAAAGGACCTGGTTCATTACTTCTCATAGTAAGCAGCAATCACAGATGAAAAGTTTGCTTTACTTTTAAAGAAACGCTTTTAATATTTTACATTGCAAAGCCCTATCTTCATATACCAAATTCCACTCAGACAACTGGGTTTTCAAAACTGTGTGCTTACTAACTTTTTGGTATATTTTAGGCCATCACAAGATTAAATGGGTAAAATGTTGTAGCTGGCATTACAGAGAAGGTCACATTGGATTAGGTTTTTCTGTTCTTATCAGGTTGACAATCCTCTGTCAGAAGCTGCCAGTGACTTCCTTAATTTCTCAGAATCAAACATACATTATATAAGAAGCCTGCCTGGCTTGAGTGCGCACGTTACTAGAGGGTGACAAGAAATAATTCACTTCAGTACCTCAGATATCCTATAAATTTTCTGCCTTCCTCCAAGGTTCATACTTACCAGAGCAGAAAATCCAGATCTGTAGATTAAACATTTATTTGGAACTGACAACTGGTTTTCCCTCAGTGTGGTATCACAGACAAAACTGAAGAGCAGAACTTGGGAGTCTCAGTTCCCAGGTTCTGTGATGACTAAAGGATCAAGTAGATGACTACATGATTTTGCATAAAAATTCATTCAGGTGATGTAAATCTTACCAATTGAAGCTCTTATTGTTGTTATATCATAGGTTTCCAAGGAGAAGATAACCTCCTCTATTGCCTGAATTCCCTCTTCAGAATTAAATATTACTTCATGATGTTCGCTACCTATATGTGCTGCCACCTGTTTGTAAAAGGTCACAATAATGTATTGCTTTCAATTAAAACATATTTTAAACATGCATTGTATTGAAAACACATTCACTGAGTGAAAACATCAGCTCCCTTCTGCCACAGTGAGAATTATATGACATTAGGCCAAGAAAAGATGACACTGTAGCAGCCACTCTGACTTGCAGTGGTACATTCACCAGAGGGAACATAGTCTACCTAATTACAGTGTTCAATCATTATTATAATAGACCATCCAGCTGCTTGCCCAAAGCATAACAAAATCTGTAGAGGCCTAAATACTCCAGATATTTGCCCTGAAGAGAAAAAGCAGCTCAGAAGCCACGACAGCCTGGATACCTAAAGGGTACCCCAGATGCCAAACAGTTTGTACGAGGCTCTCAATTCAGTAAACTGACAACCTACAACATTTCATATATATAAAAATGCTATGGCATAGAAACAATAGCATGGAGATTTATCCTAAAAACCAGAAGCAGAATTGAGACAACTCCAAAGTACGGTCCTTTTGGTAAAAATGCAATGAGAGTCAGTTAATAAAAGTATTCCAAATGCAAGAGAAAACAAGTAAGGCTCAATTATCTCTTTTTGTAAGATGTAACTAAGCAGCAAATGTTGTAGTAAATGATTTATTGCAAACTGATTTACATTACAGAAATACATGAATATTCAGTACTACTATTAACACCATACTATGAAGTCAGCACTATTAATATATGCTGTTTAGCATTCAGCAATTCAGAACAAACTGAAAACAAAGCTTGCTGTACCTTTCTGGCAGCCAGTAAGTCAGGACTGTTTTCCATTCCAATTGCAAAAGTTTGTAATGGATAATTGATGTTGATTTCTTTCATCAGTTTCAGAAGAACAGCTGCAACCAAGCTGGAATCTAAGCCCCCTGTCAAGAAAAAAATTTATTTGGTTAGGTGTTTGAGTGGGCTTTTTGTTTCCCTTTAAGGACACTGAATCTAGATTGTGGAATCTCATGCATGGGCTACAGTTTCAAGCCATGTGATTCCAAGGTACTTCTTGTACAAGTGCACATTTACCTCTGCTTAACAAGAGAATCAGGCAACTTTAGTGGAACATCTTCAGTAACAGTTGTTAGCACTTTTGGTGTCAGAAGCATCAGTGGAAATCCTTCTTTAAGATACAGAGTAAGTATTCTGAAAACACTGTACTAGAACACGCCCCTTCTCAACTCCGCTATAATGGGATTTATTCTCCATATCAAAAATGCTCTCTATCCTTTTCTTACCTTCACATTTGATACTCTACTGACAGAACTACGCAATTTTTTTGTTTATTTGCTGTTAGAATAAAAAAGAATTAACAGAAAGTTTATTGTAAGAACTCCACTCTTCCCCAATCATTTTTCAAAAGTATGTTTCACACATTTTGAGTGCAATCAATTTTTAAACATCACTTCAAAGTGAAAAGGTTCATTATTGATATTCTTCTTCTTTTTACTTTTTTTTTTCCACTTTCTCAGAGAATGACAGTGGAAGGATTTGAACAATTTGGACAAAAAATAAAACCAAGTGATACACAAGGTGCCCAGATGTACTCTAAGGCTCCACCTTCTTATTCTCATGAGCTCTGCTAATCCTTGATTAATTCTACTTGCTGCTCCCCTTTGAAGTACTGAGCAACACACGGTTCCTGTTCTCCCACACCTGCCTGCAGTTCTGACAAGCATGTGACACAAAATCTGCTTCTCTGTTTCCCACAGCCTGCATGCATTTTTTCAGCTCAGTGCATTAGCATCCACTCCCACCCTGATCCCCTTTGTGGGCATGCTACCCTGTAAAAACATATCCTTCTGTAGAAATCACACGCAGAGTCTTAGAAAAGGAGAGCACAGAGATCAAACTGAGTGCTTAGGAAGCAGAAATCAGGGAAATAAAAACCTGAGTTTCCACTGTGAAGTTGCAGAACTCCCTCTCTGACTGGAAACAAAAGCACTTCTCCAACAGTGATGCTCCAAGCATATTCGAAATTGTGAAGCACTGAGATACTCTGGTACTAATTTGGTATCTGAAATTTGGGTTTTGAACAGGCTTTTTATTGAGGCTGGCATCTTCCAACTCTGTGTATCTCTGTTTAATTTACCTCCCTCCTACTTTTTATGATGCCACAGTAAGGAAATGGTCCCACAGTCTCTCTCAGTCAGTTATCTCTCATTCAAATGCACATTTAATAGAGTTCATGATAAATGAGTGCAATTACTGATGTTCAGTGCACGCATGACCAGCATATCAGAACTCTAACTACAAGTACAAGGTGCTACAAAAACACAGTAAGACGTCAGTCCCATGGCTATGAAGACTCACCTCTGTAAAGTACCTCTGTAACACTTAACCACCAGATCAGCTAAGTCAGTGAACCACAAGTTATTGCTTCACCTGAAAAAGACCGTAGCAAATAATTTCGGCCCAGGTGCTCCCCTGTAATTTAGTAAATCAAGGGCCACCTAAGATGGCAGCTAAAGCAAAGAAGGGACAAGTAAGAACTTCACTTCCCCCTGCCACCTGAAACATGCCAAGGCTTCTTTCTATACTCAGCCTGTGCAAAGTGAATGTAATAATTACATTTTCTTTTTAGACACCAACCTAAGCATAAATCTCATATATTTAAGAGTTGATTGGGTGACTTTTCAGTAAGAATATGAATTTATTTTCTCTTAGCTAAAAATGGTCAGTGTCTCAACATGCTGACACCCCAACCCAGAGTAAAACTTAAAATGTAAGATTGTCAAGACATGTGTAAACTGGAAAATTTTATCACCGACTACCAAATTCTCTGTTCTCTGCTCTAAAAAGCAAATGAAGATTGAGATCACATGAGGTACATCACAGCAGAACAGTCAGTGTACTTTCCTCTAACTAGTAGACGATGGGCAAAAGAGAGGAGATACAGAATCATTATGATTCTTGCTACCTACCTGATAAAAGACAACCAATCCGTCTGTGAGCCATCAAACGTTTTCTAACGGCATTTTCAAACAGAACACGGATGTTGCTTTTCACTGTTTCAAGATCAAAGCCTGTCCAGGAAAGAAGAGAAGAGGGGAAAAAAAAATCCAAGAAGTGTTACTTAGACTTTGTTGGATCACGCTATTAGGAAACAAAGATATTTGTCTGGATTTCCTTTGACAATGACAGCATGCAAGTCCATCTTTGTACATGACTGCCTACACCAACAGTTCTTCCTGTTTGTTGTTTTTTTTTTTATGTCACTTTTTTTAATTGATCAATGCAAATGTTATATTCAAAGATTATAATTTTTTCACTTTTTCATCAGAAAAAGTAGCAAATTCCTTGTTTTACTACCTGAAGGCAGAGTTTCCACTGTATCACAGGCAGCATGGAGTGGTTCATCTTTACAACTATGAAATTTGACTAATTCCACTGATGTAACCTTGCCAGAGGGCTTTAAATCCAACACTTCATAATGACCCGGGAGAAATGGTTCCACTTTAGGACATAAGGATGTTGAATGCTTTAAGTTGATAAGTCCTACAGATAAAATGGGGGGAAAAAAGTCATTCACCTAGGATGGTTAAATTATACCTCACTCAACAGCCTTTGTATTAAAACTATATACAAGTATTTTCTCCAGACCATAAATCTGGTATTAAAAAATACCATTTTGAGTGAGAGTCTGCTCTGGCTAGAGCATGATTCTGCTTCTGGCAGGTGGCACACATAGATCTGAGCCGTCTCAAGCTACGGCAGCAAACAAAGGAAGCCAGCAAGTTATACTAATAGGTAAGTAGCAATTTATTCCTGTGAGCACTAAGAGCACTTTTCTAAATGACTACATGATGTCTAGGTCAAGGTGTAATATGCTTATGGGAATTCAAATGACAGTTAATAACTGATTTTGTGTTTAAAATTAAGTGTAGTGAAGCTAACAAGAAGTCTGCAATACAACGACATCACTGAAGTGGTTGCTTAATTGACATTGATTTAGTGATTTAATAACTCATCAGTTCCAGACTGATCTACACCAGTGCTAATGAATGCCAAGAATCAGACTTGTAGTCAAACCTCATTTCCATTCCTTTTGTGAAAGAGGACATTTTGCACATGCTGGTCACCTGGATGCCCCTTGAGGAACTGCACAAAAGAGGTACTGAATTGCTGTTAAGAGAGGGACCAGTAATCCCCTGTTATGGTTATAGGACATAGTTCCTAAAATATTAGCTTCCCTTCTTCCTTCCCAAGAAGCAGAGATGGTACAGCTCTTAGCACTAGTACTTAGTACTACTATTAGAGGAGTCAACCTACATTGGAGTCTGATAATAAAGTTGATATGCAGTAAATAGGAGAGACACAAGTAGTTGTGAAAGTCAATTTTAGCCAAAGTGCATTTTAGGCAATAAACTCCCTCTATGGCATTGTTTGGATTTGTTTACGCAAGTGTCAAGACTAGAGGTAATTACTAAAAAAACAACACAAAAAAACAAACAGTAGTGGATGTATCATTGCAAAGGAAAAAAATCATCATTGAGTGTCACCAGAAAATTACCCAATACTGCATGAAACTTCAGTAGGGTTTTAAAATTAAAATGCATTTAACTTTGGGGTGACATAAAACATTTTTGACTCAATACTACTATGACTCCAGAATACAGAGAATTAGAAAATTAAATAAGCAAGTTATTTTAGAGATATTAAGGATAATTCAACATTTTAGGGGTTTAGTGTCTGTGGTTTTTGTTTTAATGATGTGTAGCTCTCATACTACTAAATATAGTTCATTTATTACTGAACTTAAAGTTCACTTTCTCTTCACACTCAAAAGAAAAGCCTTACAAAGAAGCTTGTCTGCAAAAACAATACCTAAGATTATTCAGGCACTAAACGCAACTGGTTTTACCTTTTGCCTCAGAACAGACACCCAAAAATCCATCATCAGTCAGCACCTTAAACAGTGGCCTGACTCCATAGGTATCCCTTGCCAGAAACACTTTTCGGTTTGCAGTGTCCAGAAGGATGAAAGCAAATACACCATCTAGCATGGATGCTGTTTGTTCTATTCCTCCTCGGTTGTAAAGATGGAGAATAACTTCACCGTCCACTAAAGTTTGATACTCAAATCCAAACTGCTTCTGCAACTAAGAAAAAATATAAAGAAAAACACGAGTAAGCATTTGCAAACATTCACTGCTTATTAGTTGAAAAAAAAAACAAACTAAGGCATTTTCCTAAAATCACAGTTCAACATATATAAAAATTTCTGCCAAAGAAGGAAATAATATTTTTGTGTTCAAACTATCATCCAGGATCATCCCTCAGCCAATGTAGATTGGGTCTGTAGTCTTAAGCAATTCACATTATGCCAAATTTTCAGGGATACATTTCTACCTGAAGATGTCAAACTGCAAACCCATGACCCTGGTCTTCAGAAGCACTAGCCTTCCCATCTCCCACAAACAGATGGCAGAAGCAGGCAACCACGGCTTCTAAAAAAACAACTCAAAACAGAACTAGAAACAGAGACATCATTTATCGTAGTGTAAAATCACTCAGTGTCACCTCCTTATCAGATAATAATGACATTTATGTAAGCCCCAGCCCCCCAAACACATAGACACTGATAAAATCTCTGCAGAGTAAAGTACTTCAGAAATAAACTTTGAATTACTTAAGCAGTCACTGCAATTCCTCGCTGTTTTTTTTAATGCACCTAGAATTTCCTTTTCCCTAATTTTCCTCCATTCCTCAAACTAACCTTTTCACTCTGCCTGTGCAGATGGAGTCAGGGAGGAGGAAATTAGCTGTCACTTAAGTCAGACCAAATATTCTTAATGTTCTTGTGGTGCAAGGGGGCTTCAATAAAACACTACGAAGCCAAGGAACCTCACAAAATCAATGCTTTAGCATTTCAACTTCAGTTCTTCGGTTTTAATTGTTAAAGTCTTGGATCAAACTAAGTCAGCATTAAAATAACTGTCATTGCCCTGTCATTGCCTGTTTCACCAATGATCCCTTCCTACATAGGTTTCAGGCACAAGCCTGAAAGAAAAATCTCTATATAAAGAAAGAGGGTACATAATGTAATGAGAACAACTGAACAAATTCCTGCTGGTGGCCATGCAAGTTTTGCATAATAAATTCCCCTTAGGATCGTGTGTGTAGCATGACTGAGAGTCAATCTTACTCCTTTCAACATGAAAAAAAAAAACAGGACAAAACACAGCAAGTATTACAGACTGTTCATACAAAACATTTCACAAGGACTGAAGGGCAAAGTGTATCTCACGTTACAAACAGCCAGACGCTTAAAGATTGTGGGGAAAAAAAGGCAAAAAATAAATCTCCTGCCTATTAAGTCCAGTTCCCAAGGATGTTACTGATCTCACTGACATCACTGACAGCAGCCCAACTCTGACTTCAAAGATGTGATGTCAGAAGTACTGAGACATCTTAGATTACTCATATGTTTCTGATACTACCACGCTCAGCTTATGCTTCATTTTTAGCATTCAGTTTCAGCACAATTCAGAAACAGTCATAATTGTAAGCTGCTTTATATGCCATATTTGGATGATCTGCATCTCTTCCTTCTACAAGTAACACAAGCAGCATGGACATCTCCGTGCACGTCAGTGTGAGGCACAGGGACGATGTTCAGCAGCAGTATCATACCTATCAAGGGCATTCAGACACTTTAGGAAATAAGTACATAACTGCTGCTGTTTTGTGTCCAAGAGACTTGCCTAGGTCTGGCTCTCAAAAACCCCACAAAGCATCTGCCTTAAGCTGAAGATACCTAAGGACTTTGGTGGCCTACTGGAAATGTTTCCCTAGTGCTTGTTGCTTCTACATAAATACATAAGCATTCATGCTATACATATAATATATTGTAAGTGACATATCCAATCTAGATTAATATGCAGAGAGAAAAATGCAATTCCCAACAGCTTGAAGAATGACCCAAAATAACTGAAGAGCAAGAAAGTTTAAAAGCATTTGCATTGTTAAGACAGAAGAAAGGGAGAAAGAGGCTTAGAATTCACTCCCCAAGAGATAATGAAGAACACATCTTTATTTTAAACTGAACAAACCTGAAGATAAAAATATTACTGCCCTTCTTGTCAATTAAAAAATGATTTTTCAGTAACATAATCTTTAATACTATCTAAATTATCACAGACTCACAGTTCATCAAGATAATTTACTTTCTTTTAAATACAAGTAATTTGATAACTTTTAAATTTTTTTCTACTGTATTCACTAGTTTTGAACTAGAAAAACAGAAGTAAAATAAAATGCCACATGATCCATACAACACTTACCTGTTTGAAATTGTAGATTTCTCCATTGTAACACAGCCACAGGTATGGGAATTTCTTCACCCGGATAGGCTGCATGCCATACAACTGATCAACAACCGCAAGGCGGTGGAAACCAAAACAACAGTTGGTGAATCCATTGACATTCTCAAAACGAAACGCATCAGGTCCTCTGTGTGCTATCTTCATGGCACTTAAACACTGGACAGAAAGGCACTCATCACTCCCAAAGAGGGCCCAGATACCGCACATGGTGAGGCTACTGATCTACCTGAAGGTGGAGAACCTTTTCAATGAAAACATGAACATTATAAGCAAGAGCTGACACCTAGAAAACACAGTTAACAAATGTAGGCTATTAATCACTTAACTGCCGAGAAGGCTGATAAAAGAATAGCAGACTTCACAAACACGAGGTAAAACCTGGTTTGCCCAGTGTATGATAAACAACCTTCGGTCAACAAGAAATTAGGCTTACATTTACCTTTAGCTACACTAAGGTTAATTAGGCTTACATTTACCTTTAGCTACGCAAGGTTGTCTATGATTTTTTTATCGAGCACAAATGAAACAAATGTTTACTGGCCATCAGGTATGATCTGTTGAAGTAACATCATCTCAGCAGAAATGTTAACAAGTTCTTTCAGTTTGTGGCCTTTCTGTATATAAACGGGGCTTATAAGAAAGATGAAGAGAGGCTTCTTACCAAGGCCTGTATTGACAGGACACAGGGCAACCATTTCAAAGTTAAAGAGGGTATGTTTAGACTGGACTTGCCCAGCACCATTGGAAGCTCAGATGAGGGAGGTGTGATGGGAGCCATGCTGGTGCAGTGCCATGCTCCCCTTGGCATAGCCTCTTCCAGTCCAACTGACCTTGGAGACCTAGGCCTTGCAGCTCTCTGAACTCTAACTAACGGTAGAGGTGGGTTGAGAACCCACAGGTCTAGTGATAATGCTGGGGACCTCAGCCTCAGCCCCAAGCCACACTGGGGGTTAGGGTTCAGCGAGCCACAAAGCCTACAGCTCCAGGGACACTGGGGCTGGCAAAAGCATGCCAAGGGAAGCACAGCACTGCACCAACATTGCTCCCGCCACATCTTTCTACTCCGAACAAGTGATGGCGCTGGGGAGCTCAGCCACAGCACATGGAGCCGGGCTTTCCAGTTAGGGCGAATTCCAGCTCCCCACGGTCTCAGGCGCTTTTCTAACAGGGGACCCCAGGCACCTGAGACCGTTTCCCTCCACGCCCGCCCGCTATGCCCCATGCCCCCCCCGCCCCCATCCACATGGCCACCCATTCCTCCGGTGGCTGCAGCGCACCCTAGATCCATCACCCCCTCGCTCACACGGCGGGGCAAGGCACACCGGAGAAGCGAGGATCCGGGAGGAAAGGCGGAAGGCCGGGTCCTGCGATAGCTCGCCCCGGAGGCCGTCCGGAGCGGCTGCGCACCCGCCCCCCGGCCAGCCCTGCTCGGCGCGGCCCAGCAGCCGCCGCCCGCTCTGGTGCCTTACCCGGTGCTGGCCGCCGGCGCAGGGAAAGGTGCCGTCCTCGCCGCGGCGGGTGATGGAGAAGGCGGCTCCCGCCGGTGCCGACTCCTCCCCCGCCGCTGGCTGCTGTTGAAACCTGCCGTGAAGTTTCATCATGCGCCTTGCCGCCCAGCCGCCGGCCGGGGCTGCGGGGGTCAGCCCACGGCTAGAGGCCTGTTCTTGCACACCGGGCTGGGCACCGCCGCCTTTCCCTGTGGGCCCGGCTCGGGGAGCCCCGCGGCAGGGCAAGAGCCAGCTCGCAGGGCAGGAAATGGGGGGACTGCCACCTCCCCTGTGAGGACAGGGACCCGCCATGGCGCACTGCTGGGCGCCCGGGGCTTATGAGGGCAGCTTGCACCCCCCAGAAATCCTGTCCCTGCAAATCTGCCCGGAGTTGTACCTTGTATCCTGAAAAGAGCTCTGACATGTGCGTGTGGTCCGTCATCTTAAAGCTGCTTTATTTGGTTTGGGAGAGAGAGCGCTTGCAAAGCTTACACCTTTGGAAGCATTTGTTGAGGATTTAGGGTTTTGCTGTGGAAAACTCGATTTTGAATAATAGATGCCTACCTGAACTTCATTATCGGACAGTTTAGCCTTTCTGCCTTTGAGCATGCTAAAGTATATGAAATTCAAATCTGAAGTCTAGGGGTGAAGTGCTTAATATAAACCGTAATTCTCTACACATCCTTTAAGAGAGCCATTAGTAGTAATTTGCATGCAGTGCACTTTTATGGCTAGCTTTAGTGGACTTGGTGTAAAACTGCAGTGCTGTGCATTAAGTTCAGGTTATGCAGGCCGTCAGCAGTAAGCATGGTCTGGGTGTAGAATTTTAAAAGGACCTTTAAGTAGCCATTAAAAGGATATTTTTAAGCTTTAGAAAGAAAAATGTCATGAAGTGTCCTATGCATGAGAAGTAGACTTCAGTGCTGATCAGGAATAGATGTAAGAGGTTTCTGGTCAGCAGACCACAGGACCAGCCTTGACAGAGGCAAGGCTTTGGGCAGATGCCATGTGTACAGTCCTCAGAGCTGTGCCCTGCCTGGAAGAGCAGAGTGACAGTGTGTGCAATGGTAGTCACTGCTTACAGAACAGTACTGGTTGTGCTGGGGAGTGCCTTAGAACTTGTTTGATTTTGTTTTTCCAGAGATCTGAGTGTCACAAACTCTGCATTTTGAAAAACTACAAGAAATAACAAGCATTGTATTAACCTAGGTTGGGTTTTGTTGTTGTTGTTGTGATTTGTGTTGAGGGGTTTGGTTTTTTGGTTGTTGTTGTTCATTGGTGTGGGTTTTTTAGGGACTTTTGTGAACAGGTTTTCTTTACATCTTTACTTCTTTTCTCCACAGAGATAAGATTCCTGGAGGAGTCTGCTTAGGCTTAAGTTGTTATCTGGACATTTTCATTTTATGAGCAATTCGTGGCTCATAGCTAGATCTGATACAGTGCTTTATGATAGTAAGTCACAAACCATTTGGTAAAATAAGAATCTTTTCATGCAAAAACTGAAGCAGGAGGGTGAGAATCAACTTGCAGAAATTGGCATGGTAAGGCTAGGCATCCACACACAGGGAAGAGTGAAACCTCGTAAGTTCTTATTAATACCTGTACCCTTAGGGCCCACTGGCTAACAGCCACATATTTTTCCTCTCCTTTACTACACACTTCTGAAAATGGGCTAAGTGCTGCATTTTACCATGTCTTGCATGTTCAGTGGAGTAGATGGTGTTCTATGTGGGACTAAGCAGAAATACCACACACAATCTGCTTTAAAACATTGAAGATGTTACTGTTTGATAGTTACAATAGTGCAGGTAATGATTGATGTGTCCCCTTTCTAGTCTTTTCTCTACTATTGCCAAGTAGCCTGTTACAGTTCCTTTAGCTTGAGTGTCATTCTTCAATATCCAAACTTTTCTTTTAGCATATCTGCAGACGGCACTTACAAGCCAGTCTCACAGCTCTGTTATTGGTCATCTTCCCTCTCAGTTTTCTCTTTCCTGCCCCCTTCTTTATCAGTAGTAGTTTTTTCGAAGCGTTTTCTCCACTATACTCCTTGATACCTGATTTTTCCCTCAGTTTTTGCTGAGAGGAATTCAAATTGATGCTAGCAAGGCTGAGAGGACAGTCTGAATGTAAATATCAAGTGCAATAAGTAGCTAAAAGACTTTCTACTTTGTTGTATTATCTGTTTAGTACCTGAGAGTTACCATCTGGCCACAGGCTAAACCCACTTACTAATGGCTGAAAAACACTGTTAAGGAAGTTCCTGATTAATTAGTTAAGAACTACTTGGATTAGTTTTGTTTCTTATCAGCTTAAATGAAAGGCTATGCGTTTTCTCTGAAGGCATAAGGTAACTACATACATGAAAGGTCAAAGTGAATAGGTAAAGGAGCACAATGTGGAACATGCAGCTGCATGACTGAGTTGAGCACTGCTCGTAACTGAAGCCTGTGCTCCTCACTTTTTCCCACTAAAGATAAATACCTGCTGCATCCATTGGATATGGTGCTACCAGTATGCCTGGAAGACTGGAAATGTGAGTTCTGTGAGATGTAGGAAATCTGTTTGGAGAGGCGGCAGAACTGAGGGGAATGTGGAGGCTGTGATTAAGAGAGACGTACAGTGAAGGTATTTTGCTTTCATAGTGATGACTAACAAGTCAACCACCTATAGTACCTGGGGGTTTTACAGGGAGTAGCCTCTCAACAACCTTTGTTGATGGTGAAGGCTGCCACTAGTGGATTCATGGGCCAAGTCCTTATGACAGGCAGGACTGTAAAACATCAGAAATTCTATTGATGTGCCTAGCTCAGCCTTGCACCAGCCTCTGCGTGGCAATTGCTGGTAAGTAGCAGCGGAACACGGGTATTCTGCACCCTGCCAGACCATCTGCATAGTAATGGACCATTGAAGATGCTTCATCACCAACAATTTGCGGAATAATAAGGATAATGCTGAAACACTTTCTATTTTTGCAAAATGGGAGATTTTGGTTGTGGGAAAGAATGTATCTTGACTACATTCTAATGACTTTCTTTGCATCCAGCATCCATTTTTTAGCTTGGGCCAACTACTCTCCATCTGGCCTTGAACACATCCTGAATAGCAATAGCAGTACTTTTTTTCCTTCTCCAATCCTAACTCGTGTAGTAATGGAGTCATGGGAATACGCAGCTTCAAGTTTCCAAATGCCTCAAACTGCCATTTTCTCAACTCCCCGTGACTGAATGTCCATGATGTAAGTTGGGCACAGATCATCAAGAATCCTGTATTTTCCAGCTTGAATTTGTTCCTTGAAGTATTTGCTATAAAACACTTTGCCACACATTGTCACAGGCCCAACTGAATGGTATATGCTACCATTGATTTGTTTGAGCATTTACAAATTATTTCAGCGTCTAGGTCTGTATGCTATACTTCGAGTTTACATCTTCTGTTCCTGAATGCACGCCAAGATAAGAATCTAATGCCATTTTTGCAGCAGGGAGTTGGTGTACGGCTTCATTTCTGCCAGGAAAGAGTGACTTCAGACAGATACTGCTCCATGAGCCAGCAATGTTGCAATAAAGGAAAATGAAGTGGTAAATGGCAAATGCTCTTTCTGGAAGCAGTCTAGTATATTTTCTAGGACAGGGACTGAACTTGAAAGGAGAAGGATGCTTCTCCTAGTGGAGCCACACAAACATCCTTGTACCATGGTGGCAGCCCATTATACACTGGGAGGGATGAGCAGTAGGCAGGAATCAGGGGAAGGCAGAGATCAGTTCCTCTTCCCCAGCTGGATGGGTTGACATAAATAACTTCTTGCATACTCTGGCTATCTTTACAAATATAAAGGTGTGTTGGATATATGTGCATTCACCAGGTAATAGTTACAATGCCAGGTGTTGTGGTAACACATCTGAAACATATGATTATATGCCAGGGATGTGTGTATGCAGAGAGCAAAGGCCTTTTCCAGTTATGGTTTTACTTCCCCAGGAGAATAGTAACATGATGTGCTCTTAAAGTTTGAGTGCTTGCACTCAAAATCTCAGGCAGAACCATACTTCAATTCCCATATCTGAGTGGAGGAAAAAAGGTGAAAAGAAAAACTCAAATTCAAATTAAATTTGGAGATTAGTAGCTTGAAGAGTTAGGCTCCCATTTGTATCACTCAGTTTGCCTTTTACCCAGTGGGACTGCACCACATGCCAGTGAGCTTTAAGTTTGCAGCTTTTGAAGAACTTATCAACCTAACAGAGCTGTTTGTTACTCTAATTTTGAGTATCTCTCTTCTTTTTTCCCTCTGTGTTATTTCCTCCTCCTTTGGAAGAGATTTAAAGGGCAGGCAGACTATTTGGCTCTCCTCCAGACAAAATCCTCTCTCTCGTGGTATAAAAAGTAGTTGTGTCTCCCACTGGGAGTCCCTGTTGCTATAGTCTCTCTTATTTAATCCTTTTTCTTTTCTTTCTGCTTAATGATGTTCAGCTTCAAAACAAGTAAGACTTGCTCTGACCTCAGAGTTAGAGGTCACAGCACTGAAGTGTTAAGATCTTTTCTAGAGCCCAGATATTCAGAACTTCAGTAAAGTACTAGGAAGGCATGTCTAGTGCAGTGGCCAGAGAGAACACAAAGTAAGGTGATTTGTTATTGCCTGCACAAAAGACGTAAGCATTTTGCACTACTGCCGCATCCTTTTTTTAACATCCCAGCCCTTCCATTATTCCCTGTGTTTCTTAGCACAGACAAGAAAAGGTTGTTGAAAGAGCTGTTGGCTGTACAGTGCACATGGCATATGGCATACCAATGGCTCTATTGTCACTAGGCCCAAGGCCACAGAGGAATGAAACATTGCTGACTTTAACTGAATAGTGGTCTTGGCTAATGAGAAGGAATCCTGTCTAATTTATTCTCCCATCCTGGGCGGGGGGGGTGGGGGGTGGAAAGCATACTACAAAACCAAAGAACTTCTACAGATGCTTTTTTAACCACTTGCAGAATAAGAAATGTCATTTGTCTGATATTCATTCTATAACATAAAGCAGAGTAATTCTCTAGAGTTTTTAGACCCATAATGGTAGAACTAATTTAAATTCTGGTTCTTTCTCATACAGTAAGAAAGATTAGGTGTCAGCTGAATTAGCATTTAAACTAACCGTTGTAGTCAATACAGCAGGATTAACTGCAAATTACAATCTTCAGTTCACTTTTTCATTGTAATTTGCCCACTGTGAGGTTTTGCCCAGTTCAACAGATGTTTTGTTCAATACAAACAAGATCCTTTTCATCTAGAATACAGCTGAACTCTGCTGTAAGAGATATGGTTAGCTGGTATAAAGCTATAACAGCTAAATCCACGCTTGAACATATATAACAGAGACTTAAAATATATTGAAATGCGTTTTTCAGCTGGAATAACTGTACATAATTCTAAAATTTTTTGGCACACATCAGTTGTGCTGCTTTAGTCTTTTAAAGGGCTGTATTTAGTTTTGTGATTTGTGTCTGGAAGACATAAAAAATGTCCAGTGGAATGTGCTTAAGTGCATATATATATGCTCTCCTAAATGCAATTAAGAACAATAGAGGAAGAACAACCATTTTTGAACGTTGCATGAGGATCTTTTTTCTTTTAAATAAAGGTTTATATAACACTGAGAAACTATTCCAAAACATTTGACTGCATCTGCTCGTTCCCATCACTAGGTCGAGCTATTACCTCAAAATGAGAAACTGTCACCCTGTTAATACTGTTGTGAGAAATAAGAGGTGTAGAACAAATACAACAAAAGTCTGCAATAAATTAACTAGACTGGCAAATGTAACCCTTTTCAGTGTGGAAAATAAACAACTGTACTACCACATACACAGCCAATTATTTTCTGTAAAGGAAAACTTAACAGTGAAAGTATTTTTCCCCATTTTCTCACAGAAGTGCTAAAATACAGCTCACGTCACAGTATGTATTTGCATCCTATTAATTCTGTTAAATCAAGCAGTATTGAACCCTTTAAATTATTACCTTGTTTTTTCATTATAGCTACTTAGTCTTCTATTTTCTGATAAAATTCTGATTTCTGTACAGAGCTAAAATTTTGTTTACTGCTATCATATAAACAGTACAATGGAATGTCTCTCTTACCTCATTAGAAACTCTAACAACAGACTTTATAAAAATAGCTTTGTCTCTACATATAAAGAGAAAAAAGATAATTCTATCTAATTAGAAAAAATGAAGAAAACCAAAATAATAAGAAAACCTAAAGAGAAGATCAATTCTAAAGGAACTCAAAATGCAGTATCAATTCAAAAGGATGAAAAGAATTAATGATTGCAAAGTAGAAGAGTTAGTTCTGCATTCTAATTTTTACTGAACAGTATCTCATCTCTTATCAGATGCCAGATAATAATATGGGTATTTCTACTAATTAAACAGGATAATTTCCAATATTAATTAAAATACTTTTAGTAAATATTTTTAGTAAAAGGAAAGTTAAAGAAACATGAGACAACTACAATCTTATATCAACTCTGATAGAAATACAATTACGTAAGAATGATACTTCATGGCTGCATTACTTTGAATCTCATTTTAGCTGACAACAGTCCCCTGACCCTCTTTGCTTTTGCAGGAACAGGTACGAGATAGGCAATCAAAACAATGTGTCCACAAGCGTCGGCTGCACGTCAAGCTGTTCTGAAATGCAACTCTTTTATTAGAGATTGTTTAAGCATTTATTATTTTTTTGTTACTGTAGGATGTGACAGAGAAAATATTTGCACTTGCCCTTGCTAACTTATAAGGTGCATGTATATATAAACGGAAATATACTTATCTATACGTAAATATATCAGTAACAAGAATAAGAGATCTCTTTTTCTTACGTGCTTAAGTAGGTTTTGCGAGGCCATTTCTATAAATAAATCAGGGCCAGAAAGTACATTCAAATAAGGGAGGGTGTGATTTATGCCAAGTAGCATTTCTTGATAAAACTTCTGGGCATGGTTTACAGAGTAATACTTGCCAAAAGGTATTTCTAAAGAGCAGTATGGACAAGATGGAAGTTTCACTCCATCCACAGTGCAGCCCTTCCTGGAATCCCAGCAAGACTTCTTAACCCATCAGTGCTCCTGCATGCCTTCCCACCAAGTCCTCCAGTGCTGAAAATGGATGCAATTTTCTCAATTTAATGGTAGGAAGATCTCATTGTGGTGGCCTGCAACACAGCCCTCAACTTACTTTGAACTAAAAAATGGTAAAATAATTATGTCAAAGAATGGTCCCTGGCACTGTTTCATCCATAGAAATATGGATGTTGTCCAGAGCACTCTGAAGTAGGCTTTGAAAGTCTGTAAGCAGGACAGAAACATTGTGGTAAGTGCTTCTCTTACAGAATTTCCAGAATGATAGCTTATTACATTTTGTCTGATATTTCCAGTCAAAATACAAAGATATCTAATATTCTTTAATTTCAGTAATGAACAAAACCCCTTCACTTCAAATTATTTTCAAGTGTTCTTTAAAATACTACATTTTTAGCAAGAACCAGTGATTAATTTCTTATTCTGCCACTGAAGATAGATCACCCAAGTTTTTGGCACACAGTGAACACTAATCTGTAAGTTGACAATGGCTTGTTTTAAGTATTTGTTGCAAGCAGATCTGGTTAACACAAAGAGCAGTGCAGAGATTGTACATTGTTTAAATGTACTTCTAACTTTGCAGATCACTAGTGTGTATTATTACATGGCAATTCCACTATTGTTTGTGCACAATATATAGCGAGTAAAGTTCCGTGTCCTAACAGGATGTCAGATTTCCAGCCAACTGGCTTTTTTCAGTGACGTCCACTGATAGAACTAAGGGCAATGGGTGCAAACTGGAACATAGGAGGTTCCATGTAAATATCAGAAGAAACTTCTTTGAGAGTGACAGAGCACTGGAACAGGCTGCCCAGAGAGGTTGTGGAGTCTCCTTCGCTGGAGACATTCAAAACCCGCCTGGGCAAGTTCCTGTGTGATGTACTCTAGGTGACCCTGCCTGGCAGGGGGGTTGGACTAGATGATCTTTCAAGGTCCCTTCCAACCCCTAGGATTCTGTGATTCTGTAACTGCTGTTCTTACAGGCAAAAGGAAGGGGGGGGAGATACAGCACAGATAACTCTTCTTCATTATAATACACTTTATCTGATGCAGTAATTGAACAGGTTACAGTAAATAAGGTAAACTAGTTCTACAGCGCTGTATATGGTTCTGACTGTTCCAGGATACCACAGCACCAAAAGAGTGTGTTCTGTCCCAAGTCAAGTGGGCAAAACTGTGGTGGTAATTTGAAACTCCGTTCATTTTCCTAAAGGCCTTTGTTCTGCTCCAGGAACATGGGTAGGCATGGATAATACTCGTACTTGATCTGTGGGTGTAATTTGTGGGTTCACAAACTGACACAGAGCAGGTAATACGTTCTTTAGAGAAGAATGGCCTCACTAAATTGGAACAGTCAAATTAATGGATTTTTTTTTCCAAATAATATTAAGCAAATAAGGCATTATATTTAATCTAGTTGTCTGTTTGACCAAATAGGAGTGAACAGAGAACACAAAAGCAGCTTTCATTCAAAATATGTGGAAAATACTCAATATATGTTTTAATGGCCTTGCTGATGATCCATAAAAGTAATGGCATAAATGGAGTCAAGATAAGACCATTTATAACTGAACAAAATGTTAAGAAAACAAAATAGTTATGAATGGAAGTCTGCAGAATTTGATCTGGTAAAGCTGGTTCCTTGTCAGCATGTACAAAGCTGCTTACAAAAGGAAATTAGTTTCAATGCAGATATTTATTAGATATCTAATTAAATATTTAAATGCTATGTGTGTAGTTGCCAAATAACACAGCCTCACAACAGCTGTGGCATTTTACCTTCCACTTTAACTTTGTGTCAGCTCTTATTTAGAAACCTGTGTTCTCAGACTCCTGTACGTGGGGATTAAGAGAGTTGGGAGCAGTAGCTGATCTGTGAGTGAGCTTTTATGGCAGGTACGTATTCTGGAGTGTTCTCCAGACAGATGAAGACACCCAGCTCACAAAGACCTACTAATGATGAGAAAACGGATTAAGGGCCTGCTACCCTGCTTCTGCCCTGCACCTTTTTGAAGCATGCAGGACAGTCTTTATACTAGACCTCTTAGACAGGGAAAGATCTAATTCTTTTGTATATTCCTATATGAGGAGCAAAGTGATTTATTTCCTTTTAAATTGTATTACTAAAAATTTAATTTCCAGCTATACATGCCAGAAGGTATAAGTGATATCTCATTGCTGTGTTGCTACGGTACCAGTGTGTCCCTCATCACTGCTGGGCCTTCTCAGTAGCAGAGGAGAATGTCCTGTAGAAGTAGCAAATTTATATAGAAAGGCACTGTGATCATGCAGATCTGCATGTCCTGCAAGCAAGAGGGAGCACTAGGCCTGCTCCACCATTCTGACCCAGAGCGAGAGAATGGCTTTTCCCTCTACATACTAGGTATAGCACATATGCGAACACCCAGAATGCTGCACAGCAGAATGTGGGGAAGTGTTTGCTACCACTGCACACATGGAGCAGCCACTTGGAGGACGAACAGCTCTGCACATTCCCTTACTCTGAAGGGCCAGAGATTGCTCATCTATCCACGAGTGAAAAAAACAACCTGCTTGTATGGGTGGTATGCAAATGTCTCCATAAAATGCTAAACAGCCATTACGTGGCCAAACCAAAGCAAACTTTGTGTAACCCAGTATTATTAGGCAAGCCATTATTGACTTTTGTTAA
Source organism: Hemiprocne comata (assembly GCA_020745705.1). NCBI lineage: Eukaryota > Metazoa > Chordata > Aves > Apodiformes > Apodidae > Hemiprocne > Hemiprocne comata. Next base: position 27,734,413 of record CM036587.1, read on the forward strand.
ATTACAGTATTTTGTTAATTATACCTTCTCACCCTTTGAAATTTTCCGTTCAAACTAGCCTAACAAAGAATGAAACAGCTCAAAGAACATACCAGTATGAAAAGGTGTAGCACTTCATGCATACATATACATGTATGTAGTATACATGGGCCACAGACCTTAACAGTAGAACTTCCATGATGCAAGACCAGGCTTTAACATTTGCCAAGCAAAATTTAGTCTTATATGCAACTCAATCATACTGCATTATCTGTAATAGGAGACATTTTGAAAATTTCACTTAATCTATTCCATCATTTTAAGGCATGCCCTGAATATGGATGGACAGAACTCCTACCAAAATTTGGTCAGGGGAGAAAAAAAGGAAATGAGAAGACAGACATCTCTATTTTTTTCAGCAGCCTTTCCAATTTCCATTGTTTTTGTTATTGTTTAGTGTTGAATTTCTTAATGCTGAACACTTAAGCTTTCCCCCTACAGGTGTGCTCACCTCCCTCCTGCCCTTTCTTCTATAATCAAACTAGCCAAAGGAGATACCATTCACCAAGTTGCTTTATTTTTAAGGGGCGGCAAGCGTGGAATGGGGCAGGAATGAGAAACTATGACCTGGAGCCACAGGAGCTTCTTAAACCAGTACAAAAGCCAGCATCTCCTGAACGACCAAGCATCCAAATAAGAACTAAAAAATAGAGGACAAAAGGCTACACTCCCAAGGGCATAATAGTTTCGGAGATGGAGGAGGCAGAAAGCAAACACACAGATCCATAGCCATGAAGAGGCAAAGCTATGGTTTGGACTGAACCCCACGACAGCCTGGACGGAGGACACAGAACCGTGGGGAGGGAGGAAATAAGGTGACATGTGCAGTGACCTCCATTTACAGAAACGTTAGCGGTTCTCAGCATGGACCCGTTCCTGTTTCCACATACCTCTGCACCTCAGTCCTTTTTGAAAAAACAAAATGCAACAAACTAGCTAATAACTGCAAAGCTCCATTAAAAAACTGCTGTTTGCAAAATGCTATCCTTTGGTTACACTGTAATGTAAAACACCTTTAAAATCTATAATCCGTCTTCATATTTAATACATTTCTGCTAAGGAAAGATACCAAGAGACAAACGTCACGGATGTTAAAAAGGTAGGCAGCATTAGCACAGGGAGATAAGGAATGATTTCAGAGGGTTTAGTTACCTAGCAACGTCCCTTGCAGTTGCCTAATGGTATTTTGGAAGTGCAGAGGCTCCAGACCGGCTGAAGCGAACGAGGGGCTGGAAAGCAGTGGAGCTCCGCAGACAGCACAGCTCCCTTCCGGCAAGCCCAGCCAGACAAGAGCAAGGTAACGCGATAAAAGGGTGGAGGGGCTGCTCTGCCCGGGGCATTTCGTTCCAAAACGTGTCTGAACAGGCAGAGGAGGACACCGCCTTCACTTACAAACCTCTAAGTGGTAAAGATGAGGTGACACTCCTGGCTTTCCCGCCTTTCCCTTGCCCTCGCATGCCCCCTCCCTTCCCCCCCTCTGCCATTTTTTCACCCACACACCTCAAAGCCCTGACCAAGTGCGGCAAGCGAGCTGCCGCCCGCCCTCGCGCTACAACTCCGGCCCGGGGTACCCGCCTTCACCCACCGCCGCCGCCGCCGCTGCGCCGGCGGCCTCTCCCCACGGGAGGTGGGGGCTCCGCTGACGGCCCGGCCCACCGACGTGGCCACACTCCCGGCAGTCATGCGAAAGGGGGAAGAACGGCCAGATTCCCGCGCCGGAGGCGGAGCGGGTGGAGCACCGCAGTCCGGCCGCGCTACCCCCCCACTCCCGGTGGCGGCCGCTGCGCGCTTGAGCACGTGAAGTGATGAGCGAGCTGCCACGCGGCGCGGCCCGCCCGGCCTTTAAGAGTTAAAGCTGCTGCCGGGGAGGCCACGCCCTCCGGCCCTCGCCAGCCAATGAGCAGGCGGCGGGGCAGGGCCGTTCCTTCCAGCTCCGGGGGTGCGCAGCGCGGGGCAGCGCGATGGTGCTGGCGGCAGCGGCGCGGGGCGGTGGGTCTGGCGGTAGCCTGTCCTGCACGCGGCCAGCAGCTGCCTGCGGGCCGCGCGGCTGAGCGCACGCCGGGCCCCCGCCGGCCGGCGAGGTGAGGGAGCGGGCGGGCCGCGGGGGCAGCGGCGCTGAGGGGAGTGCGGCGGCGGGCCCCGGGCCGGGCCGTCGTTGAGGGGAGGCCGGCAGGCAGGCAGGCAGGCAGGCCCCTGCAGGCAGCGCCCCGTCTAGGGAGGCGATGTGTAGGAAGGTGTGGAAGGTTCCTCTCTGCGGTAACGGGGTGGGAGGAGCTGGCCGTGGGGGCACGGGTAGTCCCGGCGGCGAGAAGGGTGCCTGCAGGAGCCAGGGTTGTGGGGACAGCAGGTGCTTGGCTGCCCGCCTGGGGAGGAGAGGCTTCGAAGGAAGGATCTCCTTGAAAGACAGCGAGTCCCTCTGAGGCCCAGCGGATGGAGCAAGGTGCCTTCTGTAAGGGGAAATTGCTCGGTGCTTCTTTCTTAACTGCCTGCTGCTCCTTGTAACGGAGACTTCCTGGTCTGAACGTCGCAGTTCCCTTTAGTAAGAGCTAGGTTAGTAAAGGTCTAGAAGGTCACGCCGTAGGCATGGCAGCTTGTCGCTGAAAGAGGGTGACAGCGTTTGGAATGAGGAAGGAGATTACCAATATCTTTCCTCCCTCTCGCCTGTGCTGTGGGTTACACATCTTGTTTCAGTGCTGTTATAGGCCACCTGTAATAAAATACCTTGCTTTTGTTATGTATATTTGTGGATACAACAACCAAGAATTCTTCAAAAAAATCCTTACAACATTAGATACTTTTTAAAATATATTTTTGAAAGTAAAAACTATAATCTGTTTAGTTGATAGGAAACTGCTGGAGTTCCCAGTAATCCTTTATACAGGCAACATTAGTGAATGTACAGCTGTTCCACACATATTTTAGAAGCATATAAATATGTATGTATAAAGCTTCTAGAAATAATTGAAATTAGCAGAAGATATTTCTTGAGCGTTGCACATACAGCTACAATTTCTCCATTTTAACTTTAACTATGCTGTGTTGCTTGACTGTTAAGGAAATGGTAGTAGAGATCAATTTCGTTGCTAATTACACAGCCCTCAAAGGACCTTTACTTTCTGTTTTGTGCTGGGGTCACAGAGCTCCCCCCTCACTTCAAAAGTAAGGGATACAAGGAAGAGCCAGCTGTGTGTGCTGTCTAGCTGTATTTCTCATGGTTAATTTATCAAATCTGAAAGCGATTATGGCATAGTACTGGCATGAAAGGTATAAAAAAATACCAAGTTCTGTTCTGCATTCTGTCAATTTCAAAATCCCAGTTTGGGTTGGGTTTTCCTTTTTTTTTTTTTTTCCTTGTTGAATGTGTTTCCTCTTGAAACAAGTTCAAAAAGCTACATGGTCTGAGTGTTCTTTAAAGTATTATTTTTAAAGGTGGCCTGTTTGGGTTTTTTTTTGAGGTGTAGGGGCGGGACATGCTCCGGTATTCTATATTCCTATAGCATGGAGATTGCCTGAATTTGCTTTGGATTAGGAAGGTGACCTTAACCCTTCTTAGATCAGATAGCAGAGTGAGAACAGTATTTTAGATTATGTGATAAAAGGCTCATCACCAGGACCGCACAGTGTGGGGGGGAGAGGGGGGCATTAATCTCATCAGAGAAAGCAGCCCCCAGTTCTGTCACTGGAGAGCTGTCAGTGCCATTGCCCAGGTGTGACAGGAATTGAGATAAGTCAACCCAAGGGCTCCCTGGAAGAGCTTACGAAATTCAGGGCAGTTAACTGACTCCAGAAAATGGGACATGATATGGGATGTTATGGAGGAGAACAGCATCTTGTAGTACCAAACCTAATATGGGATGCTCAGGGGAGTGACCAAAGGGAGGGAACAAGGTGGTTAGGGGAGTAACAAGTATGGGAAGGTGGAAGGATAAGGGGATAAAGGGGCCTGGTCAGTTGTAGACAAGTGGCTGGTCAGTATGTTTGGTCATGCTCTGTGCCATATTACCATAGTCTGGCCTCTTATCTCATTAAGCTCCATTTCTAACTGTTTTCCTATATTCATGTGTGCATACTGATGTCTAAGTGCCAGCAACTTGAGTGGTACCATAAATTACAGAGACCTCTGTTGTAAGGTGTGCCAGCAACTGGAGAAACTGGAGTGAGTGAGGGTCTAAATGCCAGCAACTGGAGTGGAGACCTAAGTCATAGGGGCTTCTGTGTCTGGAGTGCCAGTAGGTGGAGAGACCAGAGTGCATCCATATGGTCTAGGCAAGCAAGTATGCTGGGGTGTGGTCGCTGGTGATACCATGCAGGGCTAGCCAGTGAGTAAGGGAAGAACCTTGGGAGCCAGGTTTTGAGGCATCTTTAAGTGTGGAAGTGGTACTCGTGAGATCAGAGGATCTTCAGTTTAGCAATATGAGTGTCTAGGAGATCCAAGCTAACCACTGGAGGGGACTTTAAGATCTGGTAGTAATTTTGGAGACTCATTTGCATGTGTGTGTCTGAGCAAAGCAACTGGAGACAAAAGGATCCAAGGGCCAGTTACTGAGTAGAGTGAAGTCTGAGGCCGTTTACTGGTGGATCATGGTATGCCTGTGGGGAGCTGCAGGTGTGTGTATTTGGGTGAGTAGGTCTGCACCAGCAACTGGAGTAGGACTCTGGGAGGGGCTGAGGGTTGGTTCCTGCATAGATTGTCTGAAGCTGGTTAGTGGTGGGATCCACATCGTATGTATGCATCTGTTCCCCACTAATTGACTTTTGTCCTGGGCAACTAGGACAAGAGGAGCAGCATAAGGCCACATTTGTGTTTGCACGAACACTGGTTTTAGCTGTGTTGATCTGTATGATCAGCCACAATGTATATGCATGTTTGCATGTGCAGCTACGGGAATACACCTTTAGCCTTGTCACTGGCTGGACCTGGGGACATGGACTTGTAGCAGGCTTGTCTCCGTCAGACTGCCAAGTTCAGCAGCCCCTAACACAGGAAAATTACTTTTCCTATAAGTTTGAAGATGCAAAATAGTTGACTCTCAAAACTTAAATTTGGAGCCAAATCTACAGTGACAGTTAAGTTGTCATAGAATTTTAAAACATCTGTTGGTCTGGTTGGCGTGAATAGGGATACCTACATAAATATCTAAATAGGTGTATTTGTTTAACTTGCTGCCATGATAGAGCAGTGGAGCATAAATTAAATTTAAACCTAGGTTTTTGTTGTAGGTGTTTTTTTAAATAGTGTTTGTTTTTTAACTCAAGAGAAGTAAAAATAGAAATAGGAATAAAAATGGGGATCCTTTAGTGATCTGGTAGGTTTTGCACTTGCCTTTTCCCTCTCTGTATGTCATAGAATCATAGCATCACATAATAGTTTGGGTTGGAAGGGATCTGAATGGCTGGGGTTGGGAGACCTTTAAAGATCATCTAGTCCGCTTCACTGCTATGGACAGGGACATCCTTCACTAGATGAGATTGCTCCAAGCCACATCCAGCCTGACCTTGAACACTGAAATGTTTTGCATGTCTTGCCCCTGAATAAATCCCTGGATAGAAAACAATGTCATCAAAGAGTCTTGAGTGGGAATGCTTATAATGAGAAGAACTGACCTTTCTTTTAGACATTTTCTGGTTCTAGTCTAATGCTATAGCATTCAATTATTTTTGTTGGCAGGTTAAAAGACTGTATTTATGTCCAATATTGAGATAATCTAAAAAAGAGAAGATTTCTGCCTTATTTACTGGTGGAATTTATAAACATATGGATACACACAAGTATATAGTGGCCCAGTCTGTTGGTATAAACTTGATAGAGCAATGAGTTGATTATTTTAGACTGAAAACTCTTAACTAGAGGCATTTCATCTGTCCCTGCCTGCTCCCAGAAATCCCTTTTGCTTGTGGAATAATGCCAAATCAACTTCTGCTTTCCAAATGTGATTAATGCACTTTTTTCTTTTATCATTTCCAGTACCCTGACTTTTTTTCCCAAATAATATAATTTAACATAATTCTGTATTTTAATAAACAGCAGTTTTTTTCAAGTGATTTTCTTTTTTTCTCTCCAAGCAAGAGTAATTGTAACAGCTGTTAGAGCAGATAACTAGAATTATGTGGCAAAGAAACACGTAATATTGAAAAGTGGAACAATGGAGACTTTTTCTTCTAGAAAGTGCTGTAGCTATGCTGTGTGCATGCATTGATTTTTTTTTTTAAATAGATTTTTTTCCCCTTTTTAATATGCTGAAGGAAGGCATTGTTTGTTCTGATCCTCTCCCTCTGTGTATTGCAACTTATGAGGGGACTTTGTGGTGATAGATGGGGAAAGTGAGAACAAAAAAATAATCATTTTAGTACAGTGGGTACTTTTCAGTGTCACAGACTGCTTAGGCATATAGGCTTCCCCTTAAATGTTTTGGTTTCCTGCCTTTTTTTTTTTTTCTTCCAGAAGGCACCTGAACTAAATCCTTATATTTTCTGCCCAAGTTAGTGGCTTATAAGACAATAGAAAGAAAGATGGAAACCAAGTATTTTTTTCAAGGTCTGGTTTACAAGTGATAATACGGTGAATTTTGTACTGTAATGTGTGATGTCTAAAGGCAATGGTTAGTCTACACCAAGACGTGGTACTGAACTGAGAGAAGACAACATATGACAAAGAATTTGTATAATGTGCTTTTTTAATACTAAAGAACTACAGCTCCTTATCAACCACAGTTAGAATTAAATCGATTTGATACAACCTTTAAGTTTCCTGATTTTTTTTTTTTTGTGCTTCGAGTTGTGTTTCCAGTGTTCCTTCCTCTTCCTAGCAGTATGGAAAGAAAAGCTTAACACATGTTAGAGCTGCTTCCCTCTCAAATGATCTAGGTCTGCATGTATGCAGTAAATATGATGATTTCTGAAATGCCAACCTAACAATATGTGCACTTGTATTCTGTCTTACCTGCTTTCTGTTCAGGAGAGCACTCAGACAGAAGACTGGTGTTTGGAGTGTGTGTTGCTGCAAAGTGATCCCTGCAGCTTGCTTGGGGACAGTCTTTTTCCATTAGACTCTGCACAGCCAGCGAGGGAAGTGGGTGCAGGCTAAATGAGTTGTTAATGGTGGCTGCAATTCTTTTCTGATCGATGGTTTTCATCAATGCTCTGTGCATTCTGTAATTATTTTTTTTTAGCTCCCTAGCTAACTAAATTGGGTTCTGCCTGTTAACATTAAGAATGATCTTAACGGAGGGAACATCATTAACTTGTTTGTAAGACTCTGGCTTGAATCCAGTATGTATTTAACAGTCAATGTTTTTGCAGTTTAGTCATGATTTATTAGAAAATATCTCAACCCTGTGCAAAGATGAAAAGGCCTCAGGCCTCTACAGCCCAAAACTGATTTGCAGGTGTTTAATATATAAAATTTTCACTTGTTTTGGATGTATAAAGTTCCCTTTATGCAGGCATGGATGCTGGTTTTGTTTAATTTTATAAAAATGGTCACCCAGGGCCTTTAGTTATTGAGGAGCAAGGGCGTATCTGAAGTGAAGAGTTTTTTAGTTATTGAAACACAAGGTTTTTGATCTGTAGAAGAGGCCTTGAGGCTGATGTGTTTTCTCCTCTTCCTCCAAATGCTGTTTAAAAACACATGTTTCTGTATGAAAATTCAGATGTTGTCTTGCTCTTTACTCTGGAAGTCTATCCTCAGTACTGACTAAAAGTGGAAGGAAAACTGCCCTACTGTGAGAGTAGATATGCTTTTATAACTCTTCAAAATCTGCTTGTATTTGACATCTGTTAAAGAATTCCTGTAATTTACTTAACTCCTGGAGTTGAAGTACATCTCATGACCATATTGTATCTTGGCCTGTAGATTGCTGTTGATCATGATCTTTTACCTTTGTAAAAGACTTTGGTATTGCACTTTTGAAGTACAGATTGCTTGGGACAAAGAATAAAGAAGTGAAAATATATTACAATTTTATAGTTAAGATATTGCAAGTTAAATGTTTGCATTCTTGTATAAATTTAATGATTTTTTTTTGTAAGAACTATTGTGATTTATGACTCTTCTTTATCATTTTAATCTAAAGAATATATGGTAGCCATTTTGCACTACATTGATCCATGGTTGTACAATTTTATATGAATATTTGCACTGCTCTTGTACTTAAAACTTCTGTGCAAGTCCAGGGGAGCTGGATCTAGTATCTTTAGAACTGAGATCTCTGCCCCCAGTGATGCAGGCCTTGATTTCTTCCTATAGTTTGACTTTCAGATTTATGTGTTAAGTGGCTTTAAGCTTAATTTATTTTTCATTGGTTTTTTACAGTGTATTACCTTCAGGAGATGGCCTCTTCTAAGTCTTTGGTGAACCTTCTAACCTTCACATTTGGATCAGCAATAGGATTTTTTGTATGCTATCTTCTATTTAGCATTATACTAGAAGAACAGGTTAAGATCCAGCCTCATATCCTTCACAATGATCCACATGGTCAACACTCAGCAGATACCGATAACGATCAGCTGCAAGGTCAAATGAATTTCAATGCAGACTCTGGACAGCATAAAGGTATTTTGTTACACCAGACTAATTATATAATATACCCCCTTTTCATGCATTGCAAAATATTGCTTTCTTCACTGCCAAGAGTTTTATGAATCCTTTTCTTTCACTTTACCCATGTTCAGGTTACATCTAAGTAACTGTTCTCCAGAGGTCTCCTGAATGGTGGTTTTCTTGGTTTACATTTTTATTACAGTACTGGGTTGTTTTTTTTTCCTTAGAGCCAAACTGTTTGCCCAGCTTCTGTATCCAGAGTTTTTTGGAGTAGGAAAGTCTCAAATGAACTATTGACATCAATAGGTTGTTTTGCTAAGCAGAAATGTTTGTTGCCATTGTATATGTGCCTGAATTGCGTCTTAGCTCTAAGAAGCTAAGTTTTGGACTACTAAGTTTTTATCTAACCTCTCAAATAAAGCAAAAAAGGAAGTTCAATTTTTGACATGATTAGTAAAGCTTGGAATTGGGGTGGGGCAGGGGGGCAGAGAGGGTCACTGTGAGTATTTGCCAAGCTGATTATGGAGCAGCCCAAACACGAATTGCTGTTTGCAGTCAAAAAACAGAGAAAATCTGTTTATAGTCAGTTTTTTATTTTTTTCTAATGAGGTAGACACTTCTAATATTTCAGGCATATTTTTAAAATATGACACATCTCATTAAATGAGTTAGTTCTAAATCCTACTTATGGATAATGTCCAAGCTGGGACAGTTTGGATGAGAAAAAATGCACTATAATGCATTTGCTGAAGATGTGCATAAGTAATTTGCTATTTAAAATGTATTTAAATGGCAAACTAAGACAAGTTTGCAAGTGTTTCACATATAATTGTAGAAAGCTGTTGCAAAGAAATCTGATCTGTTGCCTAAAGTGTAAACAGGAATATTTAAGGACCAGTTATGCAGATTTCACTCTCCATGGAATTTTCTTTTGCACAAGTTAAAATCACCTGGTGTATCAAGTGAAAATATTTTTAGGGGAAATGAGTGCTGTGGCAGCTTGAAAAAAATTATATTATGCACCTCAAAGAACTATTTATTGTGTTGAATTGTCTGTAAATAGAATCATTTTAGGACAATAGTAATGCTAGTTTCATAGTATCCTAACTTGTTTAATCTGATTTTTTTTACAAAAAAGATTTAACTTGATTTGGTGATAAATTCTTTCTGGCTTCCCATTTTCCTTCAAAAATATGTTGCTGGTTTAGAGATATTTATTAGGTTTGTTAGTTAACTTGAGCACATATAACAGAGCTTTTTGAGCTTTCTGCATTGTATTAAGTTGTGTTCATTGTGAATGGCAAAAATATTCAGCTTTAAAATTTTCATTAGTCCTCCAACACCATAAAGGAGTTGCCTCCAAATAGTTTTTATGTAGGAATCGAGGTTTCCTAAAGCCACATTTCCCTGAACAGATACACATTTTGATATGGCTCTTATGCTCTCATTTATGCTGTAGCTTTAAGGATTTTAGTTTCTTGGGTTTGGGAGTCCTTTCTGTTTTCTTCTAAATCTAACGGTAATTTAATTAACTGATACATTTGGAAGCAAACACCTCCTCTCTCTCCACGTCTTTTCTGATCTAGAAACAGAATGTGTGGGGGGAGGATACACTTTGTTTCACAATCAAGTCTAATATTGGTTTGGAACTTTCCTTTTTTTTTTTTTAGATGAGAATAAAAATATTGCGGAGGGACTGTATGAAAAAGTGAAAATACTCTGTTGGGTCATGACTGGACCTCAAAATCTAGAAAAGAAAGCCAAGCATGTTAAGGCCACTTGGGCCCAACGTTGTAATAAAATACTTTTTATGAGCTCTGAGGAAAATAAAGACTTCCCAACTGTGGGCCTAGAAACCAAAGAAGGCAGGGACCAACTGTACTGGAAGACTATTAAGGCTTTTCAATATGTATATGACCATTATTTTGATGATGCTGATTGGTTTATGAAAGCAGATGATGATACATACGTTATTTTGGACAATTTGAGATGGCTTCTTTCAAAATACAGTCCTGAACAACCAATATACTTTGGAAGAAGATTTAAGCCTTATGTGAAACAGGGCTACATGAGTGGGGGAGCTGGATATGTTCTAAGCAAAGAAGCACTGAAGAGATTTGTTACTGCATTTAAAATGAACAAATGCTCTCACAGTTCCTCTATTGAAGACCTAGCACTAGGAAAGTGCATGGAGATCATTAATGTGGAAGCAGGAGATTCTAGGGATACAAATGGTAGAGAAACCTTTCATCCCTTCGTTCCAGAACATCACTTAATCAGAGGATACCTACCAAAAACATTCTGGTACTGGAATTATAATTATTATCCTGCTGTAGAGGTAAGTCCTTAGCAACCTGGTACACATTTTATGAAGTAGATCTTACAATGTGTGTGGATGTGTATGATCTGTGAATTAGCAGTTTAATTGCAGCTCAGTATATTAGAAAAGGAAATTTGGTTGTGATACCCAGTGGAACACCTGTGTGCAGATGTATTAAATGCATCTAAAAATGTATGTAAAATGACGTAAAAATCATCAAAAAGTTGATGCTAAGAACATAACAGTCCAGAAGAGCTAGTGAACCTTAAATTGTTATTGCTGTTTTGCTGTGTTCTGGGGACAGCAAAAAATGATGAAAACTTTATGACATACTTATCTAGTGTTGCTGCTATTACTTTCCTTGCTAAGTTGTTTTGCTGGTTTGTTCCCTGATAGCTTACACACAGTGTTACTTGTTTCTCCTCCAATCACCTAACTCCCAGTGTGCAGTGAGAAGCCAGATTAGTGTGGTTTGTTCCAAGCTGTTTGTGTTTACTGTAGAGAGCTGGCTCAAACAGTATGGCTTAGTTACGTTAAAGCCTGCCAAAAGGGAAGGTGTCACTGACACACCTTTATCTTTCACCCAGCAGCAAGCTTTGCATAAAACCTGTGGAAACAGAACTAATTTTGAGATTTGTTCATGACTGTAGATTGTTAACATTGGCTAAGAGATTCCCCAGTTTGAGGCAGGGGATAGTGGGTAATGGTACATGTGGCTGTACTGCCTGCTAGTCTTTTTTCCCTTCAAATGGAGATGTGCTGTGATATACTTCTCTTACCATAGAATCATTTAGGTTGGAAAAGACCTTCAAGATCATCGAGTCCAACCATTAACCCTTTTCTACCATTATCCTTGTCCACCTGGGCATACTCTTGGCTCATATTCAGCCACCTATCAATCAGAACCCCCAGGTCCCTTTCTGCTGGACAGCTTTCCAGCCACTCTTCCCCAAGCCTGTAGCATTGCATGGGGTTGTTGTGGCCCAAGTGCAGGACCCAGTACTTGGCTTTGTTGAACTTCATACAGTTGGCCTCGGCCCATCAATCTAGTTTGTCCAAGTCTCTCTGTAGAGCCTCCCTACCCTCAGGCAGATCAACACGCCCTCCCAACTTGGTATCATCTGCAAACTTACTGAGGGTGCATTCTATCTCCTCATCAAGATCGTTGATAAAGATGTTAAAAAGAAGTGGTCCCAACACTGAGCCCTGAGGAACCCCACTTGTGACCGGCTGCCAGCTGGATTTAACTCCATTCACCACCACTCTCTGGGCCTGGCCATCCAGTCAGTGTTTTACCCAGCAGAGTTTTTGCCCATCCAAGCCATGAGCAGCCAGTTTTTTCATCAGAATGCTTTGGGAAACAGGGTCAAAGGCCTTACAGAAGTCCAGGTAGACAACATCCACAGCCTTTCCCTCATTGACCAGGCAGGTCATCTTGTCATATAAAGAGATCAGTTCATCAAGCAGGACCTTCCTTTCATAAACCTGTGCTGACTGGGCCTGATCACCTGGTTGTCCTGTATATGGTGCATAATGGCACTCAAGATTATCTGCTCCATGATCTTCCCTGGCACTGAGGTCAGACTGACAGGTCTGTAGTTCCCTGGATCCTCTTTTTGGCCTTTCTTGTGGATTAGTACCACATTTGCTACCCCCTAGTCCACTGGGACCTCACCAGTTAGCCAGGACTGCTGGTAAATGATGGAAAGAGGCTTGGCGAGTGCATCTGCCAACTCCTTCAGTACTCTTGGGTGCAAGGCATCTGGCCCCATAGACTTACGGATGTTTAGGTGGTGTAGGAGGTCACCGACTATTTATTTCCTCTTGGATTACGAATGTCTCATTCTGCTCCAGCTCTCCATTTTCCAGCAAGCTTACGTAGATATGTGGAATGGAACACTTTGGTCAATTCTGCTGTCCGTCTAGTCCACCCCTCCCTACGGGAGGGCTACAGAGACGACTCTTCTGCTCGTTTAGCATCTGAGGCTGCAGATTCACTAAGTAGAGCAAAGTGACCTTGGAGTCCCGGCAGCAACATAAACATTTCAGTGTTATCAGTCCACTAGCTGGAAAACTTGCTGCTAGTTAAAAGAGAGCTTACTGAAGGAAAAAAAAAAAAATCAGTAAAAGGAAAGTTGGCTTCATTCTGGTTCAAACCAGGACACCAAGCTGAGTTCAAGTTGGGCTTTGGCTCTCCTAATTTTCTCCCTGCATTGCCTTACAACATCTCTGTATTCCTCATGAGAGGCCTGTCCTTTCCTCCAGAGGCCATAAACTCTCCTTTTCTTCCTGAGCCCCAGCCATATCTTTTTATTCAGCCAGGCTGGTCTTCTTCCCCAACGGCTCATATCACTGGTAACTGCAGTGTTGCCTCACTTGAATGCTGGTAGCTGCCCTGCCCATTTTTATTGAAGATTCTTAAAATGCACATGTAAGTGAGTTCCATTGAAAAGATTACAGAAGAATGAACATTGCCTAGAAGTGAAAGAAACACATGACCCAAGGAAGGAAATATGATTAATTTTCCTTGTGTAGTTGTATTGGAATCTTGTCTATCTTCTTTTCATTGTAAAGCATCTATGTTTATACTTTTATTCAGCAGCTAGATCATTTCTGTAGCTTAAAACAGCTACAATACTGTATTTAGTGTGTCAGGATGCAGCAGCTTTAGCTGTTTTTGCAGTTCATGGTTGGCTGAGTTGTGGACAGTTATATCTGTAAGTGACGCAGTGGTGGTGGGATCCATAATGAAAATCACATATTTGATCCTGTCCTATCGTATTTGTGTTTGTATAGAGATTAGTTCATCTGGTATGTTGACAAGCTATATTGATCAAACCTAGTAAGTATTTGAGAGAATAACAATTATATAACAGTTATTATCTTCAATGTCTTTAAATATTTAATCTTAGTTCCAATTAGAGTTGCAGTATTAGCAGCACTGCAATCAAATCTGATGAACCCCCCCTTTCTACCAGAAAAGCATTCTCCAAGCTGAATTTGAGCTGGAAAATACAAGTTGTAACAAAAGTGCTAACAATAATCTTTTACCCCATAAAAATGCTTAGTAATATAAATGGAATTAATAAACTTTAAAAAAAAAAAAGTCTAAAATGTTTTGTTACAATTTTCTGTGTGTAGGAAGCAAGAGACTGACAATTTTGCCAAACTGTATAATGTATGAACACACACGGGTGCATGTGCTCGTACTCTGGATCAGTGCTGTCACAAGCATGTATTGCTTTATATATAAATACAATGCATTTAGACCTGCTTGCTGCTTCTTGGTTTTGTTTAAACACCAACATAAAAAAAAGAATCATGGAAAAGCAGAAAACCTCTGACATAAATGATGGCAGCTACTTTTTTCACTGGCTTGATTACTGAAGCAAAAGACTATCCAACTTGATTTTAGGAAGATGCTTTGGCAGATATTCCCAATACATTTTGCTTGCCTCACACTAAGTTTTGAAGTATGGGAATGACTGCTAGTAGTGAATTTCTCACCATGAAGTCAAGTATGTGTTTGAATTCTTTCTGGGTCTTTAATCTAGGGCATGCTTTGATATTCTTGCTGATTATTTCAACTTGTTTTGTATTTTAGGGTCCCGGATGCTGCTCTGATCTAGCAGTTTCATTCCACTACGTTGATTCTGTGACTATGTATCATTTGGAATATTTAATTTATCATCTCCGACCATACGGGTATTTGTATCGGTACAATCCTGATTTGGTAAAGAATCCAGAAGAGCAGAGCAAAAGTGAAGCGGTGGAGGATAATCAAAAGCTAAAGCAAACAATTTCTGAGAATTAATTGGACTTTGAAGAAAACTAAAAGAAAGTCAGTACAATGAATAAGAGTCTTTGCAAACTCCTGCATGAAGCTTGTGGACTGAAATTACTCATGGTAATTCTTATTTTGAAAATCACATTGGTGGTATTTCCTGTCACTGCCTGTGTACAACAGTCAGGTGCTGGCTCTGACTGTCTGGGATAGTGTGACCTTGCAGCCCTCCTCATGAAGATTTGGGGCCCTAAAGCTGTGAAATTAGAGGGAGGGGGGTTTCTGGAAGAATTTGTATAAAAAACATAGTGAATGGGTTCAAAGATAATCATACAGTATTTCTGTTCCTTTTTCTGTTTTCCTCTGTTTCCTTCTGGATGTTCTGTTAGCTCGTTTCTAATATTAGAAATTGGATGCTGCACAGTCAAATACTTCATGGCAGGTTTCTCTGATATTCTCAGTATCTTCAAGTTACTTTGTTTACCTTGCCCTATAAGGAAGGGAGAAGTGAGAAAATAGTCTCAAGTCTGCTTTGCCTTAATGACACACTGGTTATTATGAATAGGCAGAGATCCACCCAAAAGATTAATCTGAATTGTTTCAGAAATGGAATTCACTGCTATGAATTTTTTTGTCTTAATTTTTAAGTTTCTTGTGCAAAACCAATATGAAGTTGGTTCACTACTGTTTTAAGGATAAAATCAGAAATACTATTGTTTAAATTGCTGAAGTGATGCAAGCTGCTTACATATTTGCTTGCCTGTGGCTGTTTTTTGGTATTATCTTATTGGTTGAATGGATATAAAAATTCATCTCAGAATTTCTCAGCATAGACACTTTCTGAAATAGAAGTCTCTCTTCCATCACACCTTCCATATAAACCAGAAAGAATAGCATCTTAGCAAAGTTGCAATGGCATTATAATACTTTGGTTTCAGCCAGTATTGTAATTAGTTTGTCTCCATTTAATTCTCACATCACTATACTTTGAGATTGTGGAGTTACCTTATTGATTAAAATTTTACAGATATAAGCAAGTGCTATTTTAAAACTGCAGCAAAGCTGATTTGACTGCTTCCCTACACATCTAGTTTATTTGGCTAAAGTACTTAATTTGACTTTTCTGAACATTGTTTTTTTTTTTCCACTTGTAAAATTTCTTTTGTATCAGCTTCTTGTTACCTTTTTCAGAACAAAATGTTAAATTATCCTTACTTCAGTCTTTTTGAAGCTAAAGTGTATCGTTATTCAGGTAAACCAGCCTGAATGCAGGAATTGTTCAAAGTGCATTAACTTTCTCCACTCCTTTATGAGTATCTCTGCCTCTTAACTGAAAACACTTTCTTGGTGTGGAACAAAATAGGTGTTTTAATTACTGAAGAAATTTCAGAGGCCAAACCTATGTTTTATATAGTTAATGTAAAAAACTTTCTGGTTTTCTCTTTTTCAAGTTGAGTCAATAGCAGTGTGGGGGATAGGGTTAAGCTTGACATGTAGTGTGTCTTTATTCCACACTTGTACAAAAGTTTTTTCATCCTTTTATCACTTTTCACCTTCATCATATTGATGAATTTGGACATAACTTAATTACCTCCAGTCATTGTTTTGGAAAGGGCACATACTGGTAGCAGACAGCCTTATTTGCTGCTGCTGTCCTTCAGGATGTTCCTGGAAGAAGATTTAACCATAAAGTACTGGAATATTTTTTTCCAAAGGTAGTTATTTTATAGATTGGGGTTCTATCTGTTGTCCAACAGTAGAGAGTCATGGCTTCCTTTCTGACCATTGCTCTGCAACATGATGGCAATTACTGATGGGTCTCATGGAGCTCAAGTTTTCCATATATTTTCTCTGCCTGGGTTCATATATCAAGTATTAGTTAAATAGTTGCTGCAGGGTTGAATCTGTTGGTCTTTTATGAGCAAGACTGCCTCTGAAGTACTGAAAGAGAGACAGGCTTTATTTTATGTTAATTGACCTAAGTAGAAACCGTATTTGTTTAAAATAGGAGAGAGTCTCCCATTAGGTCTAGTCAGAGGGATGCATGTCCAGAGGAGAATGGATGGTACCATACTGAGAGGTGCTTCCTTCTGTGAGCTAAATGTTTATCCCACATGCAGGACAAACCAATAATATTGTGAAATCCATTTGGTATTGATAACTCCAGTGGCATTATTCAAACATGTAATTAAAATTTTCTGGAATACTTAAGGAAGTTATAAAATCAAATTAAGATCCCAGCTTTGTAAATTCACTTCATGTAAAAAATATACCCAATTACTGTACTTTTCCTTATTAATGCTTTCTTCCTCAGTTCAACCTTGGGAAGTTAAAGATTTTCTTCCACAACAGGCAGAACTAATCTTGCATATTTTCTGATTTGTGTCCTGTGTTTGCTCCGTGCTGCCCTGTGAAGTAACATCATTTACTTTTCATCTTCCTTACTATCCTGTCTTTGGGTTTTCAATTTCCTCATGCATATGTCTTGGATGGACAAGAGAAAGCAGCTAGTGAGATGTTTGAGCAATAGGTTGGTTGCTGATGTGGCGAGTCAAACCAGCTATTGCTGAGCTGTTGCTGAGCTCACAGAGAAGTCTTTCCTCAGCAGCAGTTCTGATTTTTGTCTGGGGCCCAACTGGGGCTTGTGGGCTTAGCAGCGTGGGGCAGGAGCATCCCTTTCCACAGAACACGTAGGATCTTAGGGGAGAGGGAGAAATAAAGGAACAAGTTCCATTTCTTAAGGGAATAAGGCTAAGAACTTTATACCTTGTGATAAATAGGTGGCCTGTCTGAGGAGCAGCCTTTTCCTCAAACATCCATTCTCGCTTTGTTTTAAAGTGTCCTTGCTCTTAGGCCTCTGAATCAAGTTCTTTTGCCTTTTTAACAGCCCTGCAAAGGATTTTTTTTTCCTTCCAGACAAGCTAGAAAATTATCAGTTTTTATATTCAGTGATTATAACAGAGGACTGTTCTCTGTTGAATTGTATTGCCATAACAATGAACTGATACCTCTGAAATAATTAGTTTGTATGTCACTACCTTCAAAAGCTTCAGTAAGACAAGGTTGAAATGTGAACAGTTAGTATAATTTTCATGTACAATATTACACTACTATTCATGTAATATTAGTCTGTTATTTCACTCTCAGGTCTTTCTGCTTTGAGAAAGTATTTATTGAGTTTGAGTATTTCTGCAGCCCAATGAGGAGGCTACAGTATTTCAGGTAGATCGACCTTTCTGAAGCACAGCAACATAGGCTCTCTTAGGCTATACTGATTATTGATGTGGTTTTGTTTTATTTTGCTTCTAAAAGAGGTTTCTTAATTTTATAAAACCTAAAAGCTTCCATTGGCACTGTAGTGGAATCTAAAAATTTTTACCTAGTTTTCTGGAAATTACTGGGCAGCCCTTGTTTGCACTTTGATGCAGGAATGTCAGTAACAGAGTAACATTTTAACCTTGTGTTAAGTAGGTTTTAGTTCAGAAGGAATGAGAATGCCAAGAAGTTACCTTCTGATCATTGTTCTTAATCAGAGGATAGTATTAATCTTTGTTTGCAGAAAAAGATAAATCTTAATCTTCTTTCACTCCCTGTTAATTTTTGCAATCTATATTGGTCTTCTTTAAGAGGTTAAACACTGGTGTTAACACCATCTCTCACTTTGCAGAAGCTCTTTTCCCTGTACTTTTTGCCTTTAAGGACACTTTCTTTGTTTTCCTTTGGTGGGGGTGTATTAAAAATCACTTTTTCTTCACATGTTGCCATTTGTTCTGTTAAGCTTCCAGAAGTATAAATTTTAGTGAGTAGCTGATAGACCTCTTATAAACAGTTTGGTATCTGAGCAGGATGTTTTATCTTTGTATGACAGAACAGTGTGGATTATTTCTCTGATGTACCTGCTGCTGATGTTAATAGTGCACGCACATGAAAACAGATCCCTCAATACAGAACCACTTGGAAAGACAATTTTGTCCTTTTTCTGTCAAGGAAAGCTTCTGTGGAACTCCAAAAGTGTAATTTGTTTTGTTTTACCATAATGTATTTTAAATAGTCCAAAAATGTTATTAATGCTCTAAAAGAATTGAATATTGCTGCTGGACAGTATGCTCCACTTAAAACCTGTGAACGTTTCACTTGGCAATTTTAGGTAGTCGTGTCCCTAATGGCAGATATAAGTTGGTGACTTGTCTGGAATGATCACCATAAAGATTTGTTTCTTAAATACCTTCTTTGAAGTGCCTTTGACCAATTTTTAGCATCAAAATTAAGTTGAGAATTGAATAAATAAGTTATGTCATACACAGTTGTATGTCTGTCTTCATTTACCACTCCTGTATGCTAGTAGTGTAGCATAGCAGCACAATTTAGTGTAATAAAAACACTTGGGTGGGTACAGGGAAGTCAAAAAGCTTCTTGCACTTGCTATATTTTCTGTTGTTATATTTTTGCTATTAATAAATAGCAAGCTGCCTTGAAAACAAAGATGGTCATTTTTTAAGTGTAAAATTGATCATAAGTGCTAGTACTAGATTCACATAAGCAGGCTGTTGTTTCTACTATGTTTTCCTGATGTTTCAGTGTCTCCATGTTGTTACAGCATCCTGAGTGAACTGACTATAGTTGATACCTCAAAGATAGAGCAAAACTGTTCAAAATTAACCACCTTTTTTAAAAAAGGATTTATTCTTTCAGTGCATCTCTTACTTCTGCAAAAAAGCCCTATTAAGATTTAACTGTTGAGCTTTCTAACCTACCTTTCTGCTATTTGTGCACAATGAAATTCAGGAGTACAGAATATTCCCCTTATGCAGATGGGAAATGTCTTTACATGTGAAATGCTGGTGGTTGGACATGGTAGACACAAGCATGGTACAGCTGTGCTTCATTGCCTCAAGTACTGTAATAGACCCTGCTAGTACTGTTAACCTGGATTAATTGACCATTTCATTTCCAAGTGCAGGAAGTGTGTGGCAACCAATTTAACTGCTCAAAAGCTATATTTTATCTAAGGAACAGTAGCCAATTGAACAGACAATGAAAGCTTCTTTCTAAAGTTTCAGGCACAGGTTATGCTTTTATGTGATGCTACTACAACTTCCAACTGTCAGGATCACACTAGATCCAGCAAATTGCAGGATGATGCAAGTACTGGAGCAGAAGAAAAACTGCATTTACTACTGTTTCATAGGTATTGGTTTGCTTTGCTTGCTTATTTTTAAAAAATGTAACAGACTCTGCTTATTTGATTACCAGAAGTTGTAGACTCAAGTGAAATACCACTGAATGCATGTAAGCTCTCGTAACCTGCTCACTTAGAGAAAGCTTCATTGGCTGGAGTCCCCTAGGGTTCTTCTCTGTACTTCAGTGTGAACTAGAAATTTAAGTCAGTATCTTACACCCAGGGACTGCTAAGCTGTGGGGAAGATAAAGCCTGCGTATTGCTTGTTCCAGCTCTTGCTGCAAAAGGCTGAGCAGTCTTTCCTCCTTTTGGACAATGTCTCACCTTAATAGGACCTTCTATAGACAAGAAATTTGGTAGTGAGGGACTTATCCTGACAACTATATGAGGAATAAGTGAGCCCTGCAGTGAACATTTTCGTTGTTCCACATGTGAAGTTATTTAACATAGATTTGGGAAAACATCTGGATCATGGGATCTTCTAGGTGTCAGGATAATAGCTGGCATTTGTAAAAGAAAAGTGGTTAATTCAGAAATGTAGTCCAAGCTCTCAATTTTTTTTGGGTTTCTAAAATATATTCCTGTAAGACTGCTTGGAATGCCAATAAAAATACATTGTAAAGATGCTCTCAACACTGCTTAGTAAAAAAAAATGTGTCAGGGAGACTACTACACTTTTGTTAACACTGGAATTCTGAGCTGGTGTTTTGAGCTATGACCAACACATTTCCCTTCTACCCTTTCTTTCCAGACTCCCTCAGCCCCCAGTTCCATTGTGTGAAACTCCCCTCTTGTGGTGAAACCACAAGCGATGAAGTACAGTCCCGTCTTTCCTTCCTCCTCCCAAAATGCTTTTCTGTAATCTTTGTGTTATTTAGGGAGGTTAAAGCCTCAGGTGCTGGAGTCTGTGCTGGAACTGACCACAGCTTCCAACTCCAGCGCCCCAGTTCTGCTTGGGGCTTTTCTGATGTGTTAGACAGCTCTGGGGATGAGAGCATCAATCATTTGCGTATTCAAGGTGTTACCTTCTTTGGAGGTATGATTTGTGTTTTAAACAGATTTCCATCTGTTTTCCCCTACTCGTTTTTCCTTTCCTTTTCCTGTCATGAGTTTCACTGGCTCTGCAAAGTGCTTTTTGAGGAGAAGAGGATACCAGATGGATCACTGTCATTTTCACACTCCCAGGTGGCTGCACCTCACTTCAGGTCTGTATGTGAAATGGTTTGCTGCCTTCTCTAAAGTTTTACTAACTTGACATATTTTAAAATCGGACTAAATGAGTCACTATCAAAGCAAGAGTTGGGACCATGCTTTATCATTTGGTGCTTAAAATACTTCTCAGTTTAATAGGACAGACAGGTCGACTGGCTCCAAACTGTGGCACCCAGTTGTACTACAGGTGTATGAAAAATGTTTTCCACAAGAAGAGGAAATTCTTTGTAGAACATTCTTCTGGAAGAAACGTGAAATTTCCAATTGTCCATTAAGCGTTGCTACAGCAATTATCTAATATTTTGCTTTTGCTCAAGGAGTTTGCTGAGTGGCAACAGAGTTTCAAATTAAGTAGCTCTGAACAGAGATGTGAGTTTCTCAGGAATGTTTGCTAAGTAAAAAGTTGATGCGGGCAGCTTGCTGCTTTCATTTAACTCTAAAACTTTGCTTGAGCAGGTATCTTAAGTTTGCAGCACAGTTCTTCAGTTGTACAAAACCAAACTATGGTGTCTGTGAACCCATAACTTTGGTGTCTTGAAGTAAAAAAATCCTGGTTTGCTGCTTTTAATTTCTAACCTGGCTTCAAGTAATGCCTTGCCCTCTTCTAATTTCCTTCCCCTCCTAGGAAAAAATCCTAACCCACTGCAAGGAAAGGAGCTTTCTATGTAGGAGCCCAATCAGGCTCCTGCTGCTTCCCAGATCCACCCTGAGTTTTTTGTGTTCCCCAGCAGCTCTGAATCCTGCATGGTCTCAGGTAGTCAAGGTCTTGTGACTCTTCCTTCTCTGTCTAAGACCCAACCAAAAAGAGTTAAAAATTAATGCACATTAGTACCTTGCACCTTTAAAACGTTGGACTATGATTTTTTTTTCCCCTT
This sequence comes from Hemiprocne comata, assembly GCA_020745705.1. Taxonomy (NCBI): domain Eukaryota; kingdom Metazoa; phylum Chordata; class Aves; order Apodiformes; family Apodidae; genus Hemiprocne; species Hemiprocne comata. Next base: position 27,756,361 of record CM036587.1, read on the forward strand.
ACACTTTCCACATTAATTTTTAACTAGGAATCACCCAAATGTTGTGCTGTTCAGTATTGTCTTCCTGCTCCCTGCGTCTGGAGATGGGGAGCATAATAATAAAGACAAACATTAATTTAGGGCCAAATCCTGTGTATTTGGTAGAAATCAAAGCAAATAGATGTTTTAATGAACTTTGTCTCCAAACTTCCAAGTTCTATTAAATTCGGGAGCATGACAACATTGTTAAATGTCTGCTCTCTGGCTATTGTTGCAAGTGGGGGAGGTGGCTGTAAACCCGTATCCTTCTAGATGTGTACCCCAGGTGAGCACCCTGCAGGGATTAAGCATGCACCGTATGAAAGTCCCACCTGAGGGTCTGAAATTCTCTATGCATAAAAGTGTGCTTCACCAGCACCAGTGGTTCAAGCATGTACCACTGAAAACAGCAGGTTTCACATATTCCACTGTGGATTCTGTTGAAATGGTAGCTGAAATACGATTAGCGTTTCAAGGACAGGTAGGGTAATCATGTCTAGAACCGCTTTTCAAACACCGTTTAGAAAAGCAAACTCTCCTGTTCAGAAGCTGGCAGCACTTCAGTGTTAACAATGAAGCCTTTGTTCCTATGTGTAGGTGTTATGTTACTCCATTTTTTAGCAAAGAATAGGCGGTGTCTGTTTACCCAGATTAGAACATCATTTGCCAGGCTAACCAACAGCATCCTGCTTTTGATGTATTTCCCTGTCAGCTATCTTGGGCTTTGTGAGCTTTACCTTTGTCAGCTTCCAAAGCTGCATTTCATGCATCTTGTTCAGACCCATCCAAGTAAATATTATTCAAAATGCATCGGATATCTTCATTTTAGGTAGCATCATGATCTCTAAATGCAGAAGTTGTCCTATCAAATGTAGACCTGAATGTTCACACATTCACACCAATCCTAGTGGGAGAAGTCTCATGCGTCAGCTGTATCTTCTTGCTTTAGAACCATCATTACAAAAGTAGCATTTGGGTCTTATTAATCACTGTACAACTACTAACACTTTATCCAAAATAATGAGTTAGAGTCACAGACCCTTTATTATGTTATATAATCCTATTGTCACTGCAGAAAAACCCCATTGTAAATGCAGTTATGCCTGCCCACTCTTTGACCAGCACTTCTTGTCCAAGGAGCTTTTGGTGATACCGACTGAAATCCAATACCTTATAGATGTGTGGTGGCTCTCTGGTTTGACCTGGTCTTTGCCATAGTGATCAGTCCTGCAGCAAAGACTTCCAGTATTGCTGAATGTTTTTTTGGGGAGCCAGAGTTGTGGATTTCATTTATATTTTCAGCAAAGTTTTTTAGAAGGGCTTTTTAGAAGATCCATATGTACTTATGGGAAGCTGCCACACTGAACTCTCAGTCCTTGTGAGCCTCAAAGAGGAGTTGGGGGAGCATGAGTTACTCTTGCATGTAGCATCTAGGAATTCTAATCCTGACATCACTATAAAGTGAGGAAACTGTTACAAATGTTTAACAGCCTGAAAAAAATGAAATCATGGTTGGAATAAGGGCGTATTTGATGTGTCCTATTAGCCAAATATATCTGTGGGCAGTAGAGAGAGTGGGTGTGTTGGGGTGTTGCTAGTTTGAGCTGACTGGAGGGGTAGGAAAGTAGTTCAGCTTGTATCCCTGGTAGATCCAGGAGGCGTCATGCTGGGTGCATTGAGGTACCACCCAAAAGCAGATATCAAAGTCTTTGCTCCAGTCTCTGGACCTCCTGCACCTCCCTGCATACACCATCTGGAGGCCTTCACCTCAGACCACTGGGATGAGTAATCTGGCAGAGAGTAAAGGCTGCTTCTGTGTAATAGCTTCATTTCCAGCGTGACACATTCTCCTCCTGGCTTTGTACTGGAGATACAGGGTGGGGCCAGGGACTCTCATTTGCTGCAGCTGCTATTATGATCAGTCCTTAATTCACTAGGTGCTTGGGTTTCCAGAAAGTGCTCCTAGGCTTGACATTTAGTGCTAGAGGTAAATTTGCTAGATTCAGCAGTATTGCAATGGTTCTAGAAGAAGTGGGGTGCTGGAAAGGGACTCAAGATTACGGGGTATGTTACTCTTTGGCTTTCATACCACAGTATAGTGTGCATAGGGCCCTTTTTATAGCTGTCTTCCTGTTTCACTGTAAATACCTTATGAAACTTGTCCCTGCAATGCTTGATACCTGGCTCAACACCTTGGTTCCACAATGTCCAGTTTAAACATCAGGCATAAGACAAATGGGAAATTTGTCAAAGAAGACCACGAAGTAGCTATAGTGGCCAGTAGAAAATGTAATTTTGTGAGATGCATTAAGAAGTTATCTGTAAGTCCTCGACCAGCTACTGCTGTGAGTTCTGGAAGTTGTTACTTCAATGGAATTTGTAAAAACCTATTGATATCTTGCTGTTTGTTTTGCAGAAGCATTTTGTTGTTTTCCTCCTGGTGGCACTGTAGGATAAAGCTGTAGTCGTTGGGGCCTTGAATTGCAGCTGCATCATTTAAGATGCTGGGATTTCTTTTCACTGATATGGCAAGTTCTCTAATGCTTGACTTGGGGACCAGTACAACATCCATATTCCATGTTAACCTAAATTCCTGATATGGAATTTTTACATATTGAAGAGAACTTTTGTTGGGTGATTCTTCTCCTCTTAAAAAGGAAAGTTTCAACCAGCTTTTCAATTGTAAACAAATCCAACACACTACTGAGCATGTCAAAAAAGCTTGACATGACTGCTAAGTTCTCAATGATCTCGCTCAAAGAATGCTTTTCACTCACACAAGTTCAAATACATGCTCTAGAATATCCATTGATTACTGTGACTTTTGGTTGACTGCATTGTACAGTTCACCCAGAACAAAAATTGAAAATTTCTGTTTGCAGATGTGATAATCCCTTCAAGCTAAGTGCAGTTCTGCCTCCAGCACCACCCTTGTCAGTATGCTTTCTGCTTATTACAGTGACTTACGTATTTTGGCAGCCTGTGCCTCAAGTAACTTATGATCCTCACAGTTATGCGGTGTGCAGCCTGATGGAGTCCAAGTCATAGTTCTCTGAGGGTCATTGCAATGAAAATACTAATTTTCAAAACCATATTTTATATGCAAATCTCATTATGCTTGAATTAATTGGAAAATGCAGCCTTTCTGGTCAGCAGAAATATGTTTTACCCATTAATTTACAAATGTAGTTAAAACTGATGGAAGCTATCCTTGGAGGAAAACACCATGCACTAGGGACTTGTCCTGGATGAAACAAGAAGTAGATGAAATTGCCAATTATGTCATGATGGTAATTCAGAAGAATTACTAGCTATTTGCTTTCCATGGAAAAATTGCTACAAACTGTCCCCAGGCTCCCTCCCCTGCCCCCCTCTCCATGTTCCTGCCTGTGTGCTGAGTGAGCCCAGGGCACTCCTGGCTGGGCCAGCAGGCAGCAACCAGACCACAAAATCCCTGAAATCTTTCTCCAAATGAATGCTTTCCACACGGCCATCTCTCCCCTGCAGCTCCTCCTCCCTAGCCTGGCTACTGAAGGGGATGAACCCAGGCACATCTTGGGCCTAGGGTTTTTTTAACTGTTGCTCATTTATTTTTGTATTCTGGCAGGTTTTTTTAAGTGTCAGGAAAGCTTTAAGCTGCTGAGAGAGTAGCACCAGCCCAAACATTCATGCAGCACCTGGGATTAGCTGAGATTGCAACAGTTCTAAAGCTAATCCAAAACTCTTTTGGGGAGGTTAATCACCTGTTGAGCCTCGTGGTTGCCAGATTTATTCTTGTCAAAACTCTTCTCTACCGTTATTTTTACAATAAGAAATGGTTTTCTTTGTGTCCCAGGGTGAACTGTGTAGGTGTTGGAGAGATTCCTTTTGCCATGCCAATAAAATGCAAAAATCTCCTTCCTCCCTGTCTGTATGTAGGGAGGTTACAGCTGCTGAAAGCAGAGATTGTGAGACAAAGACGAAAACCCACGTGTTCTTCCTTCTGTCTTAGAAATTGCTCTAAAATAGGTCTTACGTATTCTTAGAAAGCCAAAATAGAAAGTCTTTATGGATCATGTTTTAGAGCCTTACCCATTTGGCTGAATATCTACATATTCCTGGTTAGGGGGGGAAAAAAAAAAGCACCAAGCTTAAGTAGAATTTGGCTCAAAATCTGGGTTTCATTTATGCCTGAAGCTTAGACCTGGTTCTGTCCCTACTCAAAGCTGTGATAATTCTTCTGGAAGTAAAGACTCTTATATTTAAGGCTGTCTCCAGTAAATACCTAGTAACTAAATACAAGTTAGATTTCTTTGTCTAGCTACCAAGTATGATAGCTGGGATGTCTGCTTACATTTGCCTGTGCCATTTCAAAATCTGCTGCTGCTGCAGATTCAGTTTCAGCAGCAGCTGCAAGAGCTCTGCAACTGGGAAGGTAAAAAGTAAGTCTGAGGAGACTGAAATTATTATAAAGGAAAATTGATAAGAAGCTGCAGGATGAATAACTGTAGGTAATGTGGATGTCAAAGATCTCCCTGCTGGACCTACTGTATCTTGTGTCCGGTGACCTTAGAAAAGTTGCTATTCTTGCAGGAAGAGCTGAAGTGTCCCAGCCCACACACCTGCCCATGGAGACTTCGGCCCTTTCACTGAGGGGTGGAGGAAGAGGAGTTGTTTTGTTTTTTGTTTTTAGGGCAACAAAGATGATTGGGGGACTGAAGCATCTCTTTTATGAGGAAAGGTTGAGAGACCTGGGACTCTTGAGCCTGGAAAAGAGAAAGTTGAGCAGAGACCTTATTAATGTCTATAAATATCTAAAGGGTGAATGCAGGGAGGATGGAGTCAGGCTATTTTCAGTAGTGCCCAGAAACAGGACAAGGGGCAACGGGAATAAACTGGAACACAGGAAGTTTCATCTGAACATGAAGGAAAACTTCTTTACAGTGAGGGTGACAGAGCACTGGAACAGGCTGCCCAGGGAGGCTGTGGGGTCCCCTTCTCTGGAGACATTCAAGATCCACCTGGATGCAGTCCTGAGCAATGTGCTCTAGGGGATCCTGCTTTAGCAGGGGAGTGGGACTAGATGATCTCTAGAGGTCCCTTCCAACTCTAATGATTCTGTGATTCTGTAATAAAAGACCTTTTTTTAAAAATTCATTAGGTTACCCGTGAGAACTTGCTTGAAACTATGTGCTGTGAGCTGGAAGCCTTTGCAAGCTTTGAGAAGGGTATGCTGTATGGATGGATGGCAGTAGAGGAGCTAAGAAAGCAGCTGAGAGAGAAAAGTGCAGGAATGCTGTGATAAATCTATACTGCCCATAATATTTTTCTTTAAAAAAAGTGGATGCTGGTCTCAGCCGTGCTATCAGGAAAGGCTGGTTGTTTTTTTTTCCCCCAAGGAATGTCTTTGACAGCAACGTCCAAATGAGGAAATGTGGTAATTAGTTTTCTGAGGATGTTTGGAACTGCAGTGTAGGAACTGTTGCGTATCTTCAGTAAATTTAGGGTAACACAGAGGATATTTGGAAAGGTAGAAGAAAAGGAGGAGTGCAGACAGCAAGGCAGTCAATGAAAAGGCAGCATTATTAAACAGTCTGAATGGGCCCAAGGGACAGACAGCAACTGAACTGGGTTAAGGCAAAAGATTAATTCAATTTGATAGTTGTTAGCAAGAGACTGGTAGAGTTTCTCAAAGTGAAAAGCTGCTGGTTTTCTACTGTGAGCAGATGGGGTACTATTTTTTTTTTTAATTTTCCAAGTCTTTGTCTGAATTATGAGATGCAAGGAGGTCAGAAAAAGAATTCACCTTATAATGATCAGTTCTACAGAAGAGAAAAGCCTCTGTTATTCTCAACCATTTCTAGCTTTTATGGTTTATAGCATTTAGCAGAAGATTTAAGGATTTAATGATTAAGCCATTCTTGCTTTTAAAATCTGCCAGTGATATAAATAAAGGGTTTGTTTGTTTGCCAGTGGAAACTGTAACACTTTCAGTTAGTAATGATGTTTTATGATTTTTTTATGACTCAAGAATAAAGCAGTGGACACTTGGCAAGAGGTGCCCTCTCCTGGTTTAGTGACCCATGTCATGCTTGAGGATGCAGAACTGGGTGAGCAGACACAGGAGCCAATGCTGCCAGTCAGTGCTGATACAGATGTAGAGAAGAATTGTCCTTTCAGTGGGGACTTATGTGCTTTTTCATGGTTTACTAAATATCAGAGCATACATTCAGAGTTTGCAGTCTGGGGATTCACAGAAAGACCTGAAGAGAAAAGGATGCTTATTTCAGGATAATCTTGTTTGAAAAGCTTACAATCTTTAAAGAACCTTCATAGTCTGCACTTCTGCTTCTTTGCTACAAAAGGTTTCCACGTGAAAGTGGAAAAGAAAGCAGAGACCTTCTGGATCACACTGGCTTGATTGTATTAAGAAGATTCCTTGTATACATGTTAAAGAGTAACTGGGTTGTTGGGGTTTTTTAAGCCCTGTTACAAAGCATAAGGTGTTACTATTTGCATGTATTAAAGCCTTTCAGCTTTACCAGAAAGTTATGCACTAAGATTACAGATTATATTATTGCAAACCCATAATTTAGACCTTCACATTTATTCTCAAATTCACTCTCCCCAGTATTTCTCAGACAAGATGTATCTCTTTGTCTGGAGATGGAGACAACAGCTGATCCCATCCCTGAAGCAACTGCCCAGACTCAGAAGATTAGAACAGATTTGAATGAGCCTGAAAATCCCATCTTTGAGACCTAGCCTATAAAAAAATATCTCAATACATCTGTCAAGCTTGACAGTATGCTAAAGTTATAATTTAGTATGTTTTAAATTTTGAATCTTCGTGTTTATTCCTGTCTTGTTTTGGCCATCTGTTCACTACTGAAGGTCTCCAGCACATTGATATTCTTGGCACTGGCTTTACTACTGAATAGCGGTTTGATTCTTTCCATGATCTTTTTCCACCACTTAAATTAAAAACTTTTAAACTGTACTTCAAGCACATCTTTTGATAGAATGAGGTTTGCATCCTATCTTCTGCAAACAAGTTCATTTTGCATGGTACATGCTAACATTTGGTTACACGTGGGGGGAAAATTGTGCAAGCAATTGTTCAATTGTATCAGGAATTGCCTGTGTAGTTACTAGTCTTGTCTGCAAAGAAAGAACGATGCATGACTCCATCAGGTATTGCTTTCCATTTTAATCAAATGCTCATTATTTCAGTTTTAATAGCAAGTTCATATAGGATTAGGGCTAAAATGGCTAAAAGGATGTAAATAAACATTTATATACATCTTTCAGTGCTTTTCTGATTTTAAATTTAATAGCATATACTACAGTGAAATAATTATTTAATTTATTTTAAAAAGCAGAGGCCCTGAGAAATTGAAATGTACTGACTAGCTTAAAGGACATCAAGAATCCTGTTTTTAATGTAATCTTGAATGAAAGTGCTACCTTTATAATTGAAAAGGTTATATTGATGTTAATCCAAACATGCTTTAATGGGGGAACCTCCCCCCCAATTACCTATAGCTGTGGTATTTACATTCCGAGGAGGTACTCTAATTAATGGAAATCTTAATATATGTCTCTAAATGATGTATTGAGTGCTAATTTCAGGAACCACTTACTCTTGTTTAAAACTAGAGCATATTTTACTCTTCCATGAGACTTAGAGACCTTTTTTGTTAAATGGTAAGTGTAAACACTTGACATTTCAGTCCTAAAAAAAGAATCTCATAATTGCCAAATGTAGGAGTAACATATTAATATAAATTTGGAGGGAAAAGCTATGTTTGCATGTGTGTATGTAAATTATTGCTTATGGTGTTGCAGATAATGTATGTTATACAGAAATCTAGTTAATGTGAAATACCATAGTGGGGAAAGCAGTAGAGCATGGTAGGAATATATTCGTGTTAGATCATTTTGGATTCTTCTCAGTCAGTTCTTCCTCAATAAACATGAACTTCCAGCTTTAAAAACTCCAAATAGCAGTCACCTCTGGAAGAAATAAGGAATTGTTTAATTTTCCTGAAATGCTTAGAAAAAACACACGGTGCAGTGGAATAGGATTTTCCTGTACTGAAAGATGAAATAGAGTATTTAATACAATTTACTGGGGATGAGCTATATGGCTTTTGTAAAGGAAGTTACACACTACTGATGAGCAGCCTCTTTGAAGCTGATGCCTCACCCACTAAGCATGTGTGCCTAAGGCTGTTAGTATAGTCTGCTTGGGTTCCCAGTAAGATCCCTCCCCAAAGGAAAATTATAGTGGATAGAGAGGGACAGTATCCATACTTGTAAACAGTGAAAATAATAATGAAAAGGGGAGAAATGGTCAGTGGAGAGAGGTCGCTGGAGGATGTTTGCTATGGCCTGTCCTACTCAATATAGTTGTAAGCCCTTTAAATAAGAAAGTAAAAAGTGAGGTCACAGAGTTGGTGACAATACTGTGTTACTCTGAAGCAGTGAAGAAAAGGGGTGACTGCAAGAAATTGCAGAAGGATTTTGTGATATTGTCTGCATAGGCTGTGAGTGGAAAACTGAGTTTTGGTAAGTGTGAAGCAATACGCAAGGGAAAGAATTATCATAAATTCACATATAATATGATGGGTTCTCAGCTGATCCTGTAAATGAAGTCTTGGAACCATGATCTATGAAAGAATCACCTCAAGTCTCAGTAATGGTCAAAAAATTAAATACAGTGTTAGAAACTGTGAGATAGGGAATAGAGAACAAAGTAAAAAACCTCACTGTGTGACTGTATAAATCCATGGCTACCAAGTGCACTTCTGGTCATACCATCTCAAAAAGGTTCAGACAAACTTATTAGGGTTGATCAAAGGTATAAAAGATTATATAATGTGTATCTATAGTACGGGAAACATTTAAATAGACTGAATCTTTTTAGTCTGGAAAAGAGGTGATTGAAGGAGGACTTGATGGAGACAACTTACTTATTCACCAATCAAGGCAGGTTTCTCGACATTCTTTTTCTGTTTCAAATCTATTGTTGGTACCATTACAACCTCCGTACCAGAACTGGGCACAAGAATTGCCATTCTTGTCATAATACCATTTTGCCACGTAGTCCCAACAATCCCCTGGTTCCACTGGTTCCAAGCACTTTGGATCTGAAAGCGTATCAGTAAAAGTTAGCTTGAATTCTGGGGATAAGTTACATTATTCTACAAGTGCCTCCTTCAGAAAGAAGAGCACACCTTTTTTTTTCCTTTCTTGTAGTGCCTGGAAGTATATATGCCTCTTTCAGATTTGTAGCCTGTTATCTGAACAGGACTAAACAAATACAGGATCCGTTTGAAATGAGACTGTCTAAATCCTGATGTAAGAACCAAGCTGCTATTTAAATACCTAAGCACACAATTGGTACTCAGGTGTTGTCATCTGGGTTTGAAAATCTGTCTCTCCCTGTCTGTGATGTCTGTAGACAGAGCACTCAGAAAAGCAAAAGATGATAAAATCTACTGACTATACTGGGGGAGGCAGTGGGGGTTGCTTGTTGTTTTTTCTAATGCAGACTTGCTACCCAGTATCTGAGGACAGTATTTATTACTTACCTTTTTGGCTTGTTGCTACCTGTGTTTGCAACACAGTTCGGGGGTGATCTTCAGTAGCACTTACATTGAACAAAGGATTGACAACTGGACTCTGAGGTCTGATTTCAGCTATGTCATAAAGTGGGGGAAATCTCGATTCTCTGTAAGGAGATGTGGTCACAGTGTGATCTTGAGCAGATGGCAGCAGCTCACTATATCTGGTCTGTGTTGGACTAAGCTGCAAAAGGAATAGAAGTCTTATAACTTAAAATTCTGTCTGGGCTCAGATGCTAAGAAAAAGAATTGAGAGAATTATGTAGGAAGCTTTTGCTAAATAATGTGTGAAAAAACACCATCAACAGCAGGTGGGTTTGTACCTCCTTCTAGTCATTACTCAGTACATGACCATAATTTTCTGACACTGAGAGCTGAATGAAAAGGCAAAGCAATGCTTTTCATTTAGCCTCTAAGCTGACTTCATTCAATTGAAGCAAAATTTCAGTCATCACTGAGTCTGTAATATAAATAAAACAAAATATGGAAAGAACTTTGGGGTAAATCAGTGCTGCTTAACATCTAGTACACTCACTGGGAATGATCTGACATCTTCAGCATGTCAAGAAATGGAAAATGGCAGGCAGGAGGACCATGGTACTTGTTATTGCTAGGAAAACATATGTACATTATGCTTCTCTAAAGATCTTTTTAGATGTGGAATCCCTTGAGCACAGCAAAAATTCCCAAAACTTGTTTTATGGGAACCACATCCTGTTAATAAGATTGCCTCATAGATGAGTCCTTGCCTGTATCAAGCCAAGTGACAAATCCCCCACTGTCCTGTTTCGCCAGTCGCTAATCATTAGAAATTTGGAGTTTACCTTGATAGAAGTGTTAAGAAGCCAATTCTGCTCTTTAAGACTATTACATAAAAATTTGCCTCTTTAGTGTTTTAGTATATTCAAGAAGCTTTGCAAGGATCTTGCCATAGTATAGCACAAATGACTGCATTAATCCCACATGTTGATTGCCTACTGAGAACAGGAAGGAATTTTATACTATCCAGTATTTTCCCATTTACAGTCCACTACTGACACACTTGGTCAGTTTAAGAAAACTCTTCAGAGTAATCTGGACTCAGAAAATTGCCATCTAGGTGAAATGTAAATGCAGAAAATTCATCCAATCCTTTGCATATTGCATTTCTTCTTCGGGTCTACAAAAAGGCTCTGTTTATTTCTGAGGGTAATTCAGCAATTGCAAAGATTTAACTGTAAGCATGGCCAGCCAGAACCAGCTGTGTGAGCATCTAATCACTTAGAACTAATCCCATCTGTGATCATTATCACAGGCTTTATAAAGTCAGCATCTATAGATCCAGGTTTATGTTTATTTTTCTTAATAATACAGAATGCAAAAATTTACAAAATTGACCCTCAATGTCATGCAGATCTGTCTGGAGGTATTACAAGCCCCAAAGCTAAATCAATCACACCTACTGAGGGAGCTCTTATGAAAAGAAATTAAACTGAATTTTCAAAGTGAACTATTTAATTATGAATTCTATTACATAAACAATAATCAATAGGATTTATATTGGCTAATTCATTGACTCCTCTACTGTAAGCCAGTAATATATCATTAGCTCCAATCTATATTCCATTCATTCAATATTTAAATTCCAGTATTGTGTTCCACTACATCCATTCCGTGCTGCTACAGAAGTTTATACATCAAATATTTCAATAGTTTATTAAACAGATTACAGGGGCAATTACATTGGCTATTTTTAGGCAAAGCAATAAAAACTCCCTAGAGAGTTAGTGCTGATAAACTGTAAAGGTGACAAATATCTTACTCTGATACTAATAGAGTGGCTGAAAAATACCAAAGACCTAATTAGAGAACTAATGTGATACAGATCTGCAGAAAGTATTTATCTATTGCATTAAAACTGTACTTGTCCTGTCTATCTATCTGTGCAGCAGCACTGTGTTGGAAGGCAGAGCCCCAGTGCAGGGCAGGAGGAATTTAAAGGTGGAGAACAAAGAGTAACAGAAATGAGGAGTCCTAGAAGTCCACTGTGAAAAGCAAAACAATACACAAGGCTTAGTAACACCTGGAAAGTGCATGGCACTAACAATCAGTCTGCACATAAGTACATGCCTTCTACACTATATATTTGCCTCAACAGAGACATATCTTCAAGATTTCTAACTCACTTCTAAGATAAATAAGAACTAAAAAAATGTGGGAATTATTGGCATTTATTGCAACAAAACAGTGTTACCCTTTCTTCTGGTAAGCTTCTGTTTTCAACAAATAAGTTCACTCTAACTTTAAAGGTTTTGTTCAAATCTCTTGGTCTAGGCAAATAACATAATTTGCATATTAAAAGACTGGTGAATGATGAAATAAAGAGTATTTGAATTCAAATAAAGACACATCTTTTAAAAACATTTGATAACTGTTACATCTCTACTTACTGGGTAGCTGATTCTGTCTGTAGGGGACATATCCATCTCTGAAGTAGTCATTTTAGGTAAATGTGTATTAGTATCTTCATTAGCAGTTTCAGGTTCCAGACTTGGAGATGGATATAAAATATTATCTTTTCTGGTGTAGACTTCAGACACATTCTCACAGATTTTTGTGATCAGTTGATTTTCAAGAGCTGAAAAGATTAACAACGTTATGAAATTTACCAAAGGTAATCAAGAAACGTCATAATGATTCACCACAGCTTTTAGTGCAGTGTTAACCCTGACTCTTTAATGATAGTGAGTATGTCAAAATGCAAATAAGAAGTAATTAACGCATACTCTTATTTATTTAAGACTCTTTTGTTCTTCTGAGAAGAAACATAAAAGTACCAAGTCCCTTTTTTAAGCAGAAATTATAGCTCTACAGTGAAGAAGAAAAAAATAAAAGGGAAGAAAATGTTTATATGTAAGAAGGAAAAAAAACAACTAGGTGACACATTCTACTTATTTGCACTAAAAAGTTCCTGACTGGGATTACTTTTATGTTGAATGCTGGAACCTGAGTAAGAGCCATAAATTTAATCCCAGCTGGGACCAGAACCTTAGCTTGGACATTCAATGCACTGTTAACACCTTAAGTCCAGACTTGACTTCATCCATAGGCTCAGCATAGTGAAATAAGTTTATGCTCAGGAAAATATGCTTCATACGGCTAGTCTAGATCAATGGACTTTTTTTTTTATGGGTCATTATAGGTTTCCTCTGGATTTTCTAATTCCAGCTGTGGCTATAGGGTTTTTTTTCAAGTCACAGTTTGAAATACACAATGTACTATCAGAGCCCATTCCCTTGTGTGCTGCACCACCACTTTTCCCCTAGAATGAGGATGAAAGCATAGGTTTTCCTATCGCTTTCAGAAAACAAAAACGAAACCAAAAGAGAGCTTGTTAGACATGGTGGAGGAACTCAAAGACCGACAAGAGCTATATGCAATAGAAAGAGACAGAGATGTTGTGTCAAGGTGGAAGGAAATCTGCACCACTCTGGGAAGAAACCATGGCCAAACACAAAAGGGCTGCGAGGGAAGGCTGACACAGGCTTTCACAGAAGAGGAGTGCCCCAAAGGAGGCCTCAGCTCAGAAAACTGGTGTTCATTGTGTTTTATTGTTTCTGCAAGAGGTAAAAATTTAGCAAAGGTTTCATTTTGCCAAAGAAGAGAAACAGAAGAGCGAGCTGCATCTGGAAGAGAAACATTAGCTGCCATTCAGCAGGCTGCCTTGCCTTGCTATGAGAAAGACCAAACTCTTATATGCTTATTGCAAGTCTCATCTTACTAAAGTAGTTTCTTTCACCTGAAAGAGTAATGAAGTCATCTATCTGGTAAACATGTTCTTCATCAGGGTCTGTTGCAATGAGCTGCATTTCTTTCAGAAAAGCGTCATAATGAGGATCAGTCCTTTGAACAATCCCAACAACAAACATCTCAATATTCGTAGCATGGGCCTTTCTTACTGCAGTATCCAGCTGTACTTTATCACGAATGTCAGCTTGTCCATCTGTCACTACAACAGCCACTTTTCTTACTGCTGGGCGTGCTGCCTGGAATAACTGAGTGGCTTCCTGGATAGCAGAAGCTGTGTATGTGCCTTCTCCCAGGTAGGGCATTTTATCAACAGCTGATTTCAGGTATTCTTTGGTTTTGTATTGCTTCAGAGAAGACACCAATTCCACTTTGTGGCTGAAGTTGATAATGCCAATGCGGGTAGTAGGGTGGTTGGCTGATACTTTGTCAATGATTGTTTTCATAAAAGTTCTAATAATATTGAAATTATCTGGTCCAACACTTTCTGAACTGTCAATGACAAATACCAGTTCCAGTGGTGTTACTGTACATCTGATACCACAACCTAGAAGAATAGCCATTTCAGACATTTTATGAGAAACCACCTTCATAAAAAGGAATTCAACTCATATATCAGATTTACAGTCAGTTAAAGCTCAATTAATGAATTAATTTATAGTTACTGATGCTGAGAAATACACACAGAGCTGGACCAAATTACTTCCAGTATAGCTCTGGCTGCATAGTAGGCATCATTTTCACATCAATGGTATCTTTACATAGAAAAATGCAGAGGACAAATCCATTCAGTCAACATAAATTCAGCTTGTTTTATTAAAACTACTTTGTTCCCTATATTGGAATGCTTACCACATATTTCATTGATAAGTCTGATAACTTCTTCTCTCTGAAAAAGAGAATTAATTTGCTGTGTGTTCTAGTTTTAAGAATGCTGAAATCTATTGATTTATTTGTTTTTTTATTCACAAGAATGCAGGCAATGCCATGCCCCATAAACAACCTTGTGTAACATCAGATAACTTTTAAGCATTTTCCCAAAATAAACTTCTGTCTTTTGAACTAATTCATGTAGGTACTTACCGAAAGACCAGGTTCACCTTTTTGTCCCCAAATTCCCTGAAAACATGTACAGTGAGATAATTAACAAAAGACAAATTTGTCTAATTTCTATTGTGTAAAATTCATTACTATGAAAATGTGTTTTACCTTTGGTCCTGGAGGTCCTGGGTCTCCAATCTCTCCTTTGGCACCTTTGCTCCCTGGATCACCTTTATCTCCATAGTCTCCCTGTTTTAAAAATAATCATATTAAACACAGTCAGTAACTCCAGTTTTGCTGATAGTTAGAGCTGGAGTTACAGTCCAGTGAGCTTTTAAGATACATTTTCTGATGGCTTTTTTTGTGTGTGGCTGGTTTATCTTTTATGTATTATGAAGAGAACATCTGAAAGCAAGCTCTTAGAGAAAGTAAGAGAGGCAGTGAAAACATCTCTAAGAAATTTCTATGAGAAATTACCATAATTCAGGGATGAAAGGTAAAGACATCTTTATGCATATGTTGAGAACATTCAATTAATTTACTCTTCTTTGATTTTCTTGAACTCTAAAATGATGTTTATACTGGACCTATGTTAATTCAGACCTATGGAGAGATGTAACTTACTCAGAGCAGCCAATGTACTGAAACTCACACCAGTTTGGTACAGAACCCACACAAAAATAGGTGCTTTCAAAGAACAGAAGAAAAGGCATGCTTGGACTGTTACATCCATTAATTGGAAAAATACATATTTTCACATTTAGAAGCAATTCTGCACTGTTTTCCTCAAGTGACTAGACCTTTTGATTTGCAAAAAAAAAAAAAAAAGATAAAGGGTTACAACATGACAGTATTTCAAGAAACAGTTTTCACATCATGCAGGTATGAAGCACACTACTAGAAGATCCATGTTCTAAATTAGACATTTCTTCAAGAAGGAGATTGTGCAGGACAGTTTTCTACTGCTCTCTGGAAGTTACTGACCACTTTATGTTTCACTTGAAACTTTAAAGCCTAGAAATTTATCTAGATTACTGTCCATTTTGATAATATTCCTCATTATTACCCAGCCAATGAAATCCCATAGACACCTCCTGCGTTACAGCATTCACCACAGTGATTGCCAGCAATTTTATGGAACCCTTTTGACTCTCTCAGTCTGATTCTGATCTTATTCAAACTGGTATAAACCTGAGAATAATATATAGCTCCTCCACAACATTAAGAAAACCAGTCTCCATTAAGTAAGCTCTTGGAAGACAATTTCTATTCTATTTCATAAAATCATCATTTCCAGCAAAGGATATTACTTTCCATTACCTGTCCATGAAGTGAGTCTAACCTCATCAAAGGTAAAGTCTCCCTATAAGGGAGAGAAAATATGATCTACTGACTGCAGTGATGCTGCTACTTTCTTACATGCCAATATACTAAAACCCGATCTCTCTGGTATTTGGCACTTATTGGAAATTCCTACTGAACTACATCATTCTTTTCATGTGTGACATGTCTGCTATATAAATAGAAAACAGTAAAATTGTGAGTGGTTGGGGAGATTTACATTGGGTCACAAAGATTAGTTAAGACACAAAGTGAATATGAAGAACACGGAAAATATTGCAATTATTATTAAAATATGTACTGTTTGGTGTCTGAGAGAATATAGAATTAGGAGAAAGAAATTTTAATCTGTTTGAAAGAGCTCGATATGCCCTATTGCATAAAAGCTCCAAGCTGTAGTAGCTTGAATAATACAAACTCTGAGAAAGTGCCACACAGCGTGAGCTAGTGTAGGCCCCAGCACCATGACCATCATCAGTGCAGGCAACGAATGGCTGGGGCTCTGAATGGGTACTGTCTGTCTCAGGTGACTATTGAGGGGACTGAGCTCTTATCTGCGTAACTTCTCAAAGGTAGGATCATCTTTGCTCTCCCACGAAGATTGCCATAGTTGTTTTTTTTCTTCAGGCATTCAAGACAGAGCCTTCACAATAAAATCAGTAGTTCAGCTATGTTGTCACTATTGCAGAGGAGCTGCCCAGCTGGCCCAGGCATGTGCTGTGAATTAAAGGTGGTTACTGCATCAGGCATTTACATCAATGCTCATCCCGCCTGGGCACATTGTCCTCACTTGTGTATGTACATAGATGGTCTGCACATCCCCATCGACCTTGGTTTCCTTTGGCCAGGCTGCTCCCAGCAGAAGCTGCACATCTGAAAATTACTAATAAATATCCAAAGAATTTAAATTCTCTTTGCGCAAAATTTGTTTTATGGGAATAGGCACGTGTAGGAAATTCCTGCTATTTTTTATCCATAAGGAAGTTGTTCAGTAAGGAAAGATTCAAGCTTGGGCTTCAACCATTGTAAAAAAGAAAATAATCAAACAAAACAAAGTCCTTAAAAGACGTCAGGAAAAAAACAAATTTTTTTTGGTCAAAGCCTGGCAATTAAAAGGACAGTTTGTAATACCTGAAAAAATATCTAAGATAACTTAATAAATATGAACTAATATTATTCTCCTACAAACAGGTATGACCTCATTCTAGATCCCACTTAAGAGCCTGGTTCATAATGGCAGTTAAAATTTTCACAGACTCTAAAGCTAAAAATAAGTAGTAGGTACTTACATTATTAGCAATGTCTTAGCCTTCCATTTATTTTCAAAGACCTGTCATACCAAATAGCTAACAAAGGAAGAAAAAAATACCTTTTTCTTTTCCTTACCACAAATGCAGGATTTACCTTTAGTCCAGGAAGGCCAATTCCTATTGATCCTTTTACTCCAGGAAGACCTTGATTTCCTTTTTCTCCCTGAACAGAACATGGAAAGTAAGTTTAACCGAAAATTAAAGTAAAATCTATACTGGATCTCTTCACTTTATAACATTCTGCATCATAGACGATGCCAGATATTTGTACTATGCAACGAAGCACACAATTTTCAAGACAGAATTGGTCTGAAGCTGGAGAAATAAGCAACTGGATATTATTCACAACACACCTGAAGCTTTTATAAAGTATCTAATGGGGAATTTATTCCTGATTAATTAAATGAAGTATTGTCATTTCACTGAAACAGATGAAAGACAAAAGTAACCTCACTGAGGGTCAGACAATTATTCATCCAGTCTACAAGCAGTAAAACAAGGTCCAACACAATATGAAATATATGCCCAGAATGTCTGCAGGGTTGACTTAGTTTTTCTGATCTTAAGTAAATAAAAAGACATCTCTGCTTTTCACAATGTGGAGAGCAGAACATCTTTCTGCTGATACTTCAAAGGACAGTTAACAGTCCAGCTACAAAGTTCAAATTTGTTTATAATGATTGTTACACGTCCCCCTCTGCATGCATGCAGACTTGAAAAGCATGTCCATGCTAGCAGTGAGAGCACAAAACATGTTATCAAACACAGCTGTTACAAAATACATACAGAAAATTCTTCCCAGCATCTGGCTTCCAGAAACTTTCCTGCTCTATTTAACAAGGTAACACAAGTATTTTTTTCAGATCAACTGCTGTATACATTTTAAACACAGCTAGAGGTGATTATATTCCCTGGTACATAAATGCTTCACCATAATTCACATTACATATATAATTCACACAACAGCAGAGCCTGATGCATATACCAAAACTAGCTCCAGAGAGTGGCAATGAGTTCAGGAACAGTCATCACCTGTACCAAACCTAGCCTATGTACAAGGTTAGTTTTATTTTTCTGTCAAGAGCTCTCAGACTGTCTAAAACATCTTTTACTAATAGTTGTGTGTTGGTTTTGGCTGGGATAGAGTTAATTTTCTTCATAGTCACTATTATGGGACTATGTTTTGGATTTGTGACGAAAACTGTTCATAACACACTGATGTTTTAGTTATTGCTAAACAGTGCTCACACAGCATCAAGGCCTTTTCTACTTCCCACACTGCTCTACTCTCAACAAGCAGGCTGGGGGTGCACAAGAAACTGGGAGTGAACACAATGAGACAGATGACCCCAACTGACCAAAGAGACATTCCAGCCCATACAACATTGTGCTCAGCAATAAAAGCTGAGGAAAAAAGGAAGAGGAGACTTCTGGAGTGATGGTGTTTGTCTCCTCAAGTACCCGTTATGCATGATGGAGTCCAGCTTTCCTGGGGATTGCTGCACACCAATGGGAAGACAAAGGGAAGAAGTGAGCGAATCCCTTTTGCTTTGCTTGTACACGCAGCTTTTGCTTTATCTATTAAACTGTCTTAACCTCAATCCATGAGTTTTCACCCTCTTCCTTGTACTCACAAGCCTCATGACTCCCGTGAGTTGGGAGTTCACCAAGAGTTAGACAAAGAGATGCAGCTCCTAGAAGAGGCAGTATACTACAAATCATGGTCCATGGATGGTTTTCCCTGTCCAAATTCCAGATTTGACTCAGATTCTGCTAAATGGAAGCTTCTGCTTCCACCACGCAGGTGCTATTTGGTCTTGCCCCATGCTAGGCAAAGGCAAGCACTGCACTTCACTGTTCACATCTCCACTGGAGCACTGCCTTGACAGCCCTGCCCTGCAGGAGTCTTTTGGTCTGTGAGCCCTAACTCAGGGAGCTTAAGTGCTCTGCTCGTCATCGGAGCTACCTATCACTGACCTGCTAACAGGCAGCCTCTTGCCTCTGTAAGCAGAACTTCTCCCCTTTCCCTTTCCCCAGTTCCTTACAGCAGCAAAAATTCAGACACTTTAAAGCAGACTCTGGAGACTGGAAAAAAAAGCTGTGATGCACTAAATTACGTAACTGATTCACTAGGGAAAAAAAAAAAAAAGAGAATCCTGCAAATAGGAAGTATTCCTAAGGCAATGGGCTACACAAGGCAATTTCTTTTGTGCTGTTGTAGGAGTGCAAAGGTACTATTTAATCTCATTTACTTTGAGTCCCTTTTTAGCAGGATTGTGCTTCCTGGGTCCTTCATGTAGGTGATTAATGGAAATGGCTTTTAAACAGAATGAAACAGAGTGCCAGATTGTCTCAGTACTTGCTGTGCAGCACTGGGACTGACTATCCTTCCTGATTAGGGTCATCACAGAGCTTCCTGATCAACACCTTTGCAGATCTGCAGAGCACATACATATGAACCTGAATTAGGGTATACTGTGTATTCCAGTGGTCCGATTGGACAAAACTATAGATTTATTGCTGTGATTTGTTACAGCCCATTTGACATTGTTAGGATGGTGTTCAGGTAATCAAAACTGAATGAGACCTGCTGTTCTAAAAAAAAGTCATACCTGTACAGCTGTCATTTCTCACAGGCATACATGCCAGTTTTATCCTTTGAAACATCAACTGCAGAACCAAATCCTGCTTTCTTACTTGAGAAATCAATCAACATAAGAAGGATTTATCATAGATACCATAACTGAACATGTAGTAAAATCCAATAAGTATGCTGTATTAATTTAAAAATGTTTATTACTTTGCTAGTTCAATTCTGTACAGAATTAAATTTAAACTTGATCGTTAGTCTTAGCATAAAAACCAAAGTGGTATGCACATAAAAATGCAGACCCTTAGATCCTTGACCCTAATATCCTGCCAGATTACTGATAAATAAGCAGACTTCTATATAAAAATGTAATTCTATGAACTGAGTGCAGATCTAAGAATGTCTAGACTGTGGTTTTGAAAGGAAACCAAGCATAAAAAAGACCTGTGAATGTAGCTATCAACATAAAGTTACTTGAAAACCACCTCATTTTTATCGTTCTCTTCTTACCATATGCAGACTGAGCTCTATGTATATATAAAAAAAATATTTGAAGCCATATCGATAGTCCAAATGCAGGAGTATAGTGCCTTTCAGCTGATGAAGTGTGGTCAAAAGAAAAGAAGTTTGACATGGCTTAGAAGAGACAGAAGGACAGAAGAGACAGACAGAAGCTGAACAAGCAACAGTGTATGGAGGCTACAGGTACTACAGGAGCAAGACTGTTGCCAAAGTTGTTCAGAAATAAGTTGTACCTAAGGATTATATAAAAATAATATAATTAATAATTTTTAAAAGCAATTGTAAAGGAAAGAAAATCCAAATGATAAAGAGTGTAGCTACACTACTCATGGAATGCTATAGAAACACCACCAGCTGATTTTGATCCACCATTTCATTACAGTTTTGGTTTCAAACCTAAAGACAAAGACCTTCCACAGCCAGAGCACGCTACTTCCCCACATCCCCAAATTCCACATCCTTACATTACAAACATGCCTCTTTCTGACAGTGTGTGTTACTGGCCCATGTTATTCCTCTGAAATATTTCCATGCAGTGTAAGGGAAAGGGACCTGGGGGTCCTGGTTGATAGAAGGATGACCAGGAGCCAGCAATGTGCCCTTGTGGCCAAGAAGGCCAATGGCATCCTGGGGTGTATTAGAAGGGCTGTGGTTAGAAGGTTGAGAGAGGTACTCCTCCCCCTCTACCCTGCCCTGGTGAGGCAGTATTGTGTGAGGCTCTATTGAGGAGTATTGTGTCGAGTTCTGGGCTCCTCAGTTCAGGAAGGACAAGGAACTGCTTGAAAAAGTCCAGCACAGAGCCACAAAGATGATTAAGGCTAAGGGAGCTGGGTCTGTTTACCTTGGAGAAGAGGAGAGCAGGGGTGACCTCATTAATGTTTATGAAAATGTAAAGGGGTGAGTGTCAGGAGGAGGGATCCAGGCTCTTCTCAGTGATGTCCAATGATAGGACAAGGTGCAACAGGTGTAAACTGGAGCATAGGGGATTTCATGTAAACATGAGGAAAACCTTTTTCACTGTGAGGGTGACAGAACACTGGAACAGGCTGCCCAGAGAGGTTGTGGAGTCTCCTCCTCTGGAGACATTCAAAACCTGCCTGGACACATTGTTGTGTAACCTGCTCTAGGGGATCCTGCTCTGGCAGGGTGGTTGGATTAGATGATCTTTTGAGGTCCGTTCCAACCCCTAACATTCTGTGACTCTGTGATGATGAAACTGAGCTCTCTACACTTCTAAACTATGCTTTAGGTATTTATTCATGACAGCACCAACATAACACCCAAAATTCTGTGTGTATCCAGAGAGAGAGAGAGAGAGAGAGATAGAGAGAGATCGACAGACAGACAGACAGATGTACAGGTACACACTAAGTATATTTTGTCTAACCTTTATCTTTTTTCAGGAACAGAAAAAATGTTATATAATCTATATTTTTTTCATGTATCATCATAAAAATAGAAGACATTGAAGCTAGAATCAGAGCAAGTACAGAAAAAGTAAATTCAGAAGAAATCGTTGCTTTCTGGTAAAGCTTGTATGAAGCAATTCCAGGCTGAAGCAAATAAAGGTTCTCCTCTGAAACAAGGTAAATGTTAATTATTTTGTTGTTGTTGTTGTTTCAGTGTGCCACTATTTTCCAGCAAAAACTATTTTCCAACAAAAATTTGTCAATTAATTCCCTGGCGGATTTAGTGTCTACAGCCAACCACAGCACAGAGAGGCATCTTTCCTAAAACAACTAAAACAATGCCCCTCTCACTGGTCACTGGTGGTTTGATAACCTGGAGCTGGAAAGCTGAGCACAATCCTCCTGATCCAGGGAAATATTCAATCACATGCTCAACTTGAAGCACATTGATTTAACAGAAACAGGAGAAGTGGGTTGTTCTCCACTAGAGCCTCCCGTTTTAATAAGTTTCTTCCACACATTTATGACAGGCAGTTTATTGGCTTTGAATGTTCAGAATATGTTACCATGTTTGTGTTTTTCCTTATGAGGAGAAAAGTTATGGTTATGGGTGGAACTGGGTGAGTAAAAACTTGATTAAGAGTATGTGGGAGACCAGCTAATTTCTTTTATATTCCTGTACAGGTTGTTTGACTTATTTTGACATGGTAGATCTTTGTTACTGTCTTTTACAAAGGCATCCAGAGACAATGCTGGATGTTTTCTTTGGAGCATCCTTTGAGTCTGAGTAAATCAGTAAGATGTGGCCAAGATGAGACTTTTTTTCCAGGTTACATATATTTGTAATTACAAGAATAATAGGAGAGTAATTGGGTGCCACCAATACTGAAAACTCAGTTAAAGTAAGTATTACGTGTCTTATGAACAAGAAACTTAACTATACAATGAATATTTGCAGGAGTTCACTGACTCAATGGCAAAGAGAAAAACAAAGACCCTCTAAGAGAGACAGTTTTGAGAAGAAACGAGACCAATATCACATTAAACTGGATTACCTTGCTTCCTTGTATGCTGTTGCCAGGGAGGCCACGTGGACCAGGCAAGCCTTTCTGTCCCATAATACCCTATAACAATCAGCAGGGCAAAAAAAAGAAGAATTAGGGGGCAAACTTTATTCCTGGTAGCCCCGTGGAAGTAACCTCAAAGTCACTGCAAGAAAAAAGTAAGACCATGTCAAAGCCTCTAGTTCTGATTCTTCTTTTGTTTATGGTTTCACACTGTGGGCCTTAGTAATTATCCTTGTTGAATTCCCAGGAAAGAAAAGGAACAATTAAGCTGAAAATAATCAAAGAATAAAATATACTTATGAAACAGTGTGGTATTTTCCCTAGATTTTCCTGCATAGAAACCAACAGAAAACGTCTTTTTACAATATCTTCGTGCAATCCCTCCACACAAGGGAGGCACAAGAGTGGAGGCACAAAGGACCAGAGCAGTGACAGCCACTGTGAGTAAATCTGCCAGGCATGTTAGCTAGTTCTTGGGCACCATATATATATGCTCAGCCCCAGTGGTGCCACAGTCTCAGGGAGCACCAGTCATTCAGAAAATCAAAAGTGGGAGGGGAAGAGAGAAAAACCAAAGCAGCTTCTTTTTGTTGATACAGTCAAAGCCAAGTAAAGCCTTTTGTTTTGGAGACAGGCTAGTCTAACATTTCAAAGTTAAATAAAAATTAAATGTTTGTTTTTTCCTTTTTTCCCTTTCTTCGTTTTTAGTTGAAAAAAGCTTCTGAAATTTGACCAAGCTTCAAAAAACTTTCTGTAGCATTCAGGTTGGATTTTTGATTACTGTCTTATAATAAATAATCACTATGCTCCAATATAGTAAAAGGAATTCAACCAGTAGTAGATAAATTACCTAAATTTTGCATATGTTGAATATTTAGACAGAAGTATATAAAAAAACTTGATTGTTATTAAATGGATATATATAGCTATAAATATTTAATTTCGAGATATTAGTGATGTTTGAAAAGTCATCATTCTCATCCGTGTGCCACAAATTTTGACAGAATCTCTTGTGAAAAATACTGTTAATCCACATCTTTCTAAGCAGGGATTCACACAAAACATTGTGCAAAGTAGCTTATCTCAAGAACTAGATGCTACGAACAGGTCCTCACCCTTGAAAATGAATAATGTTTCCCCACAGAGAACACATTTTTCATTCTCAAAGGCTTTGTGAAAGAAGCATAGAGTCAGTCATACATTTGTAAGATTTTGACACTCGATCCAAAGCTGCTTTTTTAAAACAGACTGTGCCTGTATGATCTACCAAGGTACTGAAATTGCTGCAGCTTTCAGAAAGCAACACAAAAACACACATACATCCTGAGAAAAATTTCATGCCCTGTTGCTCATTGCATTTCTGTAATGGGTTGGTAATGTCAATGTTTCTCCATTCACATACTAGTTTACTCAAAGTGGCAGCAGAGACATCTGTTAATCTCTGCTAAGGAAATCATAGAAAAAATGACAAAGGCATATATATTTTTAACTTAAGTTAAAGTGGAGAGATATACACAATGTTTCTTTTCATTGCCTTTGTAAAAATAATTGATGGATACACCTATAATAAAGAAATCCAGGCATGTATTGAATTTCTTTTCTTACCAGCACATCTTTTTTTGAATATTAAATCACTTTAGTGGTGGGAGGAAAAAATTGCCCAGATGTTACATGCTGGCTGCTTACAGAATTAACTTTTTTGTTTTGATGTTTCTTTCCTAATGGTTTTACCAATTAAATTAATTGGATTCAATTTCTTTGAGCAAAAATTGCAAACATAAAATTCACATTTAACATATTTTCCACTACAAAATAATCTCTTGGAAACAGAATAGAGACAAACAGAAGAAATGCATCATTTAGCTAATTTATCAGCCTGATAGTTCTGTTCCATTTCCAGCTGTAATCTCATAAAGTTTAGCTGCAAATGCAATTTTCATCCAGTTAGTATTCCTTTCTTATCCATTTAGTAGAAGTGTATGGTCAGTGCCCATGTTTTTGTACAGTTGCAGCAATGTAAATCAATAACTGATGAATACATTTTTGTGTCTGAGAGATCAGAGTCTCACAGCCAGCATCACAAAAGAGTACAAAAGCTTCAACACGGCATCATACCAACCTTGGGACCAACCGTTCCACTTCCCCTTGGTCCTGGGGGCCCAGGATAGCCTCTCATTCCACGGTCTCCCTGAAAATAGCCACAGAAATGTCAGTAATCTATCACCTATTAACTGTTACGTCTCATCCACTGAAGCAGTCAGTAAAACTAGTGAGTTTAAAAAACAAAACAAATGTTACATACATAAACAGTCATTTTATAGCTAGATATTTTTAAAAAAGCCCGAAGTGCAGTCACCCACATTTTTTTTAAGCTTTAGGTGAAGAACATTAATCCCCAAGAAAAGGTCCACTTGATCAAAATCACCAACAGAATTAGGAGTCCAATTTGCAAACTTATCAGTCACAGAAGAAAAAGAAAAAAATGCTTATTTGGCAACACTACCATTTTCCCATCACATTGTGCAGGGGCTTGCCAGGACAGACAGGGAGCTTACCAGTGGGACACAACTGTAGAAATGGTTGTGCCTGCAGAGGGAGCATTCTAACTAGGAGAGAGGTGCAAGCATGAATCACACAAATCACAGATGACACTTGTGTTGGGGTAGGTGAAAAGAAGTAACGTATCAAACTGATTAAAAAGGAAAGAAACAAAGTACAGAATCTTTTACTGACTTCCTTTAATTTCTGAGAGGAATGTGTGCAGACATTATAATGACTGCTTTTAGATTAAATGCCCAAGGTTCAACCTCTAGTGAGAGATCACTCCAATCTGTGTTTTTTATACATGTCTATGATACTCTCATGCTAAGTCCTGAGATGTGTGCTATTTATCTAAATATATTAGGGCCCAAACTACGCACAGGTTTGATGGATTTGGAGAGGTGGGAACTCTGAATCTTATAATGCTTATAATGCTTTCCTTCTTGATATAACATTTGGCTTCTGAATTTGTTTTCAGTTTCTCTTTCCGGACATGAAGACTGGCCAATTTGACCCAGGACATATGCATGGTACATGGATGCTCTTAGCTTTTAATTGGTCTGTCAAACTGACTGGATAAAACTGATTGCTGTGTTCACTCAGGAGGGAATTTCTCCCTCAGATCTGATCAGAGAGGGGAGTTTGTTGTTTTCACCTGGTCTGGTGTGGAAAAGGGAACTAAAGAGAGAGGTACTCTTTTTAGCATTATTCTTCAGATGACCTGAGGCAATGTTCTTGAACTTTTAACTTTTTTTCTTTTTTCTTTTTTTTTTTTCTTTTCTCCAAATTCTAGCTATCAACTCTTAAAGATTAAATCTTAAGTACTTAAAGATTCTACCACTTGTCTGGTACATGGCGCTGGGAAATGCTCCTCTGCAGTGGGATGAATGGTAGATATTCCTAATCTTGTAAAACATGCTCAGTTTCTCAATTTGTCCTCCAATGCATTTTCTTACAATTAGCTTGAGATTGTCATGTTACTAGGAAACACTGAGAGTCTAGGCATATATAGATATCTTCCTATTTAGTACCATCTACTATCAAAGAAATAATTATTGGCCCTCAATGTTCCCACAAACCGTAATACAACAAACTGTAGGAGAACTCTTCATAAACAGAAGTTGAGCAGAGCAGCCAGAGCTTTCCCTGCCCCAACCTCCTTCTGAAATCTGCCAGAGATGTCAGAGCAAAGAGGTGGATATACAGGTAAGACTTTGCATTGTAAGCTTTTTTTCAGGAGAACCTGGGCTGCTGTGGACTGTGAAACACCCTGTAAGCTGCTGTGATTGAAGCTGAACGGGGGGGGCTACCAAACAAGTAAATGGTTCCTTATGGTCCACTATCCAATATACCTACAACCTGCTCTCAGACCAGCCCTGACCAAAAAGAGCTTAAGGGTGACTTGAAGTCATCTGTCTCTCCTCCCATGGGTAACACATTCTTACACAGGGTCGTTGCAGGTGAAGGATTGAATTTTAGCCTCACATGCTTAGTTAATACCAGATGTCTCACTGAAAAGCTCTTTTGTAGACCTTTATAGTAACCCTCAAAGGGTCTGTATTTCTTGGCTTAGAGAAAAAGACTTTTATTTTGCTTTATGAGTTGCAAAGTGGAGCCGTTCTTTTTTCTAAGGTGTGACACTAAACTGTCCTCCAAGGAATTAATTTCAAGAAGGATTAGTACTGTTCTTTGATGAGGTCTAA
Organism: Hemiprocne comata; assembly: GCA_020745705.1. Classification (NCBI taxonomy): domain Eukaryota; kingdom Metazoa; phylum Chordata; class Aves; order Apodiformes; family Apodidae; genus Hemiprocne; species Hemiprocne comata. Next base: position 27,783,297 of record CM036587.1, read on the forward strand.
TGTATTTCCTGTAGTGTTCTTGTAGACAAGCTTCTCACCATCAGCAAAACAGTGAACTAGAAAAACACTGCTGAAACAAGAAATGAAGTGCTGAGTCAAGGCATACAAGTTTTTCAAGAAAATTCATTAAATTACATAATGGTCATCTGAAAAATAAATCTTGGCTTCCAAACATGTACACCTCATTACTGTGAAGCATGTATATTTGATACTGAAACATAAACCAGACACTGCACTACTTAGTGAGAGCTAGTGGATAGAATGGTGTTTGTAAGAAGAACATATTTTTAAAAAGACATTGCATCTCTACTTTCCACATTTTAGTTCAAATAGACAGGGCCCAAGCTGCAAAAGTTATTTATATTGCAACTGGATCCAGCCCAAATGTTCATGCACCAGGGACTAGGCTAGGGGTTTTAATAATCCTTCTGCTATCCAGTTACTGAGAGTGAAGTTTGCTTTATTTCTAGTGCTGAGCGCTTGCTCTTGAATGTCTGTAACCCACCTCCTAGTTGGCAACAGTGCTTTTAAATCAATTTTTTATTATATTCTGACATTATGTGCTTCTGTTTTCATGCTACAGAAAACAGGGCGCTGCCAGGATTGAATGTATCCCACATGTTCCAATTTTGTTTTCATGTGAATTTGACCTCTGATACATAAAATTCCTATCTCGCAGTGTGCACATATGTGAGCCATTTCTGAAAGGGGGGAGAACAGAGCTCTGATTCAGCAGAGTGGAACATTCTTTTATAATGATACTCCAAGGAATTTAAAATTAACTAGTGTGTAAATTTATTACTCTCTTCTATCAAATAAATGTTCTTTTTATAGGCAGAGATTGTTGCTGTTCTTCTTATATTCATTTTTTTATGTGGAAGGAATGAGAGGTAGCCAGTGCACTTGCATTTTATTTGAAAAAAACAGATTGTCCATTTTATTATGTAAATTCTGGGGAAGTTCTTGCAATTCAAGTGTATTGTTTTTCCTTGTGGCATCTTTGCTACCAGGAAGTTATGTGGAGACCAAGGATTCAAAACTTTGTATAAGCAAACAGGAGGAAAAAATCAGGGATGGAGAAGAAACATTCATAATTGTCCTTCTTCCCGATTTACTCTGCACCATGTCTAGTGTGGATGCTCAGAGCGAAATCCTAGGTGTGACTATCCATTATTAATTCCTAATAATTACACAGCCAAAGAATTGCTTGTCCCAGCACTTATATGAATTCATGATTATAAGAACAAAAGGGATTTGTGACCCACTTTTTGATCTCTCTTGTAAGCCAGGCACTATGATTTTCCTGAGTGCATTTCTGTGTACCTAATATAATTGTGATACTTTCCAGAAACACAACCACAAAAGTTGATTTAAAAAATTTCAGTTTCCTTTCACTTAAAAAAATTAAAATATTTTATTTCCATTTTGGATTTAACTCAAATTTCTTTATATTAAACCCCTATATTCCCATTGATACGATTTGTATTTCTGGGGTTTGTAATGTTTCAACCATGGCATCATAGTGGGAAATAATCTTATTTCATTACCTGACATGATCTTCCATTTCCTTTATTTGGGAAACACTGTTTTCCTGAATTATGTATTTAGGAAGTGAGGAGGAATTCCGTACATAACGATGGGCCTAGATATTCTGTAGTTATAAATTACATTCTTATCAATATCTGCCTTACTAATTTCATACAAGGTTCTAGGGTTTCATGAAATGTTCTTCCGTAGTAGCAAGAAAAATGTCTTATAAGGCTGTAATATGTCAAATTTCATACCTCTATTTGGAAAAGATATAATCTCATATAAAAAAATCAAATTAGTTTAGCCATATGTATTTTCTGTAAGTCTATATTGAATAACATAATTGAAAGTAATTTTAGTTCTATAGTAGTTTATGTCATGGGCCAGACCTTGCATCACTTTCTGTGAAATGTCTTGTATTGATAAGCAGCAATTTAGAATAAGAGAACAAAGCCAGGATTCCCTGATCTCATTGTCCCTATGGTCATTCTAAGGTCAGGTTATCCCAAGCATGAGTGTCCTTCTGTTTCTCCTTTATTGTTGATATGTTTTTAAGAGGTTATTGTTGTTGTTTATTTTAAATGGGAATTCTCATGTTCTGGGAAATGAAGCTGAAAGTTCCTTCTGTTTGGGAAAAAAACCCGTCCTTGGACAATATTTGTTTTGCTTTCTCCTGTGAGAGGCTGCCTGTTTCCTATTTCACATATGTAATAAGGAAAAAATTAATAAAACCACTCTGTGGGATATTTTAAAGCAATTTCTTCTACGATTTTAGTCTTGGGTCTCCTTTTTTTCCAACATCTTATAACATAGTATTTACAATGTGACTTTTTTAGGTGAATTCCATACTGCTTAGAATGTTATAACACTTCAGCTATTCTGTGAATTATGAAAAAAAACTTGGAATATTTCAGTGTTGTATTTCCACCCCCTTTATCAGTTTTGTTTGGTTTAGTTGCTGCCGAGTTTTGCCTCTGAACTAATACTAATTTTAGATGAAGGTTTAGTCTTCTCTTAGGAATCCATTTCTAGGAACTTTAAAATATCTCACTAGTTCCACATAAGCAACATTTCCTACTTTGGAGCCTCCTTTCTTGCATTTCCGTAGGAGAAAGGAAGTGCATAATTATTAGGCAATACTCTGCCTGTGTTGGACTCTGACTTCCACATGGAAATCCAGCATCTACAAACATCCTGGGTCTTTGGATGTATGGAAAACCTGCAGATTTGCATCAGATCTGGGGATAAAGCAAGAATTTATTTGTATCTATCATGGCAGAGAAGTCTGTTGTAAACTTTTCCTCTAACTGAAATAGAAAGTGGGAGACGAGATGGCAGCATTTTGTCATATATACACCATTCTAATCTAATGTATTTTTGGAAGATATTTGTCTACTATGTCTGCTGGTCAGCTGCATGTACTACTATTGTACACATACCTTTGGTCCAGCATCTCCCACACCATTTGGGCCTATTGGTCCTGGGGGGCCTGGTGGTCCTGGAGGTCCCTAGTACAGGAGAGGAATAAAGCATGTCAGTAGTTGTCCTAAAGGAAGACTGCTTGTGCTCTTCAACAAAGGAGATAATTTTAGCAATAGTTAATAATCTCTTAGGTTTTTCTGTATTTCATCAAATTCTTCACATTTCTGATATACGCTGAACAACAGCCATCCTCTGTCCCAAGCAGAGACTTGAAAAGACTACTAGAGTGATGAAAAAAATGTCCAGCTCTTGACCTAAGAACATTAGAGTTGTTCTCAGCTCAGAAAAAACAGTGAGAAAGCAGACATTGCTCCATGATTCATACACTGCAGACATTATACATCTGGGATACCAGAGCTAACCCATCTAAATTTGGGGGCTGGGTAACCCAAACATACTTTGGTGTATTTGTGTTTGACAGTCTGTTCTCCTGGACTACCCACTCAATCCACCACAGCCCCCTCAGGTGCCCTTCATGCTGCTGGAGGCATCCCCAGCCTCCCTTTCAGCATTCATAGGGCAGATATCTTTGCCCCATCATGCCACAGAGACCTATTTACATAAACCTTGTCCGTGTCTGCCAGGGGTTTACAAAGTTGCTCTTTCCAGATCATGGGGAATGTAAAGGCTGCCCATGAAGGGGAAAGATGCATGCTAGAGCACAACAGAACCCTCACACATTTCAAGGACATGTAGTCATGTGGCAGGTGGAACACAATCAGCTTTTTACTGAAGCCTGAAATGGAGTTGCAGAGAAGCATGACTCTTATGGCAGTTGCAGATGTGAATCTTAGAATAGACATGATTTCAGGAATACTAATGCGGAGCAAAACTATTATTTTAATTGTCTAGTGACTGACAGAAATGCAGGAAATGCATACCTGGAAGTTTGTCATCCTGTGACTGGGCAGACTACAACCAGCATCTGTATAATTTTATTAATTAATGGTCGCAAAACCAGGCTTCTCATTAATTCTTTGATTAATTAGAAGGTAAAAGTTTTCAACTTCTCACTGATATCTTGCTGTTTCTACCAGTAGTTCTTTTTCAGATAGTTTAAATGGGTATCTTTACTTGTAAAGTTTAAAATTTCAGTTTTAAGGCCTACTAAAAGTTCGTCAGTCATCTACTTGCATCACTGCCTTCTTCATGTCTGTCTTTGCATTTGATTTTTCTTTTTATTACTATTTTTTTATTGTTATTTATGACAGTAGAGTTTTTCCATTTGTTTGCATGTTCTCTGTTTAATGGGTCTGGGTTTGTTACTGGCACTCCTTGACTCTCCAAGGAGTCTTGAGCTGGTCTAGTGTCCCTACATGCTGTGAAATGTGTCAGGTACATAGCATTTCACCAGGAATTCTGAGTAAATGGCCTCTAAAGTAATTCTGATCCCACAGGATCTTCCCAAGAGTAGTCTGAACGATAGGAAATTGGAGGTGAGCCATGAATTATTTGGGAGGACTCAGGTCCCACCTCAGTGTACTTGGGAGTGCCTTTGTTGTTGTAGTTAGAAATAAAGCTGGATTACAGACATAAAGAAAATAGTGTTAATGGAAGTTTCACATGTGGTGGTTGAAGGATGGTGACAGTATTTTCACTATCTAGTGAAAGGTTGGTCAAACATGTCTCCGTGGCTTTGGATGACTGAAATTTAGGATGATTTGCCCTTGTAATGGAATGTGTCAGCTGGAATAATCAGGCATTAACCCCCTCCAGAGCTAACCATCAGAAAAGCAAGAGGGGGCAAATCTTCAAAAAAGGGGATTTAACCTCCCAGTATGAAAAACAGCTGAAAAACCAAGGAATTGAAGGCTGCAAGATTTGGCCAAGCAGATGTTATTCGAGATCTTGAACAAAGAACAGTAAAGTAAAGGAAGGGAGGGAAGGAGGAAAGGAAAATAATTCATAGCAGTGATTATATTAAACATCTATGAGCAGCCATGAAGACTTTGATGGAATTACACATTGTCCCTTTCATTATGCTGAAATGAGAACAGTTTATATCTGCTTCTGACTTCCTGTACTACTGGCACTGTATGTAGGACAGGAAAGGACTTCAAAATACATATGAAATACTTAATTTAGCTAAAGGGTGAAAGAGAAGATTAATTGCACTTAAGCAACTAAATATGAGTTATCACACATAATAATTTATTGGTTTTTTTTTTGTAGAACACAAGCCACAGAATTAAAATTATACTTACAGCTTCACCCTTGTGGCCATCACCTTTTGCTCCACGAGGTCCAGGTAGTCCAGGTAGTCCCCGGTTACCCTAAACACAAAATAGTAAGTCAGGCATCATGCCACTAACTAGAGCATCATGATGTAACAAATATTAACAAATATGTAAGGAAACAATTTAATATCCTTTCCAAATATAGAACAGCAGTTACCAGCTCTTGCAATTAGTTGGCATACCTCAGAAATCTCTGTGCTTTTTAATTGTTGCTTCAGTTGACCAATTAAGATTTCTGAAGAACAGGAGTTTTTGTTAGGAAATTATTAATTTCTAGATTCGTAGTTGCAGAGAGAAATCTTCAGAACATTGACTTTATCTTAGCTGATACAGAGTTAAATTAGCTTTTAAAAAGTTAAACTTTGTGACTCTGGGGGTAAGACCTGACATCTGCACAATGAATTTAGCAATAGTGAAACACAGAATGTGGGCCTGAAGTTATCATACATTGCACATTTTGTGCTTCCAGGTAATCATGTTGGTTCTTTAATACAGTACAGAAAAACTGCATTCTACAAGGGAAAGAAATACAACTGGTTATAAGAAATAAATAATTTTTCTTAGTTTAGCTTAAAGTGCTCTGTATCAGAAGACAATAATTCCTTCTGTTAACTTCCTCTGACTCTCATTAAAGATCTGTGCATTTGCAAAACCTCAATGCTTCCTTTCACAACCAGAAGAGAAGCAAATAGCAATCTTTTTCTCTTCTCTCATTCCAGCAATCATGTTCCTGACATTTAATGAGAAAATTAACTGAGCTTGCAATAGACTGTTCTTCACAGAACCAAGAAAGAAAACATTACTTTGAGGAATCCCTCAAGATACACTGTCAGTCTGTGCAGTAGATGTTCACACGACAGCACTGCCAATGGGAAATCCTTATGGATACTTGTAGGCCACCCCTAAGCATGAGATGTATTTGGCCATAGCAAATATTTTCCTGCCTATTCCAGTAAAAATAAATAGCTAGAAAGAAGAAACTACAAGTTACTGAAACCTGCTATTTCATCAGTGCATTGAGCCTGGAAATTTCTGCAATAACACAATCCTTCAAGAAACCACAAATGGAATCCTGGTAGCAGTTCAGATCTCAGTGGCTGTTCTGTCTGAATACAGTGGCCATAACTGGAGAATGAACAGACTCATACTCTAGTTAGATATTAATAAAAAACAGACCTTGGGTCCAAATTCCCTGTCCCATGAATGCCTCTACCATAGACACAAGCAATCAGATCTTCTTAACCAACTTAGCCCTGGCAAGGAAAAATTTAAGAGCTGCTTTGACTCTTCTAGATCTATACATCACAGGCTTAGGTTAGGAGATAAGTGAATGAAGAAAGACAAGGTAGACTCAATGTTCTGGTTAAGACAAAACCCTGAAACCACTTTAAGATTAAATTTGGGATAGGGATGCAACAATGCCTTATGCTTAAAGAAAATTGTACATGGTAGGTCACTCCTGTATGAATGTCTCCTATTCTTCAGTTCAAAGGGATATTTTCACTGGGAGACTTCAAATACAACCTGACCACCAGATTCAAACTTCATCAGCCCTGGAAGATAATTCTTCACACACACAGAATCACAGAATCTTAGGGGTTGGAAGGGACCTCGAAGGATCATCTAGTCCAACCCCCCCTGCCTGGCAGGGTCACCTAGAGTACATCACACAGGAACTTGTCCAGACGGGTTTTGAATGTCTCCAGCAAAGGAGACTCCACAACCTCTCTGGGCAGCCTGTTCCAGTGCTCTGTCACTCTCACAGTAAAGAAGTTGTTTCTGATATTTACATGGAACCTCCTATGTTCCAGTTTGCACCCATTACCCCTTGTCCTATCACTGGACATCACTGAAAAAAGCCTGGCTCTGTCCTCCTGACACTCGCCCTTAACGTATTTATAAGCATTGATGAGGTCACCCCTCAGTCTTCTCCAAGCTAAAGAGGCCCAGCTCCCTCAGCCTTTCGTCATAAGGGAGATGTTCCATTCCCTGAATCATCTTTGTGGCTCTGCGCTGGACTCTTTCTAGTAGTTCCCTGTCCTTCTTGATCTGAGGGGCCCAGAACTGGACACCAACTTTCAAGTGATGGCATTCTGATCCAGTTCTGTGAAAATTTAACCAAAGAGTGAGCTTCTAGTTCATAAATAACTTTATAAGGGAAAGCAAATTTTACTTCTTCCTCATTCTTAATATCCACAGTTCTTAAATTGTGGATAAAATTAGAAATGTTTTAGAATTGTTTAGTAACATTTTTTTTAACAAGAAAGGAAAACATGGATCTTGTGTTCATCTTGATTTTTACTTCTAATTCCACTACAGTAAAAAAATGGCTAAACAGATGTTTTCATTTAGTCTTGGCAGACCATTGTAAATACCAAATACATGTTAACACATTTCTTCCGCAAGAATTGGGATTTTGTCAAGTGGCTGGTTTTCCCATTAGTAACACAGGTATAAATCTACTTAAGTCGAATCTGTGGCCAAATCTGCTATAAGAAACGGTTCTCTACTCTAGATTATCTAGTTTTTGGGTTTTTTTTTAAATAGCTGCATCAAAAATACACCAGAGATGGCCCAGGAACAATTCTGTGATTTCTGCTTCCCACAGTTTTGTGGGGTCTGGAAAAGACAATCTCAGTGACTCCCTTCAAGTCAATGCACTGGCAACAAGGCAAGTACCAATGATGTCACAGATGGCACACTGAATTAATTCATCTACTTTGCTAGTCTTTCCAGGGCAGCTTTTAAAGTCAGGTTCTGAAGCAGTAATATAGAGATAGTTGCTTCTACAGTCTTTCAAAGAAGAAAAAAAAAAACACGCCCAAACCCGAATATAAACATAAACCTTGGATCCATGGTCATTGTTGAGAAAAAAAAACAAGTGCATAATCAAAACCTAAACTCTTAAGTATAAGACTGGACAATCCAATCCTGTTCATCACTTCTTTTTATGAGAAAAAAAAAAAAAAAAGCAGCATTCTACATTATAGAAAAAGTAAATAAATTTAGATTTTTTGGAAATTCAAAAAAACAAGCTACTGAATGCACGTGGATCCATGTGCTACCCTGCATCCTCAGGTAGGTGTGCTGGTACAAGTCTTTCAAGCCAGGAGTAAAGCATTGTTAGTATTCCAAACATGTTATCACACAAAAGTTATTGCGTTAAGTTGCTTTATTTTGAACTATATTGTGTTAGGTACATAGAAACTAAGTGGTCTCTGAATTTGGGTCTATCAACTACTTATGGCGAAGTGAAATACTGGAATGGAAAGAAACATTTTATGTGCAGACATGGTAAATGTGAAAAGAAAAAAAAAGAAAAAAGTTTACTAAGAAGGTCCCTGATTTCAGTCTGGAAAGGAGATCACAAGACTGGTACCTTTCCCAAACTCTGAAGGAAGTCTTCCTGAACTGTTTTCTTACCAGAAGTGGCAAAAGGCTTGTGGAAGGTTTCAACTCAGATCATGACTGATAGAAGTACAATATGATACCGAAAATTAATTAGAGGGAAGGCAGTGAAAGCTGCAAAGTAAAAGAAAATATATCCAGTTTTGCAGCGGAGGACATGAGATCTGTTGTAGGGATTGCACTTTCCAGTTTATTCTTGTAGAAAGGTAAGTGGCACTGTTTTCTAATGGTGCCATATTATTCCGATTAGATAAATGAATGGAGATGAGGAAAAAACCTACTTGAGGGTTTGAGTAATTTGGTGATAAAATATCAGACAAAAATCCATGCTGATAACTGTAATACATTATGCAAGGAACAAAAAAGCAGTCACAATTTTATGTATCTAACAGTTTTCCTGAACTACTATAACCACTTAAAAAACAGAGGAGAGAAAAACAGTCTTTGAAAAGGTCACTTCACTGTTCACCAGTGATAAAAACCAATAGATTTCATCCTTTGCAAATTAACCTGTATCCTCTTCCTCTTATTTCCCGCTGGCAAGAGGATCATCCTCAGTCTCACCTTATTCCTTGAGCAGTCTTATGTCAGTTCATGTACTTCAGAGGAGAAATTTTCAGTCTCTCACTTTTGCAAAGACTGCAACCTCTGTCTTACCACTGAATCCTCAGTTTTATCTGTGGTCTTTCACTTGTGTATTGATCTTGCCAGTCAACCACTAAAGGCTCATATAGTAAGCACAAGAATCCTGCTACAGACCACTGTTCTCCATTCTTGTGTTGAAGTTAAAAATGTAAAGGATACAACCAAGTAAATCCTATTCTGTAACCTATATGCAAATGAGTACCTCCAAAAGATTTATTTTTTAAATTCTTTATTTTGGGTCTTATGTTTTTGGATGGGCAAGGTTGGAAATATGGAAACACCACTGTTAAAATAACTAATACTTCTCAGTTTATACTCAGTAAAAGCATATTGCCCATACAGAGGTATAAAACACCACATGATAATGAAAGGTGGAGATTAATTTGAAGAGCTGCCTTCCTAATGAAGACTTCCTAAGGGAAGTTGCAGGGTGAGGTACACTGGGCTAGTTATTTAATCAATTTTGTGTTTGTTCTTTGAAAAGATAGTAAGTATATTTTTAAAAAATAGACTGGACCTGGAGTGATGGAAAAGTTAAGAACTGGTCGGTTACTTTCCTCAAACAATTGTTCAAGTGGTTTCTACATTTTCACAAGAGTTTTGCATATGTCTCATGTTTCTTTATTTTCCATCTTTTCTCTAAAAACTCCTACCGTTGGTCCCATTATTGAATTTCCAGGAAGCCCATCATCTCCTGGTGGCCCCTTGGGTCCTGGATCCCCCTATGAAAAAAAACATATTAATTATTTTCAGCTTTAATTTCTGAAGTTTTACATACAAAGAACAAGTATTCAATTCTTTCTGACAGTGGCAATTATTGAGCTAGGTAATATGAAATCAGTACTTCTAGAGGCAGCTTTTACTACCTTGATTCTGAGCTCTCTTATACTCTTGCTTTTCAACAACCCTGTTGAAGAGTTTGTTCTGCCTTGATAAATAACCTGATGGCTTTAGTTTTCAACTGAAGGTTGAATATCATAATTCAGATTCAGTGGCCAGATACACCCATGGCTTCTGCATGCTTTTGCCCAGACAAGCAAGGCTGCATAACGTTGTTTCTGCCACAGCATGTGAAGAACAGCAATAAAATGAGAAAACAAGCACTGACACAGAGCATGTTTTAGAAAGGCTACAGCTGCAATGGTGCAGGACTTCAAAATTGCAAGTTCCACAGTCTGCAGACCCAGGAAAAAACTCAAGATTTTTGTCAAATATTACCCAGTACAAATGTTTGGTAATCTTATCTCTGTCAGTGGTTTTCCGGGAAAGCAATCAACCTTAGTATTCCAGTTCCTCATGTTATCCCTTCACAGAGCAAAACTTGGCTCCTTCTAGTGTTTAATCTATGCAACAGTTGTTTTACTTTACATTAAGAATGTTAAAAAGAAAATTTTTATTTTCAAGGAATTTTGCAATTTTTAACACTAGGGAGATGGACAGGAAGCATTTGGGGAAACATTCACTAGGGAATAGAGATCATATGTTCTATCAAAACCACCCAACAGCTGTAACCATGAGAAAGGAGTATGAGAAAAACCATCTATCTAATGCTACTTTCTCCAGATTAGTAACAGCATAATGGCTGTCAAGGGAAATAAAACTCTAGTCCCCAAACGTGGGTGTAGCTTAAAATAAATAAACTTCCAGTGGACACAACTACAGCTGTCCAGGAGTTAAGACCTCTCACAGTCTTGGACTATTACATCAAATACTTAGATATGTCCTAAAAAAACATCAGACCATGATAACTCCAACTCCAAGCTTTGAAAAACATGCAGATTCCCTGCATTAGAAATTTGTAATGTTTGGATTCACTAGTGCAGATACCAGGATGTTCCAAGAAAAAAATGCTAATAATCATTGTACTTTCCACAGTGGAGAGAGAAAACAGACCTGTGCAGCCTGTTACATTATTGAGCAACTGTCAGAAACATAGCAGATATTTGCTCAAACAAAGAAATTATTATGGAGCTAAAAAGACACAGTTTTGTATATCTTCTAAAAATCAACTTGCATTTTGTAATTACCCAGAATACTTGTGTCCTCACATCAGCCACTGCACATAAAAGCCCTGATCTAAAATTTAGTAAGGAATTTGAAAAAACTTCTAAAGACTCCAGTGGATTTTGGATCATAGCCAGTCTGCTATGAAAGTGGTATGAACTGTACTGAACAGAATAAAATAAGAGTGAAAAAGGCAATAAAGCCCATAAAGCTCTTATTTTTCAGTATGAATTTTATCACTAAACAATGTTAACTCACTTACTGGTCTATTAAAGGATGTCACAGTAACCAGGAAAATGTGAAGAAGGAAGACTGGTGTAGTGAAACCTGTTTTCATACAGGTTGTTCCTTATACCATGCCATTTATATTTTTCTGACATAATTTTGACACATTATTATGGTTTTAAACCAATATTGGAGATAGGAGCACCCCACAATCCTTGCCTTTCTTTTTTCTATGTGGTTGCATTTTTACTCCAGGTGTACTCTGAGCTTCTTGTATTCCTTCCTTCCTTCCTCCTCCATGCACAAACAAGTACAGCCACATCCAAGCCCTCTGTGATGTCCTGTCACCAGGCTGATGAGTACATTCTACCTACAACATCTACATGTGATTGGGGGGGGGCATATATTTTTAAGGAAGATGGAAAGTGGGGATGAAATTACTTCAGAGTGACAGGATATACATTAGTGATTACTCTAAAAACTATCACCAAAGCCGAAAAGCATTAATTAAAGTTGAAGTTTTCTGATGTATTATGAAAACAGAAACTATTCCATTCTTAAAACAGAAATGGGATGATAGTCGATTTTCAAATGTTTTTAAAACTTTCAAAGTTAGCTTTACTGTGACTGAATCCACTTATTTAACTCAGCAGAACAAGTCCCGCTCATTTCAGATACATTTTCACCACAGAGAAAATGAGGTGGATGTAGCTCTAGCTAGCTCGTATATGACATTTCAATTTAAGTAGTGTCTACAGGCCAGCTGTTCACTGGGAAGTGACATTAGTTCAGCATACAACTCTCTAGAACTACACACAGACACATTCCTGCAGGGATTTACTCCCACATGCAGGAAACCTTTAGTTTAAGAAACGAAATGCATAGTAAATAAAAAAAACCAAACACAACAACAAACAACAAACCCAAAACGACTTCAAATTGAGAAATTTCACAGGAGAGGCCAAAACACAACAAAAATGTAACACGGATTTTTTATTTTTTCTTTTAACAAATGGCTTCAGGAGGCAGTAACACTTACTAAACTAAGCAACCTGTTAAAGGGACCCTAAACCTTCCCTGTTGATTTTTAGTACTTTTCAGTCTTTATTTCTAAAATCCATTTATCTTTGTTACTACAACAAGGAATTTCAACCTCTTTTCCTTATGTTCTTGCAATTTTGACAGAAATTTTCTAATCTGTGGTCCCCAGCACACACGTATCAGATAATCACCTTTGGTCCAGCAGGTCCCTGAATAGATGATCCAGAGACACCAGGTGGTCCTCTCTCTCCAGGTTCACCCTGTTACAAAATATATCATCTAGATTTAAATAAACAGTTTCATTTTCTGCACTAGTAGCAAGAGGTTTTTTCAACACTTCCTATTATAAAAATATCTACAATATAAACCTATCCACAAAGTAGTCAATATTTGGGGAAAACCATAAATCGATGTTTGTTCCTGTGAAAGCTGGTCCAAATTTTATGTTTTAATAACTATTGATTGAACCATGTATTTTTTAACTTTAGTTATTTTTTTTGTTTCTGGCTTACAAAGGCAATGGAATAGGCAGAACACTTGTATTATTTCTATTTCCTTATTTTTCAGAGTGACACTCACAAAATATTATAACAGAGAGTTAATGTTTTAAGTAAAAATTTGTGAAATCACTTATACAACTTTAATTTAGCTTCTCAGTGCTCATGTATATATAAGGTCTGTAATTCTATGTTTACCTATTCTTTTTATCCTTGGGACATTTGTGTCATTCAGGACAGAGGATGGAAATGTCTGTTTTTCCTTCGTTCTGTTAAGTCTCCAAGCATCAGATGCTTGAGAAACATGTACATTACATAAATTCCATAGATCCTTTTATAAAATACAAAGTGAAGTGTTAACCTGGAGGAACAAGCTTACTTTTGGTCCAACTGGGCCTTGTGCTCCTTTATAACCAATCAGTCCTTGGGATCCTTTTTCTCCAGGGTCTCCCTGATTAAGGCAAATGTTTTTTTTCAATCACAGCACAAATTCATTCACAACTGGGAGATACACAAATAACAAAAAACATTATAATAATAACACCCATGATTAGAAAGATATTTAATTGCTTCACTCCCACTGAAATCCCACTCAGTTCTAGAATCTACCCCAAATGTCCTAAATTTAACCAGGTGGGAGATAAAAGCTATCTGTCCATTAATACATCTTTCCAGGCTCTTAATTAACCATTCTATGAGTCTATGATTCTATTTAGATACTAACTAGTCACCTTATTTCCCTTAGCTCCTTCTCTCCCTCTGTCAGCACACCGAGATAATTTCTCCTAATTCTAATGAAAATTCCATATGGAATTTCTAGGAAATCTCTACTGCCCAATTCACTTTAGGGTCTAAGTTTATCTAATCTGATTTTGCTGCACTTGTTCAGGATAAGGAACATATCACTCTCTCTTAAATACTTCAAAATCATCAGTTAAAATACAGTTGCCATTTAAGAGATAACGAACGAAAAAAAAAGGCCAGAATTTGAACTTGGATAAAATAGGTCCTTCTAAAGTTTATAGAATTTTCCAGTGCATCTGTCAAGCCTTACCTTTTGGCCTACATCTCCTTTCCCAGGGGGTCCTTCCAGGCCTCTTGGACCTTGATCTCCCTTTTCCCCCTAACAGAGATTAGATAGCTAATTAATTTTCATGTGGCTAATTTTATTGAATCAATAGATTTATCAAAAACAATGGTCACATAAACACTTTTCCCAAAAATGTCAGTAAGTATCTGGTTTTTTTGCCCCTGCAAAAAATAATCTGTCTTCTTAAACCCCTTCCACCCTCCTGCATTCGTATTCCTTATTTTCCCAGACATCTGTAATGGTGCCATTTGCAATTGTATCAATCTATTGTTGGAATAACTGCATGCATATACTCATTAAGAAGGTAAATGCTTGCAAGGTTACCAGAAAAGGTCTTGGTTGACCAATTCTAAGAAAAACAGCTTCTGAGAAATAGTAATTTTAGGCAGTTCTGTAGCTAAAGGCCAAATCATGCTGCAATTATTTGCCAGAAGCATTACTTCAAATAATTTGCAAAAAATCCACATAAAACACTCAATTAAGGAACATTATCTACAATGTATCTATGCATGATATGTCAGATTATTATATCAGAATTTCTGTTGGTAATTCAGAAACTGAAAAGTAAATTAAAATTAAGTTTAAAAATCCATTTCTGACTTCAGCTGTTGATGGAAGTGTCTTTACAGAGCCTGCTGTTGATAGGCACCAGTCTTGATCCCACTTCTCTGAGACAGCTTCACACCAGCAAACAACTGCTGTAACATCACAGTGCTAGTCACTGCAGGCATCAACCTGTTCTTTGCACCATCCTGAATACCCACGGTAGCTGTTGTTCATTACTAATATTTTCACTCATAGTTTCACTTATAAATACACCAGTGAAGGTGGCAGTACCAAGCTGGCAATCAGAATAAAGGCAATATGCAAGAGAAAAAAAACAGCACTGCTAAATGCAAAAGCAACCTGTAACTTTAACACAACATTTACTCTTAATTCTGATGTTTCATTTCTAACACACCAGGATCTTCATTTTTGAGCACTTATATAGTGGGCAATTTCAATTTTTTAAAAAATAATTAAGTAGCAACAGAAATGCTACAGATTTTTCCTTAGTGGAAGGCTTACTGCCTTAGGCTGTAGCTTGTCAAACTGGTGTTTGCACTGCCCTTGTAGTTGAAAGAAAGTGAAGCTGCATTCCTAATAGATGTTTATTACAGCTATTCAGATATTTTCTGATTCAAGACCTGCATTCAAAAAATGCTGATTTGCTTACTTTGAATCATGTTAAATTCATTAATTCTACACCTTGACCAGCTGCTACCCTCATTCAAGAGCTGCACAGTAGCAGAGTTTGGAGGCACCTGGAGTCTCAGCAGCAATCCAACTATCAGCCAAAGCACTGAGTTGTGCTCACTCAGCAGCTCATTCTGCTTGGAAAGAGTAAAATCAAAAGCCTCTATTTAACTTACTCTAAACTGACTATCTTGAGCACTCTGCTTTGCAGGCTTCTAAATTCCTCTCCACCATTCTGAATTTATGCCTCTTTTTCCCAATGTGGCAGAATTTCCTTAAAATGTCAGAATTTCCCCTGGAAACAAGCAGCCCTGGTTTCAGCTGTTTGTGATGATGTAGAAGGCTGACACCTTTCAGTCACAGCTCACCACCCTGCTAGATGCCCTAAGCCACACCAATATGCACATGGCCTCTTGGTGTCAGGAAAAATCTGAACAGGCTGTAAGAAATAAGCTAAAGAAACAAGTGACTTGTTCTCCAAGGAGATTGTGAAATTTAACAGTAGTCACTAGCCCACAAAAAGCAGGGAAGCTAAATCAGTTGCAGATTCAGACTGTTGGTAAAGTTTGTTGGAAATACCTCAACGACCCCAGTCTCCTTTCCCTGGCAAAAGTATTGGCACACGACCTCCTCCAGGATGAACTCCTTCCTATTGCATATCTGCAAATAATAGTTTGTTCCTTTTTCATCCACACCTTTTACATGGGGTAAAATATATTTCCTTACCTTTTGCCCAGACTTCCCAGGAATTCCCTGTGCCCCTCTCTCTCCTGGGCGTCCTGATATACCTATATCTCCCTTAAAAAAGAATAAGTAATTTCATCTGCATACTTCAATACATTCCTAGTTCTGTAAAATGGATCTAACAGTGTGTTAAAATATTAATTAATGATAGAGAATATTTTTTCTCAAATAAAGGTTGTTATTCCCAGAGCCAGTCATTTTTTCTGCTCATAGAATCTAAAATAAGTATATTGGATTTCTTTCCAAGCTTCCTACCTACTTCTTAAATCTTGGTTTTGTGTTAAATAAGTTTACATTGATTCAGTGAGTAAAAACATGATTGAATGCTGTTTGTTATTCCGTGCACAAGAACAATATGATAGGAATGTAATTTACTTGCAAAGTCAAACATCTGGGATTTAAGGAATGGTCAGCCAAAAACGCCTGAATGGAGTTGTTGACTGGAGACTACCGCCTTGCTGGTTGTACCCACACTGGTCTAGGCATTACTTTTAAGACTTGCCACAAAGGGTTGGAACTATCCATAGGATCTAGTCTTGCCAAGTGCTTCTTCCATGATCCTGGGAAAAATCACCAAAGCCAAGATGTCATTGCTATCTTACCTAAGATTTTGGAAGCCCTACTTAAATCATGAAGGACATGGTATATGGTCTTCAAAATGGCAGGTGAAGTCAAAGCTTAAAGTGTTTAACAACCCTTCTAACATGAAGGCAGTATGACCACTGCTGTCACACAGACTGAGTTTGTTTCAAATCATTGCAGTGGAACAGGGGTAGCAACATTTCTAAAAGGCCTTGGAAATCCCTCACCAGGTTAGTAAGGATGGGGGAAAATCTGTTCCAGTTATGGCTGAGGTAATGATTTTAGGAGAGAGGGTGGGAGCTGTACTGTAGCATTTTGAGTTTAAAAGCGAAAACTGTGAAGTTAAGTGAGTATCTGTCACTGAAATTTCTTCTTCTTTTGATCATAGTCAATTTATACCAAAAATATCTTCTACTTAGTTTATCAGCAACTAGTGAAAGAATTAGAAGACACTTTAAGAAGCAGTTAAAAATAAAAATAGGCTCACTTTAAGCCCTTGTACGCCAATTCCTGGAAGTCCTGGTTCTCCTTTTTGCCCAGGTTCACCTGTTTGACCCTAGTAACAAAAAGGCTTTTGTTTAACAGAGGAACATGATTTAGCTTCATTCACTACTTGCACTATTTTCATATAGCACTTGCACTGCTTTACATTACACATAGATGTGTCCTTTCCAACTTGAGATAGTCTATGATTCTATGATTCTAAGTGGTCAAGTTTTCAGCCAAGAAGTTTTCCACTGGAAAGTTCCATTCTTTAAAAAACCCAGTAACTTCTAGGACTGCATCTATTTTATTTGACCTTGCAGTGGGCAGAAAGTCTAAATGACTCATTACAACTTTCTACTTTTTGTTTTAATACATTTGATTTTTTACTTTATACCACTATATCAAAACCTCTTGGGTCACTGAATGAAAAGTGAGTCCAAATAAAGAAGAATCAGAACTTCTGTTTAAGAGAAAGTTTTACCCTCACGATTCTTCCTTCCAGTACTTCTAAAACAGTTAAAGAAATAGGAATTCCATTTTTCCATTTTGCTTTTAAAAATACTTTTTGTAGGAAAACTGTCCTCATGCATAAAATTTCAGCACTACTTATTTCCCCCTACATTAATATCAGACATTGCTGTTGTGACTGCTGCTTGCATGCCAAAGAAATGCCCAGAAGAAAATTATTGTATTTCTCCCTGCTCTTGCTTCAGTGACCAATGTCTTCCTTTTGTAAACCAAGGTGATTACAAAGTACACTTCTGCTTTGCAGTTTATCAGTTCATTCCACTTGTCTCCTTGGTATTCCAGAAATTCCCTTTTTCTCCTCTTACAGTGCTCACCTGACACCGTAAAGCTTGAGGCTTGGGCTTTGACAGCAGCAATTGTTTACCCCACTTTTCTGTTCTCTTCCTACTTTCCCTCCTAACAGTGGTGCACTGTTAGCTACTAAATACACTTAAGCTCTTTTTCTCTCCTAGTGTTTCTATCTTTGCTTTTCGTTCTTTCTCATTATGACCGTGGAAGGCTGAAGTACAAGCTGAAGGCATGGTGGGACTAGCCTTAAGTCTCAAAACCATCACTGTTCTACAGCTAAGTTCTTTGGTAAAATGCTTTACTTGAACATAATGCATATGTGGCACCAAACTCATTTGATATAAACGTCTGAAAAATGCTTTGTTTATACATTTGTGTTCATTTACAACCTAAAATCCACATTCATAAAGGTTAAGCAGAAGCCATATGCTCCATTTGGGGAACACCTTGATAACATGGTTTCCCCTCAAAGATTCAGAAGTGATTTGTTATCTTCAGTTAAGACATGTATTTTCATATCATCAAACACACTCTTGAAAAGCCTGGCAAACAAACATTGCTTGTTTTTTCTTGCTGGTGCAATATTTAAAAAATAATATCTGAATTATTACCTTTGGACCTGGCAGACCAAAACCTTTAGAACCTTTTGGCCCAGGGTTTCCTTGTGGACCCTGTATGCCCTACAAAGCAATATGAATGAGTTAGTGCGTTACACTCTTCCACATCTGAAATTCACCACACATCCATCTTTCAGTTAATAATGATTTAATCTTAACTTTAAAAGAAAACAATTGGCTTGCCTGTCCTCAGGCTTAGTTCTGAGATCTTTCTTTTAATTTCTTGTGTCACTATCTTGTGGATTTCACTGACATATCCAAGTGTAATGACAATTACTGTTTAGGGAGAAAGGAAATCAGAAGTGTCACAGTATCTGCATCTAAGCCCTGATTAATTGTGGTAGTATGGTGGAAGCATAAACTCATAACTTCTTTCCAAAGAAATGAAACACAAAAGATCTTTTGGGACGTTTCAGTTTTTCTGTATCCAACTCTTAAAGGCTGTGTTCAAGCTTCAAAGGGCTTGAAAATTAGTGGTGGATACTTACCCTGTGAAAGTCTTATCTATAATATGTCATCATCCAAGCAATGCATCTGATTTATCTTCTATGCAAATTATTATGCACATTAGACCAAATTTCTGTTTGCTTGATTCTAAAACCATTCAAATCAGTTGGAATCACATTTACAAGCTTTGCCTGAAGACTAGTTTGATACCTTTTAAAATGAAAAATCACTGTGACTTTTTTAATGTCTTCACATAAAAATTAGAGCTCTGATACAGCATAAAGCTAAACCTATATGCAAATGCTCATTACATGTCCAAAATGTAGACTCACCTGGCTTCCTGGACTGCCTATTCCTGGTGGTCCTTCTGGGCCCTGTGGTCCTACTTGGCCTTGTTCACCCTATACAAAAAGTATTCCCAAGAGCTAAATTGCAAAAGCCCATGATAGCTGATTAACAAATTTAACCTAAACATAGAGCAGCAGTCCACAAGCTGTATAATCCTGGAAGTTTGCTGCTTCTATTTGAGTTCAGTGTGTTCGGAATACCTAAAAGTCAGCCTATGGCAACTGATCTAATAAAAATAATACCCCTTCCTACTCTATCTCATTGATAATATTAGATGATCACAGCTGTAATTTTATTATTAGAAGGATCCATATCTTATCTTTACATGGTGAGATTAATTTTAAAGGTTTTCTTTTATGGAAATATACACAGTTTCTTGCACAATACTCAGAAGAAAAACTTGCAAGTGTAAACAGAAGAGCTGGAGAGTATTTTTGAAAAATCTTTGTCATATAATATCGTAATGGTACTGTACAGGATTTGGAAGGAAATAGAGGAATTATGACAGAAGGAATTATGGGAATAGAGGAATATGAGGAGGTCATGTAGGTATTGGAAGTGGCACGGGCCCATGAAGGTGTCAAGGATATGTGACACCAGTCCTTAGGAAAAAAAAATAATAAATTGGTTTCACTTATGCCACAAACACTTACTTATTGAAATGGTCCCAAACACTTACTGTCCTGGCCATTGCTGCATTTTTTCTACGCAGACATGGGAATGCAATGACTCGTTCCTATGTGATAACTAATCTTCCTCTAACTAAGGCCTTGAACAAGAGGATCTCACAGGTGCTCACCAAGCATATTTCTCATAGACAGGTCAAATCAGACCACACCATCTACATTGCTCTGAAGATTATAAAGAGCCACTTGACTGGATGAGTAAATTCAAGTTAAACTTCCCAAATCCACAAAGCATTCCCGCTGACTAAGCTGTCAGCAACTTT
This sequence comes from Hemiprocne comata, assembly GCA_020745705.1. Taxonomy (NCBI): domain Eukaryota; kingdom Metazoa; phylum Chordata; class Aves; order Apodiformes; family Apodidae; genus Hemiprocne; species Hemiprocne comata. The sequence continues at coordinate 27,803,681 of CM036587.1, forward strand.
GGATGGGAGTGCTTTTCTCTCCTCCCACTGAAGCTGAGTGTGGGACAACAAGGAGAGCAGGAGTCATGGGGACAGGAGTGAAGGAAAATGACAGGGAGTAGGATGAGGGATATGGCACTAAATCATGAGAAGGAAGAACGGAATCACTACCTCTGGTCTACAGGACATCTGGGCAAGTTGCAACAACCACTCCCTGGAGATGCACAAGATACAGGTTGGAATCTCTTCAGGCCAAGGGAATTAAAATTGTTCTGGATCCCTCTTTGGGGAACTGGACACCTAAAAGCTAACAAGTTTCAAAAGCCAGAGTGCTCTTTTGCCTGTTCCAAGTCCATTAGACTTCATGACTCAAAGAGTTTTTTACATGCTTTTAAAAAGTTAAATAAAATTTAAAATATTGTATTTACAATATTTCTGAAATAAATTTAGGAGGAAAAAAGTCCATTTCTTCCCTCATACTCCTAGCTGCATAGAATACAGTCCTTAGTGCTCTCAAAATTAACAGGCTCAGGTACTTGAATAGGTAAGTGCAGCCTATGGAGCTGCATGGAACAGTGTAACATAGTTCCTCAGATTCCAGGAAAAATATACCTTTGTATTGTCATGATATCATGTGAATAATTAATCATTACTTTAATTAAATATAATTAACTATAGATGCGATTAGAAAAGTACTCTGTGCCTCACCTTGTCACCTTTGATTTGTTGACCTGGCAGTCCATGAGAACCAGCTACACCTTTAGAGCCTTTTTCACCCTAGAAATACATGACAGCTTTGTAACTCTATTTGGGAATTTATAAAGGACACCATCCTAGACAAATTGGTCATTGCAATGAGGGTAATGAGGAAGAAAGTGTTCCTTCACAAACAAACAAGAAAAATAGTAAATGGACTTATCAGTGCTAGAGAAAAGTGATTCCGTTACAATTCATAATATGCTCCACCTGCGTTCATTGTGTGACTGAACACAAGACTTCAAAAGGAGAACATTAAGTAGTAGGAAGAAGGAAACTATATTTTGAAAATGGAATAATATGTTCATCAGTCAGAGAGAGCAGTTCAGAACCTGGTGCAAGGGCATGAATAATATCTTTTCCATAAAAGGAAGAAAAATCTCCTTTGCCTAGTAATTCAAGCCTTTAGAGAATCTTGAAGCCACTAAAAAAGAGGGATACATTTTGATTGGAAGCCCAGTTGTGATTTAATCATTAATCTTTTTGTTTGTTTGTGCTTATTTTTAAAAAAAGGAATGTTCACATATATTGACCTAGCAAGTGCTCTTAATGAGCTAACTGTCCATAGAGACTCATACAACCCATCTTTTAGTTTCCCAAAATGTTAAGACAGAATTAAAGCAGTTCCTGAACGTATTCTTCCAACACAGAACATAAATAGCTAAGTGGTTTTTCAGAAGGCAATTTATCTCATTAATGCTATGAAAATAAGGTCTCTAATTAAACACATAAATAAGAAAATCACTAACTTACTACTGTCAGAGAGACTGTACAACCTTTTTGTTTTTATCTTGATAGAGTTTATGAAATCAGAGGGATATTCAGAGAGCACAGTGATTCAGAAGACCAAGATACATCAGCCAACATTTTATACCAGTGGAATGATCAGTGATCTTAATTAACCGCCATTTTGGCCCACAATATTATAAAAAGTAATTTCCATAAACCTGCCTTTTGGCCTTGAATTCCCTCTCCTGGTGGACCTTTCTCACCTGGCAGACCATCAGGTCCACGTAGTCCCTGTAAGAAAAGAAAAATACATTCAGAGTGCATCAGCAATTCCATCTCTTATTGACATTCTGTCTAACTTGTTAGTATAGGTTCTGGCAACTCTTATGACACTGGTAAGTAAAAATGCTTCTGTAATAGCTGGCTCAGCCCATGAAATTAAAATGAAGTGCAGCAACCCTTAATTGGAGGATTTAGATTAGAATAAGCTAATATTGAAGTCGTGTGAATTACATAATTAATATCTAACGATTGTACCCTTAAAACTCAAATGAACCTGTAGATTAATTTATTACAAATACATTAACCACTGTGAAATTTATTTTCTATAATTTCATACAATATAATTTTTTCATAATGAAAATAATTAATTTGAACAGAAGTTTCTTCATACAAAATGGCAGGTTAAACATACAAAATCAGAGAAAGCCAATTTTGTTTTAAACAAGTACAGGAATAATTATTTTTGTAATACTTTCTGTTCTTCCACAAAATTTAGCTATCTTTCATTATTTAGAGCTAATAAAGAGTTCTTAAGGATGATATTGATTAAGCAAAAACTTTCAACCACAAAGTGACTTTCAAAGGCACTATTACAATGAATCTAACACCCATCCACATTCAAGACTTCTTAATGTGGGTCAAGATTGTTGACCTCAAGTTCCCCTGCAGCCCACAGGGAGATGGCAGGCTGTTCCCCTGCATTAATGGAGGAACATGGTGGAATGCTCCCTGAAGACACCAGGAGGGGTGAATGTGGAGCTGCAGCCCATGGACTTGGACCTGCAGCTGTGGAGGACCCCGAACCAGGGGAGATGACTGTTCCCAAAGCAGTCTGTGACTCAGTGGGAAGCCCACGCTGGAGCAGCTTGCTCCTGACCTCGTGGGAAGGACTCATGGAGAGGTTAATGAAGGTCTGTCTCCTATGGGAGGGACCCCATGGGGGAGCAGAAGAGAAAGTAAGAAATCCTTCTCCCTGAGGAGGAAGGAGTGGCAGAACCACCAGACTGAATTGACTCTAAACCCCATCCCCTGTCCCCCTGTGCTGCTGGGGGGAAGGAGGGAGAGAAATCAGGAACAAAGTAACGGAGTTATGTATGTAAGCCCTGCTCTTTGTGTTGTCTGTGTCCTGGGTGTATTTGATTGGTGTGAAATGAAATAATTATTTTCCAAGTTGAGTCTGTTCTGCCTGGGATTGTAAATGGTGAGTGAACCCTTCTTATTGTTGTCTCGATCCATAAAAACCTCTGAGATTTTTAATTAAATGCACAGGAAAACTATACATTTTATACATTTCAGGAAGAAAAAGTGAGCACTAACTCAACTCAACATTACAAAAAGCTTGCTAAAGATCTGTAATTCAGAAGTGAAAAATATCATCAGAAGCATATAATTTGAGTCTTTGGTTTTGATGCAATCCAAATTAAACACAGGAGTTGAGAAATATCTCAGCTCTTGGGTTTTCATCTTGTTAAAATTTGCTTTTAGACACTTTTAAAATATTATCCTCAACTCAAACAAGCAGGGATACAGCTATTTATATACAGCTCCATGTTTTTCTGAAAATTGGATACTGCAGTCGTGCTCACATCGATCAAGCAATTTTTAATTTCCCCAAAACTTGTTTGGACATGGCTTTATTCTCCTACTTGGGCAAGTCACTTGCAATTGCTGCTGGCATATCTGAACACACTTCTGCTGCTCCAGACTGCATACGAGGTGGTTTATGGTATCAGTAGCCAATATAGCTGCTGTCAAACAATTATACTTACTAAGACTTATTGTATTTCCACTTCCAATGCATACATCACAGACTTACAGGTAATCCTGGCTCACCAATTCCAGGAGGTCCTGGGAACCCAATTCTACCTTCTTGACCTTGAGCACCCTGGTGAAAACAAGTATTAGAAAGTTCAGTCCTAATTCAACTCGAAGCTTTTGAAAAGCATGATAACATTTACATATACACAACTTAACAATGCCACCAGAAAGGTCTGAAATCAAATGTTTAACATCTTCTGATGTAAAAAAAAAAAGTAAAAATCCAGAAATATTTTAAAGCACCTTTCAATTAATATTTGGAGAACTACATTGCATTCCAGCCCTCATGCCAAGAGCAAAGGGGTGTTATCACTTTGAATATGGGTAACTGCTTAAAAGTGCAGGACCTGGGAGCTGACAGGGATGAGGGTGTACAATCAGGATGAATTTGCTTACAGTACAACTACAATCAGGATGAATTTGCTTACAGTACAACCCAATCATGAAGCAGGAATGCTCAGGTGTGAGGGATCCTCAATGTAGCCTCTATCTAGGCACTCGAATTGCAGCCTGCTTCAGTGGAATGGGGGATTGCATGGGAACTCCAGGACAGCCTAGTTTCTATATCTTCTATTTATGAGGCAATCTTCACAATTCCTCCAGTTTACTGAGCAATATTATGGAAAGAGCCAGTGTTGTTCCTTTTACACAGCAAATTACTAGTGTCTAAGCTTTATATAAACCCTCTGTATGTTTCAGGGTCCAGCCCACTATACAGAAAATATACAGGAGTTCAATGAATGCACAAATTAGAGCAGTAAAAGCAAAAAAAAGTGCAGTTATTTTAGACATGGGCACTTTGCTCCAAAAAATATGGGGAAAAAGGGCAGAAAAGCAGTATCAGAACTTGGTAGGCAAGGTGAGACCTAGTTCTGCTCAATTTAGATTTCTTTTTTGAGCCTGAGCTGTAGTTCTCTGACAAAACTCTCTTAAGTAGTCATGTGTCCCATGTAAATGCTTTTACAGTTTTCCAAAATGAGATTTGGCTGGTCAGAATAGGCAGAGATGATCTTTCCAAATTAGCAAGACTGGACTCTACCTTCTAGTTTTTTGCAATAAAATAAGATGGAGGAATTAAATGCTGGATGAGAGAGAGAATTTTATAAGAACATCTGTTTCCTAGTGAAGAATTAACAAGGCAAATCTGTCACTTAACTGTGTATCACAGTGACTAAGATCTATTTCTATGCCTTAAAGTATGGTTTACCTGTTAGTGCAAGCAGCTGCTACTGCTTGAAAATTATCTAATATATTTACCTCCCATTTCAATGGCATTATTTCTGACTTCTATTACACCAATGGGATCATCATAAAAACTTTGTTTCTGGAAAGGCAGATCTGTTATCTCCATCCTTTGCAAATACAAAAACCTGTCAATATTGTATCAGTTTTTACATTTAGATGGTAAGAATTTGAGTCTGATAAAACAGCAGGTGTGACCTTTCATCCAAAAATTGACTACCCACAGTTAGCACTTTTACAGACATACTTCTAAGAGTTACCTTGGGTCCTGGCTCTCCAATACCAGGGAGTCCTGGAGGACCATAGGGACCTAAAGGGCCTTGCTCTCCCTAAAGGAAAAAAATTAAAATAAACTATTAATGCAAGTTGAACCTTAACCAAATTCTGCCAATGTCTTTCCACAGCCTGACTTAGAGGGCTATAGAAATATGTTGGAAAAATAAAAAACAAACAAACAAAACAAACAAATGAAAAAAACCCCAACAAACCCCTTCATGTGTTAAAGATAACTGTGTAGGTTAGGAGCAGGGTCAATATCCTGGCCCTACAAGTTAATGGGATAGATAATAATGCTATAAAGCCATTATTTCATATGCATCATGAAAGATAAAAAATATATTGTTCCTTTGTCATATATTTCTGCATTACTTTATCCAACATTTTGGTGCTTCCTCAGCTTTTTCTTGCTAGAAAGATGAGCAATTGGAAATTAAGCAGTGTTTATGCTCTAAACACTGCACTCAAGGTTCTTCCCATAGTAAGACCTGCACATCACAAGTGTTGATCCTACTGCTATTTTTGACTGCAACTCCTAACTCTCTTGCATGCTTAGTATGTTTCTAACAAAGCCAACATAGCCACACAATTATTAAAAAAGGCTTTTTATCAAAATATGTTTATTTTCTGGAGAGGTATTCATATTTGGGGGTTGAAATTTTGGATACACTGAGAAATATTATATGCTGAGTTCTGAAACCTTTCAGTGAGATTTTTGCACTTGAGAGGTCAATAGAAGTGTAAAAAATTACTTCAAAGACAGATATTTCTCCAGAAATCAACAAGTTTGCAATCTGCTAAAGAATGAAGCTAAAATGCAGGAATGGGAATATACAGTGAAAGTAAATAACCAGATTATCCTTGAAGCTTAATTTCTGCTGACTATGCACTTGGGAGTGCTACTACTGCAGCTTTAAACCTAGAATAAAGGGGAACTTGATGCCCAGTCTTAAATTAATTCAATTACAGGACAATATGACAATTTGAAGAGCAGCTGAATGAAATGGAATGCTTATTCAAAAATAGCAGATTTTATGCACACCTTCATAATCTAATAAATTAGTATTGCATCAATAGGAGATAAATCTTAAAACGCAGAGAAAAATCAGAGAAAATGGGTATTACTCAGCAGAATCTATGTCCCCACAGCACACTGGCAGGGTATTAGCAACATTTACATTGCTTCAATGTGGATTCTGTGCATGTAGCTGTTGCCAAAATACAGAATATAGCAAAGAAGTTTACTGTATTCCTAGGGAGACCTTATTGTTTGGGTTTCCTAATAATATTTTCATGAAGCCTTTGAATGAGAGTGACAACTCAGTTGATGTGTGTCCAGACTATCATAAATGATTCCATTTTTACTGATATAAAGCCAATTAGAAATTGGCCCTTTTTGTTCATAGCTGTTTTTTTCCCCTTCTATGTTTGTTTTGAAACTGATCAAAAAACATCAACAACAACAAAGTTCCTCAAATGGCCCATCTTCTAGAGTTCCATTTCCTCCATGGGATTAATTTGGTATTGAACAAATTGTCCTTTTAAACTCAGCTAATAAAAAATAATTTTTATTAAGTGTTTCCCATCAGCAGGAAATTTAGGGAAGGCCAAGAACAATACAACCAAAGCTCGCACTTATCTCCTTTTTAATTCTCTTCGCAAACTTTCTGGTTTAAATGTTGTTGTCCCTTAAGGCAACTGTTAACTGAATTTCAAGGCATTTGAGGTTGATTCTGTTTAGAAAAGAAGTAGGGAAAATATTTAAGGAAATGTTTTCTGTGATTTCTTTAGAAAATAATATATACTAAAAGCAACATTTTGAGAAAGGCTTAGTGACTTATAAGCCTCCATTTCATTTCCAATAGTAGTAATTTAGGCTACTGAATTTCATTCACACCAACAGGTCACAAGCATCTAAGCATTAACGGAAGTTCAGCTTCTGATTGTGCATCAGTGTGTAGAAGGGCAGAAGGGTAGAAGGGCAGAAGGGCAGAAGGGCATCAGCATCAGCAAAGCCTCAGTGCTGTAGTTGCACACACCCAGCCCCATGGTGTGCCCCTCTTCCAGGGCAAAATCATCCCCCTGGGAACTATACAGGTAAAACTGTTTATTAAGGTTTCAGTAGGAAGGTTTGCAATCAAATTTCCATGCATAGACATTCCCTCCAGGACAGAGATACTTCTGCCCCTTTTACCCACACTTGTGTTGCAAAGCTGGTCAAGATGCACAAAGCATGGGTTTTGGAAGAATGTTAAACCAAGCACACCAGCCTGATGCACAAGAAGCTATGCCTTTCAGCCTATAAGCTCCCTTACCCCACCAGCAACTCTTACTTCCACAGCCCTCCACTGGACAAGCAGTATTAACAGATACTGCCCCATGTAGCTTCAGGGCCTGGAGACAGTCTAGTTAGGGACTGACTTCTCCACTTCAAGGAAGAGGTGCCTCAGTGAGAAAGAAATAGGCAGAGGCTGCTGTAAGGCCAGCCAGTATGCTAAAAATAAGCTGTTCAAATTCACAGTCCTTATTTCTTTCATGGAGAAGGCAGCCTGGGATCTCTGTTGTGCCATGATGGATTAGCACACTCCACAGAGTGAATGTAAAAGATAGGCAAAGTTGAAAATATATATTAAAAAATCTAACAGATTAAAAAAAATAGAATGCAGCAGCATTCAGTACCTATGTGTAAGCAGGCTACTCTGGACACAGCAAATGCCACAAAGTACATTGGCTGCATTTGTCCAAACTAAACCTCTGAAATGGTGTAGGAACTTGTTCCATTCTGAAAAACGATGTTGGATAAATACAGGCTCATCTCTCAGCTGAAACAATAAACAAAACCCCTTTGTCATGTTTGCAAAGCGTCTTCCAAATCTTTTGTCCTGTGATCCAAACGGAAATTGTGTTTCATATCCACTTCTGACAGCCCCTGACAGAACTTCCCAAGCACAGTAACTCTGAGGGATGCTTCCCACTGCAAATCACTCGCTCCTTCCCAAGTTCACCCACATGACAAAGCTATGCTAATATATGTGTTGCCTTGCATGCAGATGGGAGTTCTACTGAAGTTAATGTTTTTCCAAAAGCTCTTATTTTAACCACGATCAAAACATTACACAGTTTTCTTTCCAATGTCTGCTGTCATGTAATCTGCCTCACAGCAGCTGCACTAGGTACCGGTGTAGGCAGTGTAAACAGCCCTTTTGATAATAAGCATTCAGGGTAGTATGAAAATTTTGTTCTGTTGTGTGCTTTCTTACTGATAACAGGGGATGCCTGAACATTAATGGAGAAACAAACCCCACCTTCTACCAGACAACATGCAAAACTTGGAAACTTAACATTTTCAATCTGTTTTAAAGATTTTATATTTCAAACTTCACACAGCTATTAGGAAGGCTGTCTTTTATCTCCTATGGTATTGGTGCTACAGGTAATGTGGAATTCATTAAAACCATAAAGTGATGGCAATAACATAATAATTATCTTTACACATAGACAGAAATGTTGGCTTTTCAAAGTAGCTTCTTTGTAATAATTTTATTTGTCTAACACTCAGGTAAAATTCTTTTTCCTCTCCCTATTGGGATTTCCCTTCAGGTGGCAGCTAATCCCACCTAGAGCAATAGGAAGGAAAATTAGAATTGATCTGAGCTCAGTATTTTTACATATTAAAAGTATAATTTTAAATAATTTAAATATAAATATATTGTTTTATTCAAATAATTTCTTTACTTCTAAGAAAGCACATACATAATGTAAAGAACAAAAAGGCTCTCTATCTCAGTCTATAATGAGATAATAATGATTAAGCTATAGTAAAAAATAATCTTTAAAGTAAACATTGCCAACAATGCAAGTAGATACAGATATTTTAACAGATATTATTGATATTTTGTATTTCTAAGCCAGCTGAGGTACCTAGGAACTATATTTCTTTACAGGGAAACTGGATTTTTCAGTCTTCTGGAAAAGCTGTAACTTGCCACATAAGTAAGGAAAGAATTTAAAAGTCATCAGAGAAGCAGAAGCATCCCTTAACAGTTGATTCTGGGATTTTCAGGGAAAAGCAGTGGCTTTTAACTATGTGCTGGTTTCAGTCAATTCAGTCTTTCCATGAATATGTATCATGGTTTCCAGAAATGTGTACTTTGTTTCCCGTAGCGGGCCTCAGAGTCTAAGCACACAAACCCAATTATCAGTTCTGAAATGATAACCACAAACACCCCCTGTTCATCCCTCCTTTATGTGTGGAACACAGGTCATGCCCACCTCCTGATTTTATGCCCCAGTTTTATAATCTGTAACCACACCACCCTATTTGTCATTGGCCATTGAGATTTGTGAATAGTCACGATTATTCCCCGCACTAACAAACATGTTTTCAAAAGTACCTTGAATATAAACATTCTTACGGAACCTTATTGGTGCTATTCTACAGAACATGTTGTTGGGCTTTTTAAAAAAATAAATATTACTTAAGCATTTTTAAGAAATTAATGAAACAGACAAAATAATTCCTGCCATTTTGAGAAAACTAATAGACATACATATATATGTTGAAAATTCCTTTTTTATCTAACACTAAGAATACTAAGGGAAAGTGGATGTGCATATTTTACACTGTTGACCACAATGAGATAGTTCAGCTTTGCAAAAATGTAAGCAGCAGAACCTTAGGGCTGAGAAGTTTTCTTGACCAAAATAAAGGGCATTATATTAATTCTTAGAACTCTGTTTCTCAGAAAAATCATGATGATTTCATTTCCTTTTTAGAGAGAAAACGAAGACACATAAAGTCCTTTTGTGCCAGAATATTTGCATTTTTCCTGTTTTTTATTGCCTTTGAAGGGCAAAGCTGTCTTCTAAGGAGAACATAACCATGTAATATATGTGGTAATAAATAAATACAACAAAAACGAATGCAGTAGCCAGTTAGGATGCTATTTTACTGTATTAACCAATGCAGTTAAGAGATATTTAGAACCTCAGCATGAAAATGACAGAAAACAGGTTACTGGGAATATTGGAAGACAGATGAAATTCTCATTGGATAAGGTTTCTGGACACTGCTGCTTATGACAGCATATACTACACTTAGAGAACAAGTAAATATTTTGCTTCTACTGACAGAGAATACTGACTTTATGTCCTGTGTCCCCTTTTGAAAGCCTATGGCTTCCTGGTATAACTGCAATGTGATCTCTGAGAAGCAAACCAAACAAAAGCAACCGTGTTATTAACCAGCCATCTAGCCCATTTCTGGCCACCTAGGCAGGATGTGGGATATTACTGGAGCACAACCAAGACTGCATGGCTTTTCTCTTTGCCAAATTTCTGTTTCTGGTACTTTTAGTCTTTCTCTAAGTGAGATAGTGTCCTCTGGGTTTTTGGAAATGGTTGCATCAGTCAGCAAAATCATATTGTGGGTCATCCTTGCATTCTTAGTAAGACAAGGAACACAAAATCAGAGTTCCTTGCTCCTTTAAGCTGCAGTTTAGCAAGAGCTGAGTGTCTCTACCTTAGATCCAAGTTTATAAATTGATGTTCTACAAATTCAATTAATTGTGTGTGATAACTTAAAATAACTACATTTTTTTTCCTATGGGTTTTTGTAATTTATATCTTTTAAAGCTGACTGAGGTATATGGTACGCTTTGAGTCAAGTTTTTGTTTTATTGTTACAGTGCAGATGAAGCTGAAGAATGCCTTCAAGGGAAGCAAACCTCTAAGAAAATACAAAGCATAGCTGTGAATGGTACTTTTTCTTGGTATTTTAAGTTAGTGAGACAGAGAAAATAACACAGAATTTGGTTTAACAATATATTTTTTCCTCTGTAATTTTAACATCTTACTATTGAAGCATTGCCAAAAGCAATAGAAAGTGAGTAAAATAGAGAAAAAAAACCCACAGAATAATCTTGGTCCTTTGCCCAGGACATGGCTGGGGAACAGGACGAGGATGACTGCTTCAGAAGGCAGGAGATACATGGTGAAAGCACCCAGTTCCCAATTCCTATCATGTTTAAGCAAAATGTCCTGTTACTCTCAAATGTTTTTCTCTTAAAGTTATTATGTTTTACACTGTGTTGTAGGTTTACTGTTAAAATTCAAGTTCAGCCTTTGGTTAAATGGAAATATATTTATTCAGGTAAATTAATAATAAGATTAATTAACATGTGTTTTTATATTTATAGAAGCAGAGTTCACATTTGTCATTTTAACCGTCTCAGCCTCTTTGTAGAGAAGGTTTGGATATATGGTAATAAAACTATTTAGATGCTTTTGAGATGTTATAACTGCAGAAATGCAAATAGATAAAACTTTTCTTAAGTTTGCCTAATACCAAAAACTGGTTTTAGCTAATGCCATGATGAGCTGCATTCTGTGGAGGATATAGAATGTTTGACATATACTTGACTTGAAAAGAGGGTGAAAGCAAAGTATTAAAGTTTGCTTGTATATTAAAGCTGTTAGTAAAGATAAGGACTGACTGTGAAGGGCACCAGAAAGACTTTAAGAGGTTAACAATGTGATTCAGCTCCATATCATCACTCTTCAACTTAGATGTCTACATGGAAACAGGTCGCCTGAGTTCCTGTTGTAGTCAGTGGAAAGTTGGTCAATGCAGGCAGTGGGACTTGGAGACAGATTCCACTCATTACTGGCAATACGACAAGGCAATATCATGACAAGGGATGGAAGTAGAATATTGTGCAGCCATTGAGACTCACACTGATAGATAGGCCAGCAGCTCAAGAGAGAATAAGAAAATGTATATGAATAACAGAATAAGTAAGGTACGAAAAGTTCTTTTAAGTAATTTTTTAGACAATGTTTCTGGACTCCATGCTACCTTGCTTCAGACAAGTCAAATTAACTTAGTTGAAGTCACAATGCCATCAACCCTCTCCTGCTGGTGGCTGCCATAGCCAGTGACAGCCAGGCAGCACACAGATGACACTGTCCCCAGCTGTGCCTGCTGCTGGCACTGCAAAGCGAGCAAACAGGCACGGCACTGCCTTACAGAGGTGTGGGATGGACTGAGCTGAACAGACACATGAGTGAACTGCAGACTTCACAAATGAGACCTAAAGCATCCGCAGGCTGAGCTTGATCAGGAGTTTAGAATTTGAGGAACTGAATCTCCTCTTTCAAACCTCAACATGGCCCAGAGGCCCATTAACAATGAATGCAAGTGTTGAGCGGTGGTGTTCTGCCTTATGTCACATGCAGTGCCCTGCAACTGCCTTTAGCTCTGCTGCACTGGGGGAAGTCACTTGTTTCTGCTCAAAAAGCAGAAAGTATTAGCACGGAAAGGCCACGGGGATAAGGAAGAGCACTAAGAACAGACTTACTTATTTTATCCAAGGCAGATAAAAATAACTGCCACTTTTCAGAGATATTGCATTATGTGTCATGGAAACTAATTTTAAAAGAGCAATTGAATAATCCTTCTGTAAGGACAAAAGATATTGGAAAGACTGCTATGTGTCTGAACCAAAAAAGGCCTTGACCTTTACTAGCTAAATGGGTGTTTATTAAGCTGTAAACAACCACTGATTATTTGTACTGATCATTAACTAATTTTTCACTCATCTCAAATAAGCTCTGAAATGCCAAAGGTTAGCTTTGGCACCAGGTACAGACAAGAGATAACCTCTAAACATACATATGCTTCTGCTGTACTCTTTAAGTGTAATTCCCTAAGTGTATTAATCAAAATTATCTGGCAATATTTTTATTATAATAGATGTCTGAGCCTGAAAAAAACCTTGACTACACAATTCAAACAGCAGGTTGCAGAGTTGGAAGCTGAAAAAAGAGGGAATTTTCTTCCTTGTACATACTGTAAATCTGCAGCTAAGTATAACAAGGACCATAAATATTATATCCAGTTAGATCAGTTATAGAGAGAGCAGCATGTATTTTACAGACATGGAAGTATGTGAAGAGATGGACAGGAGGACAAACAACATTCAACAAATGCCGTTTAGTGTATAATTAAAGTAACTGGTAGTACTATCTTGGACTCATCAGTGTGAAATGACAGATAAAAAAATTACTGTTATTTGCTGTGCTGAAGTTAAAGAGAAGCATGACTTTTCCACCACATGTATGAATAGCTTCTTTCAGACCCATCATCCTCTTTCTTTCCCCACTTTTCCACTTCTGAAATATTCTGTAGCAGTTTTTCTAATCAAGCATTTTGTTGAGAACATGAAGAAATAAGAAGTATGAAAAAGCATTTGTCAGGAAGAGGAAAATCATGATGGATGCCAGTGTTCCAAACTTTTAACCATAAACATTTCCCATATCTACATTTATTTCTGTGAATCTTCAAACAAAATTGTTGCCTAAGAAACAAAACATGACTGTTTAAATATTGCATCTTTGGCAAATCACTTCATGTGACTTTAGGTGCCTTGTGTAACTTAGATACAGCATTGTATTAACCAGACTAGCAGCAATCCTGTGGTAGGAAGTCTTTGTCATTAGACACTACATTTTCAAACTGATACATGAAAGATCTTTCTGTACTGAGCAAAGGTTTCCCATGAGTCTCCATCCCTGCAGGCATTCAAAACCTGCCCAGGCATGTTCCTGTGCTCTAGGTGGTCCTGCTCTAGCAGGGGGGTTGGACTAGATGATCTCCAGAGGTCCCTTCCAACCCCTAGGATTCTGTGATTCTGTGATGAGCAAGACAACAGTATTCACATAAAGTGACATCCCAATGCTTTGCAAAACAGAAGACTGACTAAATTAATTAGATACTTTATCCAACTGATTTTGCTTTGCAAGCTGTAATCATTAACTCTAAATTATCTGTTTAAAAAATAACTAAGGCATTTATCATCCTCAAGTTTTACATCTCTACCAATTTCAAAATTGGTTTGAGTTTTTACAGTATACAAGCAATTAAAAATTACTGTAAAGAGTCAATCTAAATATTTTATAACCACTACCTAGAATTACTTAAAATCTTTAAACACAAGGCATTTTAGTCATAAATATTCTAGGAAAAAACTTCCCAAGTGATGTCAGAAGCTGAGACATGTATTCAAGTGATTTAAAGTCCAACGTAATTGCTCTGGCTCTAGGCAGGCCTTTGGTAGCACCATACAAAATGCTCTTGGAGACCCAGATGGAGAACCAGCTGTATGTGCCAATGTTAGATACAAAGCCTTCATAAAACAATGACAGTATGGTGCACCAAGCAGGAGGTGTTTGCTATGCAAAGGACACCACTAACAAAAATCTACCAAGGAAAAAGGACAGTAGAGTATAAAGATTCTACACAGAGTTTCTGCATCCTCACTTTATATATGAATAACATCTACACATACACAAGTACATCTTACCTTGCTTCCTTGAATGCCTTTAGGGCCTGGCTCACCTGGAGGTCCACTGATACCCTACATGAAAGTCAAAGTATAGAATGAGTTGCCTTTGAAGATGCATATATTTTCTTTTGAATTTGGCCTGAACAGGGTACAGTGAAATGTAGCACAATGCTAAGCTCTAAAGGACAAGAGATTTCTGTGTCATATCCTGCAAACTGCCCAACACATTGAATATTGTTAATATCTTACTACTCCATGTGAAATGCATCTGTTTTATCTGAAGCTTTTGATTCCTTTCTCCTCCTGTTCCTGACTTTGCCGTATTTTCAAATTCTCTCCTCTGCCCAAGCAAATACAATAAGCTGTCATGTCCTATTTAGCTCCATTTGGAAGAAATCACCTCCCCTAGCTGTCTTTCTAACAATGAGCTGAGATTAGTTTTAATTCCCTGACATTACTACAACCCTCATGTCCACTCCCACAAGGAAATAGTTAATGACTCTGTCTTGGTTTGAGCCAGGATAGAACCAATTTGGAAGAGACAGAGCAGGTAAAGTACTCTGTCTGGAATGGTGACATTTGAGGAGGTCCCTTCACCAATACAGTGGCTGATACAAGAGCTAGGAAAAACGCAGGTCTGGTAAGTATGAAGAGCAATAAGATCACAGGATGAATAGATTACACCCAAATCTGCTGTTAAAGCTTTAACTCTTACTAGAACCCTCCAGTTCACTGGCTTGTAATTAGTGAACATCCCACTGGCACCTGCTGGGCTGCCCAGTTGGGTCAGACTGGTCAACGTTTTTGCAACTGCCACTGACAGAGCTGATAATCAAAATGAAGTGGAAGCCTCACAAATTTTTTTAAGTGACTGGAGAAAAAATATATATTGAGTTATCAAAAGAATATTATCACAAAATTATAGTTTATTGTCGTAAAAGTGCTGAGTCAAATATGGATTTGGGAAAAAAACTAGACAAAATCTAAACTTATGGGTTTCATTGCTGACACAAAAATGTGCTCATAGTGTCTTCATTCCTTTTCTTAAATATAAGAAACTACAAGAAACACATGACCATCCAAAAAGAAAGAAAATCAATCTTTTTTAGCTAACATCATCAATAGTTAAAGTAAATCCTCCAAAACCTTGCATTTTGGCTCACAAACAGATATGAAAATTTTTTAATATCTATGATTTTGTATCTCCCATGGATTTCCAGTCAGAAAAAAATATTTAGCATTCTCTCCTTTTCTTTTGCAGCTTTTGCACAATGCACGTAAAAATGCTATCACACACTTCAGTAACAGTTACACAGACCACAGATCAAATGTTGGGGGGAGAAACAGTGAATGAAATTAATATAGTAGGTGTTTCAAATTATCCTCAAATTGTAACTCTACAAACTAGGGGATAACAGTCTCATTAGAGTACAGTGATGTCCCAATTGCTACGTTGTGCAAAGCCTCACAGTTATATGGCCTTACTCCTTGGTTTATGCATTTTAACTGAGTACTATTTCCTGAAAGGAATCTTGCAGTTTAGTTTGTTTCAAAAGAAGCAAACCCCACTTTACGCTCTTTATTTGTCTTATAAAGAAACAAAATATTTGTTAAAATTCTCAGTACTTCAAAAGCATTTCCAAATGAGACTTTGAAAAACCACATTTTTATAAGCTGTTCTTCCTTAAGAAAAAATAATGATCATGATGTGAGATGGACAATTGTTCCAGCAGTAAAATAGCAATGTGCTTGAGGAAGGGTGTGCTAATATAGAAATACACAATATAACCTATTAATATAAATACATTAGATAAATCATTCTCAAGCTCATAACATGCTATCTTCCTTTTGGTCTTTAAGCGGGTTGTAGTTCCCATGGTAATTACTTAGTTCTCATAACTCAGAATTACAATAAAGCCTTGTAACCATTGATTAGTCCTCTTTTATAGTGGTATAATCATCTGTTTCTGTCCTCCAGCAGCCAGGATTTTTTTTAATGAACTTTCAAACCTAAACTGAATGTAGATCATCTTATTATATGATGATATATAACATTAAGCTCAAAACTCGGATAATGTAGGAGTAATTGCAGTGATGCTGTATAAGAAGGGAAAAATCTATTTTGCCTTAAAATAATCAGGTTATGTCATTGTATGAGAATTTAGAAATGGCTTGACTTGCAACAGCAGCAGGTGTGCAAAACTGAACATATACTGCATGTTGAGTTGAATTTTTGCAGAAAAACGCTGGTGATTTCATCAATTCCCATTGAAATTGGCCAAAAATCTCTTAGACTACATGTATTTCTGTTCTTTAATAAGCAACAATAAATGTCATATTTTGGAGCACTGATCACATCTTTATTAATTGCTTACCCAGTGGAATTACTGGAGCAAAAAATAGTAAATTAATAAATTTGTAGCATTATTGCCAAGCAAAAGGAAAGCAGAAAAACGTAATTTAAAGCATTGAAAGTGGCATTCATGACTAAATGTTCAGATCTTAATACCATGTAATAAATTTCTATTACCCTATTACACCAGCATTATGTTTTCTTTCATATAACCCAGAAACAAGCTCAGTACAGGAACGGGCAAATGTAGGTCATCATCATTCCACAGCACTTACGGATCTGCTAGGGGACTGAGATCTCTTCTCAGATCTCTACTTCTTGAGATCTCTACTTCTTGAGATCTCTACTTCACATGGCAACTTTTTTTTGTATATCTAGTACCAATTTTTAAATACTAGGATGTGTGAAACACAAAGACAGGAATAAACCTTTTCAGCAACTGCAAAGCAAAACAGGATGATCTGGATTTCTGCACAGATAACAAATGAATGATCACTGATCTGAAAGCAGTAACAATCTCTGCTCCTAGTAACATTGCAACATTCTCTGACTTGTTTCTTAGGTTTTTAAACAACTACTGCAAATTTTAATCTCTCCAACTAATTTTAGTCTCTCTGGCTGTCTTACATTTCAGGAAGACTGTGTGCAACTTTCCAAGATAGAGGTGGATGCTGTCATTTAATATCAGAGGAATTTAGCAAGTAGGGGTATGATAGGGCAGGATTATACTCCAAGGGTAAAAGGAGAGCTCTGCATTTTGAGAGCCCAAGTGGGCCACACACCTCTGAGTAGCTTTAAGCAGCAGCAGCCAAGACTTTTTTCTTTGAAAATTATTTCCAAAAGGTAAAGATTTGCCAGACTCTGCTGTTGTTATGCCTCATGCACCAAATGTGCTGCTCTCCACAGAATTGACAGGTTGAGTGTAGAAGAAACTTACAGAACACAATATGGTTTTCTTTTCATTTGCTAGTTTTTAGTTCGCTTACCTGAGGTCCCCGAGGTCCCCTAGGGCCAAAAGGACCTTCCAAACCCTGAGGAAAAACAAGATTAAGTTGTCAGATTAACAGGAAATTAATAGGAAAATTAATAGGAAATCCCAATTACCTGCAAACTGTACATTTAGAGACTCATATCTCTGTTGAAGCATTTTCTAGGGATTTTATTATCTCTCCAGAGTACTGCTGTTCTCATTCTGTATTCAGTAATGGCCTGTTACATTCCATCCTCAATATTTCCTTGAAATACTTTTCATATATAAACAAACACTATGGGTGGTTACTTAACATCTTAGCTATTTGATTAACTAGTTGTCATTTGCTACAGGTCTTTAAATTCAATTTCTAGAAGCGTATTAGATACAGAGTTCTTAAAAAAATTCTGCAGTGCTTATACCTGAGTAACTTCAAGTAATTTTGTCTCACTAACTCAAACTGCTGATCAGTAGCATGGCAGGATCACTCTTAACAGTTCAAAAAAAGACATTAAAAATGCATCTAAAAAAAGTAAACTGCCGTATTTTGAAAATTGCATTAGCTGTCAGTTCTCAATAGAATGAGTTTTTACCACCAGTGTTAAATAGTTCACATATCTTTCTGCTGCCCTGTTTTTTTCTTCAGTCACCAGAATCATATTGTATGGGACTTCACTTCCAGTTGTCTCAATACTCAGTTATAATTTACTTCTAAAGCAAAAATAGCTCTTAGCAAATAGTTTATTGGTCTTTTCTTTCTCTTTGTTCTCTTTTAATTAGCAACATCTCTACAGAGAGAGGCACTGGCAGACTGCTGCATTTTTGCAGACATGTCACATTTTGAAGCTCTAATAGCCTTGACAAATTTAGCAGTGATACCTACTAAGCCACACCCCATTGACTGTCTTTTCCTAGAGATTCAGATTTACAATTTTTCAACAATCCTCTACTCGCTGGCATTTGCTCACAGGCCAAGGATTAGCCACTAGAGATAACCAGCCACCAGAGGTAACCAGCCACCACAGCAGATAACCCCTCTCAGTTCTAGCCCACTTACAAAAGTACACAAGCAATGGATGGCACAAACAGCAATATGTTGATTTGATGAAGACAGGCTGAGAGACTTGGGGTTGTTCAGCCTGGAGAAGAGTCTCTGGGGACACCATATAGCTGCCTTCCAGTACCTGAAGGGGCCTACAGGAAAGCTGGGGAGAGACTTTTTACAAGGGTGTGTAGCTAGAGGACAAGGGGTAATAGATTAAAACTGGAAGAAGGGAGATTTAGGTAAGACATCAGGAAGAAATTATTTAGTGTGAGGGTGGTGAGGCAATGGAACAGGATGCCCAGGGAAGTTGTGGATGCCCCCTCCCTGGAAGTGTTCAAGGCCAGGTTGGAAGAGGCCCTGAGCAACCTGGTCTAGTAGGAGGTGCCCCTGCCCATGCAGGGGAGTTGAAACTAGATGATCTTTAATGGTCCCTTCCAACCCAAACCATTCTATGGTATGATTATAGCTACCTCTGTAGAATATGCACATATGACTGGAGTTAGGTTTTATTTCAAAGCTGAACACAAACTGTCTGAATTTTAGCCTGAACAGCTTTAGAAGAAACTCAAAATCGTGGCATCAAAACCTCTGCTGGTCTCAGTCTGATTAGTGAGACTGGAAAGCAGTGGGGGGAAAATGTAACAGTTTCAAATCAGACAACAATACTGACAATTATGCTTCAATATCCAACACTGCAAAAAAAACCAAAACACCTTGAAATACTGAATATACTTCTCATACATTTGGCCATGTATATTCTGTTTCTGATGGCTTTGTCCAGCAAAACTTAATTTTTTAAAAAAATTGTTCTATCCACATTTATAAATGTGAAGCTGAGAATTCTGGAAGTCACTAGTTTTCATTTATTCACTAAGTTCTTGAAGTCCACAATCCATTATAATCTCTGATCCCCTGCAGATGTCAAACTTTTTTTTTCATCCCTATCCTCAATAAAAATAAAGCAAGTAAATTTCCAGCAGCCCTGGCATATGTTTTCTGCATCCTGACTTCTTGGCTGCTTCAATTATGTTCTTTGCCAGCTTCTGAACAGATTCTTTTTATCTTAGTAGACATTTCACATAACCTTGTGCTATTTCTCACATATTGCCTGGATAAAGAAGTGATGATCTTTCTTTATTCCTCTGAGAGATGCAACTCTTTCTCCTTTTTCATTGATAGTCCAGCCTTCTCTTGCTGCCATTTTTAACCCCGGATATTCCCAACCTTTAGATTTTTATTAAACTATAATGCCCTTTTCTCTTTGAGACAAATACTACTGCTTTGAATATTTCCTCATTCCTATCTGAAATTCACCATCAAATAAAGGGTTCCAGGAACCACAAACTTTTCACTTTTGTCTTTGATAAAGGTAAGCATAGTATGGATTTTAAAACTGAAGAAATGTGCTTTAATAGAATGATAAATTGCAATCTAGTTGGTAGTAATTAACTAATGATAAAACAGTGGCTTGCGGTACTCATACAAACGTGTTTAGATGAACTCAAGATACAGTATTATCTCACTTAGGAGTACATTATCCTTCCATTCTTCAGCGTGTAAAAAACAGGTAAAAATCTATATTCAGTTGTATCACTTCTGCAATTCAGGTTAAAAGAAGAGGACTAGATAGAAGTGTGGATGCATAGAAGCACAGATGGGCTGGTAGACTTGACTGAAAGTTTTTCAGGTTGCGCAAGAATGAGTTTCTATTATAATATAACTTTATACATTTGAATTAAAATTAACATTTTAAGGAAAAAAATCTCGTGAACTTTGTAACATGCTCACAGTCCTTTGTAAGCAGGGCTTGGCATTGGTTAGGACAGGTTTCATTTTAGGTAAGTGACTACATTTCTTCTGCACAATGGAAAAAAATAATATGGTGAACCGTGGGTTTGGTTTCTACAAATTGTATTTCTACTATAAACGTCTCTCTGCTATCAGGGAATTATAAGATGTCCCAAATTTAAAATAATCTTTGAAAGCTATGTATATGAACATGATTTTCTTCATCAATGTGAAGCAGTTGAATAAAAATCATACTTACTCTTTCCCCTTTTATTCCTGGAGTACCACATTCTCCTCTTTCACCCTTTATAAGAAAGCAAAAGGTTAACAGCTAAACAAGATGTTCTGATTCATTACATGCATTAAAGACTATGGAAGCCGTTCAGTATTACAAGAGGTTTAGAAGATTGTGAGGACCTGAAAGTGGCACCATTAGATATGGTCTGTAGAAAATACGGTCTGCTGTAAGAGGATTGTAAGAGGATAATATATTTAATATCTCATAAGTTTTGCTGTATTTTTCCACCTCACTACACTGCCTCCAGAGATCCTCTCTATGTTCTGATTTCATTACTGTGATGTCTGAGATTTTCCTGAATAACAATTGTGAGATTATACAAATGGAATGAAGAAAGGGAATTACTAATGTGTTCCACTGATGATTTAACATATCAATAGACATACGAGTCTCCTTTTCCCATTTCCATCAAATGTTTCCATCAAATGTTTCCATAGAACGACTGAAACATATTTCTAATTAATACAAAGATTCAGAGAGGCACTGCTTTTATTAACAACAGTTGTAGGGAAATAAGTGTCCAAACCAAGCAAATACAAAATGAGATTATTCCTGTTCCTCTTCTGGTTATGATGGTCCAGTTTGCAAGGTAAATTTCAGCTCTAGAATCTTAGAAGACCTTGAAGTGTATAATTTTTTAAGCTTCCTGGAGAGCCTATCTTGAGATTTTTTTTTAACCCTTGCAAGTTATAATTAGCTTAAAAGTAAACTTCCTTGTGGTAAATTTTTTAAAAGCTAATGATTATCACATCTATTTGTGTTTATAGTAAACAACTTCACATTCTTTCTATTTAACTTCTAGTCCTCTAGTTCAATCCTCAACTTTCTTCTTCCTCATTTGCATAAATTATAAGTTTACTTCTAGGGACTGCACTAGGAGATAATCATGACAAAAAGACAAGACAAGATCTTCTTTCCATTCTTTCACATACACTGTCAGAAAGTGACAATCTCTTTTCAGGCTACTTCTATTCTGTAAAAATCTTACCTTGTCTCCCTTGTAGCCAGGAGGTCCCTATTAGAAAATTAACAACAAAAAAAAAAAAAAAAAAAGGGAAAAAAACTATAAAAAGAGAAAACAAAAGCATAACATACTGCTAATTTAAGTAGCAAAAAAACCAGTAAAGACTAATGTTTCAGAAGTTTAACTGTTCACAACAATAAAATACCTCTCTGGAGTAATTTAACATATAGTTAATTATCTGCAAATGTAGATGTGTATTTTTATCTCAGAACATAAGCTGTAGATACGCCACTCAGTTTGACAGCCTCTTAGTAGATATATATTGCCATTTAAATGAGAGTTTTAAACTGATCTTATGCATGGAATAATGTTAATCTTCCTAATCAACAAGAATTCAAGTTGACAAATATCAGAAGTCAGATGTCATTGCAGAACTATCTAGATGTTTTTAGTGATGACATTTTTAATGCTATCTGTGGGACAAGTCTAATGCAAGTCAGTATAAATTCATATAGTTTCAAAGTTCCTTTTGTCAGTAGCAACCCATCTCTATATTTAAGCACATGGTTAGATTGTTTCTCTCAGCATAGATTCTTCTCTAAACCCGAACTTAGTTTAAGTACTCTAAATAATTGGAAAATAAATAAATGGAAAACACATTTTCAGTTCAGTGGAACAAAACTGTGAACCAGGATCTGGAAGATAATCTGAAAAGACCAGATATGAGCTAGCACTGTAGTAGTCACATACCTCTTGCCCTTTTTCTCCAGGATCTCCTTTTTGAGCATTGCCCTATTGGAAGCAGAGGAATACAACCAAAATATGTATTGCTCTTTTACAGTAAAACCAGGAACACTGTTTAAGGAGTAGAAGTCGCTTTTCCTATTTATGAACATCCACACTTTCTCCTCCTACAATGAAGGAAGTACAATTCCTGAACATTAATGTAGAACACTCAACTTTAGTAATCAGAACATGCTGCTCTGCTCGAGAGATTTGTATACTGTTAGAAAGCTCTGTGGAGGCTAGAGAGCCTTCATCTGGATTCAGACACCTCTGCCATCAGAGAAAAACTGGTACGATAGGCAGTGTTACCTTCGTAGCAGTTTAATGTCAAGTTTTTCTTTCACTTCTAAAGGAGCTAATTATAAACCTCTCATAGCAAAAGTCAATTTTTTAAACCATATTTTAACAGTTTCCCTTTGCTATATTCACTTCAGTTTGAATTCACTATGGTTTGATAAAAACTAGACAGAAATTTGCATTATTTTTTTAAATTCACTTTACCTTGTTTCCTTTTGGTCCTGGCTCACCTTTTTCCCCTCTGTTACCAGCACTGCCCTGAAACAAAAACGAAAATGTTATTGCCGTTGGGAGGATAAAATTTTCCAGTTTCTCTAAGACTCTGTCTTGGGAGTTGGCCAAAATAATTCTGAAATAAGCTTAATTAGAAACCCACACTGGTTCAGGTACAGCACATGTGACACTATTTTCACGCAGCTGAAAAAAAAATCTGGTATTGAAAGGCATCTGTGATTTTTTAAAAATCAATATTCAATGATAAGCACATTTTCTATGGAGCATTTGAAAATCTAACCAGAAAGGTGTCACAGAAAACATACACTGTTCCTCCTCCCCATTTTTCAGTTACCCACCACTATATGATCTCTGCTTAAAAACCCCCCACACCTGTGCACAGACCAGCTTAGTGTTCAGCAGACCCCCCCCAAAAAGTACTGCACCATTATTCCTGTTTGGAGGATCATGAAGGTGGGGACTAGAAAGCTCAGCATATATGTCTATGTATAAAAAATACATATATAATAGGTTATCTAATAATTTTAAGTAAAATAACTTTAAAAAATCTTGGATATTAAATTTTAAATTGAAAACAGAGGCTTTAGCTCCAGATGCACCTTATCCAGAACCAAGGGACTGGATGCTAGGCCCTGCTCCTATAACCTGCTACACATATGGTTGACCAGTTGCTTAGTGCCTAGAGAGAAAGGCAAAAACCTCCATCTGTACCTTGGTTGTCTCTGGGGGAGCTATTAAAGATACAAAAAGGATCAGAAATGTTACACACTGTCAGAAGTCCCACTTCTCTCTTCTTTACCACAGCCAAGAAACAAGTTATCTGTTCAAGTCTCACAAGAGAAAAGAGGGTTGGAGGCAGTTTTAGACTCCTCATATATGCCGTCACCCTCAATCTTTTGATCTTTTATCCCTTACAAAACCAGAAGCTGCTGGTGGAAGTAAAAGATTGACTAGCAGACCTTTCCTTCCTTGTTGCAAGATTCAAGAGTAACTTTTGTATTTGGGCTTCAAAATCACCTACTTATTTAGCCACAGTGTTTTATTACCCAGTAACATAAATGTATTTCCAAGATAGCATGTGATGAGGCACTTCAATGACTGAATACTTACAGAATCACCTTTGTCTCCTTTTACTCCTTTTTCACACCCACAGTTCTTCTGCACACACTAAAAGGTTAATAGAAACATTAAGGTGAACACTTGTCAAATGTATTATTTCAAATTTTAAGCTCTGTTTTTGCCTAGCCACAGACTAAATAATGTAAAAGGGGAATAACAGGAAATAAACAATCTTCTAATATATTTTTCTTATATAATTGATGATAAGCTTCTGTATAGTCAAATCAAAATCAGTTGCTTGCTTTATTTATTAAAAATGACCACAAAACCTGTTACTACAGTAACTAAAAATGCTTAAGGTAGCATATACATCACATATAGTACTGTGAAAACTTACATAAGTTTTGGACGATTTTGATATCGCTATTGTTTTTGAATGAGACCACTAACGAACCTGCATGTGTTGCACTAGTCCTATTTCACTCTGGTAGGAAGAGTTCTGTCTGTCTTACTGTTGATACTACCCACTAATGAACAGATGTTTTAGATTTCTCAGGAGAAGGGATGGGAGAAACAGATGAAAGTTAAAATAAAAGCAACCATGGTCAGAAACAGTACTCAAGGAAGGAAGGTTGATTAATCCTGGTCTATTATTGTATTATAGAAGCAGCAGCCATCAGGAGATCTAAGATGAATAAGAGTAATCAGGACACACAAAAATAAAAAAAAAACCTACCTGCTTCCGAAGCAAGGCATCCTGAAAATAAAAGAAAAATATTACTTTCTTATAGATTTACTTTAAAAGAATACTAATTCAACCATTTTTCGTCTGTAGTTCACAGAATTTCCAAGGTGAATGGTACAGCATGTGACTACCTTAATCACTTCCTCACAGTGGTAAGAGCCCGTCTGTGGAACTACTCTTACGAAAAAGGGTTCTCTGGTAGGAATAGGGAGCTACTTTGTGTGAAACCACAATGACCAGAAAACAAATAAGATTTAATGGGACAGCTAAAGAGACAATATTAAGGAAGAGTGAGAACAAGGGGAATATGAAGTGACTTCCTACTGAAAGGCTTTACTATGGAAGGCTTTACTAATAAACGTATCGGGGAAGGACTCAGTGATTTTATCAGCCTCATGCATCAGAACAAGTTACCTTCTAAAATGTTATCATATGCTCAGAGACAAATACTGTGCACTGGGAAATACCCTGTTCCTTGATCAGTGATCACTGCAGCTGAGCTATTATTGTCCAAGCACACATCTCCTTGGAGAGCAGCTGGGAAGAGGAAGCTCCTGCTGTCTTGATTCCTGACATAGCAGAGACATGCAGCACAAACATACATCTCATGACAGCACCATTCTGTGAGATCTCAGGGAAGAATTTTTCTTTAGTAAATATATACCTTCACAGGTACAAAACATAGACTTGTAACAACATGAACTATTTCAGAAATACTTTTCAATTACTACATCTGTGAGATGTCTAGCCATGTGCTTAGTTGCACAACACAGTATTTTATTATTACATGTTACCAACTAACAAGTTTTTATTTCTGATTTTAAACTTTCCAAATTTTTTTTACCACCTTTAAGAGACTACAAAAATATTACATAAAGTCTGTATGGACTACTTCCTAACTAAAGCTATTGCATCTTCTAAGAATTATTTTCCTCCAAATTGTCCTAAGTTATTATTCGCATAGTCTTCTCATACTTAAAAATATTTTCTAGGATTTTAAACCAAATAAATTCCTAGGCTTCCACTCCAACACTTTGTATATTATTGCTCAAAAGGGAGATAGAGGTCAAGTCCAGCTGACATCTCTCTCACAGCAACACTTTTGTTTACTTTAAATTACAACATTAATTACACAGCATTCCATACCTTTTCTTATGTGTGCCTCATGCTGCACTAGAAGGACAAAAAAGCTAAGTGTCCTTAATTAATAACTACAGTGGCAGACTTACAGTACTTTGGAAATCTCACCCTACTCAAGGAAACAAAAAATTCTATTGGCTTCAGCAGACTTCCTTCGAGTTCATTCTTAAACCCATAGTTACTGACCTGCTCCGCTACCAACAGCTCTTGGAGGTGTCCCACATGATCTCTACAGCCTTCATGAACTTCCAAAGCTGAAGCCAGCTCCAGCCCTGGTTCACCTGCAAATCGCTGCACTCCCTTCAAGACTTACCTATCAAAGTTAAATGAAATCTGCCATGGATAGATGGGTGACAAGATTAACATCAGCAGTACTTACCAGTTCCAATGCTACATCAGCTATCAGGTTCTGATCATCCAGGCATAAGACATGTTTAGAGGATGAATCGCCAGATATCAGATGCAATTTTTCTTCTTGGACTTTTTTCTTTGAAAGCCCAATGGTAAAAAAATGTATTCCAAGACTCCTAGCTGTTGTGGCTATACTCTGAACATTAGGGCTGTTTGGATGATCCTCACCATCAGTCATCAAAAAAGCCACTTTTGTGCTTCTCTTACGACCTTCAGTTTTAAATAGTTGAGTGGCATTGGAAATTGCATAATAGGAGTAGGTGCCATGGCCAATAAAGCCCAGAGACTTGATTTTCTCTTTAAAATCCTGCACATTTTTCCAGGCTGTAAAGGGATGATCAATGCTGACTGTGCTGCTGAACTGCATACTTGCTAGTTTGACATTATACTTCTGAGACTTGACTGGCTTCATCTGGAAAATGCTGTCAGTTAAGTTTTGAACAAAATCCTTCTGTAAATCAAACAACTGATTTTTGGCACTTTCTGAACTGTCCAAGATAAAGACTATATCAATGAGACACATATCACCTGTAATGGAACAAGAAAATTAAATCTATGAATGATGGGGCACACCTGCCCAATAGATTTCAGATAATTCTCTGCAACAATCCCAATCCTCATCATTTCCCCAATGACTCCTCTGTCTTCCTAGTAAAAATTCTAAGGATAAATTTTGCTGTAAGTGCCAAGAAATTGTAGTGAAGTCAAGTAACTAAATTTAAGTTGCTTTAATTCATAACAGTATTAATAAATACAGCCTACAGATAAAAATTTTCACATTAGGGTCTTCAAGGGATCGTTTTAGCATTTTAGTTGATTGTGTATAGAAAATTTTCCACATGCAATTTCAAACTATAAATTGGGCTCCCTATAATTCATCTTAAAAGAGATATGTGTGCCAATGAAAATCATAGAACGACTGGAGTTCATGATTAAGTAAATGTTCCCACAGTATTTTTCAAGCCTGATATTAAAAAAAAAAAAAAATCACATTTCATAAACACCTACAAAAGCTGTCAATTACTAGCCAATTATCCTGAAATAAGACATACAACATGGTCAATCAGAAATTTTAAGGAAATAGTTTTACCTTCATCTTTCTGCATGAGAGAGTAAGAATTCTTTCCTTTCTTTCTGTTTTGTCCATATACTATCTGGTTTGTTGTCACAGCCAGAAGTAAAAAGCAAAAGAAAAAATGATTTTTCCACATAGTGACTTTGATCCCAAATTAGATTACTTTTGCTTCCTGTTAAAAGTAAAAAAACAGCTGAGAATACTTCATTAATAGATGCAAATAAATACAGATACTTTATATACAGAATACACATTTGTGGGAAGCCTAATTCTAGAGACAAAATAAAACAACAATTATAAAAAGTCATTGGGTAGGTAATTTAAGCATAGCAGCCAGTATAATTCCAGTTGCAGTTTACATGTATATTAGAACCTGTTTTGTTAGAGAAGAAATATGGGTAAAAGAAACACAGGGCTCCCTTTTCTTTCTTAAAAATAAGTCAGCTCTATCTTTAGCTTTCATTTGAACATCTAACAAAGATAGGTAAAAGAAATTGTCACTGATGCATATTGCTATGAACATACTTTGTTAATAAAATAATTATACTAAATTAGCAGAAATATAGAAAACACAGAATATAGTTTGTTTCCTAACTGTCAGGAATAAACAAAGATTTGGGTATTTTGGAATGCAGATACCTAGGTCTAAAGCAACAGTATGAACAACCTATTCTTCTAAGAACAAGTGGCTTAGTAATGAAACTCAATACATGAATGTATTAATAATGTACATCGCTGTAACAGAATGTGTGCAATACTTTCCATAAAGGAAATATTATATAATAATGGCAATATACACTAATAAACATTATATTTAAGTCAGCAATTCAACATCTTTTTAGAGAAATCTGAACTCCATCAAAACTAATTTACAAAAAATGCCTAATTAATTTTAAATATCATTAATAACAAACATTATGTGTTAAATTTAAAAAACCATCCTAAATCCTCTTTTGAAGTTAATCAAGCAGTTAGATATACAGAAACCATCAGTGCAGTCCTCTAAAAACAGAAAGGAAATAAATAAGTCTCTTACCTTTGAAGGCATTCAAAAAGCAAATTGTGGATTGTATAAGCTGTCAGTGGAGAAAATATGTCCAGTAGGTCATACTGGAAAATATATTTTGTTTACAGAAATAAAGCAATCTGTAAACACATAGCCTATCCACTTGTAAATGGCCCTACCTTGCATCTAGATCATTTATGGTCTATTATTGCTGTTCAGTTGGCCAAAGTTTAAATGAAGACAACCAGGCACTTAGCCAGGGCTGAGCAGGAGATCAAGCCATTTTATTAAAGGGACAGTGTCAGTTTGGAAGCACGAGTGTTTTCCCATTTTATATAACAGAAATTTTACATTAAAAAACTCACTTCTAGACAATCTGCATCTTACCCATCACTTTGCCAGCCACACTGATTCAGCTTGTCCTTGCTCATGCTGCAGCGCTGGCTAGATCAGAGATGTGAGATTAGTACATGATCATTTGTAGGCTAGAACTGAATTCTGACCCAATGGTTTGTGAATTTGCCACGACCATGAGCATGTCTCAAAAGAGGTAATCCCACTAGGAATTCCAATAATAAAAGACAACTTAAAAAAAAAAGTCTTCTTGAGCTGTTTTCCTCAGAAATTCTTTTTGCTCTTTAAATCCTCTGAGAGGTCAGGCACAGACAGGGCATCTAAAAGCAGGCTGTCATTTAGGTAGCTCTCAGCATGTTGCATGCAAATTATATGTGCTCTAGGTAATGGCAAGCTTCAGAGTAAAATTTGATTGTCATAGTGTTAAGTGAAAAATTGGGGTGAGAAAAAGTGTGGCAATGGTCTCAAGGAATGATGACACGCCCTGAGGGAGTTTTGTGCAGATGCACAGCAGAAGGCCAGTGCCCAGTCTCTGGACAGGTATTGCCTACCAGGCAAGATGCCCCTCAGCACCTTGGTGGCAGGACAGAATGGAGAGCTCCTTTGCATGGTGCTGCAGAAGGGAGAACTCAGGTCCCTGGACTGCTATGTGACTAAACATCAAAATATTCCCTTCATACATAAAAAAAAATTATGAATAATTTTGGCATTTCAAAAACACATAAAAAGATGGTTTTGACCAAAGCAGATTTTTTGGCAGAGGTCCAATCTTTTATCAAAAACATAGGACTGAAAATGTCGAAACAGCTGTTTATTAACCATCCAACTGTACTGAACAGCTTGGAAAACATCTGCTTAAATGCCATGTAAGTTGCACCCTTTAACTGCTCTCAAGACAAATTTTCTAGAACTGAGATCACCTTGCAGCTGAAGTCTGGGACACTAGTTTTAAATGTATACACCAAAAATAGAATAGGTATCTAATTCTACAGGACAGTAATGTTCTCTATTCGTGGCTTTGTGTGTGCTCTTTTTGTTCCAGCACTTGACAGAAGTTTCATGGAGAAACAAATACCTCTCCTTACCCAAAAGACACTTCCAGCATGGCAAGTAGTGGGCAAAGCTTAAGAATTGTTGTCTTACCAAAAAATTATGCAAGTTGAGGCTTTGGATTCTCTGTATGTAATTTCTGCTTTTTTAGTTATGTAGGAAGAGTGCATCTGAACGATGAAAAGGGAAAGGCAGATAATACAAGATTGCTATATAAATATATTTGATATTGCAGATTTAATCAGGCTATTTAGTAGAAACAGAGTGAATACCATGCTTACCAATTGCCATTTATATGTTTCTCTTGACTTTCAAAAAAATGCTAAAGCATCAAGCATAACTCTTTCACAACATGCCTTTTAGAAAGCTGTTACAGCACAACATGGTAGAGTGCAAATACCTGCTCTCAGAATTCCTGATCTCCAAATCAAGAAATTTCATTAATAAGGCTGATCATCTGCTATGATCCAGGTTTTGGGAAAATAGAAAAAACCCACAACAACTATAAAAGGAGTAACATTAATGTTGTTTCATATGCTAAATTAAAAATGCAAAATGGAAAATATTAAAGCTATTTAGTGATGCCCTAAGCCTAAGACAACAAGAAGGCCTTCAGTAAGTACACAAGAGCAGCCTTCTGTGATTATAAATCCACTGAACTACGCCTGAGGCAGTCTATTTACTAGACTTATTTAAACCAAATCTATTAAAATTATTGAGGGATATTTTCCTTACAGCCGACTAAACAAGGTGGGGAAACTTTTCTTCCCTCCTGCGGCATCCTGGGAGACTCTTTTCTAACCTAAGTGAAACTCATGCAGTCAGCCTTTGAGTTCTATGGCTATTTTCTACTGGATTTAAGACAGAGATATTAAGTTTGCACTTTTAATAAGACACAGGAGCCATACAGTGAATGCAGCACCCGGTGGCATCTACCAGCACCATCCTCTGGCACACACATACAAGGCAAATAGAAGTCAGCCCTTACCTGCGTTTCCTCCACTGGCTGCTCAGTCCACATGAACTCATGAACTTGGCAATCAGAGCCCAAGGGTGCAAACCAGACACATCATTTGCTAACTCTAACCAAAAAGGTAGGAAAAGACATGGGTGGCTGGTAGGGCTGGTGGGAGCAGTGAGGACAGGGAAGGAGAATGAAGACGAGGAACTTAAGTAACGTGGGAAGGGAGCAGAAGTACTGCAAAAGAGAACTCCAGGCACTGTAGGAATACCTGGGTGCATTGCAATAAATAGAGTATCAGAGGTTACTGTTGTATGGCTGGGAGTGTAGACAATATAGGATCCAAAGAAATCTAGTGTTAGTTTCATTGTTTACCAAACAACTTGCTGTACTGGTAAGCACACTTCATAAATCTGGATACAAATATTATATTCTGCTTGAAGGAAGTTAAAGCAGTTATGAGCAGGGAGGGAAAGAAGCAATTCACTGAGAACAGTAACATTCTACGATACAGATTACCTTCACATTCTGCAATATGGAAAATTGAAAAGGGAAGGAATGAACTACTTAAACTTCACAAATCAAATTCTCTTTTTTTTTTGGTATAGTTACAGACCCTAATAGCAATGTAGGTGAAAGA
Organism: Hemiprocne comata; assembly: GCA_020745705.1. Classification (NCBI taxonomy): domain Eukaryota; kingdom Metazoa; phylum Chordata; class Aves; order Apodiformes; family Apodidae; genus Hemiprocne; species Hemiprocne comata. The sequence continues at coordinate 27,835,283 of CM036587.1, forward strand.
CATAGGCTAGGATTTCTTCTAAATCTGAGAGTTATTGCAATGTTTGATCTCCCTGGCCACAGACACTGAAGCAAGTGGTGTTTGACTAAACCTTGCCGTTATAAAATGGTGTAGATAATCACACTTTCCTGTCTTTTTTCAATTCCCTTGTAGAAAACTGTAGAGAAGCCATGCCTGCTTTGCTTTAAATCTGGTGTTTAAATAACCACAATGGAATATGCTAACTAGGGGCTTTTAAGTAAGCACAGTACATTTCCTGCTAATTTCATTAACATTTTGATGAAGGGGAAAGAATAGGAGGAAAAAGAACGGGGCATCACTGACGACTGAACATAAAAAAGTCTGACTTCATTCAGCCTAGTAGAAGCATCCTTCATCTGGCCTGAGAGCAAGATCTCCTCTGTTGCTAGACCAAACACTCCCTGAAGTACCTACTTTCTGCTTCTCCAAGGATAGATCCTTTTTTAAAAGTCATTCAGCTAGAAATCACGCCTTCGCAAACACCCATAATCTATTCATGTATTCTGTGAGCCGTATGTAACTTTAATTTATTTAAAGTGTGGGACAACACATACATACTAAGTAACTCAGTGAGGTCTTAGCTCGTAGCAAAGATGGAGATAATGGTAATCTGGTTGCACGGGAGAGCTGTACATCTGCCATGAGATTGTACATAGTACCGTTCCCACACAGAACAGTCAGTCTGTGCATGCTCTGTTAACATGAAACACACTGGGGGAACATGCTGCTCACACTCTTCCCAGTGCAACTGAGGAAGGACTAGCTGTCCCAGCAGCTGCAGCCTGCTCCTGAAAGGCCTCTTTCCTAGAAACCTCTGCATCATTTCCTGTCAGATGATGGATGAGCATATGCCACATCCACTGAGGTTAATTTTCATCATTAAATAAATGTTGCCTCCATTATACAAACTGAGACTAAAGAGTTTCAGTGGAATACAATCTTTCACACTAAGTATCTGCTAATGCTATGTATAAATGATAATTATCAGCAGCATTCAGCATCTATTGGATCAGACACAACAGTGGTTAAGCATTTCACTAGTAACAAATTAGTCACATGGATCTGTTTAAATGGTTATTCATACCCTTATGCATGCTTAGATCAAGACTTGTAAACAGACTATCCCAGAAACAGATTGTCAGAAGAATGCTTTTTCCAGCACTCATCAAGGTTTATCAGCATTATGTGCTAAAACAGAATTAGGTGAATGGATTTCCAGCTGTGTTCAAAGATTGCTCCCTTTTTTTGGACCTGCAAACATGACTCTCATTTGTCAGAGACCAGAAAATGTTAACATTAATTATTTTTAGACATAACAATCTCTGACTGGTCAAATACAGATATAACCTGGTAGTTCTCACAAATATCCAGTGTTCAGATAGCAATGGAGTCAAATTTGGTTGTATTTCTCTGGCTAGAAAATCTGTATATCTGTTATTACATGTTGTGTGTATCTGATCTCTGGAAACAGCCTAAACTCTTCTTCACTGTTTACTTTGGAGGTACAATAAAGATCTTGACAATTCTGTTACAGGATTGTAGATTTACAATTTGAGCTTTATTTTTTCACTAGTCTTTGCAGTACATAGCTTCATAGCTTTACATTCACTTAGAAATCAAGTCTGATGGAAGTAATGACTCCAGATTGACAGCATTGTTTTTAACACTACTTATACTTCTTGTTGTTTAGTACAGCAGTGTTTCAATGGCTGCTCTGAACCATATGCCCTGAAGTGGATGCTCAGTACCTGTATCTAGCTCCCAGGACTATTGAATTTGCCTAAATGCACTCATTACATGGCCATACTAAAGCTCTGGTCTGCAATACAAAGTTTTATCTGTAAAACTCATCTTATGCTGCTATTGAATTTCGAGTTTAAAAGCCTTTAGTTCGTGCATTCATGCTAACTCACCTCTTCTATTGGAAAAAATCACATATCAGCTTTCCTTCCTGGTACAATATCTACCCTCCTTGAATACTTCCTGTTATTCTTCTTGCTGCAACCCAAAAAACTGTAAAGAAGAAATAAAAAGAGAGCTGACAAAGATAAGATAGCTTCTGTATAAAGACAAAGCAAATTGTGATTCTGTAGCTTGGAAAGCCACAACTGAATGCAATGTGGTACAGATCTATAAAAATATGAAAGAGGATGACTATTCTATAGTACATTAATGTAATATGTTAAAGGACTTCTATACTTTGGATCAGTTTTGTCGATGATATTAACTAAAACTGACTGCCCTAAATTTACTTATTTTTTTGCCCAGTATGTTCTTGACTCAGTAATAATGACAAAAGTTACTATAAAGAATGGTAGATTTTTTTCTGGCTAGCAGACATAGCTAAAGGATGCAATTTGAAGCACATACTTTAAACAGTTGGTTTTTTTAAAAACACTGTTCCTTATACTAGTTATAACCTATTTCAGTGCCACTGTTATTCATCCACTATGTTGGTAAAGGCATGATTCTATGCCTTTTGAAAACTGGATTGCAATAAACGTATCAAATGGATCATTTAGTTACTGAATTAAATTTATGTAAAGTATAAAGATATTTATGCTAAATCCTGCCCTCTGGTGTATCTACGAGATAATGCATAATGATAGTTTGTCATACAAGGGTGACTTGTTCAGTAGTTAATCAGGAAGCTGATGGTAAATGAGGCTACTGTCTGGGCAAAACCTTGTCCCATTGTAATAGAAGCTAAAGACTAAGATCCAATGCTTTAAGGAGGGAGGCCGTTTCCTGAAAGAACTGGTTTTAGTCCTTAGTTTCTATCTGATCCTGAGAAACTCAATACCCATTTTGCACATTCCTCACTTTTAAGATACCCTGATTGGGAAGCCAGTACCTGGTATGTGGATCTTCTGAGCACTACAAAGTCAATGAAAGCTGAAAGTGATCGGCAAATGCATCAGCGAGGCAGTATGATCTGCTGAAGTCAGCACAGTTCCAGGTTTCCAGAGAATACAAATGACAATCTGGTTGTATCACTTTGGAACAGATGTAATACTGGCCTTACAAATGTTGCTCAGGTATTTACAACTGTAAGAAAACAGAGAAAGGATTAAAACAGTAACTATTTCAAAACAGACTGACTTTACTTCCTGGCAGTCCTGTACCTGAAATTCCACAATCCCCTTGTTGTCCCTAAGAAAAAATTAGACTTTAGAATTATTTTAATAAAATGCTTGACTTCACTGACAGCTTAAAGCAAAGATGAACAGAGTTGTTATGTGCAGCAATCACACCATCCATTTTGTAGCCATTTTGTGGCTATGAAAAATTATTAAATTGAATAAGTGCTTTGGTCAGGCTCAGCAATAAGGAACCTGATTAGAATACAACATATTCCATCTTCAAATCCTTTACATCACCATTTGTAAAGCCTGTATGCTTCAATTTATTTTTGTAAGCACCTGGTGACCAAGGCTGCTTATCATAACATATGATACAGTTCAAGAGGAGTTCTCTCTATAACAGTGACCTACTGATAGTGACCCAATTGCTGAGTTCCTAAAGATTACCATTCTTACGGAAAAAAATTCTGGTGTTACGAGGAAAAATAGTTTTAAAATGGAAAGAATATTCAAATGAAATCTAAGCCAACTAATTGTTGTACCATTATACCACATTTGTGACTTAAACAAATAAACGCTATGAATATATAACACACGAAATGTAGTTTCTGGGATAATACAAATTCTCCAGTATGTTTAGAGTCAAGAAGAGACAGCCAAAAAACACTAAGACAAATGACGGAAAAAGCCATCCACATGTTTTTAAACTAAAGGCACTGAATAAAGGGAGATTATTGGAAGGATAGAAGAACAATGGTTTATCATACGTTTTATTCTTTAAAAAGTTTTTCAAAGCTATAAAAACACTGGAAATAGAATTAAAAATTATTTACTGTAATTCAAAAGAGAAAGTAGGAAAATATTTCATAAGGAAGCAAAATACTACGTATTTACTTTGTTTTCTGAGAAAAGAAACCGAGGGACAATCACCTCCCTGGTCCTGCTTGCCACACCATTTCTAATACAGGCCAGGATGCCATTGGCCTATTGGCCACCTGTGCACACTGCTGGCTCTTATTCAGCCACCTATCAATCAGAACCCCCAGGTCCCTTTCTGCTGGACAGCTTTCCAGTCACTCTTCCCCAGGCCTGTGGCATTGCATGGGTGTCACAGTTAGACTCAAGACTGGCAATTGTACCAGTGACACTAATGCTCTTGACCCCATCCCACCCAGGTAGGGAAGGAGAGAGAATTAAGAGAGAGAGACTTTCTGGATTGAAAACTAAACTAGACAGCTTTAATTAAATACTAATGATAAAAGAAAATATGTACAATTATATACAAATGTGTTCAGGAATGTGCAAAACCCTCTTGCCTCCCCCCACCCCAGCAACTGCCCCAGCACTCTCCTGAGCTGTGAGCAGTCCCAAAATGTCCCCGAGCGCTCCCAGAGAGAGCGGCAGAGCAGACAGGAGCTGAGAGGAGAGTTATGAGGGTCTGGAATGAACGAGCCTAGGGATCAACAGTGATGGATGGATGGAGTTCTCCCTGGACACCAGTCATGGACGGAAGAGAAGGCAAGAAGAAGCAGGAAGGAAGTTGTCTTCTGTGATCTCTGACCTTACATCAAGCTTATGTAGATATATAGAATGGAACACTTTGGTCAGTTTTGCTGTCCGTCTAGTCCACTCCTCCCTATGGGAGGATTTCTGATACAACTTTTCTGCTCCCTGTAGGATCTGAGGCTGCCTTTTCACTAAGTAGAGCGAAGTGACCTTGAAGTCCTGGTAGTAACATAAACATTCCAGCGCTATCAGTCCACTAGCTGGAAAACTTGCTGCTAGTTAAGAGAGAGCTTACCGAAGGAAAAAAAAAACAAAACAGTAAAAGGAAAATTGGCTTCATCCTGGCTCAAACCAGGACAATGGGGTTGTTGTGGCCCAAGTGCAGGACCCGGCACTTGGCTTTGTTGAACTTCATACAATTGATCTTGGCCCATTGATCCAGTCTGTCCAAGTCTCTCTGTAGAGCCTCCCTACCCTCAGGCAGATCAACACTTCCTCCCAACTTGGTGTTGTCTGCAAACTTACTGAGGGTGCATTCTATCTCCTCATCAAGATCGTTGATAAAGATGTTAAAAAGAAGAGGTCCCAACACTGAGCCCTGAGGAACCCCACTTGTGACCGGCTGCCAGCTGGATTTAACTCCTTTCACCACCACTCTCTGGGCCTGGCCATCCAGTCAGTGTTTTACCCCGTAGAGCTTTTGCCCATCCAAGCCATGAGCAGCCAGTTTTTTCATCAGAAATACACAATGAACTCTCAGAAAACTACGTTAGAGTATTTCTATACCTTATGTTTCACTTACCTGAGGTCCCCAGGTCCTTTAGGGCCAAACGGACCTTCCAGTCCCTACATATAAAAAAAGACAAAAATAAAGTATTTTTGTTCATCAACACTTTTTAGCAATTACTCATAATTTTGTTGGGATTATAAAAAAAATTAAAATTAAAATTAGAACATATTTAATATTAATTATTAAACACTAACTTAATAAAAATTTTAAACAACACACTAATATTCTACACTGAAATACTCGGAAACATCCTCCTTTGTAAAAAACCAAGCCTTCTGTCACCCTTAATAATCCATTTTTGTTCATTAAAGTTTCCGATACTTTATAGATGGCAAATGCTTCTTTCATCATTATCTTACAACTTTCCTAATAAACTTCTATAATCTGTTCCAAGAGATACTATGTACAGTTTTCTTGGTTGCATTTTTTTGTGTTCAGGTGGCCTTCAAAACATGCTGTGAATAGTTTCCAGTTATCTAATAAAACATTTTCCTTGACCTCATTAAAATGTTGTTTTAGCCATTTTTTGCCTTTCTTGTATGAGATGGTAAATGCTCCCTCTCTAGATTGATGTTTCAACTTTTTTTTTTTCTTCCCTTTAATTTCCTTATTCCTGAAGAGATGCTACAACTGCTAGGGGAGAGACAGTTTCCTGTGCCTTCAGAACGTTACTGTGTCACAGGCCACTTTTTCTTCCAAGGAAACTGCTTGCTTTCCTTTGAGCTCTTTATTGAAATACTTTGCTTAATGACTGTTCTCTAGGAGTTTATAAACATTTTTATTTTGTCATTAATAGAATATATAAGCATGTAAGGAAAAGTACTCAAAATTACCATTGACAGGATTTAGTTATGATCCACATGATAAATCTGACTGATGACAATAATACCTATTTCTCAGTATTTTTTTTACTGACATACATGAAAGCAAGATAATTTTGACTTTATCTGACATGACTATGTAATAAGGCCTCAGTTGTTCTTCCCCTGGGCATCTTTGTGAGTATACAAAGTCAAACAAAGACTCCTGTTTGGCATCTGTGGGGCTTGGATCAGACTCCATATCCACTTGTAATGCCCATCACAGAGCACATTCAAAATCAGAGATGAAGCAAAGGACACACCTAGGGAGCATGTATAGAACACATCTGCCTGATTACTGACAGGCTGGGAACCACACCCTTTTATTACAGTGGCCCAGTATTTCCCATTTATGACCCTGTTTTTTGTTGTTTATAGTTGCATGTAACATTAAAGACATAAACTGAAACTATTCATGCCAGATGTCTTTCTAAATTTTTAGCCAAAGCACTCCAGTCATTTCCAAGACCGAGGCTAACGAAAACCAGGTGTTTTTCTTTTAAATATAATCTGCATCCTTAATGTTTTGGAACAGTAAGGCGTACTTTGGAAAGCACAGAGCTTAGAGGAGGAGAAAGAAGGTAGAAGATAGATGTATTTACTGTAGCTCTTATAGCAAATCTACTACTAATCTTTGGCCCAACTGTAAGCCTTTGAAAAAGGTAACCTGCACCCAGTCACGAAACACTTGGATTAGAACAGGGAGAAGAACTTGGAAAGAGAGAAGCTAGAAGGATAAATGCAAAAAGAGCTGAACATGAAGGGGAAAGCTGGAGTCTGTCCTTGGTGCACCACACTCCTTGGAATCTACTACATTTTTCACATGTCCCACCCCTCTCTAAGGACAGTCCACGTAAATGGTAACAAACTAGTTTTGCTATTCTTTACTACATTTAGTTTAAGAGGTAATGTCTGGGTGTAAGATTTCAAATCTTACCTAAGAGTAAAATCAGATCTAAATTAAATCAGTGTTTTCTATGACGAGTATAGCTCTAGCATTAGCAATTCCTTCTGAAACACAACCCTTTTTCTTCTGAAGAAGATATATTGTTAAGACTTGCAGGGAGAATACCTCCTCTATCACCTCACAAAATTTCAGCAAGTAATTACCACGCTGCATCAATAAAATATGCAAATAGAAGATACAATGAAACATTTATTTTAGCTGGTTTAAGGAGTTTGAGTGTTGGAGAATACTACTGTATCTCTGTTATCTGTTACAGTGATTACTCCTTCAAAACGTGTACTTGATATTCTGCCAAAAAATGCTGAGTTCCCATTTGCAGGCACAGGCTCTTATAATTTCTTTATCTGCACAATTAGAAAGCTCTCCAGCATCAGCTATTTCCTCCATTCATAGATAACAGATGATAGATGAGGAGAGTATTTTTTCACACAGAAAATACACGGGATTTTTAAAGTTTATTAGTTTTCTGAAGAATTTCAACTTCAATTAACAAGTCACTGCTAGTATTTCAGAAGAACTTCAGGTCGGTTGTCACCTGCCCTCTTCTGCCTACAGAAGCAGATCTCCAGTGGGCTCACACATCTAGTTATTCAGCACTCTCTATTCCATACAGGTGAGAGAAAAGTTCTTGTGATAACTGGCTTTGCAGATGATGACACAACACTTACAACAAATACTCATTCTCAGTACATGTCACAGAATTACTTTCAAAGTAAAACTAGTCCATATAAAATGAAAATTTTATTTAGCAAAATGCCCAAGGTTCCCACCAGAAGAAGTTTTAACAGAATTTCTTATCAGTCCACGCATCAGTCATAGCCAGGTTTTTTCACGTTTGCAGAAGTTATTGCACACGCAGGGGAGAATTTGTACTTGCTGTGTTGCCGATAATGAGACACACAGAGAAACCAGAAGCTTGGAAAGCCACTGCTACCAGAAAACATCAAGTGCCACACTGCTCCTGGGCGGAAAGGGCTCTGGAGAGCTATTTGGACGGTAAAAAGACAGTAGCAGGCTCCAAACCAAACCAGCTTTTTCTGTTTTTTTTGCCACCTCAGTTCACACCCGCTGCATTTTTCAGTGTAAGCAACAGCATTCAGTTGGTCCCGCCTGCAAGTTACTTCCACCCACGTGTAGAAACTGTGTATCCTCGCCACTGCCAGCCCTTTCCCCACCTGCCCTTGGCGCACTTATCCACACCCACCTTCCAGTGACAGACACTGAACAACATTACACGAAGCAATAACTATTTCAGGAAGTAAAACAAGGCAGCAAGGGATCCTTCCCCCGCCCTGTCACTGGTTGGCGGTGTGACCCGTGCCCACTCAGCTCTACCAATTCCCCTAACACTCCCCGTTAGCGCAGCCGGCCCCGGAAATGAGATCACAGCTCCCCTTAGATGCCGCCCCGCGCTCCGGAAGCGCAACTGCTGTTCCTTCCTCATGCACCGGAAGTGCCGCAATTTTTCCTTCCCCGCTGCCCCCGCAACCGGAAGCACTTGTGCGCCGCTCGTTCTTCCTTCTCGGGCGGCGGGGCCGGCTGGCGGCTGGGCGCCGCCCTCCCGGCGGCGTCGGAGGGCACAGCGGCGTGGGTGAGCAGCTGTCTGCGGCGGGTGGAGGGGGCGGCGGTGGCGGCCGTCAGCGCTCCGGTCACTTCCCACCGTCGCGGGGGCCCGGCGGGCCCCTGCAGTCTCCTCGTTCCGCGGCTCCTGCGTGGTGCTGCCCCTGCGCTGGGAGCGGCGAGACGGGCCGGGCTGAGATCCGGGGGCCCTGCTCCCCCCGGAGCAGGTAGGAGCCAGGCTGGGGACGTCGCTGGCAGGCACACAGGGGAGGTCCGAGAGAAGTAAATAACCTTTCCTTGTTCTGCTTCCCGAGCTGTGCTATTTTCCAGCTATAGAAGCCTGTAGGATCTGTGGGGCCTTTTTCTTTAGGTATAGGTACATTTAATGATTCCAGATGTACAGCTACTGAAAATGTAAATTACAATTAACAGCGATATAAGCTTGTGAAGGCTGCTGGGGCAAACACGAATGAAGACAAAATAGCATTGGGGCAGAAGGTGGGATTAGGAGCAATAGAATAAGTTAAGGAATGAAAAGTTGTATTTCTATAGAAATCTTCAAAGAAGTCAAGTCTTTCTAGGTTATAGAACAGACCTAAGACAACAGACAAACTTTACTTTCTATCAATTAGGCAGAGATGTTTTCTTCTGCATGTTTTAGGGAGTGGCTCTTCAACAGTAGCACACCCACATATCATGCCACATCATATTTCAGTTAACTCTGTCCATAATGAAATGATACTGATGTGGCATTTGTAAACACAGCAAACCCTGTTGTAAGTTTGTAGGTGGTTACGCTGGGTCTGTCTCAGTAGGCATATCTGAGAAAAACAAAGCCTGTTGCTGTGGAGAGGATTCAGGTTTGGCCTGAAATGTGCTCAAGGTAAACCCTTGGGCCAAAAGTTGTTCGGAACCATATTCTTGTTTGTTTCAAGATATCAGATTAGAAAATAATTTGGGATTTGATAACGTTCCTACAAATCATTTTCTCAACAGTGTCCTGATGAATGGATATCGCCTGAATCTTCTTACAAGAGCTTAAATTGCGTGTAAATTTGCCTTAAACATGAGTGGCTCCAAACCTGATATTCTGTGGGCCCCACACCATGTGGACCGATTTGTTGTGTGCGATTCAGAACTGAGTCTTTACCACATCGACTCTGCTGTAAGTTCAGAGCTCAAGGCGGGGTCCTTGCGCTTATCGGAAGAAACTACAGCTACGCTGTTGTCCATCAATTCAGAGACTCCGTATATGAAATGTGTGGCTTGGTATCCGAAGTACGATCCTGAATGTCTCCTTGCTGTTGGACAGGCCAATGGTCGAGTGGTACTTACAAGCCTCGGTCAAGATCACAACTCAAAATCTAAAGATTTGATAGGCAAAGAGTTTGTTCCCAAACACGCACGGCAGTGCAATACCCTCGCGTGGAACCCACTAGACAGCAACTGGCTTGCTGCTGGATTAGATAAACATCGGGCTGATTTCTCAGTATTAATCTGGGATATCAGTAGCAAATATGCCCCGGAGACTGCAGTTGCTGCAGAGAAAGTGAGACTTTCAGCAGGAGAGCCGGAAGCAGGACTGGTAGTGACAAAGCCACTGTATGAATTGGGACAGAACGATGCTTGTCTCTCTCTTTGTTGGCTTCCGCGGGATCAGAAGCTTCTTTTAGCTGGAATGCATCGAAATCTGGCAATCTTTGATCTGAGGAACACAAGCCAAAAAATATTTGTAAACACCAAGGCTGTCCAAGGAGTGACTGTTGATCCCTATTTCCATGATCGTGTAGCTTCCTTCTATGAAGGTCAGGTTGCCATATGGGATTTAAGAAAGTTTGAAAAGCCAGTTTTGACCTTGACAGAGCAACCAAAACCCTTAACAAAAGTTGCGTGGTGTCCAACGAGAACTGGGCTGTTAGCTACTTTGACAAGGGATAGTAATATCATTAGACTGTATGACATGCAACATACTCCTACCCCCATTGGAGATGAAACTGAGCCAACAATAATTGAAAGAAGTGTCCAGCCATGTGAAAACTACATTGCTTCATTTGCCTGGCATCCCACAAGTCAAAATCGAATGGTGGTAGTGACTCCCAACAGGACTATGTCTGACTTCACAGTTTTTGAAAGAATTTCTCTCGCGTGGAGTCCAGTGACATCCTTAATGTGGGCTTGTGGACGACATCTATATGAATGTACAGAGGAAGGAAAGGCTAGTTCCTTGGAAAAAGACATAGCTACCAAAATGCGGCTCAGAGCTCTGTCCAGGTATGGTCTTGATACTGAACAAGTTTGGAGAAATCACCTCCTAGCTGGAAATGAAGATCCTCAGCTGAAATCGCTTTGGTACACTCTGCATTATATCCTTTATTTTACTGTAGTTTATATCCTAAAAAAGCAATAGAGCTTTTATGTAAACCATTTATATGAAATACATGAAAGTCTTTTTAAGTATAATGCAACATCCTGTAAACGCTTTGCATATGTTAACAGGATGTAAATTTTACATTAAAAAAGTTTTCAAACACTTGGGAAAAATTAAGCTTCCTATATATGAAAATACTTATGAAGCAGTATACTGAAGATATGGATCAAAAACTTACAGGAAACAAAGGTCCCTTAGTTTATGCTGGCATTAAATCAATTGTGAAGTCATCTTTGGGTAAGAATATTCCAACTTTGATAAGTTCTATTGTAATATGTTTATAGAATGATGCACTTGGGGGTTTGTCTTTAAAAATTATTGCAACAGGCTATTTAAAAATATAGAAACAAAGTATTTCTGTTTGTGTTTTAATATATCTAAGTTAACACTTAATATTATAGTAGTTTCCAGAATTTTCAGTGTTCTTGGAAAGTCAGTAATCATAAAACCAAAATACCCTTCAGCTGAACTCTTTACATTTGGGGTTTGACTGTAGGACTGAAAATTCTTGCTGCCCATGTAACTATTCTGTTTTTCAAAGTTCCACACAGGAGTGTAGTTCTAAGAAGGTGACATTACTATAGTCACTGCTAATGTGCTAAGTACATTTATGTAACTGTGTTTAAGCGAGCTGTCTTGTTCTGAAGTGGTAATTGTCCCTGATGCACCACATTATGCCTCTCATACGCACTGAAGCTATTAGCATTATAATTATTATTATTATTTGAATCTTTCCTTCTCTATTCATTCTGTGTCTTATTAATATTTATGCTCCTTGGAGAGAAAAAAAAACACAACAGCCAGCGGTGGGAAAGCTAGAATGTTCGTGCTTGCTCAGAAGAAGAGAACTGGTAGAGCAGGTGCTTGACTGTGTATAACGTGTTTTTGAATTTAACCTGTTGATCACTCCTGTCAACAATGACAAGAACCTCCAGAAATGTTAGGACGTAGAGGAAGGAAAAAAGACTCGGTGGGGAATATGTGTCAAGTTAAAGTGCACGATTTATAGCAGATCAAAATAATTTTCTTTATGTTTCTCCTTACCACAGAGTTTTTAGTGGTGTTAATTTGAAGTACTAAAATATGATCCTTAGCTTTTGTACTCTGATTGAAATCAAAGCGTTGTGATTGCAAATTAAGTTGTGATTTAAGCCTAATTTAATTTATTTCCTATTTCTAGGAACTACAGAGAACCTCAGGCACAGCAGAAGCGGATCTGATAGGCAGGCAGATATTATTCAGTATCTGAGTGAGGAGAGATCATTGGCTTTGCAACTCTGTGGATGGATAAAGAAGGGAACAGACTTAGATGTGGAACCTTTTTTAAATTCATTGGAACAGGAAGGAGACTGGGAGCGAGCTGCTGCTGTAGCACTTTTCAACTTGGACATCCGGCGGGCAATACAAATTCTAAATAAAGGGTCTTCCTCAGGGAAAGGTGCGTATTGTGTTTAGTATCTTTTATTTTGGATTATATCACCTTGGTAGATATTTTTCTGAAAACAGAATTATGGAAGATAGTATAGAAAAGATGCCTGTTTTCTTATGAAATAGTTACTTGAAGTGGTTGCATTGGAGCTGGAGAATCTGTCAAACCCTGATCTTTCATTCCTCGGATTATCATATGCCTTACTGTCTAGTTAAAATAGATTGTGTTTCAGGATATCCTATTGATGCATACACCAGGAAGTGTTACTAGTGCAATTCTTTTATTTTAATGGAATTTTGTCTTGGCTAGATGCCACATACATCTGCTTCTGTTGGGATGCATGCAGCTTTCCACCAGGGCAACAAGTGTGGAATAACTGAAATGTAATCATAGAATCAGATAATAGTTTGGAGTGGAAGGCACCTTTAAAGGTCATCTAGTCCAACCCCCCTGCAATGCACAAGGACATCTTCAACTAGATCAGATTGCTCAGGATAGTACTTAGGGTCTGCAGAAAACATTTGTTTTGGAGTAATACTTGATAAGAGTTGCAAGGTATGAAGCAAAAGTTAACATACTGGAGCTGGGACATGAAGGGATTTTTGTTCTGTTTTCTTGCTCCTACAACTCCAGTTTGCATCAGTGTTCTCTTTCTGAATTTAAAAGACTGTCTTGCCACTGAAGTGCAAGACATGTGCAAGTGTAAGACATGAAGGGAGCTGTTAAGGTTCTTTTATCTTTAATATTGTCCCTTTTTAGTGGGGGCAAGTGTGTGTGCCTTCCACAGGGAAGGTTAGGAGTGGAGACATGCATCTTCAAATTCAAAAATAAAATTGAACTTTCTGACAAAATGAATATTTAGATGACGTAGATTTAAGGTTTTTAGGAAACTTCTTAATTTCAAGCTGCTTTATGCAATTTTCATCCTCCAGCTAGGTCTGTTAAATGATGCAATATATGCAATCCTATCTTTTAACTTCTTGTGGATATTAATGATGGTAATGGCAATCTTTTATGATAGCAGTAGGAAGACATTTAGCTGTTCAAAACTATTTCAAAATACCAGAACTAGTGGTATTTCAATTCTAGCTCGGGCTGTCAGGCATGTGGCCTCATGACTTTTAGAGCTGCTAACTTACCTGAACAGGCATTTAAAGCAGAAACTGAAACAAGCTAGTGTATGCACATTATTTTATTTTAGCTAGTGTTAATTCTACTGCATTTTGTCTTGCATTCTGACAAAATGTTCTGTTTCAAACTGATGTTTTCAATTACAGTTTTAATTTGATTTCATTATGTCCTTAATTTGAATATTGTTTCATTGTTGCGTTTTTTCAATATATCAGGTGATTTGAACCTTAATGTAGTGGCAATGGCTCTGTCAGGCTACACAGATGAGAAGAACTCACTTTGGAGAGAAATGTGCAGTACTCTAAGACTGCAATTGAACAATCCCTACTTGTGTGCCATGTTTGCTTTCCTGACAAGTGAGTCTGGTTCATATGATGGTGTTTTGGTGAGTAAATTTCTCTTACATTAAGAATAGTAGGTGTATATATGTATGCATACAGACACACGTAGGTGAAGTGCTATATACTCCATTAATTAATCAGATTAGAATGTATTATTTTCTTCTGCTGCTGCCTGATACCATTTTTTTCTCCTAAGTAGACAACTCATATTAGTGAATGTTGCATTAGTGAACAGAATATATAAAAACATGCATAAACAACCAAAATATTCAAGATAGTTCACACAAAGGAATTATTTTTTTTTAGTGGGGACTTCTTAAACCATTAGAAATACATTATCCAAATTATTTAAGCAGGAAGAAGAGGGGAGAGGGAGGTTAGTAATGGAAACACACAAAACAGAGTAAGTGCAGGGGAGTTCACAGAACTTTCATTGAGCTATATTTGCATTGAATTGTATTTTTCCTTGCTTACTTGTTAAGATAATTTTAGTGTGATAAAACAGTAAACAGTAGTTTCACATCTTGCATCCTGGGGTGCATTAGAAAGGGTGTGGTTAGTAGGTCAAGAGAGGTTCTCCTCCCCCCTCTATTCTGCATTGGTGAGGCCGCATCTGGAGTATTGTGTCCAGTTCTGGGCCCCTCAGTTCAAGAAGGACAGGGAACTGCTTGAAAGAGTCCAGCGCAGAGCCACAAAGATGATTAAGGGAGTGGAACATCTCCCTTATGAGGAAAGGCTGAGGGAGCTGGGTCTCTTTAGCTTGGAAAAAAGGAGGCTGAGGGGTGACCTCATCAATGTTTACAAATATGTAAGGGGTGAGTGTCAGGGAGATGGAGTTAGGCTCTTCTCAGTGATGACCAGTGATAGGACAAGGGGTAATGGGTGTAAATTGGAGCATAGGAGGTTCAAGGTGAATATCCGAAAAAATTTTTTTACTGTAAGAGTGACAGAGCACTGGAACAGGCTGCCCAGAGAGGTTGTGGAGTCTCCTTTACTGGAGACATTCAAAACCCGCCTGGATGCGTTCCTGTGTGATGTGCTCTAGGTGACCCTGCTCTGGCAGGGGGGGTTGGACTAGATGATCTTTCGAGGTCCCTTCCAACCCCTAGGATTCTATGATTCTATGATCTTCTGAAATTGTTATAAACTTGCCATGTGAGAAGCAAACTAAATAATTATGAGGTATTTTGAGCCTTTACAGGGGTAACATATGTGGCCCTTGGTTAGAGAATAACATAGAATAATAGAATACTTGATGCAGTTGGTATTATTTAGCTTGAGAGGACTCCTGTAATGCAACAGGGTAATTGTGCTAAAAGTGTTGATGACAAAGTTGTCATAATATGATGCTTTTAGGGTATTAAATAAGGAAAGAACCCTGAAGAGAGAAACCTGAGTTGGTTTTTTTCACTGTCAAGAGAGAATTCTTGTGTTGTCTGGATGTTACATAATAATTTTATATGTTTTTATTGATGAATTGGAAACTGACAGACCGTAAGGTTTTGGGGATTTTTAATTTTTCCTTTAATGAAAGCAGTTGAAATTTACATGAAAAATGTTTTCCCATGCACATCTCCTTGTTTTAGCAATGTCAATCACGATTTCTATCCTGAAAATAGCAGGAGGGATACATATGGGCACAGCTAAGTACCAGAATGAATCTAGTAAAGGATTTTTTTTCCTTAAGTGTTAGATCTAGTGAAAGGATTAGAGAGCAACAAGTAACTACAATTGCACTGCTGCACCTTGAGTGCTAATACACCTGTGAGAAAGTACCTCAGTATAAACAATTCATCTGATAATTAGTGTTAGCATTCTTCAGCTGCAATGCTTTTTTTGTCCACGATCAACTTCATGGCATTAGTTACACAATGGCGCAAATGTCTGACCTCTACAAACAACTTATTGAAAAAGTGGAAGCTTGCATGTGATGGTAGTGTTCCCATTTTTCTCTCCAAAGTATGAAAATAACGTAGCCGTACGAGACCGAGTGGCATTTGCTTGCAAGTTCCTCAATGATGCTCAAGTAAGTCTGAGGTTGCACGTTTAAGCAAACTGTAAAGCTGGGTTTTATTTAGAGATAGAGGAAACTCTGGGGTGGAGGGGTGAGCGGTGGAAGCAGAGAGTCATGAGTGATTTTTCTTGTCACAATAGGTGATAAGGTTATGGTAGAATTTGGTCTTCAGTTTGTATCTTTCCCTTGATTTTTGTCTCTCTTTCTAAAATGTTGATGACGTGCTTATATGTTAAGTGTTACTGCATTAACTCTTGCTGAAGACTACTTGTACTTAATGAGTATTTATTTCCAGATATTTACCTTCTTTTGAATGAAGGCTTGGTTTTACAGCAACACTCTTCTCTTTTAAATCCACTGAAGTATTAAAGAATACATAATGTCCCTCTTTGCACTTCATATCAGGAAGCTTAAAGGTTGTTGGTGAATATTTTAATTCTTGTAGTATAATGGATATAGCCATATACCTTTTCCTTTATAACATCCAGCAAGCAGCATATTCTGTTAGCAGAGGACCAATTCTGAAAGAAAGCTATGCAATTGTTGAAAGTTTTGACATAGGCCAACATAAATGAGTTAGGAACAGATGGCAGAAGTTAAGTAACTTCTTTTTTTTAATAGCTGAACAGGTTTATTGAAAAGCTGACAAATGAAATGAAAGATGCTGGGAATTTGGAGGGAATACTATTAACGGGGTTGACAAAAGATGGAGTGGACTTGATGGAAAGTTATGTTGACAGAACTGGAGATGTCCAGACAGCAAGCTATTGTATGCTACAGGTTAGTGTTTCACTCAAATAAATCTTTATCGAGGACAACTAAGTATAGTTTCTTTAACAGTATAGTATTGAATCTTGTGAACTAAAAAGTATTTGCTATAATAATTTGTGACAATATATATCATACCTGTTCCATGGAATCATTTGAAGCACTCAGTGTTGCCTTCAAACATGTATCTTCACTCTGCTCGAAATAACTTGAGGAGATAGCAGGGGAAAGAAGCAAAAAGAAAAACATTGTCCTTTTCACTGGCTGAACTGGGAATATCCATTCCTGTTCTTATTGCTGGTGTGTTTCCTAGTTGCTTCAAAACATTATTTTTTTGCTTCAGGATTTTGATAAAGAACTGAGGGTGTTTTTGTTTGTCTGTAGGTATTGGTTTTGGTTTTTTTTATGATGGACCTGTCATGGCCCTTACACAGTTGCAGCTATTGCCAGCACTGTGTTTAATTGCATACGTAATCAGAGCAATGATACAGGCTCTGGTATGTGACAAAATTTTATAATCCTTCATTTCACAGACACAAGTTTTAGTAGAACATGGCAGCATGGGTATTTTCAATGAGACAGTCAGACTGAAGAAAATTTTTACCAAACTCACATTATAGTTTAACAGAAAATTAATCTTTTTCTAGACAAATTACACTGCTTTATTTCTTATATCTTGTAGTAGGCTTTGTAAGGTCTTTTGAAAAAGTGAATAATATGTATTGTGTATCTTCAGTGTGTGTCTGACATACTTTCCTGCCTGCTTTAGGGTTCTCCATCAGATGTACTTAAGGATGAGAGGGTTCAGTACTGGATTGAGAACTACAGGAATCTTTTAGATGCTTGGAGGTTTTGGCATAAACGTGCAGAATTTGATATCCATAGGAGTAAGCTGGACCCCAGTTCAAAACCTTTAGCCCAGGTAAATGTAATTCTTGTATGAAGTATGATGAATCCAGAAAGAGTGGCATGGTACTTCTGTAGAAAGAAGTTCCTGGCCACAACTGAGCTTTTATGAGGACTCGTGTAAAAGAAAGATTTCAACTAAGGCTGCCCTAAAAAAGTAGCCCTGTGTTTTTTTCAAAATAATATTTGAGAAAGGACTTATTAACTGTTTTGATACAGAGTACAGAATTGTGGTAAACAAAGCTGCATTTCTTCATATCTAATTGAGGAAATAATTTCCCTACTACTTTTATTCAAGTGTTTGGTTTTGATTGTTTTTAATTTTCGTAAACCCTTTTCTTTCAAATAACAGGTTGTCTTTCAGAAACTGTAAGTTTTCTACACTTTTTCTGGGGGAACTTCTTTTTTCCTCCCATGTAGAAAAAAAAAATCAGATGTATCATCCAGCTGAATACTGTATCATGGTGAAGATGATGCTGAAACCAGGGAATTGAACAAGGAACTGTTTTTATTGAAGTGAACCTCAAAGCTATTTTTTAAGTTCTTGAGTCTCAAACTAAAAGTGAATAGCAGCAGCTTTCATTATAAATTCTGAACATAAGCTAAACCAAAAACTAATGCCCTGTCTGAATGCTCTCTGCTTAACATCTGGTGGCATTTTTAGCCAACGTGGTCTTACCACAGCACCTTCCACTCTCTTACATCTGCCAAGTGTGTGTGTTACAAGCCTTCGGGCCCACAGGGTTCTAAGGAAGGCTATTTTTGCATTCATGTATCTGTCACAGCTGTTAAGGAGAGCTGCATCCCTACTGCTTCAAGTAGGAGGGATTTTAGTGATAATAATTATATCTATAGAATAGTTTAATTTATAATAATAATCACCATCATCATCTAATAAGCTCTTTCTTTATGTGATGAACATAAATAGCCCCTAAGAGCTACAAATACGTGCTTCTTGGTATCAAGTCACAACTTGTGGCATAAGGTATGCAAATAAACATTATTAGGAAAATTCTTATGTTGGGGAATTTAAGAGTGGGTCACCTGACCATAATGAGGTAGAGACCGGATTTAATTATACCATGAGTAAACAATTTATTTAATTACTGTAGGTATAGGTTTTTTTAATCTTAAATAGTACCTTTCAAAGTTTTAGCAATTGTGCATGTTTTTATGTGCTTTCAAGGTAAGTGGGCATCGTTAAGGCCTGCTGCTCAGGATTGTGTGCCACATCTGTGAGCCAAGGTGGTAGAAACTCTTACACGAGTAGTCTTGGCTTTCCAGGACACATTCTAGAATGTCTGGTAAATAAGTGTTTCCTAGCTTGAGTGAATTCACTCATGGTTGTAGCAAAAGTGGAACAGAACAAAAATATTAATGGGCTTTTGTTCTCTTTAGGTGTTTGTTAGTTGCAATTTCTGTGGAAAATCAATCTCCTACAGCTGTTCAGCTATTCCTCATCAGGGGCGAGGTTTTAGTCAATACGGAGTTAGTGGTTCACCAACTAAATCCAAAGTTACCAGCTGTCCTGGTTGCCGTAAACCCCTTCCTCGCTGTGCACTGTGCTTGATAAATATGGGAACACCAGTTTCCAGCTGTCCAGGTATGACACAGTGGATTTTAGTTATCCAACCAGACTACTAGTTAGAGGCTTAATTGGGCAATTCCTGTTGGAAGATCTGTTGCACCTTTATATTTATACTTACACTATAAATACTCATACTTGTCATTTTGAGGGAGGAAGACCATAATTGAAAACTTTATCTCCCATCTGATTTTATGATGAAGCCTATGTCTCAGTTCCTTGGTGTCAGACAGTGTGTATGGTTTCTTGGTTCTGACAGTTTTCCCAGTGAGATTGTCAGTGAAGTTCCATAGTTAGATAAAAAGTTTCAAGTATTATGGTGGTCAGTATTGTGAGCCCTAAAATATAAGAAATGGGAAGTGATATTTTTGAGATGAACTGATGAATTGTCTCGGAATGTAAATTTTTAGCTGGAAGAGGAATTTAGTGTGGTAAACTTTGTCACTAAGTATGAAAGAATGTATGGGTTATGCTGTCACAGGTAAGGAATACTATGACTAGAATCTCTTGGTTCTAAATGGCTTGGGCTCAGCCTTAGACAAGGTCGAAGTGAATTTAATTTTGTATATATTTTTAGGTCAGTCTTATTATAGAGCCATGAGCAGCTGTGCAGTTTTCTTTATATATCTTCATCCTTTCACTGGTCTGTTACGACTTCCATATAGTAATTGTTCCAATTCACAACTTAGATTTTGTTCTCTTTACATACATATTATTTTTTTCTTAAAGTAGAACATTTCATTTGCAGTAAAACAGGCCCATAATTCACTGGAACATAAATCAATCATTGAAACATTTGTCAGTGTTGAAAGAGATTCTGTCTGTAAAATTTATTTACTTGGCAAGTTTAGCATGTCTGTAAGATGTGAGACAACAGCTCAGCAATGTAACTCTTGTTTTGGCCTTCCACCAATTCTTAGCTGTGTAATAATTTTACTGATTTCTCTTTTAAAATCGGGCCACTTTTTCACATAATGTTCCTAATTTCAAATTTATTCTAATAGTGTTACTGGGACTGAAATATTAAGTTAAGCATAATGATTTACAAGCATGTTTGTGGGGGTGGGTTTGCCTCTGCACAGGAGGATCCAAGTCAGATGAAAAAGTGGATCTTAGCAAAGACAAGAAGTTAGCCCAGTTCAACAACTGGTTTACTTGGTGTCACAACTGTAGGCACGGTGGACATGCTGGGCATATGCTTAGCTGGTTCAGGTAAGTTGATGTTAAAATCTTCCTTATTTCACAGATGTATGCTGCCCTGAGTAGGACTTGCCTCCTTTGCTGTATCTATCATTATTATGTTATGTTGGTTTAAGACATATGCAAAACTTAACTATGATTACTTACTTTTTCTGAGATACTATGTCCCTGCACATACTTGAATGTATACATTACAAAATTCTTGTTAGTTTTACTTTACCTTTTTTTTTTCCTTTGCTATTGCTATCTAGGGATCATACTGAGTGCCCGGTTTCTGCCTGCTCTTGTAAGTGTATGCAACTGGATACAACAGGGAATCTCATTCCAGCAGAGACTGTCCAGGCATAAGTACTGTTTGAAAATGTGGGGCTCTCTAATGGATGTCCATCAGAGTCCAAGCATGTATTTCAGACAAAGGTCATTTGTGACTTACTGTGAAACAATAAATTGCTATCAGATTAGTACAATGATGTGTGTATGACTGTGCTTGGTAGAAACAGGTATTCCTGAATTGAGCCTCTGGGTGCAGTGTGGGGTCCTTCTTCAGAGGACTGAATTCAGTACAAAAGCACTCCTGGAATTGTGGACTCTTTGCCTAGAACATTTAATAAAGTATTTAGGGTAATGCTGATTGGCCCTTTTGTTTTCCGAACAAAGCAGCGTTTCTAGGCTCTGTTTAGTGAAAGTGGGCTTTCAAAAAGTGAAAAGTGTTCTTCAGAAGACTGCAGAGTGATGCTGTGGATTCCTCCATTCATTGTTTGATCACACTTTCTTGTACGCAGACATTTCCTTCTAAGTTCATTCAAAGTGCCACTATTAATTGTATTCTAATGATTTTAATTTTAAAGAAAGATCCCTTTGTTCCACAGTTTTGTTAATATTAAAGTAGTATATTTTGCAATTTAAGCTCTTATTTAATTTACCTACATACCTAGCAGATGTGAATTTTAATGCTGAAGAATTTGGGGGTCTTGTCTCCTAACAAAGGCTATATCCTAGAGAAGTTCCCAGAAAAGTATTGAGTCAGTTTCAGTGCAGAGTGCAGGTAAACTCTAGGAGATTTCATTTGATTGAGTAATTTTTAATATTGTAGTGTGACAATCTAAAATCGCAAGGTCTGGAGACTTGTAAATATTTAAGTTTTAAAATACATGCCAAGTTTTGACTACAAAAATATTTGAAGACTTTTGGATACTCAGCATTTCCCTATACTTCTGAAATATGCTGGGATGTGTGAAATTGACCTATATAAATCCTGCTTCTGGTCACTAGTGGATACCAGTGTGCTCCCAGAAGGCTGCACAGTTTCAGAGGTAGTTATAGAAATGTTACCAGATGGAACTAAGATTATTTATTATCTTGAGAGTCAATGGTATTTCGCCAATACCATTGCTAGGAGCTAATCGGTATTGTTGTCTTTGATTTTGTAGGCAACAAAATTCACACAAACTAGGGAAAGAAAACCTGTTTTAAGGTATGTGATAGTAACATCAGTTTACTTGGTGTGTGTTTATTTACTAGTAGAAACAGTATATAAATTACTTAACACGTGCGTGCTATGAAATACTAAATGGAACGCTAGCAATAAACTGGTACCATATTGCCAGGATGGTGAAAATCAGTGTTTTAAAAGAGAATATATTGTAATATACTGCTAGTTTTAAGTACTCTAGTGTAGTTGCAACAAGGTAGAATGTGGAAGTGTTTTCTGTAGATGTACGTGATTACATTCAGGACTTTTGGCTATGTTTTCTGATTTAGCATTAATGTATCTGCTACATTTATTCTGATCTAAATTTCTTGCCTTATTGACAATGATTCTTTTTTAAGTTAAAAATCTTAAGAGGTACTTGATATTTGTAGGCATAGGAGAGTGGTTACCTTTTTTTTTCTTCTTAGACTATTTATTTTTCTTTCCAATATTTTTGCACGCTTTATGTTGCTGTTGAAGAGCTCTTCAAAATGTTCCCCGTTTATAGATGTAAACTGGGGTTTAATGTATGATACCCTATTTATACAAATACAGGCAATAAATCATCATTTCCATAAAAGTTTTCTAAGTGTCAAGGATATGTTTTTATTATTCTCTAGTGACAACAGTTAGTAAATTATCCTGATAAATTCCATGTCCAGGTGAATACAACTACTAACTTAGTGTCTCATTTTCTTATGTAAAGAAAACTCATAACATTTTCGACTTGACTATACCTGTTTGTGTCCAATTCTATAATTTCATTAAATTAGATATTTACTTTGATACTCAGCATGTCTTTGAAGTGTTTTGGATTATGAATATGTGTATACTCTGGCACAGTATAACCACCCATTTTGGCTGTTGTAATTGGTAATCAGGCTTTCAGACCAGTAACTACACTATTGGCAAAATTTACCAAGTAAAAGGTGTATGTTTTTTAATGATGAGATTTTTTCCCTTATTTTGCTTTTAAATTAATAAAGCCGTGCTTTTGGGGGTGATGTTTTGTCTTCTAACAAAAAGTATAGCTGCAGCCATCTTATTAGCTGCAGTTACTTTTACATTTACCGTTTTCTGATAGGAAAACAGGTCCCAGAAGTCAGTCACAAGTGTAGCAGTCACAAGTGGAGCAGGCGGCTTGCTCTCCAGCTCCCCATGCTAGGAACCTCTTCCAGGCAGCCCTGACTAACTACATCATTCACTTCACACCCCCTTTTCTGCTCCCAAGTTCCCACCCTTTACCACTCTCACCTTCTCCCAAAGAAGCCACTAGCTCCTATTCACATGTTCCATTTCAGGCCCTGGTCTTGGTGACATCCCTCTGTGGTGTTTATGATACCGTTGCCCTGGTGACTCCCCTTCGATCGGCGACCCACAGAGCCACTATTTCCCTTATTTTTATCTGCAAGGTCTGGCAGATTCTCACACCTTTACCTTGTGTGTGCAGGCCTAACTGGGGCCAGAAACTTTCATAGTCTGGAGGAGTGGGTGAATGAAAAGAACATAATGGAAACGTTGAGTTGAATACTAGCCACCTATCGCTGCTGTGGGACTAGATGGACAAGAAGAGTCTGGACCTGATAAGGGGAAGCTCTAGCATTTAACATGTGGGTGTATTCAAACACCACCACACAGGCAAAATCCAAGGATGGTCTCCATATGGGGGTAAAGTGCTATCTATAGCCATCTAGTGGCAGACTTATATTAGGCCTGGATAGTCTTGGTAACCAAGAACTATTTGCACATAACATTTTACGTAATGTTCTATGTGCCCAAAATACCCATTTTCTAGAGTGTAGTAATACAAAAGACAAACTCTAGGAAAACAAGCATGCAGTTATTAACAATGCCCTTTTATTTTACTGAATACTGTTAATCACTAATATAGTAATGAAAGCACTATAGGACAAAGCATGGTATGCCACATTGACCTTGTGTTCTTGTTTGCTTTCTGAGACTGACTCATACTTCAGAAGTCCTTCTGTGTCACTGTCTGTCTTTTAAGTACAGGGGAAAAACAGATCACCTGGTAACTTGATTATCCATTTTGATAAATAAGAAGTCTTTAAAGAAATTCCTTGACTTAAAATGGAGATGCCTATAAATACACAAAGCTAAGCAAGGTTAATACAGCACTAAATCTAGCTATTAAACCTGAAACCTGTTTGTATGAAAGGTTAATGAACATGGCTATAAACAAGGTTTATTTAAAATACTTTGAAATATTTTATGTATTAATTCACAGGGAATATTTTCAGAGTTAGATTTTACTTTGGTGTTACCTTAAGGGATATAAGAATTCTGCTGCATGCTGTAAGTAGCCTCGATAGTAACAAAACTTGGAATTGTGTGGAAGTTTATCTGGTTAAAGTCACCATGACACTTTGGCTGAATCCTGGTACTTTATGTAAGACTCCCAGACTCACCACCTATCACTGAAAACAACACTCTAACATGTAATACTGACACAAATAGTTAAAGGTAGTTAGGTCTTTTTTATTAGAGGAGAGATAATTTTCAAGATGCAAAATACCCTCCCCACGTTCAATAAATTTATATAGAAGCAAATTAAATTTTAAGAAAAATCTTTACATTAAAACCCCACCCAATGTTTTGCATACAAGTTTCATGTGAAGTATTCTAGAACCTCTATGACCAACAACAAAAAGATGCCCACAAAACTTCAGTTTCTAGCAAGTCCAATCCTGCAAGGGAATGAATACTCATGGATGCAAAAGGGTTAAATATATACAGACAGTGAGATACCCACAGAAGCATTCTCCTTCTTGCTGCATAAATTAATTTTCAAAGAAAACTCTTCACTGGCCACACATGGCACACAGAACAACATCTTTTAAGTATATTTGCTGGAAAGAAATGCAACTGTTACCATACTGTTGGGCAAGTACGGTACTGCTGTCCCCTCTGGACCTCTAAATATATGCTAAGAAAAATCAACTGTTCCTCCCAGTACCAAATGGGAAATAGTCAGGGAATTCATGAATAATTTTTAGTGCTTCATTGTAGAGTTCCAGATCTGAAAAAGGGCAAAGAAAATGGTTATGATGCATAAGCTAAATTGCTCACAAGCAAATGACAGCATTAAAGCACTGCTTAATTTAAGCAGTATAGCTGAGCATTCCTAGTTCCCTTCATCCTCTCCAGTTTTCCCAAGGCAGCCATGCTCTTGATTGCTTGCTTTCTGGAGAGTTATTTTTAGGCCTGCTAGGTGCTCAATCACACAAGATCCAGTGCAAGGCAAGAACCACATGACTGGAGTGGGAGACTCAGCCCATGATTTAGACTGGCTCCAGCTTTGAGTCAGTCCCAACAGTTCGACAGTAATAAAGTGTATTTTGTACAGAGTTTTTCCCATGACACTCTCCTTTTCTACATTCTACTTCCTATGTGGAAGCTTGAAGAAAGACCTTGTCTATAAGAAAAGATATTCAGTCAGGCAGCTTTCCCTTCTTACTGAAAAAGACTTCAGAATACAAAATGGATTTGTCATAATTTATATTCTTACTTACCAAATGGACTTTTATCTTCTCTGAACTGGACATACGACATGCACATGATGGTTGCCTGATTTGTTACTCTTCCCACTACTTCAATAACTCCTGAGATCTCTTCATCTAGCTAGAAAACATACCAAATATGAAATGAGCATCACTAAATTAGCTGCTGTATCAACTGCATAACACTTAAGCAAGGAACTCTTCACAACTGAATGCTTGTTCATGATCACAGATGCTGTTCCATGTCAAACAATGTGTACTGCTGAACATCCCTGTCCCTCCCCCCCCAAAACACCCCACAAAAGCATTGAGACACTTGGATTTTTAACAGCCCATTCAGTACTGACAAAACAAATATGAAGAAGCATTGGAGAGAAGCTACCACTTTATAAAACAGTGTAATTTAATCACTGAACAGAAACTGATCTAGAACACAGTGAGCAGAAGAATCCAGATTTGAATGCACCACATTCAAACCTGAATAAATTGTAGAACTCTCTAGGAGCTAAGGAGGAGGTATGTCACATGCCAGAGAGCAGTTCCAGTATTCCAGATTCAGGAGGTGTAATAAGAAATTATTTCTTAAGTAATCTGTCAATAAGTGTTCAGAGCACAAAGATATTGACAATAACAATTTCCCCTTGGTTGAATAAGGGGAAAGAAAAAGGAAAGAAAAACTTTACTATTATTAGTCCCAAATCATATACCTTGAACATGCCTTCTTTCTTTTTTAAGATACTAATTTTAGGAGTGCAGTACTATTTCAGTAATATTCTTCCATATCTAACTCTGACCTTTAACTGCATAGCAAGTTTCCTGGAACACATCAATAGATTCCCCCCACCTCCACCCGCCCAAAATTTTGGCTTTCTCTGCTGAAAGGATGAACTACACACAAACAGAAAGGAGGGAAAAGGACAGAAAGTATTTTCATTATCAAATATAGAAGTTCCTCCATTTACATCAGGCAAACAGAGAGATGAACCTGGCATGTTTTTTCTGCATACAACTGCTAGAATTATTATATTTTTTTAAGAAAAAATGCTCAAGCTAACGATGACATCTATTGGAATACTACAACAAGTGTTCTAAGAATTCAGAGCAATGTCAACCCAAAGGACTCTTGAAAATACAATATTTTGGGGGTTTTTGGATTATCTTCACAAATACATTGTTCAGCATATAAAGGCAAAGGCAATACAGCAAGGGAGGAAAAAGTGAAAGGAAACAAAGTTAATATATATAGTGGAATATATATTACACTGTAAACAATAAACAGAGCTAAGACAAAGTAGCCAAACAGGGATGTGCCTGACAAGGAATGAATTCTCTCTCTTACATCAGCTGAAAACTAATCAAGACCAAAGCAGTTCATTAATACAAAGACTGCAAGTTAGCTGGAAGATGAAAAAAGCAGAGGCAAGGAAACAAGTGCAAAAGGAAGAAAACAGGGATTTTTATTTTGTTGACTGAAAACTCAATATATGCAAGACATGCACAGTTTTCAGAAGGGACGAAACATCTGGAAAGAAAACATATTTTTTTCCTGCTCAAGAAATCAATACATGCAAGGCGTGCACAGGTTCAGGTTTCAGAAAGGACAAAACCTTCGGGATGCACAAGAGGCAACAAGAAGTATTCCCAAAGTATTCCTTAACTTACAGGTTCGCTCAGCTCCACAGTCGTATGTTTTCCTTCTCCATCCGAAAGCACGAAAAGCTTACCACTGGGATGAATCTATAAAAGACATTAGGCCTGAGTTATCAGGCAGCTTAAAGCTTTACAGGTCTAGCCGCCGCAACCAGAACTGCGCAGCGGGCCTTTCCCAAAAAGATCGTCCCTTAGGGCTGCCGCCCGCCCTGCCCCCGGGCCTGCCTGGAGTCACCGGCCTCCCTCAGCCGGCCACGACAAGCTGCACCTGGCAAGGTGACAGCGTCCTTGCTCCCGCCCCCAGGCCTCCCCAGCCTGGAGCGCACCCAGGGGCCAGGCCCCTACCCAGGGGCTACCTCCTCCCTGAGGCCCCGCGGCGTGGCCCAAAAGGCAGTAGCCGACCGCAGACGAGATCACGGACCTTTTCGACGCGGCCCACGAAACAGACGGGCTGCCCAATGTTCTGCGCCAGGTGGCCGGTGGCGATGCGCCGCCGCGGCACCTCATGAATGTCCCCCATAGCGGCGCGATTTCCCGCCCTTTAGGGAGGGGAGGAGCGCCGTTATCCTTGGCACAGAGGGGATTGGGGGGGGGGGAGGAATGGGAGAGTCGGGGCGGGACTTCCTTCGCCTGACGCGACCCGGAAGCGGAGACGGAGGTTGGTGAGTGGCGGCGGTTCCGGGCCGGGCCAAGTAGGTGGGTGACAGCGGGGCGGGTGTCGCCGCGGCGGAGAGGCCAACGGGGTGGGGGGGCTGAGCGCCGGGGAAGCCAGGGGACCCGGCTTCCTCGGGGCTCAGCTCCCCCCGCCGGCCTCCCCAGCGCGGCCTGGCCGACCTCTTCCAGCCCTGTCCTGTCATTTAATCCGTTTCTCTTAAATTACCCTATATATTCCCTCCCCTAACGGCCGTTTTCCTTCTCACTTTAGATACTGGCTCTCTTCAGGCCACCGCTGCCCAAGCCAAATACTCCCGTTACCGGGCTCTTAATCCTCGCTTGCTTTACCGGCTGTAGTTGATATTTAAAACATTGCCTGTTTCGGCTGCGATACCCGCGCATTTCCACAGATACCAGTTTAAACTGGGAGAGGAGTGGCAGGAGAGCAGCCCTGCAGAAAGGTCTCTGGGGGTGCTGGCTGACAGTGGGCTCCATGTGAGCCTTGTGCCCTGGCAGCCAGAGGGCAAACTGCACCTGGGGTGCCTCAAACACGGCATCACGGCCAAAAGGGGGGATTGTCCCACTGTATTTAGTGTTGCTGCAGCCTCACCTGCAGCTAGCAGCTGCACACGGTGCTTTTACTAAGTGTCTTGCCTTTTCTCCTGTGTTCTCGCCAACTGTCCCTTGTGTGGAGAGGTCAATTCACATTGCCCTTACAGCAAAGGTGGCTAATGGTATCCTGGGCTGCATTAGATGTAGTGTTGTCAGCAGGTCGAGGCAGGTGATCCTTCCCCTCTGCTTGCCACCAGTGAGGCTGCGCCTGAAGTGCTGGCTCCAAGTTCTAGGTGCAAGAGAGATGTGGACTTACTGGAGGGCAGAGCCAGGCTCTTTTCAGTGGTGCCCAGTAACAGGACCAGAAGCAGTGGCCACAGACTGAAACACAGGAGGTTCCCTCTGGACATCAGGAAATGCCTTTTTTTTTTTTTTTTTTTTTTTTGCTGTAAGAGTGACCAAGCACTGGCACAGGATTCCTGGGGAGGCTGTGAAGTCTCCATTCTTGGAGACATTCGAAAGTTGTCTCGACTTGGTCCTAGGCAACCAGCTCTAGGGGGCCCTGCTTAAGCAGGAGGTTAGATAAAATGGCCTCGGGAGGTCCCTTCCAACCTCAGCCTTTCTATGATCTTCTTTCTGTTTCCAGGACTTGTGTTTCAGGAAATACTTGAGGAAATCTAACTCTGCTTCAGCTTAAAAGGGTGATCCCAACACTGCCTCTGTGCTGCCTGACTCTTCTAACCAGCTGTGGGGTAGTTCAGCTTGCTAACCAGCATAAAGCAGTTTTGTTAATTGGCTGGGTTAATGTGATGGCTCAGTAAGCTGAATGAGCTTGCCAAAGCAGCAAAGCTACCACCAGCATTTGTGCAGAACCAGCATGTTGTCAGGAAAGGAAAGTGCTATGGGGTTGTATCTTCGATGGGGTGTAGCTGGGGTTCATCTCCTCACTGTCACTGCTGCAAAGTGACTCTTCTAGGACTACTTGTCTGCCACGTTTGAAGAGTTAGCTGTTAGAAAAACATTTTGTAAAAGATTTTACAAATATATGTCTGTATCAAGCTTAGCTGCTGTGTAAGGGTTTCAGTTAAAACCAGAACAGTACACAGGGAAAGAAGAAGGTTTCAACCTGTTGAGTATTGTACCTAATAAACACCCGTCTTTATTTTAGCATCTCTTATCTTCAGGGTTTTGAATGTTGACATTGGTTTGAGTACTGTTTTTCACTCCTGACTTAGTCTTTGTCACTTAAGCTTTTATTGTCTGACTTTATTGTGGTTGCTTTTTTATGATTCAGCATCCTCGAGTGGTTTTATAGTATGGTAATTTGTGTTGCATAAATCTTGGCTTTTCTGGTTCACTTAAATTTTATGAAAACTTTAAAAATAAATATTCACATTTTATGTAAGTAAAAAAGGCTTTGTTAGTGTTTTGTTATGTGCATATTCTTTTTTAAAGTATTTGTGTTTTTTCTTGGCATTTCCTTTCTTCTGCTTTCAAGAAACAAACTAAAGGAATATGACTAATGATATGCCAAATAAAACAAATTGTCATATTTTTGCTTTCTTCTTCAAATACTAACTTACAGAAGGCCAAAAGCTTTTTGCTCTTTTGGTGTCACAGGGAAGTCTTTTCAACTGCATTTTCTTGACTCTTAAATGGGTTATTTTCACGTCATAAGCAGGGCTGTAGAGGCTGTAAACATCTTGCTACTTCATTGGTGAATCACAAAAGATGCTAAAACGGAAGAGAGATTTTCCCTGATGCTGTTTTCTCCTTTCATAGATAATACTGTTTAAACTACTATACTGGTTCTTTAAGGTCAGTTTTGTATCTTGTTCTGACCTCATTTCATAATTTATGTAATTACCGGCAGTTCTACTGCAATTCTGCTTTGCTGTATTCCTGGGCATGCTCTTTATCTAAGTCTGCGTCTTTGGTGTTTTTAGTATTAAATTACCTTTCTTCTCCTTCCACTTGTGAACATGCAAGAAAACGCTGAAAAGTTATGCTAAATATGCAAGGATCTTCATTGTATAGAAAAATTTTATTTGATGTAACATATGTGTTTGGCTCAAAGGTCACCCATAGTTCTTGTCAAAGGAGACTGACAAAATGCAGGAGGAATAAATTAACCCCTTTGTGCAACTCTGTAACTCATCTTTGTCCAATCCCACCTGTGCTCTCAGATCCTCACAGAAAAACAAATTATTTTTTGCAGCCTCAAAGAATTGCTATAGTTTGCAGTTTATTACTTGTTAATGACTGAAGTGGTGCCAAAAGCATTATTCTTAACTACCAGCAATTGAGATTGGAGAAAGAAAAAATTGTGTTCACTTTTTGGTGACCGGGAAACATGAGGAGAGGGGAATTGCATATTCCTACCAAGGGAGATTTTTATCTTTAGGCAGTGAATTCAATTTCAGGTCTCCTATAGAAATAAAATTAATCCCATCTGGAAGGGAAAAGTGCTGTGCTATATAGGAAAAATTACTGCAGGAACATGGTACTATCTCTGCATGACTGGTGTATTTTCTGTGATTTTGTGCTGACAGCTTGAAAAAAAAACAACCACAACTAAGTGCTTTTTTCTCTAGTCTGTCTGACCACGCATCCTGGTCCACAGACTTCAAACTTAATTTTTACTGTGGAATGAAACTTGTGCAGAAACTGGTTGTTCTCAGCTTTCATTAACTGAAACCTCATCTTATCTACAAGTACAGCCTGATTCTGCAAGTGCTTAAACTGTGTTCTTATCTTCAAGAGCACGAGTGTTTCCATTCAACTCTGTTTCTTTGTTGGACAGGGGCTTTGTTCTGTTTTTAACATGTAATTCAAGAAATTTTATGGTTGCATTTCCCATTGCTGGTGAGATTTATGTTTACTTTTGAGGTTCCACAGTTGATAAAATTCTTGACAGACCAGATATCACAAATGTCCCAGCGTTGCCTGTCTATAGCTTTTCCTTTACCTGTGCCATACTGTATACAGATCTACTTTCTGTTTCTGTGCCCCTGCTATTTTTTTAGTCATTCTTTGATATGTAATTTGAACTTAATATTGTGTTCAGCAAAGGTACTGAAATACTACAAGCAGTAGTTGGCAAGCTTCTTCCTTTGCATTGGTTATGCAGACCCAAGATCTACAAGCACAAGTTTTGTTTCTCAGTGGTGAATGCCCAGAGAAGGAAATTGCTTCATCCGTAACCATGTTATGGTGATTCCTTAGCATGGATTCCTTACTACCTCCCCAATGTTCACAATCACTAAATACAACATATGCTGTTTTCTTCCTGCTGAACCAGTGCTTTTAACCACATAAGAATATGAGGCCTGAGCTTAGGGGATACTTTTGTTTGCTTTGCTTTTCTGTTTCAAGCAAAAGGATACATGGGATTTTTCTTTTGTTTTCAGTTTGAGAAAGACTGTTGGCAATGGAATTAAGTTAAAGCTACTTCAGAAACTGGAAACTATGAAGTAAATATCAAGCCTCATGTATGTAAATAAGATTAATTTTGCGGGTTTTAGAAAAAATTGGGATACTCAGGTTGCCTTCTGTCAATTAAAGGAAGATCTAGTATGTGAAAGTGCTTTTAACATTAATTTGGCTAGATCAAATTGTACTGATTGTTAATTTACTCTGAATTGAAAGGTCTGTTGTCCTTTAAGCAGTGATGTTTAGATATGTTAAATATGCAGGATATAAAAGGCAACTAATGCATGGTTTCCTATACAACTCTTTTGTGCCATGTATATACAGATTAAGATGCTTTTTTTTTGTGCAAGAAAGAAGGGAAGGGGAACACTATGTGATAGAGCTGAAAACTGTACAATAATGCAGAACTCAAAGATAAAAGAAATTGTGATTGGAGCAACTGCAGCTCTGGCACCTGAAGTGGCTGACTGGAATCTGGCCCTTTACCAAAGCTATCTGTAAGATTTTACACATCAAGTTGGTTTTGCTTCTTGTTGTGCACTTAGGATGAAGGTAAAATTGCATTTTAAACTGTTCCACAACTGCCTCTCCTTCATACATCATCGGAGCAGAAACCTGACTCTTGAGCATTACAGCACAGGTTTTTACCACTTGAGCTATGGGACTGACAACCCTAATTGGTAGCAGGAGAAGACTTATTCCCTGAGGGCTGAAAAAGGAATATGCTGCTGGCGCCATGTGTTGAGCCTGGGTGTGGGGGAAGGTAAAGAATAAATGAGGTAATTAGGAGTTTCTACTATGTAATCTGCTCAGAACTGGAAATAGCAGTATTTCACGTGCTAAAGTAGGAGAACAAGCAAAAAGGGATAAAGTGCAGATAAGTAACTTTTTTTTTTTTTTTAATTACTGCATACCTAGGACTGGTTGGTTTGTTCTGTTCTTGTGTACTCTAGTGTAGTTCATGTGGTTGCAAGAAAGTGCACTGCCTCAGCATAAGCAGGCAGTGGCTGGCCAGCCTGTGGGATATTCAGTCTTTTAAGTCTCAGGTATCATGCCACAGTCGGAATCGTTGCTGCTTTTGCCATGTTCTGTTTGTACACTGTTGCTGAAAGCCTGTGCTTACACTTCATATAGGACTTTCTGTGAACTGAAGTATGGAAGTGTTGTCTATTGCTTGTACCAGCAGAGTGTGAGGCAGTGTGGATCTGCTGAATAGTCCGTGCTGATTGTGCAGTTAATTGCTACAGGTCATTGGATAAGGCAAAAAGGTCTTGCTTATGGTACCATGAATGTTTGTGTTGGAAGTGAGGAATTCCAGCAAATAATTAATCGAGGTTTCTTTTGTTGTTTTGTTGTTGTTTTTTTTTAAATCCAACCCCTAGATGTTAGCACTCTTCTCTCTTTCTCACCTTTTAAAAATTCTTCTTTATTAAATTTTGGGTGAAATAACATTATTGAAACTTGGCACTGTAATCTCTTTTCTTTAGACTGGGCTCCTTTTCTCTGTTGGAGGTGAAGATTAGATGTTATCGTTTTGTCAGGCCCTTCTCCTTTAAATGTTGGTGTCTGTGAAGTAAATCAGGAGTTTGCTCCTCAAACTCTAATGTGCTATTCTTTAAAACTTCTCCTCTGCATTTGGTACACGGCATGTTTCAACCAGATCACCGGCTATAGGTTCGTGTTGCCCAGTGGTCCAAATTCAGCCCTCAGGGACTGGAGGTGAGCACACCCCGAAGGGGTGACTGCTGCTGTGGTGGCTCTTTCCTTGTCTCATTGTCCCAGCGCTACAGACGGAGCTGCTGTTGCAGGAGGAGGCTGGGCAGACTCTCAGTTGCTGAGTTCAGTGGTGCCATTTAGGTAGAAACTAAAAAAGAGGTGGTGAGACATTGGTAGTCTGCTTGATAAGCTGAACTTGTGAATATTTGCTTTGGGTAGTTCAGTTGGCTGTTCTTAACAAGAGGGATGATTCCTTATAAAGCTTTTCTTACAATTTCCTTGGAAGAAGAGAAACTTCCTTGAGTCTACATCTTAAAGTTCAGAATAACTACAGAATTTGCTTAGAAGAATGTTTCACGATGTATCCATGGTGGTTTCTAGGCCTTATCTGCCTATATTGGCTGATGGTCATGGAGTTTTTAATATTCTTCTTAAGCAATTCAGAATGGCTTCTATGTAATTTTCTAGTCTTGAGAGAGAAGAGATAGTAAGCATAATCCTGCGCAGTTTGTTTTTATCCCACTGGTTTCCTTGTTTTGATCTAGCTGTTGTGAACTCAGAGCTCTTAGCTGCTTTAGAAGATCATGTAAATGAATTATTGTTATGAAAAAATTGCAACATATGATTTTGTTGTAGTTTCTTCTAAGGGAATCAGTTGTTAATCAGGTATACCCAAGTGTTAAGCTGTCTCAAAGACTGCAAACTGGAAAAATGAAAATAGATACTAGGCTAATATTGTAGGGGTGGTTGGATAAGGTCTTTTATAATTGATGCACAGATAATCAAGACTGAAAATCTCTAGTGCGATTTGCTTCATTCAAGTGTTCCTGCAATATAAAGCTGAACGTTCTATGGGATCAGATTTTGGCCTTCAAAGTTTAGATGCTTTAGAACTAGCTCTGATGAGAAAATTTGTGTAAAAATAATTTGAAGTAGCAGAAAAATATGGGAACGTGCTGGATAAATGCAGGAGGAAGTTTCCTTCTTTCACTTTCCTTTAGAAGGGTTGAACTTTGGGGTTTTTTAATGGTTCTACTCCATTCATAACTTTATAGAAAAGGCTTTTATACTTTACTCTCTTTTTGCCTACTAAAGTCAATTGCTACATCAACAAGGTAATCTGACATGCAAATGCCTGATATTTCAAATCTGGTAATAAAGATTAAGCTGTAATATCATGTTTATGGCCTTTGGCGTGGTGTGAACTTCTTACAGTAAATTCTATTATATTTATTTAACCTGTTTTGTCTTCATTTTAGATAACAACTTAGAAGAAAAAAACAAAACAAAACAGAGGCTATGTTCAACTTCTTCCGAAAAAGTCAAGATTCAAAGAAGGTTACAGTGCCAGAGAGAGAAGCAGATGGATTTGTTATTGTGGGTAAGGGCTGCCTCTGTATAAAGTGATTCTTACAATCTTTGAAATGTAAATATTTGTTTGAGATGCTGAGACCAAATGAAATGTTAAGAGAAGACATGATAAAAATTGTTCAGAATTCTTCATTTCATGAAGGATTTTATATTTCTAGCCTCATCATTTGGACTAAATAGCAGAAGTTTAATTTACATAGATACAAACTCTTACTCAAGAGCATTGACAGTGTAGTTTCTTGTATCCCTCTAATATTGTGACCAAGGAGAAGTTATGTCCTTACAAAACAAGAAAGCTTGAAGTTGAGGCTTCTAGCTTTATGATTAGAGTTGTAGAAAGAGAGTAACTTATTGCAGTTGTTAGAGGGCTGTTTTTTTCAGGTTCCTTCCTCTTAGTGTTACCCTCAAAGTCTTTTAATATTAGAAGCTGTGAAGCATCTGTGTTATTTCTAGTTACTTGGTGAATGTAGATGTTCTGTCTCAGAGTCTGACTTTTGTTTAGTTTGATTAAAGTTAAGCAGTTTAGGGTTTTCAAAGTCTTTTTGTTATTCAAAAATCAATCTGAAGTGTACTCATCTGTGAAAAGACTAAAAGTTCAGCTTTAGTGAAGTTCTTTCACAGTCTTGCAGGATGGCTCAAGTGTGCAGAAGATAAAATTTATCTGTAACTGATCCTTTTCTTTTTCCTCCTTTGTAAGTTTGTGTTTTCCTCCTTGTACATCTTTCATCAATATTCAGCTTCTGCTGCTCCGATTTCCTGATTTCTTATTATCAGGAATCTTACAGTGTTTCTCTAGTTAAATGTTACTTCTTCTCTAGCATTTTCAAGTCATTATAGCCTCCAGATTATAAAAATCTAACAACATGGACTACAGAACTGTATCTCCTCTTTCGAAGGAGAACTTACTTGTATTATTTTTAGTATTTCTCCTTTAAAACAAATACTCCCACCCACACAGCAGCTGTTATAATAGATCTGGTTTCACATCTGTGACTCTCCATGGTTATGTTTAATTGTTGTCTTCCACTAGATTTTGTTCATCTGCACTGTTTTTTGTGGCTCCATCAAATCACTCCAGCACTTGCATTGTGGAAGGGTCAAAGGAGACACACTGTCATCCCAAAATCTGGAGATCATTTAGAGTTTAAAATTCTGTAACAGATAGAGAGTTCTGTACTCAAATGATGCTTACGTCCCACAATTGCTTATCCTGATTCAGCATGCATAGACTTGTAGAATGGTTGGGTTGGAAGGGACCTTTAGAGGTCATCTAGTCCAGTCCCCTGCAGTGAGCAGGGCTATCTTCACGTACAGCAGGTTGCTCAGAGCCCTGGCCAGCCTTACCTTGAACGTTTCCGGGAACGGGACTTCTACCACCTCTCTGGGCAACTTGTAGCAATGTTTCACCACCCTCACTGTAAAAAAATTCTTCCTACTTCCTAGTCTAAATCTACCCTCTTTTAGTTTAAAACCATTAACCCTTGTCCTTTTGCAGCAGGCTCTGCTAAAAAGTTTGTCCCCATCTTTCTTTTAGGCCCCCTTTAAGTATTCAATTTAGCTTCTCTGCTTTTTCGTGAAATGCTGTCAGTGGCTATTTAAACTTTGTTCATATAAATTCATATAAAATTAATCTGTTAAATACGAACTTAAGAAGTATCCATTTTGCTTGAATATAATCTTATCTCTATATATTATTATTATTTTTTGCTCAGATGGAAGTTAGTTTAGCAAACTGCAATGAAATCGACTGTAAGTTCATCTTAACTAACTTTGCCTGGGCAAAAGACTTGCTGTCAGCCTTGTCAGTGGAGCCATATCACTGTCTTGCTAGACAGATACAGTTGCAGAATTTACAGGTCAGCACTTAACAGATACTTACCTAAGAGTTTTATGTGTCTGGAAATAGTGGAAGTCCAAAAAAACCTATAAAAAGACAACACCTGGCTGTTCTGCTATTTACTTTTTTATTAATCGCATGGGAGGTTCTGAAGCTTTTTTAAACTTAGCTGTAAACTAATCCAGAATACCAGAACTAAGTATCTTTAACAAATCTCAGTAGGATTATAGGACCGTTAGTGTGAGTACTTCAGTAGGCAATGAACACTCTTGAAGGGAGTGAGAATTTAATTTAAGAGTTCGTTCCTAAACCTGGTCTTTCATTCAAAGCATATAAGAACAAAAAGCCTAGTTCACTGATATTCTGTGGACATGGGAGGAAAGGCTTTGCTTTTCTTCCCTGTAGAAAGAAGAGGAAAAATACATCTTCAGGGGATGTCTGCTCCTGATTTCCACTGTTGTTGTGGTCAGGAGAGCTTGTTTGTCAGAAATCCATTGCAAGATTGTTCACTCTGTGCACCACTGATAAGGGCAGCCAGGAGTATTACCAAAAGTCTGAATGAGACTTATCAAGAAAGAATCAAGTGCCATACAAAATGTAATTTTCTACCAAGAACTAAAACATTTTTATGTCTAATTGCCAGTTCACTTATTTTCCAGATACTGGTCATCTCTGTTCACAAAGCAGTAAAAGTGCTGATTATTCTGTCAAAAGCAGAACTATTACTCTGAAAAGGGAGAAGAGGCTTATAAAAACACAACACATGCAATTGGTTTTAATAAGTGAATCAGTTGCAGAAATATGAAAAATGTTTTAGGGGGTTGCCTGGTCATCAGAAATAGTTTTTAAAGTTAGCATTCTGAATGCTGGGTTTCAGAAAACAAGTAAGTTTTCAGTTACATTTCAGGGCATTTTGAAGAGTAGTAGTTTTAAAGGAATCTCTCATATTTTGTGGCTTTTGTGATATAAAATAAATTCCAGCCTACCATCCATTCTTTCTGTTGCTATCCACAGAGAAGTCGGGTTAGTGCTAGCATTTTGTTTTGGCACATAGCTAAAATCTCCCATCAGATCTCAAAGATGCATGAGACCAGGAGTTCTAATTTCAGTCTGAAATAAGGAGCTGAAAAACTGAGACAGCAATGCTGCTTCCCATGTGTGTTTGGCAAGAAGATGAGAAACTCTGCAAACATCCACATGGCGCTGATGGTTCTGCTGGGGTGGGTGGTGAGTGTTTTTTGCTTGAAGACAACTGAAATATCATTGAAACACCATGATTTGGGTTGGAGGGGACCAAGATCATCTAGTCCAACCTGCCTGCCATGGGCAGGGACATCTTTCACTGTATCATGTTGTTCAAAGCCCTGTTAAAAACTCCCTTTTCTCTACAGTGCTATCCTAGATCCTTGGAGGCCATCTAGAACTAGTAACCAAATTTTGGACTAACACCTATTTGTTATGCTTCTCAGTACTGGTGCAAGCATGATTTTTGCCTGTTGTGTTTCCTCTCAAGAAAGCATAGTCATAAGAAATTATGTGTTTTGAACTACCTTCCCAATATGAGAAGGATTTACAGTATTTAAGTGAGTCTTTGATCTGTCAATTATCCAATGTGTACCTTCTGTTTCAATGCTGATGCCTGAGGAGAAGCAGCTCTACAGGACAAACAGGGTCAGCCTTGCAATATCTAAAAGCTCACAGACAATGACATGGGAACTGCTGCCTTTCATCTTGTGAGATGAAATACAGTATAAGGCAAATATTTCTTTCTTATAAAGAAAGTAGAAGAGAACTGGTATTAGATGAAATTATGATGAATGATAGCACTTACTCTTATCTCAAAATTTTGGTGATCAGGTATGACTTACTATTTTAAGCTAATCTCTGAAAAGCATTCAAACTTTGGCTTTATCTTAAATGAGATACTTGAACCTTCCTCTGATGTGTTCAGTAGATATATTACTGAGTTAATTCAGTATTATAATTCCTTTGTATAGGATCATCCTTATCTGTAGGCAGGACTATTCTCACTCGGCTGTGACACTGTGAAAAGAATGATTTACAGCCAACATTTAATGTCTTCTGTGCTGAGATGTAGAAAAGATCAACACAAGGCAGTCATTAGTTGTGGACATATTTTCTGTTTTTCTGAAGAACAATTTTACATACGCTTCTCCCCTCCAACTCCCCATGTCTGTTTTGTTATGAATTTATTCTGCATGCGGATAGTTTTTGGGGTACTTTTTATTGTGGAAGGAAGAATTGGATAAATTGTGTATGTGAATTAAGGGACACCTCCACTGTTACTCAAAATGTCAAGAGGTCTTACAAC
Source organism: Hemiprocne comata (assembly GCA_020745705.1). NCBI lineage: Eukaryota > Metazoa > Chordata > Aves > Apodiformes > Apodidae > Hemiprocne > Hemiprocne comata. The sequence goes on from CM036587.1 coordinate 27,874,408, forward strand.
ATGGTCCTTATTTTTTCCACATTGGTCTTAGTAATACGCATCTGTACATATATTTTGATGAACCACTTAAATACATGCTTCTGAGAGAAATGTGTGATTTTAAAATCTTCAGGAGTGAGTCTGTTATGAAAGGGAAATTCAGTATACTGATCCTGCCAAATCAAAGGACTATGCCCAAACTAGTTTATTATGGCAACTCAAATAGGGTTGTTTTTTTTTTTGCTTCTCCCCTCTGCATACACACCTCAAAGATTAAACACAAGAGATTTGTAAAATCTTGTGTTACTGCTGCTGTTCGTTTTCCAGGAGTCAGTAGTACTGCATAGTACATTTCTGTGAATCTCTACGTTGTTTTTTCATTAATATTTAAGGAGCTTTTAGTGGTGCTAGTAAGGACGGCTGGGCTGCTGCAGTGTTTTAAAATATACCAATACGTTAAAGAAATGCACAAGGCTTTGTGCCAGCTGGAAAAAAGCAGTGCCTCAATGTCCTTTCACTTTCTGCATCAATGGGCTTATATTACATATTTTCTATACAACAGTAAGTGCTTGTGTAACTGTTTCCAATGTAGCACTTTTCAAATAGCCAAGCTACTATTTCATATGTTAAGTTTAAAAATATTTAACAGTAACTTTATAATAATCTGAGATTTGGGAAATCTTTTAATATTTTAATCTAAAGAATACTTTTTACGTGTCAGCTTGTGCTGCTATAAGTGAACACTTTTGATGCACACCAGGAAGTAACTGTATTAAGTGACCTGTTTCTTGAAGTGTTGCGTTATGGGCTTTATACTTGGAAATTGTTAATAACTCATTTGGACATTGAATTTTACAGTCAGAGTTGACTGAAAAGGGAGGGGGAGGAATTCAGAAGAAACAGTCCTCTCCTGTTACTGATCCTTAGTTGCATAAGGAGGTAATGGCTACCCTTCATTCAGTAATGAAGTCAAACTAATCCTCTTGGGTACTAATTTTGCACAAAAACAAACTGCATTTTTCAATAGTACCGCTAGATGGGGAATTCTCTTGTATTCAAGAGTTCTAGGGCTTTTTCACTTTTCCCTTCAGGCACACACACACAACGTGGAGTAGTAGTAATTATCAGCACACTATTTTATTAGACTGTAGATTTTCAACAGACTTATAAAAAGCTTTTAAAAGCCTAATATCAAATCTATAATGGCATTCCAACCTAATAAAAATAATGAAGCTTGAAATGTTGACAGCATGTATCTAGATGTTGGCTTGTAATTCCTTCCAAACAGATCTGTTGAGGCCCATGTGGGACCTAAATAACACAAAGAAGTAAATTTGCATATTTTACAGCAGGGGGAAAAAACAGAATGCAAAAACATGAATAATTAGGAGCACAAGCTTCATGCTATATTAATACTGTTGAAAAGCATGTGTTGATTGTATTCTGAAAGCCAGTAGTGATTTGGTTGAGTGAACTCAGTCAGCATCTCTTATGCAGATTAAAGGAACTGGGTTACAGAACAACCGAAATTCATTGTTTTGCTGTATAAGGAGGTATATTTCTTAAAGGAAATTTTTTGTCTTGGATTCTGTATGGCACAGGGAACCTTTCTTTTTAATGCCTCATCAAAGCATGTTTTTGTTGACAAAAGACTGTGCAATTCTTCATTTACTTGTTCAGTTCTAGATTTTAAAAATAGTTCTTTTGGCCACAAATCAGATGTTAGTATTTTATCACTTCAGTGTACATGACCTACTTACTTTTCATTCAGTAACTTTTTTTTTTCTTTCTTTCTAAGGCTTGAGCCCCTGAAACACATTCATAATGCTTCCATGCTATGAATTTGATTATTTTTAAATATGCAGAAATGCTGCTTTTTAAATGTTAACATACAGACCATTTTTTAGTCTGAATAATATGAATAATTGTGTTGGCTTCTGTGGATCACAACGTAAGATGTATAACATACTTTCTGTGGAAAAAAAAGAAAAAGTTATTTACTTAACACTGATAAATAGTATTAAAAGTGATTTATTGATTGATTTGGTTGAATATTGACTTGGCCCCTTAACTTATAACTATCTCAGAAAGTTACCTGGTTTTGAACGCTGACTCACAGGAGGAGAAAAGAAAGAAGCTGAAATATCCTCGTTTAACTTCTACAGCAATTTTAATTTTGGGGTGGAAAAAATAAGTATGTGCTGCTGTATTAGAGAGCTTTGTTTTGGGGCATTAAGGCAGAAAAAATGCACAGATCCAAACATTTTCAATCTGTTTTTTAAGCACATCTTCTTAATTTGCATAACCAAAGGAGGAAAATGGTAAAATGTACCAGTCGCTTTAGAAGTTGATGTAATTGTGAGAGGTTAAAGAGGCATCTGGCAAAAGGTTGTTTTGAGGTCACACATGCATCTGACAGTTTGCTGCCAGCCCTCTAAGAAAATATTAGTTGGATTTGTGTTCCTGTTTTTCATATTAACTGCCTTCTGACTTGATGTATAATAGTTACTTTCTACATGCCCAGAGCTTCAAACTGCTCCTGAGAGGTTATGTCCTACTCATTTTAACTCTTGCAAATAGTGATGAAAGTTGAACATGCTGAAGTAAGACAATTTTTTTTTTTTTTTGCTAGAAATTTATCCTCAGAAAAGATGAATGCATATCTTGGAGATGACTGTTCTGCAATAGTGCCTTTACATAGCTGACATAGTATTTATTCTTTAACGTTTGCTTATAGTATGGTGTTCACTTTTGACACTTTGTTTCTGACAATTTTAGTCCCATACATAGTAGTTTTCTCTCTGGTAGTACTGCCTTAGTCTATTGTTCCATATAGCATTCTTTAAGCAATCAATATTTTCTTATATTCCAACTGCAAATTGCTTTTTGTAAAACAGAGTAAAAATAGCAAAGTGTAGTGTAAAAGTTGGGATTTTCAAGTGCTGGTTGTAAACTTTGCTTGCCAGAATATAGTAGTTATTAAATCTCTCTTAGAATTAAAACTTCTTTGCTTTAAGATGCAAAGAAAATAGTTCAAGATAACAATAATACATTTTTAGCCCGTCTGGTTTTCCTGTATGCTTACAGCTAGGGCTAACTGAAAAAAAAAAGTTGGAAAATGTCTTGCAGAAGTGCAAGTTGCTATTCTGGTAAGTGATAAATTCATGTTGAAGTCCCTCTTTCAGCAATTTACAGCATAGTTATAAGATCATTCTTTGCAAAGAGAGCCCTAGTCATTAGTCCATGCAATCACTGCCTGTCTGGTTGGAGGCATTCAGACTTCTACAGATGTTAATCAATGTTAATTTTCTTTGAAGGAAATGTGATGTTGAGCTGATGTTACACACATCCCTCCTTATCTCTGGCAAAAAAAATATTTTGTACATTTTTTCCGTGGAAGAAAGAAGATTACTTTGCCAAAGATACAGTATCTTGTTTATTTTAATTAGGTAGCATAAAGAAATTCAGTTAGGTTATATTCTGTGTTTCAAATCATTTGTGTCATAGGCCTCAATATCAAATAGTAACATAAGTGTAAGGCTGTTCTTTATGAAATGAAAGATGACTTGTCACCTTGTGCATAAAGGTGTTTTTTCTTTAGCTGCTCTTTCTTGATATACTAGGTTAAGTACCTTTCAATAACAGCCAAAGAAATTAAAGGATACGGATGATTTATTCACTCAATTGTTTTGCACTTCAGTGCTACTTCATCTACTTCTGCCATAACACATCTTTGGCAGTTGCCAAAAATGTAATGTGCTTTTGAATCTCTGCTCACACAGCTGAATGATCTTTAGCTTTTTCTTGCCACTTTTCCCCTACAAATAAGGGCTATGTGGAATCAGGTCTGTAATTATTCTCTCTTTAATCAGTCAAATGTTTGTCCATGGCTTGCTGGGGAAATTATACAATACTCTTTTTTTGTGACCACGATCACTTCACTTTGTGCTTTTTATATATTTTAGAAAATTATTCTAGTGCTATTTCCATTGTCACGGAGATTTCCTTCTACATAATAGTAAAAAATAAAGAGAAATTCAGAAACATCCTAGAAGTAGTGGGCTGCTTAATTTGTGCAGTTTCTTTCTTGAACAATTACTGCACACTTTGCTGCCATTACAGTTAATGATGTACATCACAGGATGTAATCACAGTCTTAATTCTTTGTTTCCTCAATGTACACATGATTATTTGCTACAGAAACTGTATGGGGCAAAAATTATAATGGACAGAAAAATAATTCAAAAGCTTGAGTAACTTTCACTCAGGTTTATTATTGATACAGTGTGAGTCTCTGTCTTTCCCCCTCCCAGCAGTTTAGATAAATGTGGGCTTTCAAATACTCTCAGCAAATGTATACAGTGTCTTCATTTCCTTCTTGTTTTCATCAGGGTATCTAAGTGAAGTTAGGGGAATACAGAAGTTGTTTTTAGTGTATGAGAATACAGTACAAGCTGTAGAGAGAGCTCTTACAGTTTGTAGTATTAAGTTGTCAGTAGTGAGGTTCATTTGTTTTGGTGGGGTTTTTGTGGTGTTGTTTTGGTTTTTTTTCAATTATTCACCGATAAATTATGCAGTCTTTGAGCATGTGACTGCCATTAAACATGTAGAGTATATTTCATTTAAAATGGACAAGCTTCCTTAAACTGATCCAAAGTCCCAGACCTTTCTGGAACAAAACAAAAAAAAAACCCAACAAACCACAACCAAACCCACAAAAAAATGTTTTTGCTGTTAGACTGAATCTCTTTCTGCTGAGATCTGTCTAGACCAGCATTTGTTCACAAGTTTAAAGTCATAGTTTTCCTATCCCAGGGTAAATAAGAGAGAGGAACAACTTAAAACTCACAAGATTAATTTTTATCCTTATTTCAGTTGGTATGAAACTTCAGGTTTTTTTTAAGAGGGGGAGGAATGGGAATTTATGGCTATTTCTTTGGCGTTTTATTTTTTCAGTTGGAACTTGTGTACGTAATTTCTTCTGAATGATTTCATCCCTAGATCTTGCAGAAGGGGAAGGCTATGACTAAGGAAGATTTGATTTACAGAAGCATTAGCAAAGCTATTACAGCAGAAAGCAGCCAATATTACCTTTAAAGCATTGCTATTAAATACACATACCAATCCACCCTTCATTACAAGAGAGAATTAGGGGGGAGATTTTTTTTTTCTAGAACTGTGTTCTTTTTACTAATCCACAAGTTATGTCAACACTGTTATAAAGAGATGCACAAAGAGCTTTCCTTAGATTGAAACAAAATTTTATACTAACTTGAGTTAAATATGAACTTCAGTTGGATATACCAACTCTTACAAAAATTTAGTCCTACTTTATCACAGACTGAACCAGAGGTGAGATGCAGGAAAAAACCATTAGTAGTTTCCAACTTCTGCATTGTGTTTTAAAAATAGGAAGGAGTAACCCAAGAAGTAGAATTAAACATCTATGAAATTAAATTTAGAAAATGTATTTTGAGCATATTTGCCTAAGATGACCCACTGGCAAAAGTGGTGACCAGCAGTAAGCTTGGATGCTTGGTATCTTGTGGAGCTGAAGTGTCTGAATCAAGGCTCCATACATCAAACATATCTGTCCACTTGATTCAAAACCAAAAGCTGAAGTTACAGCATGTTCTTCTTGAAATTTGTCTGGCATGTACTTGTGCTTATTCAGGCATTCATCTGAAAAGTGGGAGACCTCAAATCTAGTTCTGCATAAGCTTAGCACAGTCAGATGCACATCTTCTAGCATTGAAGTCTGAAATCATCCAGTTGGGAGGACCTTCATTGTTTATATTGGCTGCACAAAGGTTTTACTTCAATAATGCATGATGTAGGAGCTTCTCTGATGCTGCATTAATCACGGAACTGCAGTGACCTGGGAGTAAGGGGACTGGGTAATGGTCTCTTCTATCTTTACCCATTTTAATTTCCAGGGAAAATGTGCCCTGTATGCCTGAAACATGCTGCTGGGGAGTCAAGGGGTAGGCTGCTTCCCAATGAGATCCAGGACATTTGTGTTCATGTACAGAAGTGACAGCTAATGAATTTAGATCCCTAATGCATTTTGTGGCTTCTGAGACAGCTGCTTTTTTAGATTATTGTTTCGAGTGTGCCTTTCCAGGCATCGTACTCATTCTAATCTTGTTGATAAGAAAATACGTGTACTGTGTGAAGATAATGAGTTGTGGTTTGCTATAATGTGCTTTTCATTTTAAATAGCATTAAACAGCAGTCAAATTCTATACTTGCGAGTCTTTGCTATTAGACTAAATTACCTTTTTAGGAGTATTAAGAAACTATTAGAAGAAAGAAGGTGGGGAACTCTCAGAAAAATAGTGGATCATACTTTCGGGTGCTATTCAACTTTTCACAGCCAAGAATGCATTCATTACCTCTCTAAAGTTGGATTAAAAAAGCCTTACTTGGTTACTGGGAGGTGTGTTGCAGGTGCAGCTGTTGGGTGGAAGAGGGTGTGTCGTGTTGGTGCGTGCTTCTGCTGCCTTGGCCATCCGACAGGCACTGGCCCCAGCTCCCCTGGGGGACCAGGGCTGACAACGCTGGCTGGTGAAACAAATCAGGTCATCTTCTGTGTAAAATAATCGTAGAAGTTATCCGGCATATTCTGATTCCAGATTTGATTATAAGAAGTTACTGAGAACTTCAGATTAGAAAATGTTTTAGAAATGTTGTTTGCCTGCATATTGCCTTTTTTAAACCTGAAGGACACAGTACTGCTGTGGAAGTTAGTTCAAAGTTGATCAGAGCCATAGTGCAAGTGTTGGTCTGCTCTTTCTCCCTATACTGCTGAGCTAATTTATCCTGCAACATTTGGGGATTTTCACAGTCTTCTGTTTTAAAACAAAAAGGCAATTCAAGTTGGTTTTGTTTGTGTATTTTTTTTTCCTTTTTTAAAGCCCCCCCAGTTTCTTGTAATATCTTTTAATGAAGCGATACAGGCTCATACCTGCTTAATGTCAGTGGGTGTCTTTTCAGCTGCACGTCTTACAGACTGACCTTTGTAACCGCTACTCTTGAGCAAGAAATCCTTTCTTTTCTAACAATCAGATGCAAAGCTAAGGAAATTTGTGTTGCTCTTTCACGTTCTTATTTCAGAAGGTGTGATATGTGGAAGTGATCTTGTCTACTACTTCCCTTCACTCTTTTTTTCTGCCCTTTCCCTTGGGTCTAGTGAAACTTTTGGATCCTCTGGGTTTGTATTTCTTTAAGTCTTCAGCACATTCCTGGCAGCATAAGCCATCTGTTTGCATATGTTCTGTAGCTAAAGTCAATGAACTTCTTGTGCAGAGAATGAATTATGAAGTTAAGACGTTTCTGGTGAGAACATGTCTAGGCACTTTTGATCTTTTCTCTGGAGATCAGGTTTAACAGAGGGTGCAAATGAATACACTCTCAGGGGCTCGCTTTAAAACTTCTATTTCCATTCTGCTATTGATGACTTTCCTCATGTATACCCTCAATTACCTTTGCCAACTGGAGAGCAACAATTAATTTTGTTGTCTGTCTGTGTGACTTAAAGTAGCGTAAGTGTTCTGATGTGTCTCACTAGTCTTAGGAGTCCAGTGTATTCTGCCCCTTTTGAGAGGATTTAAACCATTTGCTTCACTGATGTGCTGCAAGCAGAAGATGATAGCTGGCGTACTGTGGGGATATTGTTTGACTTTAGCTTTTAATTTTACTTAATACCTATGCCTGGGATGCTTTTCATTACTGTTAAACCACCCAGAACAACAGAACTGGTATTGCAATGAAAAAAAGCAGAATGATTTTGAGAGGTCAGGATTTTGAGTGTAGTCTTTAAAATTGCTAAATAGATAAATACTATATAAACTGCCTCTAGAAATCATCTGAAGGTCAGAACATAATGTAGCATGGCCCTTGTCTTTCTTTCTTCCTCTGAAACAACAGCTTCTAGCTGGAAACTCATATTCTGAATTATAAATTGGATCATGTGTACGAAACCTAGTTGTGAGTCCAGTGTGCAGGTAATTAGAATAAGTAATGTGACCCTCACTGCTTTAGAAGCATGCTGAAGTGCTAGTCAAGCAGAGGCAGAAATATCCTGAAGTGCATATTCCTTTCCCAGTTGTGAAAACCTTGTCTACTTCTAGATATTCCTAGCTTCTGATGTATTTTATTAACAAAAGATGTAAGAATCTTGGCTTGTATATTTGATGAACAAAAAGATATCCAAAGGAAGAGCTTTCTATATTCTTAAACTCCCTGTATTCCAGTGGGGTACTAACTAATATAAAGTAATTTTTATGCTTAAATGAAAACATTTTGTTTGTACGTATTGCTGTATGCACTGAAGCTAAGCATGATGGACTCTAACCAGTGTGGTAAAAAAGCTGAGGAACAGTTTGTAGATTCCCTTGAAACCTTAGGGATGTGTTTATTTGGGGTCATGTCTGTGGCCTTCCTACTTCCTCAAGGTGGATTTTGCAGTTATTTTAGTTGGTGAAACTCAGGTTCTCTTGCCAGTGAGCATAATTCATGCTGTAGTCATGGTGGAAGTGTTTGAATATTTTAGATCTTGATGTGAACTTTGTAAATAGATCAAATAAATACAATTGGAGTAAAGAGCATTGTGGATGGGGGAGGCTTTGCTATATTTAGTTTATTGTAAACTGAGTGTCTGGTTACCTTTTTCCCCTTTAAGTACTGTCCATATTTTATCATGGGAGGGTCAATTGTTGTCTTTTTTTGCCTACTTACAGAATGCAGTGGAAATAAAAGACTATGGAATTGATCCATATGGAACACTACTAAAACTCTTCTGCATGGGCACCACCTGCTTCTGAACAAAATATTTCCAGCAAGCCATATGTATATGCTTTTTTATTGCCAATGAATTATTTTCTGAACAGTGAATTGAAGCCTCGGTTAAAATAAGTGTGTACACTGGAGATAAATTTGGTATAGTATTAAAGTTGAAAAGATTCAAAGCTAAATGTGGAGTTAATGAAGGAGAGCTCCACAGTTCTTGGCTTTTTCCTATGAGATCTTCCAGGGGAGAAACTCAAGTAGTCAAATAACAGGTAGGCAGAGCAGCAAAAGGCTGAAAAAAGACTGAATATCTGGTCCAGACTTGTAACACCATATAATACTTGTATCCTGGTATTCTTCTCCATTGGAAGAATACCAGGATATAGTCAGATGTGTTGGTATCTTCCATGATCATGCTTTCTTGACAAAGGGGAATTTCAGGAGGTTAAACATTGTATATGATGGAACCACTGCAACTAAATCCTTGCTTAATGCCTTAGAACATGAGAGGAAATGGGAGAGCAACCAAATATGTCTTTAATTTAGCTTTGAACTAACTGATTTCAGGTGGCCTGTCTAGGAGGTTCATTTGTCCATGTAAATTAGAGTGCCCTTTTAACCCCCAAAGCTAAGAAACTTTAAAATTAGGAGGTAGGCAGATAGAAAAAGTATAACTTACCAAAGACATGATACAAAGTATTAGCCATCCCTGTTCAGAATTCAGCTTCCATTGTTCATAAGACTTTTATTTTACAGAAACCAATAGCTCTTGGTCAGTTTCCAGACACTTGGGGGAAACTTTAGGTTATAATTGGGCTTTACAGCTTCTTTTAATTAAAAAAAATGGAAAAAAACCCACAACTTCACATTGCCAACAATTTACTTGTGTCTGTGCACTTTCATTAAAGTAAAGATTGTATCAATGTGAAAATTCAGTTCTTAAGAAAATGAGCCTAATCTTTAGGAGTTCTTATATGTGAATATATTTCCCATACATTGGATGTAAGTTGAAAGTTGATGACATCTATTTTGTATGCAGCTGTCTGTGCATTTTCAATATAGGAGGAAATACAATCAGTTCAGCGTGACTGGATTACTATAAATAGTTCCAGAAAATATCTTCATTTCCTCTCCACATTTATTTTTGTCATGTGCCTTACTCTTTAAAATATCTGTATGATGTAATCAAAATTGAGTATTATATTTTTACTTTTGAAATTCAAAGTTACGAGACAGAGTGTTGCCCGTACTTGAGAAAAATAACAAAAAAATATAGCCCATCTTATAAAAAAAGAAATTTTGGGTATGTTTTCCTCATTGGTTTTTAGGGAGGTAAATAACTTAATTAATGTAGAGAATAGTGATGAAAGCAAGAATGCAATACATTCTTGTGCTAAAACAATGAAGTTATTTTAGGAACTAAATAGTACATGTCTGCATTAATAGGAAAAATATAGATTTCATCCTCTTTTTTTTCCTTCTAGTAGAATCTAATTAGATTAAAGTTATTTTATGATATTTCTAACTTAATATTAATTTCTGGGTGAAAAAGTTGAAATTTTAAATAGGGTAGTTATGCTTTATGAGTGTATCATCCCCTGCTGAACTAGTGAGATTTGCCTGCTTCTAACTAGGTATGAAAATCATGCATTTTGTGAATCGAGTAAGTGCGGGCTGCAATAATACGCAGTACTTCACACATCTGAAGGAAAAGCACCTTTCAGAAGAACTTACTGTTCTGTTAGGAGTGTATCCCATAGAGCCTCCTCTCCTGTGGCTTTACTGCTTGCTTATCCTCCTTCAGTCCCATCCCTTCTCACACAAATCTCTCCTTTAATGGTTTGGCAACGAATGGGAAAACCGAGTAGCCATCACACGGGATGGTAGCCACACTGTCTGTAAACCTAATGGAGCACTTGGCTTTGAGCCATGGGTGGGAAACAACTGACTGGAGAGCCTGCTCATAGCAATGTATCCCTTGGTTGCACTGATCTGGTGTAGCAGCTCTGTTTTAGGGACTTGGTTGAAGCTTAATTGACACAGGCCAGTGATCACAAAAGTTATTAATAACAAAGGAAACACACATCCAACTACAAAAGCTTTTTTTTTTTAAGACATTTTAGCTGTGCACTGCTTGAAGCTTTAAAAACAACTGCATTTGTTTGTACTGCTTACCTGTGAAAGGGTATTCTAAAGTAACTTTATTTTAGAAATATTTTTCAACCTTTAAAAAATCTTACCCTTTATTGTAACCAGTATGTAAAAAGTGGAAAAAGTCTTCGGTTTTCATGCCAAGTCACTGTTATTTTTGCTTTCAAAATTGGGTGGTTCAGAAATATTGGTATAACAGTATTGTTTATGTATACAAGACACAGCAGATTAATTTTACATTTGCAAAAACTCAAGTAGCTGTAGCTTAGTTTGTTCCACAAACACAACTCAAGTATTGTGATACTGCATTGATACTAATTCTGTTGATTTGGTTTTTTGGTTGATATTATTTTTGTCCTTTGAAATTGTCTCACATAACTTTCTAAACTCTGGTGAGTTTTACCCCAAACTTAGTTTGTTGAGTTTCGGGTGTGTTTGGCTTTTTAAAACAAAATACTCAGATTTGTACTTGACTTAGATTACTAAGAAAGTAACTTTCTGAAGAGGTGCAAAAATGTTTCATCTGAGAAGAAATATTAGCAGTGATTGTTCCCAGGGATTTGATTCTCACTGTTCGACATGGCAAATAAGTTTCCCATCATTTGTGCCCATGCTATGGGAAGATGACAAGCCACCTAGCCATATAAAAGCTGCTTATTAGGGGTGTGCTTTCCTGTTATGAAACTTGGTACAATCCCCAAATTCACAGTAGATGAGAATGCATGCAAGACATCAAGAACAATGAACCAGGGAGTATGCAATGAAATAAATGTGCCAGAATGGAACTGGATCAGGGTCACTCTCTGCAGAAATAAAGATACGAACTTTGCTGTTCTTAAAAGTGTCTTGTTAGGTGAGTTCAAAGCCTATTAATGGTGAGCTCACTCGTTTGAGTAGAAACAACTATAGGAAACCTGTTTGAAAGCAACCATATGCCAGAAGCTGACTTAAAAGTATGGTAAGCCAATGATGTTTCACAGATGCATTTTTCCATATAAGAAAGTTGCTTGCTTTTGCAAATCTCTATGCTAGCTACATACTGTGATGGTTTGATGTCTATATTGAGTCCTTTAAAAGGGAGGAAAGGCAAGTGCATAAGAGAAACATAAAAACCCAAACCATGAGTTTTTAGAAATCCCATAAATGGGAAGCAGGATGCCACTGTTTTGTACCTGAGAACACAAGTTGCCACCTGGAATTGTAGTGAAGGTGATTGAGAATAGGTGGATGAAGTGTGATACATAGTGGAAGAAAGAAGTCCAGTCTAGAGATGTATTGCCTGATAGCTTGAGAGCCACCTAACTATTAATGCTAAGCACCATCCAAAGAAAGCAGAACCCTAAATCAATTGACATTGTTGGAAAAAATACTGACATAATGCCTGTATGTGTACAGCTGCATCTCTGCATATAGCCATTGCAAATTTGTTGTTTAAGCTAATAGAGTCCAGGGTGTTTTCAACTGTAGTTCAGGTAGTTTTACTGGTATGTTTAAGGCCCTTACTATATTACCTTGATAGATTTAAGAAAACATGTTTTATAAGCAGAACTTTTTCACAAGTGCAGTGAAAGCTGTTTTTTACCACAGTGGATTAAGTACATGTGCTGTGTCCCACAGTGAATTGAGGTTGAAGGAGGTTGAAAAACATATTCCAGTGCTAGTACAAAAGGTGGGTGGTTATCAGCAGACTCAGGTGAAGTTAGAACATTTTATAAGGCTGCAAAATACTGAAGTCTCCAAAAAAGGAGTCATCATCTGTATTTCTGCTGTATGTGTAGACTTGTATTTTTTTCTCCTTCCTCCATGTTGACCAAGCTAGCTTTCACTAAAATTTGCAAAGTCTTGATATGAATAAGTGAAGTTTTTAGGAAGTTGAAGAGTTCTGTATACTTGACACATTGAGATAAGGTGATTAATATTACCTACAGATAATACCTTCAAGTTCATTTTTAGTAAAAAGTAAATACTTAAGAATTCCCAAGTGCTGAACAGAGCAGTTGTCACCTTGAAAGTTTACAGTGGCAAGTTTTAGCTTGTACTAACTCAGACTGGGGAGGAGACATGTCTTAGTTTATCTGATCACCACAGTGACTGGTGAGCGTGTAGCAGTGTAATTGGTAGATCTGGTTTGATATTGAAGAGGTTAATCCATCTACATTGTCTACATTGCTGTATGTCCTTCTACTGTGTATACATTGCTAAATTTTGGGGGCCTAGAAGATACAGAATAGAAGCATGTAGCTATTTCTGATGTAAATGAAAATGTACCTGTAGTTGAGACTTGCTCTCAAGTGTGCCAACCACACTTTGAAAGTAGCTATTTTGAAATAGCTGAGTAAGGGCAGAGCAAATGCCAGACAATTGCCCATTTCATGAAATATTTGGGCAGAATTTGGAGAAGTGATATGAAGAACTGCTTAGTATAAAAAAGTGGGAGCTGCAGCAATTAGTGAGATGGATTGTGTTAAGCAGGTCTAGCAGTTGAGTGTAGGTTTGGCATAGAGAGCTTCTGTTGGCTGTGCTGTCCAAAGCTTACTGTTAGTATCAGCCAAAAAAGATTGATTGACTTGCCTGTCACTGTCGTTACGCATTTCAGTTGATGAAGTGCTCTGTTGCATTTGGACAGTGGCAGTTGTATGGTATTTTGGCAACCTTCAAAGAATAAAAGAAAGTCTGTTAGGAATTCTGGCTCTGTGTAGTCTCATGAGTTAGTGATCCAGGTTTCACATTATATGTCTGTAATAATTACGGGTATTCTTTCATACCTTGTTACATTCCATCCTGTCCAAGTACAAACTGAGCTCTGGTTCTGTTTTCCAGTGCCATAGCAGGTAAGTGCAGAGAAATCTGTGTGTGTGTATGAAAGTAGTGTTCAGTACGGTGAGTTCCAGAGCAAGAGAGCTATGCCTGCCCATTTGGCCACATACTGACCATACTCCTGTCTCAAAAATCACTTACTCTAGTTGGTCTAGCTGGCTTTGCTGGAATTTCTAGGTGGAGCTGTTCTAGGTGGAGCAGTTTCCCCTCTCTGTACAGAGTCCACCAGGGGGAGATGAACACCAAAATTTGCAAGCAGAGGAGCATACCAGCAGAGGGTTTGGCTAGGCCAGCCTTTTTTGCATCCGAGTGTCCAATACCTTGTTGTCAGCCCTGTGTGTCAGAATCCAGATGTGGAGTGGTGGGTGGTTTCTTACACAGAGAGCAAGGCCATAACTTTATTTCTAACTTTTTGCTTCTATACCTTTACCCTAATAAAACCCTGTAGGAAAGAGAATGGTAGTAATACTGCTATGTATTTTCTTAAACCTTTCTTCCTGGATGGCCTGTGGCTTTTGTGGTTGATTCAAGTTGTATCTTCAGTGTGTCTTGGTTTGTCTATATGGATGAGTCCAGACAGATTCCAGTTCATTTTGCCTGAACTCGGCAGGTTGTCAGGACATGGGACCATGGGATTTCTGTACTTTTAAAAATGTAACATTGCTGAACTGTGCCTGAGCTGATGACCTGGTTGAGAGGAGAGCTTTGAGTATGCTGGTACTAGTGACAAGATAATGGAGCTACATTGCCTGGGCTGGAGCTGCCTTGATTCGTGCCATTGTAGATGCATTGGCAAAGGAGTTTGTTTGCCAGCATATCGCTATATAGGCACATTTTCGGTCTCAAGGGCAAGTGTGTTATTCATTCCTTTCTGGAAATCGGTTTGACTTGTGAAATGAGGTTGCTCAATAGAACTTAACCTTAATTTATGACTAGTGGCTGCTACAGAAATTAAACTATAATTTTCTTTGCAGTATCAGTCCAGCAAAATGGTACACAGGGAGCATGTTCTTTTAAATACATCTTTTGAGCATGTTCAAGAAAAGGAAGTCCTATTAAACGTCTTTTTGAGGCATCAGTCTTGTTCTAAATTTGTTAGTTAAATAATAGATTAACGTAAATCTCTTGTTAACCAAAACAATTCTCGCAGGAGTGATTATTTTTAGTCAAGCATTTAAATTGAAATTGGGAGCTCTCCTTAAAGCTTAGTATTTACCTCAAACAATTTTAAGAGTTTGTCATTCTTAAAGAGTGTATGTCATGATAAACTTTCTTCCTTCAGTTACTTGTCCCATCTTCAGAAACCAAAAGCACAGTTGTGCTTTTTGAGTTGGTTTTTGTGTTTATATTGCATCTTATCATTCATCAAGTGATCGGAACAGATAATTTTATTTTTAGCATGTAGCATTTCTTTTCCTATGCATTAATAAAGAGAATAAATGGGAAAAAATATTTATATGTAAATTCCACCTGATTTTAGATCTGCATTTTTAATGGCGTATCCTCCACATCATCCAGGCACGCTATGGTGTCTTACACAGCAGTGTATCTGTGTGTCTTTTCCTGTTCTTCATACTTGCTTACCTGAAATCTGCTGGTTTTATAGTAATGGTGTCAACAGTTCTGACCCACTCTTCAGATAAATAGATTGTTCAGAATAAAATGGACATCTGAGGATGTTCAGACTTGCCAATAAAATAAATTGTTGACTTTTCTTCAAGGATATGTTTAGCACTTCCTTAAAAAAAAAAAGGGTCACAGGTATTATAGCTGTATATACTAAATATGGAAACTTTCTTGACTGAGGGGAGATCAAAAGAGTGGTCTTCTTCTGTTGTGTGATTCTGATACCAGATACAACTATGCTTGGTTTTTACAGATGTATCTATGGTGTTCAAAATAGAAGCTGATTAGTGATACCTAGGAGCATTTTGCTATAGGTGCTGTAATGTTCTTTAAAGATACATTTTTAACACTGTTAAAAGTAGGACTGCAGTAATTGCCATTTTGCCTTGGTCTAAAACTGTTTCATCTAAGTAGCTACCAAAAAATAAATTGAAGTTGGAGGGAGGACACTGTTTTTCCCCCTGTTGTGTTTAACATAGCATAGTAAAATTAGCTAGGTTGGCAGGACTTGATGTAGAAGTCTGAGAAGTTTTCCTTTAACTGGAAAGTCCTGTAGATGTCAATTTTAAAGGTGAAATATTTAAAGTTGTATGCAACATGTCATAAATAGTTGTCAGGTATATTTGCATTTGATTTTGGCCATAGTATTTCTGTCTAGCTGCTGATTTTAGGAGAGCCGCTAAAATTGCAGATGTGAAATATTTTGAAAGATTCCTTTTTTGTTTGAAATTTTTCTTTGTTTGCTCAAGAGATATGTTCTTTGACAAACAGCACAAATGTGATCCAGTGAATGGTTGTACAGTCTATCTCTAAATGTGTGTTTGCTGAAGATCTTGTCTGATTCTTTACTGTTTGTTTAATAGCAGGGACTACATTTATCAACTTGGAAGGTATGGGGGAATCCAAGTTCTTACCACTAGTTGTTTCCCTCTTAGACATTTATCCTGATAAGTGAGTTTTATGTTTTGTTTTGGTTTGTGTGGGGTTGTTTTAATTGTAAATGTATATGGTAAACTGTTAGTTTTCCGCTACAACCTGTGGTAAGCATGCTTAGCTAGCTAAGAACCTCATCCTTGATCTTTTTATTTCACTTTTGTGTTCAGCTTCTTTGGAATAACATACTAAAAATAAACTATCTTTACTGAGATTACTTGTTGGCATTTGTATTCAATGAGTCATTGTAGTGTGTTGCTATATGATTAAGATCTATTTTGGTTTTTAATCATACATCCATGTGGTGTACTCTTGAAATCAAGTAACTGAATTGAAAATTCTGATTTCTGTCTTATCAGTACATTGAAGTCTAAATCTCTGTATAATACTAAACTTAGTAGCAGTCTTTGTCTGAATATATCAGGACCCAGCTACTATTAGCTACTCAGCACTCTGAGGTGTTTTTGAGTTGATCAGAGGTGTGGTCTGAGTTTTCTGTAGGTGAAAAACTCTGTCCTGGCAGTTTAAGGCAAATGTGAATCTTGGTTTCTTAGTAAGGAATTTATTTTAAGCAGCTGCAAGATTCTTGGTATGAAACCAGAAATTTTTCTTCCATAAAAAAAATCATACCAACAGAAACGTCCTGAGTCACTAATTCATGGCTCACTTTCTCAACTTCTGTATGACCGAGTAATGGTGTTTTTCATGCAATATCTTTTTTTTTTCTTCTTGTTTTATTGCTGCAATAGATTATCACCAAACTGAGTAAAGATTATTACATTCTTAATCTTCAGAACTCTTTTTTTTTTTCCTAAGTTGGTTTACTGTAAAGATTTCAAGCAGTTACACTTAAAGGCAGGACAGAGTGCTTCATAGGACATCTTGTAAAATGAGGGAGTTGTATGTTGCAGAACACTAGTAAAACTAACGGCATCTTTACGCTGTGCTTCAGTGCTGTACAGCATACTTCAAGGCAGCCAAAGTTAGTGCAGATGTAAGATTTACATATGTATGTATGTATGTGGGAGTGTACTCCCAACCTCAACTATAAAATAATTGCTGCTCTATTTTACTAGTGGAGTTATTTCATTACCATTTAGATATTCTACTTATAAAACTTACTGCATGAAATCAACCTTGTACACGTTTCTTCAAAACATTTTTAATCATATATTTGTGCTTTGCAGTGTTGCTTAAAATCACACAAATGAAGCAGATTCTTGTATGTCAATGAAGATGTATGTGTTTATACACTCTTCATATACATGGTGTTATACTTCTGTTCACAGTGGTAATAGGGATGTCTTGAAGAATATAAATCAGTATTTTGGGAGATTATTGGACTTGTCTAGTTAGTTGATTGTAACTTCCCATTAAATGAAGATAATTTCAAAATCTGTTTTTACCAAAAAGTTCTGTTAAACAGAGCAAATAATTTATTCCTTAAAAGTGAAGAGGCAGATTTTTTTTTTTAATATCTGTTTGACACGTGTAGAGTATACAGCTTTAATTGACCAATATAAAGTTTTGGGCTTCGAGCTAGTCCTATATGTGAAATTCCAGCATTCACAAAGCTCTGTTCACAGGGCATGGGACTAGATGCGTGGCACATAGAGTTTCTCATCTATTGTCCCTGGTCACTAACCTAAAGAAACTGTGCAGATACTGACACTATTGTTTCAGTCTTGATCAGACATGCATTTAAGGAATGTATTTGTTTTGAGAAATATATGTACATTAAAAACCTGTAACCAGTTCAGCTTTTGACTGTGCAAGTAGCAAATGAAGGAAACTACAGAATGAAAGAAAAATCACCTCCACTTTACTGTATAAACAATGTTCTAATAGAGCATTGCTCAAGTAATAAATCTTCATATTTACCAAACTTTCATGTAATAGAAACAGATGTCCAGCTGATAAGAGTTTGTTTTTTATAGCTTCATTTATGGCTCTATCACTATCCTCAGAACACAGAATGTAATAAATGACTCCCAGAAGTAGATCAACTAAATTATAGTTTAATGCAATAGTGCTGGGTATACTCGAGCAGTGATTACACTGTGCCCAAACACTCCTGCTGGCTAGTCATTAGAGAAAGAGACATTGGATTACCTTCTGAGCTTTTAGTTCTGAAGTCCTTGCTGGAGCAAAACACTTTGTTTTTTTTCGAGGGGGTCGGGGGTGAGGGGGGAAGGATTTTATTATGTTAGTTCAGGGAGTATAGCTTGAAAAGAAACAGTCCATTAGAGAGGAATATAAGGTAATAAACTGGCTTAATTTCTCCTTTGGACGGGGATATGCTAAAGGCCAAAGCAAGACGTTTTTCACTTTAGAAATTGAATAAAATAATTTGTATGTAGCTTTCAGAAAACTGCAGCTGCGGTTATTTATTCTCTTTTTCATCCCATCCTTTTAGTCTTTGTAATAAAAGCTGTATTTCACCTCTGATTTAAACAAAATCATTGCATAGTAGTAATTCCTGTTTGTTAATAAATGTGTTTTGTCTAGTAGCCAACTTTTATAATGCAGTGTTATGGAAAGCATCCCTGTCCCAAGAATTTGTCATCTGAAAGATAGGTAAGAATTGTATAAATATGAAAGATTGCAGAGGTTTTTTCTTTTATTTTTAAAAAAGTTAGGGTGGTTGTTGCTAAATGGCAACCTGGTGTACATGTTCCAGGGAGCTGAATTTTAGTAATTGCCTTGAAAACTCTTGTGAATTTACTTTGGCAATTTTCCCCATGCGTGGCTGATGGCATCTGGGTGTTCAGCTGATGTTACCTTCATGGGTACAATAGAAAAGAGAAATAGCAACACAAATAGTGAAGGTTTATTCAGAGTAAGGAGCTGATGTGGAAAGGGCAGTGAAGTGTGGTCAGAAAAGGAGCTCAGAATGTTTTTTTGCATCAGCAATGGTTTGGTAATTGAGTTATCTGGAGCAAATCTTCATTGTTGCAGCTAAAATGATGGCCATGCATAGGGACAACTTGTAGAGACTAGTCATGACTACAGATCTTTGTGCATTAAATGGAGGTTTTTTAATTATTTTTACTGTTTTAACTGTATTGCAGTGAGTTGTCAGCTATCATGGATTTAAAACCAGTTTTGCCACTCTGAAAGTCATCTCAGCAGAAGGTTTGAGATCTGTGCATTGCATGGTCTTTGGATTATCATGCCCCAGACTAGCATATGCTTGAGCTTCAAATACTGGCATTTCAGACAGAATTGTTACCTGTTAAGGTTTTTTCTAACCAGACATTATATTAAGTCCATTACTACCTTTTAAAGCACAGGAAACTCAATTAGTTACACTAATTGTTATTTTTTCTTCAAGACATACAGTATTTTCTAGGGCAAATAGGCCTAAGATTTTGCTTTGAAAAGAGCTGAAGAGTACCAGTGCAGTCTTTTCTGCTGGCTGTTGTGCAGGTTTGGTCAATAGCAGCTGTGGGGATAGGAACTGCTTGAGCTGCTCCAAGTGGTGCCAGGTATTCTTACTGCAACAATGTGCAAGGCTGTATTTGAGGTTTTGGCCAGGTGGTGACAGTTATGGAACCAAGAACCGAACTCAGGAAATGCAAAAGTTAAGGCTTGATTACACTGTGTTAACTGTTTATCTATACACATCATATTAATGGTTCTAATTAATGACAACAGGCTATTCTAAAATAGAAATGTTTAACATGTGACTGTACTTCGCTTTCAGTGCTTAAAAATGATCTTTGCCTTATGCTATGGGTTCTTTGCTCTAATATCTTTATTAATAACTCTAATAACTTAAAATTGCAGAAATTTAATTGAATTTGCTTCTTGTTTCAAAAGCAAATTGGTATTTGAATTTTTAGTTTAGAATTTCTCTCCCTAAACCACAGTATATGAGAAGTTACTTACATGTTATATTGAAAGTATTTGTATTTCTGCTCTGCTGCTTGAATGAAATGTTGAACAGTGTAACCTGATCTCTCAGTAACTGGTATAGAGTTTGTCTTTCATGATTATTTTTTATTCATTTTGGTTTTATTTTACATACTTTGTATATTTGGTAAAATGTCTTTTAGGTGGGATGACTTTTATAGGCAGAGGTAATATCTCCTATTAGCCATGAGTATTGTTAGACAAACTAGACTAGCATTTTGGAGACACCAGCCCTTCTTCAGGTGTGGAAATGAAAGCTGCTGCTACTGCTCTTCAGCCTGATAGCATCTGAGCTGCTCAAAATGTAGGTAAACTAAACCATCTTGGGAAGAAAAGAGTTCAGAAACGTGGGAGGAGAGGTGATAGGAACACAGATTTTTATGGGAGGGATAGGTTGATAGGGTATGCAGATTAAAACAAAGATCATTCTTGAGGCTGCAATTTTTCCTGTCCATCAGAAAAAATAAGAGGTATGACTTACAAGCTATGTGCAAACCTGTAGTCAACTCCAGACAGTCATTTTAGAATCATAGAATCATTTTGATTGGAAAAGACCTTTAAGATCATGGAGTCCAACTGTTAACCTAGCGCTGCCAAGTCTGCCACTAAACTGTTTCCCTGAGTACCACATCTACCTCCAGGGATGGTGACTCAACTGTTGCCCTGGGCAGCCTGCTCCAGTGCCTGATGACCCTTTGAATAAAGAAATTTTTCTTAATATCCAATCTAAACTTCCCCTGGCCCAACTTCAGGCCATTTGCTCTTGTCTTACTGCTTGTTGCTTGGGAGAAGAGACGGACACCCAGCTCACTACAACCTCCTTTCAGGTAGTTATAGAGATTGACAAGGTCTCCCCTCAGTCTCCTTTTCTCCAGACTGAACAACGCCAGTTCCCTCAGCTGCTCTGCTTAAGACTTGTGCTCTTCATAAGACTCTTGCACTCATATTTCCATTTTAAAAGCTTAATTGCTTCTGGTTTTAGGCTTAAAAGATTTCTGTGACCCAAAGCCTAATATTTCTGTCTACTCTAGTTGATCTAATAAGATATATTACCTTTGCTTGTAGACTTTGTCCTGGCCTGAGTTCTTAGACCTTTACAACTACAACAAAGCACCATTACAGTTATTTTTTAAAGTCCTTTGTTATTTGTCTGTAGTCTGACAGAGATTTATTTTATTCTGGTGGTTGTCTGACACCATGTGTGGAAATATAAGAAGTTGCCTTGGGTATTTTCCCTTTCACTCTTTCTTGACCACCATTTTTCATTTAATACAGTCTACAGTTTGGGTTCTCTAGCAGGTTAGGCTCGTTTTTCAGTGAGATACGTAGGCACAATTGGTGTTACCCCAAAAGTAGGTCTAGCGTATTGTTACTGGGCGCAAAGCAAAACGTGCACTTAAACTGGCAAGTTGGTCTTATTTAAAGTGCCAGCCCAATTTAACTTTTCTTGCATTCACACTAAATGCAGCACTTGTATTTGTGTGTTGTTTCCAAGCCAATTATTTGCATACGTTTAAAAAGCAATCAGATCTGGTCTGTTAGGTCAAGATAATATGAACAAAAATGCACATTCTTACAAATAAGCTGCCCTGATATATAAAGTAGAAAACCAAATGTAGTGCAAAATGCTATGTAAAACTCAAGCATGGCATAATTAGCAAAGGACAGTAGAAATCCTGTTTGTTAGTACTTGGATAGTAATAGTCAATTTCTCAAAATGAGAAACAGCAAAGCATTTAACAAAGAAACATCATCTGTCTCTACAGCATAAAGACTACACAAAGAATCACAAAACTGAGACAATTAATAGATCGTAAGTCATGAATTAAAAAACCAGAAGGGACTGACTTCATATTTCTTTGTAAAGAAATCTGTCTCTACATTTTAATAGATTTTAATTTTTAAAAAAATAGGGTACAAGTTATGCTATTTTATATAGAAGAAGCACATACACAAAGCTCAGCTAGGTGCATATGTTGTTGTATGTAACATGTAAAATGTTATTGTAGGCTTGATAACCTAGGCATAGCCATCACTACTCTAACTGCTAAAAGTGCAGATTATCAGTTCTACATGAGCTATTAAGGATATGATTAATGTTTCTTCCCTTCCTTTTCCTCAGTAACAGAATAATAGAAGTGATCTAAGTTGGATAAACAGAGAAGCAAGGAAGCATCGTGTGAAATTCAGAAAGTAGTTGTAAACAAATCAAGAGCTCAAACTCTTATGTAATCAAGTCAAATCGTATGATAAAACATTTAACACTTAAATATCTTGAATTGCCCCCAGAAAGCTTTGGTGACCATAAAAATTCATTTAGCTCCAATTTGAGTACCTTCATTGAATTCCTTGTGTTGGATCATGTGGTTATCTGTGACAAGCTTATTTTCAGTATATGGACAGTAGAACCTTTCTCCTCTTACAGTTGGCTTGATCTTGCATTACTGAAGTTAATTACTTTTCATAGAACCAGCATCAAACCCCACGAGAGGATATTTAAAGGGTAACACAATTAAGGGAAGAAATAACATTATCTGGAAATGTTCTGTTATCTGGAATTTCTGGCTTACTTCTCCACAGGTTTTCCAAACATCACATGTCAGGGCTGTTGGGAGAGGTACAACTTACCATTTAGTTCCCCAGATCTGCTTGGCAGTGTTTTGAATTGGGGTTATTTTGGGAAAGACTGGTGACAAGTAGATACTCAGTGTAATTTTTAATATCTGGGGTTTGATGGTGCTGCCTTTTATATGTATGTAACTTGGTATAACTCCAGTGGTTACTTGAAAAAAACCCCAAATCCTTCCCTCTTCTCTTTCCTCACCCAACAACAACAATAACACAAACAAGCAAACAAAAGCAAAGAAAAAAAAGAAGAAAAAAAAAATATTGTGTTATTGTGTCTCATTTAGAATAGAGATCAAGACTAATGTAAATAAATGCCAGAAATGGGGGATAACAAGGGAACAGGGAGAGGGGGTAGAACAACTTGACTCTGCATTACCTCTTTTACCCACAGAGGAATGTTTCCAATAAGAATATGGACTTGCTGGAAATTAAATAAAGTGTTCCTTCTCAGAGTATAAAAAAGTAAATATGTCTGAGTTGCTGGTTCTTTCAATTTTTTAAAATTTTTATAGTTTATATCTGCTTCTGGGCTGACACAGCAACACAGTATTCATTAATCTAGTCCAAAAGTCGTACACAAAGAAATATGCTTGATCTAGTGCTGCAGTTAGATATGTGCATGTAAACGTTGTCCAACAGTTAATGTGTAACTTTGCTGGCTGGTTTGCCTTTGGTTTTCCTGTTTACAACAGTTTTTTTCTTCTACAATGTTTTAAGACATTTATCCATCGTAGAACTACTTTAATACTGGGAAGCAGTGGCAACATCTTGGAAACTGTGAATGACCCAAAACACTTGGTAATAAGAGGTTGAAAATGTACAGATATCTTGAAGAAATATGGAGTTAAATGCAAATCAAATTTAGGGTATACACAATGTGACATTTTATACTAAATCCCAGGCTGCAATTAAAAAAAAATAATTTGGATTCTATTGGACATGCATAAAGTGATTATTTTTTTTTTAATTCTCCTACTCATTTTCAGCCTAACTCTTAACAGGTTGTGTTTTTTTTCTCTGTGGGGTTACTACTCTGCCATTGCATCTTCAAAATGCCAGCAGCTTCTGCTGCAAAGGATTTTAAAGAAACTTTCTACTTCATTTCAAAATAAGAGGAAGACTTTGAAAACAGCCCTCCATATATGCCCCTGGAGATACCCATTACAAGGATTTAACTTAAAATGGCTGATTTTCAGTGCCAAAGACATGGTGCTTTTTAATAGGTATATTTACATATTAAAACTTTTTACAATAAGCAGTGTTGTATTATGTGTGATAAGTGATGACATTTTAGAGCTCAGTGAGTTGTTGATTGGTAGTTGATCTACAATAAATGTCCGTCAGTGTTCAAAAACACCCCCATTCTGAGGCACAGCCTGGTAGTAGCTTCAAGTGCGATTCTTATCCTTCTGGGTAAAAAAAGGGGAGATAAAATTTAAGAGTAATGGAAGAATAATCTTGTGGAGCTTTGCCCAAGTAGCTTCCACTTAAGGTGCAGATAGGACTGATGAGTTCATTTGACAGATCACTGTCACGGAGTGGGGCTGGTTTCCTCTCCCCTGCACCTGAGTCAGTCTAGCCATTTGTCTGATTTCTTGGTGATTTGATTCATTTCACTAAGCTGGTGAAAAACAAGTCACCACCCACCCCCCCATGCTTTGGGGTTTCCTGCCTGCTTCATAAGCTGAACTGTCTTACATCAGATGAACAGCAGAGGCAGTTTGAAGGACCAGCTCCTTTGGTGGGGTCTTATCTTGGCTTAGGTGTCTTAAAACTACACTCCGTGGTACATAATTCATAAGAAGCAGAATAATTTTACTTTAGGCAAATACTCTGTAAAATCAGATTGAGATACCGTTCATAGGTCATGTGTTTTGACTTACAGTAAAAATGTGAAGATGTTCTGCTGCTGTTGAACCAAGCATTTAAGCAAAGATGGAAAGTACTAATGAGGGCGTAGAAAGGAAGTGGCAGAACTGGGAGATAAAAATGCACAGAAGAGCTTAATTAAGAGCAAAAGAAGACAGAAGGTATTGAACAAAGGTATTGAACAATAGCTCTTGAAAACAAATATTGCCATCAAGAGAAGCTGATCTAAGCTGTGTCGAGTAGTCCAAAGGAACATGGTTTTCCCAAATGTTGATATCCATTTGCCTTAACTTTTGCATGGGCCCAAGCAGCAGTGTTCTACATTTTTCTGCTGTACCGCAAATATATTTTAAAAACATTTAACCATTTCAAATCCAGTAGCTTCATGTGTGTATTGCTTCGTTAGACTGAAGAAACTTAAAACATAAATTGATCACTGAACAAATGTTTTATTAGTGAAATGGGAGCTTGCAGGTAGTACTTTGCTGATTCTGTATACTAGTTACTTCTCTAATCTCTAAAATGTTCGTGTGGTAAAATAAGCCCTTGCCAGTTCTCTGAAATGCTGCAAATTTAGTGAGAAATATGAGTGTAAGTGTGCAGAAGCCACTTGGCCACCAAGCTAATGCTGGAAAAAGGAGGTCACTGTGCAAACAGGGTGACGAGCGTCTTTGTGAAATCTGAAGGTGGAAACCTGTCCAGGATAGTGACGTGCATATCACAGACCATGCAAGCTGTATTACAGAGACACTGTGCTTTTGCTTTCCTCCATTGCCCTGTAGGTCCAGTGAGTTCAGCCTCTCGGTCTTGTTTTCCAGCTCCTTAACTCACAGTGCCTATTTCTAGACTTCCTTACCTTTTCAGAACAAACTTGTGTCAGTAAATCTTGTGTGGAAAAAAACAAACAGGTCTGTCACCACAGCCATTGCTCCAAATTGCTCCCCCATGTTTTGAATGTTTCAGTCCCTGGTTGGAGATCGGTAGTAAGGGAAGGAAAGGATAAACATTGTGCAATATGAAAATATTCCATTGCAGTAATAAGAAGCTGGTGTTACTTTGCCATGTATATCCATGTATTGATAATATTAGTGTGATAGTACTGAAGCTAATCTATTGCCTCTTGAAATTATCTCTTTCTTTCAGTTGTCTGCACTGAAAAGGACCCTTAATAAGGGGCTTTTGTAATGGAAAACTCGTTGTAGCTTTTGAATCTGGTGGTATTATACTCTTTCAAATATCAGTATCAGCACTGCTGCTTTCAATTTAATAGAAGTGCAGATGATAGAGAACAAAGGGTTTATGTGATTTAAATGGTTTTAATCCTGGATTATTTCAGTCAGAAATCAACCTTAAAATATAGTAATACTAAGTGGGAAATCCTTGGGCTTTTACTGCTTTTCATAGTAAATGACAGTGTATCTAGCTTGTTTAGAACATTTATCAAGACTTACTTCGTAACAAAGGTTATGATAGTATCCAGTTGATTACGTTACTTCCAGGGTATTTTATCAAAGTGGGAATTGCATCCAAACAGTCCCTCTCACCCTTTGAAATATTGCTAGGTCTGCTTATTTCTGATTCTGATCTTATTTTTGATCTAGACTTCTCAGGTTGTGCCTTCCGCTTTGTCACAAAATCATTGTCGATCTTTAATTGCTGGGATTCCAGAAAAGGTACTTTATAGCCTTATGATACCCAGTACAAACTTCCAGACCTGCTAAATGACTAACACAATGATTGCTTTATATGCATAGTGCATTTGGGTGTTTGTGAAAGAACAATGATTGTGGTTAGTTTTTATTTTACATATCTATGTCTAAGTTGAGCTTCCTCTTGAAGCAGCTGTGTATGAAGAATATATATTTGAAAATCTTGCTTCAAAAAAGTTTTGAGGTCTTACTTAGGTTTTTGACTTTAGTTTATGTGCTCCTTACTAGCTTTCTTTTGAGCCCTTAAGGAATGTCACCTGACCTATTGTGCTAACACTGCTGTAGCAGCAGGTCTTCCATCTGAGTGAATTGGAAAGTATTATCAAAAGTAAAAACTACAAAAGGAGTTTCACAATACTCTGTTATGGTTAAAACAACTTTCTTTAATTTGCATCCTGAAGCTGATCCTGCATTTCTTTTAATTCCAAACCTCCAGAATAGATAATGTTCTTGATGAAACATTCACTACATTATTAAATATTAGACTTTGTTTTAAGTTTCTTATTCTCCCCATCTAGAAATATGCAGTTGCCATAGGAAAATGGTGACATGTGATATGCACACATAATAAGACACCAAGTGAGTTTTTAATTTAAAACTTATAATGGGTTCTGCTCTGCATGCTGTCCCCTAATGAACTCAAGTGAGACATTTTGTTGCTGATAGAAGGCCTAGGCCCATCTGTGATTGAAAATAAGGATTCAAAATGGGGGAACAGCCAGAAAATAAGTAAATTTCCCTTCTTAAAAGCACTGGAGGGCTTCAAGAACACAAAGATCCTAGAACTTTTTCAAGTAGGCATTATTAGGAGAACTAGTACAATGAGAAATGGCTTTTTGACATAACTAAAAAAGAAAGTTAATACAGGCTCAATATGTAGGTCCTCTCATTCCTTCTTCCTTTCCACCCCCTGCTCCCCACTCCTTTTATGTTAGTTATCCTGAAAACACAGAAAAAAAGGTTTCTAGGAGGGCTGGAATTCCTGTAGTCCTGACTCCTAGGGATTTTTCTTGTGATTTCTTGACATATATTGAAATTATGAAATCTGTGAAGATGTAATAATTTTTGAGACTTATATCTTTGCATTGTTTGGTTTATATGAGTTTCTTGTTCCTCCTAGAACACCAAACTGAAAGAGAGGCTGTTGTGTGCATTGTGTTGAATATGGTTCATTTTGCTTTTCTCATTCTTAATCTGGCCTGAAAATTGCTGGAAGCTGTTCTTCGGGGAAAATTTTTAGCACTGTCTCTTGACTGGGTTATAATGTTTCGACAAGTGGATACAATTCTACAAATACCTGAGTTTTGGAAACATTTTCATATTAGAGCAAGGGCTAGGGAACATCAGTGCATTGGGTCCATTGACCTCAATTCAGTGGGTGCTGTAACAGACTGGTCTTTTCCTTGCTGCTTTGTGTGGCCTCCAGACAGCCAGTATCTTCTCTGCCTACTCAAGTAACAGAACTGGAAATTGGAAGTAGGTCAGGATTCTTCCTTTGGATACATACTAAAGTAAAAATCAAATGTAGATTCAAATTGTTAACTTTTGCTCCCACAAGTATGAATTTTCAATATGCTATTTTATATGCAGTCTTACCAAAGTGAACGTACAGTTTGACAGTTACTAAGGAGTAATTTCTAAAATTAAACTGGTATTTTTGCTTCAAGAAGTTCAAAAGTTGAGCTGAATTTAACTGCCTCAAAGACTTTAAAAAAAACAGCCTGGAAGTGGCACAGTAACTTTGTGACAAGAGCTATGGGAAGACCATAAATCCTTATTTTTCTTAGGGTCAGAACTTGTCTATACAAAAATAATAATAATAATAATAATAATAATGCCCCTAACAAATCAGTTCTCTACTATGTACTATGAAACATTTGTTTACAGAACAGAATAAAAAATCCTTTTAAAAACAATTTACAACTCTGTTAAACTTTTCATATGGAGTGCTTTGACTTGTGAAGCCAAATCCACCAACTACTTCTTACAATACTGAGTGTTTTTTAAAGAAATACTCAACAGATATTCAGTGGTTTTAGTTTGCTATTCTGAGATATTACTTTCAGACTACATTAATACAACAAATATGTAAAATCTGCTTGTAATGATTCTAAAACGCTTCGGTGATACGTGTACCCTAAAACCAGTCCTTATTAATTGGCAACACAAAATCAAACCTTTTCCAACTCCTAAAGGTAGAATGCAAAGGAAGGTAGACTAAGTTTTTTGTTTTTCCTCTTTTGATATGCTAAAAATTGTAATTTTCTGGAGCCTCGTATAATGTCTAGTCTATACTTAACCTGGTGTTTCTAATCTACCTCAAGTACAATAGGGATAAAGGCAAAATAAATGAAATGGTGATAGGGAAACTGCAGACAATATTTTAAAGAAGAATGCTTAATGCAGCTCAGTTATTTTTATTTTTTTTCTTTCCATTACTGGGAAATGAGTGAATTTAAACACCTTGAAAAGAGTTGGTTCTCATTTTTGCATCAGTCAACATTACCATAGGAAAATCTCCTGAATCTTTTCATTTTATTAAAATGGGAATTGCTTTCAGCTACATCCAATTTATTTCTGGCTGAGACATCAAATATATTTTAATCTAGCCAAATAACAAAAAAACCCAAAAAATCTGACTAACCAATTTTGAAGTGTAAAAATTAACTTAGCTGTAAAGTGTTTCTGGGACTTGTGCTAGCATGACCACCAAGAAAGTGTTACCAGGATATTGTAGGAAACATAAGTAATACCTTTGGTTCTCATATTTTAATGAAATCCATTTCAACAAAGTAGAGAAACATTCTCTTTTAGCATTTTTGTGGGTATGTTTTGGGTGTCTTATGTTT
Source organism: Hemiprocne comata (assembly GCA_020745705.1). Lineage (NCBI taxonomy): Eukaryota > Metazoa > Chordata > Aves > Apodiformes > Apodidae > Hemiprocne > Hemiprocne comata. Next base: position 27,903,674 of record CM036587.1, read on the forward strand.
TGTAATATAATGAACACTTAAATTTTGTTGTGGTTACCTAAAAAAATGTGTTGACACATATGAAAGTTGTGCATTGCAAGTTGAATCTAACTTGACTTTATCCATAAGTATGTATTATGACTTAATTTGCTACACCTTCACTCTAATTAGATTGGTTTATTTAATATGTTGTAGAGAAATGTACGCTCTTGGAGAGCAAGTGATTAGAGTTGATATTTTATCCCTATTAAGGAGATTACAATTTTTTATCATTGTTTTAATGTATATCAATAATAATAATAACTAGAATTTTGTGTATTTGTTTATTATTTTTCATATGTTACCCTGTCACTGAATTATATACTTAACAGCCTCAGGAGGGATCAGCTGATTAGCAGCTTGGTTTGTTGGGGTCTTTTTTAAAGCTAAGTATTGCAGTTCTTCTTTAATACCCCTGCAAATGTGCTGTAGATGGTCATTAAAAGTATCTACAGGAACCCGTGTGGTGTGTGTGTGCTTGGGGGAGGGGTTGGTTTTGGTTTTGGTTTTTTATTCATAGAGGAACACTGATGTAGAAATCAAAAGCTCCAAGTAAAAAGAAAACACTTGTTTCCAGAATAGTGAAGACTTTTTTTTTTTTAAGTCTTTGAAAATTTGGAAGTAGTTTGGTTTGTTTTTATTGTGAAAACTCTGAGGAAGAACAATTCAGAGTCGGTGCCATTCTTCCCAGCTGAATGGCGCTTGGTTTGTGAAATGGAGCAGCTGCAGTAGTTTTAGCTTGGCTCACAAAACCATTTGCTTTTTAATCAAGAACTTCAGATGCCGTGGTGGTTGTTCATGATGGAGATGGCCAGCTATGCCCTGTGAGACAGCTGTAGTATAATTGAGACAGGCTATGTGAAGCAAATATAAATGCTGGATGGATGTCTGAAAAGGAGAATATTCACTAAACTGTAACTGAATTTTTAAAAGGATGAAAAACACTTATACAGGCAAGAATTTACTACACAATGGAACATTTTATGTATAGAGATGTTCTTACATTTATTGCATAAAACAAGATTTAAGTTTTCAGCATTAGCATTCAAGTTATACAGTGCAGTAATCCAGGTTTTGGTGAAGCGTGTACATAGCTGCATAATAGGAAATTCCTCACTGTTCCAAAAAAGTTTTTAGAAATATAGTTCAGGTCTCTTTCTAAAATTGTCTGGGATGTGTTGTTTGTCTGATTGTAGGTATATACATCACACCTTCATGCATATGCTTCTTTTAAGAAATAAAAATAAGGCACTGAGAGGACTCATTAATCTTTGGTGGCAGTTATGGCAGTTAAACATTTAGACAAATTTTTTAAAGAGGGTAATATTGAGGAAATGAGTGCTCATTCTCTTATAATGTGAAACCTCAGACTGGCAGTTTGTTTTAGAAGGGATTTTTCTAATTAGTAGTGTTTGAGTAAACCAAAAATATCTTGTTTCGCATCACAAATCAGAAAGTGGTGTCCATATGTTAAAGGGAAAAGGAAGGTTGAGTTTTAACGTTTTGTAGTAATTTTATAGTCACAATAACTATTTTGAGCTTAGCATGGCTAGTTGTGTGTTTCATGCTGATCTATACCTTCTTCCTATACATGACAAGTTTGTTATGGATTAATTATACAGAGCAGAATGTTTCACTCTCTCGACAAGATATTCCATTCTTCTGCTGCCTTTTACATGCAGTTTAGATTAACTTAAAAAAAATAAAATTATTCCCAAGTAATATGAAAATAACAGTCTTTGTGGCAGAATATGATGTTTCTCCTAGATGTTCTCCTTTGTTTTCAAACATTTGGTCCCATTTTATGTTTCCTATGTGTGCAGTCGCAAACCTCTTTGATGCTGACTAATTGGGGGGGGGAGACAACGTAAAAGGGTTAATCTGTTACACTGGTATTAATGAGTCAGCTGGATCCCTGCCATTCTCTTGTTTCTGGTTCACTTAGCACTGATTAGCACAAATGACACTTAGTTTTGTGGGAAGCAAGCTGGGAGGACACTAGGTAATGCAAATCTCAGATAAGAACAGCCTGGTCTCACGTTAATACAGGTAAATAAATCCATGCCATGTGGGTTGAGATAAGAAAGTAATCCTGTTTTCCTGCTGGACCCCTGGGAACACTGAGAGTGTTCATAGGGCTGGGATATTTTAAGCTCACACGTGGTAGATCAAAAGGTGGTCAGGTTGTTTTCTGAACTCCATTCTCTGATGTGCTACTGGGGATTTCAGCTTTCGGTATACTCACCTGACACCTCTGCATTAGAAGTAAGATGGCAAAAGAAAGTAATTATTTGCATTTTGGGCAACTACAAGCCTCTTAAATCCAAGGCCTCTTGTGAAAGTTTTGGAAAGGTTTGATCGGGTATTGATACAGCAGCAATGTTTCTGTTTTGTCCTGAGCTTTTAATTTGGGATTCTGGGACAGTAATAAAGAGACACTAATTCTAAGAAGTATTTTCATTACTTTTTATTGCAACTTGAACTGTAAATTGATTAAGGCAGCAGATGGGGAGAAGAAAATCGTTCTTCAGAACACACTTTTAATCCAGTTACTTTTTACAATGTCTTTTATTAACTTAGAAACAAATTCAAGCAAGGCAAACTCAGAATCCCTCTCTTACACCTTCATTCAACATACACATTGAAGTCCAGGTGAAGCTTTTACTCCTGTCCTCTGCTGCTTCTGGCTTGGATCATCCCATGGTCAAGGCAGAGACCCCTGTTCCCACCTTATTCCTTCACTGCAGACATCATTTCTCCAGCACAAATGCCTAAGAGAAAACACGTTCAGGGTGGCTGCAATATGGGATGGACCTCGGACAACTAGAGAGAGGTTGGAGTGTCTTCTGTGCCCAGAGCATTTTCTTCCTCCCCAAACCTCTTCAGTTGCTGGGATGCTCTTAGAGACATGCTCACATCCTGTCTCTGAAATTCTTTTCAGTGTAGCAGAGCTCTTCTTCTGATTGCAACCTTTCAGAACAGCTGCCTAGGTTTGGTCTACTCTTCATGTTGGAGAATGGTGTAGAAATCATGGATTGGGTCTCTTACAGAAGTGTTTGACTTCAGATGTCTGTATTTGGGAGCAATTTTTCCAATTTAGTCAGTGGATGTAAAGGTGCTTTCTTGCTCCACGTGGAGCAGGTGTTAAACATTGATGCCTCCTGGTCACCTTTTGGGGAAGCCTGTTAGCAACAGCTGTGTGGAGAGGAGCCTGATCTTCTGATGTAGGGGTCTATGTTGCAGCTGTTTCCCTTTCCCAGTAAATTAGCCCCGAAACATTCTTTGCATTTGTATACAACACCTATGTTTTAACAAACTCACAACAGGCACAGTGTTATAACCTCCAAGTTGCTTAGAAAGTTTAAGACTGGTTGGTTTTGAGGCCTTCATTCCTAATTAATCCCTTTGGGACAGGACAATAAAGCAAAGAAATTTTTTCTAACCACAAAGCTTCGAAGTTAAGTAGTGTGGAATAACTTAAAGGCAAAATCCTGTATGCTGTCTTCTCCTATGTCTGGTCTTCATCTGAGAGTTGTTTGGTCAGTAGCAGTTTTGTGAGAGAGGATAATCTGAATATATCAGCTTGCTGCCACCCAAAAGCAAAGGTGCTACTTTCCTCCAGTGAATCTTACTTTGCTCCAACTCTGGTGTTTGCTGTACTTTGTGAATCACCTGAATTCCCAGAGAAAGGTGAGTTAATAAACAGAAAGTTTGATCTTTGTCAGAGATCAAGGGCAGGGCCCTTGCAAGGGCAGGGCCTCCAAAGAGTAATTTCCCTTTTTAGTGGCAGTGAGCGATTATATCAGCTCGCATGGACTCACACAATGTCACCTTGATCTAGGCAACAATTAAAGACAATTGATCATATTGCACACAGAAATAGTTGCTCTGTTGAGAAAATCACCATGTCTTAGGCTGGCTCCATGTGTAGCTGGACTGATCTTTTCCCCCCTTGAGGAAGGGTCAGTTCCTGCATCCTGCTTCAGACTCTGCACTCTTGCCATTTAATTTTCTGCAGTTTTGTGAAGTTTCTTTGGGTTCGTGCTGTGCCATTCTAGTAAGGTCAATTGGTTCGAAAGGTTTGAGTGATGGATCCAGGTAAGGTAAGAGAGAAGACAGAAATGGGAGATATGAATGGAAAAGCATCTATCAATTGAGTGGGCTGCATGATTGCCTCTTAGTGTCTCATCACACTGTACTAATCAGATACCTGATAGGGAGACAGGTCTGTTTACTAAGGTGAGAGGAGATTCAGATGGCTGAAACAGTTCTTCTGGATTAGAGAGCTGAGTGGATGCTCTGAGGAGCCAGGCTAGCCTCAAAATGGATAACAGAATGGCAGGAGCAAACAGGTCAGAGTGGAGAGAAAAGACAGGTCCATCTTTTTGGCAGCAAAGAGTTGGTCTGATGGCAACTATGTACAGTATCTGTCCCACTGCAGTGCTTCTGTCTGTAAACCTCTAGGCACTAAGCCTATGGTCCTTCTCTCCTCTCAAAGGAGATAGGAAATCAGTTGTCTTCCAGACAGAGGCAGTATCCTTGTGGAAGAAAGGAGCATCATTTTGTGTCCACGGCTCTTAGTTTTTGTTTCCTTCTAGTTTTTCTGTGTATCAGGCTGCATAATGGTTGTGGGCAGATCCCAGCATGAGGATTTCAGGTTCTAAATATAGGACACGTTCCCGAGTAGAGCACAAGTAAAGCAGTAACTGCATCATGGAAATAGAATTCTCTCTTGTGTTGTGAAAATCATTAATCTACTGTAGCAGCTGCCTATCAGATACACAAGTTCGGGTCTTTGTGACCTAGAATTTAATCTGCCAATTTTCAAGCAGTTGAAAAGGTGGTATCTGGTAACACAGCCCTTTGTGCATGGGATGGGTTGGTTCATTGGCTGGGACACAGCAGGGTGACATTGTTTGTCTGTGCTTTTCTCTTAGTACTGAGTTCAAAACAGAGGTGGTAAAGAATATAGCTAGAAATGGGAAAGAATATCATCTTCACAAAGTTCCTCATGTTCAGGGTTCATGTTAGTGCACGTTAAACAGAATGTACACAAGTTGCATGACCTTACCTATTTTTTTATTGCTGTACCTACAAGAAATTAAATACTTGATGGATCCTTTGCATTGACTTTATTTCTGTTTTTTCATAGTTCTCATATTTTTTAATTTTCATAATTCTTAAAGCTAGTTTATGGAAGTCCTGAAAGAGCTGTCACCCAGATTTATGCTGTTGCCTTCCAGAAATGCCTTCTTGAACACAGCAATTCAGCTTTTCGTAGCAGGTGTTCACTTGTCTGATTCTCTGGGGCTGCCAAAGTAAAAGTGAAAACAAGTTTCTCATGAGGAGAAAGCAAAAAACAGAAAACTAGTTGCAGTGTTCACGACTTAGTAAGAAAATGAAGAAAACTAAAAATATGTATTAATCTCTAGTTTCCTACAGCCTACTGATCATAACAAAAAGGAGCGTTTCCTAATAAAATAAATCATTTGGGGTTTTTGGTATGTTTAAGAATGTCCTTGTGTTTTCGATCTGTGAGTGCTAGCACACCCCTGAAACTTGCCATGTCGATTTTGATGGCTCGAGTGGAGACTACATTGAGAACCAAAATACCACTCTGTATTTTTTTTTCATGATGGAAAGCAAGACTGGAGCTATGACAGGGTATGATACCACAGGACAGCTGAACCACTTAACTGTCTGAAGAACGGATCATCCTGCTTTTTGCTCCTGGAAGTAGGATTACTTTTCCATCATCCTAGTGCCAGCTCTGCCAGCTCACTTGATGTCTCTGATTTAGCTCACTCAACTGGCAGAAAACTAACCCAGCAAGAAAGGGAGGTTGTATTTATCTTTTCTAACCAGTTCAGTAAGCTCAGGTGGCTTACAGGACTTCAGCAGACTCTGGAAGCCACCACAAAGGAAACAGCAGGGAGAGGCCTCAGCCATGTTGTGAAACTCACCCTTAGGTAATAATGTTCACACTGCGGGTTGACTGACAGTTCTTCAGATAGTAGCCAGGAGGGAGTTACCAGGTGTGCACCATTTGTTTCTGTAGGGTGGCCTTGTCTGTTTTTGGTGTGTTGCATTTTGAAACAAATACCTAACTCTGTTCTAGTCATGTTATTGCATGACAACATTCTGCAGAAAAATTACATGTACAGGGTGGACCTGTCTGGGAACTTGACATTGAGCACATGGGTAAGGAGCCACAGAACCTGGAAAATTTTTTACTTCAGCCTCTGGGACAATCTGCCCACTGGATTCTGCGGAATTTAGAAACCTCTGCACTTCTGGTCTGCTGAACTTTTGCAAGCTCGAAAGCCTGAAACAGAGGTCCTTCATCTTTGAACACCACGAAGTATTTCTTGAAAGATCTGGTAGGCCCTGATAACATAGCTGACACATTGCCATGGATCTTGAGTGCCGATAAGCTTGGAGGTCACTGGAAGCCCTGGCTGCAGGGTTGGACACCCGCTGCAGCTCACCCTGCTGACTCCCCAAGGCCTCTGGGGGAGTGGGTGGTTGCCATCTCAGGAAACCAGAAATGCTCTTTTTTGAAAACTGCCCATCTCTTGAGGCTGATGTGATCCTTTGTGGGTGTTTTGGTTTTGGGTTTGTTGACCTTTTTTTGACAAATTGAAATGCTTTGATTTCAGCTGGAAAATGCCATTTCTGTGCAGAATTTAGGGAAAGGACTGTTTAGGCATAACTTGACGTAAGCAGTTGTAGCCCTCAGTTCTACAGCATTAAAACTGCTGCTAGTAAAAGTTATAACCAGTTGTGACCTTTCTTCATTTGGTATGATAAGAATATGATACGAAGTCTTGGTGGATTTTTTTTTTTTTTCAAAAGTACTGCACAGTGTTATGTTTTTTCTCTTTGCTTTGTGGGCAGTGTTGATGTCACTTTTTGGTGTACGTGCAGATGTTTGGAGATTTCATTGAAAGATGAAACCAAAACCGTACCAACTAGACTTTCTGATCCATTGCCCTTGTAGCTTTGTAAATGGATAGTTTAATGTGGTGGAGTTTTTTTAGACTCTGAACTACATTTCTCTGATCAGAAATCTTCATTCGTCCCTTCCTCAAGCCTCTCCTCCCCTCAGATAACTTCTGCCCTCCTCTTTGGATTATTTAAAATAATTCAGATAGTACTTTTCTATGCTGATAATTCAGATTTTTTCCTAACAGATCTCCACTACTGTGTGTAATGTGTAAATGTAATGGAAGGTTCAAACAACTGGTAGAAAAGTTTTAATGTACTAAAGCCAGAACTACTAAAACTCTCTGAATATTTAATGCTATTTATGTCATTGTCTTTAAAAGCAAGCAATCTAGAGATAAAATGTTGAATTGGAGAGTTCCATATTGTTTACACAGAGGTCAAAAGTAAACCAGAAGTTCCATAGTGTAGTTTCTTCTACAAATCTGACTTTAAAATAAAGTTCCTAGAAATACTAAACCAGCTTAAAGCATGAAAATAAGCGGAAAATAACACTTTAATCCTAGTTAATCCACATTATTGACCTTTGTGCTCTAAAAAATAAATAAATAAATAAAATTATGTAGTCCTTTAATAATCTGTGTGGATCAGTAAGGCCTGATCCAAAGATTAGCTACTGTTCTTGTTTTTTGCCATTTCTGAGGACAGGTTAAATGGATTTATGTTTTACTTTTGTGAGGAGACTGCCTACTCTTAACCTGTTTTGTGTGTTTGGTTTTGGATCACCTTTCTTAAACTGATCCAAAGTAGGAATTATGGAGACAGAGATATTTGGTTTGTTGTATTGAATAATTCATTAAGATAACTCTTGGATCTAAGTTTTCCCTTTTTAAAAAGTATATATTCAGAACCTTTGTGTAACAATTTTACATGTTTATAAACTTGTATTTGTTACTACACTAAATGCAGACAGTTTATACTTCTTTTTAGAGGAAAACAAAATATGCTGTGCTCAGAAAAGCTCTGCAAGCATGTGTCAGAAATGCAAAAGCAGCAGCCTATGTAACACAAGTTTTTACACTCAGGCTTGACATTATATAGATTGTCACAGTGACATAAGATTGTCAGACTGCTGTCTAGAAATCAGAAAAATGTAGGGAGAGGAGCTTTTGGAGCCAGTCTATTTGTAAGCCTTGTCTAAAGTGTGTCTGATGTAAGCTTAGTTACTATGATTTAACTTTTTGCATCATGTGTATTGGTCCTTATATATCACACAGATGCATGTGAGCTGTGTCAGTGTGTCTATATAACTTTGTGTGTGGTGTTTATGTTTTAAATTAATTCTGCTTAACTTTGTTTTGGAATTCAGTAGTGGCTTCCATGACTCTGAGAGGATGGTAGCACTTTAAGCAGGAAATAATGATTGCTTTGGAGAAGATGTCTTGTAATTCTGTTGCATAAAATTTACCTTCAATGAGTGTTCTGTCCTATGCATTAATTCTTCTCCCACTAAGTATTAACTCAGCTTTCTGGTACTTTCAGAGTTTCTAGAAGATGTGACCAAAAAAGTTCTTAATAACTAACATAAATGTTGTAGGCAGCTGCCCACACATGAGGGCAAGTTGTTGGCATGAAGTTGTACATGAATCATCTGCTCACCCCTGTGCATGCCATAGAAGTTAGTAGGACAAAGATTTAAGTGACCCTAGTATGGGTAGACTGAGTGATCGATGTACAATTTTTTCTGTGGGGTTTTCCTCTCTTCTTGATTATGTAAAACTTATTTCTTGTTTAAACATACCTGAAATGCTATAAAGCTAGAACAAAACATGATGTTACCTGAATTAGGAAAAATTATGTTCAGTTTCTCCAGGACATCCTTGATGATGATCTAGTCCTTCTAGCTTCAAGAACCTTGGCTATTTCCTGGCGTTATTCTAGTGGCCTTCCCTCTCTTCATTCTCAGTGACCAACCACAGCAGTATTTGCCAATTGACCTGCTAGCAGGTGGAGAAGAACAGAGAGCAATGGGTTTTTCTTTCAGCAGGGTCGTTAATCCTAGTCACTTTTTACTGCCTAGCTGCAGATAATTATAGTCTGTAAATATTTTCAAGTCTTCTATCTCTGTGCCAGTTTCAACCACATTTGACAATGTTTTCCTGTGTTATCAGGAATGGAAGGTTGGTCATGTAAATCTAATTCCTTAGGAAACCAATTTCAGTTGCATTATTTGTGTTCTAACATAATTTGCATCTATGTAGCAAGCTTTATATGCAAATACTAGACTATCAGCATCTCAGTTTCTGCCAGGCAAATAATTTCAATGCATGCTGGACCTACTGACATGCAAGTTACACAGTGCAGCCTGAGCCTAAGTAGCCAGACCACACTGCATATTTTTAAGTGCTACGAAAATCTCTCTTCTCATCGAAGTGAATTTCAGTGTGCTGTTTTTGTTCTAGCCAGGATTGCCTTTAGAACCACACCACAAATGAAACTGGAGGAGTAGAGTCCTAATCTCATAGTTAAATGAGGATAGTAAAATAATGTTAATCTCATAGTGAAAAGTTGAACGTTATAATAAATATTTACCTTTTGAACAACACCTGACCCTGTAATCTGGGATAGGTTTTATAGGTTAGTTGAACTAGTGATGAGAAAAGTTGCTCACCAGCAGTGATCTGTGTGAGCTGTACTGTTGTCTTCAACTGAGTTTCCTGTTGTTACAAATGTTTCCCCAAAGCCTTCTACCACTCATAAGGAACTGAAGAGATAAAGACTTTTATTGTTTTGATATTAAATCATCTTTTCAAGCAAAAATAAGAGAAGCAGGAAGGATTGTGAAGACGATGACTGTCGTATTCTCATCAAAGGTAAAGATGACAAAGGTAGGAGAGAGAAATAGAACAAATAAAGGCAAATAATACTGTCTTTATCTCCCTCCCTTAGAAAAGCAAAAAGGTTCTAGTGAGAGACTATAGCCATGGAAGAAAATGTAGCTTTCAAACTGCTGCTTCTTGTGTGTTTGTTGCATACTAGGCCATCTATATAGCAAAGATGGATTATGGTAAGTGTAGATAGACATGTTTCACTACCCAGGAAGTAGATTTGAGAGGAGAGTGGAAAGATAAGAGATTATATAGATTAATACTAAACTTCTACAAATGGGGGAAGTCTGTGGGTACGAATTTAGGAGCAGGCTGGCATGGGTGATACAGTTGTGGGGGTCTATTACAGACCTCCTGATCAGAATGAAGGAGTTGATGAGGCTTTCTACAGGCAGCTGAAAGCAGCCTTGCTATTACAGGCCTTGGTCCTCATGGGGGATTTTAACTACCCCGATATTTGCTGGAAGGCCTACACAGCCAGCCATTCACAGTCTAGGAGGTTCCTCTAGTGCATTGATGATAACTTCTTGATACAAATGGTGGACAAACCAACTAGGAGAGGAGCACTGCTGGATCTTGTACTCACCAACAAGGAGGGTCTGGTTGAAGCGGTGATGGTCAATGGCAGACTTGGCTGCAGTGATCACGAGATGGTGGAGTTCAGGATCCTGTGTGGGAGTAATAGAATACCTAGCAAGACCACAACTCTGGACTTCCACAGGGCCAACTTTAGCCTCTTCAAACAATTTGTTAAGGGAAGTCTCATGGGAAAGGGTACTAGGTGGTAAAGGGGCTCAAGATAGTTGGTCAACATTCAAGGACCACTTCTCCCAAGCTCAGGATCAGAGCATCCCAATGGGTAGGAAATCAAGTAAGGGAACCAGGAGACCAGCATGGTTAAACAAGGAACTGCTGGGCAAACTCAAGTGGAAAAAGAGAATCTATGGATCATGGAAGGAGGGGCTGGCCACTTGGGAGGAATATAGGACTGTTGTCAGAGGATATAGGGAGGCAATTAGGAAAGCTAAGGCCTCCTTGGAACTTAACCTTTCAAGTGAGGTCAAAGACAATAGAAAGGGCTTTTTCAAATACATAGCTAACAAAGCTAACACTAGAGGCAATACAGGCCCACTGCTGAATGAGGTGGGTGCCCTGGTGACAGAGGATATAAAGAAGGCAGAGGTACTGAATGCCTTCAGTCCTGCAGACTCTCCCCAGGAGCCCCAGATCCCTGTAGCCCCAGAAGGAGTCAGGATAAAGGAGGAGTTTGCTTTGGTAGATGAGGATTGGGTTAGGGATCAGTTAAGCAATCTGGACATCCATAAATCAATGGGTCTGGATGGAATGCATCCGTGGGTGCTGAGGGAGCTGGCGGAGGTCATTGCTAGGCCACTCTCCATCATCTTTGGTATGTCATGGGCAACAGGAGAGGTGCCTGAGGACTGGAAGATAGCAAATGTCACTCTAGTCTACAAAAAGGGCAAAGAGGACCTGGGTAACTATAGACCAGTCAGCCTCACCTCCATCCCTGGAAAGGTGATGGAACAACTTATTATTGGCACTATCTCTAGGCATATCAAGGATGAGGGGGTCATTAAGAGCAGTCAACATGGTTTTACCAAGGGGAAGTCATGTTTGACCAACCTTATAGCCTTCTATGAGAAAGTAACTAGGTGGGTAGATGATGGTAGAGTGGTAGATGTGGTTTATCTTGATTTCAGTAAAGCATTTGACGCTGTCTCCCATAGGATCCTCGTAGATAAACTGAGGAAGTGTCATCTTGATGATCAGGTAGTGAGGTGGATCATGAACTGGTTGAAGGAAGAAGTCAGAGAGTTGTGATCAATGGAACAGAATCTAGTTGGAGGTCTGTGACTAGTGGAGTCCCTCAGGGGTCGGTACTGGGACCGGTACTGTTCAATATTTTCATCAACGACCTGGAGGAGGGAACAGAATGTACAGCAAGTACAGCAAGTTCACTGATGACACTGAACTGGGAGGAGTGGCTGACACACCAGAAGGCTGTGCTGCCATTCAGAGAGACCTGGACAGGCTGGAGAGTTGGGCGGGGAGAAACTTGATGAAATTCAACAAGGGCAAGTGTAGAGTCTTGCATCTGGGGAAGAACAACCCCATGTACCAGTACAGGTGGGGAGATGACCTACTGGAGAGCAGTGTAGGAGAAAGGGATCTGGGGGTCCTAGTAGACAGGAGGATGACCATGAGCCAGCAATGTGCCCTTGTGGCCAAGAAGGCCAATGGCATTCTGGGGTGTATTAGAAAGGGTGTAGTTAGTAGGTCAAGAGAGGTTCTCCTCCCCCTCTATTCTGCCTTGGTGAGGCCACATCTGGAATATTTTATCCAGTTCTGGGCCCCTCAGTTCAGGAAGGACAGGGAGCTGCTTGAAAGAGTCCAGCACAGAGCCACAAAGATGATTAAGGGAGTGGAACATCTCCTTTATGAGGAAAGGCTGAGGGAGCTGGGTCTCTTTAGCTTAGAGAAGAGGAGACTGAGGGGCGACCTCATCAATGTTTACAAATATGTTAAGGGGGAGTGTCAGGATGATGGAGCCAGGCTTTTTTCAGTGACGTCCAGTGATAGGACAAGGGGCAATGGGTGCAAACTGGAACATAGGAGGTTCCACGTAAACATGAGAAAACACTTCTTTACTGTGAGAGTGACAGAGCACTGGAACAGGCTGCCCAGAGAGGTTGTGGAGTCTCCTTCGCTGGAGACATTCAAAACCCGCCTGGACAAGTTCCTGTGTGATGTGCTCTAGGTGACCCTGCTCTGGCAGGAGGGTTGGACTAGATGATCCGTCGAGGTCCCTTCCAACCCGTAAGACTCTGTGATTCTGCATAATGTCTAAGAAATTAAGGGACTTCTTGGTTATTCTTAACTTTAAAACAATGTCCTTAATCTGTGTGATGATTGAGCTGGTCTAGATAACCATGACAATAACCTAACAATGATTATGTAAACAATCTCAAAAAAACAGTCATCGGCTTATGAAACGTTTTCAAAAAAGTAAATTGTTTACTTCCCCAGAAAAGTATGATTCACTTGGGCTTGGAAGGTTTCATTTGTTTTGATATAAAGAGGAGTGGCTTAACTGACACAAAGTGAATTACAGGAAGATTTAAAGGTTCTCTAGGAATGTCAAGAACTGTGACTTAATGCATGTAGAGACTGGCTCATGGTCTCTAATCTGTGCCTTCCAGGCAGTCTTGCAGATTTATTTTTTTTAGGGACAACGTTCAAGAAAAATGCTAACATATACTAGATATGCTGGGGGCTTATCCACAGAACGGTAGCAGTTGAACAAAGGAAGAGTAGTGAATAGTTTTGAGGTTCTCCCAGAGGCATGGGCACACACACCCATATAAGCACAATGGCTGGGTCAAAAAACTTAGACGACTATGCTTCTCTTGTGTACCTTTTGTTTTCAGCTTCTTATAAAATGATTGAACGAGTCATAAGCCTTTACTTGGATCTGTACTATGTTGGTTACTTCAGTACTAAGGATGTATTGAGTAGCTGCTAAGTCATATTGCCTGCTCATTCCCATAGCAAAATGACATAAGAAAGGTGCAGCAGCATCTAGGGTAATGAACTCTAGAATGGAATTTCCAAACAACAAAATAGAAAAGTGAGATCTACTGAAAAACACGCCATGGTGAGGGAGATCAGTGTTTTTGTGGGCTACTTGGGAAGGCTGGTATGCACATATAAGGGAAGGGAAAGTACTTGCATGGATTTATCACACCAGTAAAACAGAATGAGATTGAACCTCAGCATTTCTTTAAGTTTGACATGGAAATATTGTAACTTAAACCCAAAGTAAAATAAAATTCAGTCATAGGGGATCCATGCTCAAGGATGAATTAATTCTGTAGCTGTCTTTGAATGTGACTATGGACTAGGAAGTAACAAGTAGAGGGATAGATGTAACTGAGAGCTAAGAGAGGCTGTAGAATCTCCATCTTTGGAGACTTTCAGAACTCAAGAGGCAAGCACCTGAGGAGCACAGTTCAACTTTGAAATTGGCCCTGCACTGAACTGGAGATTAGATTAGTATGACTTCCAGGGATTCCTTGGAACCAAAATTTTGCTGTGCATCTTTAGTTTTGATTTTCTGAACGAGTTGGCCACCTCTTAAAAGAAAGCCATAAAAATGGGGGTTGGGGGAGGGGAAATGATTTAGCCTCAGTAAAGTGGTTGGAGTTGGAGTTAGATTTAAGCTCTAAAGGTTCTTTGTTTTAGAATTCAGGAAAGCTTTGAAAGAAGTAAAACTTTTAAAAAGTTGGATATACAAAAAAAAAGCACAGAAATAAAAAGCTTTTTGTAAACTTAAAAGTATGTAGAGCTGAGATACTGAAACTCTACAGGAGCCTCTAATCCTCTCATACTGTTTTTCTATTGCCATGTTCCTAAACTTTCTCATTTGGAAAAAAAAAAAGTTTCTGTAGGGGAGTTTTTAATCTGTGGTTTTGCTGTGATCTTGATAGTAGGATATGGCTGGAGCAGCTCTGTTACGAAGACAGGCTGAGGGAGTTGGGGCTGTTCAGCCTGCAGAAGAAAAGACTCCGGGGAGACCTTATAGTCACCTTCCAGTACCTGAAGGGGCCTCCAGGAAAGCTGGGGAGGGGCTTGTCACCAGAGGGGGCAGTGATAGGACAAGGGTTTTAAACTGAAAGAGGGTAGATTTAGGTTAGACATCGGGAAGAAATTTTTGACCATGAGGGTAGTAAGGTGCTGGAATAGGTTGCCTAGGAAGGTTGTAGATGCCACCTCCCTGGAGGTGTTGAAGGCCAGGTTGGATGATGCTTTGCATAGCCTGGTCTAGTTGGGAGGTGTCCCTGCCCATAGCAGGGAGGTTGGAACTAGATGATCTTTAAGGTGCCTTCCAACCTTAACCATTCTATGATTCTGTGGTTCTATAGATGGAGAATACCCTGAAAGAATTGTTTAGGAAAATGGAGACTCTACATTACTCTCACCTGCAGAAGGATGGGATACCAGAAAGAAACTGGGTGGCAATTTGGAGTGCCACTGCGATAATCTTTAATGGCGTGTGCTGTAGTTGGATTTGCCCTCCCTCTTAATTGGGAAAGGACTGAACCTTGTTGCTTCATGTCTGTAAATGCCAAAGTATTCATGATAATGTTTATGTTGTTACAGTTCCTGCCCCCTCCCCCCCCTTTAGAAGTTTGAAGAAATCAGTCTTTCAGGGTTCTCATTCTGCAAGGTTTACATAGATTTTTATCATGGGTTGTCAGGATAATTAGAGAAGATATGGGTAAGTTTTACTCCTGATCAAGGATTTATTTGTAGGACGACTTAATACCAAACTATAAAAACACTGTTGAAACTCAACATAAGGCTGCCAAAGACTTACCATGCGTCTACTTAGGCTAACACGGACCTCTGCCTTAACATGGGCTCTCACAGCCTTCCTTCTCATTCACCCGTATGCAGCATAAGCTCTTAAACTCTCGTTTTGCTGAAAGTCGCAGCTGTGGAGAATCTTTTTGCTGATATATTGGATTTTTAGGGGGTATTATTAGCTTGTTGAAATGAAACTGCTGTTGATACAAAAAGCTTTAATATGAAACCAGAATGAGGTGACCTGAAACTAGGATGACTTCATCGTTTTACCAACTATACATGTTCTTACAAGGCTACTATGTCTTGGCCATGTGCATATGGAAGCTAACAAGGACTGTTGTGTAGGTTTTATAGCCTTAATGCTAGACAGAGTGGTAGTCCCACTTTAAGAAAAGAGAAGGACCACCTATCCATCAATGACCTGTCTCTCTCGTTGATGAGCACAGCACCTGGGCAGTGCCTTATTTGATTCAGATGGATTATTGAGTCTGTTAATCACCAGTGAGAACTGGAAATTGCTTACAGTTTATTATATTTTCTTATGATTGCATACAGTATGTTCAGGGGATGGGGTAGGTTGGACTAGATAATCTTTAAAGGTCCTTATCAACCAAAACCATTCTGTGATTCAATGCTCATTAGCGAAGATTTCTAAAGGTATTCCCTCTGGCTTCTCTTAATTGTCATGATCCCATAAAACCAGCACAGTTTTTTTTTCTGGATACTGCCATCAGTGTTCCCTGGTAGTGCCACACTGGAGTGCCCAGGTCACTCATTGGGTAGGAAGGGGCTTGTAAACATATTTGACTGATATTCTGGACCAGCAGCACCACACTCTTCTTTGGTACTAAATGTGTAGCTATGGACTTGAAAGGAACCAGGGTGACTGAGATGAGTCTTGGGGATGAAAATGGCAGTGAGAACTGCAGCCACTTGACATCCATTATTGATTGCCCGTCTGCTGTATGCACAAATAAAAGAAAAAACTTTTTACTAATAAGCTTTCAGTGATGCTGGAAGCAAATGTGAGACCCTGGTGGTGGGTGCTGAAGAAACAAGCAGAGCTGGGGAGATACTGAGCAGAAACACATTTCCTTCTTTTTCAAGGAGCTAAGAACACAGCTCAGAAAAAATGATACTATCCTTTTACATAGAAGTGAGATTGTAGGGAGTCCCGGGACTCACATGTTCAGACAGCAGAGGGAATTAACAGTACTTTCTCAATACCTGCCTAGATTGAAAGCACTGCCACTATCAATGGACTGAACCCTGAAGTTCTGTTAGTTTATTCTGGAGCAAGTGACTTAAAATTGGTGTGTCTGGCCTTTCTTCCTTATCTCAGGGAAGGTTTATATCCCCTTTATATCAGGGGAAGATTTATGAATAAGAGGAGCAACTGCAATAAAACCTTGATGCTTCTACAGAGTCAACCTCTCATGTTTTGAGATCCTACTTATCCTTTCTTAAAACTTTGTCTGTTTGCTTCCAAGTAGAAGCCAGAATGCTCTTTGTTCTTGCCATTTCTATGCAGAATAAAGAAGATAACGACAGGTAACAAAGAGTTGAACAACTGACTAAAGTACGATGGAAAATAGCTCTCTGTCTGTTGAAGCTGAAAGTGGCATTTGAAAATCTATGTATTTGGTGGCTAGTCATTGCTTCCCATCTTGGACATGCATCACTGTCTCATAGGATTCTGGCACAGACCAGGACAAATGACGATCTAAGTTACAGTAGACTCTAAAATATATTCACAATTGGTTTTAATTTTTTAAAAAGAAAGGTGGGATATACTTTAAGTGTTGTCTGTTGATCAAGAGACTACACAGCTTGAGATAACAAAACGCTGGAAGAGGAAAGACTATAAATAGAAACCCCATTTCCTTGTTGAGTAGAAGCCAAACTTGTAGTTGAACCTTTCTATATGAGAGTTCACTTTGGTCCAGATAGCAGCTGAATGCAGATTTCTGAAGAAATAAAAAATTCTGAGGTCTGAGGTGCAACATACATAGTACATACAAAAACTGTACTGGTATTTCTTTCCTGTGCAACACCTGGCTGCACTTGTTGGAAAAAGGAGATACCAGTGGAACTCGGAGAATGTTG
Organism: Hemiprocne comata; assembly: GCA_020745705.1. NCBI lineage: Eukaryota > Metazoa > Chordata > Aves > Apodiformes > Apodidae > Hemiprocne > Hemiprocne comata. The sequence continues at coordinate 27,921,019 of CM036587.1, forward strand.
GTGCAATTCCATCATTGGCTTGGATGAAAGGAGAAACCTATGTCTCTGACCTTTAAGTGCATCACCATTCGTTTGGGCCTGGAAGAGGCCTAATATAACTTAAAAACAGCATCTCAAGACTGAGGACTTAAAATATGGGCTCACCTGGACAGTGAGATGAATATGTCTACTGCTTTCATTTCAAACTCAAAAATATTTTTTCCATGGAAAAGGGGGTATTTTACAGCAATAACCACGATTATTTTTTTCCTGATAAATTTCCCCAGTGATGTCCTGCATATCACAGATTATGTTGCTGATATTTCAACTATACTACACTGCATGACACACCCTTCATTTCTAATTCTTATAGTCTCTAAATAGTCTGTTACATTTTTAGGTGCATGACAGAATTTTCATTTTATTTAAAAAGGAATTTTATGACTAAAACTTTGCATAATGATTTTAAACTGAGGGATATATGAGACAGAATATAATTGTTTTATAAAATGAGTATTTTTTTCTGTTATCTCTTAATTAAAATACAGCTTTAGACTTGCTCTAGTTCAAATAAATTAATTCAATAAATCTTGTGGCCTATTTTATACAGGAGGTTAGGCTAGATGATTACAATGGTCCGTCTGCCCCTATCTATGAGCATATTTGCAGTTCAGTTCTGGTGAAGGTTCAGTGGTGGTGGGGAGTCAGTTGCCCTGACTACTAAGGTCATGTGTTTGTGATTATTTTTTTTCAGAGGCAGATTTCAGTTGCTTAGTTTGGCATTATATTATTATTATTATTGTTATATTATATACCTATTTACATCAAGATTGAGCAAGAGGAACTGTTTGGTTTTGGATTTTTCCTGGGGTCTTTGGCAAAGGCTGGGGTGGTTGATTTTTGTTTTGTGTTTTTTTTTTTCCAGTAAAAAACTATCAACCAGAACATGTGAAGTGCTCAAAAGAACCCATGTTAGTTCCTGCTCCCAAAGGTCTATGCTGTCTTTGAATGTCTGTCTGTTCAGTGTTTACCTTCATCAATCTTCCTAACCTATAGGTAGAAAAGAAGAGATTGCAGGGTTACAGTGGAGAAGAGGAAAAACCAGATCAGAGATAAGAATTTGAAAGGCTGTGTCTGAAGCAGGAAGAGAAACTATGACTTCCAGTTAAGAGAAGAGATCAGTATTAAGTTCAATGGGAAACTAAGGCAAGCTGAAAAAAAAATATTGAGGGTGGCTAAACAAGATGGGTCAGCTATGGAAAGCTTGATAAAGTTGGGAACTGGTGGAGTTGGGGAGGCACGTGAGAGTTAATTTCTTATTTGTTCTAGTAGAAATAAGGATAACTAATCTGTTTGGATATTTGAGACAGGAACTGGTGAAAAAAGTACACTGAAAATTCTTATTTTTCTGGAAAACTGTTCTGTCCCAGTGGACATCTTGGACAGCTTGATGTGCAGCTGCCTATAACTGATTTAACTCCATTAACTAGTCTATACAAAGTTTCATGGCATAACGTTGCAGGACCTTATGTCTGAAAATTTGGCAAGATGTTGGGTCAATTTACAAAGTCAATTTGATTTGTGAAACACTATAGATGTTTCTACATTTTGGCCTCCTTATGAACTTACGACCTTTGGGAGCTGGATGTCAAAGTTCTAAGTAAAAAAAATAATTTCATAGAATCATAGAATTGTTCAGGTTGGAAAAGACCTTTAAGATCATCGAGTCCAACCTTATCCTAACCCTTATTAGCCTGTTTCTGATGACCCATCGCTAAACCATGTCCCCAGGCACCACTTCCAGATGACTTTTAAACACCTTCAGGGATGGTGACTCAACCACCTCCCTGGGGAGCCTGTTCCAGTGCCTAACAACCCTTTCTGTAAAGAAGTTTTTTCTGATATCCAACCTAAATCTCCCCTGACGCAAATGAGCAGTTCTTATTCTTCCTTTCCGGGGAATGTTTTTTACATTTTTGACCTTTTGGACCTGATTTCAAACAAAAATTTCTTTTCATCTTATGGAAAACTAATCACAGGAAAAAAGTATATTCTGGATAGCATTAACTCACATTAATTTGGTCTTCTGTTTTTTACATACAAAAAGTTCCGAGTCCTTTCTCAGAAACGGTATGTAAAGACAAGGAGTAAAATGTTGCTTCCTGTGTTTCTTAGCTCTTTCTTTCAGTATGTTTATGCTTACACCCAACTTTACCCAATGTGAGTCATCTCACTGACTTCAATTAGCTGTCCCTTTGCCGCTGACTGGCTGTTCAGCTCTTCCCTTACACACCTGATGAGTCTTTGTCCAGCTTGCTGCAGCCTGCTGAAATCTTCACAAGTCTTCATGCACCCAGCATAAGTTCCCTTGACAAATCCCAGTTTTAGGGAGGGGTATTCTGTGAAGTATTTCCTCTTGCATCCTTCATGGAATGTAGATCTGGAAGGGAGCACAGTCATTCATCTTCCTTTTCTTGGCAGGATTGAAACCATTCATGACGGATGTTTCTTCAACCTACCCCTAAAATCTTTTGGAGATGGGCCGCTGTTTAGAGAGACCATTTCCCTAGGCTGTTTCAAGTGCTTAAGTAGCCTTACTCCTGGAAAAACTGATCTAGGCTAAATTTGGTACAATTTAAACTTAAATGTACCAAAAGTGTCTTTTATTGTCCTCTTCACGTATCTGTTAACCATTTTCATGCCTGCCAAAGTTTTCGCAGTCTTTCACTGCAGAGTGTATTTACAAGACCTCTTACCTCTACTTCATTACAAATGTAAACTAATGGTTTGACATAATCTATTTTCCTGGTAGTTACTTACCTCATTATCTTAGAGGAGCTTACAAATTTTGTTTTTCATGGTATTGTGGGGTGGAATTCAAGATGAACTGATTCCCCATCTCCCTTGGTCTCCCCTCTCCTTATTTTTTGAAGAGATGGTGTGAATGAAAGTGCTTTGGAGTATTTTATGTAGAGAATTACTAGATAATGAAAAGCATTTTTCAACTCCAGAAAAGATCCTGACAAGTGTAGACATTTACAGAATTAAAAGGCATTAATGATCTATAACAAAGATTATTTATTGATGATTCCCAAAATACACTGTTAGGAATAATACTTGGGTATTAAAAAGCATGCCCGAGGACCAAATATTACTGCTTGTTTTCATGAGATACTTTACCAAATATTGCATTGTACCTGGGGGACGTGACCAGTCAGTTCTTGGGGGCTGATGACAACATGGAGCAAGCATGCATGGACATGGATGTCATTGGCTTCTAGGCAATGGGCAAAAGCTGGCTGCTCTTCCTGGCAGCTTCTGCCAGGTGGATTGGCTCTAGCCAAACCTCTGGAGAAAATTGAACAGGACAGCCAAAAACTGAACTTACCAAAGGAGTAACTACAGTAACTTGAACCCTTTCATTTGCAAGTGTTGCTGCAGGCCTCTTTAAGGATACAGACTTTTAAAATACTCTATTAGAGAAAGCAGTATCAATTCAAATAAAAATAATAAATAATAAATCTTAATAAATCTTTAATCTTTTTAAGCGGTTTCTTTTGACAAACTATTTGCTGAGCAGCACCAACAGCAGAAAGAGAATTCACAAAATCTTTACAACTTCTAGTACACCTTCCCACCAATAAAGAAGATTGGAGAAGAGAGGCTAGGTGGATCTTTGTTTTACAGTATCTGGGAAACAGTTGCTGCTTTTTTGTTTTACTACCTCTACCTTTTTAATAAAATTACTAATATACTTCCTGTCTCTAAAATAAATTTAAATACTCTGCCTCTAGCTTATTGCTGTGATATGCCCACCTTAGATTGATACCAGCTGCCGTTTTTGGGGTACACTGAATCATGTCTCCTCAGTAAAATCCTGGGCAGAGGTAGCCATGTCTACTCAGTAGGAGGAGGTTAGTGCCCAGCCTACCAAGCAGTCCTTGTCCCAGTATGGTCAAAGCGAGGCAATTTTTCTCAGTATGCTGCATCTCTCTTCCAGCACTCATGCACAGATACCCTGTGGTATGAGGGTAGAGTAATGGTGCACATGTCCTCCTAGCCTGACGTGGGATTGGGTTGTGATGGATGTGTGCACCTGGTATCACCTTCCCACCAGATACTTGTACTGCAATGTCTCCTTTGACGTTTGATGTTTTGACATTTTTAGAACTTAATGGACCTAAAGTGTGCAAAACCAGGGGCCCTGTATTTTTCCTTTCTCTTTTTTTTTTTCATTTGGCTTTTTCCCTTTAACTCTTTCACACAGGTTTATTCCTTCTTGGTGTTTTTCTCTTTTCTTGTGTTCAAATTTGTAAAGTGGAAATGTGGTAACAGACTTCCCCCTTGCCCAGAGAGTTGTATAGTTTGATCTTAGGAAGACTCAAGAGTTTTTCTTATTCCATAAAAAATACTAAGAATTTCAGTGATTTAATTGTTTGGGGTTTTTTTTCTTTGTTAGGGGACACAACTGATGATCAAAACAGAGAGTCAAAGGATAAAACTTCGTTTCCAGAGACCAGACCAACGTACAACCAACCTGCACAGGTAGGAGATTACTTCCTTACACACACATGATGAAAATTCCATAGCAGCTCATTTAAGAATTATAGAATAATTTGGGTTGGAAGGGACCTTTAAAGGTCATCTAGGCCACCCCCCCTGCAGTGAGTAGGGACATCTTCAACTAGATCAGGTCACTCAGAGCCCCATCCAACCTGACCTTGAATGTTTCCAGGGATGTGGCTTCTACCACCTCTCTGAGCAACCTGTTCCAGTGTTTAACCACCCTTATTGTAAAACATTTCTTCTTAGTATCTAATCTAAATCTACCCTTTTTTAGTTCAAAACCACTACCCCTTGTCCTATTGCAACAGGCCCTGCTAAAAAGTTTGTCATAAGCCCCCTTTAAGTATTGAAAGGCTGCATGAATGTCCTCCTGAAGAAGGTTTGAACACATGAGCAAATTCCATAGTCTGAGTGCCTACTCAGCCTTCCTTGTCATCCATTGTAAAAGAAGCATTGCTAGTAACTAGATGACAATATTCTCAAAGCCACCAATATTGATTTGAAAAAGAAATAGTAAGAAGGCTGGGCTGTATGCTAGTGCTGAGTATCTTTTTTTTATACTTGTGACGTGCAAGCATGAAACTAGCTAGATTGTTAGTGAATTACATAGAAACAGTAGCGTGGTGAGGAGTGATGGAAAATTTCAACCATTTATGTGTCATTTATTTCCACAGCTACCGTTATAAGTAACATGTTGTAAATTTGTGAGTATAATAGACTGTCTTTATTGTATGTTTGATCTCTGTTTCAGTACTGTGTGGCTGTAAATCTGGACTTCTTTTTCTTCATCTGGTTTATTTAATATTTAATCCATGTATACCAAAGAGGGCTTTTCAGAATATTTCTGCATATGATGTACACATGTTTTCTTCACCACCACCTCTGAAAATTATTTTGCAATGAGTATGAGCCTGTTTTAGCAATGACTATGAGCCTGTTTTCCACTGCCATATAGTTCTAGATATTTGCAAGATAACTGTGAGACATTTTGTTGGACTTTTTGTGATTTTATGGTGGTTGTTTTTTTGCTTAACATGTACTTTCTCTCTCTCTTTCTTCTATCTGACCTTGGAGCTAGCTGTGTCTCTGTCTTTCTCTTCTCAGTGACATTTTTATATTTATTGTTGCTAAGACCCTTGGTATATCAAAGGCGTGTGTGATAATGTTGCATCTTTAAGAGTTACCAATGTGTGTGTGTGTGATCTGTAGTCTCCCTTTTCTAATTTCAAATTAAGATCTTTAATTCATCATATCGGACAAAGATTTTTGTTAGTAATGAGTGATTTGTCTTCAGATAATGTAAAAGTATGGATTAATTTCAAGTAATTGCAAAATTTTAGTCTGCCTTCTGGATCCATGCACATCTGAGAAAGGGTGGTTTGCAGCTGCAATTTTGAGACAGTATAGTGGATCGGTGTTGTGGTTACATACTGCACAGACTTAGTTTGCCTTAGTGTGATGTTTTTGCTATGTATTGTAAACTGCCAGTTATTGTAGCATCAGTGCATCATTCCAATTCTGGAATTTCAGTCTGGAATTTCAGGAAAATAGGAACTTGTGTAGATTTTAAGTTTTTATGAGTTAGAGGAAAGAAGCAAAGTTGGTTTTGGTTTTTTTTAAAAGTAGATGTTACAATGAAAAGAAAACAGGTTTATTTTAATCTTTGTATAAACATACTTACATGTCACAAAAATACTTGTATGAATTGGCTTGTGATAAATAAGGATACAGCTTTTGGTAGTATCTAAGTTATTCATTCCAGTGTTTGGATTTGCGTGTTGGGGCTTCACATTTATTCGAAGGAGTTCTGCATTTGTCAAATTAAATAGAGTAACTGGGGATCATGGAAATGACATTGATAATTCTGGCTATTAGGAAAGGAATATTCCTTTTTGCAGAAGTGAGTCTGCTTTTATAAATTTGTAGCAGAAATCTACCAATTTAGCAAAATTAGAAAGCATTGTATTATATATTCAATATTTCATTGAGAAAAATGAAATAATAAACTTGTTAGCACTGAAACAAGAATACTTCGTAAATATAGTACAGTCTGTTAAAAGATACCTGTTAGACTGCAAAGCAGTATCAGATATTTGTCATGCAGAGTTGGACAGAAGTGTGTTCAGTACTTCAACTGCATCTTTCAATTGCTGGAAACTTGCTTAATTTTTAAATAGAATGTATTTTACAATTTAATATGTGTAGACGTTGTGGAACATGGAAGGTGCTTTTAGAAATGTGATTTAAAGAAGAGTGAAGTAATACTTTGTTCATGGGTCACTTCCTTATTCAAAAGGGAAATGAGGTTTGATTTTTTTGAAGAAAGTATCTTCTGGAGTATTTATAGTAGATGTTGTCACCTTTGGAATTTCCCATTTACTTAGGTACTATTGGCTTTGTTTGCTTTGCAATTACTGAATTCTCAAGCACATATTTTTCTATAATCTTGCATAAATTATGTAAACCGATGCAGAAATAAAAGCTTACACCAAGCAGCCTGTTGTAACTTCTGCTATACCTGCAGCCTAAGTTATTTTAAGATGTTTTGATATTGCACGTATGTTAGAGGAGCTGCAGGTATTTAGAAACTTGTTGGAGGAAAGGTGTTCTCAAAGGCCAACTTTAGTGTTTTTTTTCTGCTGCAGAGACTGGGAACAGAGCTCCTACTTTGATCAGTCTGATGTGGCATATCCTCTCCATCTCCACGAGTACGGGTGGAGTTTTGGGAGGGTCATCTCCTGATGCTGAGTCAGTCAGTCCTAGGGAGATGCATTGTCCGGCAGGGTAATCAGCGCTCTGGGCCTAATCAAGCATGTGTGATCCCACTGAAGTTGCTTCAGGCCCATGAACTAAAAGTCATACGCACGTTTAAGTGCTTTTCTGGATTGAGGCCAAAATGCTTAGCGCTCTGCAGGGCTGAGAACTTAAATTAGTCTCTTTGTGACACTGAAAGTGTCTAATTTTAACGCAACGCCGTCAATAGTAGAGAGATACTACAGTTTTGTTTTTTCATGCTTGTGAATTTTCTGTTGTTGTAGTACAATTTCCAGACAATTCAGTTTTTATCTGATTGCCCTGGGAATTTAAGGTTATAGAAAATAACGGAATGGAAAGGTTAGTTTTGATATATATGAAGAATGCTAGAAACCCTGGTAATGTGGTGGGCTTATTTTTTATAATGAGCTATCCACTGTTGAAACAAATTAGTGCAACAGTCTCTTTTTGTCCTACTGTGAGAGCAATTATGTAGCATATCTATTAGGAGACATAAAAAATATTTTTGACAGATGGTATGTCTGTGAATTAGGATTTATGAAGATTATTATATGTCTGGTGTCCAGGACACCTGGGATTATTAAATGATGTAAGAAACAACAACAGAAATTACATTTCTGGTAATAGCTGTGGTGTTTTTTATCTCCCTGTTGTCACCTTAAGAAACAGCTTGTGTTTATTTGATATTGCACTTGCTGTTAATCTGGCATTCATTCTTTAGCCAGCAGATATCAGCAGACTTAATGGGTGGGAACTGTACCAGTAAGTGTTAAAAATATATTACCAAAATAAGAGTTGCCTTTAGATTGTAAATTAAGATTTTTCTCTTCTCTTTTTTATTTGTTTCTTTTTCTTTGTAGTCCTATTTTTCCTTCAAATTTTCAATATCTATTGCCTTCTATCTAAGAAGCTTGTTATATGTTTTCTAGGGCAGGAGAGAATCCCTGAAGGGATTGCTTAATCCATAATTATCTAATTTATAGGTTGTTATTACAGCCACTCTTAATTATATACCTTGCTGTGATACTTATCATAGGACATCGTTTGCTTTATGAATTGAAGTAGTTTTGTTAGAGTTCTTGTGCCCTTTCTTTGCATAATTTGCTGCTATGAACTGAGAACCTAGCAGATAGAAAGATCACGTTTCCTGAAGTAAATTTACGAGTATCTTTCTGCATATGGATACTGGTTTGCACCATTTTAGGTGAGTGTCCAAATGAATTAGAAAAAATATTTTTGTATCTGAATTGGCAGATAATGTCCTCATTAAACTGATCTTTCGTAAATCTGATATGTAAGGATTCTGAATAGATACATAACAGTTTCCTAGGCATCTGGTTAGGGGTCATATTAGTCAGTTGGAAAGGCAGACATACTCTGAGTATAAAATATGAAGGATGAGCTAATGGAAGTTGTGAGTGTGCAATTTAACAGGGAGAGAAAAAATGAACTTAATTTTCTTTGTACTCTTCTAGAGAATTTAGCAATTATTGCTGGACTTGATAGGGTTTTAAGATACCCTTTGGGCAGATCACCTGATATAATTCCAGGGCATGAATAATGCTAATATTACCTTGGTTTCCTTTTTTAAAAAATAAAGATTAATTGCTTCTTTCAGATCTCTTACTGCCCAGTTTTTACTAAAGCCTGGCTGTCTAGAGTATTTTTACTGGTTACTGGAAAAGGAAATATTACTGATCATATTTCCATTCAGTCACCCAACTCTGAGTTTATGGTTCAGTGAGTCCCATATTTAAAAACCTGAGAAGGGTGTTCTGGGCTGGATTTACTGCATCATTTTGAATTCACTAAATTTGCTTTAGAGAAGGTGGTTTATATTTCAAAATTATTGGCCAATGGTTGGGAATATTTTGCTCCATTTTGACAAAATAGTGTGCCTATAGAGAATGTTACTGTTAGATTGGCCTTTTTTTTAAGCTCTCATAAACTAGAATTCTAGTCATGACCTGGTTAGATTAATCGCTTGTCATATGTCATATTAACTACAGGATCTTCTTTTTTACCTCTAAAGCCCTTAAATCATGTTGGTTCATATTTTCTCTCTTCTTAATTGGGTATGTAAGCAATAATCACTTAATGAATTTATCCACTCTTTGGAGGGACTGGAATAAGTCTGCATCAGGTCATCAAGCATGTACTTTTCTCTGATTACTGGTGACATCGAAGGAAGATCTTATGTTTTACTTAGCTATTGTGTATGATCATAAGCTATAAGAAGCAAAGTTTTAACATTACTGTTAAAGGAGGATGACTAGTTTTCAGTGTTTGTGGCTGCAATGGACATCATTTCTCTTAGCTCCCTCCATCCTTTGCATATGCAGTAAATAGCTGGCAGTTCTTTGGGGTATCCTTGTGTGGCCACAGATCAAAAGTACATATGAAGTAAGGCCGCCGTATGATAAGAAAGGCACAGGATATGATTGTGTTCTTACAGAGAATGAAGGTAAATAGTTCAGTCAGCTAAAAAAAAAATTAACTGTTACATATTACAACTATTACTATGCCATAACATTATTGCTTCATAAAGCTTCATTTTATTTTATTTCATGTTCATATTGCTATTTGTTTGATAATTGATGAAAGTATTTGAGAGATCTTTTCACACTAAGAAGATCTCCATAACAGACCGACCAGTGGACTTCAGTCTGCCCTCAACAGTTGCACAACTTAGGGGGAGAAGAGGTTGTATATACATGTATATAGAACATACGTATTCTATATGCATATATTAGGTATAGGTACATACGTATGTAAAATTTAAGCAACCTGATCATCTTTAATAAAGTCTACTTCTGCATGTCACAAAGCAATGGCCTCACAAAAAACATTTTATAAACTTGGATTTGTGCAATCTCTTGGCCCAAGGTCAACCAGTAAGACCTGGGAGTGTCTTGTAAGACTCACCTTGTAGGGTTTTCTCAATTCTAAAGCAAATAGTTAGAGTTGTTATCTGTGTAACGTGATATACAGCTGGGGTTCTTTCAGATACTTAGTAATCACAGTAAGGTCAAGAATACTATTGTGTCTTTCTTAAATGGAAGCATTATATTTTTAGATATAGGGAACTGGAGTGGGAATTGAGAGATGTGAATTAACATGGTTGTCATCAGCTTCCCCTCTGAATTTAGAAAACAGTTCATTTCCAAAAAAAATAATGCAGTGCTCTCTTACAAAGCACTTTTCTATCTCACTTTGCAAGTGTGAAATACTGTTAAACCCTTTGTTTTAAATTCAGTTGAGATTTCAGTACAGCAAGAACTGAGGAAGCCTTAGTCTCTTAAGATGGGACTGGAATGTTCTGTCTGACCAGCAGATACACTTAAACACAACAAATGGATTGGAGCATCCCTCCCTCCCACAGCCCTGCCTGTTGAATCCAGAGTCAGTGCTGTAGTCAGGCTGTAGGATTGGTGAGGTATGAGCAACAAAAGACAATTATCACCTCCTGTAGGGAATGAACAACACACAAGCATAGTAGGTTTCAACATTTAGTGCCTATAAATAGCAATGTACATGGCCAAGTATAAAAAGTTCAGAAAATAGTAAAATTGGCCTGATTGGCAGCCTGTTCATTTTGAGAGCTAGACTTTAGTAAAAGAACGTATCCTCCAAATAGTGACCAAGGCACATGTATCCAGTAGCACAATTTGTATAATTGCCTATGTACTTTGGGCAAAGACTCACTATATGCTGGACTTAATTCTGTGCTTATTCAGTTACATTGGATGTTTTTTTTGTAGCAGGAGATGCTCAATTTGGGTGCCCAGATGTTCCATCACAGTTTTTAGCCTTTCTGTAATTTTGAAATCTTCTGAATAGCTTAATCCCCAGATAAAACTACTGATTATCCTGTATCTCTTGCCCAAACACATGTGGTTGGACTAAAAGCCAGTAATGCTGGTTCACTTTGCTGCTGACAACAAATTGATTGGTCAGTCATCCTGCCTCTGGGAGCAACCCTTCTGGGCTTTCCAAATATTAAAATTGATCTAAAATGCAATGTAGATCATACATCACTTGATGAGACTGAGTGCTAATACAGCCTGATGGTACAGTGATATTTACAACATGATGCATTAGCGTGAAATAGTGGCTGAAAGTCTAGTATAGGGCAGCTTATTAATAATTACTCTAAACACCAAGTAAGGAAAATAATGTTTTTTTAGGTTGATTTCACTGCCTCTTTCAGGGGGAAAAAAAAAAGCAAAAAACACAGACAGCAGTGGGCAGTCCATTTTAATGGAAAGGAAATGTGGCATGAAAACTGTCTCTTTACAGTCCAAACTACTAATATTGATATGATAGGAATATGTTTTTCTGTACTTTCCATCACTGTGGTTTGATCCTTTCAGCATAATGTGCTACTTCAGTTATTTCTGCCTTAAAAAAATCCTCCAAACTTCACTGATCTTCAGTCGTATCAGACATGTGAAAGGCTGTGCATTGGGTTGCACGTAGTCAAGTTTTGTTCTAAAGCACATTTTAAAAATCCAACTATAAATGGGAAATTTTTAGTTTGGAAATTTCTTTGCTTCCATGGTATTACAGATTTTAAGAAAACTTTTCTAGTGTTGTAATGCAATTAGTAGACCTCCCTGATTTAAAAAAAAAAAAAAATATCTATTTTAAAAGCCAAAAAAGTACCATTCTACCTTTTCGTTATGGTTCAATTATCTTCCTTCCATAGAGAACCAGGAGGTTGAAAGAGGCCGCTTTGATTGAAGAAGATGATGAATATTTGTTTCCTTAATTAATTATTCAGTCCTTTACTGCTTTGAGTCATTGTGCTTTTATTCCTGCATCTCAAAAGCCTAAGCAGTAGGTCCTGAGGACAACTCATGTCTTGTTACTGTTTGTAGATTGAATCTTTACAGACTCTGGCTCCTGTTAAGCTGTTTGCTGAAGGTGCTGTTGACAAGTGCTCCAGCTACAGACTGTGTGGTGGAACTTAAAGTCAAATCCCCACCCTTCCTTTTTCTTACTGACTTAAATCTCTATGGAGAGATCAGGTGGAGAGTTTATTGGGACATACTTGCCTAATTCACTTTTTCAGCATTAGAATATTTTAAATTTGTAAATAGGACATATTGCTAGTCTTGCCACATGCTTGGATTTTAAGCAGCATGGTAAAAATCGCAGAACAAAGCACTTAGTACTGCAATTTTTTTTTCACACTTCTGCTTGAGGATCCATTTACATTCTTCAAGACTGAGGAGAGAGACCATTAGGAAGATCCAGGGGTTTCATTACCTAACAAAACTTCTGAAGCACCCCTGAGGAGGTTGTTCGCAGGTATTGCTGGAAGAAGCTTCACTTAGGTTCTGACTAGTAATTCTTTTCTATTCACTCAATTAGCTTTTTTTCTGAAAACCAAAACCAAGATAAGTTCTTTTTCCTTTCCTCTTACTGTACATGGAAAGTGTTATCCCTCTGTCTTTTTCCTCTCACTCACATAAATGTTCTAGGGAGACATTTCATGGATGTTGCTGACTACCTCAATTATTCAAGGAGAGATTTCCGTTTCTTCTCAAAACGGTAATTTCTGATTTATGCAGCTTTTTCTCAGTTGTTCCAATTTGTTGAAAAATTTAACTTTTTTTTTTTAGTGAAACCCATGTTTGCTAAATATTTTCTTACTAGTCTGTTATATTTGTCTAAGTTATTTTCTTAAGTAGACAGCTTCCTTTCACATTCAAGTCCTTGGTTTTTATACACTTAGTAGAATAATGAGAGAATGCAGTATGTCATGGTTTGGGCCTAACATGACAGCCGCTCACTCAGCTTCCCTCCCCACCTCACCACTGTGTAATGGGGGAGGACAAAGGCCAACTAGAAGCTCATGGTTCGAGCCAAAGGACTAGGGGGGTTCTTCACTGATTAAGGTCCCAGACAAAACAGACTCAATTTGAGGAAAAATAAAAATTTAATTTCACATGAATCAAATACACACAGGACACAGACAACACAAAGAGCAGTACTTACATACGTTACCCCACCCCTCCCTTCTTCCCAGGCCCAAATTACTCTACTTCCTTCCCCCCAGCGGCACAGGGGGACAGGGGATGGGGTTTAGAGTCAGTTCACAGTCTGGTGGTTCCTGCCACTCCTTCCTCCTCAGGGAGAAGGATTCCTTACAGTCCTCCCCTGCTTCCCATTGGGTCACTCCCATGGGAGAGAGTCCTCCACGAACCTCTCCTTCATGAGTCCTTCCCACAAGGTCAGGAGCAAGCTGCTCCAGAGTGGGCTTCCCACAGAGTCACGGGCTGTTTAGGGAACAGTCACCTCCCCTGGTGTTGAAGAATGGCTTGCAGAACAGGGCCATGGATCCATGGAGGAACTGTACAAGCAATCTCCTTGCTAGCTTAGCATAAGTAGGCCTGACTCCATTTTGTAGAAACTGTAAAATCATGCTGACAGGGAAGAAAAGCAAGGGCACAGTGACCTTGCCAAGTTTTGTTTGGAGTGGGAGTAGGGAGTATAACGGTAAGAATGAGGAAGAGCCTTGAGTTGGAGTCTGCAAAGTAGGAGGAGTGTGTACACGTAGCTGTTCGTGTGAAACCAATAGCATTATGACAAATGTGCATAATTATTAGTAACAGTATATAAGTACTGCTGTTTCCTAATAAACCTGAAGCTTGCTTTACCAATCATATTGATTTGACTGCTTGTCTTCCCTCGCCATCATCACCCTGGCACTGGGGTCTTCCACAGCTGCATAATCCAAGTCCACTAGCAGCAAATCCAAGTCCACTGGCCAAGTTCACCCCTCCTGGCATCTTCAGGGAATGTTCCACCATGTTCCTTCATGAATGCAGGGGGACAGCCTGCCATCTCGACATAGGTTGCAGGGAAACTTCTGCTTGGGCACCTTCTTCCCCTTCTTCTTCACCAACCATCCACGATGTTCACCCCAGCACTGCCTTTCACCTCTCCAGCTCAGCTCTTTTTTCTTAACTGCTCGCTCTGCTCAGCCCTTATATCAGTCCTTTCATACGTTAATTGCAAAGGCGCATCTATTGTCCCTCTAATGGCTCCTTGGCTGGTTTTGGAGCAGGGGGAGCTTCTCAGCTTCTTACCGAGCCACCCCTGGGGCCCTTCCCCCACTACCAAAAAAATTTGCCAAACCAGCACACAGCATTATCCCTCTTTTTTAGACATTCTGCTCCACGGACATCTACCATCTCTGAGAAACTGTCATCTTTTGCCTGGCATAGCAGGTTACCATGTTGGAGCTTCTACAATAGCAGGGATTGAGAACAAGAGGTAGAGGCATAGAAGTAGAGTCCCAGTTTGTCTAAGCTCCTCTTATTCAAGACAGCTTCCGAAAAAGCATATTTTTTTTGCTTGGAGCACTCTTGAGAAACTGATATCTTGTTGTCACTAACTACATAGACCAAATGTAGCTGCTAAATTAAAATGCATTAGTTAAATACTGTTTATTTCAATATGCAATTAAAGGTTTATAGAAAATTAATTTATTAGTATATTCTTTGGCTACATTGAAAAGTTATCTGAGTTTTATATTATATCAGGGATGACTGCAGCAGCAAAAATAAATGTTGAGTGCTTTGTGCTTTTGGATGATGCTGAAGTTACAAAACAAATCCATTATCAGCATTTATCAGACTTCTCCATTCATTTTGCAATATATTGACTTGTCCTTCACTTCTGATTTGTGGCTGTGGAATGCACTGCTGGATGTCTAGAGCTGCCTGCATTTGCAATTACAGCTCCTCTGGCTTGCAGTTTACTTACTATAGTAGTTCTTACAAACTTTTTAATCTTTCGGTATACATGCTACAGAAAAAAAAATAAATTCTAGCCTAGTTATTCACATTACTTGGCACTGTCAGAAGCACACCATGCTGAATATTGTTCGTGTTGCTTATTATCATGTATGAAATCTTTGCTATTAATAGCTTGCATCATACTTTGAAGTAAGAGAGGAACTAGAGAAACTGTTTCTTACTGAAACCGCACCTCTCTCTCTGTCTGGTAAGATAATTCTTATCACAATATTAATGTTGCAGAGGGGAGGATTGTCCAAAATTCACAGGGAGGCAGCAAGAACAGGAACCCTGCTACCAAGGGGGCATAAATGCCGATACATCTCTTCAGTTATCACATTCAAAGGTGCTAAAATTCATTGGGATAGAAGGAAAGAGTATAGTTATTTTAGTCAGGGTGGGAAATCAGACTTTGCATCTTTAGTAAACATTTAGAATCCTCTTCTGCTTCCTTCCTATTTCTGCTTCCTTCTTATTTCTTTCTCTTAGTTCTGCAGTCTTTCTTCATGTTTGTTCACAGTTTTATATTTTCTCATTATAGATGCCCATGTATGAGACGTTATGGTTCTCTCTCTTTAAACAATTATTGAATGAAATAATTAAACTATAGGAATTTGAAATAAAGGATTAAAAGCTGGAATTTGGAATTAAATTAATATACAATTTTGGTTATATTATGTTCAATATAATTGCTAAATTTATCACCAATCCCCTGCCAAATATTTCCTATGTCCAATTGTTATTATAGGATATGAGATAAAAACAGAACCTTAGTCTTGTTCTGTTTTGAGTTCGCAAATTTTTTAATGAAGAAAACAATTTTTTTTTCTTCTAAGATGAACAAACATGGTTTAGATGCTAGATATGCAGTCTTTTGTGGTACTTAAGAATACTTTTTGGGGTAGAATTACATTCTTTAAATGTTTCAGAAATAAAGCTCACTAGGCATCTCTAGTATTTGCTAGGATAATTAAACTAACACACTTTAACCATGGAACATTGGAGCATCCAGAGTTCAAATGTCAACCTCACAATTCTTCCCCTGCACAGAGATTAGCAGTTTTAGCTGTTTCAGAGAGCAAGGAGCATGTACTAATTACAGAAAGTTCATTCTGCATTTAAAATATAAAATTGTTCTTACATTAGAGAAAAAGCCAGTTCTGAATTATGACATTTTTCTAATTGCTTTAATGTCAATAAGGATGTACAAATGCACATCATTATTGATACTGAAAGTGTGGTTTAGCGAAGATTCGCCTACTGTTCTTTGCAGGCCAGGAAACTCTGTGGGGAGCTTTGCTGTAATAATGAAAAACTGCAGAGTGTCAGAGGTGCTTTTCACTGTTTCTTCAGAATTTTTTTCTTTAAGATTTCAGCAACATTAGCCTGACCTTGATTCTGTTCTAGTCTAAGAAACAGCTGAAAAGCGTGCTTTAAAGAGGAAAATGAAAAAGAAAAATATATATGTCACAAATCAGTAAAACTATCTTAAAAGCTTGTTTTAAAATCTGGTTCTATTTTACTCTGAACAGCAATAGTGATAAATGGAGAAAAAAACATGCTGCCTACTAATCACAGAAACTTTATACAGGTAGCAGGAGCTCTTTAAGAAAGACAAATCACTGCTGTATTACAGAGTGAGAGTCATAAGAAGCTGGGAAACAAGAGCCCAAAGCAAATGGGAAAGCTGATTTCCACTGACAGCCATGCTTGCTTCTAAAAGCCTCTCCAAGGACTCAATCTTAGCCTGAAGCTTTCAGCGTGGAAGTCTGCCCTATTGAGACCACTGACAACACCACTCTTAGGCTAGTATTACAGTCCCATGCACTGCATTGCTGTTAAGAAAGCAAGCAAGCGACCAACCAAAAGCCATTTGGATACTGCAACAAGCTGCTGCAAGGTCCCCAGGACTACTTCTTCCATCCACTCTTGTTCTCCCAGGTAGAAATAACATTTTTCTTGAGTCTCAGGAGGAGATTGCTGCTTAAACTTTTGAGTGAGTCTGAAAGGAGTAGCAGCTCTCATGATTCGCTTGAGGTTTTCTGAACCATCTCAGGAGCATCTGTATTGTGCTCTCTGGGTGGGTTTCCTCCCTTCTAACAGTTGTGTAAGGATATAGGTCATACTTACTAGTGTGTTGGGTATGAGGGTGTTTTGGTTTTGATGTTTCGGGTTGGTTTTTTGTGACATGTAAAAATTACCATGTCACATATACGTTTCCCCCCTCCTGCAAGGTTTTACTGCTTCTTTTCTCCTAGCTTAAATTCTTTTAATACACAGTGCTAAACATTCAGAGCGCCTTGTGAGTAATGTTTCCTTTTCCCTCTGTTCCTCTTTGCCACTACTCTTATTTGGAAAGGGAATCATCATCAGTAGAGATGCTCACTTCGGAATTCCTACAAATTTTCTAAAAAGGCCCAGTGAATACTCTTTTAGAGTGCTACCCTAAGACAATTTCTGTTTCTAGATATGTCAGAAATAACTGCATAATGTTAAATAAATTCTGAGATACATTATGATACACTATTTGCCATAATAGCACAAAATTGCCTGAAATAAATATAATATTTTTGTATAACCAATAGTATTGTAGGTCTCTGTCATTATTATGATATTGCTGGATATTTATAGAATCATAGAATTGTTAAGGTCGGAAAAGACCTGTAAGGTCATCAAGTCCAACCATCAACCCAACACCACCATGCCAACTAAACCATGTCCCGAAGTGCCATGTCTACACATTTTTTTTTAACACCTCCAAGGTGACTCCACCACTTCTCTGGGCAGCTTGTTCCAGTGCCTGACCACTGTTTCAGTAATTTTTTTTTCCTAATATCCAGTCTGAACCTCCCCTGGCACAACTTGAGGCCATTTCCTCCCGTCCTATCACCGATTACATTGGAAAAGATGCCAACCCCCACCTCACTTCAGCCTCCTTTCAGGTAATTGTAGAGAGCGATAAGGTCTCTCCTCAGCCTCTTCTTCTCCAGACTAAACAACCCCAGTTGCCTCAGCTGCTCCTCATAAGACTTGTTCTTCAGACCCTTCACCAGTTTCGTTGCCCTTCTCTGAACATGCTCCAGCACGTTAATGTCCTTCTTGTAGTGAGAGGCCCAAAACTGAACACAGTACTTGAGCTGCGGCCTCACTGGGGCCGAGTACAGGGGGACAATCACTTCCCTACTCCTGCTGGTCATACTATTCCTGATGCAGGCCAGGATGCTGCTGGCCTTCTTGCCCACCTGGGCACACTGCTGGCTCCTGTTCAGCCAGCTGTCAACCAGCAACCCCAAATATTTACTAAATATTCTGTAAGACTGAATGTACTGTTTGTTCCTCAAGGCTGTCTTTTCAAGGAAAATGGATCTGCTCTGGGAAAAACCTCTTTTTTCACAGAAAGTATGAATTTCTTTAAATGAATCACTTATTTAGAAAACCTTGTTCAATAGTTTGGATTATAATAATGCTAGCACTGATCTTTGATTCTCCTTCAGAGCACTGTAAATCCAGCTTCTCAATACTTGGTATACTTACAGGCTTATTTTTTTCTTATGAGGCTCTTGGCAGACTTTATGGTTAGCACTCAGAGATGTAGCAAATTAGAAGTTTTTAAAGGCAGGTGAGAAACATTAAAAAAAAAAGCAAAAAGGAAGAAGTTGCTTTAGAGGACAGTTTTATATTCTATTAGTTTTGAGATAACATATAACACCCTTGCCATCAGAGCACAGTTAGTATCTGGTGGCCAGCTATCATATATGTTTACATACTGTTTCTTCTATCTCTGTTCATTTGAATTGCAAACTGAGAATGAAGAAAACACCTTCCTTATTTGAATCAAATTCGATTACCATATCTTCTGTAATTTTTAACTGATTTTTTTACTCCCTCGTGTTTGGTGAAATATAAATTGTTTTATGATCTTCTAAGTTCATTCAATTAATATTTCTCATAGCAGGATTGTGTGTCATAGCATTTGGCAGTGCTTTGTTCACCTAACATCCAGAGAATATGCTCTGAATAGATTGTATTCTGAATAAATAAGTTAGGCATTTAAGTAGAAACCAGTGTGACTAATGTGGGGTATCAAATTTTCTAGGACTTGCAGTTCTATATATGCTTGAAGAATGCCTGCGTGAAAACATAAGACATTTCATAACCTTGACTTTGATTGCATCACATAGCTTTGTGCTGGTGTTGCATTGTGACCAGCTTGGGTGATCTCGGCACTGATTGGTGGCTGATGCTCTCTTCTAGAGTGTCCAGTTCTTCATCACATTACCACAGTCTCTATAAAAGCCTGTTGCTCAGGTTGGCTTCATCAAGGTCTTTTCACTGATGTGGATTCTCCAGCACATGAGTGAAATATGTCGCAGCCCATTTAAAGAATGTCTTCATGATTTGGAAGCACAAAAATCTGTCTAGCTTGATAAGATCTCGCACACAGGGCCAGTCTCTAAACATCCCTGCCAGGGTGCTCAGAAACAATTCTGCATAGCAAAGGGTCATGGTTGCCTGTAGAGACTGCAGTAGGCAGAACTGAAAAATTCCTTTTTGCAGCCTGAATTGTTCAGGATAGTACCTTTTCACTTTGTGTATAGTTACCTAATAAATAATATAATATATACCATAATGCATGTGACACACTGTGTACTAGATAAAAGGACGGGCTTTACAATATTGAAAGAGTTGAACTGCAAACTTGACAGAATTTTCCAGCCTCCTGTCATCAGTTAACTTTGGCCAGCATTTTTCTACCATGTTTGGGTTTTGTATACTGCATTAAAGAATTGTCCTCCCCAGGTTTTGTATTTTTCCCATTGCATAATTTGTTGGGATGTCAGTCCAATAGTAGTAACATCAAATGTGACTTGTTGTAAATGACAAGGTGAATATGAACATTTTAACATAGTGAAAAATAGCCATTTTAATGGGAGAGACAGTAGTGGTTTATGTGTGAAACTGAACTAGGAAATTTTGAGTCCTTTTCTCGTTTCTTCTATAAACTGATCTTATCATATTGGACCTAGGACCTTCTCATGAGGGGCTGGATAGACTGGACCAGAATATGGCATATGGCCTGACACAGTTGTTTGTTCCTGATTTATCTGTATTGTGTTGCTCCCAGCCATCTCAGGCTTTATTTATGATACTGTTTTGACTATTCAAATAGTATCAGAATCTGTGAACTATTAAGAACCTCACTGAGGGTTTGCAGAGATCAAGGAGGGTAAAATGCTGCGTAACAGGAACATGATTCTAATGTGATCATCCTTCCCTACTGCAGTCTTGCTTTGAAACATGGAGAGGGCCTTGAGAGTAAGAAAAGCTGGTTCTTTCTCTGTCATTGTGCAGAAGGGTTTTAATTTCCAGGGCTGCCCATTTGGCAGCCTTCTAACAAATGGAAGGTTTATGGAGGAGAAAAAAGATCCAAGATGCTTTGTGCTCTCTCCTTTTTTTTTTTTTTTCTCTTTGAAGTTAGTTTTGCCACATGATGGTCTAATTTACATTGTAAATTCAGTTCATCCAGCTTTGGGGACAATTAAGATATAAACAGGTGTTCATAAAAGTATAATTTGCCAAACAAAATAAACATTAGATTCTAGGGATTTCTGATTATCATCTGAGCTATGGGAATAGGACAGCAAGCAAGAGATCATTTTTCCCTGGAATGGGGGAAAGCAGAAGGGTCTTTGAAGATCATACTGAATTGATTCTTAGATGTAACCTTTTCCTGTTTTTCATTTGAGGCTTTCTGGCTCCACTTTCCCCTTCAGAATATGGGACTGCTGTAATACAAGCAAATACCAACACCTCAATAAATGCTCCAAAGGTTATTTCTTTCAAGAGGGAATGTAACAAATTTTTGCAGAGTAGAAATTAAGGCAAGTTTTTTAAGTTTACAGCAGCTAAAAAGCGAAGTACTTATTTGAAGTATCGGGGGGGGGGGGGGGGTTAGATAAATATCTTTAACATAAATAAATGTTCTGTCTGTTTGGCAATGTTCTTAGCAAGAGAATATGTCTACAGCAGAATTTATGAATTTTGTATCATGGCCACCTTGAGCCTGTTTGGCCATGACAAGAAGGAAGACTTCCCTCTTAAGTGTTGTCTGTCAGCAGCTATAGAACCTCAGATCCCTTTTAACGTGAGAGGTGCTGACCTTCGACTTGAAGATAACAGTGCTAATTAGAACAGACAAGTACATGAGGTTTAAGGGGTTTTCCTGAACTTACAGTCTTATGGTGCTATTGCCTGTGTTTTTTTGCTTAAAGCTTGGAAAGCTGCAGTAGGAGAACTATGCAGGCTACCTTCCTAACTTTTCTGCTAGCTTTCCTATTTTCTGTGCTCTCTACAGATACCAGAATCAGTAAGGGAAGCCAAATGAAAGCTTCTCTATTAGCTCTTAACTCTGCTGTTGCATGTAGCTTTCTGAAAAGCTGTTAGCTAGAATAGAGAACTGAGAAAAGGAGAGCTGGAGAAAATAACAATAAGAAACATCTGTAAACTGTAGCTGTAGGAATTACATAGTACAGACATGCCAGTATTACACTAGCTTAGAGGATTTTGTTAAAGGAGGAGAAACCCAGCGACATCTCCAGAATTCACCTCCAGAAGGCTCTGAAGTGGCCTAGAAGAATAGTCAAAGATGGGACTATTCTTTCCTGGTTTGTATCTGTAAAAATGTTTCATAGCAGTTAGCCAGAAGGCCATCTGAAAGAGAAGAGGAAAAATCAAATAGGATTTGTACTGGGAAGTGAATCCCAGCAGCTCTGTAGGAAGATACTTTCTTTGGAGCTCATTTGCTCCTCTTTTGAATTGGATCATAACTAGTAAGGTTAGTAGTTGTATCTAGCAACCATTACTTTGAATAAAACGTGATTATCCTGTGACATAATAGTAATGGATCTTGGGAAGTTTATCTTAGCTTTAGGTTTCTAGTCATCCTGAGAATAAACAAAAGCTTCCAAATGAGGGCCTGTTTCAGAGCATCCAGCACCACTAACCCCTTCTGTCCCAGTACCTCGAGGGTGAGCAAGCTTCTTCTGTCACCTCAGGCAAGTACTGACTCTGGACTGACCTGGATGGGCAAGATGATCTGTTTCATTGTTAACAGTTTAATAGAAGGTGTAATGTTTGTTCATCTGTCCTACTAGATGAACTGTTGACTTGTGTAAGGAATGACTAGTGCTCAGATTGTGTTCAAGTCAAGTCCAGTCCTTTCTTTGAGAAGGAGATGGAGTGCCTTTTACCTGGCTAAATGCTCAGCTGTGGTATCTACTCCCATGCTAGAAAACAAACCACCGCACTGCAACCCCATCACCCAAACTGTCCTTCTGTCAAACAGCCACAACCTCAGGTCCCTCTGTAACAACCATGATCTATATTATTCAACTCCAGCACAGGTCAGATCTTGAGCAGCACAAAAATAATTGAATAATTTAGGATGAAAGAGACCTCCATACAACTAGATCCATTTAACTCTTTATGATTGGCTGAACACCAAATTAGTGTTTAATGCTTTCGGTGCTCTCCCTTCCCTAGTAACACTGTAAGCTTTGGATTTTTCTGGCTGTGTGTTGAGTATGGAGGTTGAAAGGAAGAAGTCAGGGCTGCAATCAGAAATTCATGTCTAAAGTTCATGGCTCTGACATGACTTGTCAAGCACTTCTGAACGAGTTACTGAATATTTCTGTATGTGTGTTTATACAAAATAGAAATCCGTGTAACAAACTCTTACTCCTAGAGATGACATGAGAGCTATCAGTTTGCATAGCATTTTATTGCTACAAATAGTAAAACAAGCTAGATTTTATTTTTAGAGGCAGAGTAAACAGTATTTTCTTTGTTTTTGAAACAGTGGAAGTTTAAGGATAGACACTTAATAAGGTCAAATTGGTAGGCCAATCAAGTCAGCATCCTATGTGCTGGCATGCTCTGTAAATTAAATTGACTACTTCTGTATGGCAGAGTGTTTTTATTTCATTGTTCGTTTTGGTTCAGGAGTTTTTGTTGAGTTTTTTAAAACTTTGTTAACTGGGGTTTTCTATAAAGCACTTCTTTGGTAATGCAGGTATTGCCAAATACAATAGACCTCGCCAGCCAGTCATGCAATTCCATTTAATGTTGGAAAGCAACATCAGTAGTACTTTGAAATAACTAATACAGGAGTGTTTTTCAGTCATCAAAGTCATGCTTTTGTTGGGCAGCTTCTGAAAAGGCATAGAGGAAACAAAGGATGAAGTTTCATGAGTTTATTAAAGGAATTATATGAAGTAATTTCCTCTAAACAAGCCTGGACATAATGGTAGAAAGTCCCACCAGCCTAATGGGTTACATAAATGCAGAGAAACAATAGGTGGAGAAATCCCACTAATCATTCAGGAAAATCTGTTGTTGTCTTACCCTTAATTCAAGTCAACCTGACCCAAAGAATTGTACTGATGTGTATTAAGAAATTATATTTTAGATCTACCTGAACCAAACTCTGAAACTGATTTTATTTCGTTTTTCAATTTTTGTTTTCATATATTAGTAGGTCATGATGTTTCTAAGTACAACCCCTTAGCTGCCTAATTTGTAGTGTCTAAATTTCTGTTCTTCTGCTCTCTTTAGACGAATACAGGGCAGCGATCGCAGTTGACTGTATCAAGTGCAGAGGAGGGAAATGAGAGGAGTCAAAATTTGGAAAGCAGCCCTTTCATGTCAGATCTTCTGAGTGACGTCCCCTTTGCCCTAGCACCACATGTGTTAGCAGTACAGGGCACCCATAATGACGTTCCTGACCGATTGCTCACCTACGACATCAATGATAATTTATCAAGATTTTGGTATGATTTTACACTTGAAAATTCAGTGCTTTGTGATCCTTAATGTTCTCTTTATTTTTTCTGTCTGTGTCAAGGAGCAAGTCTTAAGGTGAAGATAAAGACTTATTTTAATTGACTTAATATTTTGGGGGTCTGCCACTGGTGTATCAGATGGATTGGATCAAAAAGATTATTGTTCACAACTGTGTTCTTAGCTTTAAGTGAACTGTAATGTTAAACATTCTGTGTATCTCCAAAGAAATTGAGCAAAACTCTTTCAGCCTGAGTAGGAGACTGGCTGTTGGTGTCTATTTCCAGTAGCTAGGCTGCATACACAAACATTTCATAACTTTAAGATGAAGTCTACACATGTCTACACTGTTTTGTTATTTCTCTGTTACTGAGCACATAGATCGTGTTACACATGTTCCTTCAAGATCACCTCTGATTTTCTACAGATAGAAACCAGTATTAATGCTAAAGCAACGCTGCTGTCCGTGAGGGGACAGACAGCTTTCCAGTTGAACCAAGTTGTAAAACTCAATGATGAGCACTCAATTAAGTATGAAGACTTAATAGAATTGATGAAGCTTACCAATTTCAAGGCGAAAATGAGTTGATTTGCTCCCTTTCCAGTAGGTGGTATTTTTGTCCGTCTCATTGTGTGCCTGGAGGAGTCCTCCCCGCCTGCCTGTTGGCTGCTGTTTGTTCTCATTACCACATGTGTTCCTGATTTATACACAGATCAGCTTTTCCATTTTAACCTCTTTGCCCCCTGAAGAAGGAAATCTCAGGACACGTAGTTTTAATGGTCACACCCTTCTTTTTTTAATTTGTGTGCCAGAGATACAGATGGCAATGTTTAACAACAGGAAAACATTACATTGTTTCTTATCCACCTAAATGAAATGGCTAGGTACCTAAACATGCATTCTCACAGACCACTGTGTCCTCTGCTCATAAGCTTTGAGTGTGTTTTTCCCAACTAAAACCAGAGCTGCTGTTGCATGAGCAACAGCTCTCTGATGGAACATCATGATTTGTGATGAATAATGATCTGTGTCACACAAAAGACTACACTAGTTTTCTCTCTCGGGGTAGAGTATTTATATTGTGCCAAATGTTAGTGGATATTTTAATATATTTTCTATGCTCTGCGATAGCTTAAAATATATGTATATTTTCAGACTTGCATCCTCTTACAGCATTTGAGGTAAATACTGTAGATGATGGAGAAATTACATTGTGAATATGTCCTAAGTTGTTAAATATTTATGTTTGAGATTTTTTTTAATGTATGTATTTAATATTTTTGACAACTGTGTTCATGTTTTGAAGTTACTGTTTCAGAGAAAGTATCTGTGCCACAGTCCAATAAAAAAAATGCTAAATAATAGTGAGTTATTTTTTATGTGTGAGAGTAATTGCTCGACATCACCTCTATCATTTACTGTAGCTGTGACCATTTGCACCTCATGGGACCTTGAACTTGGAAATTCAGTTTGGAAACCTTTTCAGTGTAATTTAAAAATTGGGCTCCTTCTAATCAAGTATATCACACTTTCATTGATGTATTCTGTGTGCTGTGTTGGTGACCTGCAGCAGTTTAGGGGACATCCATAATAAGGATAGTGTGGCTGTGAGCTGGGAAGTACTTGGACCTCTTGGAAGGAAGAATTAATTTTATCAAGTTGTGTAGAACTGGTTTGTGTGCTGAGTTTTCTAATTAACACGTATCTGAAGCACTGAATTTAGTTTTCATTATTGTTTTATATTCAGTAATTTAAAAATTACCCATTCTGCAAATAGCATGTTTCCATTCAAGGTGTCCATTTCAAGTCTGAAATGTTTCTGCAGCTCAGCTAGCCTAGAAGCAGAACTGCAAAACCCTGTTGTAGAGCTGACAGACTCACTGTACTTGTTCTTTTATTGCTGACTTAGCATAATTTTTGGCATTCACACAGAATCACAGAATGTTAGTGGTTGGAAGGGACCTGGAACGATCATCTAGTCCAACTCCCCCAGTTTTTGTTTAAAGATAGATTATTTATCCAAAATAATCACATCTTTTCAGAATCACACTCATGTTACACTCACAAGCCAATACTCTGTCCTTTCAAAAGAAAAGAAGAAGTAAAGGAGGGGTAGGGAGGAGATTGTATTCACCTACGTTGAGAGATATGGATGGTAGGTTAAACATTTGGCTGTGTCCTTTACCATATTCCATACAGGGTAAAATTTACACCTAGTCAGAGTACTATTAATGAGCACTGGGAATGTGTCTCCTGACTGCCATCTCTTTAGCTAGGGCTGGGGCTCCGAGCTCTCCCTGGCTTGACATCATCCATAAAAAGTGGATTGAAGCCTAATGGTATCCAGACAGCAAAAGTTAATTTCTTCCCACTGGGATAAGAAAAATATACCCTTAAACTCTTATAAATCAGTAAGATTTATAGATACTACTATTTGCCCACTAATAATATGAAGATGCCACAAAATGTCCAGAAAATTGAAGATTTCAAAGAGTCTGATCTCATATAGAAATGTGAATTGCTTGTGCAAGTTACATTTAACATCCTATGCTAAGTGATTATTGCATAGAATATATGTGAATATATGTGTATCTGTCAGGGTCAGCAAATACTGGAAGATTCTATATTGTCATTCAAACATTCGACCACCTGTGAAGGAATTTAGTGGGTTTGGTTTTTGTGTTTTTTTTAATTTAAAAACTATTAATATATAATCAATATAAATACAAAAATGGTAGGCCATCCTGGCTGTCCTTTCTGTGTGCTCTGGATATAAAAATGAGAACTTTAATAGAACTGTTTGCTCTGTGTTATGCATGTGTATGTAAATTGTTTAGACAGAACTGAAAAGTATGTCATTAACATCAAAATTAAGAGAGGTTGTCAACTCCATAACTAATAATGAAAGGCTGAGGTGTGATTCTGGGCTAGTGAAGTGCTGTAAATGGGAGCTTGTCACTGCCATTAGTGGACATAGTAGTCCTGCACTCCTTTATTAAATGGTTTATTTAGAGTTATTTTGGCTCATGGCAGATTCTGAGTCTTGTTTGCAGTTCTTTACATTTTCCTTGCAAGAGATCTACTCGGCGTTGTGTGATAGCTTCCTTATGGAACTTTCTAATAAACATAACAAGACACTTCTTATTTCCTCTGGAAACATTGTAAATACCGGCGCTGGAGAAGTCTAATTTTAAACACAGAAAAAGGGGAGTGAAGCTCACATGTTCAAAGGTAAATCAAAGAATAATTGCATCCAGAGCAGCCTGACAGAAGGCTGATTGGGAGCTGGTCCCTGTGGACAACTCCCTAGTGACAAACTCAGAAGTGGAACCAGACAATGCTCTGTCTGGCAGGTCGGTCAAGGAGGTGGTTACAGATCGAGTTCCTGATGTTTTCTGTGAAGCATGATCCAAACCCTGATACTACAGTACTGCAGCTGGCAAATATACACTTGTGTGGTCCCAGATGAGAGGTTTTGCCCCTAGAGCAAATAAAGGACAAAGGCAAAAAGCATATTCACTGCAGTAATTGCAGTATCTCAAAATAACACACGGCTTACTGCATTTTTAGCTGCAAAACATCTTATGTCCACAAAAGCACTAGAGCAGCCTCCTGAGCAGGCCAAGTAGGTTGTTCTGAACAATAGCACAAAACTTGTGCTTGAGAAACCATTCTCATCCCCTCCCCACCACCACCCTCTTGTTATGACATTGTAATTAATCTTGCTTTGGGTTTTCTCTGCTCAGAATGAGTATGGGAAGAAATCAGAAGTGCGACTCCTAGGGGTAAGTCCTTCCCTTCTTAAGTAACTGCAACCCTTCTACTGATGACAGGGCAATTCCAGATTAACCAGATTTATTTTCAAAGCTGGAGAGTGTCCATTACAGCAATAAAGAGGCAGAAAATCCTCCTGAAACTCCAAAGGTAGACTCCTGTTTAGTGCTGTAGGAAGAAGGTTTAACCAGCTAAGTCGGGTTCATTCAGCCCATCTGCTGTGCTGCAGCTCTTCATCACCATTAAGCCTGGCATTCTGTAACAAGCTCACAAAGTTAGAAATAGATACATTAGGCCTGATTTCTTCCCAGAAATATGTCAGATTCCTTAAATGAAGGAAAATTACTGATATCCCAGTATCCTCTATTGAGACAGTGTTCTTTTGCTACTGGTTAGATATTTATGTCCTTCAAGTCTCCTAGAGAACTGTCTTTCTTTTCAACATCTTCCACAGAGATGAGACTATTTTCTGAAAAGAGATCTGGGCTTCATTCTGCAAAAGGGATCTGTTCCCATAGGTACTTTCTTAGCCTTCCTTCTGTCTGAAGCACAACCATCCAACAGAAGAAGTATATTCATGCTTACTGGAGGGGGAGAAAAGTCGCTACCTTGTTCCAAGTTAACAGTCAACTTGGAAGCATTAGTGCTCATAGAATGAAACTGAGATTGTTGTCAATTCAGAATTTCATCATTTTCATATGCCAAGAGTGAAAGAAGTAAATCTGATATTCTAGGCATGGCATCTCACTGTCTGTTCAGTTCTGGAGCGTAAATTTTAAGTTCCTATATACAGGTATGTGATGTTGCTCTTTGCACTATATGATGCTAATTAATAAGACTGTTTTAATTTTCTTGCACATGCTGCTGGGCCAGCTGAATGATCTCAAAAGTAGTAAGATCCAAAGCACTACTTTGACCTCTGTGGGTGCAGTCCCTAGTAAGAAACCTCTGTGTGCAGAGGTTTTTTCCCTCCATGTATAAATGCATTTAAGCTATCAATAGAAATCCTAACACATAAAGTTTTAAACTTTATTTTCTGAAACATATTAATGGAAAGCTTTTCTGCCTTTATGGTGAATGCTCTAGATCTTGACTAAGCCTGGCTACTCTACATGCAATTACTTGGAGGCCTTTAAAAATTATCATATATCTTACCTGCTATGAAATGGCAGAGTCCTCAAGTGTTTGTTATTTCTTTTAGTTGTATCGAAGGAAAAATACATAGTAAAATTACATCAGACTAAAGGAGGAGTGGTCACACATGTAAAACTGTTTTCATTGGGTGTCATTTCAGTAGCTAACATTGGCTTTAATGAAAATGTGGAAACTAAATGAAGTGCAGGTGGTAAGAATATGATGACAGTATCATACTGGTGATCTGAATCAGAATTAAATCAGTAGGTCCCAAAGTGTTGGGGTTTTTTTTCTGTTTTTTGTTTTTGTTTTTGGTTTTTTTTTTTGTGTATGTGTAGCAGCAGAACAGTCCCCCAGTGCTGAATATAAATAATGGGAGAGTAACAATGGACCACATACTCTTTTCAGCATCTCAGAGCAGATACTTCTTTTCAGTCTGCAGCCTTCCATGCAGTAGTCTTTCTGGACTGTTTTACTCCAAAGAAGTCAGAGACTATTCTATTAAAGTTTACTTTCTGAGGAGGTATCAGGGTAGCTCAAAGAGCTTTGCTGGATCACAGCTCAGTCATGTCAACTACATCCCTTCTACAGAAGCAGAACAGTCTGAGCAGGCTGCATGGTTCATACAATAAACCAGGAGCTGTAAAGCTTTCAGCGTTGTACTGCGTGTTATGACAAGATGTTGTAGAAACCTTTTTTTAATTCTGTGGCAAAAAGAGAGTACCTAGTGGTGAAAGTGGAAGTTATGATGACCCCAGAAGGATGCAGCAGCTGTAGAACAGAGACAAGAGAGGGCTTAGTTCTGCCAGCCAATTCAATTCACTTTCCTTGCTGCAAAGATAAAATAAACTCTTGAGATCAAAGATCTCATTTACAAGGCTGTCCTCTTAAGTCAGTCAACACATGCACTTCAATAACAGAACATAAAAGAAACTGCTCACAAGCAAACAAAAAGAAGATGAGCCTCAATTACAAACATCCCTCCTCCAACTGTTTGTGGATATCAGCATTATGGTTAGAGTAGCCACTCAGGTTGAAACATTCATGGAACTGTTCTGGGAGGTCAGCTTTGGGCATCCATCTAAATCTCACTGGAAAAGAAGTCTGAAGCAGATGGGCTCAGAAAGCTGAGAGTCAGGTGAAGTGGACCCTCATAGTGAGAAGAGAATTACTTATTTAAAGCAACTGATACGTGTTAGAACTGAAAAAGACTTTGGGACTTAGATCTGACCACTGTGTCACCCTTTTTACGAAGGGATCTGCTATTTGTCCATTTTCCTTAAGAAAATTAAGCAATATGTGATGGTTTGGAAACTGTACAGTAATTTCCTTTTTCATCTGTTTTTAGAAATCACTGCTGCATCTGCTTGGCTTATTCTGCTCTTAAAGACATTTTTAGATTCCTGTAACTCCGGTTTTGTCTGTTACAAGTTTAGGTAGGGCTTTTGGTCAAAGACTTAATACTTATCTTAGCAATTCATTCAAATGATCTTTTTGATGTTATTTGCCTTTACTGGCTTTTGCAATTTGATTAGTTATCCTTCAGTTGTCTCTCAAATAAAAACCATTTACACTTCTCCCTCTAGGTGATGGGGTAGAGAAGAACATATGCATTACATTTATCCCAGACAGGACTGCCAAATTTTACGTCAAGTAGTACTACAGTACTTTCAGATATTACATATCAGTCTTAGAATAATATAGCTAAAATTGAACATGTGGGGTTAACATATTCTCTGTCTTTTTTATGTAGTTCAACTCTTGTTATAATTCATCTCATGTTTTGGGAGTAGGCAAAGTGGGAAAGTGTCATATAGGCAGTTGATATTGGATTAATAAAGGGATTTAAATTTACTTCCTTTTTATGTTTACTGTGTGTAGTGTGCAGTATATGCATCCACACAATGATAAAGTTCAAATAACTTCTTCAAAGCTGGAAGTTGTCATCACGTTTTTAAATGTCATATAATAAGATGCTGTTGATTGAGAAGTGAAAATGTAGAGCTTTCCTGCAGATCTCTAGAATGCTCTACAGTAGAAATCAGTTTTAACATTCATCTTGAATGTTAATGTCATGAATTAAATTTAAGACAATTTAAGAAGTTTCCAAATTATCTCTATTCATGTTGCAGTTATTTCCATTAAAAAAAAAAATGTATGGGAGACTCGTTCTAGCTATTGATTTGTACAAATCTAAGAGAATCTATATTAATGAAGCCATTTTCCAGGATGATAGGTTTTGTGCAAAACTGTTCACCTTCTTTTTTAAGAGCTCTAAGTCTTCTCAAACTAACCCTCTTCACCACTTCCAATGGCTGTCTCTCCTTCAGAAGACAGTTGTGCCCCATTTTAGAAACATCAGTTCGATGCTTCCTGGGGGATACCCAACTCTCTCCAGTTGGGTCTTGACAGATGCTTTGCTTCTGGGATGGGGCATATCTTGGTAGACAGGCATCTTAAGGATGATAGTCCTTAAGTAAAAGGATGTTGCACATGGATACCCTATGGGTAAAAGCAATGCAGACTTGACCAACTTCTATTCCTATCTCCTACATGACTAGCCACGCAATGACAGAGGTCTGACACAATTGGTCTAAGCATGCAAGGTGGTGTGCAGGTCCTACTCTATCTTCTTGGAAAAGAATTTACCTTTAAAAACTTTGAACTGAGCAAGATCATCTTCTGGTGATCTGCCAACTTCAGCAGATTGCCTAGCCATTTCACCCTGCTTAGACGCAAATGGGGGATTTAGGCCAAGATGCTAAAGGCTGTCTCCTTGAAGAGGGAGTCATCCCAAGGCTGATCTGTTCACCTTAGGCATCAAAAGGAAGTCAGATAAGACTTGCTCTGCAAGGATTTCCTGTAGCAATGGAAGACTGACTATTTATAAGAATACGTTCACAGTGACTAAAAAGTCAATTTTTAGTATTAGATTGTTTTGCATATCATTGTCTTCATGGCACGGAGTAGGAGAAGTGTTGCTAGAGTAACCATTGCAACAGCAACCTAGCTGTACAAAGCCTATTTTCTCCAAAATAAAAATAATTGTTAGCTAGGAAGAATAAAAGCCAACTATTACACCCATCTTAAACAGATGAGATCATTTAAGTGAAGGATAAAATCTTACTTGGAAATTTGCGGATAGATTATTGTGTTTTTAGGTAAACTGCAATTAACAAGGCCTTTCTGGCACCTACTGCCTCATCTTGCTTCAAAGAGTTATTTTGGCTCGTACACAAACTAATATTCTGCTTCTCCAAAGAAACAAACTATGAAGATAATGCTGAAGAAGTTCCCCTTTGAAACACCATTTGCTTCTGATCTATCCCTTCAGTCTGGAAATCATGACCCAGTAACTTGTCAGTCTCCAAAAGAAAAGTCCACTCTCTTTTAGGGCTTATTCTGCAACTGGTATCAAAACAGATAACCCACGCAAAAGCACCTCAGCAAACTGGATCAGTGTAGGCATTGCCAGAGTGCTGGAAGATGACAGAAGGCATTCCTGCAATGGGATTTAATGTAGAGAACTGGTGGCATCAGAAATGAGAAAATCCTATGCTTTTCATCAAAAAAGAAAAAAAGAGAGGTGGCAGCTTGGCTCTTTGCTCATACTCTTAAAATACTGAAGATCTACTTTGTAATAGCTGACAGAAATGGTGTTGAGAAGGCAGTAACTCAGCAAGACTTGGCTTACTCTGTTTACATTTTCCTCCTGTATAATCTTTTGATCTTAAATTCCTCTGACCCAGAGAAAGCCTCTTCTACAGTGTTTATTACATTATTAAGATGATGACATTTGAGGTAAACAGAGAAGAGGGATGATTTTTTTTCTGAGAATTTCCTCCCTTGAATCCTTTGTCCCCAGTACATCCAGCCTGGACCTAGGTGCCTTTCCTAAGTGCCAAATGGCCTCTGCTTCCTCCATGCTGATCTGCTTAATTACAATCCCAGTCATTCTACTTTCCATCTGCTTGCAGGAGAGGAGGGAAAGAGGAGCTCGTCAGCCAATGTTCAGATGAGAATCAGCCTCTGGCTTGTCCTCTCTTCCTTTGGCCGTCCACCCAGGGAGCCAAGCATGACTGATGCTGCCTGAGATGGCTCCAGCAAAGTGCCTGGAAACGGGATGAATTCATCTATTTCAGCCTTTTTGTCCTACCTCTCTCCTGATGAATTATTTCTGCAGAGATCAGACTTGTCATTAGCAGTGGAAAGCTATATTACAAATGGGAATTCATTTACTTCTAAATAAGTATTTTGATTTGTTCAAAGTGTTTAAGTCCTGACCATGTGGTCTGGGAAAGGTTCAATTGGCTGTTTCTTTTCTCCAAATATAATGAAAAAGCTGGTCTGTTGCCAGCCATGGAGGGAGGAGGAAGAAATTAGAATATGCAGCATTTAAGGAAAAAGATAGATAAAAATAACACTTCGTTCTCTAGTTACAGTTTTAATTATGAAGTGAACAGCAGTTCGAAGTAGAGAGATGTAGAGGAAGTTAATTTATAATGACCACTTCCTTAAACAGATTGAGGTGGAATTCAGAATGTGCTGCTTAGCTGTAGGCCAGCAACCAGCATTTTTCCATCATCTGCTTTCTTCAAATGTGGGAGAAAATGGCCTTATGAGTTCACATAACTTTCATGAAGCTCAGTTGCCAGTTGGTGCCTGCATCTTGTCCTCAGCACAGAGATACTTTATGCACACACACAAGAGCAATTCTGAAAGGAAAAAGAGATTCTTGCACAAAGTTGGGTTTCAGCAAAGTTATTATAATTTACATCATCATAACTGAGAACAGGCTTTGTCCTAAGGGTTATAGCAAAATTAATGTAAGAAGTTAGGGCAACAGAAATGTGTCACAAACTCAAGTAAATATACATAGAATATATATATGTATGTGTATACCTATATAGGTAGTTATAGATACACAAGATTATTATTCACAAGGAGATACGTTGTGTGAGATTGGCCTTCAGTTTCTCCAGAAGAAGTTTCTTATGTATGTCCTTGAATTCAGATTTCAGATGCTTCATATGACTCTACTGGCTAGAAACCTGTGTCATTTTGCCATACCTGCAGTTAATGTCACAGTTACCAGCCAATCCTCATGAAGGAAAAAAAAAAAAAGCTTTTTAATGCCCTGTAAAAAAATAGTACTTGGAATGTTCCCTATTGTAACTTTTGTGAAGGGGCAAAGTGTCTATATACATAAATGAAGCTGCAGTTTCTAGACTGGAATCTTTGCTGGTTTCACATGAACCATGTGCCTTTAAGAACTACTCTCTATCCTCATAATTCCTTATTAAAGGAAATTGCAGTTGGCAGCAATCAGGTTAAGTATTTAAATATTTTACATTTAATTGAGGGGATTAAATTCACATTTCCAATTTAAAATGTTTTCCCATCTTAACTACAAAACCTGGTTGTATGTTTTCTAGATTTTTAAAAATGTTAATATTAACTTAGTGTGAAAATACTTGATTTTAAGAACACAATTGTTTTCTTGTGATTTAAAAAAATCTTTTTTCTTGTAATTTGAAGAAGGGGACATTCTCTAGCAGGAACCAAACTGTTTATTAGTTTGATTGCTGCCTTCCTTTCACTCCCCTTCTCCATCCCTCTCCCAGTGACTGATTTTAAGTGTCAAAGGTGGAGAAAATCCTCATAATGAAAGAGCTGGAAGAATCTGGTCAAGAGCAGTGATCCCTCATGGTAGGGGATCACATCCAGCTCATTTTTTGTAGTCTACATTTTCCTACTTTATTTTTCTGGGTTTTTTGTTGTTTGTTTTTTTGTGTGTGTGGTTTTTTGTTGTTTTTTTTTAATCTAAGTGACTTAGACATTTCCAAGAATGAGGCTCGGAGAGGAGGAATCATGGTGACCTCTTCTTTGAATAAGTTTTTTTTAAAAGGACAGGGGAGAAAGTCTATTAAAACATGTCTGCCTTCAGGGTGCTGTTTGCATGTGTGATGCCTGCCAAGGAGTCCGTCTGCATCTTTTGTGTCCCAGTCAACAGCCCTTACCCTGCAATTGCATCTTGGCTCCAATTCTAGGCAACTTTGTCTCACCTTTTCTCTGCTCTTAGGAAATCGCTGAGAAAAGTGCCAGTATAATCTTCTGTATCCTTTTCATGAAGGTCTCAACTCTCAGTCAGGTGAGACAGCTGAACCTCAGGGCTGTTGGTAGTCCTTTTCCACAGGGCTACTCTCAATCCCCTCATCCCCCAGCCTGTCTTGATACAGGGGGTTGCCCCAACCCATGTGCAGGACCTTTCACTTGGCCTTGTTGAACCACATGAGGTTCACATGGGCCCATTTCTCAAGCTTGCCCAGTTCCCTCAGGTTGGCATCCCATCCCTCAGGTGTGTCAACCACACCACTCAGCTTGGTGTCATCTGCAAATGTTTAGAGAGTACATTTGATCCCACTTTCTATATCACTGATGAAGATATTAAACAGTACTGGTCCCAATACAGACCCCTGAGGGACAGCACTGACCATCAGAAATCCAGGTCTGCAGATACAGCATCCCGCATCCCAGAGCATCCCTTCCCAAAGTTTACATTCAGCAGCTGTCTGATGGCTTTCATGGGGGACTCTTGACCTTCAGGGTTAAATCCTTGCCTTCCTTCTCTGTTTCAAGCAGAGGGGTATGTATTCTACCTTTAGAGGCTGACTCTAACAAACAGAAGATTTTTTAAAAAGGATAGTTTGAGTGCAGTCTCTTCATAGGCAAAATACCATTGGAAAACAAATGTCTCCAGGTGGTTGGAGTGAAGAATGAACTAAACCTGATGTTTAATGCATCAAACAAGTTCTACATGCTTGGGTTCACCACAGCAACATGGTGGCTCCCTCTGTGGCTCAGGCTGACCAGCACAATCCCTGCATGCTGTGGAAGTCTCTCTCCTCAGCAGGAGGCATTCGGACAAAACCTCACATCCTATTAGGACCAACCTCATTAGGTGGTTTGAAAGCCAGGAGAGCCAAGTTAAAATCAATCTGCTGCTCACTAGGGTAACTTGTAAGCTGTCTTACAAGTGGACATGGTGTAATGGCAGTTTCTTAACCTGCTGAGTGAGGATGTGGTGGGAGCAGCGCGTAATGGCGTAGCTGGGTTTGAAATGCACACAGGATGGTTGTGTCTGTGCAGGATGAGAAGTTCTGAGAAAATCCTGAGCCCTACCCATTCTCTTAAATGGATGTTCATTTAAGATGATACTCTAGGAACTCTGCTTTGTTAGCACCCAGAGCATTAACACTTCTCTTTAGCCTTGCCCGTATCACAGCAAGTAGCGAAGCCCAAGAGAGTGGATCCTTGAAGTAGAAAAACCCCAAGGCTGAGGATTTAACACGTGCTCTTACAAGCATTCCTAGTTGAGACTGCTGTTGCTCTTGTCCTACAAGACAAATGTCCCCTGGACTCCAAAGCACATCTGCTGGTTTAGTTTCATTCAAGAGAAAACCAGCTTGCTCCAAGATGGCCCTGTGATTCAAAGGGAAACATGGTAAGTTGGGCTGATCTGGAGATGGACTCCCAAGCTGAAATGCTAACATATATGCATGTATGGGACTTGACTGCAAGAGCTCAACAAGCACAGTCTCAAGCTGAAGAGATGCTGAATGTTCCTGTGACATCACGAACCAGGGATTTGTTACAGCAATTATGTAATTATTATGTAATTGCTGCAAAAGTGGGATTTGTCACAAAATCAGTTATCCTCTTATCCCCTCGATGCAGATCAGATAACTGTATTTTGATTCCAGAATATTATCCAGTTTCCTACTTCCATTCACTCTCTGGATGTACTAAAATATCACAATAAACTATTCTGAAACACCTCTTAATTCTTCATGTTTTGCCTTTTATATGTGGAGCTGTTGGGGAGAGAGATTTTGTATTTTTTGGAATATTTTTTTTTAAATATTATTCCCGATTGAAAGAAAACAAATTCATTATGGAGTGACACATAAAAGAGGTCACTTCTGGGTTTACATTACTTAAAACTGTAAAATAATGTAAAAAATATTTTCCACTTTTAATACTCATTTTTTTGGTGAAGTAATTTTGAAATCAAACTATAACAAAATGTTGAAAAATATATTAATGAAAAAGTCTTCTTTTCATTCCAAGTAGAAAGCTGCCAGAGTAGTAAAGCATGTGAAGAGTTTTTATGACTATATTTTTTTACTTTCCAGTGGAAAATATTCTCAGTAAAACAGATTAGTTGCTTCTTTAAAAGTAAGGAGGAAGATAAACAATGTTTAGTTGGGAAACGCCTTTATTTATCCAAAAGCAAAAGCAACTATTAAGCTTTTGAAACTTCCTCCACATTCTTCACCATCATTATTTGAGCCAGGCTTCAAATTATGATTGCCACCATTTTTGAGCTTTGTGATGAGGATTTTTTTAACTGGAAAAAGAAAGAGAAATGTCCGTTGTGGTTTGTGCATGATGCACATGATTTCATAATTTTTTTCTCATTACACCATGAGATGTAACACAGCCTGGTAGTGCCTAGTAAGAGTTTTGGCTGAAAGAAGAACAAGGACTTTTCACTATACAGCCTTCAGATGTAGCTTTATATAACTTCTATATAGATATATATGGCAGCTTTGTGTGACTCCTATATTTATGTGATTCGTTTATTTGACTCCTATATCAAGGAGCTTTATATTTCTCCTCCAAACACAGTCATCTCCCCTAATCCATACTGCATTGAACAATTTGAAAATAACATTATTAATGGGAAGGTAGTCACCCACGGCAAGCATAATCACATTTGATTTTAGAAAACAATAATAAATTGAACGCGCTGCCTGGATCTCACTTGCCTATTTGCTTTTTACAAAAGGATATATGGGCTATGGATAATTTATAAACAAATAGTATTATGTTATTGATCTCTGGTCTCCATGGTTACCGGGCTCCTCCAGTTTCATCTTGGCTTCTATGTAATTAAACCTTGTTGCACACGTACAGCACTGCAATTAGGCTGGAAACACAGAAATTGTTAGAAAGAAGCAAATTTCCTTTCTTTTGCACCAGGGCATAACTGGCAGAACAGCTTCATCTCTACATATGGACTTGGTGAAGAAAAAGCAACGTTGAGCTCAAACACCAGAACACGAGTGCTTGTGTGTAACAGCACGCTGCAGTTAATGGTTTGCCAGTCAGATCCCTTTTTGCCACTTCCCACCTCTTGTCGTACTGGGATCTGTGAGAATACTCAGCTTGGGAGCTGCTCTATTCTGATGTGATTATGAAGTAGTGGTAGTACTCAGACTTGTACAATTAATTTTTTAAACATTTCTTTTTCTTCCTTGGTGCTGTATGAAAGACCCAGACAATAAATGGTTCTATTAAACAAACAAACAAACAAAACAAACCCCCTATACATATAGTATTAAGTACCATTAAACTGAGCTTTCTCCCACCCCTGTTTTTCAGTTACAGTAATCTTGGACAGTTCTTGGAGCAACAGTATGGGAAAGTTTAAAGTAAACCTTGGTGACATTTACTTTTTTAACAAACATGCTTTGAATGCTCTTCTATGTCATTTTTTAACTGACCTGAAGCAGGTAAGTCCTCTTCCAGATACCCTGAGTCCAACATATCTAACTACTTTAAAATGCAAATAGGAAACAGTGAAGGAATCTTTCGCATCTTGAAATACATTTTTAAAAATCTCTCATTTAGTCACCATGCACTGCTTATTCTTTCACTTTACCTTATCAGACTGTTGTCCATTTAATTTTAGTTTCCCTGCTTCTGGATTCAATTTCCGCTAGTTCCATCTTTGTGGCGTATTTATCCTGCCACAAGCTATTCCCTGCGGTTGTGGATATCTGCTTTCCAATCTAACTGCAGAGGTAACTGCTCTGAAGGGCACGGTCACCTTTACCATGACAGCAACCAAAGACCTTCCTGACTGCACCTTCTCTTTACATTTCTGCACAGTTTTGAACTGTAAGGTGCTGCCTGTTAGTCTTGTTAATATTTTCATACTCTGTGGTCTCTCTCCTCCCTTTCTGTTTCCTAAGAGTTCACAGATTCTTCCCAAATGAAGCATGTTAACGATTTATTTTTGTGTGTTCCATTGTAGGTTCACTCCCAAATATGGTACTTTTGGTATCCATCATATCTCTTGGGGCTCCCAATGGAGTGGGTACTTGCAACCAGTAGCAGATATTAAAAAACAAAACTGGGATTTACAACGAAGTTTTAAAGAATGTTCTTCCACATAATCCATTTCAGAAAAAGTAGCAGAAATGAAAGGGTTTAAATACACAAAAACCATGAAGTCATTAAACCAAGATGCTTTGGTACTTCTGTAGTCACAGCTGGACCATAAGCAACAGATAAATCCACTTTTAAAACACAAAGTATATACAAGACTATAGAAAACAACCCATTCAGGGTAAGGAAAGAGGATTTGTGGATGTTTTTGGCTAGATGAAATACCAAAAGTTGACAATACGAGTCATTCCAGGAATGAATTTAGATGATGCTTTCATAAAAAAACAGTGAAGCAACAATATAATTTTATCTACATTTCTGCACAATTCCATCAACCCCTCCTCCCCCAAAAGTCTAATTCCCTGAAATTTACCATGTCTTTGAAAGGAAAACAGTGGCCAAGAAGTGAGCCCACTAGTGAGGACTGAAACAGGGGTTTGCAAAGTGGCATCTGTGGAAAATTACCATGAGATATACATATTAAAAATGAATAAAAATGGCTTCAGAAATCAGAGAGAGTAGTTTGGGCTTCACTTATTTCTAAATAAGAATTATAAATTGCAAATGCATAGAATCTTAGAATGGTTTGGGTTGGAAGGGACCTTAAAGATCCTCTAGTTCCAACCCCCCTGCATGGGCAGGGACATCTCCCACTAGATCAGGTTGCTCAAAGCCCCATCCAACCTGGCCTTGAACACTGCCAGGAAGGGGGCATCCACAACCTCCCTGGGCAACCTGTGCCAGTGTCTCACCACCCTCACACTAAAGAATTTCTTCCTAATGTCTGGTTTAAACACGCAAAGCTGGATCACATTAGAGAATTCTCATAAATTATATATTACACAGTTGGACATTAAACTGTTAATACAGGAAAGCTTCAGAGTATGGGTTTCCAATTTCCACTTTATGAATTTTTGTCAGCACAGCTTCCGGTGGTCAGATGACGTATCCTGTCAGTGCCAGGCTTCTTTCCCTAAAATACTTAATTGAATTTTAATGCCGTGCAGAAACTCAGACACCAGTGTTTGGTTGAAAGGCAGTGCTAGAGACCATCCTGATTTTTTGCTTCTCCTGATTGTAGCTCTGTGATTTCTGACTATATTAATTCTTGTGAGCAATAAAAATATTAATTCTTTTCTCACCAAAGACTCAGCCACGTGAAACTTAATTAAACACATTAGTAGTCGTGGAACAATTAAAGTAAGTCTTCATCAGAAAGAATTGGTCTGCAGGGAAGAGGAGCCATACAGTAAACGTGTACTGTGTACGAGCACTTTATTTACAGAGGCCATGCTGAGAAAACCCAAGATCAAATCAATAGCAGTTTGCCTAAAGAAGAAACTATCATGCTTCAGGGATTGAGACACTAAAGTCTTCTTCTTGCCCATTATTCTTAATACACAGCCACTGTCATGGAGCTTAATCAGAATTCATGAAGCTGCTAAAGCTGCGAAAGATTATTGATCTTATTAAAGATGTAAAAACACCAGGCCGAGAAGACAGGGCCTCCAGAGGCAGGAGAAGACGGGAGCCTCCCGGGGAAACTGAAGCAGCTATACTTCACTCTGTGTTTAGCTGGCAGGTTCATTGCCACAAGAAACCAGAAGCATTTTTCTTTCACAGATCAGGAGCTTGAAAGCCTGGGCACAACTGCCCCACATTGAGCACTTAAATCTCTTTACCTATAGCTCCTAAGCATGCCTTCCTGGTCATCATCAACAACCTTTTAATTAACTTTGAAGACTCGATTCCTACTTCAGTTAATCCTATCTAATGCTCCTGAAAACAAAGGAGTGGCATAGGTGTAGCTGGATGGGAATTTAAAAACTATAGATTACAAGGATGTTACAGATGTCCTAATTTGACAGACACAGCTGGTACTAGCACAGAGAGAAATCATCTAGGTGTACTTTTGTATCCTACTTTATTTTTTTTTGCTGTACTGACTCAAAGATTGCAAATTAATTGCTGTATTTATAGACACTGTTGAGTGATAACTTGAGCTGTGCAATTGATTTTTTTATCAGTTGCCAAACTGAAAAAATTAAATCAGTTTTTTTAGACTATTTTTTTTCATGTTTCATGATGAAAATAAAAACTTAGTAAGTCTCAATTTGAATAAGTTGTTCCATTTGACAGGAAAGTAGCTATTTTATTTAGAAGTAGCTAGAACAAGAGGAATGAAAACACTCAGTTCACAGAAATTTGGTGGTTTCCCCTGGTGAACAGCTGCGTGGTTATGCTGCTTCACTCACTAAGATGCAAGAACCTTGTTAAATGTGGTGGGATCCTCCAGCTTCAGGAGACAGGATGTTTGGAGCTGAACCTTCCTCAGTCTTCTCTGCTACAACTCTTCCATCCTACTTCTGTATAAAATGCATAACAAATACTAGGTGTGTCAGAGACCACCCCCGTAAGACACAAACTCCTTACTTCTGGCCCTCACATTTTTTCCTCTGCCAAAGGAGCAAAGGGATGGTAAGAAGGATGGCAGAGGAGAGGAACAGGCTTTTGCCTCCCTTCTCCAGCCAAGGAGGACGAAAGAGCCTGCAACTGGACACCTTCAGGTTGAAGACCTTGAGCTCCTCCTAACCTTTCCCCTGACTTGCTTGTAGAGTTGCTGCTCCACCCTGGTTGTTTAATCACACACACAAAATACACTGTATCAGGAGTAGGGACCCCACCCAGGAAATGCTAATAACATGATACCTAGAGAATTAATTCAGGTAGAAAATTAACATTTGACTTCAAATAATCTCATGAAGTGGAAGATCTTGGCTATGCAGCTCCCATGTTCCGCATCTGTCAAGTGCCAGGTATTGCATCAAAGGAGGCACAAGCCTTTCCTTTTCCTCCTCCAGCTTTATTTATCTAGGGAAAAAAGCCAGCTGAAACTATTTGGCAAATCTGATCCAGATTAAAGTGGGGGGAGGGGGGTGGAACTAAAACCAGTACTTCTGATAATTACTGTAGTAACATCTGAAACATTCACCCTGCTGAACACCGCAGCGTTGTACTTACAGCACACCTGTGCAGGCAGGATGCTCAAGCTAAACTGGAATTCATTTTATCTCTCCCTAGCAGGTGAGAATTGAAGCTTAAAACCAGAAAGGAGAAACACAGGTTTCTGGGCCAACAACCAGGTATTGATAGCAGGTGACATGCAGCTGCTCTTGTCAGAGTAAAAGCTACTGCCAGGGAGATAGGAAAGAATGTTTGGGTTCATTCCCATTGGAAAAGGTGGCAGGTACGTGCTGCACCTGCTGGGTGAGCTGTGTCACTGGGTGGAATCCTTTCTGGTTCCCTGCTCTTTCAGAAATGGTCCTTTCCACTGCTGTGCACCCTTACGTGCCAGCTCAGACAGTTTCTTGCTTGGTGATGGGGGACCACATCCTCCAGTGAGGAGAGAAAGGGGTCCAAGTACTTGTTCCCCTTGTCTGTCCTCCAGGAATCCATCACTGGAATTG
The DNA here is from genome assembly GCA_020745705.1 of Hemiprocne comata. Classification (NCBI taxonomy): domain Eukaryota; kingdom Metazoa; phylum Chordata; class Aves; order Apodiformes; family Apodidae; genus Hemiprocne; species Hemiprocne comata. The sequence goes on from CM036587.1 coordinate 27,963,597, forward strand.
AGTAGTGAGCTGGACCATGGTTGTGTGTGTGCTTCTCTGCTGTGCAAAGAGTTCATTCTGTCCCTGAATTTCATGTCAGAACCCATGGATCAGGTTAGTCTTTCGGTTCCACTGTGTTATTCGAGTAAAGTCATTGATTATTTTTAAACTACAATGTATACATTCTGTATTTATCACCTATCCAACCTATTTGAGAGACCTTTAATTGTGAAAAGGAGATCCAACTTCATCAAGAAAGGGATTAGAAAAAGGCCATCTCAATCTTAACAAGTATTTATGGAGTATGCCCTTTTGCAAAGATGAATGTTGTTCTGACTTTCACACACTAGAAAAGCAAAATTTTGCCTCTGGCAACAGCTCTTTGAAATCAACCTTGATAGTTTCTGTGGAGTGAGGGCTGATCTCAGCTTGCAGCTGTGGATCCAAGTGTGTCAACGCACATACGCCATTTATGTTTTAAGCAAATAATTTAATGCTGAATGTCATTTACCTTCTGTGTCAGTCTAAATAGTTAAAAAAATTAAATTCTGTGGTATTATGTATTCACTGGGCTGATTAAACAATTTGCAGCATGGAATCTGCTATAAAAAGTCAACGCTTGACATGAAAACAGAAGAGGCTGCCCAAACATATGCTATCCTTTTGCAATTCTTTGTGTATCATGTAACTTTTAAAAATACCAAACATGAACATAACTATAATAAGTTGTGTTTTATTTCAAGACCAGAACACCATTCCAGGACAAGTATTACAGGAGTAAGGCCAGGAAGATGGACCTCTGAAGGATTTTTTCCTAGGCAAGAAAGCAATCTCCCTGATTTTCTGGATGTGACTGTAAAAAGACTAATGAGGAGAGAGATGACTTACTCTGAGGTGAAACAGATGCTGTGTTTCCATTGATAACCTGTGCAAGTCCACTGTGTGCAAGCTCACTGTGTGTACAGCAGTATTAGTTTCACACAAGAACTGAAAGATGATCTCAGCATAGACTGAGAAACAGGAAATACCCGTTCAGCAAAAAAAACAGGACAACTACATAGTACATCATACCAGCAATGAGGATACTCACAAATAAACACTTTAAAAGGGCAGGATTACCTCAGATAGGAGTTCTTTGCTTTTCTAGAGTAAACATGCTGCCTCCACTACCAAAGACATGTTTCAAGAAACCATATATAATTAGAACCATTTAGAATAGATTCAGTAAAGCATGAAAAAAGCATCTTGTAAGAAATCCATTGACATGTTTTATTTGGTTCAAATACGTACACATTTTCTCTGTGTATATCATTTGGTCAGTATCTCAGAAGGAAAATAAGATATGTGGATATAAAGTTTAACTGGTAATTCTGACTCTTATCAAACTAATTTCTAGTGGAAGTTTCTTCCTTAAATAAGCCATGGACTATATCAGATCACCCTTATTATGTTGTTATTCTATTGATGTACCATTCTTATTTAGAGATAGGATAACAGTAGATTGAAATCAAGGTTTCTCCTTCTGAACTGCTGATCAATAACAGAATTGGCACACCAACTAATCTCCTCAGTCTTCCTAAATGTCTGTCATGTAATTACAATATTCACTTTGTTTTATCTCTGAATTCTATGAATTCATAACAGTGTACATTTAATACAAATGTTTTTCTCCTAAAGATTAAAATTTTCTTGTTCTGCAGAATCCTTTTAACTAAAGCATGCCCACAAAAGCTGGAAAGTTGGAGGACAATGTTTTTTTGAGCTGCTGCTGTCTGCTTGTGAGTAGGCTGCACATCTTGAAAGAATATGGTGGTTTCAAGACAAAGCTGAATGTTTTGTAACAGCTTGTCCTGTACTCTTAATTTATGCTACTCTTTGAACACATTGTATTTTAGTTTATACATAGGCTCAGCCCAGTAATTTTCTACCAAGTGTGTAAGGCTGCTGCGGGGAGTGACGCACTGCAAGGTGTAATGGAGGGGCAGATGGGAACTGCCTAACATCCCTGTATCTTGGTAAGTGATTCCTAAAATGCTATTATTACCTGAACTCTCTCTAGTTACAGCATTAAATAGCCTTTCCTTCCCTCTGCACTGGGGTAGAAAGGCAGTGAGAGGAAAGTGAAGTAATTTTTTATTTCTGTGGCTGCGGAGCTGTTATCGCTGCCAGAGGCTCCGAGAGCCCAGGCTAGCTGAGGGATAGCACTGGGCTGCTGAGGGCTGTGCTAGCTCTGGGCAAAGCAGGGATTTCTCAAACACTAACACAGCCTCAGAATGATGGTGCTGGGCAATGAACACCCTTAAAACTGATGCACAAATACAAAAGGCCTACCTGCCTATTATAAACATTTAAAAGTGAGAGGTATGTCCCAACACGGTGCTCAGATGCCACGGTGATGTCCATTTGATGCATCCCAATGCCTGGATCAAAGTGATCACACTAGTGTATGTCTTACAGTTTCTCAATCCATTTCTTACAACACTATTGCAAAAGTTAAGCCAATGGGATCTTTGCTCTCATAAACTTTATAGTTATTCTGTACAGAGTGGCTTGTATGTAAGAAGACTCTTGTAGAGCTGTTCAAGTTCTTGAATGTTTCTATGAAACGAATACCTATTAAAATTCTTTGCTTGGATATGATAAAGTGGGATATTTTTAGCATTCGTTAGGATAGCTAGCCAGTATATATGGAAAATTGCAATAAAACATTGAAATTTAAATTTAATAAACGGTTTGATGGGAATTTGTAAATGAGAATGCTTCTTTGGAAAGTTTGCTGCTTGAAAGAAGAAAAGCTGTTTTACTTGGGAACTGCAGCTTCCACTGGATGGAATATTCCAGCTTTTTGGACTATCGGATGGACAAGTTGAGCTTTTAAATCTTTTCTACCCCCATGTGTCTGATCATTGTCACTGCTAAAATTAAGCAGCAAGAAGCTTAAATTATAGGTATGTAAGAATAATAAGCAGGGCTCTGGAGCAAGCAGGGAAATGCTTGGGAGCTGTCAAAATGCTAATAGCAAAAAGTGGACTTCCACTTGCATAAAACACAAGAATAGGACTTCTAACTTTTTTTTTATTAAATCTCTTTGTGTTAACTCAAATGTTAATATAAGAGAGTAACATTTTTGAAAATGTCAACTTGTTTTCATTTACACAGACGCCTATTTCCTGATTGGCAGAAGACAAAAACTTGCTCTCTGGTAGTTGCTTGAAAAATAATCGGCTCCCACACAAATTCATTACAATATTTAAACTTTTCAACACTGTCTGAGGATCTTAGTATTATTTATACTTCAGACATGAGATTGGAAAACGTTTTTTACTTTTTATATATTTGACACAGTGATTCAAATTAAGTAATGAATACTTCTTGTTTATAACCTAAAAACGTATTTGCTTTTTAAGATCCAAATATTTAGTTATGCTCTCCTGAAATCAACTTCACACACCTCTTCCATCTTCTTATCAATGTTATCAGTTCTTTCTTTTTCAAGAAAAGATATAATCAACAAATCCACATTCTTTATACTTTCTTTCACTCTCCCACTTTTCCCTCTCTCTCCCAATCCCTTCTCCTGGCAATTTTTATCAGATCTTCTCTTCACAACACCCTCTCTCCCCCCTGTCCCAGCCTTTACCAGTAATCCTTTAATTTTCTATTTATTTTCATTTTTTTCCTTGTCCTTTGTTTTTCTTAACTCTTCGTGGCCATCCCAATGGGTGTCTGTCTTTTAAAAACATGTCTCTGATGTCTTTTAAAATCCTACAGTTGACCTAATTTTGCTCTCCCATTTCTGCTGAGTTTTCCTCCTGTCCATAACTTCTACAATAAAATAATGCATTGCCTGAAACAATTACCTGGGATGGCTTTCTGCCAACTTCACCTTTTCCCAAGTCATCTTTAATTCCAGCTGTGCACAGTCCACTCAGCTCTTTTGAGGTCATTCTTAACAATGTGACTGAATCTCAGGACTCCCTCCATCTCCACAGCCTGTGACATTATTGATCACACTGTGACTCTGAAATCTTGTCCTCTCTTGACTCTCTTTCCTGTTTCCTTTTCCAAATAATTGCCAATTCATTCACCTTTCTTTCAGCAGTGGGAGAACTCCATCCTAGCTTTTTCAGAAGGCTCTATTTTTACCCCTTATTATTCTACTTGTGTGTTTTCTTAGGTGAATTCTTGTGATTGTGTCAATGCAACTCACATGTCTACTATGCAAGTTCTCCACTTTTCATTACACATACCTGCTTTACCTTTGAGCCTAAAACATTGAAGTCAAGATGACCTTCCTGAAATCTTTCTGTGATTTTACCAGCCTGTCTTGATATCCTTTCCTGGCATTCCCCTTTACTGCCATTTTGAATACGTCAGGAGCATCCATTGGGCACTCATCTATAATCTCATCTTGTATTTTACTGTGCAGATTGTTGTTCCAAGCTGACTATGCCATTTTCAGTTGCCCGTACATCTGTTTCTCTCCGAGGTTCTTTTAAACACATCTTTCTGGCTTTCTTCTAAAGAACTATCCCCAAAATAGGTTGCGAAAAACCCCACAAAACTACACAGCCTTCCTTCAAAGTGATCTCAAATCCCACTACTTTCATGATGCATTCAGGAACATGAGAATTGGTATTGGTCTGCAGCATCTTCAGTGAGAAGTGCTCTTTTTAAATTATTTGTACACTTGTAAATATGTTGTATGCTACATTTTGCAGTATAGATATCTAGTCTATACTTGAATACATACTCCAACTTCACTGTTGCTCCCTTCTTCTTTCGTTTTACTTCAGTTTCTCTTATAAATTTTACAAGCTTTTTTGCTCTAAGACCTGCTTTTTTTGGTTGTGCATGGTAACCAGAACAATATCCCATGACACAATCACACTAATTTACTTTTTTTAGCTCTACTCACATGACACTGATGAGATTTCCTAAAACACTTATTCTCCCCAGACACCTGTAGCAGCGCATACACAAAAATAAGACTCAGTGCTAAATAATGTGATGGCAAAAAAGTAATCGAGTTTGAGGCATTAATATTCTGGCATGTCAGCCTATTTCATTGCAATAAAACAAGGTAAAAATATAGTTTGAAAACCAGACCTACGCAGTATTGCACACTTCAGTCCCATCAAAATCGATGTTCATAATCAGGATTTCCTCCTTGTTTTTAGGATAGTCATGCAGATAGAGATTTCCACTGCTGGCAGGCAGAGCTGTATGTATCAGGAGAGGAAAAGGGGATGGAGAAGTATATACAATGCCAGACCTAACAGGATCACAATTAAGTACTAGGTCACTCAGGTGCTATGACAGTAAATGAGAAAAACAGTTGAATTAAAGTTGATTTGAGAATATTTTGAATTCAGTTTCTTAAAGGTGTGAGAATCCCAGGTCATTTCAGATCAGCATATTCTAATTTTATACTAAAACAAGAAAACCAAAACAATTATAAAACTTCAGCTCATTGGATTGCATAACTTATAAATCACTTCAAGACACTTGAGTGTGAAAGGTGATATGAAAGTGCAAGTTGTTAACCACCGTCACAGCTGACTGAGCGTTTTGTTTATTCTCTAACCAGATTCTGCTTCGGGAGTCTGTACCACAACTAATTAGCCATAATGCATTATAATTGAATAAACAGAATATATAATAGATCTGTATGATATAGAATTAATTCTGCCCTGAAGGAAAGCTTTTGTAAGTCAAACCATTTGCTGTTTGAGAACTGCCTCTTTATGTTCTCCCTTGCAAGGCAAATATATTTCTCTGTCAGCAGAGCTTGGGGAACATTCTAGAAAATAATGTTCATTAAGGCTGGCCAGGTGTTTTCTTGGATGGAGCCCCATCTCCAAAGCTGAGGTGGTTGCAGCTGCCTCTGCTCCTTCCTTTATGCAGCCCACAGTGAGGAAAGGGACTTCGGTACAGAAATTTGTCTGGTTTTAAAAGATCAAGCTCACTTGCGGTTGTCATGCAGTAGTTACTTGTTTAATCTTGAGTTTTGTTGGCCTTGCATTTCTGTATTTTTTGTGTATTAAATTCCAGGCTCAACTCCATTGTTGCTACTGAACCTGCAAGACCACAACAAAACCCCAAAGAAACACAGATATTTTGCTTCTGGATTATGACCCATAAATAAGCATGGCCCAATATAGTCCGAGGATCACCATTCTCATATCTGGTGTTTGATATCCTTTCTCTTCCTGTGGAAAAAAAAAAAAGGACACACAGGAGTGTAGGCAGCCTGAGGGATCAGACACCTGATTTCATTAGAAGAGAGCCTGCTTCCTTGAAATGACAGAACAGGCAGCATCCACCTTTAAGACCTGTTCAAAGGTGTGGAAGTGCCATGTCACCCTTACCTGGGGACCAGAGCTTTGTTTGTCCCAGGCAGTGGTTGGTAGAGAAGTATCAAAACACCAGGCTCAGCAAAGCTGATTCAGCCCTGTGAAAAACTCCATTAGACTGTTTCCAGCGAAAACCTGTCATGGGACGATGCTAATCAGAGCCAGCAGCCATGCAAGCACCCCAAGATGGGAAACTCCCATCTGCCTAGTACTCTGCTGATGGTCCAGTTGGAGATCCCTTTCCAAGGACCACTGTGTCTTGGGGTGTTGGTTCACACTTTGGACATCTTAAATGTACATGATAAAAGAAGTTAATATGAAATAATTTGTTTTCTGAAAGAAAGGAAGAAAAAGGAAAGAAAGAGAAGAAAAGAAAGAAGAGTGAACAAAGAGCAGAAGCCTCCTTGATCTAGCCACCACTCAGCTGAGCATGAGGCAAAGGTTCACATTACACTCCTCTGGAATGATAATCACACCCTTCCCCAAGCCTGACACACCACTGGGAGGATTATCTTTGCATGGCAGCCTAGATCCTTCTCACTGATAAAGCTGCTGTATCTGAGAAGTATTTGGCAGAACTGTTGCCATAAACACAGAGGAGCCAACTCTCCTAACCTCAGAACCTTGGTATGGGGAGTAGTCTGTATCAGCTTTTGTGCCCTCCAGATCAACTGTACAGATGACCTATGTATCTTGTAGAACAAAACACACAACTTCCTTGGGGAACTTCAAGGTGGTTTTATATTAATGGGTTTCCAAACCTTTTGAGGTAACATTTTAAAGGTAACAAACTTTTTCTTCTTCCATTTCTTTCCCACCCACATCCACTTCAGAATTCAGAGCTGTCTTCCATCCCCTTGTGAGCTAAGAAATCACAAATAATGTTTTTAAAATTTATTTACAAAATTAAGAGATACAGCTTCTTCTACCCTTCCAGGATCAACTGCCCTTCTTACTCCCTTTCTCTATACTTCTTATGATGACTTATCTCACCTATCATCCTTTTTCCAAATACATTTTCAGTTTAACATTCCCTCTCACGTAACAGAGATAAACTGCCTGCTGGAAAAGCCAAAGCCATAACTTGGCACTATAGGAGAAGGTCTTCCCCTTGAGAGTTTTCATCCGGGGCTTATAAAAACTGAACAATTACATCAAAGAGTACAGTTTCTGCATGATTACACTGATTTCTGCTGTTTATATGAATGTAGTAGTTCTATCTCCACCAGTAGTCATTACATTGTATCTCAAGCATCAAGGAAATTACGTGTGCCTACATCTACCTGGCTAGCCAGTCCAAGTTTGCACATGACAAGCTTAGAAAGAATTTCTTCAAGTAATGTGTGGGTTTTTTGGCATTTAAGACTATGAAGAATCTGAAGAAATTATCCAGAAGACATACTTCATTGGAACTGCTCTGATCTCTGAAAGAGTGAACTCTTTATGGGCATATTTGGGTAGATTTGCCAAGTAACATTTTCTTTCCAAGGACCCATAAATCTCAGATTACTCTTGAGAGTAATAAATGTTGCAATAATGCTGTTCTTGATTACAGGCAAGACTATAACAGCTCTGACTGGTAGTGATTCCATAATTATGTTTGATTACAGTCATGCTCCTACTGTACCGATGCAGAGAGGTTATTTGTTGCCTCCTATCAGTCTCCTGGATTCCACTGGAGACCAAGAGCATGCCATGCCAGCATACACAGCTTACTCAGCTGCCTTCCTCAGGGCTTTGTCATTGAAGCGTAGCTTTTAATAGCAGGACCTGTGATAGCTGAGCATGCAAAATCTTGTATGGATCTGTAATTAAAACACGATGTAACTACATCAGTGATGACCACTTTCTAAGAGGATCCTGAACTTCAGCAACTCTTGAGGGTTCAATCTGGCACAAAACTTTTACTTCACAGTGCAGGGACTAAAGTTACTCATGCCTTAACTATGTTACAATTACAGCAAGAACAAAAACAACAATGAGAAATAAAGAAAAACTACATCCGTAACTTTGCCCATGCTTTCTACTGGTACAAAACTTAGAAAAGGAAAAGCTCCATTAAGTCAAGTAGCCCCCCCTCTGTCTATGAACAACAGCAACAAAAAATCATGCCTTACAACTTATTTTCCAGGGCTTTGTTTATTCAGTATTAAATGACTCATGGAATAAGGTTTCCACCTCTCCCTGTGGGAGATTATCCCAGCTGCTGAGACCTACCAGCAGTTCCCTTTCCTTTATCTCTCTTTTAATGATGCCTAAATTTTGAATTCTATTTTAGTTTGGGATGTAAAATCTACAAAGGAAACTCCCATCCCCAAACCTGCTTTTAAATGCAATTAAGGCCATGACATGAACCCACAAACCCAACAAAACCTGCAATTCAAGCAGAAATGCATCATATATTTCACTAAAATAGGGTGCCACCTCAACAGTATGCTTTTAAGCTAACGGCACGCTTCCTTGTTTTTACAGGTTTGTTCCTCAGTGTTATGTAAATGCACTTTTATTGTATGTAAACTAGCATTAGGCAAACTGCTAAAGCCTGCTTTATAGCTGTCACACCAACAAACCATATTTACAAATAAATATTTGTTCTAGAGGCAAATAATGTTACCTGCCTGGAAGTAATAATTATTTCCAGCATTTCATCTCAGTGCTGTGACTCTGCTCTGGCCCCCTAACCTGTTGTATGCACAGAAACTCTCAAAATGGCCAATCTTTATTAAGAGTACATCGCTTTCAGAGTAGCAAACCCTAAGATTCTTTAAACAAATTTTGTTCTTCTTCCCAGACAACAAAATCTATTTTACAAGAGAATATTCTCCTGCTTTGAAGATGTAGAGACAGTGTGTTTACTACCCAGTAGTGGTTGTGGAGTCCACTGTGTCACTCAACAGCATCTCATTTGGCTGGTGAAAGGAACAGTGGTGACAAGCTCCAAATAAGTTCAGTGCTGTTTGTTGTGCCTAGGAAGAAAGATGGTGGTGAACAAAGCTTTACTTGTGAGAAAAAGTGAAGCAGGATAAATAGAGAAGTAGAAGAAATCCAGAGAAAGACTCTTGGAAATGGAGGTTCCAAGACCTCAGATTTGCCTTTTAAACCAGTATTGTCAAAAGATATCTTATTAACACCAGCACAAACCCAACAGCGAGGGCACTGGTGTGGCAGGGGCATTCACAGTTAATGCAGTTCAGAAAGAATAACAAAAAAAAAGATACAGACCAAATCAAGAAAACTTAATGGAATGATGTCAGAGACTCCACTATAAGACACTTGTAACTGTGATCATAACGGCTTCAAATCTACCTCGTTAAGGGGACACTGCTCATTTAAAAAGTAAAATGCTATACAAATTAAAGTACTGTATGGTTTTCTATTTGTGCTTTCCTAATATCCTCAGCAAGAGAACTGCTCACATGAAATGGTACCTTTCCTTTCATTTATTATATTTGGTAGGATTAGTAATAAATATAACAATATAAATATATTCAAATTGCTCCTGGTATTTGCTTACTGTTTCCACCTTTTCCATTCAAGGTACTGTTGCTGTACACTGAGTACCCAAGCTACTATGAAAAACACAATTTTTTTCCTCACAGATGGTCCTCTGATGTAGTGTGACCAAATTTTACAAATAGAATTTTTTTCATTATGTCTGTACTCCATTAAGTGTTTCATTATTTAGCTATTATTATGAATATTTTACAGATAAGACACTGGCAAGAGAAATTAAGGTAAAAAACGCGAAAGGTGTCCATCATATTCACAGAATCATTCTGGTTGGAAAAGATCTTCAGGATCTTCAAGTCCAACCATTAACCTAACTTTTCAACACGTCAGGTTACCAGAATGATTACCATTTTACACTGTTTCAGTCAGCTTCACGTTGGTGTGCGGCAACCACACAAATATGGCTGCAAGTGTCCTCATACCGATTGCCTAGAAATGGAATAAAGGGAAAACAAACCTGCAAAAGCCCTCAGCTTCTGCTGTGAAAGGGCTTGGGCTTAGTCCCAGCTGTGCCAAATGGATTTTTTTTCCTAGATGATGAAAGGGGATGGGGAAAGGAGATGGAGATGGTGATTGAGTCAAGTGACTGCATTCAGAACAGTAACACAGAGCAGGGCTCCTGGCTGGAGAAAACAGCTTCTCACGGGGTATGGTCTGACACGGTGGACTTTTTAGCTAAATGACAGTGTTGAATGGAATTACTGGTACCAATGGATAGAAAGAAAAACTTTAGACTGAATGAGGAGCCTGGAAAGAAGAAGGATTGCTAATTTAGCTGTGAATTGAATATTTGCCTTTATGTTAAACTAAATGATTAAGGAATACATAATTCAAAAGTCCCAAGTGGTTGGCCTGTTTTCCCAAAGAAGAGGATGTAGCAGCAGGTCTGATTCCAGATGAGACAAGATTTTGTTATTACAAAAGTAATGGTTAATGGACAGGTTTGGGTTTAAGTGAGTTACTCATTATCACAAAAAAGCTTCTGGCAGACTGGAAAAAAAGACAATTATCCACAATGATATTCCACTTTCTTAAGGGAAAATCTTACGTATCTTATTCTGTAGTTTCCTGATTTGTTCAGGATGCAGTCCTTCCTCATAGCTGCAATCCTGTGCGCTGAATGAAATAGATTAACAAATAATATTTGACTAAAAAGACAGCACTATAATAACTTTTTGCTGTAATTTGATGCTAAAATTAATTCTGAAATTTTCCAGTGTGTGAATATTCATAAATACAAATTTGACCTAGTATAAAAAGTGCTGTAAGTGACCCTAAACGGGAAGACAGAAGTTCTGTGCCTGCTCCATTTTGCCCTCCTACCCCATTCCCAAATACTTTCCTTCCTTTTTTTTTCAAACTGTCTTATCCCATTTGTTGCTCCTCTGCATTTCAGCCAGACTTCTCAAATCCAACCTCATCCCTGATGTGTGTAAGCAAAACCAGCGGTGCAGGTAATTACTTTCTATTAGCAGCCTTGGAGAGTTCAAGGGCATAATTGCAGGATAAGTCCCAAGAAGCCTCTGGATAGAGAGCACTCAGCTGATCTGAGGAGACCATATCCATGCCATTGAACATTTGGGATCTGTGAGAAGACGAAGCATGGTTGAGGAAGGCAGTGTCCAGCTGTCAAAGAACCTTGTAGCAAAAATAATTCCATATATATTGTTTTTTCCATGACTGGCATGTTCTAGCTAGAACTTCTTTAGAACTTAAAAAAAGGCAGAACAGGCCAAAAACTAAACCAAACTCTCCACACCTTGAGAAAGGTATTCTTTAGGAAAAGTTGTAACTCCTGCTTCAGCAGAGCTATTTAGAGGCAGAAAGGAGCATTTCACATGAGAGCTCCAGCTATGGGTGGTACTCCTGCTCCTGCCTAGGGATGCTGCAAGTGCACAGTGGCCAGCTTATTTAGACCCAGCTTCATCATTTGAGAGCTGCACCATGTGTTGTTTGGGGTTGTTCTAGTCTTTGGTCACAGCTAATGCTTTCTGGTCATCTCTTCCAGAATATTACTGGGATGTAAATACCTCATCTTGTTATTTTTCTCTTCCCAAATGTAATATTCTCAACTGTATATTCATTACAAAGAAGTCAAACACGGGGAATGGATCTGAAGAAACACGAAGATAAATGCATCCTTTCTCATTACTATTTAGTATGATGTGCTGTGTGAAAACAGCCACAGAGGACTCGTTTCTAAGTAGAATGAATGGGCAAAGGACAGCAAAGAAAACATAGACAGAGGGAGATAAGAGAGAAATGAAAATAATTTAAAAAACAGGTATACTTACACACTGGCAGCAGAGTATTGATGGCCTTACACCCAGGGAAGTGCCTAGAAACAAAAGATATGTCCAGAATTGAAGAGCTTTTCCTCTCTAAAACCTTCAAGAAGGAACAATCTGAGGATTAGGATTGCACTGTGTCTAGTGACTGTCTAAACCTTTTCTGTTTCCATGGCTCATGGTGCTCCAGTAAACCTGTTTGTGCCCCGGAGAGATTAACTCATTAGTAACTGATAATAAATGAGAGAGGATGCGTGTAGTTTGCTCCACACTTTCCTGTCATTGCCCCACTTCTTGAGTTCACTACCTTGCTCCCACGCTCTTGCTGGGATGTATAATTTGCACTGCTTTCAGGATGCCTCTCCCAGAAGCTGTGCTAAGGACATCCGTGTTCCCCCAAAGAAATTAAGCTTCAGAAATTCCCGTTACCTCCAGTGTAAACTTCCCTAAAGCACATACCATCTGGCAAGGTAGCTTCTTAAAATGGAAATGAGAAGTAAGAAACACCTCTTATGTGGCTTTTGAAAAGTTGTCTCAAGGTATTTAGGGCAAACATGGGTTTTTGAAAGATATGAAGATTCTGATAGAAGCTCAGTTTTTACTTCATTTTCCCTGTTACATCTTCTCCTGTATATTACAGAGCAATGGTATTCCCTGAGGGCAGTACTCTGAAACCTAGACCAAAAACATAATGAAAAATTCATCAGTTGGTAAACCACTTTAAAATAAGTAAGAATACTTTCTTCATCTTTTCTGAAATCAGTTTCCTGGGCACATGGCATGGTGTTGTTATGTATGCGATGTTGTATGCTATGCTTCTAGTTAAGAAAGGGATAAAGACGGAAATAAGTTTTGGGGAGCAAAGTCTCTCCTGTACAGCTGTTAATGTGCCTGGTAACAGTTTGACTAGAAGAGGCCCCAGTGGACATTTTCTTTTCTTGCGTGCTTTGAAGGCTGTGCAGGTGATGTGTCAGATCCATTTGGACTGCAAGGTTACAGCTGGTCCTCATTTCATTTGGAAAGGAAGACTTGCTACTGTATTTTACACTGCTGTGTCCTTGGATTAGGGGCTTCTTTTTGTACTAGGCCGGTGGTATTTTTCATGTTCCACATGTTCACCTTGTCGTCATGCATCCATTCTTCCTGTTCAAAGACCTCACTTCTTTTGATGGGGAAGAACATGATGGAATTACTTGCAGGGATCGTACAGTAGTATCTGAACAGCTAAATTCAGGAGTTACATTAGTTCATCTTTACCTTAATCTGATGTAACCCTGAGCACTGGCAATAGCTGCAACATAACAGCCATTGCCTTAGTCAAAGATGCACCTTCTCTCTCAGCTGATGCCAAATGATTTTCAGTCTGTAAGACATTACTGTATCTGCAGTGTTATCTGACAAATTTACAGATAGAGGAAAATGTGGTTATTGTTTAAAACACTACTGGTACTAGTGTGGGCAGACTACTTCTACAGGTGAATGCTTTACAGCCATTTTGATCCCAGTGCAGTGCAGCAGAAAAAAATAAACTAGACAGACTTCATAAGCTGTGATTAAGCACAGTGCAAAATTCTTGGAGGAAAAGTCCCCACACCAGAGTTACACAAACAAATTTGGCTCAGGCTAGCAGAAAAAAAAAAAAAAAAGGCCAAAAAAACCCCAAGACTGGGCTAATGTAAAAAGACACGGTTGCTGATTTTTCTTAAAATTAATTTATACGAGTGGTTTTGTTGACTGAGCACATGTTCACGTGGATGTGAGGTGTATTATTCCAACCCTTTCTGTAACAGCCGCAGTGACTGCATCACATGGTGCTACTGCAAACACGGTCTCGTTAACAGCCCATGAGTACACGCATTTTCCTAGAACGCAGGTTCTCATTGGGACTATCAACTGGTTCCTGGGCTACCAGGGGATAGGAATAGGTATGGACAGCTGTGAAAGTACAGAACATGTGCAGTAACCTGAAATTGGCTAAAAAGACAATTTGAGTGTTGAAAAAAGATATATATTTCATTCTGTGATACTTTTTTATGATTAATGATTGACTCAGACAGTATTTAAATAGTAGAACAGAGCTTGTTGGTAAACACCAACCATTTTATCTATATCCTGTGTCCTTTTTGTTCTTTTAAAGCCTTCTAAAGCCACAATGAAGCTGAAAGGCCACCACACTGAGCTGGCTTCCTGCGTGAAGCAAGACTCACTGCAGTTTTCCTTCAACTCCATTAGCATCCCGTTCGCATCAGATACAACATAAACACTGTTCTCTTGATGGACTCAGCTCAACTTTTTCTTTCTGATCTTACAGCCATTTATTTTCTTAGCTATTAATCATTATTTTTTTTTCTGTCACATTGTCATGCTATCAGTTGATCTACTGGGAGCTCTTTCTCCTAGAACAAAAGCACTTTTCTTAATATCACTGTAAAACTTCTTTTCCTCTTGACATTCTCTGAAAAGTGTTTTTGTATGTACATTAAGAAAAAATGGATTTCATATAGACTATATAAAATGATGAAACTATGTTTAATTAGAAGTACATATTTATCTTTTAACCAAAGAAAAATTGTACAGGCTTGACAGTAATCTATGATGGATGAGAATAAACATCATTGCAGGTAATTTTGGCTGTTTCTATGCCTTACCTGCACGAGAGTGAAGGAAGTGGGTTAGAGAATGGAGTCTTTTGGGATTACGGGTAGTGCAAGGATCGGTTCAGAGTACCCGCTCTCTTTAGTCCTCGTAAAACTTATACTTAGGAGCACACCTTGCTACCTTCCTCAACAGGCCCCCGGGGGCTGCTCTCCCTTCCACCGACCGCCAATACAACCCAGTACTCCCAATTTACTCAGCTCGGCGGGCTCGGCCTCCCACCGCAGGGTCTCCTGGAGGTCCCCCGGCCGGGCACGCCCCGCGTCCGCCGGGAAACCCCACGGAGGAGGCCATCTTTACCAGCCGCCTGCACACCCCCGCGCAGGGCTGCCCGGCCGGAGGCAGCTTTGCGGAGGGAAATCGGCCATTGCCCGGAGGGGATAGCTCCATGAGCCAGGCCGCCTCCGACAGCTCAGAACGCCAACGACTGAGCCGCGGGACGGCTCCTTTACCCCGGCTCCGGCCCATTGCCTCCGCAGACCGAGGGCGCCCAGGCCACGTGCCGACAGGGGCCGCCGTGCCCGCCTCCACCGCCCCAGAGCACCCGCACCGCCCCGGCGCGCTGCGACGCACCTCCCCTCTCCGCCCCTCCCGCCGCTGCCACATCCCACTTCCCTCAGCCCGCCCCTCCGACTGGCGAGTCCGCCCCCCATCGCGTCAACCGCTCGTTCATTGGTTGAGAACCGAGAGCGACGGCGCCTCTGACCAATGGAAGCCTGAGCTGGTGCGGCGGCGGCGCCCAATGGTGGTGCGGGGTTGCCGCCCCTGCCCGTCGCCGCCAGGCGTCGGGGCTGCGCGTTGCCATTCGGAGACAGGGTGGCGCGGGGAGTGGATCTTGCTGGACGCGGCTCCCGGGTGCTGGTGGGGGCAGGAGCAGGAGCAGGCTGCGAACGCATCACCCCCTTCCCATCCGATCCCCTCCGGCTGCGTGCGCCCTCGTTGCGCCCCGCCGCCGACCGCCCTGAGCCGGCAGCGTTGTACGATGTGAGCGGCCGCGGGGCTCGGCAGCGCCCCCGGTGCCCACGACGCTGGGGCGGGCAGCGATGGCCAGAGCTTGGCGTGGGAGCAGCCGCCGTCGCCGATAGGAAGCGCCGGGGGCAGCTGGGCAGGCAGCGAGGAGACTCCCTCGGGCCGTGAAGCGCTTGTCCCGCCCCGCCCCCTCCCTCCTTCCTTCCCCCCCCCCCCCCTTTCCCCCGCGGCCGGTGCATGCGGGGCGCCAAGGACCGAGCTCGGGTCCCCCGCAGCCGCCGGAGCGAGTGACCCTCCGGGTCCTGCGTATCCCCGCCATGTCCTCCTCGTCCAGCTCCTCGCAGACCCCCCCGTCCCACCACCAGCCCCCGCCGCAGAGGATGAGGCGCGGCGCTGCCGGGTCCCCCACTGCCGCCGGCGGCACGGCCGGGGGCTCCGGTAACGGGGCCGGGGGAGGCTCGGCGGGGACCAGCCGGCTGCTCCAGCCCATCCGAGCGACCGTCCCGTACCAGCTCCTGCGGGGTAACCAGCACAGCCCGACCCGGTCCCCCTCCGCCTCGGTGGGCAGCAATACCGGGCCGGGGAGCAGCGGCGGGGGTCGCGGCGGAGGCAGCCCGCCGCCGCCCAGCGCGACGCCGCCGTTGGCGGTGGGAGGCGGCGCGGCGGAGCCGGGCAGGGTGAAGGGCAGGCAGCGGCGCTCGCCGGAGAGCGGCGGCAGCAGGAGGAGCAGCTCACCTGAGAGACGGAGTCCCAGCTCCCCGGTGTACAGAGGTAAAGCACCGGGACAAAGCCGGAGTCCCGCTTCCCTGCCCCCAGCTGAGGGTGCGGGCCGGGCCGGGGCCGCCCTGCCTCCAGGCACCCCCGGGTCCCCAGCTCCCCGGTGGGGGAGGGGGAGGGTGTGTGCGCCCTTCCCTACCCCCGGGCCCGCGGGGTTTGGAGTCCGGGGATCTGCCGGCCCGGCAGCCGGGAGCAGCCCCGCAGGAATTTTAGAGAGTGGGTGAGGGTGAGCCCCAAAACACTCTCCCCCGGCGGAACGGAGCAGGTGCCGTGCCTGGGTTTGCGCTGCCAGGGGGGCAGCTGATCAGGTGAAAGTGCCTTCCCCTGGGGAGGGGGACGAGCCCTTAAGTGTCATCCTCCTCCTCGGGCGAGGTGGAGATTCAGCTTGGGAAAAACACGCCCGTCCTCCCACCCCCCCCGCTGCCTGCCAGCTCCGGCCGAAGTGCCTCCGCAGCGGAGCGGGGACCAGCCCCGCCGCCCTCGGGGGGCCGCCCGTAGCTGCCCCGGCCAAGCCGGGCGCCTCTGCGGAGGGGAGCAGCCAGGGGCTTCGGCGACAGCAGCTCTCCTCTTCTTTCCTGCCCTGCACTGGCTCTGGGGATGGAGGTGTGCGATAGAGGGACGAGTCTAAAATTAATCCGCTTCCCTGTCTACAGGTGCAATTATTTAGTACGGGTTGTTAATGGGTTAGATGTATATCTGGGGTGTCACAACCCAGTTCTTAAGTGTGTGTTAAAACCAAGCCTCAAACGCGCTTCCTTTTTGCAAAGCTCGGTTTCTTAAAGACTTGTAATTTTGTAACATCTGAGGTTGAAATATGCAATGTTTTCAAGCACAGACTCCAAAACACCCATGTTGAGGTGCTTAAAAACAAGTAACACGGTTTGCCTCCTTATGATATTTAATACTGAATTCATTGAGACTGTAAAAAGAAAAATCAACCCAATGTAGCCAAGAGGCCTGTAAAGTTTAAAATGTAAAATTGGTTCCTAGCAAGGCCAGCTTCACCTGCATCAAGTTGTCTGTTAAATTATTGAATGTGTTAAAGTGGCAGTGGCCATCTTACCTTCCCCTCTCCCTCCCTCCTTCCCCCATCACTTTAGCAGCTGAATGAATCAGACTAAATGCACTTTTAATGTTATCCCGCTGTAGGTATCGCACATCATCTTTTTCTGGGAACGTTTTATGTGATTCAGTACCCCTTGCTTGTTTGTCCCTTCCTTAAGTCTTACTGTGTTTCATTTCTGTGGCAAATTGTGGTCTATATTGGTTGCCAACGTGTTCTGTAGCAGTGGAATCTGTTACCTTCTCCCTACCCCCCCTTTCAGTTTTAACGTGTAGTAAAACCTTACAATCTGTAGTATTTGTAACTCCAGCAAATCTCTGTCATCAGGACTGTTCTAGGACACGGGCAGCATTTTGCAAATGAGCAAAATGTCACTGCCAGTTACGCATGGAGTTAATTTACCCCATACGGTATTTGTGCTTATGCAGATGACCAAGTTGGTTGTGTTATAATTGGAACAGAGCTACATCGTAACTTCTTTCTCAAAAATGTAATTATTTAAGCAGAAGTTTTTGCATGCTTGAAGATGGAACTGGGCTTCAGTGGTTTTTCTTCATTCAAGCTCTATTTAAAATTTTAAATATGCTATTTTTCCCCACTCTATGAAATACTAAAGGTAGATTTCTTTTTTTTTCCTCTTTAACCTTTGGAAAATGCTAATTGGAAACTAGGCAAAATAAAAAAAAAAATCGGTGCATATGCATAGCGATGGTGCTGCTGCTGAAACTGTAAATTGTTTAATTATAGGAAGCTGGAGGCAAACATTGTAGTGGTGCAGTGTATAAAGGTCTACGTTTAAGTTGTATTGAAGATGGAGGAACGTGGGCAATTACCTGCAAGCAAAGAAAAATACTGCAAAGCTGTGAAGTATTTCATTATTATGTACGAATTCTTTGTTGGAGGGGAAGTTTTAATTTTAGAAAGTGGTTTCAGTCGTCTTCATTTGTGGGCTATTTTAGCCTTAATAAATCGGACTGTAAATTAGTACTGAATGACGTTCCATCATTCAACTTGTTTGAGCTTGCCTCACAGTGAACAGTGTTAGCAGCATGCACGGCTTGATTCGTTTTAATGACTGCAATGTATAAAATCATAAATGGTCCGTCAAGAAATGCACCCTGTAATCTGTATGCAGTGCGAGGAATTTGTTCCCCCTCCTCCAGGTCAAGCCAGCTGCTGCTGCAGAAGCTGACATCCTCTAGCAAATCCTGAATGAATGAATGAAAACAACGTGATCGCCCTAATAATGACCACAATTGCACACGTCAACTGCTTTATTTTGCCAAAATACAGGCACCATTTTCCAGCAGGCGAGGGCAATAAGATACCTTGTTTCTTCAGTCTTGCAAATGAAAAAAGGTTACCCCCCTTCCCCGCCCCCCAAACCTACAGCTGTTTTTATACAATTTGTAATGTAGTTGCATGCCATGGGGCAGGATTTTGCTGTTGTTTGCCTTCTTGTTCTTGATCATTTTGATGTATGGATACTAAAAGCGATGATTGTAGTCTATATGGTGATAGTAGTGTGTAGAAAATTGATCTCTGAACTGATGGACTGCTGCAGTAATAATGGAGGACTTGGAAATAATGTTCTGTTTTCAAGCATGGACCATCTTGCTGCAGCTTGTTAAACAATGTGCTACTCCAGCTATTTATAGTTGTTATCAGTATTCAAGTCTTGGGGAAGTGACTTGATTAAGTTTTTTTGTTAGTTTTTCAAAACCATTTCCCACTGCTGTAAAATGTGAGCTTAGGCTCTAGCTATAATCCTGTTGTTTTCCTCACCAGTGCGGGAGATCTGTTTGCCTTTGGCTCTGCAGTCTGACTTGGATTGTTTCACGAATGTGCTTGTGCTGGAGGCTGCTTATGATTCTGATGGATAGATGTTTTTTTCTTCTTAAGACACCTGCCCCTTCCCCACCTCCTTTCAGCTTTTTCCAGTAAAGATTCCTTGAACTGGCTATCCTACTAAGCTGTTTTGTTGTGGATATTTTAGTGATTTGCCAGAGGTTCTTTTTATAAAGGAGATTTCTTCTGGAGTGAAAACACTCCAGCTTTGAGTCTCTACAGGTCAGAGCAACTACCACTGCAGGCGTTGACATCACTACTACATGAATGAAAGCAGCATGCTCTGTTTCTTCTCCCAACATGATCTTTTCTCTCCCTTCTTTCTAGGGGGCCTTAATGATTTTGTTCTGCAGCAAACCCCTCGGTGTTTAGAACTGAAACTTTAAGAATTTAGCAATATTTTCTTTAAGCAAATTTGGGGATTTGTAGTTGTTTGGAAACCATCAATGCCAGTATTTACATTTGGTTAGTGTTGATACTGCATGAATGAGAAATCGTCAATGCTAGAGACTAATTTCAAAGTGCTAAAGAAAAAAAGAGGGGAGAAAACTCCTGATATTGTAGGACAAACCTGCAGTGTGTGTCTACTCCTCTTCTTTTAAACATGTTTATTCCTTAGCAGTAGATAGGTTTTTATAGCCAGTATTCATGTTTGGAGAGTTGGCAATGTAAAAACTGTCTGGCTGAATGTAAGAACATGTGTTTTTCTTAGAGTGAATATATCTGACACATCTCTGATGGAATAAATGTAACATCAACAGAATGTGAAGCTGCATGGTTTATGACAAAGGACATTGCAATAATAATAATAATTTAAAAAAACCTTGGACAGGTCAAACAAAATGTATTACTTGCATGTGAACACGTTTCACAGAGAAAAAGCAAGTTCTTTTCTTTCTTGCCTTACCTGGATAAAATCAGTCGTTGCTGTTATTGTTTAAAGTAGCTTGTATAAATAAGAAAGTGGGTTTGCTGTTTAGTTTGTTTTTTCACATTGTATGTGATGTTTTGTATACAAGGAGAGTATAAATGACTTCTGTATGATTCAAGCTTAATATTGCTTTCATCAAATACTTCGATTTGTTTAATGTTAACTCTGAGAGTACTGTAATACTAAGCTTCATATTTTTCTAACTTTCACTTACATAGTTTATAGTACAAACTTTTTTCCGTATCAAATTTTGGAGGTAAAGGTTAGTTTTAAGGACATCTGAAAAAATATGTAATCAATTTGACTGTTAAGGGTTCCAGCTATCTTCTGCTTCCCAAAATAACCCTTGAAGTGATGCCAACATTAGTAAGAGAAAGGAATTTAAAAAAGATGCAAAACAACTGCATAACCCAGTTTTGTGTAATAAGTATGTATAACTGTTGTTATGCTTGTAAATAAAATGCTAGTAGAGTGAGCAGTGAAGTAATACAGACAGTATTGCTGATCTCTAGTCTTGTAGGTGATATCACTATGTAAAAAAAACAACATTCGGACTTCAAAATAGAACTATTTTAATACCCTGGATTAATGCCATCCAATATTTTGACATTATAAGCATTTATGCCAGAGATTAAGAAGATCTTTCCTTTATTTCTAACAAATGTAGGTAAGGAAGTAATTTTTGTGACGCTTCCTATTTCCTGGTGCCTGAATAATAGCAGTATTCCCATAATTGTATGTCCAAAACAGTTTTGCTCCAGCCTTGTCCCTCTCTCTTCCCAAAATAGCTTTCATTGGAATATAATATGATGAAATAAAATACACTGGCTAAATTTGAACCAGTTGTCTTGAACTCAAAGGCTCCTTAGCTACATGTTTTAACATGACTTTAAGTGAGAATAATAAATTAGATACCCTAAATAAATATGCTTCATAAGACAAGTTAATTGAGCTCCTTTCAGATGGTAAAATAACTGCAGGAAAGGAAAATAAAAAGGTATTTTCTTCATTGAGCTTGAATGATATTTTAGCAAGGCATTAGCTATTAAGAAAGCACCCCCTGCCCACATGGAAAAAAAGAACAACTTATTAAGTATATCTATTTTAAATCTCTACCTGACCTTTAATTCATATTATTTGAATGTAAGCAAGTATTAGCATGTTGCGTATGGCCAAGCTGAAGCTACTTGCCAACAGCCATGTGGAGTAAAACAGAGGCTATACTGACAATTGTTTTCTGAAAGTCATAATTCCTAGTTTTTGTCGTTTTCTTTGCCATGGTGGTGAGGTGAACGGAGATTCTTAAAATCTATCTTAAAATGCAGGGAGGGTAGATCAAGGGACTGTATCTTAGAATCTTACAAAAAGGAAGTCAGTGTTTGCGAAGTATAGACTGACACATAATGAGTTGTTGAGCTTTGATGTATTGCTAAAATTCACACTGGAAACCTAGTTATTTTTAAGATGGGGTTTCTGCTGCTACTTTAGATATCATAAAAAAAAAGGAAAAAAGAAAACTGATGTAGTAATTCTGAAATTTCGGTTCAACCTGGACTTGAAAGCAATAGTTGTAACAATTCCAAACCTATTAAAGTATATGCTTCTTAATGTTTCAGCTTAAGTGAGTATTTGAAATACTTTTTAATGGGAATTCATCACTTGGGTAATTACCTTCATCTGAAAAAGGTGATAGTTTTGGGGTCTTTTTCACAGTGAAAAATGAATATTCCTGTTTAAATCAGTTGGCAATATCTTCAGTAGAGAAAAGCATTGCCAACACTTGACACAATGGTTTAGTTCTCCATGCATATGTTCAAGAAAAGTTGTTAACATAGTAGGGTTTAAACATTAAGTAACATTTTTGAAAAGTATCTTATTGATGAAAGAAAAGACTGTAGTAAAGGCATGACTGAAAAATTTTGCTCGACTTGGCATAGCTGTGTTAATGATCATCTCCTTGTGTTAATGCTAATATTTAAATGCATTGAGTTCTCTCTCTTTCAATGCTGACTCACATGTAAATGTAGTGCCTAAACAACGACATTAAAGCATTTTCAGGCAAGTAAAATAATATTTATATCTCATTGTTAGAAGTGATACACGTACAGCAACTTGTCAGTCTGAGATTATCTCCTTTTCCTTTGTGTCACCGTTTTTAAGGAGTGAGCAGTTTCAAAATAAAGAGAATTGGAGATCAGAGTGAAGGAAAATGGGTGTTCGTACTTAATAATCTATTAAATTTTGAGTGTGTATTTACTTCTTTTCACAAATCAGATTGTTCTTCAGTTATGCTTTTATTTTTCTCCTCCTGATTTGTCTCCAGCACTAATTTGTATTATGACTATTTTTTGAATGAGACATGAAATCCTAAAGCTTGAAAATAGTGAGTGGGTACTGAAAAGGATCACAATTTGAGACTCCTGCAGTATGGATACCACTCAGAGTATCATGATACAGTGTGTAATATCAATCCTTTTGAATGGCGAGTCAGTCTCTCCAACTTTTGTTTTTCTGAAGCTAGGATCTCATCCATGGAAACACCCACCCACAGCTGGAACTGTAATAGGCAGGCTTTCTCAGGAACCCTTTTCTGCTCTCCCAGCTGCGTGAATATGGAGTTAGACCAGAGCTGTTCCTTTATGTGTTCCCATTGGACTGTCTGATGATGACTCTGCTCAGACTGTGTCTTCTGCTGCTATTAAGACAGAAGAGGGCATGTAGCCACTGGAAGGTTATCTTGGGGAAGGAAACCTAGCCAGGCCAAGTGGGCCCATGCTGCGAGTGCCCTCAGCCTGCTCTCTCTGGCCTTGTAATATTTATTGCCTCTGCCCTGGGCCTGTTAATTTCTCTTCTGCACCTTCCCTGCTCTTTGGTATCCGCACCGCTTTTTAATAGCTGCTGTTGCTGTATCCTGCAAAACTGTTGCTTATCACCCTGTTAAAAACAGATTTTTTTATTTTTTGGGGGATGAGGGGAGCCAGGTGTGGGTGTCCATGCTCGAGCAATAACTGTTTTCTGCACAAACAATTTTTAAATAGGAATTAATCTAACCAATTGGTGTTGGGTCAATGGAATATGGTTTTGATGGAAAGCTTTTAATTTTTTGTAGTAGTAGATCTCTTAGTTAGCTTTCCATATGAGCTATTGCTGCTTTGGAGACAATCTATACTTCCCAGTAGGTCATAAAATGTTGTGAACTTGTGTTTTGAAACCTTAATGCAAGAAGTGTATTGGCTATACCTTCTTATTCAGTGATGCATGTGCCCTAACAAGAAATGATTTCACAGATGTTGGTGTTTATAAGGATTTAACTTTCACTGCTGCTAGTGTTAAGTCAAGGAGTAGCTGTTGGCAATGGATACTATTCTCTGAATCAAATACAAATGAGTGATTAACAACACTGGTTCCTACATGCCACTTGTTTTGCACAACTCGAAACTAGTTCTACCTAAACTACCCATTTTGTTGCCTCTTCAGGAAGCATGTGTCATATTTTGCTCATAAGAGTGGTAACTAAGAACATTACGATAGCATTTTCGTAATGGTTTTTGAATAATCTAAAATGCACTGTAGACTATTTTCTTCTCACTTGGCCTTGAGATGGTTTATATTGGAACAGTAATTTAAGTGTCCCATGTCTGGAACAGTGCGAGTCACCTGTTTGAACAAGGTTAGCTTTATCCTCCTTTCCACACTCTCACCGCCAGGCATTAAGCAAGTTGTAAACACACTTTTGAATTTCAGGATTTAGCACTCTCTGGCTTGACTGGTCATCACAAGATCACAGGTGTTCATACTTCAAACTCAAACTAGAAACTAATTTCTGTAGTTATATGCATTTTAATGTTGTTTCAGTAAGTATAAATCTGTCTTTTGGAAAAGTTTTCTGTAACAGTAACAACTCAGTTGTGAACTGATGAAATGTGTGGCAAAATAGGTATTGTTATATCATGTGCCTTTTAATCTCTGATGTTTTGGTGTACAGTGCCTGTTCTGGAGTTCTGACAGAAATACTTTGTGAAAGTTGGCTAGCTAGATTATCTGTACATCTACATTTTTTTAAAAAGGCTTAATGGTTGTAAAAACCTAAACATGTTAATATAGATGCTTAGGCTGCAGTACTGGAAAATTAAAAATCAAAACTCTAATAATTTGTTGACATATGTCACCAAGCAGTGATTTCAAAATGTGTTCTTATCTGAAAACGAATTCTGGTTATTCAGTACTCGATCACTAGCTAATTGTTTTAATCCTAGTCTGTAGAAATTAGCCTGTAAATACAAATCCCACTTCTTCAAGTATGACATTGTCAGCTATTGGCTCTTTGGAAGGAGATTACCTAAGTGCAGAAATAAATGGATAGGCTTTTGAACATACGGCTTCCAAGGCTAACAGTACAGTTGCTTTCGTTAGATAAAGCATTGTACCCATGCTGGATAAACCTTGAAAATTTCGCACCTTCTTCCCAGAACTCGGGCCACTGACATACAGCGAGGAGGAGCCAGAGAGCAGCTCTGCAAGACCTTTGAATCTCTTTAGGTATTTAACGTGGTCTCATTACCACTTCTGCACATGACAGCAGAGCTTATTAGGCCAGTAGGACTGGAAGACGCTGATGATTATAGCAGGTATCAGTGTGGTGCGGTCAGTTCTCTGGAAGGGTTTGGGGAGTGCGGTTCTCACACATGGAGTCAGCTTAAATTCAGTGCTGTGTGTCAGCTAATCAGTCTAGTAGAGTCTGGAGCACTGGAAAGTACATAGCAGAACCCAAGTGGCTTTGCAGTGTTGATTCTGTGCGATTAGGTGTTATACCTCTGTATCCATTATGTCATATATAATTCAAAATCTTTGTTATACATGATATCTTAACTTTCTGTTGTTCAAAGTAATGGAGAGTTGACTTGTTCACTAAAAACTAAACCCAGATTTAAGCTGGGTGTCACAGAACAGACTTTGAACAGTGTGACTCTAAAAATACCAGCTAACTGCTGAAGAATGCAGAATAAGACTTAGGTTTGCACAGTAGTTGGGAAGTTGCCAGGTTAAAGAAGAAACTGTCTTCACAGGAGTGAATTTCAGTTAAGGTCTTCAAATTTTCATTCTTAACTGATAGATGTGTTTACCTAATTGTGGCAGTTGACAGTGCAATAGCCTTACACATCCTTTCTCTTGTACTCTGATTTCTCTGGTATTTCACCTTCTCTGACTCCTTTGTTGTGCCTAATACCCTGCCCTGAATAATCATCTTTGCAGTGTTTTCTTCCCCCACAGAGAAACCATAAAATACATTTTAAATACTTGATGTTCTTTTCAAGGGGAATAAGAAAATGCCTAACCTGGTAGAGAAAAAATTCTAATGAGCAAAAATGTAATTAACTCATGCATGTTCAAAAGTAATGTGTTTTTTGAGAAACTTCCATACAAGGAAGTGACTGGAGACACGTGTTGACTTAAGAAGGTGTCCACACTGAAGATCCATATAACCTTTGAGCATTACTGTTAGAAACAGAGAGACTCGTGGTATCAAACCAAGTGAGTTTCATTGAAGTGTGCAGTCCATATATTGTTTAAAATATTAATTTTGTGAAGCTGTTATATACGTCTATCTTAATTGCTCCTAAAGAAGGAACTGGTCTATTACGATTATTGGAGTGTCATAATTATATTTAGTGGTTTGTGTAACCTTTAATACAAAGTTGGAGGATACAGAGAGATCTTTCGATAGCAAAAATTATAGTAGAAACTTTGTTTGGCCACAGTGAAGATAGAAATTACCAAATCTGACAAATCAAAATCTGGGAGAAGCAGAAGAAATTGGTGTGGTGACACTGTATAGAAAATAAATAATAGATGTCTTGTACAGCTAGGCTTTCTATAATCGTGGAAGTTTACATGCATATACAGCAAAACAAAAAATCCTGCATAGTGGTATGTTCTAAAATTCATAGATCTGGATTAAAAGTTCAGATTTCAGAAGGAAATAGTTGAAAATTTGGCTAAATAGGGTTATTTTGGCTTGGGTAGGGAGATAATCTGTTATAATGAAAAATGTTAACACTATTAGAATCTTACAAGCATGAGAAAAACTCAAGGACGTCTTCTGATTGCATGGACTTGTAGCTCAGTAGGCCACTAGGAATAAGCAGAGAGCCTGCATGAAAGCAGGAAGAACTGAGAAAGGAATATCATATTATCAATCAAGAAGGGAGTCTTAGCTGATAATTGTTAAAGCCCAAACAGACTTGTACTTTGCATGTTTTAAAACAGACAATAAAAACATGGAAACAGAAAAATAAGGAAAAAATAGTTACCACTGTTCAGTACCAAGGAAAAAGAGATTAAGAATGATCTGAGATTGATTTGCTGAGATGTGTGGTTTCAAAGTCAACTCCTGAGGAATAGTAGCAAAAATAGCACAGATATTCATTCAACGCTTTGTGCTCACCAGGACAAAGCTTAAGTAACTACAGTGATTTTTAGCCTAGGAAGATACAAAAAAAGGAAGAAATTTTAAGGGAGACTGTAATTTGGAATTAGGAATTACCAAGACTATGATAAATACAGATTGCAGATTTTAATAAGTCAATTCAGTGATCTCCATTGCAGTATTTTAGAAGAGCCCGCTCAGAATCTCACACTTTCAACTTTCTCAGGCAATCTTCTGAATAGGAGGTGACACCATTTGAAAATAGAGAGATGATGCTGATGTTTTTAAAATAGGAAAAATTTTGAGTCCAGTTCTAAAATGTTGAGATCCATTGGCCTAACTTCAGCTAGAGCTGAAACTTCAGAGGAAATTCTAAGGGTTGGTGGGAAGCAGCAAGGAATGATAAAGTGCAAAATGAGTGTTCCAAATTGTGTCATGCTAACCTGGTGGTTTTGATAAGAGAACTGATTTTCTAGACAGGAAGTAGATCTTATCTGCTTAGGCAAATTTTAAAATTAGAGTGATGAAACTGTTGATTAATTCTGAGAGGTTTCATTCATACACAGGAAGATTATGCAACAAGAGTTGCAAGGACCTTGGGAAATGAAATAATTTTTCTAAGTGAAATTTAAAAGTAAAAACTGGAGGTTTGTATATGTGAGGTTGTACTTGAGCAGAATGTGATTTCCTCTGAGTAGGAGCATGTAATTAAAATGTGCTGGAAGGTGGAGTTGGGTGGTGGTGGAATCTATAAACTGCCAACGTGAAGTAACTGAAAAGGTGCTGGGCACAGGTCATGTCTTGTAGAAATGAGCAACGTGCTGCATAGGGGCTGCTGAGCCATCATCTGGGATAATGCACACTGTTTTGGTGTTCTGCAATTTAAGGATGGTAAAATCAAACGAGTAGACTCAGAGGACAGCTAGGTTAGGAGTTTAACCATGCAAAGGTAATGGTCTGCTTGGAATAAAAATAAAATTGCTTTCTCTTAATCCAGATGAGTGGGGAAGGGGATGGAGAGGTGAGAAGGAAGAGCCCTGAGTTAGTGCTAGGCTATGAAATGAGTGGAATGGTTTGACAATTTAAATGTTTATGTGGGAAACTATAAGAAGGCTGGTAACCCTAACAAAAAAAATATCTTCCCAGAAAATTTTTACAGTAGGAATCAAGGGGGCAAAATATGCAGGTGCTGTAAGACTGAGTATGTAATCTGTTTTTAAGTGGTTATATGTGTTTTATCAGTCACAGTTGAGAACTGCGCTCCTGATTTAGAAAGTTGTTTCTAGTCCTTTGTTTCTATGACTTAAATGACGATGAAAAGATAATTTATTTAATCAGCAAAATTGGCCAGCCTGATTTAAGCAATCTGTTTTAATCTGGCTTTACATTTCTATTTTTCAGAAAAAAAAAATCAGTCTGGTTTTGTATAATTAGCTCAAACTAGGAGAATGCTTTCTATTTGTAATCATTGGTGATCATTAGTATGGCATTGCATAGCCTACCGTGCATTGATTACAGTTCTTGGTGGATTTTGATTGTGACAATGGTGAATCATGCCTTCTGATTTTTCAAGGTTTTTTTAATTCTCAGTTATGTCCAGCTGCATTTTGATGGAAAGTGAAGTTAGATTAAAAGTGTACAGAACTCTCACTTTTCTACAATGTTTTGCTAAATCGTGTTATCATTATAACAAAAAAATCCCTTCAGAATCAAGTTTATTCAACAAAGGTGATATTATCTTTAGTTACTGAATTAATTGCAGGTATTTATAATTTCCTTCAAGATTTTAATTATTAATACAATGGAAGAGAAAAAAAAAACAGCTTTAGTGCTCTTTTTGATTCCCTGTTCATTTCTCAATATTGGATGAATTTATCATTCAGCAGATCTAAATTAATTAACAATAAGGAAGATAATTCTCTATACCTGCAGAAGTGCACAACAGTTAATGGTTGGTTGTGTGTTTCAGTGTGCTCTTTTTCTCAAGTATTTATCCGCTGAGCTCAAATAATATTTTAAAAGCTTTTAAAAGTAGGAACATTTTTGAGATACTTTATTAAATGTTACTAGGTTTAGTTATTTGCATAGTGTGTTAAGTTTGAAGTTATAACCTGACAAAGAAAAATATATTCTAAAAGGGGTTTGGAACTAGTGTTTTACTTACCTGGTGTCCTGTTAGAATGTGAATGTTTAGGTTGCATCTGTTGAACAAAGCAGGCTTTTGTGATAGTAAATGCTTAGTCTTTTGTATACAGGTCCTATACATGCCAACAGTAATCTTTGTTAGAAGAATAACTTAGCTTCTGATGGCTGAAACTTCCTTATAGTTTGTTTACTTTTCTTACTGAGATTAGAGCATTCTTTCTATGCTTGATCTCTAAGGATAAAGTTGATTTTAAACAGGGGGATTTTGCTGTGAACAAAATCTGACTTCTGAAAGATGTGTGTAGTCACATTTTACTTGACCTGTAGTTGGATGGAATAGGGACATGAGGCAAAGATCAACATATATGCCTAAGCAACCAAGATTTTGAAAGTGAGCTATAGAGCCAGTGGAATTTGTGTGCCTGCGGATTCATCCATCTTGGTATCTGTAGCCTAGCTCTGAGCACTGTGCCTTCCTCTGCAGTTAGGAGAGCAGAGCTGTAGGTCCTTGAAGAGTAATGTGTAAAACCTCCTTGATGGAAGGAAATGCCTTGATCTACCTTCTGGATTCAGTGAATAATGAGAAGACCTCTTCCCTTTTTAGATGGCTTTGTTATGGCTATTAAAGATATCTCAATGTGGTAGATTCTCAAAACCATTACTGTGGGTCTTTTTCTACACTTTTCCTTTGAAAGAGCAAACTGTTTTTGTTTTGTTTTCTCAATATAGGTTACCTTTTGTATCTTTAGACTTGCTATTCCTTGCAGTTCAGTTTGAATTCCTGTAAGCTTCTTTGGGTGAAAAACTGTATTTGCCCTGACTACCAAACTATAAAATGGTGTTTGTGGAAGACTGGTTCCCCTCACACACTTTTTTTTTTTTCTTCTATCTTCCTCCCCTGAAGATTTTTGGATGTAGAGAGCACATAATTTATGGACCTGGATCTCTGACAAGATCTCAGATTTTAGGATATCACGAAGAGAACTGCTTTCTGCTTGTCCAGTTTGGTTATTGGAGTCTTGGTTAGATTATGGTGCTAATCTGTGCCTTTTTTTCCGTCGTTTCAATGTTATGGATAATGAGAAGAAATGAGAGTGGAATATGTCAGTCTGTTATGAGTAGTTACTTCAGAATGCCATCCCCCTTCATATTTAGTCATCCTCTGTCTCAGTTTCTAAAAACAGAAACGTGGGAATAGTGTCTGAAGTTGACACAACTGAATCAGAACCAGTGTGGTGCACATAACGAAGACTGATGTTTTACAGAGGTAAATGTACAGTATTTTCAGTGATATATCAGAAGGTAACTTAAAATTGCCATCTCTTGTTATGTCATGTCCTCTTATAAAGATCCTTTTGGTAGCAAAACACTGTACTGCATGTTAAATATTTGAAAAAGCTAGTATTTTGCTTTGTTTTAAGCTATTAAAGAGACTAAACTGTTTAATTTGAAATTATAGAAGGAAGACTGCAGTAACTTTGTCTTTTTTTTTCCCATTCAACTACATATTAGGGTGTTGTGTTCATTAAGTTGCTATTTAAAATCCTATTTTTTGTTATTTTGTATGAACAGTGTGTGGCAATCAGTGTGCTCTTTGTTATTCTGCACCACTCTGAACTATTAATGCAGTCATTCAGTTGCTTTGCAGATTGGGTCAGAAACAAGTCTGTCAGTCACTGGCAACTGGCAAATGTCTTTTGAGCCCATAGATCTATCTTGTGAAGTAAAACTTCTAGGGACCCCAAATCCCTTGTTAATCCTTTTCTTGAGAGATTTTGGCTCCAGTTAGAAGAGAAAAGCCTTCGTGAGAATGAAGATTGAATTTTTTTTTTTTGAGTGGCCTCTAAATCCCCCATTATTCAATCCTTTTCCTTACTATGTCAGAGAGACAAATTCTGCAAATCAACATGCACCGGTTTGTCCATCTATGAACATACTTGGAGCAGGAAAGACCAATCCAGTATACAATCAGGAATCAGTACAGTAACACTATATAATTGCTTGAGAAAACAACCAACAAAAAAAACCCCAAAACCCAACAGACCAAACAAAAAACCTAAAACACCAAAAAGGCAAAAAATCTCTTGACCATACTCTTCAGAGAATGCTCCTCCTCTTGTATCTGAAAAGTCTACTTCTGTAATACTCAAGGAAACATTTTCCAAAGCAAGCAAGAGCAGAAATAACAGTTCTCTTGCTTCTAGAAGGTGCAACAGATGAGGTGACTTTTGTCTAGACTCATTTGGGGCAGGCAGCAGCAGCTACTGCTGTGGTAACCATGGCCTAAGTGCTGGGCCATCATTCTTAGTAGTTGCTGTGCGTCACCATTCCTTAATATTCAGCTTTCATTTCTGGTTTATGATTTCCCAGGCTGCCTTCCCATGAACTTCATTATCTAAGAGGCATTCACAGAGGCCCTTCTGAATCATTGGTTTTGTAGATGGTTGTAAATTTGTTGTAATCTCTAGTAGGAATGTCCTAGATACTGTGATATCATAGTTTCAGCAACTCCTTCGAGCCAGACCACTTGAATTATGATTTTGGGACTCTTGAAAAGAGTCTTAAGCAGACTAGGATATCTATCAAAGTGAGTCCTTCCAAGAGTCTTTAGTATTTTTGGAAAAAATTATGTTGAAGTCAGTGTTAATTTTCTAGATTAAATTTGAAACTCTATAGGAATGGATGAGACCTAAGCATGGAACTCACTTCACTCGTAGTTCTGAAGGTGAACCAGAAGGTTCTGCTGAGTGTGAGCAACTGAACTGAAGAGAAACAACAACTCATGAAACTTCATTGTGGAATTCAGTACTGATATTTCATGGTATCATGACTTGGCTGTGTTGGTAAATAGTTTCAATTATAAATTAAATTTCAAGGAAAAAATCAAGATACTACTGCAAGAATGTTGTTTAGCCTTTTGACAGGAGAGTGTCACGGTTAGCTGACATCGATAATGAGGTGACAGTATTAATGCCCCTAGTTTTAGGGAAGAATGAATTTTATCGTTATTTCATGTTTTTCCTACAACATGAGAGAAATCTGTGTAATCTGAGAGGTTCTTAGGATAATTTTAGTCTTTTAAGCTGGATATATCCATTCAAGGATGTGGGTGGATAAGTTTCGGCCAAATTTGAAATGCATCTGCCAACAGCTGAAGGAGTGATTGGAAGATGCTTACATATGAGCTCTGGTGGATTTATCTGTCAATCTTGCTCTTCTGCTGCAGGTGATTTTTCTCATTGCATGCATGGCAGAAAGCATTATTTAAGCTAAAATGGACTGTGAACATGGTTTTGAGATTATCTGCAGGTTAACTGCCTCTATGTTGGATGGGAAGGCAATCTTCATTTTAGAGCTGTAGCAGATGGTTTTATTTGAGCCCTATGTCCTTTACAAAAGAGCTGTCATGTGTTAGTCACTTACTAAATTACATTTTGCTGGCAGAGAAATCAAAACCTTTTTTCAGTTAGTCTAGGTAGTATAACGGGAATTCTCTTGGCTCTGAGTGCAGAATGCAGAACCATAATTTCATTATTTCATGCAGTTTATTTTAGTTG
Source organism: Hemiprocne comata (assembly GCA_020745705.1). Classification (NCBI taxonomy): domain Eukaryota; kingdom Metazoa; phylum Chordata; class Aves; order Apodiformes; family Apodidae; genus Hemiprocne; species Hemiprocne comata. Next base: position 27,996,102 of record CM036587.1, read on the forward strand.
ATTCCTGCTGGGAGGTAGGATCACACCAAATTTCAACAGCTGTAGTATTTAGGTGTACCCTTGTGCCATTTTATGTAAAATCATTTTTAACTAAAATATAATAACCCCTAAATACATACCATTAAAACTTGTGAAATATTTTACATAATACATGATGTATTTTGCTTTCCTATGAGCATACATCTTGCTTTTGTAATTTCTAGCTAACTTCACTGAGAAAGAAAAATTGTTCTGACCTACCACTGTAGCAAAATCCACTCATACGCTCAAATACTGTCAGATGTGGTATAGTCTGAAATTTTTTTCTGTAATTTTAGAAATTTCTAAGTCTTGATGAAGCCTTTCTGAATGCTGAAGTCTGTTGGCTAACTTAAGGAGATCCCTAAGTGCTTCAGATACTGGATGACACTTGCAGTTGCTGCACTTTTGTTGTTTTTTTTTTCTTCTGTGGAAAAATGAATCAGAGATTTCCATCTGGACGAAGTGTCTGGAACTGGAGAAAAGTACGGATGGTAGGAGCATCCAAATCCCATTGGTAATGGAAGTTTGGGGAGAAGTAAAGTTCTGCACTAGCTCCTAGCATAGCGAGAAGCCAGACTTAAAATGAGGTGAGAAAAACAAAGAAATTAATCCTGAGAGCAATTTTAATATTTAGAAAACAATTAAAGCAGATCTGAGCCACCACTGTCATGGTCCAGTTCAACTCTGCTCTCCATTGGCACTCAGTCATCTTTAAGTTCATTACTGTACAAGACAGTTTGTCAAATGCTAATTTGTAAAACTTCCTTCAAATTTCAGATAACTTTTGCTTTATTTTTATGGGCTAAGTTTATATCTCATAAAAGGGTGGGAGCCAAAACTGTTATTGAAGAGACATTGCTGCAGCCCTGTTGTTCTTCCTGCCTCTCCTGTTGTTGTTCTGCCCCTTATATTATTCCAACCTGCCTTTAATGGGGAAAACTGTGTGTTTATGACTTTTTTTGGGGTAGGTTTTAGTTTTCTTTATTTTTAACTCAGTGAATCATCTTACTAGGTAGGCTCAGACATCAGCACATGCCATGTCGATGTGGATGGAAGGATCACAGACAGCAATGTAGTAGGGTTGACATTATGTTAGTGCTAACTTGGGTTGGTTTATGCAGTTGAGAAGTGGTGTCCTTGGTTTGTTGTCTGTGATTAAAAAAAATAGTGAAGAGTTAATAGGGACTTAGAAGACTACCTTGAACTTTCCTTCTCGTAGCTTCAGGGTTTGACAGTTTCCTGCAGTCCAGTTCCAAGATTACCATGGAGAAATACAGATATAGTAACTTGAGGTGGTTTTTGTGTGCATTGCAGTGCAATTGTATGAGTTATTAAAGCCAGGATTGCTGTTGCTTTTCCTCTGGGTGTAGAACAGGACACAGACCTTAGATCATTCTCCAATTGTATATATTTTAGTTGTGTGTTTTGGACTTCCGTATTCTTATGTTTGTTTTTTTGTTGTGGTGGTGGTGGTGGTGGGTCTTTTTGTTGTTTTTGTTTTTCCAGGAAGACTTTTTAAATGTAAAGCTTGCTAAGGTAAATTTTGCTTAGTCCTTATTTCCCCATCTCCAGGCATTGTCTTGCCAATTTGTCTCTGCATGGTTTCTAACTTGTTTTAAAAGGTGTTTTGAGAACATAATTTATTACTTATATATTTTAAAAATTCTTTATATATTTTCACATGTAGTGTATCTAATGAACAGAGCTTTTGGAGGAGTTTTCAAAACTCAGGCTACCTGGGAAAGTAATGTAGTACCATAGCATGGCAGTGAAGGTTGAAAGAATGCTTGTAGGTATTAACCCTTAGGTACTTTGGTGCTTCAGCAAGAATAAAAATACCAGACTCATGTTTCAAATCTGTCACCTTTAGTTTGGATTTCAGGCTTTTTTCCATTTAGTAGTTAAAAAATGTTTCTTAAAATGCAAATTCGACACAAGTGGAATCCTATGAGGATAGATCTGTTCGAAATTGTAGGCATTTGGCTTGTAGATAACATTGCAATCAAGACAATTATATTATACAAAGGTAGCATTATTCAGAACTTTTCACCTTAAATTAGTTGTTAATGAAGTGTTTCAGCAGCTCTACATTTCTCTAAAATGGTCTGTTTTAATATTATCATGTTAATGTATGATACTTACAAGCATGCTGTATTAGTGCAAGCTGTACCCTAGTCGCTGTGCTATTACAAAGAGAAAATGCATGTGGAGGTCAGTGCCCCTGTTTGGTCTCAGAAGTGTCTTCACAGGTCTGCTCTCAAGTTCTGAGCAGTGAGTAGATAGTTTTGTTGAGTTGGATCAGTGCACAGCATGTGACTAACTTGAAAGTAGTCTCACTTGTAGAATTCCTTAGTAGAGGTAAGCAAGATAGACAGTAGCTGTAACATAGGGCTTAGGTTGGCTTATATAGTCTAGAAAACAAGTATATTAAGTAATGTTGCCTGAAGGACAAAGTGAGATGATCCAGAGAGCATGCTGTGAAACTGATGTGGGAAAGAACATGAATCACTCTACTCTGCTCTCCAAATTAAATGCAGGAAAAAGTGTTCCATGACCTAGGTGTATGGGGAGGGAAGGACAAGGAGGAGTCCGAGGTTGCAGGCACTGTGAGGAGTGCCTCATCTCCTTCTATGACTGGGTGACCTGCCTAGCGGATGAGGGGAAGGCTGTGAATGTGGTCTACCTTGACTTCAGCAAGGCCTTTGACACAGTCTCCCACAGCATCCTCCTGGAGAAGCTAGCAATCCATGGCTTCGACAGGTGCACCCTTCGCTGGGTCAAAAACTGGTTGGATGACCGGGCCCAGAGAGTGATGGTGAATGGAGCTGCATCCAGCTGGCGTCCGGTGACCAGCGGTGTCCACCAGGAATCAGTACTGGGCCCAGTCCTATTCAATATCTTTATTGACGACCTGGATGTGGGGATTGAGTCCACCCTCAGTAAATTTGCAGATGACACCAAGCTGGGGGGGAGTGTTGATCTGCCAGAGGGTAGGAAGAGGCTGCAGGAGGACCTGGACAGGCTGGATCGATGGGCCGAGGCCAACGGCATGAAATTCAACAAGACCAAGTGCAGGGTCCTGGACTTTGGCCACAATAACCCCAGGCAGCGCTACAGGCTGGGGGAAGAGTGGCTGGAGAGCAGCCCAGCAGAGAGGGACCTGGGAGTACTGGTGGACAGCCGGTTGAACATGAGCCAGCAGTGTGCCCAGGTGGCCCAGAAGGCCAATGGCATCCTGGCTTGTATCAGGAATAGTGTGGCCAGCAGGAGTAGGAATGTAATTCTCCCCCTGTACACAGCACTGGTGAGGCCTCACCTCAAGTACTGTGTGCAGTTCTGGGCCCCTCACTTCAAGAAGGATGTTGAGGTGCTGGAGCGGGTCCAGAGGAGAGCAACGAGGCTGGTGAAGGGACTAGAGGGAAAGTCTTATAGGGAGAGGTTGAGGATGCTGGGGTTGTTTAGCCTGGAGAAGAGGAGACTCAGGGGGGATCTAATCACTCTCTTCAACTACCTGAAGGGAGGTTGTAGTCAGGTGGGGGCTGGGCTCTTCTCCCAGGCAACTAGTGACAGGACAAGAGGGCACAGCCTGAAGTTGCTCCAAGGGAGGTTTAGGTTGGATATTAGGAAGCACTTCCTCACGGAGAGGGTGATTAGACATTGGAATAGACTTCCCAGGGAAGTGGTGGAGGCACCGTCCCTGGATGTGTTCAAGGAAAGGCTGGATGTGGCACTTAGTGCCATAATCTAGATGGTGTGGTGGTGTTGGTCATAGGCTGGACTTGATGATCTTAAAGGTCTTTTCCAGCCTTGGTGATTCTGTGATTCTGAGTGACGGCAGACATGGTAGCTGCCTTGCCCTGAGCTGTGTCAGGGGGAAATACACAGTCACATACCTTCAGCTTGCTAAGGCCTGTATTGGGATCTTGTAAATAATATGGAATTATGGACATGAGAGCAAGAAATTGGATATGTGTCTTCTGAATAATCGTAAGTTTTGCCATTATTTGTGTTTTAGTAGTTAGAAAGCTGACTTAAAAAAAAAAAAAGTACCAAATACTTTCTAGGTTTTTTCTGTTTCTATATGTCTGGCTTTCTTGAGTTGCATCATCACTGTATTTAAACTTCCTTGGTTTTTTGTTGTTGAAAATATATCACCTAAGTAGCCTAGTTCTTTGCAGGAATGAACACTTTAAACGTTGGTTTGTAACTGTTAAGTTTTCCCTTTTGTGTTTTTCTCCTTTGTCTGATGTTGTTTGCTTTGATATGATGACATTATTTTCAGCTTGGCATTTAGACAAAGGTTTCTGATGTGTTCTTGCCATTTTGTGTCATAATTAGCTTTTAAAACTTAGTATCAAATTCAGCTGGATTTTTTTGTTGATTTTGTTCTGGTTTTCTACAGTGGACAGGCCAAAATCCCAGCAAATCAGAACTTCTGGCACCATAAGGCGAACTTCTTCTTTGGACACAATAACAGGACCTTACCTCACAGGACAGTGGCCACGTGATCCCCATGTACACTACCCTTCATGTATGAAAGATAAATCTACTCAGGTAAAAATATGTAAAACAAGACAACAAATATGTTTCATATAATGGATGTCTTGCTGATAATACTTTTATCACCTGGTCTGGAATTTTAGTTCAACTTAATTCTGAAGAACTGTGGGTTCACTTAATTTTATTACAAATATAAAGCCCTAAAATAGGGTAGAGTAATGCTTTTTAATCGGTGTCAATTCAATAACATGGTATGCAACAGATAATATTTTTATAGTTTTAGAAAACAGTTGTTAAAAATAATTTTCTGTGTGGGCAGATCTCTTGAGGCTAAATAAGCAGATTTCAATCTCAGCCTTTTATCTGATTTATTTTGAAGCTGGTGTATGTGAAATTTACTGAAATTTTTTTTAAAAAAAGGTTCCACAGTAGTGTAGTAGCTGACAAACAGCAGATTTTACTAAGTTGTGGTAATAAATCTGTGGGTCTCAAAAAGTGTATTTGTGTGGTTTTGGGGGAGGAGGAGTGGGGTCGCTGTTAAGAATTGATCAGTTCATCACTAGAGGGGAAATTAAGAAGAGGAAGCTGTGAGTGAGCATGTAATGTGGTTTTGAGATGTTCCCTCTGCTGCTCAATGAAACAAAAAGCCAGACATCAGAATGAGAGCCTTACCACCAGCTACAAGGGGAAGGCTACTGAGATTCCTTTGGATCCTCCTCAGGGCCTTGTCCTTTGCAGGAACCTCTGGCAGGTAGGCTGCTTTGGCATTCACAGTGCTCCAGTGCTCTTTTGCTAGAAAGCTGAACGTTGTTTCTTGCCTGATTCCTCCTCATGCTGGGGCTTCTTGCCCACAGAGATGATCACTATGAAACAGGTTAAAAATATGTAATTCTAAAAAAACCCCAAATTATTAGCAAAAGACTTGCATTCTTGGTTTTTCAGTAGTGTTAGTAGTGTCAGTAAACTGAGTTTGTGTTCTAAACTAAATTGGAAACTAGAAAAAACTATCTTTGGACATGTTTTCCACCTATAGGCCATGTAGGGATGGTTGTTAAATCAGTTTTCTGTTTCTTGTGCTGTGATTCTGGCCTACTGTTATCATGGGTCTCCTGCAAAGAAAAATTACACTTCTCTCATCCTACCTTTTGCTTATAAGACTTTTGTGCCAAGAATAATTTTTTTTACCGGAAGCTTATGTTGTCACAGTGCATGTGATACCTTTAAAATATCAAGGATTTTTCTGTCATAACTTCACTTGTAGGTGTATAGGTTTGCCTTAGTTTCCAGTGACTTGCAACATGCTTGTCACCCATTCTGCCGCCATTGCTTAGAACAAATGCAGCAGCTTTTTCAGGTGATTCTAAGTTTTAGTCTTTTGTGTAATACTGAATTTTTCAGGACAAGATAGACTGTATAAATAATTTTCCACATCTCTTTATAATCTACTGTAATGCAACACAGGAAATTCTGTGAGGGCGGAAGGCAAACCGTAGAATGCTTAGAAGGGGAAAAAGGTGTCTGTATGATCCAGAAATCCAATTTAATGAATTTGGGAATCTGATGATGAAAATTGCCAAGGAAATTTGTAGAAACTGTGGTGGGACCCTTTAAGAAAATGCTGTCTTCATGTCCTACTCATTTGTTTTGAAACCAGCCAGCGAGTTTTAGCAAAAAGAAGCAGCAGTCATCTTTACTGTCATGAAAGATCTACCTAAAAAGCTTTAAATCCTGGATTCTCTTCCAAGATGTCCTCCTTTCACAATGCTGTACCATGAAAGCCTTTGTGTTTTGAAACTGTGATTTCCATTCAGGAGGTTTTTGGTAGCATGCTTTGTAGTCACTGTATTTCCTAACCCCTCTCTCATAAAAATATATATCCATGTCGAACTTTGCAAATACCCTTATGGATAGAAAATTTAGAATATTTAAACATTCACAAACCAACCTTTTCACTAGCTACAGAAAAGAGAAACAAACTTGTTCTATAAATATTTGAGCTCCAAGCATTTGGCAGTAAAATTGCTTTCCTAGTGAGCTCAAGTAAGTGTTTAGGTTATTTGACCTGTTGGCTGCCACCCTTTGCCTCATTCAGAAACAAAGCTCAGAGAGGAAAAAATAAAGTTTTCCCTTTTCAGCATAATCAAATGTAACAGAGAGGAAAGGCAGTACGGTTGTCATGACAAAGTGAAGTAGTGTTTCAAAGGAAGAAAGGCAGGGAAGTTTCATGGTTTGGATATCTTCAAATAAGGAATTATATTAGCTGCCTTTTTGTTCAAATTATGCATTTAGCAGTGTTGAAGTTGAGTTGAAAAACATGTGTCTTGGCCACTCAGGACTATATGAATATGTACAATGTAACAAGCATAGTGATTGGCACTGTGAATTTCAGGGTGTGTTTTTTTAAATAAATATTCACTAGGGAGGCTTGTATGTTAACTTGATCACAAAATACTGACTTTTATGTTGGTTATGTGGGGGTTTTGTTGTTTGAGCTCTGTGTAGTTTGAAGTATATCTAATTTCAAGAATTAAGGTTGAGTTCCAAGTCGTTGATAGGATGCATGCATGGCAAATTAAATTAAATTAAAACCTTGCTCTTTGCCTGAGTGCCAGCACAAGTACTTCCACTACTTCTTGTCTGTTGGCTAAGTAACTGTTCGGCTCATGGGAGTGCATATAGTTTACAGTAGCTAAAAATTATAACACTTGGTAGTTTATCAGAGTGAAAGATGGGAATAAAATAAATAATAATAAGATAATTAAAATAAATAAACCCTTTTTTTTTTTGTATGATCATGTTTCACTGGAGAATAAATTATCTCTCATTTTACTTCTAAATTCATGAACAATACTGTCAGTATAACTTTCATTGTAGGTGGAATAATTATTTCTCTTTCAGGGGTACTTTTTGTCCCTAATTAAACATTAATTTAGAATCCAAATTTTGTGCAAGTTGATGAAGGTGGTGATTATGGCTGTTTAAAGTTTCTTTGAAACAGTCAGGTTCTGATCTTCACTGTGATCAGATGAACCTTTAATGAGTTTTATTCCAAGTCCTTGTTTCCCACTGAAGTTTTTTGAACCTGTACAGTGAATAAAATGTTTATTCTTTCTCTAAAATTACATCAGGATTTTTTAAAAAGAATTCAGTAGTATCTTATTATTTAAATAGAGGAAACAATGTTGCTTGTGTTTTCTTTAGTTTCTGTTGCATCTTGGAGAAGAGCAACTGTAGCTCATATTTCTGGGTCTCTCTCGCCCCCCTCAATTTTTTCGACTGAGAACACTGAAGAGAATTGAGGTTATGATGTTTGCTTTTGGAACAATATACTGTGACACTATGCATTGTGACATTTACACAGTTCCAGATTTCTAAGAGTTCTCCACGTGGTTATGCTCGTGTGTGTGTGTGTATGTGTGCATATGCATACAACTAGCTGATCTTCAAGGAAGAAATGCAGGGAAACTTACTATCATAGGAAGTTGTTACATGAGTTGATATACTTTATGATCCTCTTCCCAAGGTCCTCCGCTGTCCTACTTCCCTCTCCTTTTCAGTAAAATTTGAACTTTTCATTAAGGCTGTTTAAAACTCAGAATAGCTTCCTTCCCTGTTTTTTGCATCTCTGTTGGGAGCACTGATGGAGCAATTCTGTGTACTTCTTCATGCTATACATGTAAGTATTTCCCCCTTCCTAGTATAAGGAATAATTCAATGTTGAAATGATTATGCCTAACCTCAGAATCTTCAGAAACATTTTGATAATTGTCGTAGTATATTTAATTATTTGGGAGTAACTAAATAATTTGCAAGATTAAAAGTTAAAAAGGATAAATTAGGGATAAACATATGATGTTGATGTCATAACAAAGATAGTGCCAGTTAAAGTTCATCTATGTAATCTTTCCTGATCTAAGTAATAAAAAGAACAGATGACCGAGTGGAATATGATTCAGTGATTTTCTGCACACCCTCCCCAAATGACTTCTTAAACTGGATTCCAATATGCATGGATATGCCTTTTTCATTGTATATGGCAATTACATATTGCACAAATGGAAATGAAGAAAATTTGCAAAAATTTGCAAAATGTCTTTCAGAATTTTTACTTGTTTCTAAAGAATAATGCAGAGTTTTTAAACTTGAATGCTTGGCTAAAATATGTTTCTGTTATTCTTGTGTGTGGGTCAAGGCCTTAATGTAGCTACCTCCCATTAGTCACCTGAGTAATGTTTTCTTTTCATTTGGGTAGAAATTTAGTTGCTTAAAAATTAACATAATAAACCAGGAGTCTTAATTACATGAAGCTTTTTTTATTGGTGTGTTAGTTATCATTGCTTTAATGGGATATTTTAATGACATACTTTGTGAGGAAGAGACAAGGAGAAAAATGTGTCATATAACTGTGAATTTATCATTCTAATTTTTCTTAACCTGTATGATGTTTAAGAGGAGTCACCTGTACTCAAAATAACTTGTAACTCTAGGCCATTTCTTTCTGTAAAATTTCTAGAGGGCCTTCACATCTGTAGACTCATCAGACTTTATCTTCTAGTGCTGTTCTTGCATTTCCTTTGAATGTGGAAGTTCTTCAAAAACATTATTGCTTCCCCTGCAAAACATAAACTTGTGTTCTTAATCTTTGCACCCATTCCCCGATGTAGTTCATCTGAAATGCAGGCTAGATATAGTAATTAGAGCGAAGGGTTGGCAATAAAATGAGAGATATTTAGAGAGTAATGCAGTCTTATTTTAGATTTAGGTAGGTTGGTACTCCATGCAGTCATTCTGATCTAAATGAAGTGGAAAGAATGTAGGTGTATATCCCTGACATGGGTGGAAAAGCAAGGCAGAATTACCAAATGCGTTGGAAGAAATGCTAATCTCTACAAGGTTGGGTGAGTTAGAACAATGATAATTGTGATTTACGTTAAGACTGAAGAGAGTAACCAGATGTGGTGTTCTCAGCTTGTCCTGTCCCATGCGCATGCTTTAAGCATTGTGTCAACTGGAACTGGGACCATGAACGTTCACATTTCGAAATATCAGCAATCTTCCTCTTGAAACCGCAGCATGTGTTACTTAATGTTTTCAAGGTTCTCCTAAAATGTTTGAAATCTTAGCTTCTGAATATAAACTTGAAGAACTTCAGTTTCATCAAGTTTGGTTCAAACTCAAGTGATGCTGCAAATTTGTTTCAGCTCTGAAATATTATGATTTTCACAGATTAAGCCTATGAGCTTCCTTACTGCGTTTCTGAGTTGAGGTGCAGCAACTTTGATTTTGTTTATTGTGATTCAGAAAGTTTTCTTCAAGTACTGTTTTGAGTTACTTCTTTACCTTCAATTTTTTAAATATGTTTAATATATAAGAAGTAGACTTACAGCTTCAAATGAAGGCTTTCATGAATAAGCCTCTTTTGTAGAGGTTAATAAAGATGGCAAAACAGTTTTCATGAAATGTGGCTTATCAAGGGTGCTGTACACCCCATCTTATTTGTGATGTAAATTACAGCATTCAGGTGTGAGGTATGAGGTGCTAATATACAAACTAGACTTACTAAAGTAGATTTTCTCTTTGAATGTAACAAATGTGGGCTTGTTTTGTTTTTCTTAAAAAAAGCTTTTTAAATACAGATTGTGAGTTACAAACCCCAAACATATCTTAGTATAATGTGGGTTACAATATATTATAAGCAGCAATTTGTAGGGTTCAAAGAAGACTGGCTTGCTATTATATTCTATTAACTGCTTATGTTCTGTTACTTTTTAACCTTTTTTTTTTCCAGCTGAATATAAATAGCCCATTAATGTAACATTGCCTGACTTCAGTACTCTGCGAAGAACATTGTATAGCATTTGTAATATAATACCACAAATAAAAGTGAAGGACACAAATAGTCTGCCTTCTGTATACTGATACTTGTGTGTATATTTTGAAAGGTTGTGACTTGACTCAATTTACCAGAGATTGAAAGCAACTGTGTAATTCTTGTCTCGAGGGAGATAGTATTTGAATGGAAAAGTATGTCAAAGCACATTTGAGAAAGTACAAATTTTAGTGTTAAGTGAATGGATGTTTTTATATTTGTGTTTTTTGATTTCTGATTAGATCATCTGCAATATTAGGATTCCCACATCTCCCTACTAACAGTCACCAGTGTTGTTGATCAAGTTCTTCAGGATGGTGGTATTAGTTTGTTTTTTGTTCTTGCTATCTGGAACAGTATCTGTGCTCATGAAAAAAATACAGGCAAACTGTTGCTTTCTACATAAGGCTTTGTTTTGTTTTATTTTTTTAACTGTTTACTTCTCTTTGCAGATAAACACTTCAGAGAATTTGGTACAGTGTATTTTCTTTTATTTCCCTCTAGACACCTAGCTGTTGGGCTGAAGAAGGAGCAGAAAAGAGATCACATCAGCGCTCAGCCTCATGGGGAAGTGCTGATCAACTAAAAGAGGTGAGAAGTTCTGCACAGTGGAGCCTTTCAAGTTTTGATGTGCCCAAGACATTTTTAAATTCTTATCTGCAGCCCAGGAAACTACACCCTTTCGCTCCCCTCTGTTGCTTTTGAAACAGGTTTTACCTCCCAACGAAAGAGTTGTTTCAAGAGTGGTTGTTATTTTATGCCTGTTGGATTTCCTCCCTTCCTACTACACAGTGTTGGCTGTGGAGGAGTGGCTGGAGCAAGTCCTGAGGAACCAGCTGCTTGTTGCTTACTAATTTTTCTGTTCAGAGTTGCCTTAGCTAGCTTTCTGTCCTTTAATGCTGCTCTTGTGAAAGAGGCAAAGTGTAAGTCACTATGTTAGCATATTCTTGTTTAGCAATTTTGTTTAAGGGTGGAGGCATAGGGGACGTGACTTTTCATTAATGGAAAAGGAGGGTAAGTGTTGATACAGTAATGGTATGAGCACTTGAAATGCTCTTTAATCCTATGTATTTTGATGCAGACCACAATTGCAACTAGAAAGAAGCCACCAAAAGGGAATTGGATTTGCATAATGAGAAAGCAGATACAGTAAAATGATCTCCAGCTCAGCTGAAATGACAATATTTCAGTTTTTTCTCCCAGTAAACTCCACTCTGTCCAGAGTTTGTGTAATTCTAGCTCTGTCCAGTACCTAGTAACTGGCCTGAAGTCAGCCTCGTGCCCCTGTCAGGAAGGGTGCAACCTCTCTTCAAGAGCGACACCTTCGTTTTTAAGAAATGAATCTTGCAGCATGTTCTTTTTGGGTGGGACTTTTCCCTGATACCTTGGGAAAAGTCTGTTCTGCATCTTCTCTGCTGGCTCCCTGCTTAATAAGACATTGAAAAATGAGAAGAAACGTGTATGTTGTCTGAGGAGATAATGTTACTGGCAATATATAGTCCTTTCCAGACAGCCACTGATAGCAATAATAGTTGTCTAAAGGAGTGATGTAAGTTTAATTACTTGAATTTTAAAATCAGATTTGAAAAATATGAAATAATCTTGTATTTCAGTGGTGACGATAGCCTCATGTTTAAAGATGAGGTCCTGGACCACAGAGAGGTCAATCCAAAAAGCATTCTCTCTTCCCATCTCATTGAGTACCTGTTATGAATCCCATGATAGCTGATTGATTAGTACAGGGTCCTTCAGTTGCCTGGGTGACTTCATCTGCAGCTGTGAGGAAGCACTCAGAATCATAGATGAAATGCCCAGAAATTAGTGCAGAAGGAGTTTGGTGTCTGAAAAGTTTTGGCTCAAACATTACCTACCAGCACAAGGGCAGGAACAGCATCTGTATTTCCAGGATAGCGCTTGCTTGCTTGTAGTAAGAGACCATCTTTCATCTTCTGGCAGTTCCCTATCAAGCTCAGCAATGAGCAGCTTTTCTTCACCACAGGGCTGTGACTGTCAATGATAGTGAAACCTTCAGCATGTAAGCAAGTCTCTGCCTTTTGATAAGTGATCCATTGTACTAGGTTGCTATCCTCTTTATGGACTGACCACAAGAGAAAGATAAGAAACATGTGGCCAATGGGTTTCATGGTTCCTTTCTGATAGAACATGGTAATGGCAAAAAATTGGCTGTGTGGAAAGAAATTGTATCCAAATTTTGCAGTGGTTGTTCACCCCAAAACCTGCCCTTGCCTTTTCCAGCTTACAGTTCTTTCCCTTCCTCTGTTTTCTTTTCTTCAGCTTCTCAAACCAGTTTTATAGCCAGGTTCCCCAGGTTCATAGTCCCGGTGTTGTTCTGTGTGCTTTATCCAGTCAGTTCTCATCTGTCTTCTCTTGAGCTCTTGCTCAGTTACTTTCCAGTTCCATGCCTCTTCTTCTCTGTCCATCATTTGGCTTCTGTTTTATCAATTTATTTTTCCTGTCCCTCACCTGTGAGTCCTGGTTGCAGCTTCTCTGTCTGGCTATTTAGTGCCTGTGTAGTGGGTGTTAAGAGTTCGTTCAATACCAACAGTATCTGCGTACTCAGTTTGCTTGTGCCACAGTAATCAGCAGTTTCTGGAAGGAGAAATTCTCTGGGGTAGTTCTGTTCAAATTGTAAATCCCAGTAAAGACAGAATTGCTAGCAAATGTAGCTGCCAGTTCCAAACATCTTTCCTGAACCTGTGGAAACTGAAATTTTTGCTAAAGCTTTGCTAAATGTAAAGGTTTTTTCCAAGGCAATAGAGGGGCACATTCACAGCATAAAGGACCCTCAGACAAATGCTTGGCTTTCTCTTCCAAAGCACAGGACAGCAGAGCTTCCTACATAAAAAGTTACAGTAATGCATTTTAGCACATCAAATGGTAACATGATAAAATTATTTACATCCCCCTTTTGTTTTAATCTCATTCTTAAAAAAAACTCTAATACTTGTACTGAAACCTCTGATGGAAAGGGGTTAGGAGAGCTGACTGTTGCAATGGTAGACTTCAGAGGAAATTTGCCAAAGCGCTGGGCAGCTGAAAGCAAGAGCTTAAGTAGTGGAAATAGAAGTACCACCTCTCCTGGGCAACTGCATTTGTTATGAGTAGCATAGGTAACAGTAGTTCTGCTCAGCATTTTGAATTGATTCCCATAGGATTTGACAGTAAACAAGTAGATAGCTGTTTAGTTTCCTTGGCTGGTTTTAGCAGTTTGGATTCATGTTTTCTTGTTTCGGCAATTAATGGAATGATGTCTAGCGTGTGTTTTTTATTATGTTGTTTCTGTAAATCAGCCAAATCCTTGTATGTATAGTATTAATTGGTTTTGATGAAAAAAGATTGAATGTGCTTTTAAGTTAATTTTTTTTTTCCCTGGTTAGTTTGAGAGCTCTTACCATTAAATGCATTTATTTAACACAACTGGGAGCTCTTTTTAAAAGATCTACATTTATAAAACCCAAAAATGAGTGTATAGACTTAAGATCCCGAGGTAAGTAAATGAATTCTGGATTACCACACAAAAAACTTTCACTTGGAATAGTTGAAAATTATTTTGTCCTTGACTTGAAATTAATGGGTATCAGGATTGAATCTGTCTAGCAGTGAGATAGGCAATGCTTACTTTCTTGTAGTGACACTATTAAAAAATTTACAGCTCCCCAGCTCTCAATATGAACTTTGGAATGGTAGAATGTACCTTTTTTATCACCTCCAAACAAGATTTACATTTTTTTATTTTATTTATTGTGAAGGGATCTACTGCCTGTTTTTACAAAGTCTTGGATATAACTTATCGTAAGATAACACCAAACTGCTTTAACATTATTTTGATAGATACACGTCTTGACTGGGAGATAAAGATTACCATCAGTGTCTTTGTACTGGACCTAAACCAAGAAGTGATTTGAGCAGCTGCTATTTTTCCCCTTTTCAACCTGAATAGTTTGAAATTCTGTTGAATAGGAACACTTTCAATTGTAGCTTACCGTGATCTGGAATTTACCCAGAACTGGAAAAGAAAATGGGATTTAAAACAAAGAGTTTTCAGTTTGTGTAGTTTTTTAAGGATGTATTTCAAACAGCTGATTTTTTTACATCCCTTCAGAGCCCCTGTGTGCTGTATCTGTTACACTGACACCAGCAACCCCTCATTGGATGGTCCCTTTTGCTCTAACAGAGTACTTGAAAGGGACTTTGGAATAAAAGAGAATTGAGTATGAGAGCTTGCACTTTTAATGTGCTTTCATACACCAATTGAAAGATTGTATTCAAAGGTTTAAGGTGAATTTCCAGTGCTTGTTTTTACTCTTTGACCTACTGGTTAACTTGTTTATTAACAAATGGCTCATGAATGAGTTAGAGCTTGCTCTCAATAATGAGTTTGTGGGTTGTTCAGCAATAGGAGGTTACTATGTTGTATAGCCTGATTTGTAGAAATGCAGCCTATTAGCTCATAAATACTAATGAGCATTTGGACAGGAATGGTGAGATGTGACATGCTCCTTCATACTAGTAATGTGCGTCTAAGGTATCTTCAAATGAAAAATTATCAGGATACTAAGATTATTCCAGTGTTATACAGAAGGTATCCAATTTGTTTCTCTCTCCGGATTGTGCCATTAGTTACATTAGGCTGCATGCATGTTACAAGTGGTATAGACAAGATTCATATTTATTTCAAGTGCACTGCTAGCTGTAAAAATATTCAGCAAGAGAAAAAATATTACAGGGTTTTTTCCTAACTTCTTGTTTGTTTAGTAATCTTTGATGGTTATCTTATAGTTGACTGTATGGCAGTAAATAATCAAGGCTGAACTGGAAGTTTGTGTCCTCAATAACCTGATGTGGGTTTATTACTGTTGCAATGCACTAATCTCTGTGTTTTCTTGGTTGTGTTTTTTTTGTTGGTGTTTTTTTTCAAAATAACTGTAAAGCAAATCAAGGGAAGAGTCTTTCTGGTACATCAATAATATTGCAGGAAACAGTCACTGAAAGACTCCTGAACTCTTTCTCCTCTTCTTAGCTGCCCTGTTAAAATGAAGTGTTTTGTTACTGCACTTTTTTTTTTTTTCCCCAGCATGGTACATTATTGCTTTTCTGCCTCATCATCCTACTTGAAAAAGTAGTGTAGAGTCTATTTACACCAGTGTAATGCCTGGATCTTCAAGTGCATGTTTTCCTGATACCAGTTGCTTGGCACCATTTTCTTTGCACAGCAAATTCCCTAGCTCATATCAGTTGCATCAGTCAAGTGCCCAAGAGACAGGATCTGCTTGTGTCTTTGAGATACTTGGTAAAATGTGTGCCATGAAGTCACGTGTTTCAGGCTTCTTCCTGACTACACAAATTATACCTGCTTTCCTAGAATTATTGTACCTCATACCTACCTGCAGCTTATTTGGTTATGTTTGATGCTCTGATTGGGCTTCTCTGCTGCTTGGGAAGAAGGTGAAGCACAGCTACCTCTTCCTGTTAGTAGTAGTGGCTTTTTTTGAGTTTGAGATGGAGAATAATTGGGAATAAAAAGAAAATCTTGTAGAAGAAAAAAACAAAACTGTTGGGATTTCAAGGTTAGCTTTAGCAAGTGATAGATACACCATGTGTTCTTCCTTGTGGTGAAGAGATGGAGCATCATTTAGTTTGTAGGATTCTTCTGTCTATGTATGTAGTGCCACTGCCTACTTGGTGTAGCTGCTCTGAAGCTGGGTTGTCTGTGTGGGCAAGCCTCTCTCTCCCATGTATGAGGGTGAATAAGAAATGGCAGATTCCTTTTTGTATATCCATCCTTACTCTCGCATTTTTTTTGTCTGATGATAACTACCACATCATGGAAAGCTAAGGTCCTTCAAATTCAGGGCTAAGGACAGATCATCTGAGAAGGCATATCTATTTCTTCACTGTATTGCATGTTTGGTTTAAGTGATCACATCAACTCCAGATACACAGTCAGATTCTTCAAAGAGTTTTCATCACTTTCTCTTTCTCCCTAGCGACCCAAGAAGCCTTTTCTTTCTGTTACTTTGAATAACCTACTGACTGCACCTCTTGAGGTGCCCTCAGATTCCAGGGGTCCAGTATTCCTTTCAGGATGCCAGACCTTCAAGGTTTTGGTAGAGACACAGAGACATACCAGCCTGTCAACACTCTCCCATTTAATGCTTTCACTGTCCAAATTTTACAGGGAGAGGCTATGTTTGCAAAGATTTGCAAGCTGTTTGTGTCAGAAAGCATTCAGCCTGGTCTCTGAGGTGGAATTGTATAGATCTTTTTTTATAGGATGCTCATGAGGAAAGCTCAAAAAGCCAGATTTCACTTAAATAAATAAAAATAGAATATTTAACTTTTTAACTAGGAGGAAGTGCATAGTGTCAGGGAGAGGCAGCAGAAATGAAAAAATTATATACGGCATTCTCCCTGCTTTCTGATTATTCTTGTAGGCAGCCATCTCAGTCCACAGCTGTCTTCTGATCTGAGCATCTCTTCTGTTTTCAAGTTTTTAAAGGAGAAGATTCTTTCCCTTTTCTCCTCATTCTCCAACATTCTGATGTATGACACAAATCTTTGTAGGTCTGTGTATAGTTACCAGACTGGTTACCTGCTTGCTTTTTCATCTCTCTATGGAGCTTGGATTCCTAATTACCATTACTCCTAGATGGAGAATGGGGAAGTTCTGGACAATTTGTTTTGGTTTGGTTTTTTGTAGAGATGAAATATGTCTTCAGACTCCTTCAAAGGTTCTTCCAAAATGGTGCCCAAGTTACACCTTTCATCAAGAGATCAGTCTCCCAGTTCTCTAAGTGTAACTTGTCTGTGTTAGAAACGTAGAGCTTTGTCTTTCTTGATTTATTCTACACACAGATCCTTTTGGAAGTCTGATGTCTGTTGTTGAAAGATCAAAGTATTCAGCCATTTCTGAGTAGCAGTTCTCTGAATATGGGTGATAAGCTGTGGCAAGACGTGATATGAATCCTTAAATGTGGATCCTTCTTTTGTGAGTGATACCAGAAACATCACAAAGAAAAGTCCACAGCCTGGAGCAAAATCCATCCAAACCTCTTCACCAAGCACTGTCATCTCTGACACTGTGAAGAGTGATGTGAAGTGATTCTCTACCACAGAGCTGCTTTGCAAGAACACTACTGATACATTTAACTACTTGGAGTTAACCACAGAGTGCATGTACTTGTAAGCTGTCACTCAGAAAGAGAGGTTACTTTCCAGCTGATGAAGTTCTTTGAAATATGAATTCCATGTGCAGTCACTTCCCTTTACTTGCCCTTCAGGTTTTAAAAAAATTGTATCTCTAGCTGAGTTAAAAAGGAAATGAGGCCATGCATGTTTTGCCTTATATGTCAGTGTGCTGAGCGTGAGGAAGAGTGGGACTTGAGCCCAAAGGAAAAAATTTTCCAGTCTTAAGGAAGCATCTCTACCTGTTGTGTGAATTTGTACATAGTCTAAACTTCTGAGACAATGCTTCTAGAGGTAAATACTTTCATGTAGAAATGACCTAGGAGGAATAAATAAGTGGTGGAATCCCCAGATGAAATTCTTTGGTTCCTTCTTAAGGAACAGGTCAAATGGATAATGGCTTCAGTTTATAGAATCATAGAATCCTAGGGGTTGGAAGGGACCTCGAAAGATCATCTAGTCCAACCCCCCTGCCAGGCAGGGTCACCTAGAGCACATCACACAGGAACTTGTCCTGGCGGGTTTTGAATGTCTCCAGCGAAGGAGACTCCACAACCTCTCTGGGCAGCCTGTTCCAGTGCTCTGTCACTCTCACACTAAAGAAGTTGTTTCTGATATTCACCTTGAACCTCCTATGCTCCAGTTTGCACCCATTACCCCTTGTCCTATCACTGGTCACCACTGAGAAAAGCTTAACTCCATCTTCCTGACACTCTCCCCTTACATATTTGTAAACATTGATGAGGTCACCCCTCAGTCTCCTCTTCTCCAAGCTAAGTTGCATTTAACCTTTAAAATAGTTACTTTTGATTAGTCATCTTTGCAGCTGACAGCAGAAAAGATAATTCCATCTGCCTGAAGGAATCTGTGATAATTCAGCCTGCAGGGAAATGCTATTAAATGTATTAAATAAGTTATCCAAGATGAGCAATGCATCGATTGCCAGTTGTTTGTGAAGGCTCTTTGCCTTTATGATGAATTATCATTGGAAAACTTTGGTTTGGTTTAAGATCAAATAAATTAAACTGTAGGGTTCTTAGTCCTCAGTTTAAACCAGTTATAGCCAGAAATTGCTGCAAATTGTCATTCTGACTATTTTTGTTTGTATCAGTTATTACAGTGCTTGTTTGTAAATGAGGAAGTTTTGTAATTAAAGTAAGCCTGCTGTCATACTCAGGTTGGTGAATAGGGCAGATACTTTGGAGAAAGTATCTCACACGCAGAAAGAAGCTTTAATGCTCATGCTTCAAGGGAAGGCAATCCCATATGCTTTAAAATCCTCCAAAGAGGACTTAAAATGCCACTTAAAAGTGATTCACTTTATACATGAAGATTTGAGCACTTATCCATTCAATATCTCATTATCACTTCACCTGGACTTCTTTCCAGCAGATTGCCAAACTGAGGCAGCAGCTTCAGCGCAGCAAGCAGAGTAGTCGTCACAGTAAAGAGAAAGAACGTCAGTCACCTCTCCATGGCAACCATATAGCAATCAGTCAGACTCAGGTAAGTAGATAGTTGCTTATATTAACAGCCTCCTACCTGATCAGGGTTGGGTGAATAGCCTGCTGTTTCTTCTCATCTTTCCTCTGTTTGCTTTCTTATGTGGTACACTGAAATGCCTAACAACCTGATACCATTTAATCTTCACTGAAATTTATCTGATAGTCATCATATAGTAGAAGAAAGAAGGGTTGCACTGGAGTAGCATCTGCAATGTATTAAGATGCTGCAGAAATTTAGTATGGCCAAATAAGACTGCGTTTCCAGCAGTACATCCTTGCTTCCAAGACTGATTTTTGTGGTACACTTTCAAAAGGTTCTGCTCCTCTGGAAGGTATTTGCTTACAAGTTTTGCAATCTGGTTTCATCTAAGCCACTTAAAAAAAATAGAAAAGAAAGAAAAAGACAGGACCAAGGTTAAACAGTCTGGATTGGCAGCCCAACAATTGATCAGTCTTTGAGTTGCAAGTAGAGTGCTCACTGGCTTGTTACAAACAGACTTGTAATTCACCTTTCTATGTATTCCTCAGTAAAAGACAGCAATGCTGTGTTGCCAGAGATTTCAGGGGATATCTCATTTCCATGTGCCATTGTAGGAATCTTTCTGATACTTTACTTATTGGTCAATTCCTGGCCAGAGAGGCAATTCCTGTATGACACCAAGGAAAACAGAACTGTGGTGTTTACTTCCAAAAAAGAAAGTGATAATTTGCCTTGGATTTAAACTCAACTGAAATCAAGATGATGCTTGCCACACTACCCCATCCATGGTGACTGAAGATCTGTCACACTACAGGATAAAAATATTTTCTTTGTGGTTTAGTCTAGGTCATACTTGTTGGTTGTTATGGTAGTCTAGAATCATTGTCAGTACAGGATCCTGTCTTCTAGCATGAGGATGTGATTGCAGTGGCTGTGTTGGAATACAATCGGTGCAGTAAAAATACACTGCAACGACTCAATATAGTTTCCATCATATTAAATGGAAAAATTGCTATCATTACTAGCCTGTTCTTGTTCCTGACATTGTGGTGTATTGTAAAACCTCAATTAGACATAACCTTTAGAATGCAAAATCTTATGTCCAGAATATGTTGATGATCATTCTCATGTTCTATACCAGTGGGCATTGTGATGACAGGACTTCTCTCTAGCCATCAGTGTATGGATTTGATATCCTCCTCCCTAAGAGGTTAAGCTCAGGCTCCTCAACAAACGCCTTCTGCTTTCAAAGTGAAGTGTGATTGCTGATCATTTTAACACTAGCCTGGCTAAGGCAATTTTTGTTTTCAGGTCATTTTCATGTTTTGCCTGTGCTCTTGAGTATACATGTATTTCTCCTGTTATAAAAATGCTGACACACATGTAGACAAATTACCTGGCCATGAACCAGATTCTCAGCAGGGTGCAATGGAGGCTGCCCCGTGCAACGTCTGTTGTAGCCATTGCAACCTGCCAGTGAAATTGAAACCAATTATGAGTTCTAAAGCTCAGGCAAGGTTCAGTCAGTGACTTTGTGAACCTTAAGCCACTTGTGGAAAGCAGTTAATCTTGTCTCATTTGACAGTGCAGACATTGGAGTCCTGATTAAATTTCACCTACAGTGGATCTTTAACTTGGTCCCCATGTTTCTAACAGGCCACTGTTTGAACACTGAAATGTTGGTTCTGTCATTGTATTTCCTGACTGCCTTTTTAAATAGGTAGGGTTTCAGAAAGAAGAGGTTGAGCTGCGATGGCTGATCCTTTATGTTCACTCTTCTGTTTGGATAAAATCTTGTGGTTAAAACCTAATCCCGTGATGTAAGAAACTGATATTCTTCCTGAAACTTTTATGCCTCTATAACAGAGGCTACCACTGCATTTTGTATAGAAAAAGGTTTTCACTTTCGATCTCAAAGTAAGCTGCTGCAGGTACCTGTGCCACTCTTTATAGTCACAGTAAAAACAGTTTGACACAGACTGGTTTATCTTGATTTCAGTAAAGCATTTGACACTGTCTCCCACAGCATCCTCGTAGATAAGCTAAGGGAAGTGTGGTCTTGATCAGGTAGTGAGATGGATTGTGAACTGGTTGAAAGGAAGAAGTCAGAGACTTGTGGTCAATGGAACAGAATCTAGTTGGAGGTCTGTGACTAGTGGAGTCCCTCAGGGGTCGGTACTGGGACCAGTACTGTTCAATATTTTCATCAACGACCTGGAGGAGGGAACAGAGTGTGCCCTCAGCAAGTTTGCTGATGACACTAAGCTGGGAGGAGTGGCTGACACACCAGAAGGCTGTGCTGTCATTCAGCAAGACCTGGACAGGCTGGAGAGTTGGGCGGGGAGAAACTTGATGAAATTCAACAAGGGCAAGTGTAGAGTCTTGCATCTGGGGAAGAACAACCCCATGTGCCAGTACAGGTTGGGAGATGACCTACTGGAGAGCAGTGTAGGAGAAAGGGATCTGGGGGTCCTGGTGGACAGGAGGATGACCATGAGCCAGCAATGTGCCCTTGTGGCCAAGAAGGCCAATGGCATTCTGGGGTGCATTAGAAAGGGTGTAGTTAGTAGGTCAAGAGAGGTTCTCCTCCCCCTCTATTCTGCCTTGGTGAGGCCACATCTGGAATATTGTGTCCAGTTCTGGGCCCCACAGTTCAAGAAGGACAGGGAACTGCTTGCAAGAGTCCAGCGCAGAGCCACAAAGATGATTGAGGGAGTGGAACATCTCCTTTATGAGGAAAGGCTGAGGGTGCTGGGTCTCTTTAGCTTGGAGGAGACTGAGGGACGACCTCATCAATGTTTACAAATATGTTAAGGGGGAGTGTCAGGATGATGGAGCCAGGCTTTTTTCAGTGACGTCCAGTGATAGGACAAGGGGCAATGGGTGCAAACTGGAGCATAGGAGGTTCCATGTAAATATCAGAAACAACTTCTTTACTGTGAGAGTGACAGAGCACTGGAACAGGCTGCCCAGAGAGGTGGTGGAGTCTCCTTCGCTGGAGACATTCAAAACCCACGAGGACGGATTCCTGTGTGATGTACTCTAGGTGCCCCTGGCTGGCAGGGAGGTTGGACTAGATGATCTTTTGAGGTCCCTTCCAACCCCTAAGATTCTGTGACTCTGTGAAGCCCACCTAGGATATATGCTTTGAAGGAACATTCTTTAGTAGTTGGAGCTCACCTTGTCAGGGCTCATGAAACATTCTGATTTCTCAAAGTGTTCTCTGGTGAGACTGGTAAAGTTTTCAGTTCTGGCACCATTGTGGGAAGCCATTCCGCAGGCAGCGTGTTCCATGAGTCAGAGAATGCCTCCACACAAGTGACATGCACCTTGGGAGCTGCACATTGTGCAAGGTTTGTTTGGCAAGGACTCAAAAATTTCATGTTTGCCTTAAGCATCCTGTGATTCTGTGAGCAAGAGAAAAATATATATTGGGAAGTGAACAGTGTTCATGGCTGTCAGCGTAGGTGCATCTTTGCTCTGTAGCTGCTGCCAAGGTAAAGCTTTGGAGGTTGACTGCACAAGATACATGTGCACCCTTGTGAATGGTTCCTGTTGGTAACAGAGCTCTTCTCCAACAGGTTTTGCTGGAAACCATGCTCGTATTTGTCTGCATGCTTGATTCTTAAATTCCAAATGATTTCTTTTAAGACCTTTGACATAAAGTTCTGAAAAGCTGTAAGCTAATGAAATTAAAGGTTCAAACTGACTGCTTTATTTTTCATTCCGTAAAGCCAACCAAAAGACAATAAAAATACACTAAGTGAATATTTCAGTTGAGTGGTTAAGCTTTAGGAATGCTGGGAAATGCCTTTTGGATCCCATTTAAACCATCAGGATCAGCACCCCCTGTGCTCCCCAACCTCCTGTGTATTCTGTAGTTGGTACATCTGGAAAGTACATATACCTGTCTACTTACTGTAAGTGAAGTAGTAGAATGCTTTAGTTATAGAACACTTCTTTGAATTAAGTAGATATTTTAGTGGCTTTTGATTAATGCAAGCATTAATTTTTATTTAAATTTTCCAAGTAAAGATGGCCTTGTAGATGTCAAAATTAATACACACCTTCTTACTTCTGAATTTTCTTAACTGGTTTCAGACTTCTGTCTTTATTCCATTTTCCAACTTCAAATCATGTTGCTCTTCTAGGCTTCTATTTCCAGATCAGTCCCAATGCCACTGTCAAACATTTCAGTGCCAAAATCAACTGTTTCACGTGTGCCGTGTAATGTAGAAGGGATAAGCCCTGAACTGGAAAAAGTATTCATTAAGGAAAACAGTGGAAAAGAAGAAGTATCCAAGGTAAGCTTATATTAATGTGTTTATCAATGTTTGTTCTACTTAATCTATAAACACATGGGAAACCTTCCTTGTAGGAAATTTTCCTTGTGGCTGAAATTACAAATAATTTTCTTCAAAGAACTGTTTGAAAATTTTGTTTCAGTTTTTTAGGGTGTTGTTTGGTGTGTCTTTTGGTTCGTTTTGGTTTTTAAAGGGCTTTTGCCCAACATACTTTGTTTAGAATGCACTTTCTGTGGAAAACATGGAAGTTTTTGTGTGAAATGCAAGTGCTTGAAAATTTAGATACTTCAGGCTACAGTAGTAAGTTATTAAAGGTTAGAGGAGATGAATTTATTGGCTCCATTTTGCATTCATTTTCTTAGGCAAGACTTGAATTTTCTGCGCTATGCTCTGCTTTTTGATGTTAATGCTTTTCTTCCATAAAATGAACGTGAACAATTTTACTTCCATGAAACCGTCGTGATCTGCCGTAAGATCTCCGTATGGGAAATATTGACAAACAGGGCAGCTTTGCTCATTTGGAAGAACTGAAGCATTGGAATTGTCACTGAGGTGCACTGGAGTGTTTAGATGACACTTAAAATGTGAAATACTTGGTTTGCAGCCACTGTTTCCTAAATAGCCAGCGAAATTTTTCTGCCATGGGATAAACTACTGTTTTTTCCTAATCTTCTCTAAGATGTAGGTTCTTTTCTTGTGAGTGGTCATGTAACAGCAATTCAATGTACAAGTCAAGCTATAAAACTTTTAATCAAAGGTTTAAGATGCCAAAACCTGATATTTGTAGTTCTTCATTTCAGCAGTAAATGTACAAAGCTTTGGAATAGTTCTGGCTTCTCCAGAGGCTTAGTTGTGTGGACAATGCAGTCCACACAATACAGAAATACTGTAGTAGTAGAAGTTTTATGCTAAAGTTTTCTGGCCTAAGGCTGCCTCATGCCTTTAGAAGGGGTGTCTGTTGTTACAGGGGAATGAAGAAAAAAACAAACACACAAACTGAAACAGAAACCCCAAATCAATAAACCTTGTTACACCATCTCCAAAGAGTATAAAAAGGTATGTATTACAGTGCCACCATTGATGTTGCTATGGCTAGGGTTGTAATCTCCTATGGTTAGAGGACATTTCACTTATTTATCAGACAAATCATCTTTGTAAATGTTGTCCTTGGGCTTTAACAGCTTATTACTTGGGATGCAGAACTCAGTCTCCTATGTTGCTGAATGTACTGGCTCTGATCCAGCAAAACAGTTAAGCACATACTTAAGTGCATTGTTGGATTGGGGCCAGGGGTGCTCAGCAGTTTACGCAACCAAGGCAATAGTGAACCCTTCTTCCAAACATCTAACTGGGGAGAGTCTTCAGACACAAAAGAAAGTCATAAATTAGACATTGCCCTTGAAGTCAAATCCATCTTTGTGGGCAGAGAGTTGTTTCCTGCTAACTGTTCCTGTAGCTTAATTCCTGTGAAGTTTGCTCCATCAAGACCTGAAGTGGGACTCCTAGCACTGTCTTTGAGCTTACCAGATCTCATAGCTTACTTATGGAAGATCATAACGAGTAATTTACTCAATCATGCTGCTGGTGAACTTTGTCCTAATACAACATTTTAGCTTCTTTTTAGCCTGGGGGAGTTGGGGCAGCTAGGTTAAAGGTTAAGAATTAGTGAACAAAAGATAACCATAGGAAACCAAGCTTAATTCATTTCACTGCTAGTGAAACAATTTGTTTTTCTTTCAATTTTCTACTATTCTTGCTGTAACATTCTGTATTTTTAGAAAGTATTTTTAAATAGCAATCATAGGTAGTTGGTTGCTTTGGGTGATGTTTCAAGGATAAATTATTCTGTAGACTTGGTTGTAAGATTGATGTGCATCAAGATTTTCAGCTGGTTTCTTTTAACCTGTTTCCACACTTACGTCACAGTTTTAACTGCATGTTCAAACCTTTAATTTTCATACAAATCAATCTATCCAGCTGCATAAAACACTTTGGGCCCTATTGTGAACCTGTATTAATTTTCCAGGAAAGATTTAGGGAATAACACACAATCTGCAAAAAACACTGAGAAGGAATATTACCTTTATTTTAAGTGCAGCTCACTACTTTTTTTTTTTTTTTCAAGTTTAGTTTCCACATTAGTGGCTTTCTGATATTTTCCATTTCATTTTGATAACCATGTTTGGGCTGTCCAAAGTAAAATAAAATTTTAGTTCTGTTAACTTCTAAAATATTAGTCAAGTGGTCTTGAATTTTTTTTTCTATTAGTCCTTCATCTCTTCAGTATAAATTTTTTATTTTTTAATTTTTTTTAGGTTTCTTAATTCATATATTTAAATCAGACTAAGTGATATAAGGTTAAAGCAGTTTTATAGATAGTTTTATGGATATTAATTTAGTCGCTTTTTAAATGTTTAGCAGCCAGTTAAAATAGGTAACAAATGAAACTTTCCTCCCAGCTTCATACTTCCTTGCTTAGTTGTCAGATACACAAATTTAATCTATTTTTTAGACGTGTTTTAGGTTTTGTAGGGTATGATGTTAAATACTTTGTTTTCCCGTTTGCTAACCCGAATTTCTGTAACCCTACTTCTTAAAAAATATATAAATTGATTTAAAATGTCTTCTGTCTTTTCTCATGTTGACTTAGTTCTGTTACTGCTTTGAAACATTCCTCTTTGCATTTTTTTGGTAATATTTTATTGATAATAGAAATTGTACTTATAAAAGTACAATTACTTATACAAGTAAAAATCATTGTAGACATCGGCCTTGTTATTTTCGCGTTTCACAAAGGTAGTTGATGATGCAGTAATGTCATTATGTCATTACCTTTCAATAATCTAATTGACCTTAAAGACCACTTGAGACCATAAATACCACTTGATTTGTAAGTGGTTGAAACATTCAAATTACTGAATTCTTTCCAGTTCAGCCTTGTATGTGTCTAATTTTAAATATCATTCATCTTTCTTAGTTAGCTGAAGGTGTTCTCTTTTTTCTTTCATAAAACCAAGTTAAAGTTGGCTTTTTTTGAGTTACTTCTTGATCACCTCTTTGTCCTCAGATTTATTAATACGCTTTAATTCATTTTCTAATGCATATGTTCAAAGATCCTGGATGTATTTTCCTTTCTGCTTTGTAACTTGACTAGCTTTCCGGGAAATAGTGACAGGGCGTCTCTGTTCCCACTGTAACTTTTAAGAGGGAATCAGCTTCTTGTGAAGTTGTGTTGGGCTTTTGTTACTTGTCCTGTTGTAACTTGACAACACAAATGTTGGAGACTTTGGTACAGTAAGATGATGGATTTACTGTAGGGCAGGGGTGTAAGAGGTTCCTTCCTACAGAGCACATTGTGAAAATAATGAGAAGTGCCTGTAGCAGGACATGAACACGTTCATAGGTCTCCCGTTAGGAAAAAAATATTACTGGAACTATCTTTCAAGTATACACAAAGTATACAGAAAAGCCAGTCAGCCTCACTTCTGTGCCTGGCAAGATCATGGAGCAGATCCTCCTGGAAGCTATGCTTCACTAAGAGAGAATCGTCCCTGACAATTTTGGTGGCCTTCTACGACAGGGTTACAGCATTGGTGAGTAAGGGAAGAGCAACTGATGTCATCTACCTAGACTTGTGCAAAGCATTTGATGCTGTCCTGCACGACATCCTTGTCTCTGAATTGGAAAGACAGACCACTCGGTGGATAAGGAGATGGCTGAATGATCACACTCAAAGACTTGCAGCCAATGGCTCTACATCCAAGTGGAGATTAGTGATGAGTGGCATTCCTCAGGAGTTGGTATTGGGACTAGTGCTTTTTGACATACTGGTCAACAACATGGATGGTGGGATTGAGTGCACCCTCAGCAAGTTTGCTGATGACGCCAATCTGTGTGGTGTGGCCAACACATTGTAGAGAAGGGATGTCATCCAGAGGGACCTTGACAGGCTTGAGAGTTGGGCCTGTGCAAATTGCACAAAGTTCAACAAGGCCAAGTGCAAGGTCCTGCCACCTGGGTCAGGGCAATCCAAAGCACAGTTGAAGGCTGGGTGGAGAATGGGTAGAGAACAGCTCTCAGAAGAAGGACTTGGGGTTGTTGGTTGATGAAAAGCTCAACATAAGCTGGCAATGGGCACTTGCAGCCCAGAAAGCCAACTGTACCTTGGGCTGCATCAAAAGAAGTGTGGCCAGCAGGTCAAGGGAGGTGATTCTTCCTCTCTGCTCTGGTGAGGCCCCACCTGGAGTACTGTGTCCAGTTCTGGAGTCCCCAACACAAGGAGGACATGGACCTATTGAACAAGTCCAGAGGAGGGCCATGAAGATGATCAAAGGGCTGGAGCATCTCTGCTATGAAGATAGGCTGAGAGAGTTGGGACTGTTCAGACTGGAGAAGAGAAGGCTCCAAGGAGACCTTATAGTGACCTTCCAGTACCTGAAGGGGGCCTTCAGGAAAGCTGGAGAGGGACTGTTTACAAGGGCAGGGAGTGATTGGGTGAGGGATAACTGTTTCAAACTGGAAGAGAGGAGATTTAGATTAGATATTAGGAAGAAATTATTTACTGTGCAGGTGGTGAGACAGTGACACAGGTTGCCCAGATAAGCTGTGGATGCCTTCTCCCTAGAAGTGTTCAAGGCCAGGTTGGATGGAGCTTTGAGCAACCTGGTCTAATGGAAGATGTCCCTACACATGCAGGGGGTTGGAACTAAATGATCTGTAAGGTCCCTTCCACCCAAACCATTCTGTGGTGATTCTGTGGATTAGAAATTAAGCGATTTTGACAGACTATCACAATATAAATAAAATTATTAATTTGTTTGTAATTTGATTCCATATGCTTCTAGAAATAGAATGCAAGATGGCTTTATATAGCTATTAGAAGACCTAATCCTCTACTAAAAGGACTGTTTCTCTGATTTGTAGAGTTTCCTTACTTAAATTTTCATCTCCTTCATCTGAAAAGTCTGTTTTTTTCCAAGTGCTCCTTCCCAGGATACATGATAGTTTTTCTCACTTCCATCTAATCTAATGCATTGAGGACTTCATTGATGCTAGAAGAAAGAAGCATTTTCCTACGTCTGCCTTTGTGTTCATCTAGAGAACAGTTTTTAAATCAAAAGCATTGATTGAATTTACCTCCCAAAGAGATGTAAGGCTTGTGAAGAAGGCTGCCATTGGTATCTTACATCATAGTTGGATTCCTGATGCTGCTAAATAGGGTGTTCTTGGGGTTTTTTCCAGGAAAAAGATCAGTACTGAAAATAGTGTGGTAAATTTTTAACAGTGTAGTGAGAAGTGCATGCTGTTGTCAAATTGAGCACTTCCATACCTTTGCAGGGAGAGGAGGGTTGTATGTAACTGTCCAAGAACACACTGTCCCATAGGGGTTGGCAGGTGTCCTGTCAGAATGTGTTCAGTATAAGGTTAGTACATGACTGAACACTCTAGCAAAAAAGAACCAAACCCCAAACCCCAGTCTATAGAATGCAGTAATTTCTTAGTTGTTTTCCATGCATTGAGTGTTATGAAAACTACTAGCAGCTGTACCAAATTAGTTACCCTATTTCTTATGTTCTAAGGTTGTGAGGACTTCAGTTTTTAGAATAGTTTAGGCATGACTCATGGAAAGTAACTTCTTTTTTTTCTGTTGCTCAAGTTTAATACATAAACCTTTTAAAAAGTGGAATAGTTTGGATATTTTCATTTTGATGTTTTCATGAACTTTTTTGCACTTGTCAAAACCTGGATTTCATACTCAGGGAAAGATAAACAC
This sequence comes from Hemiprocne comata, assembly GCA_020745705.1. Classification (NCBI taxonomy): domain Eukaryota; kingdom Metazoa; phylum Chordata; class Aves; order Apodiformes; family Apodidae; genus Hemiprocne; species Hemiprocne comata. The sequence continues at coordinate 28,025,260 of CM036587.1, forward strand.
AAAAGTATAGTAATCTGACGTATTTGCAGGCATTTTCTATGCCTTAGAAGCTCTTTTACTTGAAAAGAGTGATAAATATTTAGCTTTTTCTACTTGTGTAGAAAGGCATGTGTAAAATATGGATAACTTTTTGTCCCTCAAATTTTAATTCAGTGGAGGTTGAAGTATGTGATCTGGGATATGCTTCATGACTACATGAGACCACATTGTTCCTCCAGGTGTTGGAAGAACATCTGTTATCCTGAAATCTGTAATTGTGTGATCACTTACTGGTGGTTTTTTTCCTTCCCTGCAATCCTTGCTTTACCTGTTATGTGGAGCATAGGATATGCACTCATCGAGCAGCTGTTTGGTGTTTTTGTTTTCTCCTCATTAGATATGTGTCTTAATGCTCACGATTTAACCTTTCTTTGAAGTCAGAAACCTGAATTTTCTTCCTGCATTTTTGATTCTATACAATAGGGGTGTGTCTGAAATTTTGTCCTCTTTTTATCTCACCCGTGTGAGGAGAAAGATGATACTATTGGCACTTTATGGATGGGGAAACACAGATCCATCAAGCTTATATAATGTTAATCTTCAGATAGCTCAGGATGCTGCATGCCATTCTAGGAGTTTAAAGGAGTTTAAAGGGCAGCTTCCATAGTCTCCTTCTGCATCTGTGAATGCTGAAGACCTTTGCAGATCAGTCTTACTGGGCATCCAGAAAAGGTCCCATAAAAGAAAAAGCCTGACTCAAATGACTTCCTGGCATCTCCCAGAATTTTTGTAGTAGAGGCAGAAATAAAAACACTGTTCTGCATAGCAGTTTTTTTGAGTTTTTTTGTTAGATTAATTATGACACTAGGTTCTTTCTACAGCTTCAGTCTTGTTTTCTACCTCTCTTCTGTCTGTGTAGCAAATGATAAAAAGCTTCATGTCTGTCTTGTGCATGGAATGAGTCATGGCCTGTTGGGAGTGATGGGAATAGCAAAACACAGTCGTGTTGGAGCGCATCTACAACGTGAACTGGGCTTTTGGAACAGACCACACAGCTGTGCCCAAACTTTTCAGCATTTGATGTACCAACTGTAATGTTCTCTTTATAGTATGTTTCTTTGCTCTTAATTGAAATGTGAAATGGTATTAACTGGAATGCTCATGGGAAGAAAACGAGCTTCCCGTTATGCTACATCTGCCTCTGTATACTAATGTGGTCGTTTTCCAAATAGACTGCTGCTGAAAAGGGGAGAACGTGATACATGGCCAATAGGTTTCATGCTCTCATTGCTAGCAAAAGTGATGGGTTGAATTTTAGGCTCTGGAACAAGCTGTTACAGTTTTGGAATATATGGGGAAGAGGAAAGCAATAAAATAAAAATGTCCACTTAAAGTGAGAAGGAAAAATACATTATTTTTTGTAGCTAGAACATCTGAGTTTTCTCTGTGGCTTGACTAGAATCCTCACTGAAATGAGGATAATTTCTTTTTTTTTTACATCTTGCAGGCATTTTTTCCCCTTCAAGCAAAACTGTAATTCTCATTTAGTGTCTTAGATTTAAAGTGGTGCCGTCTTTGCGATAAAGCTGGTTTTCCACTGCAAAGGAAAAGTAACTGTTGAAGTGGAGGATGGAACATAAAGGTGTGCTAGAGAATTTATGATTTACCAGCACAATCTGGATGGTTTAATTCATAATTGTTATTCAGCTGGTTGTTATGGCAATAGAATGCCATCGTATTTGACATTTTCTACTTTCCCTTTTATCCAAATGTGATCTCTGTCAGGATACTTGTTTTTCCATTGTAATAGCAGTGACCTTTATTGAAAATTGTTTGCTTTTTTAAACGATCACAAAAAATATAAAAACATAATACTAGCATGTGTTGAGTTGTGTTCTGGTGTAAACTCTGCATTAAGAGGATATAGTTGGCTTGGAACAGCTGCACGTTGTCCCAGCATTCAGCATCATTAATGTATGTTGTGTCCATCGTGCATTGCATTATTTTCTTGTGTAAAAGTTGTTCTTTCAAAAACAGCTTGTTTGTTGTTCTTAAGGCCTTGTCTCATTACTTCAGTGATGGGTGCTAGAGGCTGACATTGCTTGGGCTCTGGTCCTTTCCTCTGTAACCTGAGTTGCTTGTTTCTTTTGCAGCCTTTGGATATCCCTGATGGTCGAAGGGCCCCATTACCTGCTCACTATCGTAGTAGTAGTACACGAAGCATTGACACTCAGACTCCCTCTGTCCAGGAGCGCAGCAGCAGCTGCAGCAGTCACTCACCATGTCTCTCTCCTTTTTGCCCTCCTGAATCTCAGGATGGAAGTCCTTGCTCTACAGAAGATTTACTCTATGACCGTGATAAAGGTGAGAGTAGAATGGCCTGCCGTTACCTAGGGGAGGCATGTGGTGTCCTGCTTTTACAACTACCTTCATTTTACTCATTACATCAGTTTTTGGTTTTGTTTGGTTGTTGTGGAGGGACTGAGGATTTACCTTAAAATTGGTTTTGTTTGTTTACATATCTTTTTCCCTCTTGTTTGTGAAACTTCACAAACATCTTCCATAAATACGTCAGAGGAGCACAGCAAACAGTGTTAACTATTTATGAAGATTCTAATGTGAAGAATTCAGATTGTGACATGTTTATGTTTAAAGAGGGTTTCAAGAAGGTTTGTGGTTGAGTTACTTGGTGATCAAAACGGTGATGAAGTTTTGGGCTGCTTTAAAAGTACTCTGCTTCTGAACTCTCATATTACACTTTAAGCTATTTGGTGAGGAGCTCAGATAGGAGTTTGGATAATCTGATGGAGAGTAATTATTTGTCTGTGTATGTTGCATAATGACCCAAAATTTCAAAGTAATTTATGTGCTTACGTGTCAATATTCTGCAATTTTTTCAAAGTCTATAAAATGTCGTTTTGTAGAGGGAGTACACTGGGGTTCCAGTAATTAAGAGTTACTGACAGAACATGTAGTATGGAAATACAGGCACCATTGTAAAAAGACTGTTTTGAACAGCTGTTTACTCATGAAATTATGCTTTGGCTTCTGGTCAGCTAGACTGAAGTCTTTTATCAGGTGGAAACATGAACTTTAGTTTGGAGAGATGCAAGGTTTGGGTAAAATACGCATGCTAAGAGTAGTAAATTTCACAGAGGAAATTAAAGCTTTTAAGATTTAGCATAGTTTTACTAATGAGCTGAAGACAGCAGGATTTTGAGGCTATAAGTAAGGTTAAGACTTTTTGGTAAATATTCTCTGTTTAATAATTCTTAAAGTCATTTGCTAAGTAACTGAGGAAAGCAGCAGGAGAAATACTAGCTTTTCTTGATTTCTGAAAAGTAGTGCTTTGCCATCTTGGATTTAAAAAGAAGTAGTGGAAAATAAATCCACCTGCCCAAATCCTGAACTGAGGACTTGGGGGGGGGGGAGGAGGGGTGTATGTGCATGTGTGTAAGTTAACCACATCAAAGGAAAAGTCTTAGCTCAATATGATAATTGGCCATGCTCCAAAAATAAGAAAGATTAGCTCATTTCTCTTGTGGCATTCACATGAATTGTAATGTGTTGTCAAGACTGAGACATTTATAGATGTCTACGGAAGTACTAACACACAAGAAAGTGTCTTGACAGGTAAATTTGTTCATGTATGTCCTGTTAACAAATATAAGTTAAAAGGAAATGAAAATAAGAATTGCTTTTGCAGTTAGTACTCAGTTATCACAGTATGTGGGATTTTCAGTGGTACTTCATTGACAGTAGTGAGTGAAGACAGTTTGAAATAGTGCATCTACCCTACTTAATGCTTTTCAAGGGTTTTATCTGTTGTCTTGGATTTTTTGAACAGCTAATTGGAGTAAAATGTATTGCTGAACATCACAATTAGTAGATACCTCTGGATTTTGGTTTTAAGACTGGCTTTAATGCTAGGTTTGTATCAAGTCTGCTTTAGTAGCGTACAAGTGATGGTGATAAACAGCCAGCTTTGTGAAGTCCATGTAATGGCATTTTAAAATTAGTGTAAGATATTTAACACCATGATTACGAAAGATAAAAGCTAAAACTGCTCATCACCACTTTGTTCTTTAAGGACAAGATAGAAACTAGAAAAAGCATAGCTGTTTTCTAACAGAAAGTAATTTGTTCACAAATTGTATAGTCAGAAAGGTGCCTTTTACTCTCAGATCATTAAGAGCCTACAGGCCAGTTCTGAATAAAAATGTTATCTTCAAAACAGTTAAATTCTAGATAAATGAGGGATATAGGTAGAAATTGTAAAGGAATAGCAAGTTTTGGGAGACAATTTATTAATATCTGTTGTAGATGTTAACTGCTTTATAAATCAAAACTCAATAAGTTTTCATGCCTTTAAAATAAAGGTTTTTGCAATACTAGAATAAACTGTTGTGAGTTTGCAGCGAGGCCTGTTAAGTTTTGAAAAAAGCATATATGTATAACCAAATGTGGATGTTTTAAACCCAGTGTATTTTTTGTTACCTTTCTCAAGTTGAAGTTCTATTTTCCTCTCTACGGGAATACCTTGGCTTTACTATTTAAAAATGTAATTATCAGCTTTATGAATGCTCGTGGGTGTGTTGCTGAATTGGAAGGAAGGTTAGCAGTTCGACTGAGAGACATGAGCAGTGAGAGGAGCCAGTGCTCTGTACAGGCACAGCACTGCTTTACATTTCTAAAGCATCTTCTATTTCTTGTGCAAAGCTGTGCTTTGGCCTGAGGCCCTCGCAGCTGCTCTTTTGGACTGTATTAGCTGTTTGGTTTACATTTCTGCAAGAAGCTGCTAAATCTATTGAATTTTTCAAATGAAAATGAAAGCTAAATTTCAGAAAAGGCCTATGATACTGCTCTGAATGGAGTAGTGATACAAAATGGTATTGATTGGAGCAGAGAGGGAAGAGGGGGAAATGAGATACTTTAATAGCACCTGGCTTTATGTTCTTGTTGTCAAGTATCAGCCTATTGCAAGGTAAATGACTACCTTAAAGCTCCCTGTTTCACTAGGTCTGTCTTATGATACCCATGAGACTGGAATTCCGAGTGCTACATAGCACAGTTTGCAGCTATGACAGAGGTAAAGTTCAAAGGCATCCTAAGGTATAAGCAGATGAAATTCAGCGTTTTTTTCATAAAAAAATAGATAGCGTAACCTGTTCTTCAGAGGTTTTGATTTAGGTGCTTTTGGTGTATTCCTGCTGTAGCTAGTAGGCTGTTAGAAGCAACAATGTTCATGAAGATGAACTGAAGATGCTTCTGATTCATAGTTTTTAAAATGAAAATTGGATGGAAAGTCTTTTTGAAGTAATTTTGAACCTATCAAAACAAACCCCAAGGCTCACAGGCAAAGTTTCATATTTCTCCTAAGTTTTGTCACTTAAAAATTATTTTACAGATTCATTTTTATCTGGCCTCTTTCATTGCTGTAACATATGCAAACTAAAATTTGTGTTAAGTCTTCTGATTAAAATGGCATTTTTAGTGTTAATTGCAATCTCAAACATTTTCTAGATAACAGAATCTATCCATTTGGAATATTTATGCATAGAAATTCTGAGTAATAGGGCTCCATAGCGTCTGCTATGTGGTTGTGGTAACAAAACCCACTTTAAAGGTTTCATCTGTTCATCTTCAGTCGTCATTGTCATCTCAATGAGACTTGATTAGTTGGTTGACATATGCCAGCAGAGCACACCCTACTGGTGGAAGCCAGGAAGATGCAGACATGTCCTCTTCGTGAAGGCTCCCGTGGCAGCTCTGAGACAGTCAAATAAAATGTGTAAATAGCCCAGTTTGAGAATACACATTTTCAGTGTCATTAAGGATTAATGATGTGACAGTTGAGCACTTAAGAGCTTACAGGATACACGAGTGGAGACTGGCTTAAGCTGTAAATTCCACTTCTTACCACTTCAGCTCGTGGCCTATTTTCCCAGTACCCTTCCGTTCTCACGCTGCTGCTGTGTGGGTAGAACCAACACCAAGCTTGTACGTGTGAGCCTCCTAATAACCACACGTATTTTTCAAATAGTAGTGTGGTGTGTGTTTGGTCAAAATGACAAGCTAGCAACTTGGTAAGCTTTAAAAGCAGGGAGGGTAAAGAGAGAAACAGAATGGTTAAATTACACAATTTTTTTTACGTGTTCAACAGCTGTCTTATATAGAAAGTTTCAGCCAGACAGGGCTAAATAAACCAAAAACTTGATTGAAAACTGAACTGGCTAGACAAGACCCTAAATCTTCCAAGAACTGACTTTGAATTTACTTTGATTCCTTCCTTGGATGTACCTCCACAGTTTTCCACTATTTGGTGGAACGAACAGTAGCACATTCTATGTCTCAACATTTTAAAATAGAAACTTGGATCTTCAATTTTAAATATTAGAAGGAGGAAACAAACTGTCTGGGTTCTGTTAATGATTTCTGTGTTTGGAATGAGCTGTGTGGGCCAACAGTGGAAAGATGCCAAAAGGACCATCATGCTCCCAGCTTGGCAAATAGTTCTATTGTCTCTAAGCCTTTTCTGCCTTCATAAAGTTAACACCTAAAATTCTGTACGTAGATATACTGGGTTCACTCTACAGTGTGAAAGAGCTGAATAATCAACGCACTACTGAGGTTCACTTCAACTGTTTTTTCCCCTCATATCTTTCAGAGTAAATCTCCAAAGGGGAGTGTGATGTTTTAGTTGATTTATGTCTTGTAAGGGGAAACAGAGATGTTTCAAACCTCTAATGATTAGCCTTTGCATTTGAGTCACAGTTATACAAATGTTTATGTTGATAGTTTGCAAGCTGTTGAAGACAACCTTATATGCTTCAGTGAATCTAGACCATAGTGCTTGAAGCTTTGGTTGGTTTTCCACAGTTGCTGAAAAGGTACATGTGAGCAGCAGCAGAATAAACAAAGGTATCTGAGTTAAAGTGGTAAAGTGCCCCACATTGGTGGAAAGACTCAAAAGAAGCCAGAGCAAGAGCAGTTATTTCTCTCCAAAAAAGGTGTGTTTGTAAGTTGGGGGATCCTTTTTAACCTTGCCATTTAATTTCATTTTTTTAATTGAAAGCCCAAGCAGAGAATAGGGAGCCATTAATACTAGCCTGAGATAGATGTTGCTCTTTGAAAATATAGAAACCACTGCAGAAAGCTAATTTCCTGTTTTTGTGCCTATTTTATTTCCTTAATGCATTGGATATCTTGTTTTAAGGATGAGTCTTTAAAGTGAGCCCTTTCATAGTTTTAATTTTTCAAACTTTTGTGCTTCTGTCATTACCAAAGTTGAGCCTTCTCTCTTGGATTTTCCAAGAAGTACAAAGAAATCTGCCTGTTGCCTTGTGTCCAAGGTCTTCACACCTTTAGTGCCAAGTGTGTCTAGTAAAAGATACACAGACAGCTAGAGTTATGAAGAGTTCCTGTATCATATAGTTGGTAGTGGTGAGAGAATTGAATTGTGGAAGTTTAATTTTGGATGCTAAAAGTACTTCACAATTTTGAAGCAACTAAGGTAGGACATTGCAATGAGGAGGTGTTAGTACCTGTGTTACAAATGTGCTTTGTTTCTTTGCAACTTCTGAACCATTCATGAGACTAATGAGGTCAATATTCCAGTGAAGAGTTAGATTCCAGTTTTTGAATAAGATACATGCTATATACACACATTTTAATAACTGTGTTTATACAGTGAGAAGGCATATCATCATTACGACTCATAATTCTTCTGCATGTATTATGCATATTGCCTTGTTTATGTTTTTTTGAAATACATAATAAAGACTGTGTTTGTTTCCAGGATCACAGCTCTGCTTTGTTCCAATTGCAGTGTTCCAGATAAAAATATCTTCCTGTTATGTGTTGTTATATGATAGATTACTGCTGCATTGAAGCTTTTATTCAGAAGAAATGTGCTATACAAGGGTGTTAGAAATAGCCTGCAATAAAGGAAGCCTTGTGGTAGAAGCAAACCGGCATAGTGGCTAAATTGTGAAAAAAGGCATCTTGTTTGGAAATCAAATTTAATTAAAAAGCATTCTCAATCTCTAGTAATATAACTGCTTTAAATTTTCAGACAGTGGGAGTAGCTCACCGTTGCCCAAGTATGCCTCATCTCCCAAACCAAACAACAGCTACATGTTCAAACGAGAGCCCCCAGAGGGATGTGAGCGAGTGAAGGTCTTTGAGGAAATGTCGTAAGTAATGCCTTTTGTATCAGCTGGTATCTGCAAAGCAGTAAACCTGTTTACTGAGCCTATTCAACTGCAGATGAATAAACTATTCCAGCTGATGAGTTTTTCAGGAGCAAACTATTCTTAGAGTTTGTACAGAAGAGAAGTTGAAGTGTTCATGTTGGTTTGAAGAGGGAAATGAAGTCTTTTATGCTTGAACTCTTTTTGTGCATTTATAAAAGGCAACAAAAATCCAAGCAGAAAAGATAAGGTACATCTAATTGCCTAAGCATTTATAAACCTCTTCCCATGTATTTTTATCAACTTTTTAATTGTTCTTGGCTTAAAACAAAAACTCTCCATGTCGTAATTCTTAATCAGTTTCAAGCATCGGTTACATTTTGATATGTATAAAATGGAATGAAATTTGTGTGAAGTGGTTGTAGATGGTAGTATACTTATGGCATAGACCTTGCTCAATATTTTTGCTGAGCAGGAAATTGGAAATTAAACTCCCAGACATCGTGTCTTTTTCCCCGAGACTCAGCAGTATTTAAGCACATGCTGTCGAGGTTGAAGGAATTGCTGTGGATGAAGGAATTAAGGAGGGGATGCTTCTTGCTCTAACAGCATTCATTGCCTGCTGGATGGTGAAGGAGCAATGTTTGGCTGTGGAGGAAGCCTCCAGACAAATTATGGAATATGGCAAAGGAGAGGTTTAGATCATGGAAGTTCTCAAAGGGATTTTATATGGCTGTGTTGTTGCTGCGTTGTTTTTCTTAAGAAGAGTTTGTGCCATTCTAAATTACCACGGCATTTTTTCATGTGCATATGTGCTGAAGATTTTTCCTGCTGGAAGTTGCATGTTTGTCCAGTAACTATCAAGTCATTTTTGTGACAGTACTATTTTTGATGCTGTGGATCAGTTGGCTGACTACCAATATGGAAGATGTTTGCCCCTCTGTCCAGTTAATCCCATTCCTTGTCATTCACATTTTAGCAACATGTAGAACCATAAAATTCATGACTTACGAAACACCTTTGTTGGCCGGGTATATAATCTTTTTTCTTGTTGTAGGTCTCGTCAGCCTGTCTCAGCCCCTCTCTTTTCATGTCCTGACAAAAACAAGGTTAATTTCATCCCAACCGGATCAGCTTTCTGTCCTGTAAAACTTCTGGGCCCCCTCCTTCCCGCATCAGACCTGACGCTGAAGAGCTCTCCAAACTGTGGTCAAAGCACAGCTTTGAGCACCCTGACTGTTGAGCAGCTTTCGTCTCGGGTCTCTTTCTCATCTCTGTCAGATGACACCAGCACAATGGACTCTACAGAGGTCCCGGTACAGCAACCGTCCCAACAGCAGCAGCCGCTTTTGCAAGAAATTCAGACTGAAGACCATTCCTCTCCTCAGAGCTATGTGTTAATCTAGACCAAGGTGGAGCAGGCCTCTGCCCTGAAACAAGGATTGAGGAGACAATAGTTCCGATACATCTGCATGAGGTGGCAACCTTTCAAAACAACACGGAATACTTAGCAGCATTTGAAAAAAATATCTCAACGCTGTTCTTGGCTGGGACAGAATTCATATTCAGCATTTTTTGTGAAAAAGCAGTAATGCCTGCAGAATCCATATATCATTAGGCGTCTTAAGTGGAGACTATGCATTTCATAGTATGTTTGACCAGATTAGTACTGTGTCCTGTGTTCTGTTTCAAATTCTACAGTATAAATAAGCTCTATATATATATAAAAAAAAAGTTGCCTGTCTGAATAGAAAATGTCTTGCTGTGTTGTGTCCTATGGAAAATACTGTACTTCAGGATTATGTTTACAATTGATCCAGGTGTTTATGTTTCTAACTTCTGTAATACACATAATGCAAAAAAAAAAAAAAAAAATGGCCACCACAGTTGCACAGTGCCCACCCTATGGCCTAGCTTCAGGTACTTCTCTCGAAGTGTAAACTCAGGTAACTTGGAATGTATATCATATTGGGATATAAAATATTTTACAGCTACAAAGCTAAAGAGGGAACATCACTCTTTTGCCTTTCCTTATTTTATGCATTAATATTTCCTCATTACATTCCACTTTCTTGGAATAAGTGCATTCAGATCCAGGTGAGTGATGACCCTGGACGTGGGTGAACATGAGGAGAACCAGCAAATCTGTGATGTATATCACTTTGTCATGTGCTTACAAGTAAAACAACTGTTGCATTTACTGTCATTTCAATATATGTAAAAATGTGGCATTTAAAGGTTTCAGGTGTTGCTCAGTTAATGACTGTTAAACTGTTGCAAACAAAGTGTTCAGTACTAGGCTGTACATGAGAAACATTCCACATTGTGTGTGAGAGGATTTGGAAAGACAAGAATGTTTTTGTTCAAGGACAAATTCTTTCAGGTTTCTTTCTACCGGGGGTGATGGGGATTTCCTCTCATGTTTTTGTTGGCAGTTAAGGATGTGAAATGCTACTGTTACCGTCTAAAAGTCAAATTAATGTTTAGTTTCTCTTTTGGAAATGTTCATTCATTTGCTCATTGGAAATAGGTTTTGAGATTCTGTCAAGCAGTGTTAGATGAGCAGCATTTTATTTACATAGTGAGTAATTGTGTTTGGATTAAAATCCGGAAGTAGCAAGTGGGTGTTCTAAGAGGGGTGGGGAAAACAATAGTTTAAAGTTCATGTTACTTAATCAAAGCTTCTCCCATAACTTTCAGTTACTTAAGTTGTGTGTGTAAAAGTGTGGTTTTCCCCCTCCTTAAGTGTGAATTAAAAAAAAAAAAAAATCCTTGTAAAATAATCCTGCTTTTGCAGGCTGGACACTTTCTCAAAATAGTACATGGCAAGAACGGGTTAGTGGTGCTCTTGTGTTGTACTGGAACAAGGGGAGCATTGCTTTCAGAGATAATTTCCTGTGATACAAAGAGGACCCCAAAGGCAAAATAAACTTGATGTTCTTGCTCCATTGCTTTCAGCTCAGTGGAACTACATTTATGCTGTCTGCTCCTAAGAGAATAAGGATCACCTTTTCCAGGAATTGAAGAGATTAGTAGCCTGCAGCTACTGAGCATTTAAACTTGCTCCATTATCTTTCTTTCTTCTTTTGAAGATGAGATTGGAGGGGGGTGAGAGTGAGCCACCAAGAACTACTCACTAATGTGCTTTCTTTAGAGATACAGCATCGTTTCCTTTTTATTACTAAGGTTTTGTTAATACTATGTTACAAGCCTATAAAACAGTCACTGTTTTTTGACTCCTCTTGCAGAAAATATAGAAGAGATAGATATGTCTCTAACCATTTTTAATGTGAAAACCCTCGAAAAACGACAGCCATCTTTAACCCTACTAATCTCAGGCCTAGGTGAAAACACTATATTTTATAGACTGAAGATAAAGGGGAGAAAATACTCATGATGTAAGTACTGATTCATTTTAATACTTTTCTTTCTAGATGAACGTTGCAGTATGATGACCTTTTTATGCTCTGGCTATGTCCAGATAGGAACTTGTAGTCTCAGTTATTGGTGTTAGGTTACCAGGGGATATGATGAGTGGTTTTTTAGATCAGTGATGAACTCTGTCCAGTATTGACAACGTCATTACATGTTCTTTTTAATTTTTTCCATGAGAAACTAAATATTAATTAAATTGCACATTTGTTCTTAGCATATTTGAAGGTTTTGAACCAAATGTGTTAAAGCTAAGGCTTTGCCATGTAAATTTCCCAGCAGTTGTTTATCTCAATTGTATTCTACATCCAGCTGTAGAAATTTGTCAAATATTGTTTAAAGTTTTGTACATAGTTGTACTGTTATTTCTAGCCACTGTGCTGAACAGTATTCAAGTTATCACGTAATATTGCTTTACACAAGGAAATGTGTGGCTTTTGTTTTGTATTTTTTTCGGTATAGAAGTTCCTGTGTCTTATTTAAATAAAAATTATAGTTAAAAAAAAAAAAAAGTGGTGGGGGACACACAAAAGCAGTGGTTCATTTATTTGTTTTGGAAACTGTGTATGAAACACCATAGAATGAGATTAAAGTTTAATATTGTTCAAAATTTACATCTAGAACAATTTCAACCAAGTACCTTTATGACTAGTGTGCTATGTCTTCAAGAATAAGATAATCTCTTATGTATTGATTTTTGCATAATACTGTTCTAGGGAGGAAAAAAAATATAAAAATAGCTGACAGCTTAAATATGCTTTAAAAATAGCATCTTTTATTTCTGCATATGCTGAAGTCTTTCTTCAGAGCATAGAAGAAAAAAAAAACAGTTAAGCGTTATTGGAAACTGTGTATCTGCTGCTGTGTTTGTGGTATGGCTAATTTCAAGTTATCTGTTGAAAATTATGAAAGCCATTAGATGTTTCACTATGTGAAACTAAACTAAACCCCTAAAGGATGTGGTATAAATCTACTGACAGTCTTGGTTTCATGTTGTTTTGTATGAGTCAAATGATTGTCATTTGACTTGCAGAATAATTCTTTCCAGATGGGGGTGAGGGGAAGGGAGGAAGGAAGAAGAATAATATTTAAATACATGTAAATACTCCACAGTCAGTGTTTACTGAAGAGCACTGTGGCAATAACCAGCAAGAATGGTTTAATGCTTATTATCAGTAAGTGGAAATATAAGTTGTCAGCATCCCAGACATTACAAGGTTTTGATGTGACTGTATTAAAAACATTAACTGAAAGTGCTGAAAGTCTGGAGCCTCAAAGGATGCAGTATCCCACCCTGCTGTGAAAATGCTTGATGTCCTTCAGTCAGAAACGCCTTGGCTTCAGTCACTTCCTCATCAGCTTGCAGGGCTTGCTAGGAAAAGCTCTGTGGCTGCCTTGTCCTCTAAATGGATCTGGCTGTGGCCATTTCAGGCTGTCCTTGTGTGGGAGGGTGTTCTCTTCTCAAGAGTTACTTTGACCAAAGCGTATAGCTTGCCCTGAAAAGATGTGATGCAACTTGCATTGCACGGGTAACTTTTTCACCATCCTTGCAACCCCTGGCCTTGCCTGGTTAGCTACAGTTGTGCTAACATGCCAATTCCACATAAGCCATGCTTGGAAGTTGTGTGCTTTGTGTAATTCAGTGCCAATGTCTTCCTCAAAGTCTAGACAAGCAGTCAGAAAAGTGCTGAGAGTAGAGAGCTAATGAAATAATTTTGCCTTGTGTCCCTGCTTTGTGACTAAAAGATCTCCCTGCACTTCAATGTTACATTTTCTAGCATTTCATTACCCTAGAAATGGATTCTTCGGAGTCTTCAGTGTAAGGGGAGCCTTTGGCTATGTACACTGGAGGTAGAGGGCAACAGATAGTGACCTGCTTGTTTTAGAAAGCAGGGTGCTGTCAGGGAGATGATTTATGGCTTCCTGAGAAATCAGCTCTTGGGAAGGGACAGATATTGGCCCAAGGGTAGAGCCTCAGTATCTTCACAGTATTTAAACATAAGCCTGGAGTAACAGAAAATAAACACGTAAAATTGAATAGATTAGAGATGTTGGCTGACATCACAGTTGCAAAGGAAGACCACTGAGGCTGAGCAAACTAGCTCCTGGCCTTACTCCACGGTAATGGATTGATACCTTCATCTGTTACTTGAGGTAAAATCCGAAGCAGCTTGAAGCTAACAGATGACTAGTAGAAGTGTAAATCAACTGCTGTTGTAAAACAGCCTAGCTGGCTTTCCAAAATATAACCATACAAACACAAATTTGAAGCTACACAATTGGGAGGAAATAAACATGGTTCCTGCAATGTGTTTCCAGATCTTAAATGCAAAGAAAAAGTAAGTGAAAGCTGGGAAAGTATATCTGTTACTGGGAAGTATATGTACAGCCATTCATATTTGGTTCTTGGCTAAAGGGAGTTGTTTGAACAAAGATTGCCATGCAGTTAAAATACTTGTATCTTCTCTCTGCATTAGTGTAACCAGTCCTGGAAAATGGTCTAGTTCAGGAGAGACTGTAACAGGCTGGTGTGAAGGCTCAGAAAAGAACTATAGGAATGAGTGACGTACTGGAAGAACACAGCAAGTTTTTGTAGGAGCTCAACATGTTTAACTTAACAGTTGAGTAGTGACTTAATTCCAGTTAGTAAATACCTATATAGGAAATACTTCATAATGAGCTACTTAAATTTAACAGACATGGAATACTAAGCTCAAGCACTAAGAAAATGCAACTAGTTGTATTCACACTAGAAATGTGGATTTATTTTAGCACTGAGGGTGATTAGGTACTGGGCCAACTTGCAAAGGTGGATTTTTTCAAGTACTGATATGTTCAAAGTGAAAGGATTTTACAAAGGAAGTGCTCAAAAAAGTGTTTTTATAAGCCTTACTAACTCATTATTTGGGGCTTTTTAGATTTCAGCTAACTTTAAAGAGGTAGGGTTTTTTAACTACCGTCAGCATTCTTGCTGCAGTATTTTTAACTAGGGAATTAACACTTCTTTTAAACTGTCTGGAATAGCTCTTCAAAGATAATTTCTGGCTTCTGGAAATTTTTGGCTTGTGTCACACATGAATGAAGTCTTTAGTAAAGCAGAAGTGGTTGAGTAGCTTTATAGTTGTTTTGATTTCTGTCAGTCCCTCAATAGCACTAATTTTGGAGAGGTGGCAAGAAACTGGAGAGTAGGCGGTATCTTTTTGGAGTGCAACTGGTCACAGAAATAATGTGTCACTCATGTGGGGCTGAAAGGAAAATGTAGATTGAGAAGGTGGAGTGTTCCCTCAGCAAAGACCACATTGGAAATGAGTGAACATACAAGTTAAACTTCTAATTCAATTGACAACAAGGAAGCACAGCAATCAGATGAAGCTAGATAGGGAGATGACCCATTTTTTCAGAAGAACTTGACATCTCAGGTTATAACAAGCTCTGATGTTAAGTTTGCTGCCTTAAGCTGTAGTCTGGAAGCTCAGATGCAGGAGCTGAAAGATTGGGAGAAGTTGTGTAATCTTCCCCCCCCTCCTTGGATTAGAGACTGAGCTTGATAATGAAGCACACTTAGGATAATAACTGCGCCTGTAAAAAATAAGTTCTAGGGTTTTAATTTTTTTGTCTGTGTTTGTGCATAGTGAAGTCTGTGGTTAAACTCTGCAGTGATTTGAACAGCTGTTGGTTGGGAAGTAGGGTTTGCTCAGGGCAGTGTATGTTTAGTAATACTCATGGTAATCTATTTTTTGTACTCTTGTTTTTACTTTTACTTCTCCAAATAGGCTGTAAGTAAATAGCATTATCTAAATCCAGATGTTAGGCATAGCAGTCATGCTAACTAGTTCTGGGTGTTTAACTGCTTACTGCAGGAGGAAGGTGAGATCTGAGAGCTCTTTGATATTTTTGTGGAAGGAGTTTTTCTTCAAGGAGGAGAAACCTAAAAGAAGCTAGGCTCCCTGTGAAGGTTTGGTGCCAAAAGGCTGGGTGATGCAAATACTCCTTTCTGATTTCTGTTTGGATAAGAAATTCTAGTCCTGCCCTATCTCTATGAGGTTTCTCAGGGAGTAGCACTCCCCCTTTCCATAAGATTGGTGGTATCTTTGGGCTTGTTACATAGGGAAGGAAGAACTCATTCTTGTGAAGAGTTTAAGTAAGGTTGTTGCCTTTGGAAACCAAACGTTGTTTTTAGGAAAGAGGAAAAAAAAAAAAGGAAGCTTGATGTGTTTTTGTGATTCCTTTGGATTCTAATTCATTGTACTTCCTGAAAATGCTGAAAGCCATTTAGCATTTCAGTGTCAGTCTCTGAAAAAACAAGTTTCAGGTGTAGTCTTACATTTCTGTGATAGTACAGGGATGCTACCATCCTACATGCTTTTGCTGCATGGCTTTATTCTGGATGGGGCATCCGTGTGTGAAGGATTGCCACCACATCCAGGGGCTCTTGTTCGTGAAATTAAGTTGGGTGCAGTGGTGGATATGTTTTCTGTTCTAGTGAAGAATGTTAAGGAGACAGTTTAGACACTTCCTGAATTCAGTACCTCAGAAACCTGCTTCCTCTAAGGACAACTTTCTGTTCTGACTCTGCTGGAGGGAAATAATAAACCCTTGGGGGCAGGGGAAGAGATGAGCATGGTAGTAATAGGTCTTTTTAAGCATTAGGAAAACAAAGGCAGCCTAGGTCCTACCTGCGTGTGATTTGGAGGATAACCTTGTATATGCATATTTGTTTGTACAGGGTGTTCTTTGGGTTAGGAAGATAGTGGATGCCTTAATATTCCAGAGGAGGATTAGCCTGGTTAAGTGTCATTTTTTTCTCCAAATCAGGCCATCTGTAGTTTGCAGTCTTGTCGCTCGGGTGGCACCCTGACAGGCTGTTGAATGCAGCACTGTAGCATGATTTGTTCTTGTATACAGTGAGAAAATGTATCTACTAGACTGGACAACAAACTAGACCCACCAGGAAAAACAAAACAAACATGTTTGGGAATCCTGTGACTACTTCAGTGTGGGCCATCCCAGCAGCCTGGGGTCTTTCATACTTGTGTAGGTACTCTGTGGTGCCTGTGGAAATGCACTGAAGGAAACGAAATGTCTTAAAAATTATCTGCTTTCAGGATTAGGGGCTGTTGAATAGAGTTGTAAGGATATTCTGGATGCAGAAAGTCAATTTGTGACAGGTGCAGGGGCTTCTTGGGATGCAACTCCCAGCACCCTACCTCCTACCAGGGTACTGGCCTGGTTCCGTAGATGCAGATCTGCAGGTGGAGCAGGAGCCATCCTCCTGGTGCCAGAAGTCACTAGCTCCTAGCCTTTGCCATCATGGGAACCTCTTCTTCACATCTTGATAAGCACAGGCTCTGCTAGCCCTCTCCCTTCTGCTGAGTCTGATGGCCAGGAGAGGTTTCCTTCTCATTGAAACCAAGAGGATGTGACGTGGTCTCCTGCAGCCTTTGAGACTTAAGGCAGGTGGCATCACAGTGTTGTTTCAGGCTCTGGCAGCAAACTGGTAACAGGAACCATCATAAGCCTATGAGCCACAGTGAAACAGGCTCCAAGCTACTTGATGCTGTCATGGATCAGTTGTTTGTTTTTTTTTCATATGCCCTGGTGCACAAATTGAAGCACCTTGACAGAGATTTTGTTGATGCTGATGGTGTATGTACTGGATAAAGTCTTCCCTGCAGAGAGGCACTTGCTTCCTTTTGGCAGTCCTCCCTGTGGAAAGGAACTCATTTTGTTTCAGCCATGCTACACAACAAGAGGACTTATTTTGGGACTATAAAAGCATTTTCCTGTATCTTAAAACACCTTCCTTTTTTAACTTGGATAACAACCGTCAAAGAAAACATTACGTATCTCGACGTCAGTTAAGCTCCCTCCATTAGTACTTCATGTATTTATGGGGAATGGAGAGGGAACCCAAACCACTTAGGGGCAAGCTGTACTGTTCATTAAAAACCACCTCGTGAAAGACAGTTCAATCTGGTCCTGCAAAGCTGAAGTAGGTAAGTGATCCCATTATGGATTTTTCGTGTTTTCTGATTGCATTTAATATTTGCTAATAGGATGGGTTAGTAAAATGGGTGGGGGCAAGAGGAGGAGCTTGAAGCAGTGTCAGTGCAGGCTTTCTTCCTGAATGCTTCGGTTTGCTTTCTCATCTTGTTTCCCTTTATACTTTGTTTTGGCAAAGTTCCCACAGCTTAAACAGTGAGCTGTGAGATGGACCTGTGCTCTCTGAGGCCTATCCAGCCCTTGAAGCACAGCAATAATAACTAATGGATGTGGCAAAGGCTGGTGAGCTCTCCTACCTCCAAGGAGACTCGGATCACTTACCTTAAAAATGAAAGCAAAAGCTGCAAAATACTCAGTGGGGGAGGGAGGGTTAAGGGTGGACAAAAGGAACATTTTGTTTGATTAAGGCTGTAATTATTTCATAGAATCAGAGAATCATTTAGGTTGGAAAAGACCTTCAAGATATCAGGTCCAACTGTAAAATTTCCCTGCATGAAGGCAGTAACCGCTGTGTATATCTTGCAGGTAAGGTTAGCTGTGGTTTGGTGATGAGTAGAGGTGACAGGCCCTTCCCAAGGTCTCTGGTAGCTCTGCTGCTGGTGCCAGCATCTCCTTGCTGTGCAGACTCATGTGCCTGTGTGACCTCTGCTGCCTCAAACATTTGGGTTTTTTTTCCCTTTTTTTTCTGGCCAAGTTTGCAGCCAGGTTAGTGCCATTTCAGGCTCTTCTTTCTAGTTGGAAGGGATCTGCTAGGACATTGTGGGGCAGTTCCAAACATGGGTTTGGGATGCTCAAGGACTCGAGCCCTTAGCAGGCCTCTGTGACTTAACAGCATAGGCTGGCCTTCTGGGGGAAAAAACCTTGATTTGCTCATGTGCCTCTGGCTTCTTTGCAGCCCTGGCTGTTGTCACAGAAAGATTAGATCAGCCCAAGACCCAGTTGAACTGTAGATCTCAAAAACCCTCCAGGGCTTGTCTCATTCTTCAGAATCTCTGTTGTCTTCTAAAAATCAAACTACTTCTCTGCCACAATGTGGGCCACTCTCTGTTGTCAGACTTTGGTGTGCTGAAGCTCTGGTAATCAGGTTCAAGGCAGAAATGATCATGGAAGATAACACAGAATACTTAAACAGTCCAGGAAAATATGCAGCTGTAACAGCAAAGCTGTTACTTCAGTGGCCCGTGATTTTAAATTCTGTATTTTACATGTCAAGGGTTTATTCTGAGGATTGCACTTGGAATAATAGTAGAGGTTTGGTTTTTTTCCTTGTCAGATCCTACTCCTGTTACGTTCAGCATGCTTGTTTACTGCAGCCAGCTGTTACCCACCCACCTAGGTGGAGATGGGGTGGATGATTTCATTGTGTGGCACTTTTTTTTTTCTTTCCTCTCTAGCCCGTAGATAAAAGCATATGGCTTCCAGCACCTGTCCTGAGGCCTTTGCTGCTGCTATAATAGCTATGGAAGTCCAAAATAAAAGAAACACCCTACAGAGTAGGTTTCTGGGCTAGATGAAAGACTTGTTTAAAGAGAAGGCTGGCTGTAACTTCTTCAACAGCTTAGGTAGGTCTGCAGTCACTTCTAAAACCCCTTTATCTACTTTTTTTTTCCTCCTTTTTTTTTTTAATATTCATTACCCCATGAAGATTGCAACAGCAACTGGTGTAAATAGCTGGCAGGTAGAATGAGCCAGACCTTTACCTCCAAGATACAGCATGCTTCTCTCTTTTTAATTTAAATTTTGTAATTTTTTTGAAGGCAGCCAAAACTTCACACCCTTCCACTATGGATTAATTACAAGGTTGGGCACATCAAGATTTTGCTCTTGTAGAACAGAGTTAAAAGTTGACACAGTTGATGGGAGTTGCACAAATGGCAGCCTCCTCACTTCAACACAGACTCAAAGACTGATCATTAAGGCTCATCTAGTCCAGGCCCCCTGCCATGAACATCTTTCACTAGGTCTGGTTGTTCAAAGCCTCATCAAATTTAACCTTGAACACTACCAATGATGGGGTACCCGTAACTTCTCTGGACAATATGTTTAAGTGTCTCACCATCCTCATTGTAAAAAATTTGTTTGTTATATTCAATCTAACACCCACCCTCTTTCAGTTCAAAACTGTTGCTCCTTGTCCTTAGGCCCCGGTAAAAAGTATTTCTTTGTCTGTCTTATACAGCCTCTTTGTATATTGAAAGACTGCAATAAGGTCTCCCCAGAGCTTTCTCTTCTCCAGGCTAAACAACCTCAATGGTTTCAGCTTTTCTTCATGGGAGAGGTGTTTCAGCTCCCGACCATTATCACAGCTCCAGTAGGTGAGCTCCTGTGCAGGCAAATACCTTGTGTTACTTAAAGGGAAGTTTATACTGGTTTCTAATTAGCCAATGAGGGGAAAAGTCAATTTTATGCTTAGGAGAGCACTGTTAATGAACAGTTAATGGTCTGATTCACTGCAAAGCCAGTCAGTCTTGGAGCTGGAGGCCGGACGGTGACCCAAGGCCAAGCCTACTGAACCTGCAGGGCCTGTTTGGCCGTGGTGTCCTTGTTTGCTGTCAGAGGGCAGTCTGTGTGTGTGTGTGTGATTGGGCTCACTCACTGTGTGCCACTGCAGTCAGGCTCTGGGTGCTAAGCACAGGCCAAGCGAGGACAGCAGCCCCAACAGTGGGAAGCAGCTCGTTTGTGCTGAGTTTGCCAACATGGTGCAAGACCGTCTCAGTGTTTCTGCTTTTCAGCTGAGGCAAAGCCTCTGCTGCTTGGCTGTTGGCAAGCCTAGTTGTTGCTCTCCTTCCTGCCTGCCCATATGGTGGCTTGTTTAAAAATAAGACATTTACAAGGAGCAGAAATTGTAAAAGCAGGCTAACCAGTGGAGGGGGTTTACAGTAAATGCCAGATGAGGTAGCATGCCTGGGCTGTGGTGAAGGCTCAACTTCAGGTTACTTACACAACTGTAGTGTTAAAAAAATCCTAGAAGTACACTGTTTCTCTCCCTGGCTGGCCATGGCTTACTGTGGCTAAAGTCCAACTTCTGCAACTAGTCCTTGACTGATGAGGTGAGCAAGAATGGCCACTGGCTGCCCAGCCCACAGCATGGCAGGGCCTCATCCTTGCCAGCCTGCCCTGGTGCCTCCCTGCTAAGAGGAGAAAGCAGATGAGTGCTGGACCAAGTGGGTGTAAGCAGTAAGTGCATGCTGGGCCAAAGAGGAAGGGAGCTTGAGCAATTGAGGAGAGAGCCAACACTGGCAGCTGCACCTTTACCGTGTCAATGTCTTGCTGCTACTCCATCTTTGGGAACTGCACTGAGAGAAGGTAAGACCTTCCAGCTTTTCCTCCTCTGCCCTGGGGCTATTTCACGCCACGTACTCAGCTGCAAGCATGGACAGTACAACCACCATTCATTGCTTGGTGGTGCTCAGCAAGTATCCTCTGGCACGGGCAGTGGGATGTGATGGTAGATGGCAGATGTAGTGGCAGAGGCTGCAGGAAAACAGCATGACACAGCACTTGTGTCCTTATGTCAACCTCCTGCACTACTGAGCCTTTCTAGGCTCAGATCCTGGGGCTGCCAAGGCTTGTAGGTCTGCTGCTGTTCCCAACTGGAGCAAAGCTGCTGCTGGTGCTGCTCTTCCACTCACAGTCACTTTGTTGCTTAGGTGGTTCTGTTTTTTTTTCTAGCATGTGCAGCCCTTAACATTTGAAGGGTGCCCATTTAAAAAAGGGTGTTGGGGGAAGGCTTGTGGCCAAGTGGTCCTGAATCAAAGTACTTACATGTCAGGCCCATGCAATGCTGGATATGGAAACAGCAGAAGGGAACAAGCTAAGTAATATTCTACTATGTTGGAAGTAAATTCTGATCACTTAAGGCAGCCAGAAGAATTACTTGAAAAAGTTACTTGTTAGCTTGGTCCAGGAGCTGTTCAATTCCCAAGGCACACACTCCCAATTCTCCTGAAGCAGCTGTTCTTAGATTTGTAGAAACTTCAACTCACCAAAATCAATTACATCAGCTTTAATAAACTTCCTGATAAAGACAGGTAATCAATTACCACTGTTTTCATCTGCCATAGGGGTTCTGCAGCTGTTTTTGTTTTAAACCAATCCACTGCTAAACCAGAATATGCAATTGGAATGAAGCATATTAAATCAAGATGAGCGTTATGTATGTAGAACAATCAATCTGTAATTTTACCAGGGTGATGAACTACCCTGTTGTCCCAACTACTGCTGAGCTTGTAAGCACATCACAGAAAATCCTCTCACAATGGCACTGAGGCTTGGAGTTACTCTGCAGCCCAGGCTGCCAAGAAGTGCATGCCATACACTTCATTAGTAGTAGGGAAGTATTGTTTGTAACTCTGTAATTAAGGTTTTGCCTGAAAAATGCCTATTTGCAGGATGATAGGTTTCTTGCTCTAGTTTTCAACTTCAATAAATGTTCATTATAATAATGCATTGTACATAGGGATTTCAATTGCTTTTCTTTAAGCAAAATTAATTATATTTTAAATACCTCTGGCTCCTTTTTTCTTTTGTAATTTGAATGTGTGAAAAAATTGCATAGGCTGAAGTCTAAGGATGCAAAGCTAATGTTAATTTAAAAAATTACATATTACAAGAAATCAGTGCCTAATAGGAACTAATTGGTAGCACAGTTTGAGGAGGGGAAAAAACCCTGCAGCCACGGTTTGCCTTGTGGAAAAGGGATGATCATTTGGATGGTTTTTCTACCTAAAAACACAATGAGGAGTCAGAACATCTTTAGCTGGACTTGTGCAATGCCCTTAATTGTTTCAATCAAGACAGGAGCTTTTTCTTTAAAAAAAAAAAACTCCTGGAAGTCTAGAATCTGTGATCTAAAACGCAAACAAATTTTTCCGAGTCTTAAAGAACAGTTAATTAGCTGTTTTGAAGTCAGTACAGCCACATCTTTTCTTTTAGCCTGCTTCAGCTACCAAAAATGTGAGCGTATTGTCCACAAGTGTTTTAGCAACTCTCACGACAAACACAATCCAAAGCAAGTTTGGCAACCACGGACTTTCTTAAAGTTGCAAGAATCTGTTTAACCATTTCAGTGGTAACCAAACTGGGCTGAAAGCAGCCTGTCTACCCCTTGAGCGCCAAGCATTTTTGGCGCTGCAGATAATTACAGTTTGAGATGAAGAGGATTTCAGGCAAACATTCTGTGTTATGAGTGCAACCCAGCGCAAACCTTAGGTATTTCCCAGCTAATCCACTTTGCATGTGTCTTATTTACTGCCAGAAACTGAATCCCAAAGTCAAGAGTTCAGGCTCCCCCTTAATGCTTAATACAGTTATACATCTCAGAAAAGACAGCTCAATGAGCAAGGAGCTGCCAGTTCCAGACAGTAGGAAATACTGTGGAAGGAACCAAGTTTTATCTTTTGAAACAGTCAGGCATATACATCAGCTTCTCTGCCTTAGTTACCAGCCTCAGTACTGGGGACTTGGTGGGCTGGGTACTGCCCAGAAGACCAGAGAAGATCAGACAATCCTTTCCCATTATACATGAAAATATACTGCTAAACATCTGATGGACTTCTTTGGCAAAAATTGAAGTACCTTGACACTTCCAGGCTAGGGGGTGGGATTTTGAACAGAAGTGTTTAAATCTGCTGAGGTTTCAGGCAGATGAACTCCAGTTAACTTAACCCCCACATGCATTGATAGTATGTAGCTTTTTAGCACATTAACGCTGCTCAGTGTGGCCATCAAATGATGTTCTGCTGCATTCCAGAAGCAGCAGGTCAATTTTGTTAACTTCTGTATTTATATAGTTATTTTCAGGTTTCCAATGCAGGTAATTAGTTATCTAACAGACTGTGAGGCAAGGATTAACTAACTGAGTGTACAGTTAACTGGTAGTGAAAAGCTTCACCAACGTAAAAAGAAAATCAACTGAATTAATAAAAGGCCAAATATAATAAATTGCAAAGCAGGCCCCATACAGTATATAGAACTTGTCATCCTTTTTCCCTTTGCTGTAAAAGGAGAGCAGGGAAGCAAAGGGATACTGAGTGAGTTCAAATTGTCTTCCTCTGCTACAGGATTACTATTCAGGTATTATTAGCTATTGTCTACATAATAATTATCAGGTATTGTCTAAAAACTGGTCATATGTTTTATCTTCAGATGATTGTTATGCACCAATTTAGCAGCACACCAGTGTTCCAGTGGGAATAAAAGGTCTTTTTTGTCAAAATCATTTTATTAAAGAGTTAATGTCACAACAAGCTCAAAATAACACATGCTTCAGAAATGAACTGGATGAAAAATACTCCAAACAGAAATATGAATGTTTTGAAGGCATGGTAAAGCATCAGCTGCAAGAAACTTCTAGAAACAGGTGCAAATTCTGTTGGTGCAACGGAGAAAAACCTCAGAAAAGAAGCCTGCTGGGTATGACTTCTGTTTATGTAGTGGTTTGTCTGATAAGTTAAATCAGAAAGGGCACAATTTCCATGGCTGCACAGATCCAAATGTATTTCTTCAATAATTACCCCAGCACAGGTTTTTCACTGAGTACTAACAAAACAAATTTAGTTGACATCTTAACATAGCAGTAATATATATATTATATATAGATGTTTGACTCATGCAGCCGCCTCAGTTACATGATTTTCTTTTAATTTACTCAAGAAACATTATAAAAAAATAGTTTTGCAATTTGTATTTCATTCCAGTGTTAGCTCCGCATCACCTCAGGCAAAGACAGTGTTTCAGCAGATAATCTAATTTGGCAAGAAATCTGCCCTAATTCTTAACCTCATTTTTTGTAAATCCACGTAGAAAATAAATGCAAACTCTTTATACAAAACAAGAGCAAGTAACTGTATCTATATAAAAAGGGATTTGTTCCCTTTAGTTTTATTATCATGGCACATACTTTATAGTTTCACAACAGCATACTGATTTGAATTTATTTTTTTTTTTAAACCCCAAAATTGTGTTGATGAATGGCAGAATGTAAGTTACCATAGGCAGCTGACTCATGCATTGAGCAATTCATGTTCTTTATCAGTTTTCCCAACAGCATCAGGATTGGATAATGGGTCAAGGTCAGCAAAGAGACTGAACCAGGCAGTCAAGTCTTTAGGATTCTTCGTAGGTTCTGGGGGGGGGGGAAAAAAAGAAAGAAAAAGTACAGACTTGTCAGCTATTTTAAAACAAAACTGACTGAATGTTTGACTGAGGTCAAACAAATGCCATGCTATTGTTTAATTTATTACTAAGGGCACTTCTGGAAAGAAAATTGGAATGAATGATGGCATTTTAAAACACTACCTTTAAAAGAGTATGGAACTTCAGTAAGTATGAATGTTTTACATCTGTCTGCCTGTGTACTCTACATGGCTCCTGCCATGGTATGTATGGGAACATTTAAAAATAGGAACAATCCTGCTCTCTTTACTTCATGAAAGGTATTTTACTTGTGTGTGTACCTACATGCCTGCAAAAAAACCAAAAAGAAAGCTAAGGCAAATTTTACTTTCAATCTCTCTTACAGGACTAAATTCCTTTGCCTAAATCCAGTTCATGTGACTGTTCTGTCCTGCTAGTATATGACCACACAAGGTCATTACTCATCTGGAATGAAGTTTTAATGGGAAAGTGTTGGCTGGAGAGAGGTGATGTACATTTGATAACCAGTCCCAAGAGCAGTTTCTAATATTAGGGTATATTGTTTGATGAATACAAAAACATGGGAACCAGGAATATGTTCCAACAGCAGCTGGACTATCGGATCTATGTGTCTATATTGACATACAGATGTCAGAGGTCTCCTACCTGCTCTTATCTCAAAAGGGCAGTTGTTCAACTTAAAGAGGAGGTGACTTTGGCTGTTACAAAGAAGGTACATCACCAGTTGCTTTGTTTTAGTGACCCTATGATAACATTTCTATTGATAGTGAAATAAGATGTGCTCTTCCACTCAGAGAGAAAAGGTCGCATAAAAGCATTCTTTGTGAAACAAGGAATTTATGGGCAAACTAGGCTCTGAATGGCATGACTTTCATCTTGGTGTCTGCAAGGCTGGAGTATCTGCCACTTTGATAAACATAGATTTTAAAGTAGCTTTTCCTGGTGATGATACTGTAGCTGAGGCATCACAATAATTTCTGAAACAGTTTCAAGATCATTTTAACCCTCTTTTTCTGCTGGGTTGAAACATGTCAGTCTTCTAAACCCACAAGGCAGGGGAAGAAGTACACATCACTCTTTTCTTCTGCACTGAACATCTTTGACATATCTTCTGTTTGAATATCAATGCACAGAATAGGCTACAAACTGCCAATAATGATTCACTATATTTCTGGTTCACTTATCCAGAAAACTCTTAGTAGGTGGCAGGACTATGCACTCTTGGCTCACTTGCAAGGAATGAATTAAGTTTCAAACAGATGATTACTGATGTGATGCATGTTATCAACAAAATTTGCAATTAGGGCTCTTCTGCTTTATCAGTAGCCTGTATTTGAGCCACACTGCCCTCCTTGAGCTTCAAACACTGCTTAGACAAAGTGCATGCATGCCATTCTGTGTGACTCAAAATGAAAGCAGTAGTGCAAACTAGTTTCAGCTGCCTCATTATATAGTAATTACTCTTTTGACAAACTACTACCACTGACACCTAGGAAAAACACAAACATGCACACAAATATCATGCACATAATCAATGCTGAAACAGAGTAATTCATTAGGGAGCAGATGATTCTGGACATGTAACTACTACAAGAAGAGGTTTTATTATGATAAGAGTAACAGAAGACTGGACAGATACAAAAGGAAAACGAAAGTAACTGAAAAAATACATGCCTGTATCACCTTTCACAGACGTCTTGTTAACATTCACATTCAGGCTGTTTGGTTTCTGTGCAGGCTGTGGTATAGACAGTGAGCTCACACTGTTAGCTGCCCATCCTAAAATTCAACAACACAGCAGCATAAGCATGACAAATTGTTTTAACTCCAACATCCCACTGTCTGGCAGCACAACACTCACACAAGATGATGGAGCAGAATATTATGTTTATGGTCATGGCCATTCGTATCTTTCCTCATACACAAGAAATCAGCAATCGAATGCAGACAAGGAACATCCTTGAGAACAGAGTATCTGTGAATCAGTTTCATCATTTCCAGATTCAGGCAACTGTAACCTTTTCAAACCTTTAAGCTGGTTGATTTTTTTTTTCTCTTATTTCTTTTATCCTATCACAGCTTATACTTGTTCATAGGAAGGCCAGTACAGTAATCAAGTCAAGCACAGCTGTAGGGAAAAGAATATAACTTACATTTGGGCAAAAATATCACACATACTAAACATTTTTTCCACCTTTCTTTACTTTTACAGCTCCAAAGACTTTCATTTCATCAACTGTCCCAAAAAAAAAAAAACCATTTATTTAGATTATTCAGATTTTTTAATAAATTTTGAAATTATTAGTTCTGAAAAAATAATTTCTTGCAAAACACTGAAGAATTAATTTCAAGATGTGCTACTTCAAGTTAACATAAAACTGGGTTTTAGAGTATTTTTTTGCTATTAATTTGAAAGGATCTTCTCAGCAGGGAGAGAGTAACTACCCAGGAAAAAGTAAAACTGGTTACTCAATTTTTTGTTCTTACATGCATATTCCATAGCCACAAAATGGTAATCATAAATGTAGTTAATGAGGCTGGGCTGGCAAAATGAACTAGGGGTAGTGTACCATTAAAATATATTATGAAAAAATAGAGCATTTTTGTCCCTGGCTTAAGATATTTAAATTCTTATGCTCTGTCACATTTAGAGAATTGGAGGTTGTATTTCTCATTTCAATATTATCTCCTTTCATTGTGGCCTGATCAGTTATCCATCCATCTCAGTAATATATGTAATTCTGCAATATCACACACAGGATATTCGCCTGTGCACACAGCTTGCATTTCCTTATTCAGTCACTTCTTTAAAAAAGTTCATGCTCTCACATCCTTTTCAACTTTGTGCTTCCTCTTACTTTCTCCTCTGTTGAGACCCCTGTCAGATATTGGTACCCAGTGTCCTGACAGCTACTGTAACAGCCATTTAAGTCACAGAAACCCTCCCTCTCTGTGACAGATTATTCTCATCACTCTCTGATCTCATCTTGACTACAAAAGGTCTGAAGTCCAAGCTGTGTTATTAAAAGGAGGCAAGAAGAGTGTTTCTATAAAATCACATTAATTAGGAAGGAAATTTAAAGCCACAAATATCCTCTGTGTCTGTAAGGAAACAAACCAAAATCTGGATGCAGAAGGCTCACATATATTTGTTCTAGGCAAGGGTAATAAAAGCTTATGAGCTAGCCTGTGCCCCCTGAAAATGAGATATTAGATTTTAATCTTTCAAGTGACCAAATCTGAATTATAAATAATAAAAAGTATGGCATTAACACTTCAGAATGACAGACTTTTCCAGGCATTTTCTCTGCTTCTGTTATGAAAAGAAGACTGGTAGAGGGCACTACACACAACTAAAGAAAACTGCAATGCTTTCATTTGTTCAGAAATGGATTGCAAGGAAGTGTCTTAAGATGTCCATGGATGGCAGCAGATAAATTGAGTGGCTTAAGCAAACAGTGCCAGATCTTAATCTCATAGAAGTGAATGGGACTGCTGCCCAGAAACTTTCTGAGCAAGTCCCAGTGACTTCAGTGAGATCAGGAGTTGGCTCCCTGAGATCTCACTGATGTTCATTTACACTGATGTGACTGTCAGACAGAAACATGGCAGACCAGTTAACTCCTTTGGAACCCTCCTTTTGAGTCCCCAGACTAAGTCTTGATAAGTAGCATGTCCATGAGAGATGCTGTGGTCTGCTTCTCTTTTCATTGAAATGTGGGTAGCTCAACTACCACTTCGAAAACAAAAATAACCTAACAACGGCAACAAAAATGCCCAACCAAAAAACACTCCACAAAATGTGTGATGCTTTTGTGATGCACATCCACCCATGAAGGTCTTGGGAAAGACTGACGCAGAATTTTCAATAAATGCTGTAATTATGTTTTTAGTGTCAACTCACAGTGAGCTACAGAGAACAACTTTGCCCTTCAAAAACAAACTGTTTCCTATCAATCTAAAAACAGTTATTGGTCCTAAGTCTGTTCTGTTCACCTGTTCAGAGGATGGTTTCATTACATGACCAGACAACAGATTATTGCTGAGACAGCAAGAAAACCAAACAGCTTACTTTGCAGCTAGGACCTTCACAAATGATACCACAATTAAATTCAGAAACAGAAACAGTGAGCTGTACATTTTCTTACGAACTAGAATATGTGCATGTAGGGAAGATAAAGAGGAGCCCTTAGTGGTATGAATAAGTAAATGAGGCCATAAGCATCATGAAAGAGAAAGCCAAAGCTCGCTTTGAAGGACTGGAAAGGCAACTACACTACAAAGCTGTATCTGGCAGAGAAGCTAAAAGATTTGATGGGAGCATGCTTGGTTTCTAATTTTTGTGTATATAAATATATATATATATATGTATACAAACACACATACAGGCACACACACATAATATATACACACACATTTATACATATTTTAAACCAGCACCTGGCAGTCCCACAGCAATTCAAAGTCCCATTGTGCTAGACCCTGCCTATAAATACAGCCAGAGAAAACTCTGAGCTGGGAATTCCTGACCGTAACAGTTTATAACCTGCATAGCATTGTGCCTGTTTTATAGATTAAGATCTGAGGCAGAGAGAAAACAAAGCCCCAAAGATTTATGAGCATGCTTAACATAAAATAAGTAAGTAATCCCACTGAAGTTAATAGAAAAGTTAATGTGCTTAAAGTTAAGCATGTGAGTTTTAAGAATCTTTATGGTCTTAAGGCCAAATTCACATAGGAAGTCTGCAACATCGAGGCTCCAGTGTAGCACCTCACACTGAATTATTATTAAGCAATCCTACCAATTAGGGGAAAAAATGTATCACAAGTCCTCAGTAAAAATATCCATCATTATATATTCTAATATTTCCAACTTGTATGTTAAAATATGTTTATACTGCAGTTGGTATTTTGTTTTTAAAAAAGGAGTCTCTGTTCCCTAATATATTGATAAAGTCAAATTATGAAAGCAGTGAAATGAAATGCAGTTAAGAATTTCACCTTCTGTTAAAATATAAGAAACAAGAACCTCAAAAAGAAAAATAGTCCATGAAAGTTACTCTGAATTATGCATTTTACTTGGTATTTTATACCTGGGAACATGCTGATTATCCAATGCAATTGTTCAGCTGATTATCTCTGACTTTTCAAAAGCCAGTAGATCAGTTATCGTGATCTGCTGCCAAAACCTTGGAAATCCATTTGAAAACATCTATATATTTTATTCTTCTAATAGATATTTATTCTTTTTCTTATTCAAAAATATTTTAGGATACTATGTTTTCTGGAATGATTTTCCATTCCTAGTGTTGCTTGAATGCAACATAACTGAGTTCTGATTTTGAAGTGATAGCAGTGCAGCCACTGACAGTGTCTTGTGCAAATAAGAGTGATAACAGTCTCAGAAAGGATACCCAGCCCCATTTGCCATTTACACCTTAAAGATATTTTTCCTTTAAAAACATATTTACATTTAAAAATATGTAACAACTCTGGAAAAAAATCAATCCCATAATATTTCTATTGCTATTTTCATTAATTTGTTTAAAATCTGTTTATATCTCTGTATTAAGAACTGTTGTTTTTCAGTGTTCCTTTTTTCCCTTTCAATAGATACCATGTCTACTTCTGGTCACAAACTCTTTAATTTGACAATGCAATGACTAAACCTCATTATTTCTTTTGCTCATATTTCATGAGGTCAGTTCCTAAACTCTTCCAGTCCCTCTTCACTGTAGCAATCATATTCTCATATGCATGTGCCTCATCATAAAAATACATCTACAACTGTGCATCATTGCAAATGTCACTCCCCCAGCTTCCATCTAAGCATTTAAGTCAGTTAACCCAAATATCTTGCTTCAGGGGTGGAGGTGCTGACTGTATTAATTATAAGGTAAATTTGAATTTCTTATTCTTGCCAAAATGTTACAGGTAATTTTACATCATATATGATTGTACCAGTTGCACGGGTTACAAGAAGTAATCTTCAGGGTAGAATCAGTCTGGTAGTCTTTCCTACATCACTCTTCCCCAAATGGGATTTAAAGGACTTGGGACAGAGCCCAAAAAGGCAAGCTCCTCCTCCAGCTAGCCCTAGGAGAAATCTAGTTGGGCTGTAGGGAGGATGAAGGTAGTTGCTGTTGGCTGATTATCACCAGCCTGTCTTCCTCCCTTCCCTTCCTGAAGGCCAAAGAGGCAGCTGAAAGGCTCTGCCCTAGTTCCTCTCTTTCCTCTCTCCCCAGCAGCAGCTTGGAAAACCCAAGGAAATGTACTGCATAGAAGAAAGGGGAGAGAAAGAGTTGCATCAGTAGATAACCAGCCTACAAGAGGAATCCACCTGTATGGTTGCGAGGATGAGACAATCCATTTTACCTCACCCATACCCCTACATGCAGCAGTATAGGATGCTTTGAAAAAAACCAAAATGAATGACTGCAATTGATTTTCACTAAGTTGCTTAAAAATAGTATTCCCAGACAAAATAAAGTAACCATTTTTGGTTCTTTGGCCCCTGAACAGAGATAGCAGATGTGATTTAAACAGTAAAACCCACTCAAACAGATTTTCTGATACAGAAAAAAAAATATCTCAAAAGCCTACAGAACATTTCAGGAAGCTCAATGCAAACATTCACCAACAGTCATTTTTACTTTAGGTTTTAGGGTACTTCACTCACAATCGCTGAATAAGCAGGGCTAGAAAAACAAACGTGCTACTCACATTTTTCCCCAGGTCACACTCTGCTTGAACTTCAGGGTTTCTGCAGCTATGGCCCAACATAAGCTGTCACCACACTTCTACATAGCAGAAAGCCATACTCTAAAGCCTAAAACCAAAACCCTAACAGAACAAGATGAGCTCTCACCATGTAAAGACGACTGCAAGTCATTCATGTTTTGGTCTAACAACTGTGAGGGCAAGTAGCCTGATGGCATTGCCGCCACAGAAGATGAAGTGTTCTCCACATCTCCAGCTGAAGAGTTAATGGTGAGATCAGCATGTGCCACCTGTCCAAAAACAGCTGTCCACTCTTTGCTGAATTCCCCCTCATCCAGGGAGGAAGCGTTGAGGATCTCATTCAGTAATACCATGTCATCCTTATCACCAGGTTCTGACTCCAACGACCTCACAAACTGATCCTTTGAAGCTGTCAAGATAAGCAATTTTTTTAGACAAAGAAATGAAGGAACCTTTTTAAAACATCCACTCTAGGTTTTGTATGTTAAGTGAGATGGAATATTTTTGCATGAATATTTGTTGTTTTCTCTTTCAGTCCAAATTATTTTGGATATCAGGGCTTGTAGCTTGTGCAACAAGTAACTCCTTAGTTGTCTTAGATAACCTCACTGCTGTTAAGGCTAATTTCTCATTAAAAACAGTAAGTATGCTTAGAAATCTATTGAACACCACACCAAAATCATTACATAGTCTAATATTTAAATATTCAAGAAAACTACTTTTTTGTTGCTTTTTGAAGTATCACATAAAACTGTCAAAAAATCAGATTGGTATTAATTGAATAGAAATAAGACTTGGAGATTACTCTAGAATTTTGTGAGAACATACTTAAGATGACCTTTATGACCTTCTGACCAATGCTTGCATCGTTGAGGTATTTCCCCATGAGAACAGGTTACTCTACAGAAAGTGAGATTCCTACACTGTTCAGTGCTGTAGTAACTTCTTTCCCCCTCTCTTAGGCTCTTGAGAAATAACTGGGGCCATTTTCCTTCTGATTCCCCTTGCTAGTTTTTCTAGCACCGGAACTGCAACTGAAGAAGCTCTTAGATCACTTGGAGCCATTACTCCTAAAAACTCTATTTTTCCTATTTTAGAAATGTTACATAGTTATATAAAATACATGAAGCTTGTAACCAGGACAATAACCCTTTTCTCTAGCTTACAAAACACTTGGAGAGTGAAAGAACTGTCAAGGAACCCCAACTGTTATTTTACTCAGAAATCATAGAATCATAGAATGGTTTGGGTTGTAAGGGACCTTAAAGATCATCTAGTTCCAAACCCCCTGTATGGGCAGGGACACCTCCCACTGGATCAGGTTGCTCAGAGCCCCATCCAATCTGTCCTTGAATACTTCCAGGGATGGGGTTTCCACAGCATCCCTGGGAAACCTGTTTCAGTGTCTCTCCAACCTCACACTGAAGAATTTCTTCCTAATGTCTAACCTAAATCTCCCCTATTCCAGTTGTAATCCATTACCTCTTGTCCTCTCACTACAAGACCTTGTAAAAAGTCCCTCCCCAGCTTTTCTGTAGGCTCCCTTCAAATACTGGAAGGCCACTATGAGGTCTCCTGGAGCCTTCTCTTCTCCAGGCTGGAGAACCCCAACTGTCTCAGTCTGTCTTTGTAGCAGAGGTGCTCCAGCCCTCAGTTCGTCTTTGTGTCCCTCCTATGGACTTTCCCCAGGAGGTCCATGTCCTTCTTATGCTGGGGGCTCCAGAACTGGACACAGTACTCCAGATGGGGTGTCACAAGAACTGTGTAAAGGTGGAGAATCACCTCCCTTGATCTGCTGGCCATGCTTCTTTTGATGCAGCCCAGGCCACAGTTGGCTTTCTGGGCTGCAAGCACACATTGCCGGCTCATGTTGAGCTTCTCATCCATCTTCACTCCCAAGTCCTTCTCCTCTGGGCTGTTTTTGATCCATTCTCCACCCAGCCTGTATTTGTGCTTGGGATTGCCCTGACCCAGGTGCAGGACCTTGCATTTGGCCTTGTTGAACTTAACGCAATTTGCATGAGCCCACCTCTCAAGCCGGTCAAGGTCCCTCTGGATGGCATTCCTTCCCTCCAGTGTGTTGACTTCACCACACAGCTTGGTGTTGTCAGCAAACTTGCTGAGGGTGCACTCAACACCGCTGTCCATTGTCACTGACAAAGATGTTAAGTAGCACTGGTCTGAGTACCAACCCTTGGGGAACACCACTTGTCACAGGTCTCCATCTGGATGTCGAGCTGTTGATCACTACTTTCTGTGACCATCCAGGCCATTATAGGGTCCGTCTTTCACACCTTACCCAACAAGTGGTCCATCCATTGAATCCGTACTGTTCCATTTTTGATACCAGGATGTTGTGCAGGACAGTGTCGAAGGCTTTGCACAGGTCCATGTAGATGACATGAGTTGCTCTTCCTTTGTTCACTGATGCCGTGGGCCATGGTAAAAGGCCACCAAATTAGAGAGGAAGGATTTGCCCTTGGTTAAGCTGTGTTGGGTGTCACCAATCACCCCTTTGTTTTCCACATGCCTAAGCAGAGCCTTTAGGAGGGTCTGCTCCATGATCTTGCCGGGCACAGAGGTGAGACTGACTGGTCTATAGTTCCCTGGGTCTTCCTGTTTTTCCTTCTTGAAAATGGGAGTTATGTTTCCCCCTTTCCAGTCAGTGTGGATTTCTCCAGACTGCCAAGACTTTTCAAATATGACGGACAGAGGCTTTGCAATTTCATTGGCCAGTTCTTCAGGAGCCATGGATGAATCTGGTCAGGTTGCATGGACTTCAGATCCTTCAGATAGTCACAAACCTGCTTTCCTCCTACAGTGGGGAAATCTTCCTTTTCACAGTCCCTGCCTTTGCCTTCTCTAACTTGGACGGTGTGACCAGAGCCTTTGCCAGTGAAGGCTGAGGAAAAGTAGTCATTGAGTACCTCAGCCTTCTCTGTGTCCTGCATGGCCAGGTCTCCAGTTTCCTTCTGAAGTGGGCCCACAGTTTCCCTCATCTTCCTCTTATCACTGACGTACCTGAAGAAACTTTTCTTGTTGTTCTTAACATCCCCGGCCAGGTCCAACACTATCTGTGCTTTGGCCTTCCTTACCTGATCCCCTGCTTCTCTGACAACTTGTCTGTACTCCCCCCAAGATACCTGGCCCTGCTTTTTTTTTAAAGTTTTACATTTAACTGTGGCCAGGGGTGCCTTGCTCATCCAGGCAGGCCTCCTGGCTCTCCTGCCTGCTTTCTTCTTCGTTGGGACACATTGCTCCTGGGCATGGGGTAGGTGATCCTTGAAAATGAACCAGATTTTCTGGGCTCCCCTCCCTTCCAGGGCTTTGCCCCGCAGTACCCTACCAAGCAGATCTCTTGAAATCAAGGGTAGTGAGCTTGCTTCACTCCTTCCTCGCTGCCCTAAGCATCCTGAATTCGACCATGTCATGGTTGATACAGCCTAGTCTCCCATTAAGTTTTACATCATCAACCAGCCCGTCTCTGTTGGTGAGAACAAGGTCCAGCATGGCACCTTTTCTTGTCGATTCCTCTTGCATTTGGAGGAGGAAGTTGTAATCAATGTGCTCCAGGAACTTCCTGGATTGCTGTTCCTTTGCTTTGTTGTCCCTCCAGTAGATATCAGGGTGGTTGAAATCCCCCATGAGGACCTGGGCCTGTGAGTGCAAAGCTGCTCCTCATCCGCTTGGCCATCCTTGTCTGGTGGCCTGTAAAAGACCCCCACTATGATATCTCCTGCCCCTGTCTTCCCTTTAACCCTGATGCATAAGGTTTCAGTCAACTTCTTCACCTCCAGGCAGAGCTCCACTGGACTCCAGCTTGTCACTGATGTAGAGGGCAACACCCCCTCCTCTTCTGCCATGCCTGTTCTTCCTGAAGAGCTTATACCCAAGCATCCCCACACTCCAGTCATAGGAGTTATCCTACCACATCGCAGAGATACCAATAACATCATAGCCCTGCATGCAGGCACACATCTGCACTTCCTCTTGTTTATTCCCCATGCTCCATGCATGTTATGTTACTAGAACCCAGATCAGTTTATCTTAATTATGTTTATTTCAAACTTGTGGTAAGGCACAGAAGCAAGTTCAGTTTTCCAAAGTTCGGACAGATCAACTGAGCTCTGCAAGTTGCATACAACTTGCAAAGATTTTTTTAACCCTTTTGTGTTGGGATAAAAGATTGATAGTAGAAAATGGGTTGCAATAGTCCATTCTATTGAGATGCAATGGCCTTCTCAGGAGAATGCTTTTAATAACTGTAAAAATTTATAATGAAATGGCTGAAGTTGAGTCAGAGGAGAAAAAAAAGCACAAAACTGTGTTTTAAAATAGGCTAATGAGTCAGCACACACACCTACCTACTAAGAAACAAATAAACTAACATATAAGGATTTTAATTATTACTGATGTCAGTTTTGAGACTCAGTTCCTTTCTAATTCACCTTTTTATATACCTCTGTACTCCTGACAGTGCCCAAAAATTAGAAATAGAAACACTACAAACACGTCAATTCTCCTGTTGTTCCCACTGGACTGTAACTAAAATAACATACAAAACAATTTGTTCTCATGAATTTTCAAGCTGCTTGCCTAAACTTCAGATAAACAGCAAAGACCATTAAGGTTGTCCAAGCACCTACAATTCTCCCAAGTCTCTAGTTATTCAGCAGGTGGGGCAGAGAGGAAAATCCATCCACAGGGGAAAGACACCTGCTATGACAAAGGCACTTAAACACTCTGATCTCTATGGGACATCACCATGTCAAAGCTGTTTTCAGGAGGCCCCTTCATGAACTTCGAAGGCTTGCAGGGGAACATTCAAAGAAAGCATCATTAGTAACAGATCTGCTAAGACATACCTAACCACAAATGACATTTACTATAATGGAACAAAAGCTTTGCAGCAAGACAGCTCAGAGCAAAGCTCTGCTTCATCTGGGTATCATTGCAGTAGCCCCATTTTTACTGGGGAAGAAAGTACAACATACAGCTTTACATCTGGACAGCAGTCAGGTCTTGTGGTAGTACGTATGACCACCAGACTTCAGAGAAGTGACACATTTCTTATCTCAGCAGTCTTTCTGATCTTCCAGTGGGGACAACGCATCGGAGCAGGGGAGGATAGGGTGGTGCTTATGCTCAGGCTGTCTTGAGTAAGCAGCAGTAAGTTATACTCTTTTTTGCAATGAAGATTGTCTTGAAACCAGTCTTGCTTACTGAGGTATTACTCCTGTGGTATCTCTGCTAGATTACTAGAATGATACGGGCTTTCTCACCTCACCCAAAAATACTCTGTTGCTTTTTTCTCATTTCTCTGTTCTCACTGCCCATTTTCACAGTCAAAATCCCTTTGTCTGTCTGCACATTTTCCCCCCAATCTTATAAATGTCCATGAAAAAAGCCACAAAACTCCCAATAAAACTCTCAAAAAACAATGTCACTATATTTTTTGGTAGTCTGAGCAAGTCTCTAGCAATGCTTGTATTTCTTTGAAAATATGCCTCGTTTTGCTATTATTTAAAAAAAAAAAATCAAATGCGAAGAGAAACTAAAATAATTTATAATGATACATGATTGGAAACACAGGATAAAGACTTCCTTCTGAAACACACAAAAAAGTCTACCTCTACCTATACTGCTGCACTTAAAATAATACAACATTCATTAGCCTCAAGCTAGCTAGTATGTAAAATCAGGGTAAATGGCTGATATTGTAACATTAACATAACCATCCTTATCAGATGTAGATGCCCCACAACTGTTTTTGTATTATTTAACTATTTGACCAAAGAAAAAAAAATTGTCTTCCAACTGACAAAGCTAAACTTGTATGCATTATCTTTACCTCCACTAAGAACATCCAACAAGGAATGGAACTAAGAAAAGGGAAAACCAGAAGAAAAAAGGTCAGACATGACTGACCTTTTTCATTAACCACAGAAAAGAAGTGATCACTACCTTATCTATCCACAGCTTAGGCCTGCTTCTGCAAGGGCAGTTGAACTTACCCTGTTTCTGCTTTCATGGGTGATTCCCCACACAGCTCATTTCCCCACAGGGCAAGAGACTGCCCACGGCAAATCCAAAGTCAAGGTGTTTGGAAATGCTCTCTTTCTTATCTACCACAAAGGTAATGCCTTAAGTACCCTAAATTACACTCTCAGTCTGACTCACTAAACTATGCAAAGGGATTTTTTCTTTGCTTAATACACTTGCTTTTTGAGTTGCAACAGTTATTTTTGCTATTGAAGGTTTTTTTATTAATTTTTCATTTCTCTAAGCAAAAAACAAATCATAAATTACAGGCAATACTCTCACTGCATATGAAATCTCAATATAAAGCTTTCAGCTAGATCCTTCATATGTTATGGGGTAAAACTGTACCTTTGGAAAAAAAACTGCACATCCCCTTGAGCTGCCACTGATCTAATAAAGGCATAAGGATAGGAGTAGAGCCTGGAATGAAAGATTGCTTTCCCATATGTGAATGAGAACAGCACAGCAGATTTAATTAACTATCTGGCTGAAAGAAGTCACCAGTTTTTATATGGTTTTAAGAGGACAAATTATTGTTTGGAATATTAACATTTCTGATATAAAATCTTGTATTTGCTAGTGTATTGCCAAGGGTTGTGATACAACAACTAACGAATCAAAGAAAAATTGGTGAAATGTTTTAGGAAGGGTAAGATTTATAGTGGAACTGACTTGAGTGAGGCAAATGAAATATAGTCCAGTGTACCTAACCTTGAATCACCTGTTACAATGCTTTTTATTCCCAGTAATGTTTAATTCATATTATAACATCAGGAATCATGCCTCTGCATGTATATGAAGTTGAGTTTCTTTTAACACTGTTAAAATACTGCAGCTGCATAATTTCATTTAACCTTCTAGATTACAAAAACAATTATGACCTAAGATTAAAATTATACTTGGTGCTTATAACTGAAAAGCAGATGAGACAGGCATGCATAAACGTTTCATACCATTTTCTTCAGGTTGCAGGTCTAATAAGTCATCTATGGCACCTAAGAGAAAAACAAAAGCAACAAAGGAAGATCTGCAGTACACTGAAAATCAGCATGTACACATCTAAAGGTAGTTTTCTGAAGTCTCTTCACCTGAGTTCTGCTTGTGGTTACAATTTCCTTGTAACGTGGACATGACATCCTTGCCATCGTCAGCTGTAATTAAGATCCATAAACATGTCAAATTGCACTTGGCACAAGACCATGCTTATAAACAACATCACTGTAAGATCAACATGCAACGGTTACTGGTATTCATGTTTAACATGAACGTGGGAACAATGGATTAAAGCGCAAAGATAAAAGCATTTCTAAGAAGTGAGGCAAATTTCTGAATAATAAGCAGGTGGGATCTTTCTTTGAATCACCACTTGCCATGCTAGCCCATCTTCAGGCGCAGAGCACCCAACCGAGGCAACTGCAGGAATCTCAGAACCACAGGATCACAGAATCCTAGGGGTTGGAAGGGACCTCGAAAGATCATCTAGTCCAACCCCTCTACCAGGCAGGGTCACCTAGAGTACAGACAGGTCTCTGCTGTCCAGCAAAAGCAGAGACAATTATTTTAGAAGCTTGTACTTACACAGGCCAGGAGAAAACACAAAAGCATCCAGGACCTCATCACTCCC
Source organism: Hemiprocne comata (assembly GCA_020745705.1). NCBI lineage: Eukaryota > Metazoa > Chordata > Aves > Apodiformes > Apodidae > Hemiprocne > Hemiprocne comata. Next base: position 28,064,431 of record CM036587.1, read on the forward strand.
TAACACATTACTTTCTTCCTCCTGACACCAACTCTGGGAATGGGGAAAAGGAATCTTGCCCCAGAGCATCCCAGGTCAGGATATAAGTAATAGCACCTTTTCTCCTGCAGGAAAATAAACGGGCTAAGACCAGCAAGAGAGAATCCGTAGCTGAGGGTTACAGGCTAACAGAGGTGAAAAAAACCTACTGTGCCCCAATTGTAACCACCTTAAGTTCTGAGAAAGTTTCTTAGATTAGACATGGAATCAAAACAATCATCTAGATTCCATCTATCAGTGAAAAGAAAGACACCTCCCTCAGGTGATTAATCCCATTCAAGATTTGTAGCAAAACAGGAGAGATGAGTTACCTGTTGAACATGCCTTTCTTTCCTCATTAACTGTTGAGCAAATCTAGGTTCTAGACAACTAAGCCTCAAACTTGAGGCTGGAAAGGAGAAAAAAAATTCTCTGCAGGGGAATAAAACTTGAATGCCAAACCCTTTGAAGAGAAACTTTGTTTGTTCAGAACTAAATGAAACAGAACAGCTGTTTGGATCATATTATTTTAACAACATTTAGCTAGGACAATAACAGAAATGTGTTACCAGCACTAGTATCAGCTGGTCACTTATGGACTCATGATCACATCTGATTACACTCTATATACAGATAGAAGAGACAAACACACAGGGACAAATACACGATACTTCCGTAAAAGGACAATGCACAAAGCTAAAGGGGAAAAACTCAAACCTAAACTGGCAGAGGGAACAAAACAAAAATCAGAAAGAGAAGTTCGTGAAAGGTGGGATATGGATGGCCACAATTCTGTAATGAAAAAAGTACAACTGTTGCTGAAGGCCTGCCTTAGTTCACTGATAAACAAAATCGAGTCAATCTCAGTAACGTTCATAGTATATTCAGGGAAAATGCAAAGCAAATTATAAAAATTGGAAGCTATTAAGTAGAATTAGTTAACAAGGAAAACTAAGAAGACAGCTCCATCATAGTAGCAATACATCTGTTTTACCTTAGTATATACTGAGTACTTTAAGGAAAAAAGAAAGAAAGAAAAAATCTTAATAATGGCACAAACCCACCAGTGCATGGAGATGGAAAAATTTAGCAGAGCAGGCAGAAGTACTAAAAAAATACTTCAGTTCCTTTTAGGGGTGATGGAGAAACAGAGAGAACAAGATATTTATATTATGGATGACGGTGAACTATCTTACAGCCCCTAAGTAACTGAGGTTCTAGAAAACATCTGCTAAGAAAATAGAAGTCAGATTTTGTATCCAAGAATATTTTAAAATCTCAAAGGGACATCTGCTTAATTAATTGCAAAAAGGGTGAAACTTCAAAACACTGGACAAGTCCTAATATTGTGCCATTATTAGAAACATCATCCAAATAACAAAAGTATTAACAAGGTGACTCAAGTAATTGAAGGTAACTATGGGCTGGTAGCTGACCATTACTCCTAGGCAAAACATGAACCGAGTCATGTTCTGTGTGGCATTCAGCAAAAGAACATGAGCATAACACATGCTCCTATAATAAAAGGTGTCTTTATAGAAAGCAGACCTAGTTAAAAAAAAAAAAACTAATTTAATTCTTTCATAAAAATATGAGCTTTCTTTGGTGGAGATTTTTGTTTAGAAACAACTTGATTTTGCACTGCATAGCCTGCCAGCTAAAAAGTTAGCACTGCAGAATAGCTATAATGAACATATTGAATGCATTAGGAACATGACAACTAACAGATGTCAAAAAACAGTTGTTAGGAGAAATAATTGCAAAGTTGAAGTATTTCTAGTTTAGATCTGCAAGGTTTAGTGTTATATCCATCGCTATTCAATGGCCTTAGCAGTCATCTGAAGTAAACACAAAACCACTCTTGAAAAAAAATGTGCAAACAACTAACAGACTATTAGAGGTGGTCATTCAAGCCAGTCATTCAGTTCCTGTAGTCAGAGCTGAGAGAATTTAGTATCACTAAGTTGTAAGTTATATCTCCAGGAATAAGGAACAGAAGCCATGCTGCAGAAAGGAACAATGAGTCCTGGAAAGCTGTGACCGAAAGGAACTGAGTCTTGACAAATGAAAAATTCAAATATGAGCATCTAACTTGATGTTGCGGCAAAACAAGATATTGTTTTTGGATACAGAAACAGGAATGGGATTTTATGTTCTAGAAACAGCACAGGAGACATCAACATCAGAAATATCTTGTTCAATACTTAATGTTGTAAAAGGGGTGTTGTAAAGTGGAATGGAAAGAAAATCTTCAAAAATAGATGTCTTGAAGACATCTATTCAATAGGCTAACCATATTGAAACGATGATTTGAAAGGAGTCTTGATTTTAATGTAGGATCTTTTAAGTATCATCACGGAAGATAAAACACCACATATAAGCCATATATATAAGCCATGGCAAGGCTTGTCAGACTCCACAGGGACATGTCCTGGCAAGTGTTGAAGATGTCCAGGGCTGAAGATTCCACAGTCTTTCCAGGCACTTTTTCTAGCACTTCACCAACATCACCATAAACATTTTTCTTCCTATTATGTCATCAGAAGTTCCCTTCCTGTCACTTGTGCCCATTGCCTACCATTCCTTCACCACACACCTCCAACTAAAGCCTGGTTGTGTTGCTCGGTGACAACAACCCATCAGGTCATTGAAAGCAGCTGAAAATGACTTTGCCTAGTGTTTAATGACTTGGACAAACTAGCAAGCTAAGTAGCATATTTTCCTTGTCTTGACACCTACTAATCTGTAGATCCTTTCCTTGAAGACATGGCCAATGTAAGTATTATGCTTTGGAAAACAAGCAGTAGGATATAATATATAAGTGATCATATTGAAACAGATCTTCCTGGCCTTCAATTTTATACATTTATAGGGATTTGCTGGATTAATCTGAACTTAAAGGAAATAAACAAAAATGAAAAAAACATGTAGCACAGCACTTACGAAGTTGTGATAACATGAAATAAAATACCTGAGTAGTCTGATTCCTTGGTATGGCTCTCCTCATCTAATGAAATCAACCTTAATTTCAAAGAATAAGAAAAGAAAAAAGAAAATAATTCTAAGGCTGTAGAATAATATTTTTTTCTTTTTGGTCTCATAATTACAGAATCATATCAATAACAAGCTGTATTTCAGATGGACTCTTGTGTTTGCTGTATATGCTGGTCTGTTGTTAACTTTTATTGTTTCATTGGTGGAAGTATGTTGAAAACCAAAATCAGACTGAAGACCAACTATTAAAATATACCACCTTTCCATTTTTAATCTAACTAAATCTCTGTCATGAGAAGTACAGTGTATTCTGCTTTTCCAGATTGGATCTTTTATAACTATCGTGAAGAAGGTACAACTGTTCAAAAAATCCAAAAAAACCCAACCCCATTTTGCACTTCTCTTTTTAACAGCAACTAATTATAAATGAACAGACAGGTGAGTTTTGTACCATGTCAGTAGATTTCTAAAAACTCAACTCAGCAGTGTGGTTTACATGCAATTCTTACACAAAGGTAATCTCTTCAATGAAGAATATATACCTTCTAAGTGCTATTATTTTGTGTAAAGCCATTCAACCAGGAGGGAATGAAGCAGCCACAAGGCAGATGTGGTGAAGAGGACTGGGTCAGCACTCTTATCCTCTAGTGATAGCACAGGAGGAGTCACCTCCCCTGCTCCTGAGGATGGCCTCATGGGGAGCAGAGGAAAAATTAGATTCAGGACAAATTTCAGTATAATGAATGTTTACTGTGAATGGAAAATTCATGAGGACTTGAAAAGCTTTGTGTATTCCTTCTAGAAACTTACATGTTTGTTTATGGTTTGTTTTAGACAGCAAAATGGTAACATATTTTTTCCTCCTCAGTTTTATGACAGACAAGAAATAAAGATAATCCATAAATAAAACTAAGTACAACCATGACATGGCTGAAGCATTTGCTGGCAGGTGCCAATGCACACATCTTGTATAAATCATGCATTCATTCTAGAATCTTGTATTCAACATTGAGGAAAACAATTGTTTATCAAAGTCTTTATTACTGTCAGATGAAATGCATTAGATTCAAGGACCTGCTGCAGAGAGAATCACCTGCAAAATAGTACTTGACCAAGTCCTTTTCAAGCTGAATAGCACCAAATCTGACCCGTTTATAAACTGGTTTGGCTCAGTGGCTCTGAATCTAACCAAGTATAAGGACTGGAAAACTTAACTCTTTAAAAATCTATTATTATAAATAGCCGAGCAAAATGCACTAATTATCAGTCAAGCTGTTCTCTGCTTTTTGACAACTGATCCTTTGCTGGGTGCTTCACTTAACCAGGGACAGTCAAAACAACAGGTGGCAGCAGGATTATACCAATGCTGCATCTCCTTGCAACTGAATCCTGATGGTCCCGTAGGGCAGGGATCACATCTCGTTCTCCTGTTCTCCTCTCCCCAGAGAGGCAGCCCATTCCTAAGTCTCACTCACCTCAGAGCTATAGGTAACCCAAGCCTTGATAGCATCAGCTCACTTAGATGTACGTTTTACTAAGTACCTACTGCTTCATTGGATTACTAAGCGATGCTGTATACGTTACAAAATTAATTGCTGCTCAAAGCAATCAGGAATCCATATCCAATTCCCAGGTGAAAGGAGATGCTGCTGAAGGGAGAAATACAATGCTCATGTATCCTCTCCCATGTGTAGCTGTTTACCATTTCTTTTACTAAAGAAAAAATTAAGCAAAAGCTGAAAACTAAAGAGAAGGCTAAGAAAGATGAAAAACACAAAGGTTTAACAGGTCTTTTTAAAGCTCTTCATTTCACCTGGAAGTTTATTAGTTTTCATGTCCACATTACAACATTTAAGGAATTCTAGTATTAAGCTTACTATTAGCTAGCGTGATCCGACTAGCTGGGTCTGTATTTCAATTTATGAATGTTTGGTGACTTTAGCAACCAGAAATAAGATTATAGACAAAACCACTTATTTTAGTATGTAGGCCATGTGACTTACTGACTCTGCTGATCTTGTACTGATTTGGTGCTGTCGATCTGCAGGTCCTCCTTTTCTGCCTTTTCTGTTAGTTTATTCACAGGATCTTGTAAGCTCTAGATCAAAACCATAATATAAATGAAAAGAAGAAAATAGAATCAGGGAAGCACAACTGTGTCATTTAAGGCCAAAACAGACTATAGAACCTACATAAATTAAACAAGAATGGTTTTTTAGTATCAAAACTGTATCTGATGCAAACAAGTAAATAAAAAATATCAGAAGATACTAATTCAAATTGAGTCACATGAATGAGCTTTATATAAGAAGGTGACTCTTAGCCACTTCTAAACTCATGTTCTCTTTCCAGTATTTCTAAATAAAACCATCTATACCATGTGCAAAGCAGGCACTAAACGTAAGTTTCTTTGCCATTTTGAGGGTTTGCTTTTTTCTTCCTCCTTTTTTGCCTTTTTTTTTTTTCTTAAGATGAGAACAAATTGTTCTTTGCATGTGTTTTTTCCTCATGTACTGCTTCTTTATTTTTTTCCCCGATACAGCTATTCGTACAGCCTTAGTAACTGCAGTGTACTGGGAAGGTATTACTTGTATCCTGAATCTGAAAACAAGGATTAAAATCATGGATGATTAGTTAGATAGAGGCCAGGTGTGGTATCATGAAACCCTACTGTCCCTTTGCAATTTGAAAGGCCATGCTACAAGACAACAACATGCAGTTTCACAGTCAGTATTTTTGTATCCAAAATCTGGATATTGAGCAAGGCAACACATACAGCATTATAGACTGACTCCTTGAGATTACAGAAGTAATAAATGTACTAATGGTTGTCCCTGTTATGCGTTAACTAGGATTTCTGTATGAAAAATTAAATAACTGAAGATAATAATTAAATAATCACAAATGTTAGTTAGCAATGTGAGTATTTGGCTCTATCAAATGGTTTTGCTGTGAAGGTGAAAACGTGTTCCTCTTTCCAATATCCAACTCAGTTTCTGAAAAATAAAGCCATGTTTCATGTGACCAGTCCTGACCACTTGTAATTAAGTTTCTGTCTCACTGATATTCCTAGTAGTGCATCTCACCCACCTTCTTCCCCCATCCCCCAAAAAGGTGAGGCTAAAACAAATAATCCACCTCTTGTGCAAAACATAATGAGCACAAAAATGTAGTGGTTTTGCATCTGGAGTTTTAAAAAAATGGTAGTAGGTTTCATTGGAATAGTAAAACAAAGAAAAAAACATAGCTCCTAAATCCATCTCATCTACTGAATAAAAATTGGAGTCTCAAGCCCATCTGTTCCAAGAAAAGCATTCCCAGGTATGTCGCAGGTCTTGTTTGCACTGCCCTGTAAAGCAGGACAGATGAGTCCCCAGAAGGGGCATTCCTATGTCTGCTTGGCTCCTCATACATTTCCTGTATGAGGAAACGTATACTTCTGTGTTTTAGAAACCAAACTAATGGACTTGTCATATATTGCAGTTGGATTTTATTTTTCCCCTCTCAGTAAGTTAATTCTTCTATCTAGACCTGCAGATTAATTTGTCATAGGCACCTTGAGCACTGCAGACATCATGCGTCATATGATGAGGGATCACAAAAGCAGCAATAATAAGTAGAGGTATTAAAGAAATTTACCTTATTCTGTGGTTGCCACTTGTTTTGGGGTTTTTTTTTTTTAACACTAACAGTGCTAACCAGAACCACATGTAAGCATACTTCTTGGATTCTGAATAATGGACACTACCCTCCTCAGCTAGATCACCTTATGAACGACTATGTTACCCTTTAACAGGGTATTGATTAGACTGCACTTCTTATACCACTAAAATTGATGGGAATTATTCTATTGACTCCAAGAGGACCTGGATTCAAGTTCAAAAATGTAAGAATATACACTGTACTTGCACGAAAGTGCAGCACAGAGAAAAACAGCAGAGCTTTGCATTATGGGGACTGTACTGCTGCAGGCACTTGAACCACCCTGGACACCTTCACAGTAGGACACACAGCCCACTGCAATCAGGAGGTGATGGTGCAACAGTTGTGGTGATCTGCCTGCCACCAAGTACAGCAGCACAGAACCTGCCTCAAGAAAGAGGTAATAGTTTTGAACAACAAATAGAACTACTTTAACCACTGCCTAATTGTATGAGTTAAAGAAAATAATCAGAAGTAAAATCTTTTGCATCTTCACAGGAAAAAAGAGACCTATCAGCATCTTTCATTCAGGAAGTATATTTTATGATGCTTCCTTCATGAGTGTTTCAGGAAATATGTATTTAAAGGACTGTGATCGAATGACGGAAACAGCATATAGAAATGGGATCCACAAGTACCTTGGGAAGGAAACAGCATGATAATAATGGCAGTTATGATTTCCTGTATTAGAAAAACAAACATAGCTCTGAAATACAGCTTCAGTTTAAACAGAGATTATGATAAAAATTGTTAAAAATCAGCTGCTGTATTTTAATGCAATAATTCACGGTAACAGTTTAATTCAGACAGTATTTCCTTAAATTCTGATAGCAAATAATAAAATTAGTTTCTTCTTCCCCGCCTCCCTCTACTCCACATCTTGATGTGCACTACAAACTGAGATACCTTTTAAAAAATATTTTTAAAAGCTAGAGGATGGGTATGAAATAAAACTGAGTGTAAAAAGACACTGCCAACTGTTTTCTAAACATGAACCCACGGTATTGTGATCACTACTGTCAGCATGAGTGAAATCAAACTATGATATTCTCTTGTTTCAGATTACATCAGAAGAAGGGAAGAAGTTCCATCATCCAGAAAGTTTAGTGACTAAACAAGGCTGTAAAGACACAGTCTGAGTTCAGACAAAAGCAAGCACACTACAGTTGGGAGGATGAAGCGTCTCTGGCTTTGTTTGCTAAGTGCAGACAAATGGGTAACTTCACAGCACGCCTCTGAGTGCTCATGTGGACTCAACGTGGACTTTGTTGTGAGCTACAACAGTATATGACCTAAAGTACATGTTTAGAAAGCTATCATCCTAGCTTCGTTATTTCTCTTTTACTATAAAAAACAAAGACCTTACACACTAGCAAAGCAAGTTCACAGTCATTCACTCTGCTGCCTTATCTGTCTCTTCAGCCCATGGTAACCCAGTGATATTCTGCTTGCTCCTAGTACTCAGACTAAATACCCAAGCCAACAAGGGGTTCCTCTGCTGCAAAGTTAACTCGGGCACCATTCTGAGGCTGATTGCTACTCATTCACACAATTCCTTCACCTGCACCTGGGCTGTTTTCAAGTCCAGCCAAGATCATCTGGACTGTACACAATACCTCTTCTCTGCAACTAAATCGCCAAAGCATTGACAACATGCTCAGCTTGCCCACAGTTACCCCCAGGTGCCCTGGACAACTAATATGCTTCCTCTTGACTGAGAAAGAATCCAAGCAAAACAGCTAATGGCAGACCTGGGAGCCAGGGATATGTCCCAGGATGTCACAACACATATGGGGAAGTACAACACCACTGAGGAGAGAAAAACTTGAATATGTTTCATTTGCAGGAAGAGCTGAAAGGGAAGAGGAAAAGCAACTGGTCTCAAATTTCCTCATGGAGATTCATCAGAAAACAACTCAACACCATCCCCACAAAACCCCTGAGTTATAAAAGTATACACAGTTTTGCCTATGAGTAAAGTCATGGTTCAACAAACAAAACAAGAAAGGATACCAGACTACAGCAGAGGTCAGCAAAAGCAATAGTGTTGTACTACCTGTTTGGACAGAGTTCTGCAACCAATGTAAGAAGTAAATACAGAAGTGTTCTACTTTCCACAGAAATAAATGAATGCGCTGAGATGTACACCTTTTGACTCTCTTATCAGGGCTATTATTATAATTTCTAGGCTCATACAAACTCTTCAGGAAGTCTGGAATCATAACATTAAAATGAAAAAATGCAACTAAATATTCATTAAGTAACTAAGGCAAATCAACTGACAGAAATGAGTCTTTTCATCATTAATGAAAAGTAGTCCCTGAAATAAATTTGAATTAATTTGATATCTGGTGATTTCAAGAATATGTAACCTTAAAGGCGTTACCAAAACAGCAGCCCATCGTCTCTAATATTACAGCAATGGATACAGTAATGGATACTTTTATATCACGACAGAGTTGTTAGCACATTAATAATCATCCTTCATCAAGCATAAAACTATGAAATACAGCTACAATAGCACAGTTATACTACTTTCAGCACATACCCTGAAGCAAAGAAAAAACAAATGGGCTGCTTTTCATTAAGGGAGTTTGGCAAACATCTCTAAAGACAATGTTTTCTTTCCAGAAACAATCCTGAGAACTGTTTAAGAGTCTCTTCCCTGAAGTAAACCTGGTACATGGATATATTCATACTACAAAGTATAAATAGCAATTTTCCAATACACAGCACCTTCTAAGTTTTTAGTAGGACAATCTACGTTTCCGTAAAATATTAACAGTTTCTTTAAATTCTTGTTTTAAAGTAAAATGCTAATCTTACACACATGTATGCTTAGTTTAATTCAGAAGGATGCCTTGTATGAGCAAAATTAGGCTGCTAGTATCAGAACTGGAATCATAAGAGACAAAAGTGATTTGCAAAGTCAAAATTCTCTTTTAGGAAAGATCCCTTCTAAGATGTAAGACAGGGAAAAATATTCCAAAAGGGTTAAATACCAATTAAATGTAGAAACAGGCATTTGAAATATTTTATGTACCTTCTAAGCAATTACATATTCTGATTGTGTATGAAAGTGTTGACAGCTTATGGGTAGGAGTTAAGGGATATGCAAACATGGGTGATACTGTTGTGGGCTTCTCCTACAGACCACCAAACCAGGAAGAAGTTGGTGGCGAGGCCTTCTTCAGGTAGCTGGAAGTAGCCTCAAGATCACATGCCCTGGTGCTCATGGGTGACTTACATCACTCTGATATTAGTTGGAAAGATACAGCCAGGCATAACCAGTTGAAAAGGTTCCCGCAGTGCATTGACGACAACTTTGCGCTGCAGCTGGCAGAAGAACCAACGAGGAGAGTTGTGATGCTGGACCTTGTATTAACAAAGAAAGTCTGGTAGTGGATGTTAAGGTTGGGGGCAGTCCTGGCTGTAGTGACCATGACATGTTAAGAGTTTAGTATTGTTAGGGAAAGAAGCAGGGTAATAAATAAAATTTCTACCCTGGACTTTAAGAGGACTAACTTTATCCACTTCCAAGATCTACTTAGATGTATCCCATGGGCTAAGGCTTAAGAAGGTAGAGGGCCCAAGAGAATTGGTCAATATTCGAACACCACCTCTTCCAAGCTCAAGATAAATGTATTCCCTTGAAAAAAAAAATCAAGTAGAGGAGGCTCGAGACCTGCATGGACAAGCAAGATGCTCCTGGAAAAACTCAAATGGAAGAGGGAAATTTACAATATGTGGGAAAAGGGTCTGGTTAATTGGGAGGATTAAAGAAATGCTGCCAGAGTACGTGAAAGGCCAAGGCTCTCTTGGAATTTAGCCTGGCTAAGGTTGGTTCTCCAAGCAAACAGTGGCTTTGCTGCAAGGTGTTCACTCCTCACTTCGTCCCAATGGTAACCCTTCCATCGGACAAATCTTATTTTTCTCCCATGCAAGTAGGATCAGCCAGTCATGTAGTTACTATGTTGCAAAAAATAACTACATGACAAAGATGTCTATGGGGATAACTGGAAAGGTAATTTTTTTTCAGTGTTTTCTCATTCCTCTACTGAACCTCAAATTGCAATGAGCAAAGCAACTTCTTATGCAGGAGCAGGCACGACCAGGAAAATACACAGTGCTGAGGGCTTATTTTTAGGTATCTGGTGAAACTCTGAACAGTCAGATATTGCACATATTGCATATTTAAAGATTACAAAGGATCAGCAAATACCACTAGTCAAACAAAACACCATTTCCCAGAACAGTTCAGGGTTAAAATGCCTGAGTACAGGTGTGGGAACTCTGAGCATTCATGTACTCGCATTCAGCCCAATAATGTGTTCTTAAAGAGTGTGAGTTTTTAGAAACAGATGCAAAGGCAAAATATTATTAATTTACATGTGGGATTTTGGAGAGCAACATAAATCCCTAATTCTGCTGGATCTTATGATTCTTTAGGAATAATCAATCACAACTGCAGTTAGCACTTAAACACATACTTAAGTGCAACTCTGAATAAAGTCTTTCTTTGAAATAGTTCCTTAGTCACTTCACTCCACATGCAGTTTTTGATCCTACTAGCCAGAAGCACATTAGACAGAAAACCTGTATTTAAATGCAAAGATATGAGAGGCATAAAATTAGCAGACAACACATGGACAAAATATGAATGTGTGCCTTCTACATCCTTGTATGATCTCTTATTTGTTATCACTGGGCAAACGTATCTATATACTCCTTACCTTTAACATCGTGAATTCATATGGCTGATAACCTTTGAAACTTTCATGGATGGCTGCCATTGTGTGTGAAGTTTTTTCCCAAAAATGAAGAAGTGTTGTCTGTAAGGTAGGATAAAATTCCAATGCAATGTTAGCTTTAACACCAATCTGCTTCCAGTGCAAATTTCATAGCTCCTTTCCAATGCTAGCAATACATTCTTACAAATCTTACAAATATTGCCACCATAACCTCTTAAAAAACATGCATCAACAGGAAATCTTTCTTTTGGAGGTCAACATTTTCTTTAGATACCTGATACGTTGTTAACACATGAGAAAGGAGGTTGCACCTGCTCGCTCCCAAAAGATCCACTTTTTGACAGACATCAGTCTTCAGTTTGTCAAAGTTGAGTTTTGCATGTCGCACTTGAGCTTGGACCTTCAAACAAAGGGACAACTGTTTATGCAGTGAATTTTATTTTCTCCGTTTTTCTACCCCAGCTTCATGAAAGAGCAAAGCAATACAACTAGGGAAATCAGACAACCAAACAGACTCAATTAAAATTTACATAGAGCTTTATTGTAGCATCAATCCCATGGAAATTAAGATATGGCAGGCTGATTTATTCTAAAATACAGCTCTTACTATCTTCTGTGTTACTATTTTTCTAATATAATCAGTGAAGAAATTTTGTTTGCTAACCCCTGTTTATAAGATGGATATTAGTACTAAATAAATACTGAGAAGATAATACTTGGAAAACATACTCATTTTGGTATCTCTTTACAGAAATACCAAATCAAAGCTTGAGCAACAAATTTGGAACAAAAATTTACTACATAATAGACAGGTGCACAGGCAGAGACATCTCCATGTATCTATGGTAGGAGGCAAATTACACTGACAAACTTTAAAGTAGATCTGCAACTCTTGTTGACAATATAGCACTTCTGTAACTTTGAACTGCTACAAAAATTTCACTCGTTAAAGTTCTTCTAAAATTGAGTGCTTTTCCTGTTTACTGCTATAAGAAAAAAATATCACGGTCCTATTTCTTAGGAGCAAATAATTTCAGTTTCAAAGCATTTTAGGTTACCAAACTATTCTTCTACCACCTTTTAAGTTTATACAAGACATTGTCTGCTTCACAACCCACAGGTTTGACAACAATATTGGTATTCTCATGATCAGGTATCAGGGTAGCAACATGACATAGGTGTTTTGTACTCAGTATCCCCCATTTTCATGACAGCTTTGTACACTACCCTAATCCTATATGAACAAAAAAAAAGTTTATAATAAAATTTGTATACAAAATATAGTTTCTTCCAAGGAAATAGGAAACAAACCACCAAACATGATGGTTTTCCTATAACTCTCTCACCGTTAAAATAAAATGTTTACACCAAAAAACCTTCACAGTGGAAAAAACCCACTAAATGCAAATTTAATACACTTCCTTTCCTTTGCTTGCCTAACTCAAGAGAGTAAACTGATTTTGTTCAGAATATGCAGACTCAATCAAACAAGATCTGATGGACTTGTATGCTCCTAATCTTCAGAAGTTAATCCAGAACATTACAGCAAGTGCCTGAACCCCTTGTGTGGTAAGGACAAATATATACCTTACAAAGCAATTCAAAACTAATCTTAGAGTTACCTTATTTCTAATCTTATTTTCCCAATTCACTCAGTGTGTAAGACTTCCAACGAGGCAGAAAAATAGCAAAAGTTCTGCATCACAAATTCATCAGATGACCTACTCAGACAAATTGTGGAACTCCCAGGTTGCTGGATATGTGGCAACTTTTTTTCACTGGTCTGATCAGCCTTGCTTAAGTAATATAATAGGGTTGCACATAGGCCTGATAGGTTCAAAAGGAAGAAACAATAATTCAAAATTTCTGATAAGTGCAGCATCTCACAGATAATATTTTAATTGTAGAAAAAATGAAGCCCAGAAAAAATTTTTTTTTTTCTTTTTTTTTCTTTAAATAATAGAGAAACAGCAGTGCTACTCTACCTTTAAAACATAGCTTTGTGGTTATAGACAAGGAAGTCTTCCAGAATAACTCCACATACTACACCAAGCAATAAATAAACACATCTTGAGTTCTGGTAATAAAAACTACATCTCAAACTTCTGACCTGTTCCAGTGCTCTAACCACAAGGCTACATCATCTTACTGATGACTTACTTGCTTTGTTTTTTTTGCATATTGAAGAATTTAAAACCAAAGAGAGGTGTCGAGAGCTGGAAGAGTTCTTGGGTAGTTAGGAAATGTTTTGGTGAAGCTAAGACAAACTTGAATTCCCTCAGGAAGAAGTAAATTGCTCCCATGGATTCCACTCCTTAGGCAAGCATGACAAATGTTAAGCTGTGACATACAAATCAAGGAGCAGCTACTGCCAAGAAACCTCCCTACAAAGTACGTTATGAAAAGCCTTATCCAGTCAGAACTACACTGGCATGAGCTAAGGTGGCCTCTTAGTTTGGCATCCTTGATGTACTCTTTTAGCTTGTGCCTGGTAGAAGCCCAAGCAAGGAGTCCCATCCCTAGTACAATTGTCTCACCAAAACAGAAGGTGGTTAAAGAGCTTATGGGCCTTCAAAATTCAGCAGCAATGGAAGAGGATGGGAGCAGCGGCAGGAGGAGTATGGAAACTATATCCAGTGCTGGATAAAACATCTTTGTTCTGCATTAGGTCCTCAAATCCTTTATTTGCTTTAGCTGTGAGTGACTTGAGAGCACAGCCTTACAACTTCAGTCTAACAAGGAGAATTATGAAGAAAATCATGGGCCTGTGCTAAAAAGAACTTCTAACTGAAATCCAAACATGAGATTACCAACATCTTTCGTGAGCAGGAATTGCTACAACAAAAAGTTATTTCAGTGAGAGATGTTGTAGGGCTTTGAAAAACCCAGTGAGACTTGAGACTAAACTCTGATCTCAGTTACAGCCATGAAAATCCAGAGAAATTAAACTGATGCCAGTGTCAACGTGTCAAATATAAAGCTGTATTTCACAATGGTGCAGCTGAAATCAGAATCCCTTTCTTATTCGGTATATCATAACACTAGTGAAAGAACAGCTGTGCCTGCGTAGAGTGATATTCCAAGTGAGCAAAGAATGTTAGTTCTGGGTAATATAAATACACTGTCAGAGACGGTGGGCCACAGGAAAAAAAAGTACTACTAAATGTAATTATAAATTTCTACAACTGTAAGTCTGCACAAAGACTTCATACAAACGACTGAGATTTGGGTCTATCTCACGTCTCCAACACCTTTAAATAAAAGAAAAAATCCAGAAAACAAGAAAGCCTGTAAAGTTTGAGCTGTAGTCTTCCTGCATATAGCCTTTGGGGATATTTAGCAAGAAACAATGTCAGCATTTATCTAAACCAACCATGTAACCAGCACATCTTTTAAAAGAGAGAGATGATCCACAACCCAATGTGGAATACAAACCTCTATGTCTGACATGCTCATAGAGATGATTCCAAATATTTAATGCGGTTTTACCATATGCCACACATTTCTCTTGCCAGCCAGGGAAGATGGGATACTATGAGAACTATTAAATTAAGGGTGCTTCTCAGCCTTTTTTAAACCCTGACAGTTTACTGAGCACAAGTACTCTCTATTTTGCAGCAGTAGTGCGGGGCAGCAGAGAAACACCACACGCTACATCAGCATGAACTTTTGCCTTTTATGTGTGCCAATAAATGCATTTTCAAGTCAAATTATTATTAGACATCTTTTAAGATTACTTGTGGCTTCAGGAATTAGGTATGAAATCTTACTGCTTTCAAAGCATAATCTACTTAATACCACACAAGTTATCAGAATGAACCTTTAGTTTTCTGCTCAAGGAAAAGCTGATGTAATACATACTAATCTTCTCCTTTCTCTGCATTTATTCTCTAAGACATGAGAAACAGGACCTCATTGTGGTCTCAGTCCAGCACATTTTTATTCACATATTTAACTTGATTAAAGCTGAACATATAACATTTCTTCAAAATCCTAGTCTGGAAAGTGCCAGTATTTCACTAAGAGAACTGCACAGATCCAAATACAACTTGGACATCTCACAACCAAAGAGCTTCTAAACATCTGAAACTGTAGGTGCTAGTTGTGAGGTTCATGCTGTACAATAAAATCTTACAGTGCTACTGACAAAAAAGATTATTACACTTCATATTTTTCTTTTTCTGTGGAACAACCTGGAGCAACCGGCTTTTAATTTCCCTGTACAAACATCTAAATACACTGTTTATGAAATGGAATTCTTTAAAGAGAGCACATAAGAAAATGTAAATTTGGAAAGCAACATCTTACTAAATTAATAGCTGGTTAAGCTATAGGATACCAGATAAAACTGAAATAATTTTAAAATCCTGGGGGCTTGTATGTTAGATTCTGGTATGCTTGATTGTAAGGGCAAACACTGCTAACACAGGTTCCTAAATGTATATTCAAACAGAAAAACCTCAGTCTTCAAGAACACTAACATAAAAGAAATAGTGTTCAGACACAGTTAAAAAACTCTATTAAATATGTTCAGTTACTAAAATACAGATTTGTCATATATTTTCAAGGCATCTTTGTGTCCTCTACAGTACATCTGTGTTATTAGTTTCTTTTAGTCTACCATAAAATGCACGATTTCTTTTCAGTAGTAGCCTAATTTCAGGGACAATTCAGCTAGTGAAGCATCATCTCCAAAATTGTCAGATAAATGCACTAATTAACTTTACATACAGTATATTTTTGTCTCAGCATTTACAACATGGAAGCAGAAACAGATGCTTCCAGTCTAATTTGTCACCCAATCTCTCACTTACTTGATCTGAAAAGCATGCACAGCTTGTATATAGGCTGGAAGGAGGGGGGGCAAGTAAAACAAGAGGGAAAAATGCCTGGAACATTGCAAACCTTCCTGTTGGAGGCTCTGAGTAAACTCTACCTGCAGATGGGATTAGTACAAATCTCTCCATTAAATAAGTATAGCACCTCCTGGCATACCCGATCGTTGTTAAGATTACATGAAAATTAAATCTAAACTGAAATAGGCTGTAGTTTGAGGACAAAATATTTAGCGTACAGCATATCTTACAGCATTTCTGCATATAGCACAGAAAGTATAAGGAACTAGATTCACAGTTCCCACCAACCTGTAATAACTTCATAGGTTGAGTGGTGTTATGACAACAAGCACCCATTACACGTTTACACAAGCATATAGAAACACTTATTGATTTTTATTTTTCCTTTTTTTTCTTAATTAAAAAATCAAGATTGATGCTAGGTAGTCAGAGAACAGAAAAGGTAACATTTTATACAAAATAATGACTGTAACTAAACTCTTCCATGTTCGATGTAAGGACTTCCAACATCTTGCACAGTACTAAACCTGTTTCCAGTCTGCTTTGGTATGTTCTACATTTTGCAGACTATACTTTGACTCGACTGTTCCCTTGGGTTGGAGTAGTATTTATTGCATTCATTAATCTCCACTCCATCAACTTGTAGGAATAACACCTGAGAACAATGGTTAAAGAAGAGGCAGCATACTGCTCTCTGTCTGCTTCAGCCCTAGTTATTAACATTTTCATTCATGATCTGATAAGACACACTGATAAAAATTAATTTTAGGAGATTAACTTTAAAAAGCAAGAAATGCCTAGCTAAAAAGGAGAACTACTTGGACAGTGTAATAGATCCAAATAGGTCTGATGCCAAGCAGATGTACATCAGATTTGTTCAAGACATGAAACTATTATTGAGATATGAATTTAGATAACGTAAAGTGCATAACAAGTTCCAATGACATATATTTGCAATTTTGGACTTAATTATGATCATCTGCACTTCTACATGCATCCCAAAGAATCTCATCCTATTAAGCTTGGTTAAGCAAATTTGCAGTCATGTTACAATTCACAGAAAGGAATTAATTATCATTGCTTGTCTACCAGTTTCACTCTGGAAAGCAACAAAAGCACCACCTGCCTTTCTGCCACAAAAGAACAACTGATACTTCAGCTCTGAAAGAGAAGTTATGTCTGTGTGAGGAGAGAAAAAACTGCAAGTACACCTGCTCTACATGATGCCTTTTTCTTTTCCTACGCAAGACCAGCAGAGCTGAGCTGCTACCTGTGACTTGTACTCCCAGTCACTACAGCAGTACAAGCAAATAACACTTTGAAATGGCTGTTGAAAATATACATGTCCTGTGTCGAGATAGTTGAAATGTACCAGTGATTCATGTGGAAAGACAGTAGATAAGTGAAAGCTGAATTAAACTTGTATTAGGCTAGCTGCACTGTAAGAGAAAGATTCTGGAAAAGAAAATAGGCAACTTTCTGGTATCCCAAATTGTAAAGAACTCTCATTATATATGGACTTGATCAAAGCAAATCTACCACAAGATACAACACAGTAAAAAGACTTTTCAGCCACCAAGGACCATTTTCTAGTGGCTGAAGCATTTATGGTGAGAAACAAACTAAATACTCAACTGAAACACAGTGATTTCCAACATAATCCAATGAAATCAGTGCCTACTCAAATAATTGCAAATATCTAGTAGAAAATTACCTGCCATAATTACCCAGAGATCTTAGATTTAATTGAAGCATCTAATTCACCAGTTCAGATTTCTCATGTTCATGACAGCTCTGGAAGTCAATGTAAGCAATAGAGGAAGAGTGCTGAAGTACAGCAAAGAAAAAAAAAAAGAAAGAAAGAAAGAAAAAAAAAAGGAGGCAGAAGCAAAGCTGTGCCACTCCATAACAGAATATAGAGAAATGCATCTTAATATGGACAAGTGTAGCACTAGCAGCATTTCACTGTATTTACTGGGACCAAGAACAATCCTATGTATCTGCCAAACAATTCAATCTGAAACATCAAGTGTCTACAAACAAAGTCATCATGCACTGGTAAAAAGTTTGTTTTTTTTTCCCTTAATCACAACATTTTTTGTTTCTAGTCAGAACAACCAAAACTCAATTATTTTAACAGTTTTTAAGTGTTTTTGCTGTCTTTATACTACAACAAAATGGTCTAGAGAAAAGAAGTAGTAAAAAGTCGTGTGACAACTTTTTAATTTGCAGAGTTTCAAGGGCTTGGAGGTGGGGTTTTTTTCTGCTTACACTGATTTATTTTTAAAAATATATAAACATAGCGTGACTGGTGTGGATATAAAATGGAACTTTTTCTACTTAAAAGTCCAAGTTTTGTGGGAAGGCTTTTTTTGCAATTTCTCATGGGTAAGGCCATAGGATTTTAAACTCCTCTCTGCCCTCCTCTGGAAGGGCTAATGAAGATGCTATAGACAGGAGAATATTTGTGTACCAGGCAAGGATAGGATTATATGACAGAACTAAACTTCACACAGACACTTTACACCGACACAATAGCTTCGATACAATGCACAGCTCTAAACTAGTGTGTAGCATGCAACTGATAATACTACACAATTTCTCAAGTCCAGGAAATTAGCAGAAATAAAAGAACTGTTTGTGTGTTCTATTCCCATCTGTGCCTGTGATGCTGTATAAAGCCATAGAACTACTGGGGGGCTAATTATTTTTTCATCAGGAAAGTGATCATACTCTGACAGCTCTTACTTCTGCCTCTAACATGCCATGGTGCCCTGAGGCACTGCATAAATTCTAATTTGAAAAGAAAAAAATTAGGAGCTACATTGAAAGAACTTTGCAAAACTGCATTACTTAGAACCCGAACTATATATACATACATTCATATCTATGTATTTATCATCATAGTATCATCTACCAGAATGGAACAGAACAATCTGAAGATCTTTTAAGATTGAATGATAACATTCTGTACTTTAAAACCATTAGCAATTACAAATTTTAAAACCTTATCCTCCTAGTATACAATGTAATAATGTAATAAGGAAAGCTTAGTATTTTTGTGTTGGATTAAGTTTTCACAGTTTTAAAAACACATCAGATGTCATTAGTTTTAGTTGAATTACTTAAAAAAAAAACCCAACAAAATTTTAATACTAATTTAAATAAAACAAATTTAGACTGAAGTTACTTTTTTCAGTTTATTAAACACACTTTATTAGAAACATGCGGGTATTTGTGGGTAGCAAAGAGTTAAACTCCATGGAGCACCAAAAAGGGTCTCATATTTTCTCTGATGCTGTGATTTCCAACACGTCCTAATAGGACATGGCCCACTTCAGCAGTTCTTTGAGGAGAGTCAGTATAATTCAAAATTCTAGTCACTATTTTGGCTCACTTTTTGTCAGAATTAGTCCCTGTACACAGCAGGATTCCTATCCCCTTGGTCATTCATACCTGATCCAATTTTGGGAAGCTCTGCAGGTTTTCTAGAACAGCATTCCTAGGTAGTTGCCATGTATTTGGCTAGAGGATTTAAGGCCAGAAGAAATCAGTAGATTAGCATCTACAAATATTACTCCTGCACTTACCCTAAGGCATGTCTTCCAGAAAGACAAGCTAGGTGTGCCTAGCTCAGATGTTTACATCTATATAGTTACCCTGTGATCTGCTTTAGTGGATGGAGATCTGATGAACACAACTGACTCCAGAATTTGATTAATGTAACCCTGAAGGTGCCCAGTTCTCTCCACTGGACTGTAAAGGTAGGATGGAGTTGAAGTGCAGGCAACTACACAGCAGACGTCTGAAGTCCGGGGTGATGAATCCTAACCTAAGTGATATCCAGGAAAAATACTTATTTTCTTCATTGCTAATAACAAATATTTAAGTATGTGCCTTATTTACTATTTGAATTCATCCAGCATAAGCTCCCAAGCCATGATCCTTGATAACCTTGTGATGAGCAGACTGAGGAGCCTCAGCAACTTACATAGTATGGTCAAACCAACTCTCCACCATCTCTTTGACAAACTAAACCTAGAAACACCTAATCTTATGTAATTTCCACTAATCTTCACACTACTACTCACACTTCTCAATACTCTCTCTCCCACTTTTCAAGCCAGAGATGTGGACTACAACCTGTGCTCCCTCTAACTGTATAAAGAGACTCCTGCCACTGGCTGACAGCTAAACTACATCTTTATTTAAGTTCTTAACAAAAAACATTGCAGAAACCTTGCAAATACAGTTGCAGAGCTGCAACTTGCTGCCTAGGATGAGAAGTGAATTAAATATACAAAATAACTCCTTAATCTAGAACTCCAAACATAGTTATTTGTATTCTCCAGTCACTGGGGGTGTGACCATTTTGTTCTAGATACAAATATATCCCAGACAAGCTACTACTTCCATTTTCTGTTCTCTGCTCTGAATACAGAGCCTCCTGCTTTTTCTTTTCTCCTGCCTGTGTGACTTTGTTCTAATTTCTAGTGCTTTCCTTATTCTCTCAGTACTTTGGATTGGGTGCCTGTCTTTTTCTTCCTGGTTTGAAATCCATGTCTATGGTCCTAGGTCAAGGAGAATGTCATATTAAAGTGCATAATGAGGATTGCTGCATTATTTTCTTTTTCTTTAACTACGATATAAAATATAAGATGTTATTAGGTACTCTGAATTAACTAACACTATTTTAAAATCTTAATAAAGGATTTTTTTCTAAAAGATATTATGCACATATCGTTTTTACCAAACAGCCAGGTCGTGAATATGCATCATGACTTCTTTGTGGATTTTCTTCAATAGAATATGAAATTTGCTCTTTGTGTCACATTTATGCCATGTTTCCCATTTAAGTTTTTCAGTACTCAGCCTGTAAAAATTTAACTGCCTTGAACCTGTTGGCTCATACGCCACATAACTCCAGCCTGGCAGTAATGAATAAGCCATGGTCAAAACTGCTTACTTCATAACCACTGACAGTCAGCAGATGTGAGCAATTGTCTGACCCCTGTGAGGATATAAGGTTATGGCTGGCTTGAATATTCTTCCTTTTTTTTCCTCCTAAAAAAACCAAAGGGTCGTTGTACCATCTTCTGGTATATTCAGTGACAGTTATCACAGAAACTGAACCCTACCGAGTGGCTTTGCCTCTCTCCTTTATACAAACATGTACATGTTTCTCTTACTCCTTTCTCTCTTTTTTTTTTTTCCCTACTGCCTCACTTTCTTCTCAGCTCTGTGTTTATTCCTGCTGTTTTATAATGTACCTTTTCCAACTCTCTTGTGTCTCTTTAAGGATGGGGAAAAATGAGAACCTCCTCTCACATTATGCACGATTCCATATTTTTTTTTCACTCTATATTTTTCTTCCAAGCCAAGCTGGATCTGCAAGAGCAGATCAGTTCAGGCTTAGAAATAGTGGGGGAAAAAAAGGCAGGGGAGAACAAAATGTTTTACTGAAGATGTAAATTAGTTTCTGTAAAATGAATGATAGATTACATTTTCCTGCCCAGAAGAAAAAGCCATGGCTAGGAAGGAGTATGAGGGAGGAGTATGACATAAGTCTATCAGACCATGCATACAAAAGCTGGAAAAGACTAGACTGACCAACACAGGAACCTGAGGGCACTATACCAAATTAGATGTCTGAACTCAACTAGAGGATAGTGGATCTTTACACAGTATCTGCATCAGTAGGGAAGCTCTCCAATCACAGTGATCTGGTGTGATGGCCAGGATTTACCTTGGATCAAAAGGCAACTCAACAATTTTATAGAAAAAACCCAACCTGCTATGTCTTATGATGCCTCCACTGGTCACAGTACTTCAAGAAATGCTACTGTATTTGCTCTATGCAACTCCCTGTTTGCTAGCACTGGTGACCAACGAAGACAGATAATAGACAAACAATGGACTTTTGTTTGAACTAATGTTTTAACTAACGTGTTCATCCTTAAAAATAAGGTAACCTGAGGCATGTTTGCAGGTCAGGGTGGGTTATGCTGGATCCAAACTGGCCCAGTGCCTCCTCGTGGTGGGAGAAGTCTTTGTTCTGTGGTCTAAGGCAGCACAGATACATCAAATGAGCTTTTCCAACAAGTTAATATTCTATTAAAACCTGTGCAACAGCAGATTTTCCATTATCAACATTCAAAAGTTGAGTTATAGAATTTATAACAGTAAGAGTGCTCAGTTTCAATTGTCAGAGTGTATTCAAGCACTGCCTAGGCTGATGTACATACATGCATGTACAAATGCTTCACATATTGTAACTGTATGACACTATGTAAGCTTTGCATTCACATAGATTCATTTGGAGAAGAGGGGGCAATTTTGGGATGCTCCAACATTTCTACAATTACAACTGCAGTGCAGAGAGAAAGTCAGATCTCAGTACTTATACTTTCATATAATTTAGCACCCTCTTGTACGGAAGTCTACGTATACGTTAAGAGCTAAGGTTCAAATTTTGGAAATGGATTGCCAAACCTACATATAGGATCTACCTGGACAGGGCTAGCTTAGCTTCCAGCATCCATCACCCAAACATGCAGGCAACACTCTGCTTGTTCAAGTCCTAGAGGGTTTTCTGCTTAGTGAAGCTTTCACTCATGATATTTAAGAGGGAAGTGGTGCACTGAAAAGTGCTATTGTCTACAAGAATCCTCTGGGAAAAAGCATATATAGCTATTTTTTCCCCTCTTCTTTATTTTTAAGAAGGTAGTTTGCTAAAAATAAATGTTGTTGGAGCATCCCTACTACTGGGATAGATATTTAATCAGAACAGGTCCATCAATTAAAGATACTCTACATTCATATGTCAAAAGTCTTCCTGCTAGTCAATCAACAAACTATTCTAATTGAAGATGTCTCAAAAGAATGTGCTTTATTCCTTGCCTCTTTAACTTTTTTTACTTGAATTTGACGACATCTTCCTTACTATCAATACTACAGTAGTGCAAAGACCTGGATCCAAACATGTCTTAGCAGCAGCAAAGTTGTTACACCCAAATCATATTTCCCCAAGACATGAAAACAATCTGAGGCAGGAATATTGCTCTCTGTGCCAAATAACTTTTTGAACAGCTGCCCTGCAGCAATAGGAACACACTTCCTCTTCCATTATTAAAAGATAATTTAGTCCCTTCCCAGGAAAAAAACCTAACAAACGGGTTGAAAGGTACAGTCCAACAGCAAGAGAAAACCTCTCAAGCTTTTTCCTAAGAAATTACCAGGAATTAAGGAGCTATGTTCTTCCTCCTTCCCGGTTTCTGCCCCTCTAGCACGGCCCAGTGCAGGCAGACACAGCCCGTCATTTGGTGAGAGCACAGCCTGTGCAAAATCCTCTCCACTTACCCAGCAGCTGGACACAGCCCTGATTAAAGTTACACTTTTCAGCACAATCCAGCAAGTTCATCCAGCCAAAAATCAGACAACAAAATCTTCAGCTTTAAGCCTTACAGCAGCTTTCAAACAGAGCAGCACAGTGCCATTCCAGAGTATGAATCCAAGTGCTTTACCAGCAATGAGTTCATTGCAACAAAACAAAGTATATACAGAAAATAAAATATATCCGCTTTTAAAAAATGTCTATCAAATACAGGATGCAATCAACTTTCAAACACAAGATGCTGATCACTTTCATAACTCCAACTACTACTTACTGTAAAATGAAGGAAAGTTTGGTAAGCTCAGTTCCATTTAGGCATGCCCTTTCAGAAAAGCAGCATCTCTGTACAGCCATACACTTTCCCTAGAAAAAGGGCTATGTGTACTCTTGGCTTTTCCTTTCAAAAAATCTTATTCCCCCACTCTTCAAATACATAGCCCTGTGCTTCTTACATGATACCTACCAAGTTCCCTATCTCCTGCTTGCACAGAAAGAAATCAGCTCCAAATGAATATGTTCACAAGGTATGTAGGGAAGGGCCCAACCTCAGCATCTTTGATCCAAAGAGCTGTAGCTCTTGCTCCCAAGGAGACTATGGGGGAAGCAGAGGGCTGTGGTCAGCAGCTACATCCCAGCTGACACCACTTCTGGCTGCATGAGGTTTCTCTATTTTCCTCCAGCATAAAGACAAACTACTTATAGTTAATCTGTTCCACTTCAAACTGCATCAAACAAAGGAACTGCCACGCAGTTCAATATGTGACAGCCAAGACCTAGAGCATACACAGCCTCTCCTCGTACCTCATTCACATTGGGCCTTTAAAAGAATAAACTGTGTATGACAGCAGCTCCACCCCTCAAAGCTGACACCTTCCGGCTACTCCCCGATTACTCGCCAGCACAGAACATAAAGTGCTCCTCGAGCTATTAAACTTCTCACAGTAATTGTATTCATTTTTACAGCTTGGATCAATATGCAAATTATTTTAAAAAGGGAAAAAACATCAAATTACAACTTAAATAAAGTAAAGGCAATAAATATATAGCTTCTAGCCTTGCTAGAAGGTCCGCTTTTTTCTACTTTAAGAAGCCTAGATCCATGCCTCAACTTTTTGTTGGTAAAAAGTTTTAGCATTAGTCAAACTCAGGATGTGTGCTTTACTAGGCTGAAGGGAAAAAACCCAACGTTTTGACACTAATCCAGACCTTGAAGCAAGGACACACAAAGAAAATAATTATCAATGCTTTTCTATTTTTGAGACCAGGAGACTCTTAAATTGCAACCAGGACAGCATTCATCTAAGTAGCATAGCTTCAGAGTTCGGGGACAAATTTCTACAATATGAATCCCACATGCAGTTCTAGTAATGAGTACATGTCTGTCAGTCTGCAGTTGTGAGTAATGATCACACCAGCATGCTTAGACACATACTATTGTAAACACGGGTGCACATTTTTGAACATTAACATATATCTTCTTTAGGAAAGAGTTTGGTGTTGATGACTTAGAATGTCTTCCCTCCTTAAAGAACTACAGGGAGTTGATAAAGTCCAATGCAAATAATTGCCAAAAATAATTGCAAAGATTTGCAGCAAGAAGCACGCTGACCAAAACTGATGGCAAAAAGCAAAAATACAGGCTTTGCAGACTGAAAGATCATGTTCAGCTCTAAATCAGAAGGAACTTGGACTTAAGAGTTAAAAGTGCTGAGAATTGCTCTGAGTGTATCAGAACTCAATTGTGTTAGCCTTATTAGACAACTTGAGAGCAAAGGACGGTTGGCACACATGGTGCAGGGGAAAATGCTAGCAAGTGGAGAGCAATTAGCTAGCCCCTGCAGGAAATGGAGACAGCTAATTACTAGCCTTGAACACTGAAAGACCAAAGGGGCAATGTGTGATGTAAAGAAAATTATAATAAACCATAAAACTAATATATCTACTATGCTCATTTTATTTACCTAGTAATTACACAGTTTAGTTTATCTCATTTTCTGATGATATTTTAGAGGTCCTCCTGAATCCTTTATGTGGAATGTCCACAGTTAGAAAATGTCATTTGTGTTTTTTATTTCTTTCATCCAAATGAAATTCTTCAGGGCCTAATCAAGATTGTTACTTGATTCTGTGTTCCTTATGAGTAGGCAAATGAGGGAAGTGAATAAGCTGGAATTAGATAAAGGGACGTGAAAAGCCCAAGTTCAGGTACAGTAACATTTTTGCCATTGAAAGCACCATAAAAGAGCAAGCTGGCCTGCAAGATTGTCTTGGCCATTGCAAAGGGTGGTGGGATGGGCAGATGCATGACGTGCCAGGGAACAACACTGACACATATGCTGCAAATCCTAGCTAGATGTGACACCAACACTCCAAGAAAGATACCTGTAATAAAATCACCAGGATGACCAGGCTGCCTTTAATGCTTAGTCTCCAGATGCTCTCACAGTCCTGAGCACAAAGTCACTCAGCCTACACCTCTTCAGGAGCACTACACCCACCCCCATGCTCATGCAGGACTTAAAAGTCCTATAGTTGAGTTTTTGGGTTTTGTTTCTAACTATCCTCTTTCAGCACAGACTATGAAATGACACCTAGTAATAATCATGGTTAATTTGTAACACAATGTTTGTTGTACATAATTGTGTGCATTGTTATTGCTCCAGTTTGCCAGTGGTAAACACAACCAAGTTATATGATATTGCCTGAACTGAAAATGTTAAACAGAAAATAAATACATGATGATTAGTAAGTTTCCTGGTTGGCATTTAATACATCAATACCTATGCCTTATTTGCTTCAAAACAATTTAATTATATTTTGTCCAGAAACAAAGATACCAGATACAAACTCAGAAAGATTGCACTTATAAAAAAAACAGCCAAATCCTTCTGTTGTGCTCTTCAGACTTGAAATTGCACTGTCATAGAAAAAAAAACCACACATTTGAAATCTAAGCAGGGTTCAGCTAGAATATCCCTAAAACAGAGATGAAATGGCCTTTAAGCCAGTTTTCTGGATAGAACAGTACCTTTTGGTTTTTGCCTTTTTTTTTTTTTTAAATCTTATCTTCAATTTGGTTTCATTAAGTGAATGAGAAAAATCAAACAGAGCATCTTTGTAGTCATTCAGAGCCTATGTAGAACATAACTGAACAGCAAAGGCCTTATGAAGGAAAAGCAGATGGACTCCATTATACATGTGCCCAGGCTTTTTAGGAAAGTATAAGAAGAATTCCTAGGCAGTGGCGACCATAGAAGAACTTGGTTCTCTTGTGTAAACAACGTTTTCTCCAACAGCTGTATTCCCCTTCCTGTTTATTCTTCTCTCCTGCAGAATTCTTTCAGTTCAGTCACATCTGTATTTAATTTATTTTTAAGAAATATTTCTTTAGCTATCCTTCTAACCTTTTCAGATTATTAAGGCTGAGGGAATTTTCCAAATCTCTCTCCTCCTTTCACAACCTATTCTGTTTAAATTTTTACACTTCATTTAGGTTCGGAATTCACATAATGAACCACATGGGTTATGGGCTTTGCCCACATAGACCAGTTTGCTGGGTAAGAGTCTTCATGTAAGCAATAGAAATCGTCTAGGCAATCATCTTTTCTATCTGATTTTAAGACTAAAACACAATAGAATAAATAAGTTTAAAAAGTGTTCAGTTATTCCTTTTTTAAAAAAATAATCAGTATTACATTTAATGCTTACACATTCCTAGAATTATTAGACATGAGAAAAATTCCTGGAGTTTAACTTTTTGTCACATCATATTTGAGAGCACCTTTTTAATATTTGTGCTAGTAATTATTACATTACATTTGGATTTAACTTCATTATTGATTTAAATAACTGATTTTTTAACATACATGTTGTATTCTGTTGAAACATTACAAGTCTTGCTAATTATGTGAAGAGAAATTTTTGGGATGTGTCTGCCTGCCTTTTCTTTAAGTAAATACAAGTCTGAAACTGCACAACAATTAAAGTCAGTCTACCTTTTTTATTTCAGCTAGGTTGTTAAAAATATATTGTATCTGTAGTCAAGTGCTTAATATTATTCTGTTTTACAGCCATTTTGCCGAGTCTCACCTCAGACACTTATTTCTTAAAAATAACTGAACAGATGATGAGCCGCCTCTCAAGGGCAAGCATCAATCTCTGGGAGTAACTATATTCTACAAGCAATACCTCTTAAGATGATGTAACCTGTTCCAAGAAGCCCGTTTCTATTTTTAAGTGTCACACTCTTATTATGTTTCTAAAAGAACATCTCCATCACAGATTGTTACTTTGCTTTTAACCCAGTAACAATCATCACTGATGTTTAATATACATGAAATGGCTTCAGCAAATTGAATTTATCTTATTTTTTACCCCGATTCTTACAAATGCTACTGGAAATGGTAATTTAAAATTATAAGACTGTAAAATGCTTACACTGCGAAGAACATTTCTGTTTATAGTCACGTTTTCCAGAAAGATGCATCTTTCACAACTGCCTTAAAATGCTTGAGCATTTTGTATGTAAGGTATCTTAGAATGTTTCAGTTTTGCCACTTGCATGTTACTGAATTTGACAGTAGAGAATCTGGACAAAACATTACAGCAGAACCTGCACAGAGAAAATACACTCAGCACTGAAATTCCACTGGCTTTTGCGAGGAGAGACAATAATGACAAAGCAAACCCTACAATTTTATATAGAACACTTTTTTGTGTTTTGTTTTTCACTACCGTGATTTCCACATACATCATTAAATTTAACATTTCCAACACCATATGCTTTCATATTAAAAAAACACTTAAAAATATGTTCTTACTGCTTCTCCCTCTCAGAATGAAACCAAACATACTCTGGGTGGCACAGGCACATCACAAGCAGCAGTACGTGTAGGTGTTGCTTACCATCACATTGTAAGAGCATGCCGTTATCACATCGCTACACTAAGCTGTGGATCTCAGAGCACAGTGTGACACCATCTTATTAATTTTAGAGTGCACAGCCATCTTGCAGCAAGTATTATTTGGTCTCCTGGAATCTCACCTATTAATCTAAAAAGCAGCAGCAATTTGAAACACCAAACAGGTTGGGGTTTCTTTGGGGCAGCCTTTTTTTTTTTTTTCAGGAAGATTTTGAACCAAGAGTAAAAAAGATGGACTACCACGGTGATAGATTGTACCATCCCACATTCCTAATGGTGATATGAAAGCCAGCACTATTTTTCACATTCTAGTGCCACACATCTCAAATCTAATGTGTGGTCTACTAAAGCTGTTCAGATCTTTCTGACATTTCCAGAGCACAATAATCTGTTCTCTCACATGCAAAAGTTTACATTTTTGTCACCTAAAGGTAAATGTGCTTTAAGTTTCCCAAGTGAAGTTAACCTTGGAATTTAATACAAAAGTATCTCCTGGAAAGAAACAGAGGCAACTGCTGTCAACCTTTTTTTTTTTCCTTTTTAATTTTTAAAAAAACAAAGTTGGTGCACAGTAATGACCATAGCTGGCTCTAAACATCAATTCCTTACAGTACTATTTGTAACCATGGCAGCTGAGAGTCTATTGATTATACCACTGTGACTGCAATGGCCAAAGACATTTTTCTTTTGAGACGCCAGTATACTTTACTACTTGGAAAATCAAAAGACTTTCCAGCTCAATATTGCCTACAGATGTAATTATCATTAGCACATTTTCTTTTGGTTGACTTTTTAATAAGTGAATTAGAACACCACCAATATCCACAAGACCTCTAAGAGTGTCATCCTCAACTGAATTACATTTATCAAATGTAAAAAACACTTGGAAAATACTTTTTAGAAATGCACAATTTTGTTCTGGCAGGAACAGAGTTTAGTTGATCTTTAAGGTATTTTCCATCTTTACATTCTACAGTCCTCTGAAACTTTGTTTAGTGTCCCTCAGCCAATATTCTCAACTCTCAGCTCCTTAGAGCTCTTATTTTTCTAGCAAAGTTAAATTCATTTTTCCAGTAATCACTCATAAGGAACTGAGACAACCCAGATTAGTGATTTTTTCCCTACTTATTTAATAATTTGATTAAAACAAAAAAGAATAAGGAACCCTGTAATGTTATTTATAAACCTGTGTTATTTGTTTACTCTTCATTTTGTTCACCTCTAAATGCCTATAGATTTCCTTTTCATTTTTTACCAGAGACTGAAATTAGGTTTACAAGGATTGCAACTGCCAAGTCTGTTCTTATTTCAAGGATCAACATCATATTTGTTTTTTCTCCTTTCCCAGACTATTTGCATTTCCTCAGGTCTTCAGGAGGTTTAAAATGTAACAGAAAATTAAAGAAAAATAATCCTCCAGCACATTTCCACATTGCTTCCAGATTTGCAGGGTTGTTTGCAGTTGATGTTAATGGATAGGTGAGTAGAAGGAAGTAGCAAATGATGCTGTAACATGGTACAGCCCCTTCCTCATCACACAAGCCAAAATGCACTCATACCAAGTGGTGCTAGTAGGCAAGGAGGCAGCAGGGGAACAGAGATGTAGGTCCCCTTCCTTCCCTGTAAGGCTGTGGCAGATGTATCTTATCCATACTTGCTGAGATCTTTACCATGAATACATATACTTCAGTGTTTCCCTTCTGACCTTTTAATTGATTGATTTATATAGATCTTCATTATTTCCCAGCTGTCCACACAAGCTTTAACTTTTATTTCTTAAGATATTTAACAGAGAACTTCCATAGATCAGCCACTCTCTACATTAGTACATGGATAAAAACAACAGTTTAAGTTATTCTTACATAATTACAAGTTTTTCTTGTTGAACTTCCCTATTTCTTGCTGCCTTTGCTTTCCTCTTGCCACATTTATCTTTAAAATGCCAGCTAAGGGCATTAGTTTTCAGTATATAGAGTGCTACAGCTAGGAAGAACTTGAGATAAATTGTGTCCAAACAACTCAGCTGCAAGCTTGGAAGTTTTTAACAGCTGCATGCAAAGTTAACAGCCAGACATTAAGGGTCCTGTAATTGTTCAGGATCTTTTGGGAAATATTCTGACAATTCTCCTCCGCGGTAGGATTTATTGCACTTCTTTAACACTACTGAAGTAGTTCAGGGCTCTGCAGTGTGGGGTAAGGCCTTTCTAATCTTCCAGAACAAGAAGGCCCAGAACAAACCATGCTACATGTTCCCCACACAGATCCCATGCAAATTTATATTGATAAAAACCTAACTCTTTTTCCAGGCAGTACCCCATCTAATACATACTATTTTACAAACACATATTTATTGCTGTACTATTCAAGTAATAGAGACACATACAGGACTTGCACTGTATTCCAAGCAGGTGAATCTCATGGCATTTGTAAAACCCTGCTGCAACCAGCCCATGCATCACTCCTTACCCTAATCCAGCTTCAACCTATTCTTTCTCCCATCTGAGCTTTGCTTGATTTATACAGGAGCAGACCTCCGAGGAAAGCAGCTTTGGCAAAGCAGAGAGGACTAGACAACAGGAAGAAACAGAGCCCAACCCTCCAGGCGCACAGTTCTCAGTACACCACCCCTACAGTGCTGCTTGTCTCAAGGATCCCAGCATGACCCCTGGGTATTTCCAAAGCTACTCCAGCTTTGGTTCAAGCCTCAGAAGGAGGGGAAAGCCAAGGAATAGAAGAATGATGGAAGCAAATTAAAAAATAATAATTTAAAAACATAGAAAGGATTACTTTGTTCTATCAGGAAATCTATCTCAGGAAATGCATGGAAAAGCTTAACTTTTTCAGAGCTGGAGGAAGGACACTAGGGAACTATCAGCACTTGGGCCATTTGGTCTATATTTTTAAAACATTGTGGCAGAGCTCATGCTATAGTGCATAGTCAAAAGACAGATAAAACAGCCTGGATTTAAGAATCTTAAAAACATGATCAGTGGTGGAGAATCTGGTAAAGGAGTTTTAACTCATTCAAATTCTTTGAAGTATCACAGCGTTGTCAAGGCACTGTTTCAGATTCTCTCAAGCAACACTTCAGACTCTGAACATGGGATGGCAGACTTCTAGATCTATAACAGAACTGGAGTATTCATAAAATCTATTAAGAGAAAAAAATAATAACGAAGGTACATAGCATTTATAACTCAGAGAAAAGTAAATACTTCACCTGTTTCCTTGGTTTGACTCAAGTAGCTACAATCACATTGATACCTCCAAATAAGAAAGTAAAGAGGCTTTTCTGCAGTGTTCTGGGACACGTTGAAAGTGGTAGTATTGCTGGGTCTCACATATTTAGACTGATGCCTTGAGAACAGTAGCAGAAAATTCTTTTCAAGTACCTCATTGTTTGGAAAGAGAGCTACAAAAATGCCAATGTTTTAACTCAGACTTCATCAGCTCTGAAAATACTGATGCAAGTATTGATCTTTTAGTCTGAGCTAGTCTGAGGGAAGGTATGAAAAAACATCTGGATTGATTTAGCTTTGGTCTCCTAAAACAAGTACTATATCTGTATGCATGATACATTTAGGATTATATTCTAAAAGGCTAGATACTTGAAAAACAGTCCTACAACGAAGTGATGTAAGTACTGCTGATGTACTGGGTGCATTTAAGATCACCAAAACAGCACTGTTTACTTGAAACAAAAAAAGATGCTAACTAAAGTGATGCTTGGGATTTTTACAATTAGAAGTCTGAATAAAACTTTCTTTCAAGTGCTCTGACAGGATCAGCTTCATAAACTAGCTGGTGTTTCACTACATATGTAGTTCCAGATCAAAAACTCATCTGGTGATGGTACATTTTAGAACCAGAAACCTTAGATCAGTAATGATTTCTTTTTCAACACAAAACTAGCATGACTTCTTAAATTGCTGTTACAGATGCAAAACAAGCCCGAAAAATCCAGCATTACACTGCCACACTATGGCACAATTAAGATCTGCAAGCAAGAATAGAACAAGATGACAATTAAAATAACTCCTCTATTTTAATTATTTAGGACTACAGTATCCACCATTAGCTGGGTTTGTCTACTACATTTGTAAAGCACTAAAAAGAACCTGATGCATCTTGTTCAGCAACAGCTATTTAGATACATTATGCTTGAGAATTTTATTTTTTGTAATTATTTTTTTTCCAAAATGAAAAAAGAAAAAGTTTACTTTCCCCAAGTGTTAAAATTTTCAAAGACTAGTTTGATATGCCTGTTGCACAGATGGGATAACTAGGGAAGTGGATACCAAGGCACATTTCTTTACTTTGTTGTCTACACAATACAGAGCTTTTTGTTCTCTGCATTACGTGATCTGAAAGGGTTTCAGTTGACAGCCAGTCAGAAGAAAGAAGGGTTCAAAAGACCTTCTCTAAGTTTAGGTTTTTTAAGACTATCTGAGGTAACACTATAGAATTTTAGAATCTACATTAATTATTTCTTTACATCAGAATCTAACTCATTTCAGACCTAGAAATATTTCAAAACACTTATTATTTCTACATTTTTACTACTAAGCTTTGTGAGACCTTTAAAAAAAAATAAAAATTTCATTTTTCCTGACCTTGAAGCACAGCAGTGCGAGATGGCTGAAATTTCACATCTCACTTTTTAAAGCAGCTCACCATATGATATTTTAATTACTTTGCCATTTATATAATTTATACCTCCCATAATATTTTTTTTCTGCAAGAAAGCTATAAATCAATTTTGTATGACCATTACCAGTATTGCTTTATTCATTCTAACATTCCATTTTTAAAGTGTTTTTCTAATAAATCAAACATTATACATAAGCAATGGCTGAGGCCAAGACCATACCAATTATTTTACCTGCAAGAACTTGCCATTATAAACATTTCCCACAAGGCATAATAAAATACACGTCTGGTGCCACAAGACTTACAGGAATATCCTGTACTGATGCATTAAATAAAGATTAGATGACTAGCTAGGTTTTCATTTGTTCCACCCCTTCCTTAATTGCTATTGTCACCACTTCAGTTTACAAAAAATGGCACAGCCTAGATGCATGCTAGTCCTTTCCTACTAGGATGGTTTATTCAAGCTTTTAAAATCCCAATTAAGTATCTTTCATCTCCAAACACTTTCAGTCACAGACCACTCAAGCCATCGATGAACAGGGCTTCTCTTTTGTACATTACCCGTATCTAAGCCACAGGCACATGCATAAATGGATGCATACTTTAATACAATTTATGTTATTAGGCCTCTGCTTTCAATTATCACACCATTTCTGTGGATTTTTTTTACTTCTTTTAGTCAAAACACAAGCCACCATGTTATACCTAGGATCCTAATGCTTCCTAATAGTCAAGTTCTATAAACAGTAACCCGTGAACATTATAGTCTCGTAACAAGATGGGCTCTAGAGTCCCACTAGCAAATGTGAAGTTCTCATGAGCATTCCTGAACTGCCAGCGACAGGATCAGTCCAAGCAAGTTCTCTACTCACACCTGGTAGCAAATCTGCAGACTGCCACCTAGGACTTTTCATTTTTGGAAGCCCTTTGGGAGAGGGAGAGTATAGCAAACTTGAGTGACATTGAATGAAGACCATTTATACAGAGCACTTTCTTCACAGTTTTAGCGTTTAGCAGCTATCCAAGAGTCATGCTAAACTGCGTAAGAAACTTAAAAACAGTTGCAAGTTTGCAGCTCCTCCCCAAAATCCATCCATAGACAATTTTTAAAATGCTGGTCTTTCATTGTACCCAAAAATTTAGCAGCAGCTACCACAGCATTTCTGTGATTCTCTACTTTTTAGTTGCAAAAATCAATTCTCCCTTCCGTGGCTAACAGCCTGTATATCTTCTTCCACTAGTCATTCATGCATCACAGCTAAATATTTAAAATTAGATAACTTTCTTTAAAAATATTTTTTATTCAGTTATAAGGATTTAGGCTTAAGTTGAATAGACTACTGAAAAATGCTGTTTCTTACAACTGTATCTTTCTTAACAGCCCACACTGTGAAGGATACTGTATTCCATATCAGATTATTTAGAATTCTGTCAGACGGAAAAGATCAGTTACAATAAATGGCATCCTTAGTGCTGCTGAATTATGTCTTCCTCAGAACAATCAAAACCATGCTTCATTGTAATTCATCAGGCATCCCCTTCTAGGAAACTACAGGAAACTCCATACCTTCCTGAACTTTTCCATCTGCTTATAAAGATCTGGATCCAGCTCCTGAGACACATCTTTCATCCAGAGTAGAGCTCCTCTGTATTCAGTTCGATACTGTTCCATCCGGTTTACTGTCAGCCATGTGTCTGAGATGGCCCTATATCTGAAAGTCTCCACTTCTTGATATAATCTACTCAAAGGAGTACGGAGTGCTAGTCTGGGGAAAGGCATGAAAGGAAGAAAGAAAGGAGAGGAACATGTTAAAGAGTTGTTCCACAAAGGCAGATGGATTAATACAACTACTGACACTTCCTTGCAATCAAAAAACCATACACAGCCAAAACAGTTCACATAAGAGCTAAAGTGCTACTCTATGCTCAGATGGTTCCAACAGCTTGGTTGGGGGTACATATGAGGA
This sequence comes from Hemiprocne comata, assembly GCA_020745705.1. Lineage (NCBI taxonomy): Eukaryota > Metazoa > Chordata > Aves > Apodiformes > Apodidae > Hemiprocne > Hemiprocne comata. The sequence goes on from CM036587.1 coordinate 28,099,687, forward strand.
AGGTAATTTTGCATATTGTGTTTGCAATCTTCCTATTCAAGTAGTGACCTTTCATTTACATATGCAAAGGGAAAAGGAGCCTTTTCTAATGCATATATGTATTCTAGGTAGCCAAGCTGCTTGTATTTATGCTATTAACATTCCTCTTCATAAGTTGCTTTTAACAACTCTAAAAATGCACCTGAGGTAATTTATTACTGGATACATACCACAGATGTATCACGATTGTCATGTTAAGCCTCAGAAAAAGCACTTCCATTAGCCTTTTAATCTTCAAATGCACAAGTAAATAAAGAAGTCATCTGTCAAGTAGATAATTATCTGATTTTTTTTTTTCCTTCTCCCTCTTTTTTTTTTTTTTTTAAAGGAATCTGAACAATTCCTTTGAAGGACATTTATCTTTTGGAAAGATTTAGGCATTTTCTTAAATGTTTCTTCCCAGAACTACACTTTGGAAAGGCAGTAGGGGACACTGTTGTCTTCCCTATGTCATCACTTTGGTTCCTAATGCAATCTCAGAATTAGACAGAATTACTCTAACTTTTGCTTTGCTTCCTCCTGCTGCTTCTGCTTTCCTCTTTGTTGCCAGCAGCCACCTCACTGGAATGGGTTCAATCAGTTCCACACCAGTGTAGAGTTAGCTTAATGTGCTACTTACAGACTTCCTAGGCATAAGGGAATTTCTAATTTCAGCTCCAGGAACCAGCAAATTGTATCTTCTTGATCTCCAGCTACTGAACTAGCTACTGGCATGCAATGTAAATAAGGGCAGACTCAACTTCAACATGAGCTTGAGGATGGCTCAAGAGAAGACAGAAAAACAATTGTCGTTTTTTTTAATGTGAGTTCATAAAGAACTTCAGCTTTTAAAATATACCTTAAAAATGCATTAAGAGATACAATAAAATGTGAACTTCTGAGTGGTTTTCCCCCCCCTTCATTTTTTCCTTAATTCTACAAATACTTACCTAGCCATTCTGTTTACACACACGTCATACAGTGGGATTTCTATAAATAGTTAAACTTCATAAAGAAGCAAATTATCAGGGCTTTTGCTCAAAGGTGCCTTACATGTTTCCTGAAGAGCCCACTCATGGTTGTTACTGTTTGTCTTAATGACCAAACTCAAGACCAAGACAAACATACAAAATTGCTCTGTATGCGACATTTTATTTTGAGCCAAACAAGTAGTTAAGCTTAACACTGTTAAGCTAAAGCTGGAAAGTATCACAGTAATTAAAAGCATTAAAAAATCCTGTAACATATAATGGATTAGAATTTTCCCTTGCAAATTATGGTGAATTTCAAACTTTCATAGTCCCAATACTGTTAAAAAAACACATCGTAACACTCATGTCATCAAGTACTGTTACTTTTAAACTCTGAGCAAACACAGGGTCAGTGAGACATCAAGGACTCTGGGTAAAAGTGTGTGCTTGTATCTGTGTGTGTGTGTGTCCCCGTGTATTCCTTACCTTTTACTGATTTGCTCCTATTCAACCTACATGAGCTCAGTGGGGATCAAAAATCTTCTCCTGGAGGACTTCATAGTTAGAGCAGAAAATGGCATTCAGACTCCTTTCTCCTCCGTCTACTTGAGGTATGAGATTCCATAGCCCAGAAAAAGGCCTTCCCTTACCCATTTACCTGCCCTCCCATGACCCAGAAACCTTCACAACAGGCCAGCTATAGCATTTCTCTGCAGAGTGAGAAGTGCCACCAAGGAGAAGAAGGACCTGACATCGGCTCATTTACAACCCCACTGCTAGAGAGCTTTAGAACTGCTGAGCTGAATATGTGCAGATGAAGGATCTGCAGATAGATGTAGCAGTACCACAGAACAGAAATTAGATCAGGCAAAACCATACAGAGCAAGCCAGTAATATTGCAAATACTACAGCAGTTTTGGTCAATACTAACTTTCATATTATTTGGCTCCTCACACGTTTCAAATGGCAAAATGATTTATGCCAAAGATGAATTAACTACCACGATCTCATGTACTTTATAAATCAGACAGTAATTCTGACACAAATACCTTTGCTGAGAAGAAAAGCAGAGGGCCTTTCCTGTGGCTTGCATCATTTTTCCTGCTCTCGTTTTATCCTGAGAACCCTGTGATCGAAGAAATTTCCCCAATTCATTTTCTTCCTGAGACAGAACTAATGAAAAATAAATGAGTGGTCAAACACATTATTTAATAGATTCCTAACAGCTTTAACACTGGCCTAACATCAAACAGGTTAAGTCACTCCAAATCCAAGCAGCACAGCAGAAAAAAAATAATCATTTAATTCCTGCATTTATTAAACAGAAGATCTGATTCACTTCAGACATTGGTGGATGGGTTTGTGATACTTAACAAGAAGACAACAGTAAAAACATGGTATTTCTTTCTTGAACAAAGGAATTAGGTTGGTGTTGCGGTTTAATCCCAGCCAGCAACTATGCACCACATGCTCTACACAATTCAAACATTATTTTTAAATGTATATTTTAAATATCTGAAATCTTTCTATTTCAAATTAACTGACTGCTGTTAAAAAAAAAAAAAAAAAAAAAAAGATGAAGAAAAATAAGTGTTTTTAGACTGATTTGTTGACTACTTCCAAGTTGGGACTGGTGGTCTTCACAATCTCACATCCTTACAAAAACATTTAATTATGGCTTAATCTACTAGTCTTTCAAAGAAGCTGTCTCCTATAGTACCTATTTCTTCCCACGAACAATAGGGAGAATGGCCTAAAGTAATGAAAGATGATCTTCTGAAATTCTCTTGTAATTTTTCCAAATCTTGACAATCAAATTCAATACAGAGTCATAACATACTCCAGTAGAACGTGCTGCATGCACATACTTGCGTCACAGTTTTCTCTTGCTGCTGTGCAACACTTCTTGAATTCAATATACTACTATTCTGTATTCTAATTTTATCTCCATATCCTGAATCATTACCTTTCACTCTCTTTGGACAGGCAAAAGAACAAGAAAAAATTGGATAAAATATGCATATGATTTAATAAAACAAAGCAAATTAAAAGATGTCTCCAAAGATGGGTTCTCTTTTCCAGGCCAGAAATTACAGCAGCAGAGACTCAAACAATATTGATTGGAGAGAAGTCATAGAGGTCATTTAATACAACCTGCTGTTTGAAACTTCCTAAATGAGGTTCCTGTCTCTCACTAATGACTGCCACTAATTACTGTACACCTGTTACAGCCAAGTCAGCACTATCAAATTCATCATAATAGCATGGATTACTTAATTATAAAGATAATAAGCACAGTATTGTTCATAGTAAATCCTCATGAAAAATTAAAACAGTTCAGAATGGAGTTAGGATTTCTAAGATAAGACACTCCTGAATTTAAAAAGGCCAAGCAAGTGATGAAAAAAAGAAGCACCAACTTTCAAAAGCAAGCTTTCTCCCATATTTGTTGCTACCTATCACTATATATCAAATATGAAACAAGAACTAGATTTTTTGTTATTTTTACTTGTAACTAGGATGAAACTAGTAGCTCCCCATTTTAATATTTACTTTTTCACTTGTTCAATGATTCCATATTGCAGACCTTCTTATTTTAACTATTATACTGATCATACTTACAACAAATCCTTTTTTGATACAGCTCAATTGCTTTCAGCAACTCCATACATGTTCTCTGAATAGAATGGAACAGCTGATATTGAAACAGAATAAACAAAAAAAATTGTAAGCATATGCAAGAAACACTAACGATTAAATTACAAGAAAGAGAATAATTTTTTTTTAGAAATTATTAGGAATCATTAATTCCTTTTTGAACAATAAGTAATCTTTCCAGCTGGAAAGTTATTTTTCCTTATCAATTGTGCTTTTCTTCCAATTAAGTTGTCCTCTGAAACTACAGACAGACCGATCATAACGTACAAAAGAAAAATAAAGACAAAAAGTAATTTGGATACATTTGATAGTTAACCAAACTACCCATGATTTTTTTCTTATTGATGTCCTTGGATACAAATTAAAATATGCAAATCTTTTTTTCTAAAAAATCCACACCAGAGGGAAATGTATCAAAATGTCTATCACATTTATCACGTGTTAAGTGGCAATATGCATATTTAATTCTAATAACACAAAGTCTAGTGGAACAAACTTACGTGGGTATGTCAACATACCAAAAGTTATTAATTTACACTGGACTTTTTACTGGTGTAGCTCTGGTTTTGTAACCAAATTGTCAGGAGACATATCCTGACATCCGATAGCCTTTGATATCGGTTGCGACATAACTACAAAATGCGACTATACTCCCCATATTTACATAGACACTTCTATTAAAAATTTGAAAGTATATGACAAGAAAATGATGATAAAAGTGCATACACATTATTATATAGTATCTATGTGTACATATCTTAGAGGCTTGATGGAAATTAAAACACTCTGAAGATTAACAAAGAATATGCATTATGCAGATATTACAAACCTCTAGTTTTGCATCCAGATCTGCATCTGAAGCTACAACATGTTCATCTTCCTTTTTGCCTGTGACTTTTATAAGGGTTTGTTTTGTTTTCCAGTATTTCTGTTGCATTTTATTGACCACAGATTTTTCTTGGCTTTGAGCATACTGGTCATAAAATTCCCTTGGGTAATTGCTAAAATATTAAGAAACAAAATTATAAAACTTCAATAAGATGCTTAAAAAATAAGTCTAACAAGCTGGATTAATACACTTCCATTAAGAATACTGCAGTTGCATGCAGATACGTGTATTCTAACATGCATTTCCTCATTATGAATTAATAACAAAGCAAATAAAAATAGCACTATATTTCTACAAATATTTCCCATCCTACTTTGGAAAACAATACACTGCTTTCAGTTTGAATGTCTCTAGCACGTAGTATTGCCAAATAATCAGCTGCAAAGAATTCTTCCTAATGCATTATGGAATGATTTATAGCCCATGGAATTAAATTTTTATATAACTAATTGAACTAGCAGAGTTGCTTAAGCAGAGAGCAATTTCCATGCAATTTCAGCAGTGTAAGGATTTCACAAAGTTCATTTTATGACTGAAATTAGACTATCTGCTCTCCCTTTTTTTACAATTGAATAATAAAGAATTAGAAGGACACTCCTCTCTTTTGAGCATGCTATCTGCAAAATAGATAGCTCACATCTTTCTGTATGCAATGACTACACGATAACCGCGGGTGTGTAACAGGTCATCTTTTTTCAAGGATTATTTTCTACTGACACATGATTGTGCATTCCTCTAGCAGACCTAATAAAAAGTGCAATCCAAAGAGAAACTCCATATTCCATAATACGTAAACCAGATGAAGATGGTTTAATAGAAAATATGGCCTCACAATGAAATCTTGATCTCTTTCAAAAAGAGTCATTCTGTGATTAATTTCTGCAAAAGTACATGCCTTTTCCCTTATGTGCACATATAAAAAGCTGCAGTGATTTTAGAAATAAATGGCTGCTAAAACTTGCTGTATTAAATACGCTCAGAAAGTGAAAGGGATTGAGTTTATTCTGAAAAAAGATACCTTCCACCTGTGGAGTGACCAACTGTAGTTCACTGCTGAGATACTGCCCATGAGCTCTGTTCACAACACACAGACAGCTCAGGGATGCTACAAGAGGACTTCAGATCCAACATACACATCAAGTCATGTATTGATACACACAGATATATAGGCTTGCTATGAAATACTATGGCCATTCTGAAACAACAAGCCACTGGTATGCTTTTTCTCCAAAAGGGTGGCGTATCTGCCCTACTATAGTTATTAGTGACAGTTTAACCTTACAAGGAAGTTTGTTTCACAGGGATCTGTTAGTTGCTTTAGGTGCTATTTTTTCAATCAGTGACTTAGGAGAAAGTGTCTCACCAAAGAAATGGTAGGAAATTAAACTGGAAGTGAGCAAGGACAAACTTCAAAATGTACTTACATACAGCACTTCTTGGCTTCTTCCTCAAACTTTATAAGCAAAAATACTCACCCATTTAATTCTACCCAAACATTAGCTCCAAGAGTTTAACTTCTGAATTTCATTAACATTAAAATAAAGGCCTTTTTGGTGCTACAGCACAAAATAAACAACACATGCAAAACATACCACATTTTGCATGGAATTCTGCACAAACCAACCATTACGCACTCTAACAACAGAGAACCTATCAAGTTAGGTGAAGCCTGTATTATCTTTATATATGCTGCACCTTTAAAAGATAAAATCTACAACCTCTATTAAGTAACAAGAAGATCCCTCTGCATTATGAGAAAACAAAATATGACAGTTTAATAAAAATAGCATTACTTTAAAAATAGTAATAATAAAAAAAGTCAAACAGTTCACAAGGCAGGGTAAAGACCCTGGCTGTCTGGCTAGTTGTGTGCTTTAAGTTCTGCTACAGCTGTGCAAATAACTAACATCTCAGTTCAGTGGTCAAGTAAAGAAAACAACATAATTCATCTGATGACAACTGGACTTGATATCTACCTCACTTGAGGTCACTAGGAATTCTGTGGACATGGTGCAAGGAATAAAAATGAGTTATTAATAGGAAGTCACAAAAAAAAAAAAAGCTGGGATTAATACAGATTCCTGAATTAAAGACTGAAACCAATTTAAGGAGTAAGAGGAATATATTATTTTATCACTACAAATTCAGCTTCTAATTTAATTTGGAAAATTTACTGGCTCCTGTTTATGCTTAAGATAAGGATTTCTAATCACATTACCAAAATATTCTGTGGACAATTTTTACTGGTAGACACTTGGGCCGTATCTTTTAAAATATTGTGTCAAGCACTCATACACATATTTAAGTTTTGTTAAACAATCAGAAAATATAACTAAAAGAAGGATGAACCCTATTCTAAACTTGAAGACAACAGATAAATCTCTTGAAATACGACAGTTCATCCACAGCTTTCCACTAAGCAGGAAATTGCTAACATATGCTGGTTTTCCATCTAGTCAATTCACTTGTTTTTCCATTCTTTGGCAGTTTTTCATTTTTTGTGTTTATTCTCTTTAAACAGAATGTCTACCAGTGACTACTTATAAATACTAGATGCCAGAACATAATGTGTGATAGACTCAAGCAGCGACAAATCAACATGCCGAACACCATTAGCCCTTTAGAATAAGAAAAAATTATGAAGGTACTTACTATTTATGACCTTCCATGTTTCTTGTTTTCTTCAGTCACTTAAAATAAGAAATTATCAGTTAATTGTAAAATACTTTAAAAATATTTAAAATATTTAAACATATAGAAAACCTTTACCCTTTCACATAGAAAATTGCTATTTTGTAAAATCTAGTTAACCATGTTATGACACAAAACTTTTCAATCTGTGAACCAAATGCTTTCTTCACATAGCACACAATTCTTGGTTAAATCCATGATAACCACATTTAAGTGATGTCGCAGATGTTGCCAATTATTATACATCAGCAAATATTCCAGGTAAAATTAAATTTACCTGGCATAAATTCAGTCAGTTTTGACAAGGCAAGCCAAAATTTTCTATTCTAGGCACCATCCTCAGTCAAGATTTTTTTCTTCAAAGTTTTAGCCACCACAGAGTTCAGCTAGTGGTTTTATTTGTCCATGTCCCACTGATCTGTTTTTTAAAAACACTAGCTATATCATGTCTCGAGCCATGGATGCAAAATTCAACCAACAGGTAGTTTTTCTATGAGAGACACAACAGTTACTGAGGACAGAATATGATTTCTATGCATTTGGACTCCAGATTTTATAAGTTAATATCTCCAGCTTGGATACTCAAGTCTCCCACTATACTTGGAGCTGACCAGATGGCATGCACATCACTTCCCATCAGTAATTTAGCACACTCCTTCCAGTCCAAATTTACAAGCAAAGCCAGACACTCCTTACAAAGCACCTGGCTTCTCCTCTGCTACTTTCAGAGAGGACTCTAGTCTCCAGCAAACAGCCAACATCTGAACAGGGGCACTGCAGCATGATCATAGATGAGACTAAAAAGAGGCTGCTCAGATGGTGGTGCCAGGAAATGGCCTGTGGTAAGACCAGCCTCAAAAGGAACACACCAACAGGCTGCACTGAGATAAGAAGCTGATCAAGAAAACAGTAATGGAAAAAGGAGCTGGGAAGGTAATGGTGCTGAAACCGAACTTTGGCACTAATCTGGGCGAAAGAGAAAAGGGGCTGCAACGGGGAGACATGACACTGGAAACATATCCAGCGAGGTGCTGCTTACAGACAGTACAGTCAGTACTAGAGTGACAAAGGGAGTGGAACAGATTGCAGGAACCCAAACAAGAGAATGCAAACAACCCGAGTGCTTCTTGCAACCACGAGGTACACGCACTTCCATTTGAACCAAATGGAGCCAAATCTCAGATTTCCAATTCTAACCTCTCTGCTGTCAGTAACTGTGAAATTTCCTGGCAAAGCACTGTGAGATGCTGCAAGATTGTATCTGAGCAGGAAATTTTCCTGAATTGGAATAGTTGTGCTCATTAACACTGCAGGAGAGATCATGACAAGATTTGTAACTGTCTTCAGAGCAGAGTTTAAATCTACAGGCCAACAGCCAAACAACCAAGAAGAAGAAAGGACTGTTTCAGATTGTTTGCACTGTAGCACCATGGAGTCAGACAATATACAGAATGGACAGCACTGGCCATGGCTTTGCTGTAGTTTCTAGTGCCATAAGGCACAGGCAACATTAACTCCAATTCTCTAACACCTTTATGCTTGACTTCACCATTTTGATACAGGTCCTCCTTAAGTCAACTGTGGGTGTGCATGACTGAGATAAGAACACAGGATTTTGCTTGTATACACATCCATGACTCAGTTACTCAGCAGCACACTTATTTTGAGAGGAAGCAAAGAACAGTCTGTCTAGATAGAATAACATGCATATTATATGGAACAAAAATGACCAACATGAAGAACATTTCTAAGGCACTGACCTTACACACTGTATGGGTCCACCTGGCTTTCCTGGAAACCACTGTCCCTAAAAAAATAAAATAGACACCAGGGTCATGGTGAAACAGTTCTCATTTGCAACCATAGCTCACACTCTTTGTTCCTAAACATATGACCTTAAATTTTGATTTTGGGGTCTTCTTAGTTTCACTCCTCCGAGTCCTACATAGTACTCCTATGTCCCTCAGATATTATTTGTGTGGGTTTTTTTAGTTCAAAGTGAGGACTGTATCACATTAGGACAGCATTTTCAAGATATGAAAAAGAAGGCATGTCCCATTGTGTGACACATTGGCATATGACGTATGTGAGGGTACAAGGCCTGCTGGGGTAGTGCTGTATGGCCATATATGATGGAAGGGAAAAAAAAACCAAGAGTCTTACCTACACTGCCTGCTGGAAATGGCTCTTGGCATGTGCTAGCACCAAAAACATGCCAAGAGAAAGAAAGGTCTCAAGAGAGCTCTAGGTGATATAGACAAAAAACATGCCAGGGAGATTGCAGCGATTAAACAGCAGGAACAAGAAACATCCCAGTGATCAAGGTCAATCCCTGAGCCAATTTTATTTCCAGCACAGAGCTAGCTTTTGATCCCAAATGAGAATTTAGTTTGTGCAAAGACAGCTTAATAAGTACTAGCATTGAGTAAACAGAACTGTGGTTGTTCACAAAGATTCAGATGACTTTTGATAAGGCTTGCAGTATTTCACTTGCCATTGCCATCAAGAAATGTTCCTGGATCCCATTAATTCCAGATGCTGTTCAAGGAATTTTGAATAAAGGAACAAGTTATGCCTCAGTAGTCCTGGCTGAGTTACACCTTTCTCAGTGACTGAGAAAACTCTGGAAAACCTGGATGTCCAGTGCTATTATGCCATTCACTTAGCTATTAATTTAGATGACAAACAGGCATTTGGTTTGGGTTCCAGTGATCTCAAAGGTTGGTATCCAAAGTTATTTCCATTCACACAGACCTTGTTTCAAGCTAGATGTGCTTGTGTACTACTTACAGCTCTGTAAACTAATTCATACTTCATGTTTCAGCATCACAGTCAAGCTCTACTGAAACGGAAGCAGTATATATTAACATAGGTACTAAAATCAGAAACAAAGGTAGAGGAACATAATAATGGAATATTTACTTGAGCTGTACGTAGTTGACGTGCTAATACAGGAATTTTCATGTTTGTATCTGAATTCTATGGCAAATGTATAAATTTTTAGCTTGTAATGTTAGGATAGTGAAAAGGATTACTGGGCCCTGGGAGCAGCAGTTAAGAACTCTGGAGCACAGGTAGTATTTTCATCAATCTGCCAGTCAAAGGGAAGGCGGATAGAAAGCGCCAATCAGATCCAGCAAATCAACAGCTGGCTACATGACTGGTGCTACAGCCAGGGCTTTGGCTATCTGGATCATGGGGACTACCTTTGACAAACCTGGTCTACTGGGGCCTGATGGAATCCACCTCTCAGAAAAGGGGAAGAGCATCCTCGGCCATAGGCTAGCCAAAGTGGTGAAGAGGACTTTAAACTGATGAGGCTGGGGGGAGAGAACCTCCATTCATCCCACACTGATCAATTTCAGCGTAATAGATGCCCAGAGTCTATAGAAGAGGTTCGGGTCAGCAGGGGAGCACCTGGAGTGTGGCATAATGAAATACCAGCCCCTCCAGCTGGTCAGTTATCCTCCCTGGGGGCCCAGCTTAGATGCCTCTATGCAAATACACGCAGCACGGGGAATAAACAGAAGTTAGAGGTGTGAGTGTGCCCGCAAGGCTATGATCTTATTGGCACCAGGGAGACCTGGTGGGATGGCTCCTACAATTGGAGTGTCAGAATGGAGGATTATAAACTCTTTAGGAAGGACAGGGTGTTGCCTTCTATATCAAAGACCAGCTGGAGTGCACGGAGCTCTCCCTGGGGACAGATGAGGAGCCAACTGAGAACTTACGGGTTAAGATTAAAGGGAAGGCAGGGACAGGTGACATTACAGTGGGGGTCTGCTACAGGACACCTGACCAGGAGGACAGTATAGACAAGGCACTCTACAGATAGATAGGAGCAGCTTCACATTCACAAGACATAGTACTCATAGGTGACTTCAACCACCCTGATATCTGTCGGAGAGACAACTCTGCAAAGCACAAACAACCCAGGAAGTTTCTAGAGTGTGTTGATGACAATTCCTTTTCCAAGTAATTGAGGAACCAACAAGGAGAGGTGCTATGCTAGACCTTATTCTCAGCAACAAGGAAGGGCTGGTGAGGGATGCTAAGCTCAAGGGCAGCCTTGGTTGTAGCAACCATGAAATGGTGGAGTTCAAGATCCTTAGGGCAGTAAGGAGGGCTCATAGTAAGCTTATTACCCTTAGCTTCAGGAGGGCAGATTTCAGCCTCTTCAGGGATCTGCTCAAGAAAGTGTCATGGGCTAACATCCTGGAGGGAAGAGGGGCCCATGAAGGCTGGCTGATATTTAAGGAGTACCTTCTCCAGGCCCAAAAGTGATGCATCCCAACTAAGAGAAAGTCAGGTAAAAACTCCAGGCAGCCAGTGTGGATGAGCAAGCAGCTCCTAGAAAAGCTCAAACTTAAGAAGGAAGCACACAGAGGGTGGAAACTAGGGCGGGTACCCTGGGAGGATTACAGGGAGGTTGTCTGAGCAGCTGTGATCAGGTAAGGAGAGTCAAATCCCAGATGGAATTAAATCTCACCAGGGATATAAAGAGCAATAAGAAAAGCATCTATAGGTATGTTGGGGATAAAAGGACAACCAAGGAAAATGTAGGCCCTCTTGTGAAGGGAACGGGAGACCTGGCTATGCAGGATATAGAGAAGGCTGAGGTTCTCAATTACAAAGGCCACAGCAGGTGAAAGCAGGGACTGGGAGAATGAAGCACACACACGCACACACTCCCCCGCCCCGTAGAAGAACAGGTTCGTGACCATCTAAAGAACCTGAAGGTCCTATGGGATCTGATGGGGTCCATCTACTGGTCCTGCGGGAGCTGCCAGATGCAGTTGGTAAGCCTTTGTCCATTATATTTGAGAGGTCATGGTGGACTGGTGAGGTTCCCTGCAACTGGAAAAAAGGGAACATAGCCCCTATTTTTAAAAAGGGGAAAAAGGAAGACCCGGGGAACTACAGGTGGGTCAGTCACACCTCTGTGCCTGGCAAGATTATGGAACAGATCCTCCTGGAAAATCTGCTAAAGCATGTGCAAAATAAGGTGGTGACTGGTGACAGCCACAATGGCTTCACCAAGGGCAAATCATGCCTGAACAATTTGGTGGCCTTCTATGACAAGGCTAGAGAGAAGGTGGATAATGGCAGAGCAACTGATGTCCTCTACCTGGATTTGTGCAAGGCATTTGACACTGTCCCACATGATAACCTGGTCTCCAAACTGACAAGACATGGTTTTGACAGATGGACCACTCGGTGGATAAGTAATTGGCTGGATGGCTGCACCCAGAGAGTTGTGGTCAATGGTTCAGTGTCTGAAGAGAGGCAAGTGATGAGTGGCATTCCTCAGGGGTCAGTACTGGGACCAGTGCTGTTCAATATCTTTGTTGGAGACATGGACAGTGGGATTGAGCGTATTCTCAGCAAGTTTGCTGCCAATACCAGCTCTGTGGTGGGGTTAACACCCTAGAGGGAAGGGGTGCCTTCCAGAGGGAGCTTGACAGGCTTGAGTGGTGAGCCAATGCCAACATCATGAAGTTCAACAAGACCAAGAGCAAGGTCCTGCACTTGGGTTGGTGCAATCGCAGGCACAAATACAGGCTGGGGGGAGAATGGGTAGAGAGCAGTCCTGAGGAAAAGGACTTGGGGGTGGTAGTAGATGAGAAGCTCGACATAAGCCATCAGTGTGCACTGGAGCCCAGAGGGCCAACTGCATCCTAGGCTGCATCAAAAGAAGTGTGACCAGCAGGGCCAGGGAGGTGATTCTGCCCCTCTACTCTGCTCTGGTGAGACTGCACCTGGAGTACTGTGTACAGGTCTGGAGCCCTCAGCACAGGAAAGACATGGAGCTGTTGAAGAGGGTTCAGAGAGGGCCATGAAGATGATCAAAGGGCTAGAGCACCTCTGCTATGAAGACAGGCTGAGAGAGTTTGGGCCAGTCAGCCAGGAGAAGAGAAGGCTCTGGGGAGACCTTTTATCAGCCTTTCAGTACCTGAAGGGGCCTACAGGAAAGCTGGGGAAGGGCTTTTCATCAGAGAGGGCAGTGATAGGACAAGGGGTGATGGTTTTAAACTGAAAGAGGGTAGATTTAGGTTAGACATCAGGAAGAAATTCTTCACCATGAGGGTGGTAGGGTACTGGAATAGGTTGCCTAGGGAGGTTGTGGAAGCCCCCACCTTGGAGGTGTTCAGGGGCGGGTTGGATGAGGCTTTGTGCAGCCTCGTCTATTGTGCTCATAGCAGGAAGGTTGGAACCTGATTATCTTTAAGGTCCCTTCCAACCTTAACCATTCTATGATTTTATGATTTAATTTTTAAGAAATATCCAGTCTCACTAGATAGGTCATATCCCTAACTGGGTTCTCAGGGGGAGCTCAGGACAACTGTGTGATCTTCTAGGTCAGCCTCCTCAAAGTACATGAACAGCCCATGTCTGTGGGCAGAAAGTTAAACACCTTTGGCAGGAGCCCAGGATAAATGAATTTTAATGAACTCAAATGCAAAACTAATGCATGTAGAAGATGGAGGCAGGGACAGGTTACTCAGGAGAATGCAAAAGCATTGCCTGAGTACACAGGGATCGAATTAGGAAAGCCGAAGCCCTGCTGGGGTTGAACCTAGCAAGGGGCATGAAGTGCAACAAGAAGTGCTCTGTAAAAACAGTGGCATCAAAAAACAGGCTAAGGAAGAAACAAGCTCACTGCATGTCAGAGAATATGGAACAGCAGAGGTACATTTTTACCTTGGTTTTCACTGAAAAGTCTGCCCTGTGTCTCTCTAGTTCTTCAAGCCTACTGTCAGGGTCTGTGGAACAGGGAGAAAATCCTCCTAGAAACAATTCCCAGACACATGACAGACAATACGGTGAGTAGGAACAACTAGCATTCTACTATGAGATGACTGTCTCTGGTGAGTGAGAGGAGGGCAGTGGATATTATATGCAGACTTTAGCAATGCCTTTGTCATGGCGTCCCATAGAATCCTTACAGACTCTTGTGGGATCATATCTGGATTAGTATCCAGTTTTGTGCTCTCCATATAAGAAAAACACTGGCATACTGGAGTGAGTCCAACAGTCAGGGTCTGGACCCCATAACATATTTGTTAAGCTATAAGACCTAAGGCTAACAGGAGGCCTTACTGCAGCTTACAACTACCTAATGAGAAGATGTAGAGCAAACAAACTGTTCTCAAAGACACACACTGGAAGGATAAGTGGCCATGAACACATGCAGGAATATGTGAAACTCTAACTTAATATAAGCGGGAAAATTTTCACCATGAGGATGGTTAAACACTGAAACAAGCTGTTAGGTGAGGCAGCTTGTTTAAGAGTCTTTAATATTCCTGAAGATATTAAAGACCCTACAGGACATAGACCTAAGCAACCTGTTCTAACCAGGTCTGGCTGAGCAGGAGGCTGGACTATGTAATTTCTAGTGCTCACTATGTGATTCCATGAACATTTGTACAAAGTAAAAGAAGACAAGTCTGGAGAGCAGCAAATTTGCTGCTACTATTAGGTTAATGCAGAAGATTTTCCACAAGAATGTTGTAAATAGACTGTGGAGTAAGGCTGCACCATGACCACTGTAGCTACACACAAAAAAAACCCCAAAAGAAACAAACACCCTCTAATAGTTGTCTACAATATTTTCAGTTTTTACTTATATTGGTTCTTTTCATTCACAGCAGAAACTATTAATATTAACAGTATGCATTCTTCAGATATTACTACACGTACAATGCAAATTGTCCCTGCAGTAATTTAATAGGGCCATAATTTATTTATGTAGTGTTACTATCTCCTCCAAGTCTAGGACTCAAAGAGGGTTAAGATAGTGCTTCAACTGTAAAAAAGGACATTATTAAAAGCATCTGGGATAGCTGAAAGCACCGAGATTTTTAAAAGAAATCCTAAAGTATTAAGTCTAGCTCCAAAAGTGAGAGATGCTAATAAAAGGGGCCTGGAAACAGCCTAGGGAAGTATAAAGGAATTAAAAGGAGCACTTCATAACCACATAACAAAGAAACCCTACAGTTATGAAATGCTGGCCCTGAGGGTGCTGAGAGACCAAGGAATGAGCACATAACCTTCCACTACTTTAGGTTTTGAACTCTGTTATGCTTTCAAAGAACAAGACATAAATGTCCCAAAAAGAAGAAACAAGAAAGATGCTCTGCCAATACTGACTACAATGGAAGCACATGACACTCACTAGAGTTCACCAATATGTTCCCCAAAGACTGGAGTCAAAATTAACCTATATTGTAATACAGTTTTATATATATAAAACAAGCTTAATTTGACACAAGGAGTTGATGTAAGGGACTTTTTTTTTTTTTTCTATTTTCATTCCAGTGTATTAAGACTAAAAAAAACCTTCAAGAAATAATATTAAGCTGACACGGATAGAAAAAACAACAAACAAAACCTAAGACATTTACTACCCCATTGGAAAGCATTTTTATCAGAAAGTTTCCATTATCTTTGATGATAAAGACTTACACAACACTTGTGATCCCTGTAACAGATGGCCTTTATCTGTTTATCTTAGCTAACAAAAGGCAGAAATAATATAGGGAGAAAAAAGAAAAGCAAACATAGGTGCTCTAGAGCATGCTAGGGAAAGCAGTGCTAAATTACAGCTGACTGTACAGAAATCCTCGGTTATTGCTGCTATGTGCTGGATCTGAGGTTTCCTGAAGAAGTTCACACACAGCTCCAATAATTTTGCAAGCGCTTTCCAGTGTTTTGAGACAGACAGATGCTACCTCAGCTTCAGCATTAAACCTGAGCTGGCCCTATTCATAACAAGTCTGCCCAAAACATGAGGGACCACAGTGCTGAACCATCCATTTCCATATGGAACCCGCCAGGTTCGTAATCCTGTCAAAACCTTGAAAATCCTTTGCAGGGCCTCTGAGAAGCCACCAAGAAGCCTCAGCATTATGTTCCACAAACCTTCCTGTTGGCAGATCAACACTAGAGAGGACTGGCACAACGTACCAGCCTGGTAAAATACAGCCAAACTGTTTCTAGACTCAGTCTGGCTTCAGATGCAGTACAGCTGCATTCACGCAGTGCTCTGCCACAACTAACAAGACGTGCTGGAACCAAGATGGCCCTGCAAACAGCCAACCAAGGCACTTCTGCATCTGTGGCAGAGTTATCTCCATTGCAGGCTATTTACCCACAATTTATTTCCACAGGAAGCCAAAAATCGCTGGAATGCACACAGAACTTCGCAATATTTCTGGCATACTCCATCATCCCGTTTTCCTACTGAAATATTTTATTTTCCATTATGCTGGAAGGAAACTTAATAGGAGGGCACCCTCAGTAGGGGATGGCATTTCTATTCTTATGGAAAATCCTTTGATTCTCTATATTCTCCAAGACCATTCAAACACACCACCTACATTTTTCTATCTAAAGAGGAAAACGCTGTCATGGTGTTTTGAGTGATTTAAACTCCAGCACACCCTGGGCTTACCTTCCAGCTCATGCTCTGTACATTTGTACATGCTTGCTTCTCTTTTTTAGCTTTTTTTTATATTATACTTCATTGCAGCGTAAGTTGGCTGCTTTCCCAAGAGCTGAAAAACTTCATACAAGTAGTATCTGAATATTATTAATAAACAAAAGACAGTATGAGTGCCTTCTCTCCAACAGCTAAGCGTTATCAATGTCACTCAGATAATTTTTGTTTTCCAGTGAGTATAAATATAAAAAGTGTCATGTAGCAAGGTGAATTCAGCTCAATGCTCCCCTAGGTTATGGAGAAATCAATAAAAAAAAAAATTATCCTAGTTCACTATCTGTCCTTGGCTAAGCATTGGTTACACAGCTCTCACTGTGTTCTTAACAGCTTAGACAACAGATCTTACAGAAGAAGGCAGGAAGGAACCAGAGACAGCAAACAAGAATCTTTACAACTGTGAAGACTGCATCTAAAACAGTTCATCTAATCACAACTTCTCAGAACCAAGAGGTGAGCTGAAATCTTAACAAAAACATTATAAATGCTGATCTACAGATCAAATTCAACATCCAAAGATGACCTATCATAGTTAGGAAGGCAGGAGACTGAACAACAGATCTTTCTGAGATGCATCCAGAAACAACAAAAGGGAACTGAATGAGAGGCAGAGCGGAATTCAGCAAGCTTTATGTGAAAGTAAAGTTTTCATCAAAAGACACAGATGAGTCTGCACTCTCACTGATACTACTGTCCTTCTGAAGCAGCCAATATGTTCTGAGGTTCTTCAAATCCCAACAAACTTCAAATACAGCAGAATCATGCATTGCAGTTGGTTTACTTAATATAACGGTGATACTAAAACAAGTAAACTTCCAAGTAACATTTAATACAGTAATGGTAGAGTGGTACTAACTAACAAAAAATAATAAAAGTTTTAAGGTGTTCTATCTGAAAAGGCAAGAGTGATAGTTCCATTTATGTAAAATACTCAGAAGGGAAGAAAATGTGCTTAGGTGAGGAAACCAATGCCATCTGTGCCTCTTCAACAGCTCTTGGTTAATGACCTGCCTTCCCCACTCTGCTCCCTGGAAGCTGTGATCAAACTGAATCAAGTAAATGGGCCTCCAAAGCAAGAAGCAGTCTCACCACAAGCTGAACAGGCAGGGCACAGTTATCTCTTCTCTGGTCTGTCTACAAACATGCAGACCAGGAGCTTCAAATTGTTTCATTTTTCTCTTTCCTGAACAAGAGAGCACAGAGCAGCCTATTGATCTGAATTATCCATATTGTCAGTGCAGGAAAGGAGTGAAAACTGAAGTCTGATTCTATATAATAATTCAGCATCAAGATTATACACAGACTTACAAATATTCCTACTCTTAGCAACATGAATAGCTACCATTGTAATTCAGCTAAAATAAATGTAGAGTTAAGTCATATCAGTATGACAAATGACAAGACTTAATTTTTCCTCTATGGCTCTTAACTCTCATTATTGATGTTTTAATCCTGCAGAATCATCCACGCTTAGATTTTCATTCCGTTAGACTACTCACTGATGCACTTGTTTATTAATTTAAAAAGTTTGCAGAATTGGTCTGCAAGTGGTGCATTAATAGTTCCTTCCATCCACTACAACCTTCTGTCTATTCCTTCTTCTCAGACACATTCACAGCTTTGCTACTAATTCTGGGAAGTGTCTACCTCACAGATTATTGGCAACTTTTCAGGGAAAGAAATACTGCAATTTTATAAGGGATCTCTATCAACTGTATTACTCTCTCAACCTATTTCAGGAGCTGACATTCAGAAAAAAGTTTCAGACATTCTTAAAAGAAGTGCAGGGCAAAATGGCATCTGTTATACTGAGAAGGCCTCTTGCTATATTCATACACCTGGGAGGTGCTGAGGTGGAAAGAAACACATGCCATTTGATCCAAATTATTTAACTGTAATGCCTAAATCACCATACAAGCCTCTCAATACTAAGCTCCTGTACAGACAGTAAACAGAACCTCCAAAGAGTAACCCTGAACCAGAGCCTCACCATTGTCCTCTGAGAACACAGAAATGATGGTTTCTGCATGAAGAACCTCATGGTGGTCTATTGAGTTAGTGGGGAAAAATTATTCAGCAGCATACTGAGCAAACACATTGTGCTTGGGACACAGCCATACCCCATAAACCCACTGGAACCAGTTTTTTCTTTCACTACAAGCACTTCTAGAACTAACATTTCTATACACAATTTCTTCCATTTCCTTCTCCTCTCTATCAAGGTTTATGAGACACCACAGCAAAAAGTTCATCTATTCCACTCTATTCATTTGTCTTGATCCTTCAAAGGATTAAAACAAAACAAAACAAAAAAACACAACCAAAAAACACCCAACTAAATTTGATATGCAGAAAACCCCCAGCCATATACTCAAAACAACAGAGGTATCAGAAATCTGAGTCGGTTTTCCAGTGAGGTAATTTGAGCCAATATAACACACCCTTTCCCTTATTTTTCAAGCTAATACATTGTGTGAAGAACAAACCACAGTAATACAAACGAGTACCTTAAATGACTAAGATTGTGCGATTAAGGACTTGCACCATTAGAAACCATGCACAACGTAACAAGAAATCTGGATGTTTTAGGTCTTCTTTCTGTCATTTTGTAACATTACCCAGGTACCTATCTGAAAACAGTAAATCCAACAAAATGAGTAGCAGTAGTACTAACACAAAGCATATAACGATCCATCTTTCACCAAATTTTACACCGACTCTCAATGCTCTCTATGGAGGGCAGATGACCGATAGCTAGTGCAGAGAGTAAGTACTCTTAGGAGTTACATTCCAAAAACAACTACCATACTTTTAATGTTTCAGAATACACAACATAGGAAATTATTCTGCTTAATTTTCTGGTGTAGTCTAAACAGAGGATGATATCCAGGGCTACGTGTCTTATGCTGTCACTTAGTCTTCCATTTTTCTATTCTCAACTCTGATATGATAAGTTATGATATGACAAGTTAATAGAAGACACTGGCAGATAAACGGAGCAAATCTGCACATGGGAAATGTATTGCTCACTAATAACTAGAACCTAAGAGTATCAATCCATGTGAACTGCAGTGGTTTTCAGTACTCCCGTGGTTAGAGGTATGTCAACATGAAAATGTGGAAATTTGGCACTATGCCACCATGTTTTTTAAAAACTGTTTTGCTCCCACAAAGTACAAGGACCAAGTCAACCATTAGTATTTCTCTCTAAAAAAACAATGTTGTGTCTATTTGGTATTATATGCCTGCCATATTATTCCAAAACTGTCAAGTAAAAATTACAAGCATAGGTGATCACCTTCTTTCTAGAGCATAGCAGGTATTGAAATGACACTTGGAGGTAGAGTTTTTTGTTCTTTTTTTTAACAGCTAAACAACAAATTCCAACAGTGGCTGATCTCAAAAGCACTGATAACAATGGCACATATAGTCATGACACAGTACATATAATCTCGGAACAAAATATTCCAAGTAAATGCTGGTAGACTCACAGTTGGAAGATTGATGAGCAAACAATGGCTCTTTCTAGATAAGTAAACTTGCATGCAGAACCTCATGAATTACATAAGACACTGATATTTAATTACACATAAAATTAATTTTTCATTCCTTTTTCAGATTATACTGTTTTTTCAGCTGCTTATGGTGAACTAAGAACAGCACATGGTATTAGTTTGTCCTCATGTAACATCTTTTACTTGACCACAAATTTAAGTGAAACACTAGTAAAGAACATGCACTGAAAGTCCTTAAGAAAGAACTAAGTAAGTATCAGAAGTACTATGTGTGTTTTAAGGAAGAATAATTTGAATATAAGTCATTGAGTGGTGGGTCTAACTTCACTCAGCAAATGAGCAAATCTGGGGACATATGCAACCCAGTATTTAATCTCATTCTAAATGCAAACTTGCTTAATTTTCTGGAAATGACTATAAAATTGTTTTCTAATATGCACCTGTTCTCTTTGTTTAAAAAACAGTATTTTTAAACTTAGTAGCCAAATACTATTAAAGAAAATGCCATACGGAATACCTGCTGTGCATAATAAAAGATTATATGAAGATGATTTTTGTGACACATTCTACCTGTAATCAGTCTACAGTCTAATCTTAGGAAACCTTCCCTTTGAAAAACCCAAGAGAAAAGCAGTGGATGTACAAAAACCCCTCATTAAACTCTTTCCACTTTTATACTATACTAAACATCCACAAATATTGTTTTAGAAGTTCAATATAATGGCTCTTTTATTTAGATATCCTACTTGCTGACACCATGAACGCTCTCAAGTTTCTGCCTCCCTCCTCCCTTTTCATGCATGCAGAAGCCAGGAAGCAATGCTATTATACCCGAGGGGAAACAATGCTGGGGGAGGGAATAAGGGAAAATAATTTTCTCTAGATTCCATCAGGAGATCATTTCATATCCATGGATAAGAGATTTTATTAATAAAACAGTTTTAGCACGCACAGCAACAACAATGCAGGGTGATCTTTCACCGCCCTTTGAGTAAACACCACAATCAATGCAGGCCGTATACTCTTGATAGATACACAGTCCACTCAACGTTTAGATTACTATTCTCAGATCCTAGCACACCAGTGGACGGTTCCTAGAGCAGTGGTGATCCCTACAAAGCTACTCACAAGATGGACCCGAGTACTGTTTCAGTGACTCAGAACAGACAGTTCCCAAGACTGACGTAAGCGATTGCATTACTGGTTAAAATGCCCCTCGATTTGCAATGGCTAACAATAGCCACAGGCAAACTACTCTGAGACTACAATAATAGGAACAAGTAAAAGGTCAAATGTTTCTACTGTTCTCAACTGTTTGGTTCTTTGTTTAACATTCTTCACTCTCCAAGCTTCTGTATTTTTAATGCTTCTGCATCACATGGCATAATTGTGTCCTTAAGAGTGGCTGTATGGTTGAGAAGTAGCAAAACATCTTCAAGAATCAACTACTTTAGAGCAACACTGTTGGAGGAGATTTTGAAAAAAGTATTAAAAAGAGTCTTTGAGGACATCTCTTGACTTTAGTTTAGCTGAGATATTAGCACATTTTTTTCTGCCAACACATACCAACAGCTTTCAACACTAGTTTAAGAGTGAAAAGAGCTGTTATTTTTCATTTCTTCTAAAAAAAGATTACTTGGGAATTCATCAGAACAATTTAGCAGCCATGTAAAGTATGGATAACAGAGAAGAACAGACAAGATGGGTGGGTTTGAAACTCCACTAAGGAGAAACAATGCAACCCTACAATACAGTTCAACAGGAATTTTACTTTGCACTGTGATTTCCTCCACATCCCAATAATACAATATTGTGAAAGAAAAATGTTAAAGAAACCTTCCCCCTTCTCTACAGTCATAACTAGTCTTCTTTCTTGAACCTGCAAACCTTCAGTAATGTGCACATTTGAATCTCAGCTCCCACAAACACAATGGAAGAAACCACCATTATCTAGAAAGCACTCAATTCATTCTCAATTAAGAAGGCAGCAAATTCCAATTACCAGCATCTAACTCTTGAGTACACTGTTTGAACCTTTCTGGAAATAACAAGGTTTCACCCATGAAGTTTTGACAATAAAGAAACGTTAGAAACTCATTTAGTCCAAAGTCTGGCAGCATTTAACTGCCACATCATCTTCTAGTAGAGCATGCCATGGGAAAAAATGGGACTGGTTATACCAGTTATGGCAGTTTGTTACCAAAAGACGATCTCTGTGGCTTTACACTAAATTCCTTCTTCAGTGCTATTAACGTAAATCCTAAATCATTAAGTTACTGAGTTTAAAATAATAGGCAAACCTATTGAAACAGCAGCATAAAAAATTGCTAATGTCTAAATAAGATGTTCCTGGACTTCATTCTAAGTACCACCAAGAACTGCAACTCCTAGATCAGTGCCAGGCAGATAGCATTGTCAAGTGGTACTTTGACCCATTCCTTGGGAACTCTGGGCAGACAAATTGGAAAAAGGGTCCAGAAAAATCAGATGAAAGACCATAACCTAATGCAGCCAAAACCAAGCCTGCCATTTTCTCTACCTAACACTTTCAAATACTGATAAAAAACTTTTCTTTCCTTACAATAACAGCCTTGCTAGACCAAAACATGAGAACAGTTTATTTCCAATAAGTCTGTTTTGGTATAAGAGCCGAAGCTGCTGTTTGAGACCAAAATAAAATAAAATCCATCCAGAAACTGAAAGAAAGAGGAAAATAGAATTAAACACGTGAGGAAAAACCTCCAACAAACAGATGCTTCCTGGAAATAAATGGTCACCTTGGTTTAAAGCAAGGCTTGCAGGCAGGGGCAAAATATTGCAACCAACAAACTAGAACAACTTCAATGCCAAGCTTCCAAAATATCTGCACAATGTAACTTAGAGGTAGGGGGTTAAAGGATATACCCTTGAGATCACCCGATTCAGTTTCATATTTACACATTGGAACTGTAGGCAAACCTGAATTACTGTCTTAAGAGGGTCCATGCAGGACCTTGGGCTATCAGCAGTACACAAAACAGCATAGAACATGAGACATATTATTTACATTTGGTGCAGAACATATACACAATAACACTGACAAATAGAAGAGCACAGTGCCCTTCACCCTTTTCTGACCCGATATTTAAAATAATTTTCTATTTTCCTTCTTCTAAACGACTAGTGCAGATAAGCAACATTTGTGTGCCAAGTGGATGGACGCAGAGCAAGTCTGATTATCAAGATCAACCTTCGCAAAATATAAGATTTAAATCGGAAGTTTGTGTCGGTTTTAATTTCCATCTCCCTAGCTGTCAACGCCTCAGTGCTTGTTTTGATAAGGAAGCCCTGGCACCTCTCATAGCCCAGCCGGCCCAAAACCCTCAGGTAAAAACAAGGGCCGCCGCCACTCCGGAGGGCGGCACACCCCAGCCCGACGACCCGCACCTCAGCCCGGAGCCTGGCAGCCAAGCCGGAAACCGCTAAGGAGAAGTGGGCCGTTTTCCTCCCCTACCTCCCCGCTTCCAACAGGCGGGGAGCCAGAGAGGATGCACGGGGGGAAGAGAAGCAGAAACGGATAAATGTAATAATCATGGCGAGATAACCGCACAGCGGGAGGGAGGGACGGCGGGAGGGAGAACACAAGGCAAAACGGAGGGGCAGATGCCATCTTGTGCCTCAGAAATATCACCCCTGGACAGGTCCAGCCCCGGCTACATCCGCCGGCAAGCCCTGACGGGCACCGGCGCCTCAGGCCCGGCCGCCGCACCGCCTCCTTCCCCCCCAAGGCGGACGGGCAGCCCGCGAGGAAGGCGACGCCCACCCGGGGCTGCCCGGCACCGGCCGCAGCAGCTGCTGACGGAACCCGTTTTCCTCACCAGGATCCGGCACGGAGCCCAGGGAGTCCCCCTTACCCGCACTCACCTTGCCCGCGGCGGAGGGAAGGGGAGGGACGAGCCGCAGGCGCCACCGCCCCTCCAGGTGTTCCAGCGCCGCTGGCGTCACAGCGAACGGAGCCGCCTCTGCCGGTGCGGGCGGCCCCCGCAGCGGGGCGGAGCCCCCGCCGCCTGCCCAGCCCCCGAGGCAGGAGGGCGGCGGCTGTCAGGACCGAGGCGCCCGGGGCCGGCGATTTCCTGGCGTTGGGCTCGGTCGGGCCGCGTTTCCTCCTCCTTCGCCGGCCGCCTTGGGAGAGAGGCCTAAAGGGAAGGCGGCTGGAAAGTCTCCCTGCTTTGGGGCCTTTCCGGGGCACCTCTCACCGCCTCGACCCACACCCCAAGTT
Organism: Hemiprocne comata; assembly: GCA_020745705.1. Taxonomy (NCBI): domain Eukaryota; kingdom Metazoa; phylum Chordata; class Aves; order Apodiformes; family Apodidae; genus Hemiprocne; species Hemiprocne comata. The sequence continues at coordinate 28,124,189 of CM036587.1, forward strand.
CTACTACTGAGCCCCAGCCTGATGGGGACTGCAGGTGGCCCAAGGAAATATTACAATGTTTTGGCTGCCGTAAATAGTTGTCGTCAAGGTAGTGGAAACTTGGAGAAAAAGGCCATTTGACGTAGCGGCCAGGTGGCAGCATCGAAGGAGGTCAGGAGAGCGTCGGTTTTGAGCTTGAGTCAGAAATGGGTCATTTGGGATTTTGTGAGAGCCGTTTTGAGTAAAGTACTTGAGGTGGATTTTAAGCTGATTTCAGAGCGTAAAATGCAGGGAAAAGTTTACATATGGCATTTGAAAACCGATCTGTTGGATAGGTGGGAGGTAAAAGTAAAAATGAGGGAGCAGCAAGAAAGGGTGAAAAATAGCTCCACTTAAATGGCAAAGTGTTAACTTTTGTGTGTTGCACACGAAGAAAGCAGCAGTTTAAGCACAACACAGGGTGAAAGCAGGAGCGGAGGAGTTGAGATTGAGTTGGTAGCACCCAGGCAGAGGTTGAAGAAGAGTGGACTGGAAGGAACTGTAGAAAATGAAGAGGGAACAGAACAGTGGAAATGAGGATGGTAATGGAGCATCATTTGCTGAATCTCAGAAGTCTGAAGTGCTCATGTCAGTTTCTTGGTGTAGCTGAACACTTGGAAGTACCACATTTAGGAGCGAAAATGTGATGTTTACAGCAACAGGGACTTACCGTGAGACAGTAACTCTGAAAAAGACAGGATCCTAATAGGTAGCAAAGCATACACTCCCAGAGGACTGAAGAAGTCAAAAGGAATAATGAAATTAACAGCTGTATAACCTGAACAATTTCACATTTGGGAATTAGGAGGTTGCATAATTTTCTATTTGACACTGATGTGACCACTAACAGTAGGTTGTACTCAAGCATGGTATACATTGGACAGATAGTGTGCTGACAAACTAGAATGGGTTTCTAGAATGTCCGTTCTAGAAACTAGAATGGACTTAGGCCAGCTCATTTCTAGTTTACATGAAGCCAACATTCTGCAAGTTACAACTTCTAGCACTGTCCAGCTTAACGTCTGAAGGCGTTAGCTGAGATTACTGTATCACCTCAAAAAATTCGTTTTAAGCCTTTATTCCTCACTGTAGTGTAGACATTTCTTAATCTTTTATCATGTTTCATGTAGTTTATCACCAGACATTAATGTTATAAATACAAGCAAGTGCCATATGGTTGTTCTAGCACCTCTCTTATCTCCCATGAATATTTTTAGTGCAGCAGAAATACAGAAATGTAACTACAGAAGACAGTTATTGCAAGTGATGCATGAAGTAAAGTGTACTTACTGCTTTTCACAAGTTAAGTTCTTTGGCAAAGCTGACTGGATGGATGAAATCCTGAAGCATGGTGCTGCATTCATTCTGTGACTAGCATCAAAGTACTCTAGTTGCTTAAATCAACTTAAGCAGTCGATCCACTGACCTTAAAGTACATTTTTGCTGTTTTATAGAACTCCACATCCTCCTGCTAACTGAGATTGTTTGGATGACATCATCAAAATTGCTGTAAGATTCAAGATAAAGTACAGTCCTCTGAGATGTAACTATTAACAACATCACAGTTTGAAATATCACAATTTATTGTAGAGAAGCTGACTTTCCAAGCCCCCAATCACACAAACCTAGAGCTTTTGAAGGAGTGAGCTAGAAATAAATACTAGCTGTCTTCTTGTAAGGTCTTTTCTGCATCTGAGTCTTGTGTTACACTTTGCCCCAGCTGCATTTAATTTGTAAAAAGATCAAATGAAAACTGGAATCACATGTTGACTAAGTGAGACACACTGTCCAGTCATGTTTGCTGAATCACATTGCTGCTATAGCATGCTATAGGATATACTCCTCTTATCACTTTATTTGGTACATTTTCCTGTATTGTCTGCTATCTCTGGAATAAAATCTTAATATGTGGGGGGTTTTCTTCCCAAACTTAGGTTATTATGTTTCTTTAAGTAATAAGACAGAAATTCAAACAAGAAAATGGAGAACCATCAGGAGCAGGAGAGAGTAAACTAGAAATTCAAGTATTTTGAAAGCCCAGTGGTAGCGAGCTGTTTGTCAGTTGAAGCATTAGGAATGATAATTTTCCCTTTTATTTTTATTTTCTTAAGATTTCATAAGATTTGCATGTGCTTTAATTCTATCCCCCATATAGAGGTTATCTGTGAATTAGTTACTTCAGAAATTTGCAATATCCCAGAAATGATATTGAAGGTTTCTCACCTTCCCAGGACTGTAACATTATTATTGTTAACTGATTGTTGAACTTTGCACACATTAAGATGTTAAAAAACATCTTCCCATGACATGTCACTTGCCCTCTGTTTCTCATCCACATAAAGAAGTACAAACATTTCATGCTGTATTTTATGGACACAGTTGCTGCCTGTTTGAGTTTCTGCTTAAAATTTGGAAATCGGGGGAGGGAAATGATGCTGCCCTTAAACTTCCTCCAGTCCTTATACAAATATTTTTGGTCTTTTGTGTCCTATCTGATCTATCTGCTTGTCTTTCATTTTCTATGCCACACCGCTCCCAGTGTCTGGAACACCACTGAAGTTTATAAATGGCTTTTCCACTTTTAATGTCTTTTCAAATTTCTTAGTGAAATTATCCATCTAGTTTAATGGTGTTTCATTCTTCAGGTCGTGTTCTGCTGTTTTGTATTTATTTCTGTTGTTATATAACTTAGCTCTAAAAGGCATGTAGTTTGTATTGTTTGTATGACAGACCTGTAGATGAAAAGCCAGGGGAAAGTACAGCATATTCTTTTGGGCATCAATGTTGCCAATGGAAGGAGCCAGTCCATACAGATTGGAAGACACTCTAGAGAGTGTTGCAATTCTATGAGCAGATAAGTGAGAGGCTAATGTAGACCAATTCTAGTCATCGGTTGGGGAAATTATGTTAATGTAAGGACCAGTTGGCTACATGTGGCTGTGATAAATGTGATTCAAGCTTAGTGATCTGCTGAAAACCTTTAGCCTATTGGCAACTTCAGAGATATAATTAATGATTTCTCTCTGCTTTCAGAAAGCTGCTGAAATGACAACCTGGTTTAGAATTAGAGGGCTCCAGGTTGGAGTGGTGCCAGCATCTCTGACCACCAAGGTAGGACGAAAACTTTGCTGAATTGGAGTCAGCCTGTAATAGTGGCTTTCAGTCAGCATCACTTTCCTATACTTCTGTAAATCTAAAATGAAACAGGGCTTGCCTGGGTTTGTGTGTGTGGGATTCATTTCACTCTAAATATTGCTTAAAGTCCTAACTTTTAATGTTACTGTCCAAGTGGAGGTTAATATAATCTTTTTGGCAATTCATGATCAGTAAGCTGTGCAATATTTTTCTTTCCTCTTATCTGGTTGACACTGAACCTTGTTGTTATTGTACTTTTCCCCACTATCCTACACTATTTCTCTCCCTTATTGTCATTATCAAGCTCCCTGGATAGTCTTGCAAACAACACACAAAGTACTCTTTCCTGTAAAATACTTTTCATTTGAATGGCAGGGATGGGACATATGAAGTGACAATTCATTTTTCATAACTGACATTTTGAATCAAAAGATGTGTGTTAGTTTACCCATTGTTTAGATGGAGTTGGTCTTTGTGGAAGTTCACTAGACAATTAGCGAGGCATTCAAGAACAAGGTTTATCCTTAATAAAAACAGGAAGACAGTAGGAAGATGAGGGCTGGCATGGTGGCAGTTTGCACTGATTTCCATCTGAGAACAATACTTCAAAAAAAATTCTCCTTTTTTAAGTGTTTACTTGAAAATATTAAACACAAACACAACCTGCAGCCATCAGTTGTATTCTGAAATGCAGATATAATTGAATTGAGGTGATTTTAATCTACTGTGGCCTTGGGTAAGCAATCCAACCCCTGCAGTGCTATCAACTTATTTTTTTTACAGTCTGCAACATTGTTATTGATTAATCCCAGCACAAACCCAAATTCTAGTATGTAGTTTGGGCCACTATACATACATGTTACAAATAGTGATTTATTTCCCGAAAAGGCTGAAAGGAAATGCAAAATGGGGGAGAGAGAACAAGGATCATTATTTCTGCTTCATAAATTGAGAAACTGAGACACAAAGAGATAAAATGATTTGTCAAAAAAATTCTATGGCACAGCTGGCCAAGGGTACTTACACAGTTTACTACTGCCTTTAACCATCCCATCTTCCTTCTGATGTTTTCAAAGGCTAGAAATTAATAAGATGTGCCTGCCTTTTGCACAAGGTTGGGGATGAGAAGGGAGCAGGGTACTAAAAGAAGCTATGTTTAATTAATTAAACTTCTTGGGAGGAGGCTGCATCAACAAAATAGTTCTTCATTGAACAGATTTGCATGAACCAAATGGCAAATTTTCTATTAAGTACAATTCCTTAGAAGACACTAATATAATATATACAGATGAAGCTCCCAGATGCTACCATGTTCTCTTTGATATGTTCATGAGAGTTGTTCCATCTAAACGAGAAAATCTTGTAACAATGTTATTATTAAAATATTCTTGCCCATTAAGAAAATACTCACCTCATTTTTAAAGCTCTCCTGGAGACATTTCATATGTTAGGAGGATGAAAGCCTATTAAAAAAAAAACAAACACAGCTAACAACTGTTACACTGTAAAGTGTAAATAGTGCATATTCTCAGAAGTGTGAGAATAATTATACTGCATAAAAAAATAACTCTTGTAACATACTAGCTATTGCAAGCAACTAAGGAGATTGATTTACTTTCAACCACTTATGTATCAGATAACCACTTCTATATTACAATGTATCCTTAGTGAATTATCTGAAACTATGATCCTTCATAGATACTTGTTACCAAGTAATACTATGGCTTGGTATCTCAGGTTCCCACTGAACACCCACAACAACCCAAACTGCAGACAATTTAAAATGTTTTCTCTTTTCCAAAGCATGTTAATGTTCAATTTTGTAAAGTTTTATATATTTTGCTTGAAAGGAAACTAAAATGAAGTCATTGTGCTTGATAAATGTTTGTCACATGTGCCAAAGATTTCTTAGTGATAAAATGGAAGTAAAACCAAGCATCGTAGTTTAAATAATCTCTGAGATTTTGACAGGTTGAATCAGATCCTCCAGTGCTGTGTAATCTCTTTGCCCTCCAAGGCAGTCTGCTCTGGCTGTCCCAAGATAACCGTGTTGAGGTAGAAGATATTTTTCAGTTCCTTATGACATAAAGACTTAATTATATTTTTACAGTCTAATAGGAAAAATGTGGCATTGCTTGAAACTAAGGAACAGAACATGAGAGAAGTTTCATCTTCTAATATCCTGAGATCTGAAGGAAATATCTTTATCAATAACTTACTTTTTTTGTTTAGCCCCAACAGGAGTCATGGAGGCTGTTATTCTGAAACGATGAGTTAGTCCAACTTCAGTACATCTCTGCATTTGAAAAACAAGCCACTTAATTTTTTGAAGTGGAAGGCAGGTGTTTTTTTTTAAGTGATGGGAAACATTAATTATTATTGAAAATTCTGTTTGCCAACCCTTTTCATACTATGCTTTTGAATCGTACTTCACCTCATCATAGGAATATTGTTGACCTGAACTGGGAAAAAAAGATTGATTCTCTTAAATAGAGAAAGTATTTGTTCTTCAAAATGCTGCTGCATATCTCATTCAGCAGTGGTTTTTTCCCCCCCTCATCTTTTGAGAACAGCATGGATCATTTGTCCCAGGAGACAAACTGTACTCTCACAGAGATTCAATATTTTCTGTTTGTGCTGGTCTTTTTTTTTTCTATCACATGGATTACATGTGTATTACACATAACTAAAGATGAGTAGGTTTCCTGCACATTGCTCATGAGCTTATCTTCAATGTGATTCTGGGAGAAGTGCTTTGATATCCTCAGAGCATTTAACAAAGGTGAAAATGTGGGCAATTAAACCAGTTTGCTCACTAGGCAGACATATTGTACCTCAGCTCATTCTTGCTGAAGAGACATCAATGTCTACTTGGAATATACATTTAAAAAATCGCGAGATTTAGTTTCTCTCCTACTGCAGGGTTTGGAAAAGGCTCTTAAACCCCACAAATACTGTTGGTAAGAAGACTTAAAATATCTATGTAATTTTGAAGAAATATTTTTGTTTATTGTGAAAGCATACTAGATTGATTACTTGTCATTTTGAATTATCAAAAATGTGGACACCGTCTCCCACAACATTCTCCTGGAGAAGCTGGCAAATCATGACATAGACAAATGTACTCTTCACTGGGTAAAAAACTGGCTGGATGGCCAGGCCCAGAGAGTTGTGGTAAAAGGGTTCAAATCTAGTTGGTGGCCGGTCACCAGTGGTGTCCCTCAGGGCTAAGTTTTGGGACCAGTCTTGTTCAATATCTTTATTAATGATCTAGATGTGGGGATTGAGTGCACCCTCAGTAAGTTTGCAGACAACAAATTCGGTGGGAGTGTTGATTTGCTTGAGGATAGGAAGGCTCTACAGAGGGACCTGGATGGGTTGGATTGATGGGCCAAGGCCAATTGTATGGGGTTCAATAAAGCCAAGTGCCAGGTCCTACATTTTGGTCACAACAACCCCAAGCAATGCTACAGGCTTGGGGAAGAGTGGTTGGAAAACTGCCCAGCAGAAAAGGACCTGGAGGTGCTGGCTGACAATTGGATGAACATGAGCCAGCAGTGTGCCCAGGTGGCCAAAAAGGCCAAGAGCATCCTGGCCTGTATCAGGAATAGTGTGGCCAGCAGGAGTGAAGTGATTGTGCCCCTGTACTCGGCACTGGTGAGGCCACACCTCGAGTACTGTGTGCAGTTCTGGGCCCCTCACTACAGGAAGGACATTGAGGTGCTGGAGCGGGTCCAGAGGAGAGCTACCGAGCTGGTGAAGGGTCCAGAGAACAAGTCATCTGAGGAGCAGCTGAGGGAGCTAGGGATGTTTAGTTTGGAGAAGAGGAGGCTGAGGAGAGACCTCATTGCCCTCTACAACTACCTGAAAGGAGGTTGTAGGGAGGTGGGTGTTGGCCTCTTCTCCCAAGTAAATAACAACTGGACAAGAGGTAATGGCCTGAAATGGAGGCAGGGGAGGTTCAGATTGGATATTAGTAAGAGTTTCTATACTAAAATAGTGGTCAGGCACTGGAACAGCCTGCCCAGGGAGGTGGTTGACTCACCATCCCTAGAGATATTCAAGAAATGTATAGATGAGGCACTTCAGGGCATGCTCTAGTGACTGAGGTTGTAGAGGGTTTTTTGTGGGTGTTTTTAGTGGAGTGTGTGTGGTTGTTTGTGTTTGTTTGGGTTTTTTTGTGTTGATGGTTGACTCAGTGATCTGAGAGGTCCTTTCCATGATGATTCTGTGATTCTATGATCTTAATCCTTTTAGAGATAAAGTCTGCTAAAATTTGCTGTTTTCTCATTATTAGCTCAGTAATTTGTACCACAATAGTTTACTGTGCTGAGCTGCTGCAGTGAAAGATCTGGCAGTTTTTCCATTATCACATCCTTTTTGGAGAGGATCCTAATTCATTCATTGCAATTCTCATCAGGATAAAACTTGACTTATAATACATATTATTGGTAGTTTTAAATCTGTTTGCATTTAGAAATGAAAAATGCATCATATTCTCATAGCTCTATTTCTAATCTGTTGCCTCTACAGCAAAATAATTCATTAGACTGAATTTTGGAAAATAAAATACGCAGGGCTAGGCTGGTCCTTTCAGCACACCCTTGATACATGAATGTTGTGCAGTCTGTGCAGCTTGACGACATTGTGTGTGTGAGACACTCTCTGGTGTATTACTGACTGTCTACACACACAGGTGATTTTAACTTCCTCTGTAAGAGGTGGTTCCTGTGCAGTGCAAAGAAGAGAGAACTGTAGCTGTTCTCCTTCCCAGGGAATCTGAGCAGTGAAAAATGTGGTATTTACTATTTCTGCATACTAGAATACAAGATCTAAGTAGTGTGCTTATTGATACAAAGGCAAACCTTTTACACACCTAGCTGCTCAGGTAGAGGAACACAACTGCAATATTATCTTTTGGTTTTGAAAATGCAATTAACAAATTTTCAGCTAGCTATATATTGTTTGTATTTGATAGTGTATGTTATAGGTGAGGAATAACACAGTGCAAAATTTGAGTGAATGGATTTCCTTGTGGCTAAGTAAAAATTTAGATTTTTGAGCCCCTTACACATTGTTTTCAGGAACTATACAGGTCGAATCCAAAGTCTTGTTGACTTCAATGACTGCTGGTTCAAGCTCCTGTAGTCCTTCTGTTTATGTGATTTTAGAATCTCAGGCCCAGTTAGCTTAGTTCAGTTTCTTAACCATGGGCTTTTTTAATTATTTTCTTAAAGCCAGAATGAATGCAATATAAATTATTTAAACCAAACATCAATACTGTAACACAGACTAAACCAAGATACATTTTGATGCCTGTAACCTCATCTCTCAGGTTAACATTCATCTTTTAAGCTAGGTAAAACAATGCAGAGCCAAATATTTTAAGTTCAGTAATGTTGAAGACATTGAGCTATTTAGCCGTAACAAACATGCATTACAAACCATGGCAAAAAACTGAGCAAATAAACAAAAAAAAAAACATTAAATGTAATAAGGAACAGCTACTGTGAATTTGCCAGGGATAAATCATTCCTGAGCAATTTGATAGCTTTTTGTGGTGAAATAACCAGCCCTGTTAGTAACTGAGAGAGAACAATGCATCTTGCATGCCTTTTCTTTAGTGAGCTTATGTCAAAGTCTGCCATAGCATACTCCTAGCCAAGTTCAAGAGAGAGATGGATTGCACAGTAGCTGGAAAACTGGCTTAATCACTAGGCTGAAAGAGTCAGTGGTTTAAAGTTCATATAGACACTAGTGTAGCTCTTCTGAAGCTGATCCTGGGCAAACATTATTTAATGTCTTCATTAATAGCCTGGATGATGGGGTGGAACACCCTCAGCAAGTTCATGGCTGCCACCAAATTGGAGGAAACAGCTGATACAGTTGAGGGTAAAGCTGCCATGTGGGGGCATCCTGAAAGACTAGAGCAAGGGGCTGATGTGTTGCTTAACATGTGTGTCTTAACTAGTAGATGCATATACATAGACTTACCTCAGACCAGATATTATACAGAAAATGTATATTATCTATTCTGCAGTATGATTTAATTATGGTGAAGTGCTTTAAGTGTAGGAACATGATTCCTGTTTAATAGAACTATTCATCAGTGATGTGGTTCAAATCATTGCACACCACTATGGCCTGCCTGGAACTCAAGACACGAAGCAGAACACCTACGACATAATGCATCCTGAAGTGGCTGCACCCTGGTATAGCCAGATTTGATAGACAGGTTTCCAGAGAGCACTTATGTAAATGTATTTCCACCAATTTCAGTCATATTAGGATTTTACTTCTAATGGTACAATCAAAGAATCTTGGAGTTGTTTTGGTTGGGAAAGACCTTTAAAATCATCAAGTCCAACAATTAACCTAGCACTGCCAAGTCCACCTTGTTACTTGGGAGAAGAGACCAGCCCTCACCTTGATACAACCTCCTTTCAGGTAGTGGTAGACAGCAATAAGGTCTCCCCTCAGCCTCCTTTTCTTCAGACTGAACGAGGCCAGTTCCTTCAGATGCTCCTCATAAGACTTGTGCTCTAGATCTTTCAGCAGCTTTGTTGCCCTTCTTTGGACATGCTCCAGCACCTCAATGTCCCTTGTGTCATAAAAATGTCATAATCATGTCAACTTGGTACAGCCTTTGGAGGAAATAGCACAAATTTACCTTATATCATGTTGCTCAAAGGCACTGAACAAACTTTGTCATTAAAAATACATATATTTCAGTGTTGTAAACATGTCTAAACACTGCTACTTGCTTCTTTTTTCATCACATCAAAGCCAAATTCTTCTTTTACATTGCTATAAATGTGAAATGAATGGACCTAGGAGTTTCAGGTACATGTTTCTAACTGCAGCCAGAATTTGACCCATGAACCTAGAATAATCAAACAACAAAACAGTCAAGACATTCAGTGATACTTAATGTGTCAAGCAAGTGTGGCTGTTATGTGGAGAATCACAAAAAGGGGAGTAGGTCTTTAATTTACAGATCTTATACTGAAGTTCAGTAGGAACTGATTGACACAAGTCCTGATATTTGGTGTGGATGGGAGGCAAGATCAGGTGCTCTGCTGTGGCCATAAACCAGCATATCCTTGTAACGTAAATTTTCATTTGTTCCATATTTACTTTTGTGACTGAGGAAGGAAACTCCCTAAGGCCCTTGTTGCCAAGAAGAAGTAGTACTGTTTTGTGGTGAGGAAATGATTGCTTTGTATGGTTAGTTCTCTCCATCTCTTCTGAAAAAAATGGCTTATTTACTTGCAGCATACAGAAGTGCTCCTTTCTTTTATAGCCTACAAATATGGACTTACTATCCCAGAAATATATCATTCTTTAACCCTAGGTATCATTCTGTAGTCACTAGAAAGCAATAGTATATCAGTGTGAAATAATTTTTCAATTATCTGTGTATTGGCTCTTTGAACAAAAGTCAACCATGGGTATTTTGCATTAACATAGACTTACATTCTAGTAAACCTTAATCTATAACGACAAACATCTCATTTTAGGTGTTTTAACTAAGATTTAATCAATTATACCATTTTTTTCCTGTAGTTGGTATTCATTAGTGGAACTCATAATTTCCAAACTCCAGTCTGCTGAAAATAATGAAATTAGATCAACAGAGTTGTGTTTAATGGCTTGTGTTATGCAGCTCATCTGGAAGAGCTCTAAACCTACATTTTCATAAGGTCTGCATTACTCAACTCATTGATTACAGTGTGATGATGAGCTAATGCTGTTATTTTTAGACCCTGCGAGTTTTATCCAAGGCATTTTGGAGATACAAATCTGAAAGGAATGAATGCACTGAACTGAGAAGATGGATGCATTATGAATGACTTTTAAGTTTTGTTTTTCAGGAATGAAAGCTAGTCAGAATTGAGTAGTGTTGTAACTGCAATTTCCTCATTTTAACAACTCCAGTTTATAGCCTCAGGAATACGCCAATTTTCACATTTTCATAGATTGTCAATTGGCTAAAGGAGCAAGGAGACTGCACTATTGGACAGGATCTGTATGGTGGCCTGTGCCTAGCCATGGCCAGCCCTAGGGGGGGATGCAAAAAAAGCTGTGCAGGAGCTAGTTGCAGGTCAAATATAGATCTCAGCCTGATCCCCCATCCTGCAATGTGAGATCATAGCCATGAAGTTTTCTAACTTCTGGTCATTTGTTCCTCATGTTGGCCATTATAACCCTCATATTACTAGTATGTAGACATGGTTAGGATTACTAGGAGGTAGAACTGAAGTGCCTTTACACTAACTATTTTGTTAATTTCCTTTCTAAAAGAAACAGTATCAGTATTTTCACTCTCCCTTTGCAGAACTCCTCTCTTACTTCTTTCATTCTTCAGTGAATCCCCTTGTAATTCAACAGTGGTCACCTTGAGACACTGTGTGTTATCAGATGCACACCCAAAGCAGAGAGAGGGCTGTTTGTGGGACTTACTGTATATTCTGGTATGTTCAGTGATTCTCTCTAGCCATTTCCTCAGACTACCCGCCACTTCATCTGTTTTTGTGAGAAGAGGTGCACATTAAATATAAGCTCACCTTTTTCCCCTTAGCCATTAAAGTCACTCTTGCCTTTATTGCCATTATTAATATTGTGCTCTAAGAGTACCCGTTTGTCTGCTTTGGTCAAGAATTCCTTAAATGTCCCCATGACCTTCTCTGGACTTCATTAGTTGTAACTGTGTTTCCAAAATGTAAAACTCATGTAACTTTTAGATTGACCTCAGGGTCATAGTGGAAAGCCAAGTTTTAGTGCAGTGTTTTGGATTCTCATATGCAAGACACTGCACAGAGAAAATGGAAAATGATAACATTATAAAAATAATTAGCTGTGTTCCATTTCTGGTTGGAATTTTTAAATTCAGAGGAGGTTGTGACTGGTTGAAAGGAAACATGATTTCCTAGCATTGTCTTGCTCTTGCTATCCTTGTGTTTATAAAGATGTTTGAAATTTACTTAAAACCTGGCTCAGTGCCTCTTAATGAACCATGTTGGCTCAGCTCCGAACTGTTTTAAATAATAAGAAAAGTAAATATGGGGCCCCTCAGGATATTTTCAAAGGCACAAAAGACAGTTAGGTAACTAGCTCCCAGGACAAATCTAAGGCTCTCTGCAATTTGAGCCATTAAAAAAACCCTCTACCCATGTAACTTTACACAACCTGAAAAATTTGGTCCATAGGTACTGGAATATTTCTGCAAACTAAATCTCAAAACCCATCTAATTTAAAAAAAAAAAAAGAAAAAAGTAAAAAAAAAAAAAGTGTGATGAGAGAGCTGGAGCAGTAGATTGTGTCAAGATGTAACCTTCGTAATTACAACACAGGAAATGGCAGCAGATTATGAAAGATCTTAGGCCTGAAATTATGTAGCAAAAATCTCTAAGCAACTGGTTAAAGAGGCCTATCAGCAAGTGCCTGAATTTCTCTAGACCTTTTTTGTTGGCTATGTAGAATAAGAATAAGCAAGTGTAAGGTGGGGACTTTGATTTTTCTTACGATAAATGATAGGATGGAAAGTGCTAGTAATTGTCAGTTCATATTTGTTAAGCTGGTACTTCATAGCCTCAGCCCAGTTAAGTGCAGTTTCTTTGAATATGTCTAGCAAATAGAGTGGAGCTTACTAGAAATGCCCTGTCTCTTGCTGGCCTGTGCTTGTGCCCAAACGCTGTTTAATGCACCAGGTTGAGAGATATTTGGTGATGTCTGACTGTGCTGTCATCCTGTAGGCATGGCCTTGCTTCCAAGCTAGTGAAAGTTAACACAGAGGCAGCATTTTGATGGTATTCTTTATACTGCTCTGGTTCCCATGCTACTTAGCTATGCTGCTGCCTCTCTGTTCACAGTCTTTGGACTGCATGGTGTAAATATGCCCAAAGAGTAGTTAGAATTTATACATTTATGCTCTAATTCATTAGTATCATTGCCGACATGATATAAAAATATTTTACCTGCACTAGAATCACCTATTTGATTTGATTCAACTTTTTTTCTGTTCTGGTCTTCCATCATGTATAAATCCAAATCAAATTATATATGTTTGTGATAACCTGCATAGTAAGAAACCCACGTGTGTTTTACTGTCATTGAAATAAATGTATTTCACTTCTAAGGTCCATAAATTTAGATGTGGTGAAACTGCATTGATGTTAAAATGTGACAATCAAGTAACTCCTTTATTGCATTCTAACACACAAACAGCAGTTCCTTGCATGAAGTCCCAATATGACCAGATTTTGAGATTATTTCTTTAAATATTTTTACCTGGTCCTTTCATCACATACAGGCAACTGAAAAGGAGACTCAGACAAAAATCATATGATTTAAGGAAATGTTTAATTTAACATGGTAAAAAAAAATAATTACAAGATCAATAAAGCATGACATGGATAACCTTGCTTATATGACCAAAACTGTAAAGCTGATTTCAGTGAGTTGACATTTGCCATGATATCTATGATTTATGAATAATGTTGTTGTAATTGTTAGCACAATAATTGCATTGCTTTAGCTCTCAGGCACCCTGACAATATACGGTCTCTTCTGTGTAAATATGGTGTCAATAAAATGGAAGACAATCTTTATTCCTAAATAATCTTAACAGGCAAAACAGAAAAAGGCAGAAAATATACAGAATTATAGTGAGAAGAGGTGACTTATCTCTGGTCCCCTCATACATAAGTGAGAAGGCTGAAAACAGAAGCCAGGTCTCTGTCTCTTGAGCCTCAGCCAGCTGAGTCTCAATCCAGTGGCTTGTTGGTTAATCTAATCTGTCTCTCACATACCTCTTGGTCCCACCTGACTATAATACCCACTGATCAAAATTTAACAGTTTTAACGGCTATTTTTAGTACTTGTGGTTGCACAGAAAACCTTCTGAATTTGAAGAACTATGGTAATAAGGAGGCACTAATACATAAAAGAGGATGTGAGAGTCCATAAAAGTACGTGATTACTAGGAACATCTACTTTTACCATATCGTATGTGATACAAGGTATTGTTCTGCTTGATGGTGGTGCTTGTTGGCTGACCTAAAAAATATGTTTAGGTGTATATTACTACAGTCACTTCTGCTTTATTCTAAATAAGGAAGCCACTGATTTTCTCTCTTTTTAATGATAAATAAAGCAGTAGAACCTAGTCTTAGGCTGGACAATACCCAAGTAGAGTTTTAGTTAGGCAGTCAAAGGGACTTGCCTCAAAACTGACCACAAATGTAGGCACTGCTGCATCAATTTGATGCAGTTGTATGCCTGAAGATACATAGGAATCGAAAATAAAAATAGCTAGAGAACAAGGGAAACTCTGATTGTAGTCTTGGGTGAAAGTCTTATTAGAGAAGTGGAAGCTTATTTTAAGCAGACATCTAGGTGGAAAACTAAACTTGGAAATCTGTCAGTGGGAAACTCTTTCAATATATTTTCATACCAGCTTCTAAGGAATTTGTGTATGTTCTTTGTATGTACTTATTATTACAAGTGATGAGACCATTGAAATTATCCTAGTCATGTACTGTATTTCTTTTTCAAAATGAAACAAGATGGCTTGGGTAATAGCTAACATTTGGAGGTTTTTGTGGTTGAAGCAGATTAAAGAATTTTAAAGTATGGGACCCAAAGGACATTTTCATATGAGGAGGGGCCAAAAAATAATTTGCACATCTTGGAAGAAATTACTGTAAGTCCCAATGTCAAATTATGGCATGACTTACAGCAGATAAGAAATTGAAGAGTTGGGGTTAGACTGTACCAGGGAGTTGGTTTAAAAGATCATCAGAAAAGAGCATCAGAAATAAACAGGGTTACGTCCTACACCCATCAGAGTGACTGACAGCATCACTGGGAATTCAGAGTGCTGTGGAAATTGCAGAATAGCAGGAGATAAGGAGCCTCTCAGAAGCTAAATTGCACAAGGACTGGGTTTTTTTTTTCACCCTTAGCATACAGAGTGTGTTACAGCACTTTGTCTTTTTGAGGCCGTATCTTAAAAATTATATTCCATGCATTTTTTGATAAAGGAAACACTATTTTGTTTACATGTTGTGACACAGCAGAGTGCTCACTGGCATTACAAAACACTGCCTGTGTGATATGGATGTGCTGAATGAAAGCCTACACATCACTTCACCAGTTAGAAAATAAATGTGTTTCTCAAGTGAATGCCTTGAGAACAGGCATGTATATAAATGTGAAGGAAGCATAAAGGTATTATGGACATCATTTCCCTTTTGGAGAAAAACACCACATGTAAAATGTGACTGCCAGTTCCAACTAAATTGCTATTTAGCTTCTGCCTACAAATGTTGACATATTAATTTAATTTCTCATCAGGAAGTTGTTCCAGTCTCCTCATTCACCTAGTTATAATCCATCTGATGCAGCAGTTGCTATGGTAACAGCTGTTTCAACATTTTAACGTATATAAATAATTGCTGGATATATACTTCTTTGATAACATAGTTAACTTGTGTAACTGTTACTCCTCAGAAGAAAATTACTGTCAATATTAATAATCAGATCAAACAAAGTGGCAAGAATCTGCTTGTGAGCCAGGGAGAGGCAGGTTGTATAAAGCAAGGCTGACACCTGCTGGCTCTTTCTCTCAGATACAAATGTATTTTCTGCATGCGGGACACGTCCAGCTGTATTTAAATTAGTCTTTTTAATTCTCTCTGCATCAGGAGAGTTTTGGTTTTCTAGCATTGTCCCCTATGTCTTATTTTCTCTCTCTCTCTTTTTTTTTTTTTCTCTTTTTTTTTTTTTTTTTTTCCCCCCAGTTTGTGAACACTTCTTCTATAGGGCTTACATTACAAAATGTAAGCATATCCTTAGTGAAAACATGCTCAGAACTGGGGCTTCCACTTCTAACTTCCCAGATTGCTCGTTCATAAAGTTTGACATTTAGGACACATTCAGTGGCACAAATTAGCTAGTTAGGTATGCTAATGGACTGTCTGGTTTGAGGGTGAATGAGGCTTTTTGTACTCCTTTTAAAATATCTTTTGCAATTTTTTGAGGCAGAGAAGGAATGAATGTGTAACAAATATTCTCTTCCAGGCAGAGCTTATGTCTTACTAAGCATTGTGTATATGGCCAGTACTTAAAAATACCATAAAGAAATCTAGCAATAGGACATGTGTAAATCCTGTATGATGCCTATTCTCCTGACACAAGCAAGGGCACAGGAACATCATGGGGGGACTGCAGGTGCACTGCAGTGCTGGTAATTTCTGAAAGCATTCTGCCTGTCAGCTCTCAAGGGCAGACAGAAAGTGTGTGTCATGGAAAGGATTTCTCCAATGACAAGTAGTTTGTACGTCTCCTTTGTGGGGGTATAGCATAAACTCCCTCTGTTTAGTTTGGTAGCTAATGTGAGAGAAAGAGAGCAGAGCTTTAACTGCCTGCCATTCTGCTCCACTTCCCTTTGAAAAGTGTTCTGCTGCTGGCATTATTAACTCTGAAGCTCCCTATACAGCTGTGGACTGCAAGGACTGGCTCTCCTATGCAACCATGGATAAGGCACAAAGGTTTCCTTGTGACCACTCATTCTTTTTGTGTCCCCACAAAGGGCCAGTTACAATGTAGGATGCTGTTAATAGCTGAAGCACAAGATGTGGTAATGTAAATGAAGCCTGAGCAGCTGAAGCTAAGGTTTGGAGGAAACAAGGGCCTAAATGACTGTGCTTTATCTTTCTTATTGAGTCACTGCCACATGACTCTTTTGGCTTAATCCCTTCAGAGCATTTTATGTAAAGGCATTCCGTTCAGATGTTTAAACACAAATTCATTATATGCCATGTATGCTCAGATGTCCTTGCATGTGAATATGGCTTTGTTATTAATCTGTCTTCAATTATATATTTCACCTGCCTATGTGAATACCTAGGTATTCTGGTGAAGTGCTTTGTTGCAGGACTGTAACTCCCACTCCTTGAGCTAACATTATGCTCTTCTCATCAGTATGTTTGAAACTGCTTTTTTTGGTTTAATAAGGGGTTACTAAGAATCTGCAAAATATCAATGTGGGAGCAAAGAAACTGACCATCTCTGAAGCTGTGTGTGCAGTAGAGGTGCAAAGAGCAGAGCTCTGGCTTTTCAAAGACAGGAGATTGGAGGGGGGGGCAGCCTGAGGAGTGTGTGCATGTCCTTTCAGTCTGTTGGGTCTGTGGTGGTGTCAGAGGCTCCTATCTGTGACAGGCAGACCTGACAGACAGTGTTGGTTTTGCTGTTTTTATTCCTGCCTCATCTTCCATTTGAGCTTCATAGTTCCCAGTGTCAGGATAAAGTAGGACTAAGTAAGTGGTCTCATGGGTCCTGCTCTTCTAGGGCTCAGGAGTCCAGGATGTGAGTACTGAATGAAATTCACATTTTGCTGGCAGGGACTCCAAGATGAAAGGTGAGATTTTTTTTCTAGGATGGAGGCAAGCCACTGTGAAGATTTGAACCTATTTCTAGATACAAAATATGTGGCCCTCTATAGAGTTCCTGTTTTGCATACTTTTCTGTGACAGCTTGCCAAAGTGAGGAAACAGTAGTGGTACAGGCTGATGCTATAGAATCTGTGAAAAATAAGGTAAGAAGAAAGTCAGTTTTGTTGGTGCCATGCAAAAATCCTGGTAAGTTCATCATCTGCCATTGCAGAACTCTAGTGTTTTCAACACCTGACAACCTCACCTTGTTGGTTATTATTTTCTGGCAAATAGTTTTTGTTCCTTACCTGACACATGCTGCTATCCTGGATGTTTGTGACTCCTGAAGTGGAAAGCTACTGGACAGAGCATCTGGGGTGACAAGAACCACAGTAGATTATTATTTTTACAGGAGTGTGAGCATGTGAGGCATGGTATTACATCATCAAAATTGTAGATCTCATTGCAAGGAAATGTACACTGTAAGCAATAATTATGGTTGGAAACATTTTCATCACCAGCCAAAGAAAAGGTAGTCTGGATTCTCAATTTCTAGTGTAAATTGTCTTCCTAAATCCCTCAGATGCTCCTGGAAATGCCACCCCACAAGTTGTGTCCATTGTCCCCCGCCCCCAAGAAGAATATATCTTGAGAGAAATTTCTTAATAAAGTCTGTATATAATTCAGCATGAAGCTGGAAGATCACTGAAAACACACAGAAACATGTGGGAGTTCTCTAGTTCAAAGTTTTTGCTGCTCTTCTTCCCCTCAGGCACCTGTAAGAATTGGACTAGAGCAAGCAGAAGTAGTGCCTTTGAAGAAATTAATCCAGCATAGTGTTCTTCTTTAGCAGTTCCTAATTAATAGTTTTTAATTACTTCTGTATCGCAGAGCAGCTCATAGATGCATTTTCCTGTTTGCATTTCCATGTCAGCACATCCTATGTTCATTCAAAGAATATATATTTTGAAGCAAGCATTCCAGATGTTGATACCTTTCAGTTACTCACAATAAAGTAGCCATCAAGTTATTGTCTAGGAGGGTTCCTGAATTCACAGCATCGCGGTGGCTGAGGCTGAGAGGCAGCCCTGGAGAGTCAGGGTCATCTGGAGGAGGTTGCTCGGACTGTGTCCATTTGGGTTTTGAGTATCTCCAAGGATGGACACTTCATGACCTGTTCCAGTGTTTGACAACCTTTACCATGAAAAAAGGTTTCCTTGTGTTAGACATGCAATTTCTTGTATTTCAGTTTGTGCCTTTGTCCTACCACTGGGCCCCAGTGAGAAGAGTCTGACTCTGTCTTCTTTACTCTGCCCCATCAGGTATTTAGGCACATTGGTAGGATCCAAATGAGCCATCTCCACTCCAGGCTGAGCAGCCCCAGCTCAGTGTAAAGCAGGCAGAGTGAGAACTCAGGATAGCTGGAATCGGTTCTGGAGCTGACAATTTTGAGCAAATCAGAGTGAAATTCTGTGTCTTGTCTCTAGAATAGAAACTCAGAAGTTATGAACCAGAAGGAAGATAAGTTAAAGTAACTTCAAGATACTTTTGTGCTTCTGTAACTTTGGATTGCCCTGGGGCCTGTTGAAAGCTCTAGTGTAATCTGTTCAGCTCAAACTGTGGTTCCTCTGCAGTGTCCAATGGGAATGTGAAATAGGATTGCATGAAATAGAAACGTCATGGCTGAAATAGCCATAATGCTGTTCCTCCTGTCCCCACTCCAAACTGTAGCATGCTCCTTGCATAAGACCTTGAGAAAGGATGTTAGGAACAAAGCTTATTGCATCTTTTCATAGTGTCTCTCCTAAAGAAACCTCACTCTGTGAGGAACATTTAGGGTCCCCTTAGGTCTCCAAATTGCTTTTGCATGAGTAAGAATGAAGATGAAGCTTTTCTGTTTAACCCCTCTAAGTCTCAGGTATAAGATGCCTGAGACTTATCCCTAAATTTGAAGCTTTTTGGTTTGGATTTTTTGACTGGTTTTGGACTTCCTAATTTTCTCTCTGCATAGCCTTATTACATCTCTGTATTCCTCATGAGAGGCCTGTCCTTTCCTCCAGAGGCCATAAACTCTCCTTTTCTTCCTGAACTCCAGCCAAATCTTTCATTCAGCCAGGTTGGTCTTCTCCTAGGGCTAGTGACCTCCTGTCACCCAAACGTTTACCAAGAGGTGCCTTGTCTTCTCACTGTCTGCCTTGTGTGTTGCCTGAACACCATACTGTTTCAACCCTGCATAATCACAGTGGAAGTGTCTTCCGTTCAACGATCTTTTTAAATGCATGCAAATCAGGGCAATAATAATAGTTTACTGCAGTGCATTGTTGATTTGATCAATACAAGTGATTCAGGTAAACCCGATTTTTCTAAAATATCAGACTTATCCACCCCTGAAGTCTAATGAATTTTTTCAAGACATGTGCTGAGAGTCGATTTTAAAATTCGAGGAGTGAATATGGCTCCTCATTTCATTTTCTCTCTGCTGGTGAGCTGGTATGTAGTGCACAGCTGGCAGATCTATGAGCAATTGCTTCAATGCTCTTGTTCTGATTTTGTCAGGCTTTTCTCAGTGATATTAGGACAGTCTTGGTTTCCAGTTAATTCTTTTGGGGTTCTGTGTTGAGCTTGTGACCAAAGCACCAGAGTGACATGCAGCAACATAAGGAACAGCTGGTGCATGTTTTTTCTCTCACCCTCTCTTCAGGGGATGAGTGTGTGCCGCCAAATGTTTTCATTTGGAATTATTTTTAATACTGTGCTAATAAGAGAGGCGTGAAGGTAAAAACAATGTGCTTGGTGTTTTAATTATGAGCAGGGAGACTGGTTATGGCCTTGTTTTCTTGCTTACCCCAAGCATTAAACAAGCCTCTAGGAAATACCTGTCTACTTCACATAAAGGCTTTACTCTTTGTAGAGAATATGTTGTGGTTATTATCTCTTTGCTGGTCTAGGTAGAAAAAAAGCTTTTGTTTGGGGTATTTTAAGTAGAATAATCTGAAGGAAAGCTCAAAAAAATTGAAATTCTCTGTCTCCAGATCTGTAGATGGCTGTTTTTCCAAGTAAAGTGTGTGCTCCTAAATACAGAGAAATAGCACTGCTATTTCAGTGAAGACAATGACAATTAAGCTTATCTATGGTACAATCTCTGTGTCTGGAACAAGATGAAAATTGGACAAGAAGCAGCTGTGAGAATTGCTCTTTTGGAAATGAACTTTGGAGCCATTACGTAGTGTCTATGGCATCCTCTTCAGAGCGGTAGAAATAAATGTGATTACTATCATTTTGTTCTCAGATATTTCTTTCTGTCAAAAGATATTTTCTAAGCTAAACCTTGTCTTTAATCAGGCAAAATTTGATTCCGTCGTCCTTATATTGTATCACTATAGCAACACAACATGAGATGGTGCTTCCCCCCTCATGTCCACTGACCAGCCTCCATTACAGACTCTGCACTTCCTTAAGGGCAGGGTCCGGTGCCTCCTGTTGCCCCTAGCAATGCTAGTTTAGCTCTGTGAAGGAGTCTCTGAGGAATCAGAATAATACAATGCACATTTTGACATATTATACTTCCATAGGTGCTGGGGCTCACAGTGTACAGTAAGAGCACGCAACACAGATTGAATGATGTCCAGGCACTGTGTCACTCCTCACACCATGAAGACCCCTGGCTCACAGGGGCTGGAGCATTACAGTAGCTAGCTCAGGTATGAGGAGCAGTCCCTCTACGGCAGCTGAGGCTTCACAGTTAAGCATTTGCCTACAATTTAGGCAAGACAATAGTCTGAGAGAAGCTACACTGCTGCAGACACGCTGTTGTCATTGCCAATGACGGGCAGGTTATGCCCATGTGAGCTGTAGTCGTATCTCTGTGTTGACTTGCCCCTCAAGACTTCCATTTTCCCAATGTCCCCTCTTGCCAGAGGAGGCTGGTTGTGCATTCCACGCGCAGTGCTGAGCCAACGCAGCCTGGCCAAATTTTAATTACTCCTCAACGAATATTCTAGTAACCTGATGTTTTGGAGCATAGGAGGTTCAAGGTGAATATCCAAAAAAATTTTTTTACTGTGAGAGTAACAGAGCACTGGAACAGGCTGCCCAGGGAGGTTGTGGAGTCTCCTTCACTGGAGACATTCAAAACCTGCCTGGACAAGTTCCTGTGTGATGTACTCTAGGTGACCCTGCTCTGGCAGGGGGGGTTGGACTAGATGATCTTTCGAGGTCCCTTCCAACCCCTAGGATTCTATGATTCTATGATTCTATTCTAGAAGAGTAATCATAATTCTTTCTGGAATGAAACTTTATCCACAGCAGAATAATGACAGTGAATTAACTGGGGATACCATTCCAAGGCACCAGTTCCCCAGCATTTACTTTGAAGAATGTACATCTGCAAATGTGAGGAGGACTATTTCTGACAATCCATTATTGGTTACAGAAGATCGTTGAGTTCTGGTTTCACCCTCAAACATTTGTCTCTCTGCTGCCTTATTTTGGAAGATGAAGCTTCACAGAAAGCAAGCAGTAGGTCTTATTGATATCAACCCTATTTTACCTAAGAGCTCATTTACCCCCTTCCTCTCTGCCTGCCTCCCTCCCTTTCCTTTTCTTGCTGCTGCTGGCAAGCTAATTAGGCTGCTCCCTCAAGAAAAATTCATCCAAGGCCATAATAGCCATATCAGATGGAAGCTACGACAAATCTCTCCACAGCATAGCCTTGTAAGTGCCTCTCAGCTTGTCATAATGTTTCCCTGCCTTTCTTTTTATTTCTCACTTTGTAGGAAGGATTCTCTCATCCTATGTTCTATACAAATATTACATAAATGAATTAAAAGAAAGTATGATGTGTGTCCAGAAATATGCTCTTTTACTTCCTTTTATTCGTCTTATTTATACGTTCTAGATGTAGAATCTCAAGCTTTGTCCAGAAAACACGTTATGTATTTTTATATCCTTCCTTTTGTGAATTCTTAACCTTCTGTTAGACTAATATATTAAAATTCTTCAGACACAGAGTAGCAATGTTCATAATCTCTAGTTCATTATCTTAATTAGATCTGACTTATATTATCCCACAGTTTATTCTCATTACTTTAAAGGTGATCAGCCTTAGAAGGGAATGTGAGCAGAATTTAGTGAATTCTATTGTGGCAACATTTCTCTGATCTGGCTTTGGATCATTCAGGTGCAATAATGATAATGCTGCTGGTGCAGTTAATTAAAAATTGCATTTGAATGGTATGAATATTCATTTTGGGGAATGAACACAGGATTAACTCAGGGGTGTAAAATGTCTGCAATGGCCCAAGGATGTGAAGTGAACATAGATCCCCATTAAAACACAAATGAATCATTAAAAATGATGGAAATTCAAAATCCTCCCACCCTGCAAACTATTAGCAAAGTATTGCCTGGGTCAAGCCTGTATCCTAAGGTGGCAACAGACACTAATGTTCATCCTTCAGTAACAAATTACACGACATATACTTGACGTACAGCTCTGCCTAGGAGGTAATACACAGTGCTAAATCTTAATTAAATAATTAAGAAAGGCTACTGGCTTTTTAAAATTCTCAGGTTAAAGTGCTATATCTATAAGATCCAGGTTATTTTTAATAGCTTTCTGTAGAAGACCAAAATGGCTTTCCCAGAAAGTGATTGTGACATCCAGGATGCTGTTGGGGAGGATACAGAGAGGAAGAACTGCTGAAACCTTTGATACCAAAGCTCTCTATACCCACATCGTCTCTCTGGCAAAACCCAGGATTTTAATATTCTGAACAAGAATGTTAAAAATGTATCATTTCTTTGTCTTTTGAATAGCACCACTGAAAATATCAAAGTGGTGTCATTTTTTTTCCCCTGAAATTTATTTGTTGTCGTTTTTTCTGAACAAAGGAAACATCAAATAATGAACAGCTTTTTTAAAAGCTTATCTGGTACTGCAGGATGCTTAAAAAAAATGAGACTAGAAACTAGAGATAAAGCCTCTTTGGTGTAGGAAAGTTGTGTGAAGTTTAATGGGCATTTGCCAGAGAATATTTTGCCGGTTGTTAGCTAGTTGCCAAGGGGATTCACAGGATGCATGTTCTAGAATAAAATGCTCTGTGAATAAATTGGGGTCAGTTAAGGTAATTTGCATGGTGCTTTTGACTGGAGCACCGGGGCCCAGGCTTGCTTGCTGTCAGAGATAAGTGCACTGATGTGTGTCCTCTCCTTCCTCATCCTGCATGTAAGTCCTTCTTCTGCGAGACACTTCCAGTTTCAGGTCTGTGCTAGATACCTGCCTGGGAAAACCCAGATCCACTCATTGCTTATCCCATGCAACACAGAATTTGGCCTTATTTGTGCAAGAGAGAAACAGAAAAGTTGTATCATAGTGTCCAAGTGGTATTGCCAAATAAAGGAAAGGGGGCTTGTCACAGTGAGAACCCCTTCCTTCTACCCTCCTGAGAGCAAATAAAAGTAGAAGGATTCTGCTGACTCCTGTGTTTTCTTACTTATGCTGAAGAGAACATACGGTGAGCCTTTCTCTAGAGAGGATGTAGCAGGGACATTAATGGTCTTTGAGTCACATTCTTCTCTCCCAGTTAAGCTGCTCCTCTTTGACAGAGTGGAGTAGGAAAAGGGAGTTCTGGCCTTGGCCTTGCAATTGTTTCTATTCAAGAGGGGAACTTCTTTGCTAGTCTCATGTGGGTCCTTTGGAATTGAGCTGTAATTTGAAAATAGTATAATAAAAGTAAATAAAAGAAAGATTAAAAAGTAACAAAAAGCTATTATCAATATTTAATCTCATTTTTATTAGCAGGGTTATTATATATTAGGCTGAAGCAATGTGATAAATAACTCAAGGTCATTGTGTCTGGATACAGCATAAATAAAAGCAAAATATGTCTTCATTTGACTTATGGGGCACATTTAATACTCGTAAACATTGGCATCCAGTGTCATTGAAGATACTGTAGGGTATGTGTGCCTGGTAGGTATGGGGACCCCTCTAGAGCTGCAACTAGTTGCTTCACTCTGGATTGTCTTTGACGTCTTTGACATCTTAGTCCTTAGAGAAACTATCTTGGTGTCAGGACAGTCAGCCCTTTCTGAAATCAGATTCCTAAACATCTAAATACTAGCAGAGAGTCACCTAAGAAAATCTCTACCATAGCATATTAGTGCAAATGTATGCCACATGAAAACTCCACTGAACAGAGTAACATGAGGGTTTAATTTGGCCTGCTGATTAGACTTGAGAAGGAGACTGTGGCAAGACAGCAGTTGTGGGAGGAAAGAATGAACAAACTCAGACTTCTTGTTCATCTGGTCATGCTTTTCATCCTTGTTTAACTATCTGGCAATTATTGTGCATGTGCTTGTGTTGTTCTTTAGAATTTATCCTGCAAGTGAATGCAGATAGTGAGGAACTGCTGTTTCTTTCCTCCCCCATGGTTTCACCCCACTGTGAAGGCCAGGCTTAAGGTGATAGGATACCTGGCCTTGCATTAGTGCCAATAGTTTTTCTTGGGCTTTCTTTGGAAGAGCAATCACATTAATTTCTTCATGGCATGTAACAGTGCTCAGCTCTGAGGAGGAGTGTGCACTTGCCTTTTGTACCCTACTTCTGTTTTGTATATTTTTGTGGAGGCAATATGTCTACTGACTGATAGTTAATCCCTCATAGTGTGATTGAATAAGAGGAAAGAATGAAATGGCTGCATCCTGCCCATTATGCCCTTAGGAAGGAGATTTTTATTTGATGTCAGATGTCACTGATGGAGCATTTAGCTTCTTTTCATCAAGAGACAATTGCAGTTTTAAGAGTACAGTACAGAGTGCCACTTTAAAGCCAAATATCTCAATTCACAAGTGAGGGAAGGATAAAGTTGTGCAGCTGGAGGATGCTATTTCTTCCTGTCAGCTGTCATTGAAAAGACATATGAATGCTCTAGATGTCAGGTGTCATAAATGCTCCATCCACGGTTTGTCACGTGCCTGGTAATATCATGTGAAGTGTTGGAAAGAAGTTTCTGCACACATTAAAATTCTTCTCCATACAAACTTGCCCTGCAATTTGCTATACTGAAGTTTTAGCAAATGGGAAATAAATATACGCAGGATCTTCAGCAAACTCTCCATATTTTACCAGAGTCACAGAGCCTTTTTAACATCACTCAGATCAAAACGTGTGACTTTGGTAGAAAAAATGCCCATGACAAGTCCTCTGCCCTTACCCCAGCTTCTCAAGTCCTTGATGTACCTGCAAGGCAACACCTGCACCTTCGAAGGACAGATGCAGGTATGCAATGAGGGCCATGAATTCAAATGGGGAAAAAACAATATTCCAGTCTAAGAGAGGAGTTTGCACTAGGAAAATGTTATATTATGCATGCCCTCTGCATACTCTACCAGCAGTTATCAAAGTTTTCCTTATACTGCTCTTTCCTTTTTCTCCCCCTTCTTCACTGGGAGCAGACTTCACCACTAGGATAGAAAAATTAAGAACAACTGAAGCTATGAAGAACATCCAGGTTTTTTCACTTGATTCCCATTCCTGTCTTCTCCTTCCAGGCCCTTGCTTGGAGGACTGCAATGCTGATTGGAGGTGGCTGGGAGCTCTGGCTGTGTGAAGGATCCCAAGTCTCAGATGTGTGATTTGTACATTAGGAGTGGTTCCCAAGTCTGCATATAGTTTGGTCTCCAGAAAGTAGACAAGTGCTGAGTTACAGTAATTTTGGCCCCTCTCTTTCTAGAATGTATTCAATGTGATCTGTGCTTGACAGGCACTGCACCATCCACATTTAGGAGCACTACCAGTCAATGAAGAAAAACATGAACTTAGCAATTGTTTAGGTCTGATGCCTGGTGACAGCTGGGGTCAGGAAAGGATGATGTTTTAATCTTATTTAGACATCTGTGTGGCATTGGAATCTGGTGTTAACATACAGGTTCTCTGTAATGTCCTGTTGTTTTGTTTTGGTTTGGGGTTTGTTTTGTTTTGGGTTTTTTTTATGCTGAGTGGTTTTCTCTACATATCAGTTCTGTCAACTATTGAAATCAAAGTGTCTTTTCCTATTCCAGCTGGCAGTTGCCAAAGCTATGTGAAACAGAACTGGATATACAGAAGAACACTTTCATTTTTTTTTTATTATGTCAGGTGAAGATATAACACTAGAAACACAGGGATACTTGTTGATGTGAGGGACACCAGGCATTGAGTGCTGGAATTCTGCACAGAGGAAGCAAGCCAGATGGGAAGAGAAAAGAAATCCCCAGCTGTCAAGTGTCACATTATTATAGGTGAGTCTAAGGAATAAAAAGTAGTATCTTCTCCCAGTCCATTAGTGCCTCTGCACAAGGAATCTTTTGATGACAAGTGACTGTGGCTACTTAAATTGATTTTTAGACAAAGATTATGAAACAGTTATGTAAATGTGCCTCCCTGCATTGCATTTATGTTAGGTTTTATGAGGTAAGGCCCCACTGCACCAGTCTCCCCTCTGTGCTCACCACCATAGGAGATTTAAAGAGTTTGATCAAGGCCAACAAGGAGAGTGAGCTATGGAAGTACCAGTAATGTCTTACTCATTTTGTATTGCAGATGGCATGTCTGTGAATATTGTGAATGATGGGTAAACATCTGCATGGAAGTCTCCTAAGGAAAACTCCTAATTCCACTTAGTGCCTCAACAGAATTCAGCAGGGTCATGGTGCTGGTATAGCTGCATTGGTTTAGATCAGAGAGGGATTCAGGACTGTAGCTTTTTATGCTAATGATCTTTGTATAGTAGTCAATACAGAAAAGTGAATTTGGATAGTCATCAGAAAAGCTCAAGCTGTGCTGTTTACCTGGGGTGATACTTGTTGGTAGTTCGGAATTAGACTGAAGAAAACGGAGGTTGACTGAACAAAACCGCCTTTGAATTCTATGGCTTCACAATCAGTTTAACTGAATTTTACAGAAATTCCTCAAAATAATTTGGAAAAAAATACTGATAACCACAAAAAGTCTGTGCTGTTTCCTATAGTTATGAAGCAATGACAATGATATGCTTTAAAAAAATTTCTTGTTTCTTTTGGCATCTTAGATGTTGTGAAGTATTTGTTGATATACCATTAAATCACTTCCTGGATTTTCTACTCTTACTGCATTTCGTTATTTAGGGGAACACTACATAGAGTATTTAAAGCGTTTTGGAATCATACAGGATTAATTAGTTAACGTGACTTGATTTCCAGTGACAGCTCCATTTCAGTTGATGTGTTTTCATTATTAGTAGTTGGATTTTTTTGAAGCTGATCATTGTTTTTCAAGATGTTCAACTTTGGAGGTAAAGATTTCAGAACTCAGCTTTGGTCGACACTGAATCAACTTTGGAATATCTGAGGAGAAAAATATCTTCTCTATATTTAAATTAAGCTGTAGTGAAATAGCTAAGAACAATTAATGTATTGTAAAAGAATCTTAATGTCATGCACAGTACATTTTAA
This sequence comes from Hemiprocne comata, assembly GCA_020745705.1. Taxonomy (NCBI): domain Eukaryota; kingdom Metazoa; phylum Chordata; class Aves; order Apodiformes; family Apodidae; genus Hemiprocne; species Hemiprocne comata. Next base: position 28,152,253 of record CM036587.1, read on the forward strand.
GTGATAGCCATTGAAATAAGCAAATCTGCAATAGTTACAGCCTTATTCCCTGAGCAGATTGTTACAAGTTTCTTTGTCAGTTCTTTTCTGCTGAAATAATAAATTAACCTGGAAAGTATCATTTTCTAGCAGAATGTATTGGGCTTTTTACACTTGAAGCAACAGTGTCTGCTGACATAGAAGACAATTTTCTTAGTGGTCCCAGAACATAGGATTCACATGGAGATTTATTTTGGATTTTTCTATACTTCATAAAGTTAATGTAGTTGTAATGAATGATAGATACCGCATTTATATTTGAACATAAGATTTGTTTCCCAGTTTGTATGAATGACCACTTGGCTGCGGATCTGTTATTACAATTTTCTGTGATACATTTGTATTGTACGTTGAGCAAAATGTATCTTTTAAGATGAAAGCATGGTTTGATTTTCATACAAGGGTAACAATGACGGGAAGAAAGTGATACAGAAATGCCAGTCTTTAGAATATACTGAGAACAGGATACATTTGTATTATTTCCTGTGCTTAAGTTTCAGTACAGTAATTTTCCCAATGAATACATTGCATAGTATGCTATTTCCTCTTCTCATTAGCATCTTTGTAATGGAGAACAGGTTATAGAATCTTAATGATTCCGTCATTTAAACCTTTTGATAGTGTCTGTGTTTTGAATTAACTCTCTGTTTCACCTCTTCCCTAAGGTTACTGAACTTGAGAATAGGAGTTGCTTTCAAACCAAATTACTCAACAAGGAAAAGAGCAAGGTAGTTCAGATTGCTGTTATCACAACTACAGAGATAAGAGCAAGGATGAGGGAAAAAAAAAAAAGAAAAAATACAGTTAGAATCTTCACTAACTTTCCACTATGAAGCACAGCAAACAATAGTAATTATTGTGTGCAAGTCTGATGCAAAACTCACTGGAAATCGCAGAAACTCACATACTGGTGCTAAGAGATTGCTCAGGCTTCAGACAATATAAAATCATGTAGTTCTGGATTTGGGGTAAAAAATAATGATCCAAAACGTGGATATGCACTGGCACTGTGATCTCTAAAAGCTTTACCACCTTGACAAGTGTAGAAGTATGATTGGTTGTGTGCATTTGAGATATTTCTTGTAATTTTTGAGATTTCTTTGTATTCAGATGAGAGGAGAAGAGCAGATCCCTCTACATCAGGATTCAAGGTGCTGGCCAGTGATATGGGTTAACATGGGCTGCAGACTGCTTGGGATCCACAGTCCTTGGGGAAAAATTGCTATGTGAAAAGAAGCATTTCTGTCAAGATGCAGAGTATGTTGCCAGACAGTGTGACTGAATGGACTCTGCCAGCCAAGTAACCCTCACCATTTAAAGGCATGACGAAGTAGCCTGTGATGCTTCACAGACATGACATACTCAACCAAGAACATTAAATTATAAAAGCTGAGATTAAGGATACACTACTTTCCAGTATCATTAAGTCCCTGAATATGTTCACTGACCATTCTAAATGGTAAATACACTTCACAGACATATACTCTGTACTTGTTTTCCTACAATGGGCAGGGATATTGCATGAGAGACTTGTGGAAAGTGCACAAAGAACAAGTACAGGCAAAGAATTTATCTGCAAAGAGTTTTTAGAGTGCAGGGATGCTGTATGTACTCACATTCTCCAGTCTTCATCTGAATAAATAAAATGGTGTCATGGGACATGCTGCAGTACTGGTAATGGGTTTTATACTCATTCACTCTGAGAAGTTTCAACAGATATATTTTGCCTATCAAATGAATTTAAAATTGTATTGTCACTGCCTTGCTTTCTGCACTGATTGCTTTTGTATTGCAGCTCCATGCCTCAATAGACACTTTGATTGTCTGTATCTGCCACTTTGTTCACATGAGTCTCCCTATAATCTGTAATACGAAGCCCTTTGTTTTAATACTAAAAATCAGCGTGTGCCTCTGCACTGATTATTAACTTAGGGACATCGCAGCCAAAATTATATTTTGCTTTCTATTCTCTGTTTTTTTTTCTGTGGATGTTGCATGGTAGGCAAAAATCTACTTAGTTCAAGAGCTGATGTTAGTGAAGGAAACATTTCAGAAGGGATGTTGTATGTACTGCTGAAGACATTTCCGCAAGTTTGATTTCCATGCTGCACATGGCTATAACTATAAACCTTGGCTACCCTTGGCTTAGCTATTATTTTAAATTCATAACATCTGAGTCCTAGCTTTCAGCACAAAGTATGATTGCAAATTAACAAGTCTTTTAAGCATGTAGTCTATCTTAAACACATTACCTTAAGAATGAATGTTAAATATTTTGCAGGACTGAGATTTTAAGACTTGGTGTAATACACTGTAGTCTGATTTTTATCAGAAGTTAATCAACCTCCCTACAATTCTGAATGTTTATTCCTCTTTTTCTTAAACTATTTGAAATTATTTCAAACAAGTTCAACTCAGTTTCCCACAGAAAGGAGGCTAATGAAATCCCTGCTGGATTAATATATGGGTTTTACTGTTCTCTTCTCTCATCTCCTTATAACCACTGAATTTCTTGGCCTATTCCAACCAGTCTAAGAGAAAAAAAGTGATCTCAAAGATAAATTTCCTAACACTTAACAAAATATGTGGCTGGGTGGTGACAGAAATGCCTTCTCCTTGGCCAGAGGATGGGCTGCAGTGTGGGCGTAGTCCTGATACCCAAAAAGATATCAGAGAATCCAGTTGTAGAACTAGGGATGAGAAGTGATTGGGACAAGGAATAAAAAGAGGCAAGGTAAAATTGGGCTAGGAGAGTGAATTCACAGAATGAAGTTTGAGGGGTTTTTTATTACTGTGTGGGTTTGATACTTAGTTTTTTTTCATTTAAGAATGTCATAATAGTTTATAAATGTTAATTATACATCATATCTTACATGCCAGTTCTTACTTCCAACCTGTCTTCCACTCTGTCAACAAGAAAACTAAGTACAGAGAGATTAAGGAGAAGACTGAAGGCTCAGCTGCAGGTCTCCAATTATATCTCCAGAGCACAGTGCCTCTTTGGCACAGAACAAGCACAGAACAAGCCTCTTTGGGTACCAGAAGCACCACAGTCATTCTAATAAAATGGTCTTTCTAAGATTAAATTACCCTCAGCAAGTGACTTGAAACTCCAGTACATATTATAGATATATCCTCAGTCAGGATGAGGATAACAATCTCTGATTCCAGTATTTATACCTTAGGTGACACCTTGGAATTTTGCCATTTCTTTAAAAGAAGAAAAAAGTTCACTTTTAATCTATCAGAATACAGCAGTTTATTGTGCTAGCTTCTGGATACAGACTATATGTACAGTATTAGACACCTAACACAACCCTAACTCTTCCTTTAAAGAAAGATGATATATAGAGCACATAAACTGAAATGTACACATTTCCATACACTGAAATGGAAGCACAAAGTAAAACCATGTATTTCACATTTTAATTCTTTGTGGGGTGTGCTAGCACCACACTAACCTAATACAAATTTAAAAACTAATTAGAGCATGTTCTTTATTTGTAGGCAGAAGAAAAATTGTTCACATTTCTCTTTGAGGCCATTAGGTCTTCTGATTTCCATATGCTTCTGAGCATCTATTGGAACACCAGAGAATTAAGTTTTAATATTAGGCAAATGTATTCATGTCCAGTAAAGCAAAATTGTACATGGTGTGCCCTCTTTATGGGTGAGAGCTTTAAAAATTCCTAACAAGAAAGCTAGAAAGCAAGAAGGATATCAAAGAATCACTTAGAAGAAAGATTTTCAAATTCGTGTGAGGAAGTGGCATTTATAATTGTTAATCCTTTATGTTCCTCTCCCTCTCCAACTAAATTCAGTCATCTATTTAACTCACACTTCAGGTCTTGCATTTGAGCTTGATGGTAATAATAATAAAGTGAGATAAATTAAATTAATATCCTTGCAGATACAATTAGTTTAATAACTTTGCCATTTCTATTCCTTTTTTATCTTTGTTATCACAATTCGATAACATACTACAGTAAACCAATGCTTCAATGAACTTCTCTCTGTGCCCAGCATGGAGAGATTAGGATTTCTAATTTTATTGCTCTGCTTGCCATATCTTGCCTTATACAGCACCTTTTATTGCAAAGGAAACCAGACACTTTGTTATAAAGAGGAACAACGCTTCTCAGAGTTGATATGTTTGTACTACTGGGGTGGAACAGGGACCTTTTTCACAGCCTTTAGCAATATTATACAACCAATAAAACAGAATGCTCAGAGAAACTGGATCAGGATGCAACAGTTTTACTGGGATCTTGGGGCTTCCAGAAGACACAGGACATGTACTCAAATACAGATATGTGAATACTCACGTACATTCAGGGTTTTGATACTTGTTACTTATACACCTTCACTGAGAGCTGCTTTGCTTTTGTATTTTATAGCCTGAGTATTTGGGCTTCAGGTGTAGGGGGTACAGATGATCTGCAGAGGAGAAATCTGTTTTTTAACGTAGGGCCACTGAGCCAGACTATCAGCTGCAGCCTCCATGCATTCTCTGTGCTGGAGTTACTGAATTTGAGTGAAGATAGGTACCACACTGTTGAAGATGATCTTCTGTATTAGGTGTCACAATGAGCTTTTCTATGATATTGTTTATATTTCTTAGTGTGAACCAAACACTAGTTACACACATATGTATATACAAAAACACTCCCTTGGTTTGGGTTTCTTTGTGTTTCCCCTTGCCCTCCCACAGAACTAATTTCTGTCTTTCCCATCCAGTTTCTGCAGGATGTGAAGACTGAACTAGGATGTCCTTCTCAGCAGAAAGGACAGAAATCTGTGGGAGCTGTGCAGTAGTAATTGTGTTGGGTCAGCAATCTATTAACACTGGCAGTTTAAGCCACTGTGTCCATAATTGTCCTCTGTATGTTTACAGAAAAGATTAATTTATACGCATACAAACCTTTCAAGCCCATGTGTGGGCTGGTTAATAGTTTACCAAGTGTTATCAGCTAGCTTAGTCCTCCCACTTCTCCTTGTTCCTGCTGCTGACTCTGCTTGAAGCAATTTTGTGGAAGGGTTATTCATTACATGAATAGCTAGTGCTTCTGTCCTCAGGGCCATTCCAGGTGCACTAGAAGGGAACAAACCCTATGAGGGAAAGACCTTTCAACCCTTCACTCCATCCCAGAGTTCTACATGACCATCATCGAATCTTTTATACCTAGTTTTTCAGGTATAGTCAGGCTTAGATCTGGAACCGCACTGGGAACAGAGTTGACAAATTTGAGTCAGGGGCCTAACATATGGGGAAATTTAAGTCCCTCAGACAGGAATTCCTTTTGCTTGTGTCTCCATGTCAACTCATTACCACAGACAATTAAATCCTTTGTTGTTTGAAAGTACAGACAGAGGACAGGGAGAGCAACATTGCCCATCTTTTGTATAGTGGCTGAGAGGTGAAAGCCTTCCGTCAAGGAGTAGATGACCTGGGTAAACAGATTTCGTAGGTGGTTATAACTTTTTGTCTTGATAAAGCAAAGCAAAGACCCAAAATAAGTGGGAAAAGAAAATTTCATATATAAGGCTGAACATATTGTTATTTTATTGTTACTAATTTCAATAGTTTTTCCTATGAGCACACTGTCACAATTTATTACTTTTAATGTAAACTGGTTTTTTATTCAGTAGTAAGAAGGAGGGAGCACACAAAACTACCATAAAGCATTACTTTTTATACTAATATGATTCCAGAAACATTTAAATGTTGCTGTGCTCCCATACACTCTGCTGAAATAGTTTTGGTTTCATCAAGGCCCAGAAAAAGAGCTCTCCTGAGGTAGCTCTGACAGGTTATTTAACTCTGCAGAGCTCTGTGACAGCTGAAGCTAAAAACTTTCAGCCTTTGCAAAAGAGCTTAAGCATACCAATAATGAAAGCAATAGAAAACAAAGAAGATTTGTAGGTCTGAAACAAAATCCCACCCTTTAAGATGTTTTTAATGGGTGGTTAAAGTTTCTCAGGACTTCTGGATCTTTGTCTGTCAGATTCTCCTGTTTTAGCTTGGGGTTTTTTGGTACTTTTATTAGAGTGTTGCTTGTAAATATCCGGTTTTGAATTTCTCCTCCTCCTGTCCTTCCTCTGTGTTGTTTTTATTCTTCATCCCTTCTTTACCTTGCTACTTGAAACTATTAAGTTAATGGCTCAGGCAGTGACTTCCATTATTTTGCTGGGCAGAAGCCATACAAGGCCTTGAGGACTCATTTCTGTCTCTCTGGCAGGGTCTCTTGTTGCATAAATTTATTCCATGTTGAAAGCAACAATCATAGAGTTCCTAAATTAATGAGAATTAGTAAGTCTGTTGAAAAATATTCTCCAGGCCATCACACAAGACCAAAAATTAGAATATAAAGAGTTTTTGAAACTCTCTGTAAACTGGTAATTGACCCTAGAATAAACCCCAGGAATCTCTATTACCTGCTCTCGTCAAGATCAAATAGCCCACCTAGTTGCTAAAATGAGTTATATGAATACATCTTGACTTTGCCTGTGTTTTGAAACTTTGAGAAATAAAAATATACGAGCTTGAGAGAAAAAACTAATATAACAGAATTTAATTGGACATTGACTTTCTCTCCTCCTAACAGTGTGTGGCTTAGACACTGTTCCCAAAAGGTAATAATTTAATATATATCAGTTGCTTCACAATGTGTGATCACTCAAGGTAATACAAGTTCACGAAATGAGGAATGGCTTGATTGGTGGCTCCAATTGTTCCTGAAGAGGTTTTAAACTGTATGGTCCTCTCATGTGACCCCATGAGAAACTAGCAATCTATATATAGTCTTCTTTGAGCCTCAGTGGCCTGAGAACATCAAGTGGGTCAGTATGAAATTTATTTTGATTTGGATGACACTATCTGGGGACTTAGCTAAATGAAAGACATATTTATTTGACATGGCCTAACAAGAAGGATATTTGGACACTTTGTGTGGATCATCTAAGTGCAAGGTAACTGCTTACATGTTGTTACTTGGTCATAGACCTGAGCTTTTTGATTTGGAAACAATTACAAACTTCACTGAAATTACTGGGCATGACAATTGCTGTTTCTAAAGGTAAATGAGCACAGTAAAGTGATAGTAGATATCAAGGGGCCACTGACACAATGGGATTGCTACTATGAACACTGACAGCAGATCCCAGCAGTCCCAAATTTCTGGAAAGCAGTCTCAGAGCCTAAGGATCTAATGAATAGAGCAGAGAATCAGCAGCCATGAGGAAAACAAAGTGAAAGGACCAGAAAAACATGAGACAGAGAAATATGTGTGTCATGACTGAAGGAAAGACAAAGAAAAGAAAAAAACCCAAAAAACTAACAGCTTCTGAGGCAGAATGATTGTTAAAAAGACAGATTTAGGATGCTGAAAGAAAAAAAAAAAAAGGCATTTTATTGCTTCTTCCTGCTGTATCAGGGATTTATGCTTGCTCCTGGTAAAGAAAATGAGTTGTACCAGAGCAATCACAGACTCTCTCATCAATTTATCCCCCTAACTAAACAACTGAGAAAACCTCAAATATCTGGTTAACTACTTGGATAAGAAAAATAAGGATATAAAAGAGAGAACAATATTCCAGCTGTGGAATTTGCTAGCTAGGCAGTGAAGTGTGTTGTTCAGCTGAGTTTTGCATAAGAAATACATTTATGTTGTATTTCTAATGCAAATTGCCTGTATTTTACATGGACAGAATGAATCCTTGCTGGCTTCAGTTTTTCAGATCAATAGAAAGACTCTAATGTATTTTCAATAGACTTTGGAGCAGGCCCTTCCTCCCATGCACTCCAAATGACTTACAATCAATTTATGGCAAGAATCCACTTCAGAAAGCCTGAAAACTACAAATATGCAGTTTCATGGGGAAGCTAGCATCCGTCACCTAAAAATAGACTCAATTTCAATATACTGATCTAGATGCCCGCCTGTGAAGAATTTACTGCCTGTGCATATGCTATCTAGCTTTTAGTGGTTTGAACAAAAGAGGCAGAAGACTATGTTTAAGGAAGAGATGACAAGTGCCTCTTTTTATCAAATGTTCTCTGCACCAAAATGGAAATACTCAAGGAGTTCATTTTGATGACATGTTATTTCTTCCCCCCCAGTAACTTGTCACGCGACTGATACCAGAATTGCTATAGAGAAATGGATCAGCCACTTACATTCATACAGATGGGTCTGAAAAGAATCATTTTTATATGGTCTATTCCAACGCAATAGCTTTTATTTTTCCCCCCCGGCTATAGTGTACCATAGGATTTGGGAGTATTTCACAGCTTCTGGCTGTGGAGGCACATACCAACAGTGTCCCAGCAACTAGTGGAGCTAAAACTTAGGAGAAATACCCCCCTCCGTTTGTGCCTTGGTGTCCATGCCAAAAAAAATACTCACATGCACTGGCTGGAAGGGAAGAGACAGTTTACACCAAGTTCATCAATCTGAACAGATGGGGAGAGAAGTTTTGCAGAGTTCACATTTCCAGTGATACAGATACAGACTCATAACACTTCAGCATTCCTGGTATTCAGAAAGAGGGGAGGATCTGAAAGACAGTGAGCAAGGTGGACTAGTAGAAAAAGGTGGACTAGCAAATCCAAAAAGGCACAGAATATTGTGGACTTCAAAAGCAGGATGAGAAAAGATGATTAGGAAAGGAAGTGATGTATTGCTCTGAGGAGGCAGATGGGGGAATAGAGAAAAAAAACAATGGGCAGTTCAGAGTAGAAAACTACCTGAAGCAGTTTGAGGATAGAAGAAGAGAAAATGGGTGAGGATGAAGGATTAGTATTCTGTTTTAGGTGCTGATAACTTACTGATGTGCATCTGACTCCTTGAAATGTGAAATAAGGGAGTTCAGGGAGTCCTGATTGGGTTTGAGAGGGGTCATGGGAGTCTTATGTTCCGACAATGCTTGTCTTTGCTCTCTCAGTTAAAGCACATTATATCAAATCCATACTATGAACAGCCTGATGGGACAGCTGGAAAATTGGTAGAGATACTGATTAAAAGGTTGCTGACAGATTTAACTATTCCATATTTAGCGTTGTAAGAAAATTACAATCAACTTCATAATGCTTTGCAAAGATCGCAGATGAGGGATGAACAGGCAAGAGGACAAAAGTTTTGGTGCACAACTAACAGGCTCTGTTAGTCAGACAATTAATCCTAAAGCAGTCATGAGACAGAACAAACCCCACCAAAGCAAACAGCAAAACTCTGGACAGTTGCCCCTGGTATGACTGTAGGAGAATGAATTTCACTGTGAAATGCCTGCCACTAGGACTTGGCACCACGGGTACTTGACCAGATTCCTTAGTATTAGTCCTCTAGGAGGCAGCTCTGCCCAGCAAGGAGCATGTCCAGAATGGTGATGAGAGAGCTGTGAAGGTACCTTATGCTCACTTGGGTAGCCGACAGTGCAGCCAGTGAGAAGGCTTCACTCTGGAAGCTGCTGCAGAGACAGTTTTATCCCTTGCTAGCGATAAGAAGACAATTCTTCCCTTCTTTTGCTTTGTTGATATAAACCCAAGATTTCTTAGAAGTATCATCCCAACAAAAATAAAGCTGAAATACACCCACACCTTTGTATACCACTGCAAAAACTGCCAGTGTCCTGCTGCTTTAGACAGGGATTTCACTGAGTCAGTGGAGAACAGAGCCAGCACCTGGTGTGAATGCACCTGCTAGCAAGGGCTGCGTAGGATGACTTCCTTCCTTTTCTCTCCCTCTGTCTCTGTTTTTAAAACACTCCCCACCATCTCCACCAATTGTTGAATAATTTTCATGGTTTACATCCTATCCCTCCAGACTGTGGGAGAGGTGCACAAGGAGATTGCTCCCACCCCACAGACTGGGTGCTTCCTGGCATTTGCAAACTCCTGCTGTAGGATTGCAACCTGCGAAGGATAGAAATGTTGCACTGAGATGGGGTTTTAGCAGGATTACATAAAGGCAGCAGCTTGGCCAGTGAACAGAATAGAGACAGAGAGATAAAAAATAAAACATTGAGGAAATAACTGTGCATTTATACAAAGTGAGGCTAATTCTGAGTATCCTTTCATTAGAGTAGAAGAATTTTAACAGTGCTGTTTTTAAGTCACCAAGAATGTAACTCCCTGAAAAGAAATACATTGGAAAAGGAGTTTTCTCCCTACTATTTTTACTCTTGTTTTTACATCCCATTTAATCCCTGAATCTATTGCTTACGGGCAGTGAATCCTGGTGCATGCTGCCCCACAAATGCATGCTTTGATGCTGATAGTTCAGCCCTGGACTCCTCTTTTCTTCCAGACCAGATGTTCTTCTTCTCCCTGGTAATGGTTAACATGGAGCTACCTCATTATACACCTCTCTCTGGAAATTATGCCGATGCTACTTCAGCATCAGCCAAGAGCCATGTGGAATCAATGAGACAGCTGGCTCCCTCCCTGGGGATGGAGTGCTTTACCTTTTGGATCAGGCAGTCGCTGTGAGCTGAGATCCAGGATGCCATGAATGATTTTTTTGTAGACAGGTGAGAACAAAGGAGCTTTGAAAACCTAGTTCAATATGATCTGGAGACATGGGGCTCTATTGATTAAAAAAAAAAAGCATACACAGTCCAGTTGCATTTTCATCTTAATTGATTTTTGTATGAGATGGAGGAGCAAATTCTGTCAAACAAAAGCGTCCATAGAAATCTTTTATTTACATACCATTAAGTAAGTAGATTTTTGCATGCACAACAGCTGTGTTGTGTTTGCGAAAATCAAATAATTCCCTTATAAAGCTCACAAACTGTAAATTGATCCCTTTGATCTTGTCCTCAACATATGCTAATCCTCAAATACCCAGGGAAGAAGGGGATGAGATAATGCAAACAAAACAATCACCTGTTTAATAAAAAAACATTGGGAAATTAGGGTTTGAGACCAGCCTGTTGTTAGTATGTTTACTTTTTGGGGAATAAAGGAAAAAAAAAAAAAGGAGAGAAAGTTAAGACTTTAAGTTTAAACAGGAAGAACTTATCTTCTGTTCTGTGAAGTCTCATTAAACTGCAAGTTGGAAAATTCTCCTGAAAATAAACGAGAATAGACTGCACTTACTTTTCTCCCTACAGTGTCTATACCTACTTTCACAGGAGGTACTTAACAAAACCCATCGAAAATAAAGCAGTTTCTACAAACACTGTATGACTAAAATAGACTTGAGGATTCTCAAGGTAATCCCTAACTGTACTTATTAGACTGCCTGGCTGATTTACCTCATCTAGTTCAGACCATCCCAAGGAGCACTCTGTACATTGTACTGTTTCCCCTACCTCTGGCAGCATATTGGAGCACCTCTCTTATGAAGAAAGGCTGAGGGAGTTGGGGTTGTTCAGCCTGAAGAAGAGAATGCTCTGGGGGGACCTCATAGCAGCCTTCCAGTACCTGAAGGGGGCCTACAGAAAATCTGGGGAGGGGCTTGTTAGAAGGGCTTGTAATAATAGGACAAGGGGTGATGGTTTGAAACTGAAGAAAGAGATTTAGGTTAGAGATAAGAAAGAAATTCTTTAGTGTGAGGGTAGTGAGACACTGGAACACGTTGCTCAGAGGCATTGTGGAGGCTCCATCCCTGGGGGTGTTCAAGGCCAGGTTGGATGGGGCTCTGAGCAACCTGGTCTAGTGGGAGGTGTACCTGCTCATACAGGGGGGTTGGAACTTGATGATCTTTAAGGTCCCTTCCAACTCTAACCATACTATGATTCTATGATTTAATTTAGGACTGTAATGTTAGGGACTGGACTTTGTTACTACTTGAAAGTCTCTCAGTCAGGGTGGATGCCACCAGAAACAAGGATTAATAATACCTATTACCCTACCAAGGCAGATGATCCTCCAGTGTAATAACTAGAGATGTTTCTGATGTCTCACTCTGCCAAGGCTGCATGCAGTAACTTCTAAGCATGAACTGTCTTTGCTAAGTTTATTGAAATCAATATTAACACTCAGTTTTAAGCACATTCTCTTGTTTTACCTCAAGGGGTTGATCTTTCTCAGATGGCAAGTTTCCAGATCTGCAAAACCCAACAAAATAGGAATGAAAATGCGAGATGCCAATGAAAACTAGGCACCTGCCATCATTTTAATCAGCAATAGCACTGGCTGGTGTGACTGCTCACAGAGATCTCTCTGTGTTCCTTCTTTTCTTCCTTTTTTTTTTTTTTTTTTTTTTTCTTTTGGTATTCCAAGCAAGCACTAGTTCTGCTGAATAGAAAGAAATAGAGCTGAATCACATGTCTTCAAAGTGGCTGCAGGAAAAGACCTGAAAATGCATTAATATGACAGCCATCCTTCACGATAGTTTTTATGTGTCCTGGAGAGATCCTACCTGACACAGAGAGCTATTTCCTTTAAAGAAAAGCACAGTGGTTGGTTTTTCTTTCCTGACTGGATTATCTTTCAACTGCTTTTATTTTGCTTAATCAAAACCAACTTCCTTCTGTCAAAAATGATGAAGAAAACTGAAATCTCAAAAAATGATCTTCAATAATTGCATTTGAAATTTTTCAATTGCTGGTAAATAGGCAGGTCGTCTGTGTACCCATGGTGTTTTTTATCTCAAGCCTCTTTTAAAAAAAAACAAAAACCAACAGACTTAAACTTCACAACATTCCTGCGAGGCAGGTAAATCTTTTCATAAAAGGATTATTTCACCCTTTACTGAGATACAGGCCCCTCCAGGGTGAAACACTGTGGTAGTTTAACTGCCTGTAGCCACACAACACAAGAAGTGAGGGGACAGGAAATGAAAACCATCCTACCCAATTTAATTTTAAGAAGAAAATAGATAGGCAGAGTGTAAGGTTCACAGCTGGGATTTCACTAGAGAAAATAATACACCTTAGAGAAAAGCAGCACAGTATCCTTAGTGATTGCAAGTAGCAGTCGCTAAGTTTACACCTTGTCTGGAAACAGAACCCTCTGCAGGTCATTGCTCCTCACATCGTCCTGCAATATCAACAGGAGAATTAGTGTTAGAGGGGATAATGTAAGCTATCAAATTACTGTTTTCCCTTCCTGAGGAATCTAGCTATTCCTTAGAGGTTTGCTATCCAAATACCACCCTGGCATCACTGATTAGTTAGAACAGTTTCATAGTGCAAGGTGGAGGGATGCAGTAGATACTTGAAAGTGTCATTGCAGAAAAATGCCAGAGGAAAGGTTATCTATAAAAATGTTTATTACCTTTCCCAAGAGTCTCACAACCCATATCTGCCTGTTTATCCATAGTTCTGTAGTGACTAGAAATGTTTAGATATCTTACAATCAGTCATTTGGGTAATTCTCCCTATTTGGGAATGGGCTTTTGCACTCAGCTGAGTACCGAGGAATTAGAAATGACACATTACAGCCCTGATGAGGCCCAAAGGTGTAAGCAAAAGTGGCAACAAGGAGGAAAAAACTACATAGTTTGTTCATGTTTGATTGAAGTGGAACAAACTGGAAGAAAGGAAGATGAGGACAAGTAGCTGTGTTCCGACTGTGCTTGTCCTTTTTGAGAGTTACTGTGAAAGTGTGGCCACAGAACAATTACTTGATGGAGGTAGAGAGAGAAATAGCTGTGGCTATGAGCAGAGCCTGTCTGACAAGGAGGACCTGATTGGTGGCAATGGGGTGGGATGAGGCAGGAAGCAACCAAAGAAACCCTGCTCCTGTTACAGCCACAGGTGTTTGCTTTCGAGAAAATCAGGATTTCACTCAAGATATATTTTTGTGAGGAGGCAACATATTTTATTCTCATTTGTGTACTTGTATCTTTTTCTTCTATTGGATGTGCATGTGGCTTCTTTAGCTTTGAATAGTACAGTCCCTCAATGAGTTGTTAAAGCAATGTTTTGGACACATAAAATGAACTTGTGCCATTTATTTATGAATATGTTTGAAGAGAAAACAAGTGTCTTTTATCCAGAAACAATTTTTCAGAAGCCACAACAGCCACGTTCAGTGCTTGAACAACCTCTTTTTCCATACACCTCTTCCATAAATTGGGCATTTATTTCCGACTTCCTTGGGTAAACCCAGGCAATCTACTGTGCTGTTTACTGGTGGTCCTGATGCCTCCTACATCACTTTACAGCTATTTCCAAGCCTCCCCAGGATATGAACTTCTTATGTTAGAGATCTGCAGGGCTGCAGGAGACCATGGCAAGAAGGTGTGTGTTGTACAACACGTGTGGCTTCAACATGTTCCCAGTGAGAGTAAATGATTTTTAAACAGCATAGTCTGCCTTGCTTTGTATGGGCATAAAGCTGTAAAATGTTCTGCAGTTTAAAGAGGACAGGAGCACTGAAAACCGTGGAGATTTCAAATAGATATTGATTTCTGAGTTACACAGAGAAGAGCCAGTGTAATTTTTTTCCCGATCAAAAGAAGTGGGAACTGAAATACCCATTAGGTGATGAAAATAAAGACCTCTAAGGATGCAGGAACAAAGATGTTGACCAAGCCAGTCTCTGCACTGTGGAAGAACATTCAGCTGGCAGCCACAGCTGCAGCCTTGCACGCTGTCAGCTTCCTGAAAGCAGGGTCACTCCTGCAGCAAGAGCAAGTGGGGAGGGCTAGATCTGACTCCTCTTCAGCGAAGCAAGCAGAGCTGGGAGAAGCAATGTCCAACTTGCCTTCCACTGGCCAGCAGTGAGAGCCTTCACCTTGCCTACGAAGTGAGAAGTAGATGGAGACATACCAGGAGAAGAGGAAGAGAGGGAATGGTTTGGCTAATCTCTGCACAGGAAGGAACAGAGATATGGCCTTGAAGCACAGGTGATTTTGTGTTTAAAATAGTGGACAGTTCAAGATGTACAGTTTTCACAGGATGGCCAAAAGAAGTAAGCTAAAGATGTGGAAAATTATGTGTGTTATCTGTAATTCAATTTCAGTATTGTATATGGAAAATTAGTGATGATATAATAACTGTGGAAAGGTCTCCAGCAACTGGTAGTGTAAAAAACCCCAACAGCTTAGCTGTCTTTCCTTTTATTTCATAAATGCCAAGCTCTATCATACCATTCTCTAATATAGTGAATACTGTTTTGAGTCAATGATCTAATGCTCAGAGGGGATACTTGAAATCCAGCAGCTGAAACAGTGAGAAAGGAGTCAGTTTGCATGAGAAACCTAAAATTAGGAGTTTTGCAGAATAGACCAAGCTGGTATATCTTACAGATTAGCCAAGTGATGCCTGGATCCAGTGTGAATCAAATCTCCTCACAATTTATTTGATGTATAGTCAATCCAATCTCCTTCTCTTCTTTCCTACATATCTGAGCTTCTTTATCTTCTACTCTGTCTGGTACTTTGTTTGCCTTCTCTTTAGAGAGAGAGAGAGAGGGAAAAATGGTCTGAGGACTCATTACTTTATCCCCAAGGCAACATTAGAATGAAGACAAGGGGCATCATTGTTGGAAGACAGTAAAATGATGGGATGTAATGAGACATATACTCAGGGAATGACAGCTAATGCTCACAGTCCTCTCAGGATAGTTGTAGCACAGAGCATCTTGCATTTGTCACAACAAATAATCCTGAAATCATTATGGTGCTTAACAAATGAAGAGTTTATAGCAATGCATATTTTATTATATGCTCAATGAAGAATGCAGAGAGAAGTCCTGCAAAGGCAAAAGAAATTTCTGAGTAAGATCAATAAAAATTAGAAAGCTAAAATAGGATTGTGGATAATCTGAGATGTAATTTCATACAAGTGTCCCTTTACCTGAGTACTAAATCTCCCTTCCGAAACAAGTCTTCTGAAGCATATTGACCAAACACTAGCTTATTTAAGCATTTTATAAGTAGCTTGTTGCTACTTAGTTGTTCCCAGGTAATCACACAACTGCTCTGGGAAGCAAAACAGGTGTCCTCAGAAGGTGTAATATGGAAGGCTGCTGTGATATGATAGCGGAGATACAAAGGGAAAAGGCTCAGCAGAGGCACATTCAGTGTGTTCAGGACGTAACATTTTGTATATATGCAAAGATAACCAAGGGATATTTCAGATAACTTCTGAATTAGAAACACTGTGAGAAGCTAAGTAAGGGATGAAAAGAAAAGCACAGAGGTTTTTGTCCTGTGAAGGACAGAGAGGGTCTCACCACCCTTTCTGTACAACACAGAAGTAGCTAGCTGACACAATTAATATATTTTCTTTAAGGTGCAAATACTAGTGACATTTCTCTGTTTTCTTCTTATTATTATTCAGAGCCACACTGCCCAGTAGCTGCAGCTTCCAGAGAGTCCAGCTGAGGCTCAGAACTATGAACTAATCTCACTGTACCTTCAGGCATTGTTTCAGCTAGCATCTCTCATTCTTTTAGCTTAGCTAAGACAAAAGACTGTCTTTGGAGTCTGACTGCCCTGTTTTCTGTGGACAGGAACATGCAGGCTACATGACTGAGAGAGAGGATCTGAACACGTTGAAGCACCTGATGGTCTGGCAGCCCCTCCTGCCGGATGGAAAAGGAGAGGGGGTGGTTTCAGCCAGACTTCACAGCTTTGTGGTATGAGTAGAGGAAGGCGGGAGAAGAAGGCAATCTGCAGGCTCCCCTAGATGGTCTGAGTATCCTCTCATCCCATCAACATTCTGCTTGTTGGTAGTTCCTCTCCTGTGTCCCTTCCCCACTCATCTGCTCACAAAACTGCTTGACTGAGCTTTCCTACCAATGGCTCACATTTTTACCACTGAGCTGTCTAGGAGACAATACTGCCATTTGTGCAACTTTGCTTATTCCAAAGACATTTACAGTGTTTTTATCTTACTACTTACTACTCTTTGTTGCTCTTTTACTTGCTTACTCTTACTCTGTTGCTGCTTCCTGCTCTGGCTGTTCTCCTTGATTAGAATTGAAGTGGAATTCAGGCAGACACCTCAGTAGCAGCCCCTGTAACAAGATTTTGGACTACATCTGAACCCATGCAGTCACCTGCCAGCTCCCTGAGACTTTCTTCAGTAGCCTGGCATACCTTCTTTCCATGGTTTCACAGAATGACTGACTCCAAGCCAGTATCTCTTCTCACTATCAGCACCATTGGAAACATACTGCACACCTCGGCACATCTTCTGCTAAGCCCAAAACACCCTCTCAAAGGGTGGCCCACCAGTAGTGGTGGGTTGAATAACTTGTTTTCTTAGGAACACTGAGCAAACTCATGCAACTCTTGATTTCTTGCAGCTCTTTCTTGATGGCTGCTTTTGTGGTGTGCTCTCATGAACAGGTTACATTTTTACAAGGGCATACAGTGGCAGACATCTTCCTACTAGTCACTAGTCCTTTAAGCAGTTTGGCAGCAATTCCATACATGCTCTTGTCTTTTCATTTACTCTTTTTTGCCTCATTTCTCCTTGAGTAATGTCACTTTCATACAGTCTTTCACTAGCAGCTCATCTAGCATCAGCTGATTCACAATAGTACAGTATTTCCATTTTTAAGACCTGTTGCTGTACATAATAGGAATCCTTTAATCACACAGCATTCTCTTTCATCTTTTTCAGTCGCTGATTCCAGTCCAGTGACCTTTTAACTTCGCTTTACAATGAGCCTGTTTACAATCATAAACCATTTCTTGCTTTCATCTCACTTGCCTCATCCATTTCCAATCTCTTCCCTTGCAAGGACAGTGTCACATCACATCTCATCACTGTGTTGTTCCCTCTTTATTTGGAACTGGTCTTGGATCTCTTTATTTTCTTTTCCTTTCACCCGTACACAGTGGTACCTGCAGTAGGATCACTGGGAAATTCAGAATTTTGGCACTTTTCCTCCCAGTGAAAGAAAGCACAAAGTTAGGACAAGAGAAGTTCAGCCAACTTCATGCTACTGCTACGGATTATTGTTGCAGTAATTGATCCAATGAGATTCTTTCAAAACCTTTTGCAATGGTCTCTTAAACATGCAAGTTCAGTTTTATGTAAGTGCTAAATACAGCTGTGACTTATTACTTTTCCATTCAGTCATAAGCTGTATGTCACACATTCTTGTGTAGCAAAAAGGAGATTTCTGATTGAAGAGCAACTCAGACTGTTGTTCCTGTAATTAACACAGGAGAAAACTCAAATCTTCATTCAGAAATGCTTGAATGCCTTAAAAAACAAGGATGTTCTGACAGTTGATTATCCAGTGGGAATTTAGGATAAGAAATAGGTACGAATGGAGTCATTTTTCTTTAGGCCTTTGCTAATGAGGACAATGGATGAGTGAAACAGACAGCATATAACTCAGCCAAATGGTACATGGGTCTTTTATTTATAAGTTTGCTTATTGGCAACAGTAAAACTTGAAAAGAACATTGCCAGCAGAGCTGCACAGTGAATATTAATCTATTAATCTGTTGATCTATTAATCCTCTTGTAGAAAAGGCCAAATGCTACATAAATTTGAGTTGCTGCTCCACCACACAGTTTTCTGCCATATTCAGACTGTTTGTCATGGCATCTGTTTATTTTGATGCCTTCTACGGCATCACAGTCTAAGAGAGTGATGAAGGACCCAAGACAGAAATGCAGAAGTTTGAGACTTCCAGGTACTGGTTTGCTGCACAGTCAAAGGTGGCTTCTAGTGTAGGTGTGTGACTGCACTACTCATCCACTTAAATCTTTGTGTTAAACACACAATGGGAAATTGTTTTGCTTGGAATTAGAATGGCAAAGGTATCCCTGAAGTCTTTGTGCATTATAGTATTAATATATTTTTAACTGGGTGGCTGAGGTGGATCTCTCAGCAGAATAGATCATTGTCCCAGTGCTTGTTTACATCCATCAGCATGTGAACAATTCTACTACTGAAAGCACCTTGGCTGTGTTTGAAAATAACTGCTTCTCCCTGACAGTAAATGTTCCTACTTAATTTCCCTTATACCTGTGGTGATGTTATGTAGATGCCTGTATCTGAGCAAGAGCCTTACATTATCCCTTAGCTGGTGACTGCTTAGTGCTTGTATTGGAGAAAAAGCAAAAGGCTTTGAAGTTTGGCCTTCAACGTGATTTCAAATTGGTATCTCAGGCCATTATCTCAGGCCATTTTTTTTTTTTATAAAACAGCTTCTGAATTTGGCCATTAAGTAATTTGGACTTTAAGGTTAGGATTTTAGTGTTTGGATGATGTATCTGGAAGCAAGGTCAGGCAAGGTGTTGCCTAGATATTATATTTTAAAATCCACAATTAATGATTCCAACAAGTCAGAGGACACAAGAAATGGTTTTCATTCTGTCTAACTTTAGTTGCCTGAAAAATAGAATCTTATTTACGTTGGTCTCCCTTCTTCAGCCAGTGGAGAAAGATGCCATCTTCAAAATGCAATATGCTCTAACTAAAGTAGGTGCCTAATGGGTGCCAGGAAGCTAGGTCAAAGGTCAAAGTGCTCTAAAGCTTCATATCTGAGTTACGTGAGATGAATTGCCCTCTGGGGTCTCCTGCCCTGGTTCTTTGACTGTGCAGCCTAGACAGCTAGCTAAGTCTAAAGGCTAAATTTTCCATGGTTACACTTGAGTGTGATGAATCACTATCAGAAATCATTGCTATGAAAATACTGCCCAAACTATATCTCTTTTGTATATTTGGCTCTCCATACTGATAACACTATTTAAGAGTGAAGGATCAGCTGAATAGTCCCTCTGAGAGTAAATACTCCTGCAAAGGGGGATGTGAAGAACATGAAGCATTTTTTCTTTAAATCACAAGCCCAGAAAAAGCTTTTGGACTTAGATCCGTAGCAGTATCTGTTGGCGTAGTGATGCACCAGGTTAAATGCTTTCAACAAGTCCAAGCCATGGTTTAAGCTTGAGGCTGGAGCCAGCCATAGCTTTATATTGAATAAACTAGAGGTTTTTTTTCTCTTGAGGTTCAAGTATATTCAAGTTCATAAATTTTTGAACTTGCAATTCCCCTGCATAACCAAACTTCTCTGCTTCAGTTATTGTTGTGAGAATGAGTTGTTTAATATTTGTGAATGTTGGTACATGCTGAATATTAAAACATATGAACAGCTCACACAGTTGAGAGTGAAGCACTGTGCATTTAAGGTCTGTTGAAGTACTGTCATATCACAGACATAAATATGCTGAAAACACTGTCAGTTGTGGCTGCACCTACATCCCGAAGGCTGTATTTTTGAGGCAATCACATCTGCAGTGGATTCTATGTTTTCCATAAATAGGTAAATAAATAAATAAATATAGTTTATTCAAAGGGTAGGTACAATTTTGTCCATAGCACGTGTGCCCAGTCAGCAGGGTTCCAGAAAGGTGCCCAGCCTTCCTTTGTCGAGAAGACACCAGTGGCAATTTGGGATATGGAAGATTCCCTTTTGGGTTTACACAGTAGTGTATGCAATGTCATGAAGAGACAAAAGTATTTCAGTAGAGAAACTGCAGCAGCCAGGTGGAGCAAACAGTGTGCAATCAATTTTGGTTGGGGATCTTATGTTTTACGGCACCTCAGGAACAGATGATGTAATTTGTCCACACATGGCTTGTTTTGTAGTGAAGACTTCTGCAGACACATGGTTTTGGTTGTCAGTCATCTGGCAGAGCTGTGAATGCCCATACCTGCTAGACAAAGCTGGCCACATACCTGCACGAATACAAGCTGTGACCCTGAAAACGTTTAAATGTGTGCCCAATTTAGAGAGTGCTAGTAGTGCCATTGGTGCCTGGTACTGCTTAAGTGATCAGAAGTCCTTAAAGACCCTAGATTAAATAGAGATCTAAAAATCTTACCTCTTTGCACATAGTGATACTGCAGAATTCCATGTTCTGAATGAGTCTGCAGAAACATCCCAGAACTGCACACCGGTGTTGCCCACAGGGTCACAACAAACCCCACATGGACAGCGAGCAACTTTTAGCTAGAAATCTTCAAACCAAAAGTGCTATTATCAGCCTGTCTTCTCAAATAGATAATCACTAATTTTATAAGAAATTTTATTACTTTCCGAGTTCTCTGCAAAAAGTCTGATATGGTTTTGGTTCTGGGGAGCCGAGCTGTGTGTCAGCTGTGTGCATTACTGAAGACTAATCACTCACCCAAAATTATAGCACATAATTAAACTTTGAATACAGTAGTAAAATGGTTGGGTTGAGGTTTGTTTGTTGTTGTTTTTTTTTTAAACCTGTTTTGTTTTCGTAGTGCTCTCCTCTGCTCACATATTTCTTTTTTTCTTTGCAACAGTGCCTTTTGGGATGAGGCCTGAATCCTGCTGTAGTGGATCTTCTCTTACACACTTTGCATTAGCAATTTCCTGCTTCACTGCTTCTCCACTATGAGACAAGCTTTAAGATTTAGTGATCGTATAGCAGTGTTGAATAATAGCACTTCCATTTCCTATTACAAAAATTGGCATCTCTCTTGCCTTCAGAGAGCCTTAGTCACCCAGATGCACCTAAAAAAAAATTGCAACGGTGAAAGGAAAAAGTAGCATCAGACTTTTTAACAGCAAGTCTTAGGCATTGGTACTTTTAGGAATATAAGAACAAACAAGTTGATGCATTTGCATTCAAAGGGGATTTTTTTCAGCCGTAGTAGTTCAGCAAAAATCACTGGGCATTTTTTTTGCCCTTATCTGTTGCTTTTTCCAATGCTATTTTACTAGGGGAGGGATGTAGGAGGGTGGTGGTGCCCTTCATCTCTCCTGTTGTCTTCTGGTAATTCACTAAAGTTGTGTCTTTTTTTGCCTTTTACTTTAGCTTTTGAGTGTGAGGAAGCTTTTTATGGCCACTGGAGACTGCTGGTTCAACAGATCATTTCTGATCCAGGCAGCTGCTTTTGAAGGCCTGTCCTTCTGAGGATCAGACTCAGTGATTTGAATGGTTTCTTTTAGTCATGTTTTGTGCACCTGTGCTACTATAAGGATGGCTGGGCAGATAACAGTTCTGTTTATGCCAAAAGTCTGCCTCTGACAGTAAATACAGAAGGAAAGTGCATAAAAGCAAAGTTTTCCAGCTTCATGTAACCAGCAGTTTAAGCACTGACTGACCTAGAGGATGCAGCTGGAGTTGTCACTGTTTAATGGCTCTGTCTTCCATAAAGTTTTCTCTTTTTCAGTCCTTTCAGACGTGCAAGCTGTACATCCTTTGGTTGTGAGCTCTAGAATTTACTTACATCTTGACCTTCACTTGCCTTTAAAATACTACCTTCTCAGTTCACTGGGTGAGCATTTCTTCTTGGATTGAGAGAAGGAGTGCAAAGTCATTGCCTGCTTACCTTCTCCACATCATTTTGTTCCTTTGTCATTGGTTTTACTAGAAAAGGACTGTAGTTTGTAGAGGCTTTCCTGATGTGGAAGCTGTAACACAGTGGTGATGGCTCTTATCTTTCTCTGCAGCCTTCCTGCTTCTGTGAAAGTCATTTGCAGATACAGTGAGCAGACCTGTGCACAGTCAATGATGGGAACACAGTAACCATTTGTGAGTGATGCACTCATGTTTTCTGACTTGTTTGCTCTGTATTTTTTTAAAAAGGCTTTTTGTCTATATAATTTTCTCTGATTGTTAAGAAGCTAGTTTCACACGACTTTCCACACACCTCTTTCCTTATAGGAAAAAGCTAGTTTAGAGCACATTTTAAAAGAAGGATCTACCTTTTAATTTACTGACATTTAACATCGCTGTACATTTTGCTGCTATTTTACATGCAAGCCACTTTGTAAATGAGATCCCTTTGCAACTCTTCACTGCCATCTTATTTTTTTTTCCTATCCTGAATAATTCTGTATCATCATGATGTGCAAATCTTGGCACATCACTATGATGAACCTTCCAGACCATTTGCACATCTTCTGGGGTCCGAAAATGCCTGCGCATATCCCTAGGAGCTCCATGGTTAAATCCCTCCATTGTGAAAACCTTGAATTCTTAGCAGGACCTTCACCTTTCTCCAGGCAAGATCAATGTTTTCAAAGTCCTTACAGAGAAAGTTTGACAAGACTTGTTAAGAAATCCACATACTCCTACTGCACTGCAGTATCCTTGTTTACACATTAATTGACTCTTCAAAGAAATGTAATAGATTTATGAAGCATTACTCCCCTCCACTCCTCCTGGCCCTTCTTCAGCATATCATATTTATTTCTGAGTCTATAGATTATGTTATTTAATACAGTTTCTATCAGTTTGCCCATGATGGAAAACAGATTTCCTAGGTTCATGTTGACAACTATTTGAAAAAACTGGCATCACACTTAACATGTCAGGCACTGAGGCCAGTGTATGTTTTAAGTTCCAAAATGGAGTTGGGTCCTTTGCAGTTTCATACATGAGTTCCTTTAGGATGCTGGAGTGAACATTATTTAGTCCTGGAACCTGATTTGTTACAACTTACTTTATAATTTGTTCTGAAGTCTTTTCTTCTAGTATCTCAGTCTGACACTGATCATCATATTCTTCCTCCATATAAAGCACTCTGGTGCCTGAGCCTCCCTCAGATCCTCCACCATGAACAGTAGTGAAAAAATTGATTTCACATTTTTAGCTTTATCTTCCATGAGCACTCCTTTTACATCTTGATCATATATCTGCCTGACTAACTAGCTGGCAGTTTTCCTACTTCTGAGGTGTTTAAAAAGAGTTTTATGAAACATTTTTATACCTTCAGCAAATTGGTCCTAAAAATATTTTGGGTTTCCTAGTGGTTTTATTTAAACATGCCAGTTTTTATGATCTTCTCTTTTCCACATTGGATGAAACTTCTTTTTTTGTTCTTTTTATTTTAAAAGCTTTCTTCACCCTGTTGTTTACTGTAACTGACTTTGTTATTTTTTAAAGTTTTTGATAGATGTTACTGGCTTACTAAGAGCTTCTACCGTGACGTCTTAAAACAATTTCCACACCACATAAAAATTTTTACTCTTGTGCCTGCTACACCTACATTCCTCTTCCTAGCTTTCTTTTTTTTTTAGGTAGTTCCCTTTTTGAAGTCAAACACAGTTTGTCTTAATTCTTTCAACTCTTTTTCTCCTATGGGCATAGTAACCGTGCATGTAATATAAGGATATATTACGTCCCTTTTGAAGCAGGTCACTGCTTGAAGCTAAGTCAATAATGGCTTTTTCTCATGTGGGCTCTCCAAGCTGTTATGTTGTACAATCATAAGTGGATAATGTCTACGCTGTTTTCTAAGGCAGTCCTGAGGAAAGAACCCAGCAGGTACCTCTGATACCCTTCTGGAACAGGTTGCCCAGGGAGGTGGTGGATGCCCCTTCCCTGAAGGTGTTCAACAATGGTCCTCTGGGACCTTTGAGCACCTCGAGGAAGGTTCTTGTGACACTTATCAACTCCCTGACCTAGCTTTATCACACACATATGATCCCACTCTGCCACTCTATTGCAAGGATCCTACTTGATTTATGCACCAGTATCTTGTAGCAGAAGGAGAAAATACCTGAATTGAATAAAAATTCAGGAGCAGAAGTCTTTCCTCAGGTTATTTAGTCCAATGAGAACAGAATATGAATTCTTACTAACAAGGAATCCATGTTTTTTATTTCCCTGGCTATGGGCCATGAGCAAAGAACAGACCCTCCCAGTTATTCCTCAAGAGCACTGTGGTTTCAGGCCTTCTATTTAACTAGAACACCCAAAAGCCTTGCATGCTGCAGATACCAGCCCATCTCAGGTACTTTGAAACTGGATACTTAGCAGTTTGCTCTGAGCTGACAGTTCTGGAGCTGGGCCTTACATCAAGGACAGGGATATCTGCTGCCTGTGAAAGAACTGGGAAATTACAGGTACACTGGGTGTTTGAATCACCTTGGCATGTCATCAGGAGGTGAGGCAACTCTGCCTCCAGGGCTTGTCATGCATATAGTTGTTTCCTAATGGGAATGTATGAGTCCCCTCTGAGGGATAAAGGGGAGAGAGCATCCCTTCAAATAGCAAGGCAGGCAGACACCCCACACAGTGAGAGACTCAGGTGCCTTGCCAGAGCTGTGGACTTGGTGAAGAGGAACACAATTTCTTTGGGTAGAAAGAGAAGTATAACCATACAGAGGGCTGGAAAGAGTACGTGCTTTTTCACAAGTGTTGATTTTCCTTGAGTTTTATTTTAAAAGTTCCCCATACCTGTTTAGATGGATTAATGACTTTGATCTAGTTTGGTTTTGCTTTATTTCTTATATAGATTTTGGCTACTCCAAAGATTTAAAAAAAAAACAAAACAAACTTTTTTGCCTTTGCTGTTTTCCCAACCATACTTTTAAGTGTATCTTTCCTCTGATTCTGGGTGTGGTACCAGGGGTATTTCAGAGTACACTTGAGTGCCCTGACTAAAAGGTTACATTTTGTCTCTTGCTTCTCCCTGTGACATTGATACTGTCATGGTCCACAGCTACCATATCCTCTTTGATGTTGTACAAGAAACTGTCTAGAAACCTTCAGAGGTTCAACACTCTTACATGTGGCATACAAATCACTGGCCAGTTTTCCATGGCATTGGAAACTGGATTATCTGTGTGCCTGACAATTTAATATTTCTGTAGTATATCAGTTTCACAGTGTAGGCTAGATTCCTTGTCCTCTGACTGATAACCTTGGTGCAAAAGAATATGTCAGAATTGTTCTGGTTGGAAAAGACCTTTAAGATCATCAGGTCCAAACATATAGGCATGCTCTGACTCAGAGAAGCCATTTACTGGGGTTGTTCACTCCTCTTCAGATGGATACTGCCCTGCCCTAAGATCATTTAGTAGTAGCAAAGCTGCTGTTAGCATGCAGCTGAGACTGCACTGTGGTGTCTCCATGAGTACTGGTAGTGCTTTACTGTCTCCCCAAGTTCCTCCTGTTTGTCACATTTACCAGGGCCAGGAGCTTGGTTGCTAAGGCACCCCACTTGCTCAGAGGGCAGATAATGGTACAAGTGATACCTGTGTATTAAGTGAATCAAGTAGCTTCCACTCACCTTCTGGTCTCATAAGATAGTTTGCTCCAAGTTCCTGCAAAGGAGATGGTTAATTAAGGGTAATTAATCTACCATTGCAGTGCCCAAAACTCAACTGGAAAACAAATAGCTACCTATTTATCATTCTTTCAGACCAGCTTTATACTGGATCCCGTTAAATACCGTTAAATCTGTGAATTTAATTCAAACTAAGGGTTTAAACTACCATACTCAAGGATTCACTAAATTTTAGTCAGCAAGGTCTTCAACTGAAGAAGTTCTGAAACTATCATAGAATCATAGAATCATAGAATGGCTAGGGTTGGAAGGGACCTTAAAGATCATCTAGTTCCAACCCCCCTGCATGAGCAGGGACACCTCCCACCAGACCAGGTTGCTTAAGGCCTCATCCAATCTGGCCTTGAACACCTTCAGGGAAGGGGCATCCACCACCTCCCTGGGCAACCTGTTCCAGCATCTCACCACCCTCACAGGAAAGAACTTCCTAATGTCTAACCTGAATTTCCCCTCTTTAAGTTTCAAACCATTGCCCCTTGTCCTCTCACTACACACCCATGTAAAAAGTCCTACCCCAGCTTTCTTGTAGGCCCTCTTCAGATACTGGAAAGCTGCTATAAGGTCACCCTGAAGCCTCCTCTTCTCTGGGCTAAACAACCCCAACTTCCTCAGCCTGTCTTCATAGGGGAGGTGCTCGAGCCCTCTGATCATCTTCATGGCTCTCCTCTGGACACACTTGAGGAGTTCTATGTCCTTCTTATGCTGGGGACTCCAGAACTGGACACAGTACTCCAGGTGGGGTCTCCCCAGAACAGAGTAGAGGGGGAGAATCACCTCTCTCGACTGGCTGGCTATGCTTCTTTTGATGCAGCCCAGGATATGGTTGGCTTTCTGGGCTGCAAGTGTACATTGGCGGCTCATGTTAAACTTCTGGTCAACCACTACCCTCAAGTCCTTCTCCTCTGGGCTGTCCTCAATCCTTACTCCTTGCAACATGTATTTGTGCATGGGATTGCTTTGACGCAGGTGCAGAACCTTGTTTTAGCTAAGTACACTCTACTGTGCTGGCAACGTTTTAAATTTAGCTGAACTTAAAATCTAATTGAATTATGCAATCCCCACCCTGCCTTAAATTTAAATGTAATGCCCCCTTAAGAGTAGCTGATCTCTAGAATCCAAATTTACTCAGGGTGTTTTACTGCAGTATTTGAAACTAGTCAGCTCAGAGAAGCAGATTTTATTCAAAACAGTCTGCTGTAATTGCACAATATATACTCTATACTATATATCTGAATCTGGAAATATGCAAACCTGAAAAGAATAGTGTTCCCCAGCTCTGATATGTATATAGATGCCTATTTAGTTAGCATGTGCTTGGCTAAGAAGAATATCATTATTCATCTTGAGACTGACCTCCAGGTCTGTAAAGACAAAATGAGATCTGCAAGCCTCAATTTATCTGGGGAGCTAGAGTCATCATGGCCACCTTGCTAGCTTTAAGCACCATTGCTGTTTAAATCAGGCCTCTGTCAGCATCTGATAGTCTCCTTAAATCTACATGTGGATATAAAACCATGGACACATCTTATGTCCTCAAGAGGAAGATGAATCTTCTGAAAATGCGGTGCTTACAATTATGTTTTATGATCCTATTACCTTATGAGTGGTACACTACATAAGCTCAGCACCTTTGGAAATGGCATAATATATACTATTGACAGATGACATGAAACAACAGATTTGTCAGCACAGATCTATAAGGAGTATAGGCTGAAAAGTAAAAGATGGATTTGTCAGTAGGGGAAATGGTTGATTCTCCAAAACAGGAATCCCAATTTAAGGCCTGCTATGTAACGCTTGAATGAGACATAATTATTCAGGAATTATTTTGAACTTATTAGTCAATTCTGCTTCAGCAACCTGGAGATTATTTTCATACACTTGTCATTTATTTGTGAGTTTCATGGATTTTCAGACTCATGCAAAACAAGCCACTTGATTTCCCTCAGTTCAATTTTTTATGTCCTCCAAATGTCTTTGCAGTCACTGCAAGTCTTGTATAGCTGAGAATAAGCCAGCCTGGGCAACTGGACTGTCCCATCCATGAACCACAGTTCATGGCACTAGTCTGAGCACGAGCTGGTCTGCAGCTATTGCCAGTGTCACTGCCATGGCAGCTGACATCCTTTTGCCTCGTACACTTTTCCTTCTCAAGGATATGCCTTTCCTGTTCAAAAAGGTTATGTCCTCTGGGATATGTCCCAATGAAATAGATAAATTTTACTTGTGGAGGATGTGTATTTCTTCTCCTCTAGCTTTAAGAAACCCCCTTTATCTGTTGGTGGAAAGTGCTTACCGCCAAGGTGCTATGTAGATACATGCAAGGTGTTGCAGCAATGTGGAAGGGCTCTGCTCAGGAACCATGATCCCATTGCTGTGAGTGGGATGTGGTAACAGCCCCAGATTGCAGCAAGGAAAATCTTGGTAGGTTTGGGAAAAAAATCTTCACTGTGAGAGTGATCAAGCACCAGGATAGGTGCCCACTTGTGATGATGCCTGCAGATGGTGATGCAGTCTGATACACTGTAAAATAGGAAAAAGATAATTAAATTAAACCGATAAGTACCTCCTTGCTGGTAAATTACACGTTGCAGCCATGGAGCAACGGTAAGGACTTCTGACATGGCCTGTTGCAAAGCCACCCTGGAAGTCTTTCTGCAGTTCCCCTTGGAGCACACCCTTGGCATAACACCAAAATATTAGCAGCAGGTGTGATGGGTGCCGCTCTGCACCAGCAAAAGCTGGCATTTTGTGGTGGCAGAGGCAGGAGGTTACTCAGTATAGAAGATGAAAAACTATCTTCCTGCTCTCAGTTTGTTAACTTTATGGACTGCTGCACGCATAATTGACTTCACGTGCTTGGTGAAGGTGAAGTTTTGTTAGATATATTTTGCAGTATTATGCTGAGCCACAAGGTGGCACTGAAAGATTGTAATAAGCCGGTGTAATTAAGCCCTCCCCCCGCCCCCGTCCCATTGTAAATCTCTGACAGAGAAGGCATGAATTTTTACATTAAGTGATATAAACCATGGCAATTGGTTATTTCTCTTTCTTCTGATTTTTGGCTTCACATCCCAGCAATTTTTAGTGAAGTTTTTTCAAGAGTAAAATGGGAATCCATCCGTGTGCAGTACAGCTATTGCAACAGCACAACAAAGTTACTTGAAGAAGCAACATCCCTTTGTTTTAAAACGTGTATTCATTAATACTGGTGATCCTGACAGCTGTCTCTCTTTTTGTAGCCAAGTATTCACGCCTCAGCAGCAACTGCATGCAGAAGTAGGAATTTCATTTCCTCTGCAATTTCTTTGATATTTTGCCTGAAGCTTTTTCTTCCCTTGTAAAGTGAAGATGAAAACCTATTTCAGGTTTTCATCAAAGGTGAAAGTTCTTCCAAGATTTGTGCATTTCTAACAAAGATTTCACAATATTCTGGGCCAAAATAGCTTACTTTGTGTTATTACCAAATGCAGGTCTGGGTAAGCAAAAGCAGTTAATGATTGTACTGCTATTACAGGTGAAATTTGACACATTTTCACATAGTTTTACAAAGTATATAGTTCCTTTCCATATTCTCACATTTATTTTTTATCCTCTTAATACTGAAAATATTGAAACTGGTTTATAGATGAGTGAAGTAACTAGATGCCATCCATTTGAGTGGGCTGGTGTCTGGCTGAAGATTGTCCCTTACACCTATGAATGTCTGAAACACACAAAGCAATAATGAAGTCTGAGGGAATTCTGGTTTTACTATTACATAAAACAGAAAAAGCCCTAATTGCTGTAGTTGCAATATAAAATCTTGATCCTGAAGTGCAAACAGCCTTTAATGTTTTTTAAGATACTCCTTGCTGGCCTTAACAACTGGCCATAGGAAATAATTTGCTAGATGAGAGGCTTAGACAAAACCTGTCTTTAAAAATTCTTGTCAGTGCAAGAGGTTTATCCAAACCAGACTTCTCACAAAGGCTCAACTCCACCTTGTTTGAAGGAAGTTTCAAAGCTTTCATGTGTCTGAAGAGGAACAGACTGGCTGACAAAATTTAAGGGTCTAAAACACGAAAGGCAGAGTTCTGAGTTGTTTCCTGACAGCTCATTTTGCCTTGTAGGAAAAATGATACTAAGTTATGTCATTATGAAAAGTAAAATACCCTTCTCACACAGGTTCTGCTGCTGTCTGAGTTCCCAGCAAAATCAGGATGGGAAGTAGCTTACAAACCCTCCACGAAGTACAAGTAATCTGAAAGGGTACAGAACTCCACACATCACACTGAAAACTTGTGCAGGAGCCCATTTCCTCTTAGCTACAGCCAGTGGCAACAGTATTTGGCATGAATAATCCAGTATCTGAACTCAGTTCTCAGGCTGTTCTAACTGAGATAATTTATCCCATTATCAGCTGCCTCCTTAGAGAATAAACTTCCTTTTGGACACCAGCAATGCTAGTAATTCACCACCTGTACATCCCTTCCTTCTGTCAGCAGAGCTCTGACGATCTTTATTGCTGTGAGTAAAAGCTGTAGCCCCAGCCCATCTCCCTGTGAATGGGTGAGCATATAAAAGAAGACCCAGCACCACTGCCTGTTAGCCTTGCTCTAATGTGCTTGGCACAAAATCCAAAGCATGGAGCAGTGTGAGGAAGGAGCTGCCCTCAGAGCCTTCAGTGTAACTGCTCCAGCACTGAGGAGAGGCTGGTCAGTGGTGCACCTGGGTGTCCTGCCCTGCCTGGCTTCTGCGGCAGTCACTCTGTGGAGTGACAAGTGAGTTTTGTCTTTGGGACTGTCTGCCCAACACTGCAAGTGAGCATACCCAGCTGATGCAGTATGAACGAGAAAAAATGGCAGAGGGGAAGACACCAGGAGGTCTCCCTTCAGTGACAGTAATGCTGTGTCAGGGAGCTTATTCCTGTTTACAATACAGTGGATGAAGAACAGCTGACCATGCTGCTTCAGAAGGTGCAGCTACATGGTGGTGTTTTGGCACATGTGCTGTAGAGCCGGTGTGTCCTACCCTGCCAGGCTTTCAGGGAGAAGATTTGCCATCCTTCCTCTTTCTCTGTGGAGTGGACTTCTACCCTGAACACTCAGCGTTTGTGCAGCTTTCTGGCCCAATCCTGAAGAGAGATGTGTTCCCAGGAGCCCAAGAGCAGCTGCTTCAGTGGTGCCCTGGGCTATGAGCATCCCCTTTTCCTGTGACTCTGCATGCAGTCCAAGAAGCCTTCAGGGACTTCCCTGCTTTCTTCCTCTCCATCACACAGAAAATAAAGACAACTGGCCTTGTAGACTCTCTCCCACATCAATTCCTTCTTCAAGACATTTGAACTCTCATATTTTAGCTCTCTTGTATAAAGCTTTCCCAGCTGACATTATATATTGTGCTATTTTGCAATTAAATACCATACACATACACATAGATATTTTAATAAAACTTTTGTTATCAAGTTTTATTATTTCAACAAGTGTTGCTGTCAGCTAATAATCCCTAGAGTGGCCATCATGAAGTATTCCAATAATTGGATTTTAATTAAGAAATTCACTTAGTCCTACACTGTTTTTGAAATCTAATTATGTCTTCAGTAAACTCACCCAAGTTGTGGTATTTTCTGGACAATGTACAGACTCCTTCCATTACTTTAATTTCTTTTTTTTTTTTCTTTTTCTTTTCTTCTCTTATAAGTGTTATTAAAACTCTTCTATTTCCTGTATTGCCACTGCAGAAAATTGTCAAGATCTAATGGATGAAATAAATGTGGAATGCAAATACAAATCTCTATTATACACCTTATATTAGAAAAGAAGCTGCCTATACAAAGAAGATTAGAAAGCTTTTTTTACTTATTATATTCATGATCTTGAGATTTTCCCATACCCTTGGGTTTAAAGGCATTATTAATGAGAAAATCCTGTAGATAAACTTGGCTGTAAATTTTATTCATATAGTCAATAATTTATGTCTCACCTCATCTCAAGTATTTTGGGAAAAATCCTGAGTATATATGTGCACACTGAGTGTCACCTGAAATGAGTCTAGTGTAGCCTGTAGGCTTGCTTGTATTTATGTCACAGAAGCACTGAGCAATCCAGACACTGCTTTTTGTACATTAACCTTCAGTCTTCTTTGATGCTGAACACCACATTTCACTCCACTCACTGTGTGAGTCCCCATAACATAGCAACTGGAGAAATAATTAAGAACACCATTAATTCAAGACATTTCTCTTAAAGTAGTTGGAGTATTCCTCTATTTTTCCATATGGAATACAGAGAAACACCACTTTGTGGTACGTCTTTGACTGTAAGTAGGCAGAAATCAATGTAATAAAAATAAAAGTCTCACAGAGATATTTTTATATTTAGAAATATGAATGGTACATACAGTCATATTCTGACCTTGAAAAAATGGGAATAAAATGTGACAAAGGACTCCGTAGCATTTATGCTAACCATAGAAATACTCTGTACAAACATGAAGATTTCCTTGAAACAAAAGCAATCTATTTAAAATGTGAAGAGGGGAAGGGATAAGAAAAGAAGGTCTGATGAATTGATGGTTGGCGATATGAAGATCATTTAAGTAAGATTATTTACATGAGTGATATGAGGCATCTGGCCTGTACACTGTATAGTACAAATATAGAAAAGCTGTGGAGGCCATAATCTGTCACTGTAGAGCATATGCAGCTCCAGTTGAATTCAATAGTACTTCAACATGCATATAGATGAGATTATATTTGCGTATAGCACAGGCTGATTTTTTTATTGCAGGACAGCCACTGTTAATGTTTTCATATATCTTTTAAAGAGATGGGACAAAACTTCCGTTGGCTTTAACAGAGACGAAATTCCCAACTGAGGCATTGACTGTAACCCTGAAACACTTGGAAAAAAATGAAGAGCAAACAGAAAAATGGTCGTTAACTTGTGTTGTTTTTTCACCTTCATAGGCTTCCTTCAGCCCCTAGTACTTTGACCCACCTTTGCCTTCTTTGCTTTACTCGTTTTTTATCCAAGCAGTATTTCCAAAATAAGGCACATAGGCTATATGAATAGTATAATTAGGATCTATTTACTATTTTTATTTAATATATAATTGCCCATGTTTAGGCAGGTTAGCTGCACTGTGCAGTAAGTTTAGTGCAATCATTTGATATTTATCATTACAGCACTGTATTTTCCTCTAGTGCCTCGAGCAATTAAACCATGTGCCCATCTTCCGTTGGAACCTGTAGCAATTATTAATCACTTGCCATTGTCTTGGATTTTCTGCTTGTGACCCTTTCAGTTCTGCAAGCCAGGAAGCTATGTTGGCAGTAACAGGGAAGATGTCTAAAGGTTAGAATGTATTTCTAAGCTTTAAAAGTAGTCCAATTGCAATCTAATTGGACTTTTTAAAAGCCCATTAGTAAACCCGGAATTTGTGATTCTTAATACCTTGCTAGCTGACACTTCCATACTGGAGACCTTATTGCTTGGATTACTAACAGCATCAAAATGATTGAAATTAAAATTCACTTTTAAAAAATCTAATATTCCACTTAAGCTGCTGTACCAATATTACAGAATCAGATAAAAGTCAAAAGACTGTGTCCAGAAGTTCTAAATGTCAGATTTTCATAAGCATTACATTCCCTTTGAAAAAGTATCACATGTTCACAGCTGGAATACTTTGGATCCTACTTCTTTCTTCTTTTTTTTTTTTTTTTTTTTTTAACAAGAAAGATCAATCCCAGCTCCCATTTGCTCCTTGCTCCTTTCTTCTGGAGTGACAGTGGAGGGAAGGAGCAGTCCAAACAGCATTTCTGAAGGAAAGCTCAGGTCCACTGTAGTTAATGAGTTTGTCCCAGTGGCCTTTGGCTGAGGATGTCAGCTGAAGAACAAGGAAGCCCTCAGTGAAGACAATGGGACCTTGGATCAGTCCCAACCTGACAGAAGACAGGTTCATCCATCCTCAAGAACTTTTCCTTAATAGCCTGCTGACAACTCAAGTAGATACCATGCAATCTGAGCTGTTCATAGAAGACCTTGCTGAACTTAGGGGGAAGAAATTTTAGTGGGCTAAAGTAAAGAATAGCCATGTTTGTAATTCAAATGGAAGCAGGACTTGCTCCACAGTGCTTCCCTAAACAAGCTATAAGGATCTGGATGAGAAAGACTGGAGGACCTTCTATTTGACCAGCAGAGGAAATAATTAGTCTCCAAGGACTACTTCCCTGTCACCTCTAATATGAAGACATGAATGATCAGGCCTTGGAGATGGTAAATCAAGTTACACTGACTGTAGAGTTGAATCATTCATTCTTCAAGAGGAGGTTGTTCCTTCAAGGAATTGTGTCTTCCTCAGGAACATGACCCACTGAAATCTCGCAGACTGCATTTGTTTTTCACCCTCCATACCAACCTGGCAATCTCATATCTAAGGTAAGAATAACCGTGTTGTGTCTATATATGTAACAGCAGCTTACTGTAAAGGTCAGCAGTATGCTCCACACAGCAAGTTTGTTCTAAGTGGAGAAAGCGACATCCATCCACCCATCCATCCATCCATCCATCCATCCATCCATCCATCCATCTTCTCTCTCTCTTGATGGATTACTAAGTGTGGACAAAGCCCCTCACTTAGGGGAAGATAGGAATAGACAGGAAGGAGGGAGTTGAAAAGGGAAAACTCAGCTGTGATTTTTTGTTACCTATTTGAAACAA
This sequence comes from Hemiprocne comata, assembly GCA_020745705.1. NCBI lineage: Eukaryota > Metazoa > Chordata > Aves > Apodiformes > Apodidae > Hemiprocne > Hemiprocne comata. The sequence continues at coordinate 28,186,972 of CM036587.1, forward strand.
GAAGCCCCTAGGCAGCTTTAGCCTACGCTGTAATGCAGATGCTGTTTGGAGGGGCAAGATGACAGTATGTTTCCTCACAGGCTGCATGCTTCTGTTAAAAGTTGTGATGTGAGCATCGCACATGTCTAGCCAAGTGTTGGTGCTGGAGACATATGGAAGTGTCCATCTTCCAGGTGTTTGAAGCAGAAATGGCCACGGGGGAGGCTCTGCTGCAGCTCTTACAAAGAGTACTCATTACCTTCCCCTCCTTTCCCTACTCCCCTTTTACTGCAGTGTTCCAAACTCAGACCCCCAAATTAAAAAAGTATTTTACAGCTTGGTACCCAAGCCTCAGATTGCAGATATTAATTACCAGGACGTGCTCTGAGGGAAGCAAGGATTTGGCAGGACAACTGAAGTCCTTTTTTTCTCTCTATTTCTCACACTGTACGGCATGTTGGCTTTCTGCTTGGTTCCTTTCCGGGACATGATAAATCTGAGCTTTGGTATTGAGGCTGGGCACCTAGTAAGGCTACCCTGTGCTGTTGGTATCCTCACCTGCACCCTGTCCCAGTGTCACACTGTTAATGATACGGTTTGGGGATGGAAGAGAGTGGGAAAAAAAACCCAACACTTGGGACTACTTGTAAAGAAAACAAGGTCGTTGAGACCTTTCTCTTTGCATGACAGCTGGCGGGATTAGCCACAGCATCAGGCAGGGATGAGCTTTCCAGCTTCACTCCGAGGGGCTGCCCAGCTACAGGTTCCTGCTTGCGGGGAGAAGCAACCCCTTAATCCCAGAGTTCGGCTCCAGCAGCCGTCACCCAGCTCTGCTCCAAGATCCCGTCACCTCAGTGCCTGGCTGGCGGGCGTCCGCTGTCCCCACAGGCTGAGCGGCGCTGTGGGTGCACGGGACACTCCCAAGGGAGGTGGAAAAACTAAAACGAGAGGAGAGAAAGAGGAAAGAGATGCTCTTCCAGGCTCCTTCCAGACGCTGGGCAGACACCCGGCGGAGAGGGAAAGAAAGTGTGCCCCAGGAGGCAGCACGGGCAGCAGGGCTGGCATTGCGGGCAGCACCCGCACCCAGGCAGAGACAGGCAGCAGCAGGGCGGGCAGGACAAGCAGCCCGGGCACGGAAGGCAGCACAAAGACAGGCAGCACGGGCAAGGCAGGCAGCGCGGGCAGGGCGGGCAAGACAGGCAGCGCAAGGCAGCTCGTGCCGCCCGGGGAAGGTTCTGATTCATCACCCAGCTCAGAGGAGCGGATGGGACGCCTCTAAACTCCCCTTTCTCCCTCCTCCCTTCCCCCCTCGCCAAGCAAGCCCCCCCTCTCCTCCTCCCTCCGCTGCTCTTTCTCTCTCCCCAAGCAGTGAGGCTCGGACAGTGCTCGGCTCCAGCGCTTTATTTTAAGATGATCGGCCAAGGTCTTTGCAGATAGATTTTATCTGAAGTTAAATAGCAGGCGCTCGCCGCTCCCTCGCCAATAAGTCATTTTTAATAGAGACAAATCGCCCTGGACGCCCCTGAGCGCCGGTGCCGCCGCTCCTGCCCGCGCCCCCCGCCGAAGGCGAGCGGGCAGCCCGGGCAGCTCCCTCCTCTCGTAAGTGTCCTGCTCGGCGGAGCCGGAGCGCGGCCGTGTGCGGAGAAGGGGAGGCGAGGGGGGGAGAGCCTGCCAGCCGCCCCGCCGCCCTGACAGTGCCTGCGCCGGATGCACAGCGGCCGCGGGACACCCCGGTGCGGAGTGCGGCGAGGAGATGCGCAGGGGCGGCGGGATGCGCTGCGGAGCTCAGCCCCTCTAGGCTCGCCCATGGAGCCCCCCGCGGAGCCCCGGCCGCCGTCGGACCCCGCACTCCGTACGTATCGCCGCTATGGCCCCCCAGCGGCGGCGGGGCTGTCTGCGAGGCGGGGGGGCTGAGGAGGGCCGGGGCCGGGGATGGGAGTCCGCGGCCGTCGGGGCGCCCCGGGCACGGCTCCGGTCCGGGCAAGGCACGGAGCGCCGAAGGAGCGGAGGAGGGAGGTGGGAACTTGTGGGGGGTAGGCAGACCCTGCTCGGGGGTCCCGGAGGCGAAGCTCCTCGCCCCGACTTTAAGCGCCCAAGAACATACGGAGCCCCTATCCCATCGTCTCCTGCTCCTTTCTCCCGTTCCGCTCTCCAGCGCGCTGCCGGGGCTCCGCTGCCAGCTGCCGGGCGGCTGCCTCCCGGTCCCCGCCGAGGGCGCGCAGGCAGGCGGACAGGGCAGGGCTGGCGGTGGCACCCCCGTCCCGTCCCAGCCCACACCACAGAGCTCTCCCACCCAGTAAAAGGTCTGAGCGCCGCGGAGCGCTGCCTACAGGCGCTCTGCAGCCAGCTGGACCGTGCGATCACTTTTGCTCTGATGCTGGATTAACTCGATTTTAATCGGTTTTTGTTTCCCCCACCCCCATCCACACACCCCATCTCCTCCTTCTCTCCCGCCCCCCCATCCCTACACACCTCTCTTCCCCCCTTGTCTCAAGCCTAACCTTGTCTTGTGGTCATGGGGTCTATAATTTCATTTTTGTCTAGGCTGGTGAGAGCTCTGCTTGTTCTGTAAAGTGGATGTCAGGTGGATCTATGTTCTGGAAGGAACAAAGAGGCAGCGAAGGCAGCGCGGGGGAAGTTTGAGCGGCGAGGATGCAGGCTGTGTACTGGTACGCGGTCCTTCTGCTGCAGCCCACCCTCTACCTGGTGAGTGCCCCCGATCCCTCGCACGGGCCGGGGAGGAGGGAGCTCGGCGGGGAGGAGGGCACCTGCCTGGCGGAGAACGAACAAACTCATGGCAACTGCCGCGCCCCTCAGCCAGCCCTGCCCTGTCTTCCCGGGGTCGGACAGGGGCCGGGGCAGGAGGCGCGGGGTTCGGCCGGGAGTTCTCGGAGGAGCGCGGGGAGGCAGACCCATAACTTCTCCGCGGGGAAGGGGCTCGCCGCCGGGCCAGAGCAAGGTCGGAGGCTCCCGGGCCAGGTCCCCTGGTGATAACTCCCGGGCCGTGTTTCTCTGTGCCTGCGAGGGTACCGGAGCGCCGCTGCGGGGGCGCCCGCCCAGGCTGTGGGTCGAAGGTAACTTCTTGCCCTCTGCTCCCTCCCGAGGGTAGAAGCCCCTCGGGGCGGAGACCTCCACCCCCAGTGTGCCACTGCGGGCGGCGCGGCACCGGCGTGCAGGCACTAGGGGACTAGCACAGCCAGCATTTACCGCGTGAAGTGTCATTGACTTTCGTAGCAAATCTCCTTTACGATTACCGGGGGAACACGAGTAAACAGCGGCGTTATATCCTTTAACACACGCTTTATTCCCTCTACGATAGCAAGGCACAAAAACCAAGGCAGGCTGCCCCTCTGTAGCCTCTACTCTGTCTCGCCTGCTATGCGTAGAGCCGGCAAACGCTTGGAAGGAGCTCGTCCCCGTGGCGGCGGGGGAGGGAAAAGCTGCTTTTCCAGGAGTGCTGCTGAGAGAAGCACCCCGGCGCCCGTGTCGGGGGAGGCGACGGCTCGGCTCGGGCTCCGGTTCGTGCTCCGGCTCTGGCTCCGCTGCCGCCAGGCGCCGCCTGCGCCGCCGCTCGTGCGTTGGCGCGAAGGAGCCGCCTGGGGGCGCTGCGGGGCAAAGCGGCGCAGCGGCGCGCGGCCGAGCTCGGGGCAGCCAATCCCGAGCGGGCGCGGGGCGGGGCGGGGCGGGACAGGGGGAAAGCGGGTGGGTTGCAGGGCGGGCGGTGCGTACCTCCCGCGGCCGCGCAGCGCCGGAGGCCGCTCCCGGCCCGGGCCTGCCCTGCCCGGCCCGGCCTGTCGTGTCCTGCCCGACGTGGCTCCTGCCTGGGGGCCCTGCCCTCACTGGGTGGTGCCACCTCTGCCGCGGGCGGCTCTTCTCCCCGCGAATTTTATAGCCGGGGGTGGGTGGGGAGAAGCGGGGAGAAAAGTGCGTGGCAAATAATCTATCAAAAAGCCGGAGCGAGATCGATACGTCGTGTTAAATTTTAAATGTGTTTGCTGGCAGTTAAACTGCTCTCGACTCATTACAACAACAAAGCTGGATTTATTCTAATGCGAGGCAGTCTGAACAACAAGCGCATTAATTCTCCTTTAATTGTAAACTGGGAGCATTTGAAAACCATTCAGTGTGCAAATTATGCTGATTCAATTACCGTTTAGTTACAGACTTCATTACCTGAGTGCTTTTTTTTTTTCCTTTCCTGTTTTTTTTTTGTTTTGTTTTAATTTTTTGGCTTTTTTTTTTTTTTTCTCCTTGGGCTTGGCGTTGCAGAGTGAAGGAGGCGGTTTTCCAGTGTCCCTCGAAACAATGTGCAATATGATTTTTAAAAAATCGGGAATAAAAAGCAAGCTAGAGGGTGGGGACGTGCTTTTCGTCTGAGCTGTGTCTTCTGCCAAAACACTCGGGGACGGAGGGATCCAAAGGATTTCCCTGTCTAACCCGTTTCTTCTTTCTGAGTCCATCTTTCCACGTTTATGCCAAGCTCTCTCTATTCTCTGTATTTCGGGAGTGACTGTGAAAGTTTGCAGTAGGCCATCCCATGATAATAAACTGTTTATTAGCAGCGAAGCATGAAGTTCTGATTAAAGCTTTAAAGTTGTGCCACAAACCAGTAAGGTGCAGCACTTTGTTGTGCCTATCTGTATGTGCACGTCGCTCTGGGTGCACTAGAGCGGTTCCAATTAGGAATTAAATTTTCACTACCCAACCTGTTAGGAACGCCAAATGAAATAGCAGCACAACCAGCTTCCTATTGAGTTTGTTAAAAAAAACCTAAACACAACAAACTTTTTTTGAGAGGGGTTAGTAATAGAGGGGACAGGGAACACAGCGGATGTTTCCCCTTCCCCTGAACCAGGCAGTCGGTCTTCAGCGATAGTGAACAGCAGCAGCCAGGCTGAGCTGCCTCCAAGTTACTCATTTACAGACACGGGCTGGCTTGTAATTTCTCTTCACCCAGCAAACCACTGCTCTTTTTTTTTTTTTTTTTTTTTTTTTTTTTTCCCTGCCACAGTTAAACCCTTTCCTAATGAAATCTTGGGAAAATGCTTCTGCTGCTCCCCCCCCCTCCCATTTTAGTAGAGCCATATGCCATCCAGCCTTATTGCCTGAAATTTATAGAGGTCACGGCCGACCAGAACGAGCAGGAATTTTGCTGGGGTAGAGATGGTTCGCTGTATTATGTTTATTGATAAGAACATTGGTTAGCCTCTGCGAGGCATGCGTTCTCTCCTTGTTTCGAGCTGTGCGATGTATTGAAAAAGTTGTATTTGATTTGCTGTGGAAGTGCATTTCCTTTGGCCTAAACGGATAACTTAGTACTTATTTGGTAGAATTAGGAGTTAACCTTTAAAGGCTTGCAGTTATTTTGTTTCATCAGATTTAGAGAGCTGCAGAAAGTGTTCGAACAGCTACACCCGGTTTTATTTACCAGGAGACTCCACTTCACCGCCGTTCTTTCAAAAAGCATCTTAGTCCTATTCTAATGGATAATGTTTTCCTAACTAGCAGTGCTGTGCCGACCTCAAAGTCGTCATAAAGGAAGCACGTAAATATTAAGAAAGAAAAAAAAAAAACACCCGGAAACCGTAGACTTTTAGATTTGACACCATTCCCTTAATGGAAACCTTGTTTAACTCCTGCCTAGTTGCCGGTGAATTTCCAGTCCGACATCACAGGACAATGAAACGCCAGTCTGTTGGGGTTTTTTTGTTTGTTTTTACTTTTTTTTTTTTTTTAATTTATTTTTTTCTTGTGTGGAAGCAACATGCTATAGAAGCGACTATTAAACGCGCGGGCTGCTTGCAAAGACGGCAAGGACGGCAACTATTTTTTTTTCTCAGCGGAACAGGTCAAGGATGGCCCAAAGGAGGAGGCAGATCTCTTCCGTACCGGCTGCTAAGGAGTCCCTTCGTGCAGGTGGGGACCGGCGAGCTGCTGGCCGGCTGCTCCCGGCGGCGACAGCCGCTCGCCCTATCCTGCCGCTCGCCGGCATCCGTACAGATCCTGCCCACCCCTCCGGCAAACCCAAAGAGCGGGCGAAAAATGCCTTGCAGACTGCAGGATTTTACACCCCCGACGTATTCACAGGCTCTGCCTTCGCATGCTCTAGGGGAAACTTCCCGCACGGTACAAGCAAGAAATGATAACACGCGCTTGTTTTGCCGGGATCACTCCGGCTTGAAGAGACTTCAGCTCACTACTTAGGTTCCTTACCCGGAGTAGCGGGTAGGGAACTAAAACCAGTTGGAATTTTGCGTTGCATGCTGCTAGGGTAAGGATCCGTCCCTCCTCAGCCCCCTCCGGCTTGTCATCTTTTCCCCACAAAGTGTTTATTTGCCGGGGGGTTTGTAAATTAAGATATGCACCGGAACTGTCTGGCAGAATTTTAAGTACCGCAAAAGCAAGTGGAGAAGGGATTTTTCACCCTCCTCCGCTCCTGCGACGAGGGCTGCGAGCAGAGTGTTTTGCGGTGGAAGCTTCTCTGCGCCGAGCTTTGTCCAAGCACAGCTGCAGGACTGCCGGGGCATCTAGTTTTACGGGGCGGCGGCTGTGGCAAAGGGTCTTGGAAACATCCTGCTAACCTCCTCCATGTGTCGGGCTGGGATTTTAAAGTCGCTTCCACACAATCACTGGAGTTTGGAGGCCTTCTGGCAGCCGAGCGGAGCTTTCCTGAAAAAATATCGTGAATAATAGAGGTTTAAATTGCCCTCAGCGGTGACACTCTTGGTACGGTGTTTGCTGAGGAGGTAAACAGGGGGTTAGTGGCTCGAAAGTTTGTGTACATTTAATTTCGCTCTCTGTTGCACTGTTTGCGGTCATTTCACCTTGGTTAATGGAAGCTATGGAGAACGTGAGCAGATATCACGTCCCAGCGAAGATAAGTTGTTGGGTTTTTTTCTTCCTTTCTTTTTTAAAGATAGGTGCTGATAGTGTCCTACTTTGTCTTGGGAAGGAAAAAAAAACAACAAAAAGCAAACCACAACAAACCTCTATAGGCAGAGAAGATAAAAGAAAAAACAAAAGAGAGGAAAGGCATTGTGCTATCAGAATCACCACCCACGGTATTTTCTCAGAGGCATTTGGTACTGAAAGCATTCGGTATTGCTTTTTTTGCCCTCAAAATAAGCCGTTTCTTTCCATTTTCAATTTGACGTCGAAGGCGGAGGGAGGAGGAGAGCGCTTGACGCGGAGGGCGAGAAGTGACTTTTTGTGCGGGGGAGTTTATATAGCCTTGAGACGATCCCTCTCCCTCTTTCTAAAGGAGTTTGAGAGGCGGGGTCGCGGTGGTGTAGGGGGAATAATTACCCTTTCTGAAGGAAAGGCACGGGAGTAGCAACTGGACTCGAATCTCGTGTAGGCGAACATACTTATTCGCGCTCTAGATTTTTTTTTTTTTTTTTTTTTTTTCCCTTAAGAGGAGGATGCTGCAATCTTCTCGGGGCTTCCTTCCTTCCTAACCACCAGGGACCTGTGCTAGGAGTTTAGGGAGGTGTTTCCCAGCACTGAGATTTCTTTTTCCTGGTACTTATTACACACTATTTTCACTTCCTAAATCGCTGGAGAAAGCATTCCGGAACAGATTTCACCTTTTAGGGAAACAACTGAATATAACCCAGTATCCTCGCCTCTCTTTGTCTACCCTAATCTTCTAAGTCTGTACGGAGAGGTATTCATTTTAAGCTCTTTAATATTTTCCTGCATCTCTAACCCGCCATTTTAATTAACAAAAAGCCAATTTCCCAGTCGTCTTGGAAAGTGCAGTGAAGCAGGTTAAGAAACAAATTGCACGAAATAGCCAGCACTTGGAGAAAATGAATGTGGGAGCCATCCTTCCCTTCCTAGGATTGGCTTCTGTTCTCCCGGTTGGACTTGGGTGAACTTATGCTGTGATTTATCAGATAGTTTAATTCCCAACTCGCTCTTCTTGTAAGTCAGCATTAAACCACCTCCTGGGTGCTTTGTAAATACAGCTTTAGCATTTTTTTCATGCAGCAGATTGACATGTTGACGATTCTGCTTTAAGAAATGTGACAATAAAGTGGAAAACCAAAGGCTGGCAAGCACTTCATCAAGGATAAAAAGGTTCTGCTGTAAGGATGTCACTCAATTTATTGTGAAAGTCGAATGAATTACGTTTAATGAAAGTGCTCCCCAGATGAATATTACCAGCAATTTCCTGAGTTGGCTCTGTCAGATTGATATGAGGAAATGCCAACCCATATCAGAAAAGATCTCCAATCTCAATTACTATGCAAGCTTTCGAAGAGCTCCTTTTTATTGATATGATATATATTGGCGTGTTCTCAATGCTGTGGAAACTGCTCTCTGTTAAACAGGACAGCATATTTCCTAGTTTATCCTTTAACCTTAAGTTTTTTCTCGCTGCTGTTTAAACCAGTGCCTTTCTTTTGGAGGGGAAACCGCTTCTCATCTTCTTTCCCTTTTCGTGACCTAGAGAGACCAAAGTTGTGTGTCTGGCAGAAAGCAAGGGTGACGCTTACTGCAGGAAGTTTGCTCAGCCTGGATGGACAAAGCCGAAGGTCAATGGAAATAATGGAAATAACTCGGCTGAGACAATGGCGTTGGATCCCTTCATTTTCAGGGTATTTCTAGGAGACAGTCCAGAGCACGATGGTATTTGTTATGACTAGCAATCCCAGTATTCCCGCCCTCTCTTCCTCATTCCTCTGGGGCTTCTTCGGGCAAATTAGAAATTCACTAAGCCCGTGAAGAGAGAGAAAAGCTCTTATGTCGCCTCATCTACATAAGAATTGACTCTGCGAGAGGCTTTTGTGTTCTATTTTAACTACTTTGATACCGGCCTCTGTTTAGGAATACAGGTTTTGTTTTTTTTCCCCCAGAATCCATCTTGCTGGGCTTGAGGGATTCAGTCAGCTTTCATCCACCACTTCTACCTTCTCTTTCAATTTTGAAATCGAAGAGGAGGGAGAAAGAGAAGGTATTGAAGGACAACAGGGAGGTGCTCGGTACTCTTCAGCGGGACGGGGACATGGGCACCTTCACACGTGCAGCTGCTCTCTCTGCATGCATGCAGCATTAAAGAGCAAGCAGAAAGAGCTTGTCCGTATCACATGTCGGGTTAGTGTGGGTTCCCATTTTTCTGTTCGTCACTGAATCCGTGTCTAAAACTGTCTTCATTACACGATTAGTCCACGGGATTTTTTATTTTTATTTTTTTTAAGTGTGGTTTTTTCCCCCGCTGTCGGACATGCTGAATGTTTCCAGCCTCGGAAGGCTAATGCAAGCTCTGCAAGGAGAATGGGCAAAGGCTTGCAGAGGGACTGTGTCTTGAGGTGCCCTGCCCCGCGGCCGCCGCTCCGCGCCCAGCAGCCCCCGGCCCGGGGCTGCCTCTCCCCCTCCCGGCCCAGCCTCAGCGCCGGCCCCGCTCCAGATCCTTGCAGAACCTTGGAGAGTTCCCAGGACGGACGGGCCGCGGCGCCAGCCCCGCGGACAGCGACCAGCTCCGCACCTCCCTGCTTACTGCCCCGCTCCCGCCCTCCGGGCTGCGCGCTCCCGGGGACCGCGCCGGCCAGCGGGAATTCCTGTCATAGACGCCCTGTCCCAGGCTAGCCAATGTTTCGGGCTATTGCTGTTCAGACCTCGCCCGAAACGCTCTCTGGACTTGGGAGTTTGGCTGCTTGCGTTACTTTTCCTGAACTAGACGAGCAAACAAGCAGATCGATGTATTTACTGTTACTGCAGACTGGCTTTCTTGTAATGGCAAAGTAGATGCTTTATTTTCTGGGTAAAAACTGACCAGAGGGGCATGTAAATGTGGTAGGGAAGAGGGATGGGAACTTGGGTTTAGAACTCTAAAGATACCCGGCAGGATGAGTCTGAGGATCAGGAAAGCTTTTCTGGGATGCCTCGGGTCGTCTCATTTCATCTCAGCATGACAGCATCCTCTCCCTTTGGAGGGAGACCAGAAACATCCAACAGTGTTGCAGTTAAAATGGGTTTTAGGACACTGCTGACTCTGAGGCTTGAAAGCAGGGAGTGATTAAATAATAACGACACTTCTCATCCCTGGGTCATTGCAGGAGTGGCTCTCAGACACAGCTGATATAATTTTTGGTGGAGTGGCCTTCTGAGACACCAGTGAGGGGCACCCGGGTCTCGCTTCCTCTGCTTGCTTGTGTGCTGACAACCAGGGCTCTGGGTATCTCCCATCTCCATGCTTGATTTCAAGAGGAGATAATAGCAGGCAAGTGCCTCCCCCACAGTAAATTCCCACTCACTATCAACAGAGCTGTCTTCTAGAGGCCTGCTGCCTGAAAAGCACTTGTCAATGAAACACTGACTTTTGACAAGGCAGGTGTAAGTGAATGACTGATGGGGAGTTCTTCAATAGAGGAATGTGATGGGAATTGACTGGGCTGAGAGGAAAATAACCCACAATCCCTACCAACCCTCCAGACAAAACCATAAGCCGTTTATTCCTGATCCATATTCTCCCATTAATATCAGTAGTGACTGTGATGCTTTTGCTAGACGTGAACATTTTCCAGTCCCTTTTGATTACACCATGTCCCCATGCATGGTGCCTGGAAACCGTATTGTCCGCTTCAGAGCTACTGCTTTTATCTTCCAAATGCCACCCTCATTAACATCAGTGTCTTGCAGTCCAACAAGTGACAAATGTCATAGGGACGTTCATCTGCCTTGCACTCTGCATCCACCTCTCCAAGTGCCCTGTCTTTTCCTCTCCAAGGAGTGGTTTAGTAACATTTTCTTCTTTGCGCTCTGTGTCTGCTGTTAAACGGTTTCTCCACTAGTTGGTCTCTGTCCTGTTCGTTTACATGTTAGTTTTGCCAGTGCCCTCTGGAGTATCTCCTCACCTGTTAATCTGTTTCATCACTTTGATGACAGGTTGACCAGTGCATGGGAAGATAATCTGCTCTTTCCACAACTAGAGAGTTTTGAAGGGGCAGGAATTAGGGTTTTTTTTGCTTTCTGGGAACCTGCCAAATGATAATGATACTAGTGCCCTATTTTCCTTAAATTTAATTTTCTAATTAAGACTTGATACAAAAATTAAAGAACAAAGAGTCTGGCTGTTTCTTTGTGTGTGTAGCCTGGTAGCCTGGTTGTTTCTTATTGTGTGTGCTTGTGAATGTTCTGTTTTTTTCATCTATTTTTTTTTTTACTGAACTTTTGAAAAACTGATAACTAAAATATGCGTGTGTTATTTCTTTGTATATTTCCTCAAACTTTTGTTGATAGCTGGAGAGGATACCTAGGCTTAGCAGACTCCTTTTAGCAGCAGAGCTGACAGGCAAAATGTAGTAAGTAGCATGCTTTACTCCTCTGCCCTCCCCCACTTCCCCCTTCCCCCTCCCCCCTCACCATGTCACAGCCCTGCATTATGTGAAAGTGACTTTTCACTGGCACAGCATTTCCTGCATTTTTCTTAGGAGGTGCGTATGAGCCACTAGGTAAAAGGAAAAGGAAAAAAGAACACACATTCTAGCCATATATTAGGAACACTACTGAAAAACAAAGGCTCCTATACAGCAGATCCTATGGCCTTTTCCTGCAGTGTTATACATGATAGGATTCCTGTGTAAATCAATGGTTTACTTGTGCAAGAAGGACAGATTCTCTCTACTGTTGAAGATTAAGTAGACCATTTCTATCACTGAGGATTGCTTGTCATTATTCAGATGCCACTTTAAATTGAAAGTGTAATTGACAGCTCTTAAAAGCATTTAACTAATGGCATTTCTGTTATGGATAGTTCAGATCACCTGTACCGTAATATTTATCTACACACTCATTTTTATAAGCCATTCTTGATTGAACTTTAGAAGAACAATTCTTCTGCTAGCCTATTTTGTCAAGAAATGTTGTCATAGGCCTTCAGGTACATAAAACTGCTTATATAAAATTAATGGACTGCTTTTTATGTTTACAATCTCATCCATAGCATTTGAGGTCTTGCAAAAGAAGGTAAGGACTTAAAATAGGGGTAATAATAAAGCTGTGCCTTTGTGGTTGTTATGTAGTCAATAGCAATATTGTAAAATATGTTTATGTTTAAAATCAGAATGTTAGTCTGTAATTTGACTCTAATTTAGAGTAATTTCTGTTGTCACATTCTGCAGCTACTCTGTATTGCATACAGAGTTGTTTCTTAACGTTTATGTGGGTAATGCTTTACACCTTGAGGAGGATTTGTAAGTAATATTGCTAGGTAAAACATAGCAATAATAGCGTGGCTTTATTGAGGACTGTTGCTGAGTGAACAGATCTTTAAAGAGCAGGGAAATAAGAAGCAGTACAAATACAGGGATGTGACATGAAAGATGTGAATAACAAATAGTACATCAAAACCTTCAGCATTAAAAAAGATGGGATCCATCCTGCTGTATTCATCTGCAATGGATATTACCTTAGCAAGGTCCACAATTTTATATGCCTACTTATTTCTTCTCCTGGCTTCCACAAACAATCCTATTTGCTTAATTGGCTTGCTTGTAGTAGATGGTAGTGTAGTACATGTTGGAAACAGAGGTGAGAGTATGACTCTTTAGTAATACTGCTTTCTAATATCTGAATTATAAAGTGAGCAAGGAACAATATTGTCTGACCCTTGTTAAGACAGTGTTCTCTGTGAATCATCTGCTGTATCTTCAGCTTCTTTCTGCTGAACCAAATGGTGGTACCTCTTGCTGTGTACCTCCTTACTCTGTTAGCAGCTCTGCTGGCTCTACTGGCACTAGTCATTGGAATAAGATACTATCCTACAGCATTATAAATATATCAGAATGTAGCTTGTGTTTGCATCTTAAATGTGCAGAATATTTGCTAGCTAGAGCAGACTGTGAGTCTTGGAAAAGTTATTGGGTGAATTAGCAGATTGTAATGATATGGTTCGGTCTTTCAGTGTAATGCAATCTGAATTAGTATGGAAACGTGTGACTAAGTACGTTAGAAGAGGTAGGGTGCTGCTTTTATTTTTCACAAATTTATAGAAAATTCTGAAATTGTGAGGTTGTAACAGACACTTCAGAGTAGATGCCGATGGTCTGTAACTACTTTTTAGGCTCAAAACACAAGCTTAACTGAAGTCAGGAGACTCACTCACATATGCTTCAGTGCTTTACTGAGCTAGGACCATAAGAAATTGAATGCAGTATGGTTTTTACATTTCAGTTTTTTGGATATAAGATTTTCTTCTTCCATGCTAGAGAAGATCACACATTTGTATCTTTACAAATGTTCCAAAGTAATATTTTTACTAAGAACTTGTGGAATTTATCTCTGCAATACTTAGGTTCTATTACAGTACTATGCTTATAACTAAGCATTATACTACCTGCTATCCTTTATGGCAAACATGTTTTATTTTTTATTATTGGATAATAAGAATGATCCATTAATTATCAGTTAATATTTGGTTTTTTTCTTAACTCTGAATCTTTGGAATAATGATTTGTGGCTTATTCTAAATACTGATTCACCTTCTAAAGAAATAGTCTGCAAAATATCTTCATTTTTGAGATTAAATCCAAGTGAAGCTTTTGAAATAGATAATTCATTTGCCTTTTTTTTTTTTTTGTAAACATGTTTTTTGAAATATTCAGGCACCATTACCTACTGTTTTCTAGAATTACAAAGAAATGCAAATGGTGGCATATCTGAGAAAGCCACGTGCACTATTATATCTGTGGTCTAGGTTTGAGGTCTAACTGCTACTGATGTATTTTTTGCAAACCCCTGCAGATTTATTTTTTTTTTTCCTTTCAGAAGAAATATGTACTTGAATGATGACCATGTAAGGTATTCTTCCACAAAAACTTACATGTTGATTCAAGACCACTCAGACTCATGAGAACTTTACTGTTGATTTCTCTGGTCATAAAATGGTGTCCTTAGCTCGATAAATATTTCTGTTTTTATAAGGTGGTTGGTAATGATGCTTCACTACATTTTAGCTCGAGTTGCTTTGTGTGAGTTGGCTGTCCATAGCTAGCACAGGAAGGAAGAAGTGAGCATTGCTAAGACATGTGAAAGAGCATGTGCGTATGAGTGTGTGGTATTCACAGCCTTTGGTCCGAGCAACTTGGTCTACTGTGAAGATACAAAGAGCTGAGTGGGTTCTATGTGCTTTCATTTCTAGCATTGTTTCTGTCATTGTGATATACTTTAGTAAATTTACTGATAAGAATGTTGTCCTGTCTTTGGTCTGCCATGAGACCCTTCCTTTTGATCCAAGACCTTTTAGTCTCTGGCAGGATGGCTCAACGGCTACAGTACTCCTTCACCTGGAGTAATGACTACATGGTTTGTCCCTAAACTTTTATGCTTTGTTTTATCCTAATGACACACTGTTAATGTTCTATGTCTGGCAAAAAAACAACAACAAAACAAACCTGTGCTGCCGACCGTTATAGGCTGATGATTTGCTTTAGCTCAACAGGTGGAGCTGTGACCTCACTAGCCTGTTGAAAATTCAGCTAGCTGGACAGGTCCCTGACTCAATTTTGCTCACATTTCCTAAATTTGCACCTACATTTCCATTGCTCATGGAAAGGTTTTAACCTCCTCACCTGTAAAACACTTCAGATAATGAGAGGCATATATGCTCATGCATTTATCAGGAAAAGTTGTTCATTGGTGGGAATACGATGGCTCTAAGTGGCCACTGTGGAAGTTTTTTCTACCCGACTACATATTAATGGGGAAATAAGACTGAGGCTACGGCAGTATTTCCACTTAGCCCTCTTTGAGGATGGTCCACTTTGCATGATTGATTTAAGATTAGTCCCTGAATTCTAGGAATTTTCTGTGCCCTGCATTTTTGTTAGGACCCCGAAGACTGTAGAAATGTTTGGAATAATCCTCTCTTCAACATGTCAAGAAAAGGCTAGTTACAATGAATTTATGTTAATAACATGTAAAAACAGAGAACTCATTGCTTGTACATCCTGTAATTCTATTTCCATAGACTATGTGCATCTCCTATGGGCCATGTCACCCTTTTTCCTTGTTTTAGCTCCAGCAGATCATGTGGTTGTTGGAGTAGCAGATGAAAGATCTTTCTGTGTTGGGAAAACATACCACAGAAGAACAAGGGAGTGGCTTGAAATGAGTTGGGATAATAGCACGAAGATACATCTATTAAAAAGTTCTTGTTCCTCAGAAGCTTTAAATTCCCCTGGATTCTCATCCTTTTATATTAATTTTTTCAACATACAGCTGTGTAAACTTGTTTTGTCTGATGAATGTTTAGAGAAGGGCTGTTTCCATATGGATTTGTGCATCACTTGCTATGTCAGTGATTCAAACATAATACTAGATGTCCACTAATCACATCAGAAGTGTCCCTGGTATTACATTTACAGTGGTAAAGTCAATTAGGGAAACAAAGACGATAGTAACTGAAGATTTCAAGTCACATGATCTCCACTAAAGAAATAATAATTGTGATTAGATGAAGAGTCCCAAACAAACCCCAGACTAAAATATGCTGAAAACGTTCACTTAATGCTTAGAACAAAAAACCACCCAACAAACATAAATAAAAATGGGAGAGGCTGTTTCATGAACAGAAATGTAGGGTAAATTAATAAAATAAATTGTTCGCTCTTAATAATCTGATCAGCTACAGTCAGACTCCAATAAATATGCCCAGTGGGGATTGAAAAATCTAACCAACAGAAATTACATTGATAAATTTATCCTAGCTTCCAATACCCTCTGAGTATGTATTTAGGAAACAAAAACTGCAATAAAGATAATTTGAGAGAAAATGGACTCAGCTATTCCTTTTTTTAATTGAGTTAGTTCTCTTCAACAATGGACATAATTTTCAGATTACTTGAGGATGTTAAAATTATCACTGCTTAGGTAGAGAATTCTTAGCAGAAATGTTGTATAAAAGTGAACTCCAATGGTTATAAAAATAAACTTGAAATTATGTTTATTTGTTTTCATGATAGGTAAGCAAGATATGGGAACTACTTTTGTTAAAAAACACATGGTTTGGCCTGTTTAGTACCTAAGAAATGTTTACTATGGTCACCTCTACTTTGACTAGAGGACTTGCTGGGAATAGTTGCAAAAGCATATATGAGCTTTCATGCCTGAAGAAACAGGAGGTTCATCTTTAATGAAATAGTACTGGTTCTAAAATATGAATGAGTCACTGAAGTTACATAGGTATAAGTACAGTAACCAAAAGGCAACCCTAGCACGAATTCCTTCTTAGAAATGAAGACAAAATTTCAAAGAGAACAACAGAGTCTGAATAAAGATTCATCCTGTTCCAATTGCTTTGCCTTCCAGGTCTTTTCTCCTTTGATGTCTATTTCTAGGCAAGTCTGTGTCCTCTAAGCCTGGACCTCTTTTTCCTTGCTGGCTACTTAAGGGTCATTTACACAGCATCTGGCATCATTAGTGACTGTGTCAGTGTGACTACAAACTTAGGACTCTGACTTCAGTCACAGGCTTGGTTCAAGACTGAACCTTTCATTTAGGGTTTTTTTTGGCTTATACAGTATTACTGCCATTGAGCACAGCAAAGAAACTTTGCAAATATCCAATTAAATAACTGTGCAGAAAGTTTCTTTTACATGCAATATTATTTATTTTTCATCTTTGTTGTCCTCTATCACAGCTTCTAGATTTAATTGGTTAACTATTTCATATTCAATTACTTCATAATTGCTTCATATCAACCATGTGCTCAAGCTTTGCCTTTCCTTAGTGTCGTATTTTCAGCTCATGACATGCTGAATATCATCTTTGGACATTTTTAAGTGTGTATGTTCTCACTGTGCAGTACATTTTCCATGGCTGATATAAGTCAGACCATAGCAATCTTGTTTTGATCATTCTGGGCTCAGCCATCAGCTTTAGTCACACATTCTAGCCTCCTGTTAGTTGTAAGAACCTGACAACATGCAGCTAAACTTTGCTCCCAGATAAATGACTGCACCTCACATTCAGCTATCACTAACAGCAGAATTAGTGTCAGCTGTGATAGTTAGACTTCTGGGTTATTTTTGAGCTTAAATGCCACCACTGCAGACTAAAATACTGTAACTTCTCTAGTAATCATACTCTTGACTCACAGAGGCGCATGAAAACAAAAAATAGGGCCAAGCTTCTATTGGGAGGTAGTTCCAGCTGGTTCCACCTCAGACTTATTAAAAATATGGTAAGGTCACAGGACTTTTCCACTCTCCATTTCCTTTGTACCCCCTCTATATTTTTGTCATCAGCCCAGTGGCTGAAGCCCTTGCTATGGATTTAAAAGATTCAGTTTCTTTCTCTGCTTCAGGAATTGTGAACACAAAACTCACAATTCTGAGGTAATTGCTTTACCACTGCTTGTGGAATAATCTGAGGAATATTCTTGATTTTATTCTGCTTGTTTTAATACACTCAAGGTACTCCTTCACTCAGTAAACAGGATCTCCTCGTAGGTAAGTTCTGAGACACTTGTGTTATCAAGTCTTACTCTCTTGCTCTTTGGCCCTATGCACATGAGTTCATTCATAGTGGAAGCACTTCAGATTTTGAGAGCCCTATGTAAAAAAAGCTTTATCCTTTTGTGGAAGAAATTCTTGAACCAGAAATTTGAAATGATGTTGCCTTGCCAACCCTATTCATTGGGCATATTAGTAACTGTGAAATAAGATACCTAATTCTAGGACCAGTTCATGGCTAGGAAATGACTGAAAGTGTTTAAGTTGATTCCTTGTCTTCCTTTGAGTGCTTGGTTTGGATGGCTTAGTAGCTTCTGCGAATTATGCTTTCAGAAAACTTTTCTCAGCAGGGATCTGTGGACATCTAATTCCAGGTTATGAGCTCTAACAGGTCCCCGTGACAGAGAGTGAGCACTTCATTGCAGTGATTACAGGCACCCTCTGGATCTATCCTGGAGGATCTTCCAAAATTGCTAATAGTAAGCATAAGCAGTCTTGTGCTTTCCTGTTTTTAATCTGCTTGCCAGACTGGTCTCCATTATCAGCACAGCTACATTCAAGTCCAATTCTTGTCCTTATATTTTAAACCAAAAAAACCCTATCAGTCTGTCATAGCACAGTTAGTTAATTACTTCTAGAAAGCTGTTTATGTGCCCAAGGTCCTGAAGGCATTTATTATCATCAAGAGCAATACTCACGGTTAGCTGTGGATATATATTATTAACTTGAAACAAGCTAGCAATTTGCAGGCCACTACCCTCACTCCCCATCCATTATTTTTAAGCTTGTAATTGGCTTTGTTTAATGATTTGTATGTATCACTTGCATAAAAATTGATCAACAAACTACTGCAAACTACTGCTCTCTTTGTGTCTATCTGCCTCTCCATCCACAGTGCACCAGCAGGAACTGTCAGTAGGATAGGATGACTTGGCTCCAGCATGTTAATTTACCTGTCTAGGACATCAGGAGCTAGAATTGCTGGGATATTCTAGCTTGGTGCATCTAGCCCTCTGTTTTGCAGAGCTGAAACATCTATAGGTTATTCCACACAAATAGCTCTGAGAGTTGAAACATGTAAAGAATATTAGTGATTTTTATCTGTAAAGGCTGTCATGCTTCTGAGAAGTAGTTAAGACTTGAGCTTAAAAACATCCAGCAAACTACACTGGCTTTGAGTGGGCATTTCAGGAATTGTAAAAATTATATACCTGACAAAAATGCCATGCCCTACCACATTTCAAAGGTTTTTCTTTCATCTAAAAGGCAACATTAGGACTTCTCAAACAAGAACTGTTTTTTCAAAGCAAGGTATATTTTCCTGTAATCTTGTTCTCTAAATCATTTTGTGTTAAACTTTCCAAAAAGGCTAAACAAATATTGAGGCATATACCTTGCAGGGAAAATTTTATTCCAAATGGTATGAGTTCAGCAAACTTACAAGCAACTGAGAAAAGGTCTGATTATAGGAAGTTTCAGGCAACCTTAATCATAACCATTGCTACCAGAGCCACCTATAATTTATAGACACATGTACTCTCCTAGGTGCTCTGTGTTACAGTGCTTTCCAAAATTATGTTATCCTATAAATACCTTTTGCCTTTTTTTAACATTGTCCTTTGGAGTAGCTTGAAGTGTTACATAGAATGGTTAGAAAAATGCAGTTATTGTTAGTATTTATAATTTCTTTATAACACTTCCTACTTTATAGCCATTACAGACCAGATTTTAATAATAGCTTTTTCATCATGAGGTGCTCAGAAAGGGCAGAGGAAATGTCAGCATATAAAACATCACTTTAATTTTTTTTTTATTAATTGAGAGTGGCAGATAGCTAAATTCGGTTTGCATAGACTGAAAATACTGTTCTTTAAATACTTAAATGTGCAGATTGTATGAAATTATAAATAACTCTAATAAAAGTATAGACATTATAGTGTTGTTGGTCCCGAGGAGTGCAGTATGTTTCTTTTTGAATAAAGCTTTTTCACCCTGCTATCTCTGTACAAGTAGACCTTCTTAATCTGTGTAGCTCAAATGTAATTAGTGATCAGTTTGTGCAGAAACAACTAAGGGATAAAAGAAACAGTCTCTTATAATTTCTTATTTCTCCATCTTAAAATAAGGAGACTTTTCAAATGGTAAATGAATACAGATCACCAGTGTCCCCAGATCTGGGTGAAATGTACTGGTAGCATGCTTAAGAAAGTCTTGCTCCATTCCAAGCCACAGGTGACCTTGGGAAAGCTCAGTTATGCTTTAGGACAAAAAAAATTAATGTTTCATTTTGTAGTGGTACCATCTTTCACCTTTATATGGATTTAAAAGTGTAAATAAAGTTGGTTTCTGTCAGTGGTATATGTGAAGGTCACAGTCATATTCACCACAAGAATTCAAACTGCCATTTGACCCATCATTGGTTCAGTAGATAACAATGCTTTCTATTCACTTCCAGTAATCTAATTTGTAAGCGTTTAATAGCCCAATATTTTATGCCTAGTTGCTAAAAACCAAGAAATAAACCTTTAAGCACTTCCTTGCAGATTTATTTACAGAATAACTGTGTATCAAATAGAAGAAGTTTTTTTGAATGACAGGACATCTGGTATTACAGGCTTACTAGCAAAAATGGCAAGACTGAGTACTATAAAAGGTAGGAGCACTGAGTAGCAAAAGAGTTCAAGGGCTCTATGTTAGCTTTACTTTTAACTTCTATTTGCTTATCTCACACAATTCTCTCACAGATGATCTTTGTGGCAGCTTTGGCATAAGTTGTGTTCTTCTAAAATTGAAAACAACCAAAAGCCACTGTACCTGCTGTTTAGAGGTACGGATCGATAAAAACAGTTTGAGTTTAGGTGATACGGCACAAATAGGATTCTTCTACTCTGGCAAGGCAAGACCTGGAAATAAGTGTGAGGTTTGTTTGCACAGTGCAGACTACCCAGGTGCCTGTGGATTTCTCTCTGGATATTTGGAACATTTGTTGGCCAGAGCTTTAGCCAATATTAAGTCCGGATGGTTCCCTTGATCTGGCCATATGTGACTATACACACCTTCTGCTGTTGCTTCCTCTCTTGGCTAGCACACCAATTGTTCTGAAAGTGTGTAAGCTGTCACGCTTTGAGAGAGAAAGAAACCCTTGAATGTGAAATGCTAGCACGACACTTTCCTGCCTGTAACTGAATTCTGCATTTGCTCAGTACAAAGAGTAGAAATTCCTTTCAGTGGAATGTGAACAGTATCTTGTTCTTAAAAGTTTCTCTGATGTGCTATTTGAAGCTTTCTTAGAAACGTCTGATATTTGCCACAGGTAGAATCAGGACACTGGGTTATTGAACTGATTTGGCCATTACTTTGTTTCTGTATCAAGTGGGACACACTGAATACATTACCATGAGATTATCTCCACCTATTAGAGAGTAACTGGTGAAAGCTAACCAGTGTTAGGCTCTAGAAATGCATTCTGGGAACAGAATTGTGATGGAAACTGCTTCCCAAACTCCCTCTGAATATCCATGCATCTCTAAAATGGTCTGACTTACAGAATTCAATGAAGACAGCGGGTACTAAATTTTTACAAAAGTGTTCCTAAACCTTATGTGATGGGATTACATATAGCTTCTTATATTAGGAACAGAAGGAGTTGTCACCAAGACTGGCAGTGGGGAACTCAGCACCTCTCAAAGCAGAAGAGACGTCTGTAAAGAGTTACCGTCGAGAACATACTTGGGACTCTTTCGTAAAACACAATTGTGTAGCCAGATGCAGGCAACTATGTGCTTGATTAGCCTGTTGTTTGAGCTAGGGGAACAGGAACCATCCCTATTCCTGAACATAAGTAGTCAAGTTATGATTGACAGTATTTGAGCAACAAAGTCCTGCCTCTTAGATGGACTATTAGTATGGGTGTAGCTGTGCACAAATGTAAATGGTTTTAGCTTGGAAATTGCTCACATACAGGCAAATAAATGCACTGGTTTTGACCACACAGACACATTCTTGGTGGGTTCTGTCCCAAACCTCAGCATAAATGAAGAAGATGAATACTGTATCTGAGACACAGGAGTAGAAGATGCATCTTCCTGAAATGGTCTCATCCTTCCTCTTGTCAACTACTTTTTTCATCTTTGTTTACAAAGGTATTTCTAGGCTCAATAAGGAATATGAAGGCAATATGTTTTTGCAGTATTCACAGTAAGTGTCAGCTTGAAGGAAAATATGTGAAAGCAAGCCCATGAGTCTAAAGGAAATGGTTCTTGTGTTTATTAACCAAGAGGGAAAATTTTTTTCAGAATGGATATGTTTAGAAAGAGTCACCTGTTAAACTCAATGAGATCTAAGAATATGTACTGAGTATAACCAAGATTACAACATGGTTTGGAGAAGTAAAGCTTGTTTGTTTTTTTTCTTTTGCCTTTTAATATCAGCCCTTTGAAGAAAAGTACAAGCAGAGGAGAGCCTTAGGGTTATAAACTATATTCTCAACATATTATAAAAAGCAGTAAATGTGGGAAGAAAAGTATAGTAGTTGCCCATGCTAGACATAATCTGATCTAACACCCATCAATGAAATAACTGGCTGTTTTTCCCACTGCCTCCAGAGAAGTTTAACTTCTATCTCAAGTTTAACTTCAAGTCTCTTCTATCCAGAGAATTTGGAGCTTTATAAAAAAACTACTACCCTCCCCACACCCAACAAAAAACCTCACAACAACCAAACAAACAAATCCGAAGTGCAGGGGATTAAAAGGTGTTACCCCTTTTGATCACCTCCAGTTGTAGATGTTCAGCTCCAAGAAGCTATGTCACTTGTTTGACTGACAAAGGCACTAGTGGTGAATTTGGAGGTGGAAAGCAGATCTCTTCAAGACACATTCTAACCACAGGCACTCAACATAAACAGTAGTGCTGGTTACTGAATGGAACATCATACTATGGCTGCAATGTTTCTCTGTGAGGCAATCGTCCTATCTGCCATAAACAAGGACATTCATTCAAAGAGTTTTGGTGAATGGAGTTAAATCCAGTTTGTGACCAGCCACAAGTGATCTTCTCCAGAGCTCAGTTTTGGGGATAGCTCTCTTTAATACCTTTGTCAATGATCTAGATGAGGGCATTGAGTGCACCCTCAGTAAGTCTGCGGATGACACTAAATTGGGTGGGAACATTTATCTGCCTGAGGGTAGGAAGGCTCCACAGAGGGATCTGGACAGGCTGGATCAATGGGCTGAGGCCAATAGTGTGAGGTTCAACAAGGTCAAGTGCCAGGTCTTCACTTGGATGAAAACCACCCCATGCAACGCTAGAGGCTTGGGGAAGAGTAGCGGGAAAGCTGCCCAAAGGAAAAGGCCCTGGGAGTGTCGGTTGATGCATGGCTGATATGAGATGGCAATGTGTCCAGGTAGCCAAGAAGGCCAATAGCACCCTGGCTTGAAAGTGTGGTCAGCAGGAGTAGGGAAGTGATTATCCCCCTGTACTTGGCACTGGTGAGGCCACACCTTGAGTACTGTGTTCAGTTCTGGGCCCCTCACTGCAAGAAGGACATTGAGGTGCTGGAGCATGTCCAGAGGAGGGCAACAAAACTGGTGAAGGGGCTCGAGTACAAGTCTTATGAGGAGCAGCTGAGGGAACTGGGGTTGTTCAGTCTGGAGAAAAGGAGGCTGAGAGGAAACCTTATCGCTCTCTACAGCTAGCTGAAAGGAGGTTGTAGGGAGGTGGGGGTCAGTCTCTTCTCCCAAATAACAAGAAATAGGATAAGAGGAAGTGGCCTCAAGCTGTGTTGGGGAGGTTTGGATTGGATATTAGTAAAAATTTCAGGCACTAGAACAGGCTGCCTGGGGAAGTGGAGTCACCATCCCTGGAGGTATTTAGAAGACGTGTAGATGTGGTGCTGAGGGACATGGTTTAGTGGTCGACTTGGCAGTGTGCTGGGTTAACGGTTGGGCTTTATGATCTTGAAGATCTTTTCCAACCAAAACTATTCTATGATTCTATGACTAGGAATACTTCACCAATTCAGAACAACTAATGGTATGATAGCTCAACACGTTTAATCTGTAATTGAAGTTGCAGACCTCATGAAAAAGTGGGGCAGAAATAGCAGAAAAACATATTGATTTGTCAGTAATATATTTAAAAAACCAAACCAAAACAAAAACCCATTAATCCTGCTCTCATTATGCCCTCAGATTGATGTTTTGGGATATTATGTGTTTTTGCAACTAACTCATCTGTAATAAAAGCCCCAGAACGGAGAAGTATGACTCAAAAAGGATCTAAAAGCACTGAACAAAACTGAACTCCTCATGATGCCTTAGAAAACTATTCATATCTCACCATCATTGACAGGGGCCTAGCAGAATAATGGTGAAAAATCTCCCTTCTTAGTATTAGCAGAGCTGTGCCATAATTTTTAGATGCCAAAAGGTTTTGCTGTATCTGACCTAGCTTGAATAGCTGGGCTGAGCTCTCTGCAATTCTTTACACATCACTTATATCCTTTATATATTTTTTTTGTAGGTAATAACAGATAATTCAAAGACTTTTTGCACATATGTCCATTGTATCATTGGAAATAAATCCAGTTTAGTGCTAATTATTAAATTGTTGGTACTATGACGAAGAGGAATTGCTTGATGTAACTTTTTTTTCTGAAACCAAGTTAGTGTCAGTTAAGCAAAACACCCAAGCATGTGCTGAACTTTGAATATGCAACACAGGTTGCAGTGAGACTCTTCATGTGTGTAAACGCTTGCATCCTCTGCTGGATTGAGGCACATGTCCTACAGGAGCATCTCTGAGAACTTTAAAAGTGCACTTAAGGCTAAATTCTTGTACTAAAAATGAGTAAACATTAAAATGAATTAGAATTTTCTATCTGAAAGATTAATTGTAATATAGTTCATAAATAACACAGCCTTCTCTACTGTAAATTAAAAGCTAAACATCTAAGCAGTGTCAAAGTTTGCATGACAAACCACTGCTTGAATTGTGTACAACTCTTCAGGGAATAGCCTGAGGATTTAAACCAGGTAATAGAACTAACAAAGATAACTGCTTACTATTTTATCTTGTGACTTACATCTTTTTTACTTAGCTTACTGATGTGTATGTGATCAATAAGGGATAATGATGATTTTAGATAGTACAAAAGCTGAGGATCTTTGTCCTTTAGCAAGGCCCCAAGAACATTTAGGTCCTATCCAAAGTAAGCTTTAAGTAGGATAAACGAATGGTTAGGGGTTGTCTTTCTAGCTAGTCTTCACTTGAGCTGAATACTGAGAAATAATTCAGCCCTCAGGTGCTTGGAAATAAACATTCGTCTGGTATCAGTAAAAGCATCTGTAATATAGTTTTAATGCTAAGCCTATTGTAAATTTTAAGTTATTGAAATAGCAGAGAAAATAGTAGAATGACCTTGCTTTACACACTGGTGAAAATAAGAGGCCTATTTCACTTGCTTTTTGGTCAGAGTTTGGTTTGATTATTGTTCTTTTTTTTTTGTGTAAACTCAGGAGCATATTACAAAATAACCCTGCTAGGTGCTAGAGAAAGCTGATTGCCCACCACTTGGTAGGAGCTTATCAGATGACTCCTTGGTTACATCATCCAGAGTCTTATCAGAGACTATCTGCTGCAGCTAGAGCCTACCTCATCTGTGCAGTTCGACAAGATATGTCTGGGGTTCTTGGTTTAGATAGAAAACGTCTTTTTGCATTACATGCTTTTGCTGATGATGCTGGCCAAGTGTTGACAAAAACGTACCCCAGATTTGCCCACCAGCTCTATTTTAAATCCTCGACATCAGACTGTTAACAGTGGCTTTTGGTGGTCAGCACAACACATGTAAGTGTGCACGGCATCACTCTATCTTCCCACAGGTACCATACAGGTCTGTGGTTGCTTCTGCTTGGTCCTGTCTCTGCTTACCTCCTATGTCAACCAGAGGAAACACTCCTAACGTTATATATGCATGTGCCAGTGTTGTCCATTGCCAGTCTGCACGCACACTTAAGTAAAGAAAAATCAGTCAGGAGCTTGGCTGCATGTCCCTGCTGTGAAGCCTCCCCAGCTCCCTCCACATGGCTCCTCTCCTTCATTCTTAGGGCTTTCAGAAATACGTGTACAGACTGGTTTAGTTTGGTACAGAAGAGGACACTTGTGTTGCACCTATACATATTTGTACAAATTCCCATATTAGTCTGTTTGCTTTAGCATAAATGCTCATGCAGAAGACAAATTATGAGTGACACCTGGAAACATACATAACCTACTTGGTCTAGTAGATACAGTTTTCCTTGTTATATAGAAAGTTAATTGTGATGATGGCTGCCACATCTCTGCTTCTCTGATTATCCTGGTCTCTGTTACTCTTGCACATTCTCTGGGTCAGCGTCCTGGGGTATGACTATGTATCCCACAGCTGAAGGGACTAAAAAATCAAGAATGTAACCAGTGAAAGATTATCAGGTGTGCACGTATTTGGTTTGGCCTTATTCTTCCCCTGTTCTAGGTTCTGCTCTCTCACCTACTTCTCTTGGGGAACCATCTATTGCTACTCTATGTGGCTATTGTCCTTGCTTTGGGATGCCTTAGATTTATTACCTCTTTCGTTATTGCATGGGAGAGAAAGAACCCTGCCCACAATTTATTCCATCCAAAGGAATCCTACCAAATCAGGTGATCGCTGTCCTGGGAACAGGTATGTGAGAAAAGGACTGCCTGCGAAGGTGGCTCAAGCACAGGAACAGACCTGAAATGGCTCCAGTGTTGAGTGTTGACAGGATATGGTGGGCAAGTGCAAAGGCCAGTAATAAAGGCTGTATAGCTTAATCACTGTGTTTTTGTATGGGGATTTTGGGGATTCACTGGGGATTTTGCTATTAGGGAAGTGTGTTGCCTTGTATGTTTTCTCCAGATTACTGTGCATAATTGCTTGGTCAGTTGGTAACCAGTTTTGACTCAGAGATCTGCTGGGGAGGACAACAGAGAATAGCCTTCTGTGAGTAAAGATCTGTGCTTCTTTGGATCAAAAGTAAGTGTAGAGAATAAATACATGCACACATATGAATACATACAAATATATGTATGTGTATAAGTGACAATTAACTTGTCCTACTTTTGTGAAAGTCCATATCAGGAGCAGACTGTTAGCTTTGCCTGTCTTTGCCAGAACCTTCAGGTTGGCACTTGGACAACTGAGATGTGGCTCCCTATGAAACTCTGTGGTTCAAAATATTACAGGGTGGGCTAAGGACAGGATCCTTGCAACAAGTGCCATACTTGCCTTCCAGATGAACCAAGGACACAGAAAAGCACTCAGCGTGCTGCTCCTGGAGGCAGGGCTGTCAGAATTAATTCTTTGTGAAGAGAGCAAAGTGTGGAGTGAGGTGAATAAAGGTCTTTTGTCTTGGACAACAATAAAGGTTTGTGGAAGAATAAAAATTGAGTGACTTGTTTGCATGTGGCTCATCACCTGCATATATGACTTGGGAGAAGAGCCTTGGCCTTAGTGGCATCTGTTCTCCTACAGCCTCCCTACCTCTTTATGTGGACCCAAGAAATTTGCATCCATACTTTTCTTGTGTGGTCTGTCCTGTGTGCTGATGGGGTTTTTTTTGTATTATTTTTTAAAAATCTTGGTCACCATGTCTTGGGATCTTCTCATTGGGTAAGACCGCTCCAGTATGTCCCAGCATGAGTTATACCCAGGAAAATAATGTAAGTAGGTCGTAGTGCCTACTGGAGTGCTCTGGCCTGGGTTCTTGGGAAAACAGGTGGTTGTTTGCTACTTATCCTTCTTGGGTGGCCAGCTACAATGTGCACATATGCCCAACGAAAGGCTGATAGCCAAGTACAGTTGCTTGTCTCCTTTTCCTTTGGTTACAAATTAATCATGTGGTGAGACTCAGGCAGGGCTAGTTAAGTTGTGTGGTTGGTTCCATGATGCAGTTGTCAAAGGCATGGAGAAATCTAGGCAGAGACTTGCTGGAGGACAGCTGAAGGCCTCAAGGAATGTCAGGATATGCACAGTGTGAGTTCATTCAGGTTGACAGGAATGTGGATAGCTGCCTACAGGGCTGTAGGATGGGTTGCCATTGGTGGAAGTAACCTAAGAAAGTGATGTAAATGGCATCATAATATTCAGTTCCAAGGCCATGGGCTACTGATTTTAATGGGTTTTGTACTGCACTACAGCCAGGGTGTCACTATGAAATATAAAGGTAATTTGTTTGCATGTGTTCCTATTGATGGAGGAGCTTAATGCCCATTGGAAACACATCTTGTTATACTGTCTTCAACAGGAACCACATCAATACACTAACCTTTGTCTGTGAAATGTTTCTGTGTTTATCTGCTCAGGATTTGGCCTTTGGTTCATGGAAGTCCAATTCATTAGATAATATATTTCAACTACAACAAAATACCTAATTTTAATAATAATCATGTCACAATACCTACACTTTAAGCAGAACTTGTATTTTACATTCCTACATTTTGAAAGGCTGAAAGGCCCCATCTCTTTTGAAAGTCAAAGGGAGATTGCCACTAGGCAGTAAGCATGATAGATGCATAATTTGCAGTTATATCCATTTTGCATCTGATCTATTTTTGTCTCTGCTATTTAGAAAGTAAATGAACAGAGAGACCAGAAATACAAAAGAGTTAACACATCGGTCTAGGTTAAAGCTTTATCTGCCTACCAGGCTGCCATGGCTCACAATAAAGTCAAGCTTCTCTTCTTATGCAAACAGTTTTAACAATTTGGAAGTCTTTGTAGGCTGAACTTTACAGGGATGCAAGTATTTCCAGACATAAATCTTAATTTCAATTGCATGAGAGGCCTACGGTATTGACATTCATAAGGAGTTTATGAAGAGGAATCAAGAGGAAATTACCTACCTCTTATCAACAGTCACTATTTCCTCTGTCTGTTGAGAGGGTTGAGGGAGAATATTTGGTATCTTTATTATTAAAGTGTCAAGTTATTTCTTTTGTAGACTTTTGGAGTGTATCTGTTGTGTTACAGCACAAAGAGTGCACATTCTCTGTTCACAGGGAACACAAAGTCTGTTATACTTTTTAATACTACTCTTATGTGGTGCATGGAACAGAAATAACCAGCATTCTCAGCTTACTGCATGTAGAAGGATTGCTCAGCTGTCTCTAGTCCTGTGGAGGAGGGTTGTGGAGTGAAGTACAAGGTTTACAAAGGAGAGATTTATAGGAACCCTGTGACTGCCTACACACAAACACTGGCTACTACGTAATGGCAAAAGGAGAGGATGGGCCCTGAACTCTCCCTGTCCTCTGCAGAGATTGCTGAGACAGGTTGGCAGCTAGGCCAGATCTGCCTCACACAGTTATTTCAGAAGAATGCAACATGCATAGAGTACCTCATGATTTATACCAGTGGAAAGCAAAGGATGTTTTGGCCCCTTATGCCTTCTTGAAACCACATGCATTTCGGATTTTTGTGCCACTTGTTGTCAAGGCTGGTGTATTTAAGACATAAATGAACCCATCCATGATTTTTATGAAGCAGATATAGCTGTTGGTTTTCTGCACCTGAAATTTCCTGAACTGAGACAATGGGCAGTGTTTTATAAAGAATATGTTCTGGTTCAAGGAGATCTCTGAGCCAAAAGTGGTTAGAGGCTGGAGGATACTCTCAGAAAAAGTCATTAGATTTGCCTTGTTCTTCTACTCTTTCCTAAGCACCTTTTGTTTGCTGCTGTTGTAGGCAGACCTGTAGTCTCACCTATCTGCTTGTTCTTGTGTGCTTATGTGAATGGTGGTGAATTTGCGTCATGTAATGTTAGTCTCCTCTGGGTGGTGGAGGAAGAAAAAGGGTTTTCTGTGCCACACCCCAAAACAGAGTACAGCTGCTGAATCTGAATCTTCTGATGTCTGCATCCATCCCTTGAAGCAGTAACAAGTATCTGATCTGTTGCAATTTAAGTATAATCAACTCTTTGCAGACAATTCTCTTCTCTGCAGCTAAAATATGCTCATGCAGGTGGATAATCTAATGCAATTTGGCTATATTTTCCAACTTAAAGGGAGCAGGTGTCTTATCGAAGAGACATCTGCCTCTACTCCTGAGATTAAATATTCTGGTTCAGCTGATAGAAAATAAAATTGGCAAGCTATAAAAAATTAAGATTTTTCTATGACAAACTTGAGCTTGAGATCGGCCACCTGAAAAATGAGACTCTTTGGGACTTAATTTTAATTTACCATGTTCTTTTGCTCTTCAGTCAGCTTCCTTTCCTTAAAAATGTTTTAAAAAATGTGCATTGCTGAATATTCACTGACTCAAAAATATGTACTCTGTTTTCATACTTCTTCTAGTTCTGTTGTTCATCTAACAGATCTACATGGTACTTACAATCTCTGTGGGTTTCTAAAATCAAGGTAGCTATACTGAAATACACAAAGTTCCATTAAAAATAAATTCATAAGATAGTATCTGTATTTCAAAGCTTGAATAGAAGTTTCAGCTGACTTTCTGTATAAAGAAGTTCCAGTGTGTAATTGTATTCATGACCATTTTTCCCTGTTCCCATGTTCAGAGAGTGACATGTCATAAAGGGAAAAAAAAAAAAAATAGAAAATATACCTATTTAAAAATAATTTCAATTCCATTGTCTTTGAAATGTGTCTTTAATTACATTAAAATAGATGGGTCTGATATTTTCTTGTTTAACACCAATGCTGACTTATCCCTTTGTTGACTAGAACAATGATTAGAAAAACATCAGTGTATTACACTAACTTTATATAAACACACACAACTCTCTGAAGCACAGAATGATAAATCAAGGTCAGTGCTTATCTTGCAAATAGAAGACTAAGGAACAGTTGGTCATCATGATTGAGCCTAAAATGAGATTCCTCAGTCTGTGTTTAAACAGTTCAAGTTGCAAGAGGGAGTGAGAATCCAGCATCTCCCATTTTCTACAATAGATACTTAAGGATGTTTAGTGCTTTTGAAAATAAAATAATTTATCTAAGTACCTTTTAAAATCTAGGACTCTCTGGAGATGTCAAACTTTAAAGTCTATTCTGGTAGTTTTATTCTTCTTGCAAAGAAAAGATAGATGTATAGGCCGTTTTCTGATTTAAAAAAGAAAAAAAGCTTGCTTTTCAGAATATGGAATTCAAGTTGGTTTTGTATACTGTTATTTCTGAACACACCAAGAACACAAAGAATTCAAATGTTAGGTTTCAGGAACAATCTGTTCTGCATGTGGATTTGTCACTGTCACATGCAGCATGTATTTGAATTTCTGTGCATTTAAAGATCTGTACTGGGAAATATGTTGAAAATACTAAAGATAAGGAATGGAACCCCTGCAAACATGAACAGAATGAAATGTTAGGATGTGATTGTTTTGGCAGTATTCACAATTTACGAAGATAAGTATCAATTGCAGCTATTTGATCAATTTTTTCTTCCTACAGTGTATCTGTAAAATGCTTAAGACTTCATACCAGGACATGTTGAGTGATTCCAGTATTCACATGCACAAGAGTATAGAAGAATTTCTGCATTTTCAGTGTTGGGTTCCTCAGCAAATGTTTATCCTCTTTCATCACCCCAGATGAAGAAACTGAAGCAGAAAAGACTTCTTTCTTTTCTCTCTCTCTCACTCTTTGTCTCTCTCTATGTAAATGAAAAGGTATGAGAAACAGAATACTGATTTTTATTGTGTGTACAAATTATATTTTCACAAATTAAAGTCAAAACACTTCATGAAAATAATTGAAAATGTGACAAACCTACTTATACTCCATTAATTTAACACTGTTGGGGTGAATCACAGATCTTGAGTAATAAAACAGAATTAACTGGATTGTTCAACAACGTAACTACGTCTTTATCACCAGTGACAACAATTCATAGTCCTGGTGTTTTCACAGGGTGTTGGAAATGCAGTTGTGCATTTTGGGGCCAAATCTAGCAATTTCTTCTTGTTCATAATTGGAAGGAGACCAGTTCTCATTGCAGCAATTGGAAGGGAGAGGGAGAGAGAGGTGTAGCTTCTGATGATGAATGGGCTTGTGAATGGGATTGTTTACGCTGCCGATGAGCTCTGGAAGGGAAGAGCAAGTGATTTTTACTTGAATGTGTGGCATCCAACTGTACATTCTAGACATAGACAGTGAATATGACTTTTGAAGAGTGTGCATTGCATCAGAGACCTTTGTGTCTTTGTACTGACCTGATTGCTGAGTGCATTGATACAAGGATGTGTCAAGAATTATGTATGTGACAAAATTACTTGCTGAGGAAGGGCAAATGGTCTGAAGTGTTCATGGAAGTTCATCATGTGTGTCACAATTTCCTTCTCGTATAGGCTGTATCAAATCTGTGGAGCTTAAGGATGACTCCCAAGTTTCTGGATTCATGTGCATGGCCCAAACATTTTCTGATTTGTCTTGCACCAGTTTTATTCTTCCTCTCCATTCCTATGCCTTCACTTTCCTGGGAGAAAAGGCATATGAGCTTTGGGTGAACTTTAATCAGCTTTGGGTAGGTCACCAACTGACTAATTATGAACAGAGCCTAGAAGCTGCATCCTGGAGGTTATTCATTGCAGTCTTTATATAGTCTTCGGTGGAAGACCTTGCTTTTCAGCTGTGTTGCTGGGATTAACAACAGAATTCATCAGGAAAGGGAGGTTGTTTTAAAGCACTTCTAATCTCCTGTAGTTTTAGAGGTTGCATATTCCCTCAACTTCCTTCTCCATCTCCATAAGGTCCCAAAATCCATTACTTAGTTTAAGGATGGCCTTTTGTCATGGTCTTTATCCCACTTACTTCCTTTATTCAGGCTAGGGGGTAGGCTGATGCTCTTCTTTGTGTTTCTGAAAGTTCCTCATTTTGAATTGCTGCTGCAGGAGAGGACTATGCTGTTGTTAGGTGTGCTTTGCACTGATGGTGTGGCAAATGCTATTCAATTACAACTAAGGATCGGGGCCATAAGCTAACTGTCAGACATGATTATTTTTCAGAATTATATCCACAGAAGTGAGTCCTTTGATCATATCCCAAAGGCAAGTGCAAGAGGTTCTCTCTGGTCATATTAATGTCATGCTGGTTTTCATTTATTTTTCAACCAAGTTTTTTTCTTACTACAGTGAAAATCCTCATAAATAAATCATAGAGCATTAAATGACTCAGTACGCACTTGGTATCAAAGGTATTTGCCTTTTAATTCTATAATGCTTTAAAACTTCTTTTAGATGATTCTGTGTTGGCATTATATCACGTGTTCAGTGTTCAACAGCTGTGGCGTTTCTGGTGGTTCTTGTCTCTGCTGAGGAGAAGTCTGAAACAACACTTTCCTGGAGAATTAATTTCCATAAAGAAGGCTGCTTACTCATTAGTATCTTCTTATAGGTCATGGTGTAACTTGTCAGTAGATCAGGGGGGAGAACTTGTACTTTAGCCACCTGCAGTGATGTTGATGCAAAGATAGATGGTGTCTAATTTTTTGGTGTTATATTATAAGCCGCCCATGACTGAGATGTTTCCACTTCAGAACTTTCTCTTGTGACAGATACAGAAGGAAAACACTGCTATCAGGGAAAACATGGTGCCCTATTTAACATTAACACATGTCCTGTGATTGCCCCAAAGTCAATGTCACTAGCAATTTTGGATTAAAATTATAAAGTTATGTGTAATATGTACCTAGTGAGTGTGCTTTCTTTGTGTAAAATTTGGAAATATGGGAGAACTCTCCATCTACTAATATAACTCTTTTCTCTTCCAAGGAGAAGTAGTCTGAAGGTAGTAATAAGTAAATGATATATCTAAATGGCTGCTGAGAAAAATAAACCCTTGGTGTCTGTATTTTGAAATTGCTCCCAGAAAGTTAGTTGTAGCAAGTTCAAAATCTATATGCAGATGAAGTAGTGTTTTTGACTGTCTACCTAGCTTTGTTGGATAAATACAGCTGAATGAAATGTTTTCCATGTAATTCAGACAGATGCATCATCAAGAGGGCTTGCAGAAGATTATGAGACTCTGGTGTGGAGTGATGGGTGTCACAGAAATGTAGGCTGGATCACAGGTGTTGAGTATTTTGGGTTGGGCTGGGTAAGAAAAGATTAGAACAATCACATCACCGAAAATGGTGCTTCCACATGGATATGGCCCATCAAATACAAAGGGATATTGGAACTTCAGTCTTGCAAATATCTATGTGTACCCGCACACCCAGAAGTGCTATGAAAATCAAGAGCATATCATATAGAAGGTGTATGCTCATGAATTTCTGTGAAACAAGCCAACAGTGATGGATAGCATGAGTCTCTTGCAGATTGGAAATCAGTGAGAAAACAATGTGTTACTGTTATTGTTTTGTATCTTTTGTTTGTTTGTTTGTTTTTGTTTTGTTTCACTCATCTTCATTTAGAATGTGACTGTTTTTTTTCCGAGGATTTTTTATATTCTGTTAGGCTAATATATCCTATTTCTCTCTTCTCCAATCTCATTTTCTTTCTCTGCAATGCTTTCCCAAGACCTTTTCTCCTAATTGTATCTTTTTTGCTACTATTTCTTTTTTTCTACTATTTTGCTACCTCTTCAAGGTTTATTTTGGCACTCTTTTTCTTAGTGTTCCTATTTCACACCTCTGTATTTATCTTGGTTTTCTGTAAGTGTTTAACTCTTTCCAGTGTATTTCTTTTACTCCCACTTTCTCAGTCTTATATCTCATTCTATTGTCTATGGCTTTTGTCCCAGATTTCATTACAGGTGTATGGAAAATTGCAGAAAAGCAACATATTGCAATCACTGAACACAATGAAACATGTTTTTATGACAGTCCATATATTTCAAGAATACAAGTAATAGATTTCTTCCATTCCACTGATGAGAAAAGGAATACACACAGATATGGTTTGGAATTTTTATTCTGTTTAACAAAATAACTTTTAAATAATTTATAGCTATTAGTCCATAGAAAAGCATCTAATAAATAGGATTAGCTTGATAAAATTATTTAGGTTTACAAATTGCATCAACATAGAGGAGAGTGAGACATTTTTCAAGCTTTAGGAAGAATTGCTGATGGAAGCCCTTTAATGAGGTTTGAAATATACATTCTTCTGATTTGCTTTACTCTTGCGCATTTTTTGCAAGGCTGTTAGGTGTGAACTACATCATTAGTCTTTAAGAAATAGTCAATTACTGGGAACTGCAAATTACCTCTACCTGTCAGTGTCTCTGAAGGGAAAGCCTTGCTCATCTGCAAGATGGGAAACAAGAGGGAAACGAAATGTCATGGGAATCTCTAAATCAGCTGTGACAACAAGCAAATCTATCTTCAAAGAAGATCAAGACAATGGCCCTTTCTGCCAGTGTGCGGAATTTAAAGGGAAAAACTGGCAAGTTCAGAAGCAGCATTGCAGGAAAATACTTTAATATTATTAACAGGTCAAAGGATACAACCTGGTAGGAAACAGATGGACTAGACAAAGTAAGAGAGCTGCCTACCTCATAAAACGAAGCTGAACCACAAGTTGTATTACTGAATGTGTTTTGTCTGTACTTTCACTAGCCACTCTCCCAAACATCCTTCAAGGGTCCATTGTCCTTCAGTGTTCCCCACACTGTTGCAGAGTGGCCCATGCAGTGCAGCAGCTCTGCCTCATGTTTGGTATCATCTGGAGACAGAGACAGGAGGCACAGGGTCTTTTTCTCATTTTGGCAACCTAAAATATTCTAACAAAAGAATGTATCTGCATGGAGTAGGAAATATCAGGGTTTTGTCTTCTAGATTTTTGGCTAAAGCAACTGGACTAATTGTAGGTGTGTATTTCAGTTTGGGAAGGATTTCCTGAAGTTTCACTGGTCCTATAGGCTAATTCTTCGTAAGACACAATGAAACCTTTGATACTTGGCTCACATGCACAAACCTACATGTAGCCACCTAAATTTAGCTCAATATCATCCTCATCCTAAAAGATTCCTGTAAATGTTGTATCACCAAATTTTGCTGGTATGGGAAGAAAACTTTTCTTGTTTTGTTAACTGTTGGTGATTTCCTCTGGGCCTTAAGGCAAGCTGAATAACTGGGGAGGTTTTTTTGGATATGACCTCACACCAGAAGACCAAAGGATGCAATATTTCATGTCCACCTTGCTATGACATCAGGAAAATCTGATAAGGCTAATTTTCCAGCTGAAGTATATTGACTTAATTAGGTTGACTGAGCAATACTGCTTCTTACTTGCTGAGAAATTGACACAGGAGGATAGCAAGATTTTCAGCAAGTCTCATCATTATTGTGGTTAAAAAAATCATAAGAATTGGACCTGTAGGATGTTCAGCCCTTAGCCTGGAATAAATTTTCTTTTAGGAATCTTGAATTTCCTTGCTGAAAGCATGCTGGAGTTTGCTTATTTGTTACCTCATTGAAGCAAAGGCACTTTTTCATGACCATATCTAAGGAGATGCTGCTATTTTGGAAATCATATATTACTCAAATATATGCAGCAAATATTCATGTTCCGTAATTGAAAACTGTGCTGAGGAGTATAATGAAGAGTTTGTTTTATATGACTGAAAACAAGATGTGGCTTTTGTAGGGCCGAGGAGAATGTCACAGATGAATTTAAAAATATAACTAAATTCTGTTTTTTGACAGAATGTAGTATGCTAGAAGAACAAGATTTGCACTCCCCAAAGCATGGGAATGCTTAACTTCTGTACTGGATCTGGTTGGGATGGAGTTAATTTTCTTCAAAGCAGCCTATATGGTGCCGTGTTTTAGATTTGCGATGAAAGCAGTATTGATAACACAGATTTTTTTAGCTGTTGCTAAACTGTGCTTGCACAGTGTCGTGGCCATCTATGTTTCTCACTCTGCACCTCATTGAGTAGGCCAGAGGTGGGAAAAAGTTTGGGAGGAGATGCAGCTGGGACAGTGGACCCTAATTGACCAAAGGGATATTCCATACCATGTAAGAGATACTCCATATCATATAAAGTGATGCCCAGCAATAAAACTGGAGGATATTTTTTCCAAAGTAGTAGTTGTTGCTCAGAGGAGGTGGTGAATGATTGGATTTGCAGCACTTGGTTTTGTGGTGCTTTTTAATTTTTTTTTTTTTTTTTTTTTTCCTTCAATTAACAAATGGTCTCTCTTGTGATTCATGAGGTTTTTCTTGCTTTTACCCTTCTGATTCTGTCCTCCATCTTTATGGTGGGAGAGTGAGCAGTGACTGACCAGGTGGGGATTTAGCTACCTGAAGAGGTCAACCCACCACAAATTCTCATCAGGTCTTGATTGCTGATCAGTACATGATGGCTGATCAGTCTTGAATGGAGTTTGAGCACTATTATCTTAATTTTATTTTTAACATTCATTTGGTAAGGTGCTGTTTTTTAGCTTGGATATGCTGCAGCAGATCACTTCCTTAATCAGAAATAATGCTGAAGAGAGGGACTAGGAGACCAGGGGCTTCAAATGCTGGAAACCAAGATCCATCAGCTGTAAGATTTTGATTTGCCTAAGAGAGGCATCCAGCAGCTCTCCATTGTAGAACTGTCCAGGAAATGATCCACAGCACAAGCCTAGCAGCATGTTGGAGAAATGCTGAAGTTATATGAGTTGTATGTAGCAAACTGCAGGTGAATACAGAGTGTAGCTAATGGTATCTTTTAAGAAAAAGTATGTTTCTTCTTTTCCCTTTACTATTTTGATCACTAGAATTTAGAGATCATTGTATGGTAATGGTAGGAGCCACTGATTTGCACTTGTTTCTAGAAGCTCGTTTGGCGCCTCAGTAGGATTGAAAAGAAAAGGCACGTGAAGAGATGGTCTCTTTTTGCTGACACCTTACAGAGGGGGGCTAGGCTTGGATGCAACAGGCAAATATAAGTATCTGAAAAAGAAACAAAATGAGACAAAATATTAATATACTCAGTAGTAGTCCTTTTCCTTATGACAGAGAGGCTGGAAAGCTCCCTGAACAGTTCCTCCATATGTGAAGGAATGTTTTTATACAGGATTGTTCGGAAGTTGCTTCTTGATGTCATCATGCATTTCTGAAGTACCAAGTGTCTTTAGCTCATCATTTTATAGCACTTTGCTTACAGGGATCCTGTGGCTGATAACTTGCTGTAGGAATGGAGGGGCTAGACATCATCTTAGGAACCTTACATTTCCTAGAAGGGAAATTTTCACCACTTTTTTTTTTTTTCTTTTTTCTTCCCTGTGACACCAATGATTTCTGTTGAATAGATATGGAAAATGAGGCTAGAAAGCTAAATGTCATGACCAAGGTCAAATAGAAAAGAATGATAGAGCTGAGATTTAAATCCATTTCTCTCCCAGGTGTCCTAACCACAGATCTTATCTGCCATTCTTTGTCTTAAAGGTAATTTATTTTGTAAGTCAAATTCTCAGTATATTACTCCTAAGATGTAGCAGGGTAATAAAAATAATTAAGCAGATGTTCGAATCAGTAAATGAGTGTCATTTTTTGTTTGAAGGCTATCCCAACATGAACTCAGATTTTAATCTCTGTTGAAAATGTCTGAGATAATGTTACGTTTTAGAATATTACCAGAGAGAAGAATATTTAGCTACCTTCAATGTATTCAGCTATTTGATTAATTGAAGGGCTCAGCAGTCAGTGGACATCTCATTAGCCAATTCACGTAGGCATGCTGTGACTATTTTGGATCACATATCCACAATTCAAATTGATGGTAAAAGTCCAATTAAAAAGTAAATGTATTTTCATATATTGTAGTAGTGGTGTTGTCATGTGGCTTGGGTTTTTCCTTTCATTTCATTCCCAATTACTCATTTTAATGATGTGCTCCTGAATGTGAGAAACTAATGTTCTTATTTTGAGCTCTGCTTAGAGAAATTGTCAGGCAACCTTTCCCATACTGTTTTGCTCAGCTGCTGCGAAGTTGTGTGCTTTGAGTACATGTGCAGAGGTTGCTGTGGCAGATGGTGTGGCTGTTTCTGGGATGTGAAGAACCACAGAGAGACCCCTGAAATATATCCCTTATGTCATAAAACATCACTTTAAGTGGCTTTCCAGAGATGAGACTTATAGGTAAATTAAGGTATGGGGAGCCAAAATATATCTAACACTGAATATCAAAAAGGTCAGCTGATACATTTCCAAAGACATTCAGTTTATCTTCGGTATTAGACTACTTTGTAGCAAAATGTCCTTTACTGACATCAGTTTCTTCCTTTAGTCTGCTGTTTAAAAGACAGAATGTTAATTTATCCATCAAAATAATAGTTTCAGTATCTAAATTATGCATTTTTTAATTCATGATTCATAAAGTAGAGGTTACAAAAAATATGTGCTAGTACTTCAAACTAGGTAGAGGTATACAGTTCTATGGAAACAATGCAAAGCTACCACAAATACAGGTTTAGCATGAATTACATCAGGGCCAAAGCAAAGAATTAAAGAGCTGTGGCTGGTTTTCTATGTACACTTTGTCCCATCCTCCACCAAGAAAACTAATTAAAAAGAGTTTTAGAATAATAGAATCATAGAATGGTTAAGGTTGGAAGGAACCTTAAAGATCATCAGGTTCCAACCTCCCTCTAGTGTGAGGGACACCTCACACTAGACCAGGTTGCACAAAGCCTCATCCAACCTGGCCTTAAACACCTCCAGGGAGGGGGCTTCCACAACCTCCCTAGGCAACCTATTCCACCACCATACGACCCTAATGGTGAAGAATTTCTTCTGATGTCTAACCTAAATCTACCCTCTTTCAGTTTAAAACCTTTACCCCTTGTCCTATCACTACCCTCTCTGGTGAAAAGCCCCTCCCCAGCTTTCCTGTAGGCCCCTTCAGGTACTGGAAGGCCTGATTTTCTAATGGTTTAGTTCCTTAAACTGTCCTTGAGTTATATTAAGCAAATGTCAGTACTGAAACAAAGGACTGGGCAGGAGAGGGGACTCTTTCAACTGTAAAAATCAGTTCTGTTGACTGAAATCTATTATGATTCTGACACACCCCCCTCCCCCAGCAAGAACATGCAGAGGAAGGTACAATGTACTACAAGTCTGCTAGCTGGTGTAGGTTGGGGAAATCTGGGATTCTGCAAGTCCCTTTCTACTTAATCCAAGGGTACCATCTGAGCTCCCTCACTTGCAGGTAAGTTCTTGGTCATCCTATGAGGTTTTCATGAACCACACACAAGAACCCTTTTCTCCATGGCTGCTTTTGTTCCATCTGGTAGCAGCTGAGCTTCAGGATAGCAGTTAATTCAGTTTTGTGGAGGAACCCTTCTTGTTCCAGCTGGCCACAAACAATGCCTGTGAATATGCATATTTTATTTTTTTTTATATATAAATATATATAAAAATAATTCATTTTCCCCAAAGACTCTTGGGACAGCACTTACCCATGTCTGCTTATTGGGATCTGAGAATATCCACAATAGGTGAAGGTCAGGGAGGTGGGCAATGAATCTGAGTGGGCTAAATCACAGCCCTGTGTGGCATATACATACCTTATATTTCAGTGAATAGCAGCTAACAACTGATGCAGTCTGCAGTTCCTAGAAACTATTTTAGATCTTTATTTAATCTACTTGCTCAATGTGTGAACTTGAGCATTCACTTTAGCCTGTGTATTATACGAGGAAAAAAAAAGAACAGAAATTATTTGCCAGTGACTGTAGACTTAGAGTGCAAGCTTTTTCCAATCTCTTCTGGAAATTGAATGCTTTTTTTCCTGTGGCAGTTTGTAAGTGTGTGTAATTCAAGATCCTCACATTTAGATGTTGGCAACATGGTTGCTACTTCAATATTTTTGATGTTTCATGGTCAGCTCCTTTCATCTTCAGCATACTTCAATTACTGACAAAAACGATGCGTAAGTGCTTTGAGTAGTAAAGTTCCATTTGTGAATCCCCACTCAATGAGGAGATGAACACAGGTACTGTGACCAGGATTTAATGAGAAGCAGTAGACTGATCCATTCACATTGATGCAGACTTTTGAAGTTCATTCGGTGCTTAGAACAAGCCTTTTACTCACTTTCTGTATAGATTAAACTCAAGGTTATTCTGATTAACTTTTTGTCATTTGTCATTTTGTCAGGTGAACTAAGAAAATATCATTTAAATTCTACAGATATTTATCTTTACTAACATCTCAAAACTTACCAGAGGGCTGCTTTATTTTTCTATGCCACTTTAAAATACCTTGCTGCATTGAGGTGCACTGACTAGTCAGTCTTTTGTGTCTATCCCGTGTTCATTTAAGTATCATTTATTCATTGTGATTAGTAATCAGATCTGGGTAAAAGAGATGAAATAAATGTAAAAATATTCCTGTCTCAGAATTATTCCTTGCTTTTAAGGCAGAAGAAAAGTAAAACAGGTCATCAAGAAATTAAATACATAAAGATCAGAGGTGAGATAATGAGCTCATTTGCATTGCATTCAGGATTTGTTTTGAACTTCAAAACATGAGATCATAAACCAGTCAACATTTGAATACTGCCAGCTATATAAAAGACTCAATAAAAATGGACTTTTTTTTTTTTTTTTCCAGCCTCTAACAATTATTCTCTCACTAGGTATTTTCAGTCTTTCATTTGATGGTATCTGAATGTGAAGTTCTGTTGTCTAACCTTGATTTATTTATTTTTTTTTTAAACAAGGAAACAAAACAAACAACAAGAAATAACCCCAAACGTCTATAGTAAATAGCAGCTATTGGAGAGTAGAAAATAGAATAGATATTGGGCAGGAAACAGAATTACAGGTGGGTTGTTCAAGAAGCTGTTACTTTAAAAATGCTTGATTTGCACAAATGAGACTTGTGCTAGGTTACAGAAAACCAGAGCTGAGGTAACTGACCCCAAATGCAGTTTTCCTGTCCATTAGAAGGTACTTTATAAGGCTTGCACAGTAGTGTTTACATCTAATTATTTTACAGACAAAATATACTGTTCAGACTTCAGTGAGGGCTGAAGGAAAAGAACCTTACTTCTTCTAGATGGTGGCTTTACAGTCTGCCACAGAATGGTGGAAAATATACAGAACAGCTGTACTTGCCCTACTCCAAGAACAGACCAAAGGACAATCTGAACTTGGGATTAAGATGGTGGAATGCACATTGACATGTATGTTAGGATGTTGACATGTTGCAAATTAGATTTCCATCTTTGCTACTCCTTCCCTATTTAATTTTTTAATGGAGGCTAAGATTCTTCACAACATTTTACTGAGCAGTTTATTCCTCGTATCCTTCTGGTAAGGCTGGAGATGGGTTGCACATTTCTTAATTCCCCTTTCCCAGTTACTTAGGTAGTCTTCTTGCTCTTTTCACAACATAGAAATGCATATTCTGAACAAAGCCAGGCAAGGACCTATGGTTGTGTAAGGACTTTCCTCTGTTTCCCTGAACAGTCACCCAAGGCTGTGACAATCTTAGCCCTGTGTGATAAATGATAGTTTATGACTATAGTGGAGGAAGGAGCTTAAAGATGTAACAGGATAACCTTTCAGGGATGCACAAATTTGCTCAAATAAATAAAATGAGGAAAGGGCACCATATTTTTCCTTCTTTTTCACAATGTCTGAAAGTAACCTGTGCCCTAGCTACCACATTACTGTAAAGTCATTTGATTTTCCATTATCTAGGTCATCGGTTCAAATTCAGTCCAAGATGTCACTTGGTCCAATCTTCTGTAAATTAGAGACACACTTGACTAGAGGTACTGTCAGATACGCAGCAACCGTAAGTGGACATGCAATATTATCTTTGCTTTGCTGGTACAGAAGTGGAGACAGTGACAGAAAACATAGAATGATATGAGTAAAAAGCAGCTCAGATGACTTTTTGCTTAAAGCCTAATGAAGTCTCTAGTCAGCCTCACTGATAAAGCTGCTATTCCTGGTTGTGATCTATTTTCCACTGAATATAATCAGCCAAACAAACACAAAATAATCTTGTTTGATGCAGACTGCTGTGTTGGCACCTGAACAACACCTAATGTGCCAGCTGCTGCTTTGTTTTTGGTTTTTTTTTTTTGTTTGTTTGTTTGTTTGGGTTTTTTGTTTTTGTTTTTGTTTTTTTTTTTTTCTTGCTGTATTAATGGATTTTACATCACTTTTATTATCCAGTAAAATATAATAAAGACCATTCAGAATATGTGGATGCCAAGGTGGTTTTGTGGAGAAATTTGGATGCACAGTATCTATTTTTGGAATAGGTGATCTTTGTATGTTTTCACTTGATTACACCTGTAGAAAATGTGTGGTCTATTTACTGCTTTGGGTAGACACTAGGGATCCACTGTGGATTTTGTAAGGATGTCTATATGCTGCACACCACATTGGTTTGCAACAAGCACTCAGCTGAATTGCTGCCATCACCCTGAAGAATCATTCTATGCCTGTCTTTATCCTCTTCCTTTCCCAAGACAGCCTGATTTCAAAAATGCTGAAAATTTTAGCAATAAGGCAAAAGGAGGGAGGTTTGAGTTTTTAATTGCATCAGCATTTCAGATTATTGTGGTTTTTGGGTTTTTTTTTTTTGCTTTCACCTTCTTAATGGTCCATCTCGGGTATCTCAGTACCTTCCATTCCTGGGCAGTTAAAATAGTGTGAGAAAATAAAATTTTATATTATTTTGACCCATAAGAGACTAATCAGAAAAAAATACTCAAAAATGTGAAAGCCAAGTTATTTAGGGTTCTGTTAAATTTACTTGGACAGGCTCGGTTAACAGATCGTTTACTTTCCCAGGTGGAATTAGTGCTAATTGCTGAAGCAGGTAAGGGATGAATTTTAGGACTTGTAAGAATTTTTGAATAGTTGTGGAGGGAAATATCAGAGAAAATCTCAGATAGCTAAGCACTAGGAATGGCCTTTTGTGCTCAAAATAACTATTACTTATCAAATAATTCTCATAACTTTCACATATATAATAAGAATAGATCTTCACATACCTTTTAGCATTTACAATGTCTGTAGGGGTTTTAAAAATCATAGCATAGTAATTTAGATGGGAAAATTTGATTTATTTTGATTTTGTGTATTGTCCAGAGACCTTTCCTCAACTAATAAACAATTTCGCATTTCTGATAAAAGCTTCATGCAATATTTATGGGCTTTAAAGAGTTTTAGACTGGAAGTGTTCATAAATACTTTGGAACAATCTTTGTTTAAAAATGTTGGGATTGTCCTGGTTTGAGCCAGGGTGAAGCTAAGACCTATCTATAAAAATAGGGACAGTATTAAAAAAACGGTGTAGCATTCAGACTGTTTTTACGTCTGCTGGACTCTGTGGAGCAACTTACTCTAACCTCTCATTCTTGACATTTTTTTTAGTAAATACGTTTCAGGAATAAAATAGACAAGTGGTTCATGACATGTGATTAAACATGAGCAGTAATATAAATAAATATGTATAGAGCACAAAAATAGGGACAATGGTGTGTCAATAGAGGCTAACAAATAGGCATTTGAGTGAATATGCATACATGGCTTTTTGATTTATCAGGATATAGAGCTTTTAAAATCATTATTACCAGTGTTTACCACTTGCTTGCTTTCCAGTCTGCATGGCTTATTGCATATTATAATTTGAAAAGATTACCTTACTAGGGTAATGAACAATAAAAAATTTGTAATTCATCCTAATAAGCTTGAATGGTAACCCGCGTGCCTTGGACACTTCTAGCCAGGCATAATTTATCCACATCTTTGGCTGCGAAACAGTGTGGATCTTCTTAACTGAGTCCCTGACAGATGGTTTAAGCTTTTTCAGGACTACATTTCCAATCATTTTGCCCATATTGCAAAATTGGCCTTGAAAAAGGGTAAAGAGTTGTTATGCTGCATTAACATCTCTTCTGAATTGCTTGCTGTGAAGGACATGAAAAAAGAAAGAGATCAGAAGAGGAATGTTTTAAAATACACTTTTGAAAGTTAGAAATATTAGATATGATTATGATCTTAAATTATATCCTTCACCTCAATTTGAATATGAATGTGGTCACGTTATGTGTGATAATGAAAACACAATGTGTTAAATTTCTGAAATGATT
Source organism: Hemiprocne comata (assembly GCA_020745705.1). Taxonomy (NCBI): domain Eukaryota; kingdom Metazoa; phylum Chordata; class Aves; order Apodiformes; family Apodidae; genus Hemiprocne; species Hemiprocne comata. The sequence continues at coordinate 28,231,482 of CM036587.1, forward strand.
CAGATGCTTTCATGGTATAAAAAGTGTTAAAAGTGCTGTAGTTAGAAAGACTTCCTATAATCTTGAACCCTGCTGATGGATAGCACAATTGACTGCTGTTAAATGAACAAGGATTTCTGTGGCACTTTTCAAGATTTTTGCTATTCTGAATGGAAAGGCTCAAATATCTGTATTCATTTCTGCATGAAACATGGATTGATCACACGTACTATGCCAAATTTTCATTTTCTTTTGCAGCTTCAGCTGACTGGCTTCTTCATATAAAGTGCTGTTCTTTTCTTCTTGCCACCTTTTAGTTTATGATAAAAATCAATGAAAGCTGAAGCCTTCCACAGTCATCTATAAAATGCAATTACTGTATACAACACACAGTAAAACTCCTGTGGTGTATATGTTGAGACATAATTTATGCCACTTACCTCCAGAGAGGTATTGATCCTACTCCGCGAATATCTTACAAAAGAGCTGTTGAATGCAAGCTCAAGGAAATATGTGGTTATTTGGTCTGATCTATAATTTGATTAATAATGACCTATTTCTTGAACTCTGCTCCTTACTGCACTGTTTTCTGTGACTGAACCCTTTACCTTTGAATATTGCCTCTTCTGATCTCCTTCAGAAGCCCACCCAACCTTGCTGTCCCTCAGGCTCACTGTGGTCTCTGTGATCCACACCAAAGGAGCCCTAGGAGAAGACTAAAATGACCTGGCAGATGTAGTTACTGTTTTTTAAATGGCTGGCAATCTTCTCTAACCCTGAAAGTGATTGTTGCCCAGCACAGCCTGCACCCATTCTGTGATGGGATTCAGTTCTTAGTTTCCTGCTGTGTGTTGAACAGAAAAGCAATTCTGAATAAATAGTCGAGCAAGGATTCTTCAAGACACAGGGCAAAACTCCATCACTTAAGTTTAGGTCATGGTTTTGAGAGCTGCAATCTAACATATGAAATGCCAGAAAACCCCCTCAAGAATGACATAAAGCAGAAAGTGGGTGGATTTTACGGCAAACTGTTCAGCATTCTGGTGTTGGGTAATACTTGCACAGCAAAATCACAAGAATAAACCCCTTCTGCAAGAATAAACCTCTGTTACTCAGTGTCTCAGCACCTTGTCTCAGGTAAATTCCTCAAATAAAGAATTGTTGAGTGGTGTCTTTGACCTGACAGTTTCCATTTCAAAGTTCACATTCCTTGAGGTGCTGCAAGAATGTTAGCAATTTGCTGTACTATGTGAAAAAACCATTGTGTATTAATAGAATGAGAGTTCAGGAGAGTTTAATTCGCTTTGAGCAGAGACCTGGGTAAGCTTCTCTATTTTATGATTACAGTAAATAGTTCAACCTTGTTCTGACATAAATGCCCTGTTTTGGGATTTAACAGAAATTAATTGCCTATTGTGATTGCACTGTAGTTGATGAATGCCATAGTGGGGCATGACAAAATAATATTTATTGAAAATGAGAAAAACAGTCTGTTAAAGGAATAGCAGCAATATATTTTAGTCACAAATTGGCCTAAACTAATTGAAGGTAGAAATACCCTTAATAAGGGACACTTTCCATCTATTTATTGATGAGGTTTTTAACAAAGCATAAGCTTATTTCATCAGTTCTGGAAATCTAAAAGTGATGCCTGAGTAGAAACTGAATAAACACAATAGCCCCACTACACATACAGAAAAAAACCCAAACCAAACGCCCAAAACCACTAGGCTAAGAAAATGAAACCAGAAAGTGAATTTGATTTTAAAATGTCTTTTGTTTTACTAATAATATTATTTTGAAAACCTAGTCTCAGTGAAGTCAATACTGGTCTATTGTTTCATTCCTCTGAGCAAGGATTACAGCTTCAATTTCTACAGCCAGCACTGTTGCTTGCTTGGGCAAATAATTCTCATCAGGTTTTCCTGCCTCAGTTTCCTCATCTATCATAGAATCAGAGAATCCTAGAATGATTTGGGTTGTAGGGGACCTTAAAGATCATCTAGATCCATCCCCCAAGCAGGGACACCTCTCATTAGATCAGGTTGCTCAGAGCCCCATCCAACCTGACCTTGAACACTTACAGGGAGGCAGGATCCACAACTTCCCTGGGCAACCTATTCCAGTGCCTCACCATCCTCACTCTAAAGAATTTCTTCCTAATGTCTAACCTAAATCTCCCCTCTTCTAGTTTTACCCCTTGTCCTCTCCCTACAGGCCCTTGTCAAAAGTCCCTCTACAGCTCTCCTGTAGGCCCCATTCAGGTACTGGAAGGCCACTATAAGGCCTTCTCGCAGCCTTCTCTTCTCTAGGCTGAACAGCCCCAACTCCCTCAGCCTGTCCCTCATTGGAGAGATGCTCCAGCCCTCTGATCATCTTTGTGAGCCTCCTCTGGACTCACTCCATGTCCTTCTTATATTAGGGGCTCCAGAATTGGATACAGTACTCCAGGTGGGGTCTCATGAGAGCTGTGATGGTTTATATCTTTACTTGAAGATAAAAGACAAAATTGCTTGAATAAAAATATCTGTTGAAATGATGAAGCTTGACTGTGCATTTAATAAGAGATGAAAGGGTCACTACAGTTGAAAGCAAATGAACTAGTCTAATTTATTTGCTGATTTAATATTTTCTTCTTGCACTGTATTTTGTAAAGATTCGTCCACTCTAGTAAGAAAAAATGGCTTTTTAATATTGACATGATGTGAGTAAGATTCCTACACAGTGGTAGTCCAGCCCAAGTATGGAGTGGAAGTCCAATCCATACAGGGCTTTCTGGAAAGCTCTTACATCATGAGTAAGCTTGACTTTTCATTTGAAAAACAGAAAGGAAGGGTAGTAAAGTGAGCATTTTTAGAACTCAGCCACTGAATTTAGGAACAAATAGCAAGAATTTATTTTATAAGCTAGAGAAATCATATTTTGGAAATTGCTGAGGGATAGAAAGCTTGGTTGAATCAACTGATCACAGATTGACCAGCAACTGCCAATACAATTTATCTATAGAAAAAGTCAGATGATCCTGAGGCTAGTCAGGTGAGGTGCTTCTAGTGAGATGGGAAATGATATTAGTGGTACTTTATCTGGAAAACTGTGGGCAATTCTAATAATTCATATTCAAGGAAGAACTAAATGACTAGGAAATGCCAGGCTTTTTTATTTTGTTGAGAGGACACTAAAAGATGACTTGTTAAGCCTGGCAGAAAGATGTTATGTCTGCTTTGTATAAAGACTCCTGGGGTAAATACAGAAGAAGGAGACAGTTTCTTCACCTAAACAGCAACATTGCCATAAGAATGAATGCCTTGCAATTGCCCATAAGTAAATTCAGGCCAGAAGTCATCTAGCCATTAGAGAAGTGGAGTCTGGAGCATCCTGAATGAAGACTTTAATTAGTATTAAGATGGATTTTGATCAGTTTCGGAAAGACATGATGGGATGTGATGCCTGTAGTACCTCATCATGGTCCTTCTTTTTTAGCTATGCTAAAAGGCTTAGTTAAAGGCCCAAATGAACTAAACCCACCCATTGAAATTTATGTAATCCTGCTGTCTTCAGTTTGACTGCATATCCATGTAAGTGTAGCAGCACTTCATCTAAAATGTAAATGTTGTTTTACAGAGAGAAGAGGAAATGAAAGGAAAAATCTTAATTACAGCCAGGTCTAGCAGATTAATTTGAACTCATTCTGCTTGGTGAAGACCTCAGAGAGGGTCAGGAAGTTATCTGTGATCTTTCTGATGCCAGAAATTCAGCCAGAATAGCCTGAAGCTAAAATCTCTCAAGATAACATTAAATGAACCAGAGCTTGACAAAATGCAGCTATATCCCTTCAACAATCTTTTACTTACTACACACACTGCCCAAGGAATGCAGGAGAGGGTATAGTGAAGACAATGCAATACTATTCTGTTTGGACATTTCCTAACAATGGAAGAATTATCAGGCAGCTGGTTAGCTATGCCACCTTTTCAGCTTCCGGAATGAGACCAAACTAACTGTACTTGCCCACATATATTCTAGTTCAGTAAATAATAATTAAAAAGTACCTATTATTACACTATAATGCTGAACAGCCTTTATTTACCTCACAAGTTTGCTCTCTAAGCTTTCATTCGTCTGTATCTGAGTTCTGCGGTTATCAGCTGCTGCCAATGTCACCATGATACCAAAACAGTTTGGTCCAGCTGGAGTGTCCCAGAAGAGATCAGACAACACAAATGGTGTTTATCCTCAGTTTGACCAACACCTTACCAGATTGTGCCTGGTCACTGGCACACTTTCTTGTGTGCCACTGAGATTTGATGTGTTTGATCTACGGGATTATGACACTGGGAGAATGAACCTTCATGTTTTCTGACCAATGTCTGACCATCAATGATCTTGAGAGAATTGCAATTCCTGACTGGGAAATTAAATCTGATGGGAACTATTGCTTTGTCTACAACATATCAAAACTTCCCAAAAGATAGAGAAATGGCTGCCTTGGTCTGTCATTGTCCCTCTACGTTTCCACTTTCCATTTCTTGACTATTATGTTGCATTCTGGCAAAGTATTTGCGTGGTGGAGCTGGGAACTGCCACAGGAGAGAGGAGAGCAGCCTCTGCCAGTCTGGTATCTGTCATTATTCCCGCCTTATGCAGAGGAATTATGTAGGCAAAGGGGAATTCCTGGGGGGCTTTGCAAGCACTTTGCAGCTCGAATGTATTTCAAAGCACATTAACCCTGTATTTACATGCTAAATCACAGAATCACAGAATGTCTTTGGTTGGAAGAGACCTCCAAGATCATTTAGTCCAACCTTCGACCTAGCACTGCAAGCTCACCCCTAAATGTTACATACAGATGAAATACACACAGAGTCCATACTGCCTCTCACTGGTTGGAAGTTATAGAATCATAGAATGTATTGGGTTGGAAGGAACCTATAAAGATCATCTAGTCCAACCCCCCTACAGTAAGAAGGGACGTGTCCAACTAGACAAGATTGCTCAGAGCCCCATCAAGCCCGACCTTGAGTGTCTCCAGGGATGGGACATCCACCACCTCTCTAGGCAACCTGTTTCAGTGATCCACCACCCTCATATTAAAGAACTTTTTCCTAATGTCCAACCTAAATCTACCCTTCTCTACCTTGAAACCATCTCCCCTTGTCCTCTTGTTACATACCCTTGTGAACAGCTCTTCCCCAGCCTTCTTATAGGCTCCTTTCAGATATTGGAAGGTTGCTATAAGGTCCCCCCAGAGTCTTCTCTTCTGCAGGCTGAGCAACCCTGACTCCCTCAGCCTGTCTTCTTAAGAGAGCTGCTCCAGCCCTCTCATCATTTTTGTTGCCCTCCTCTGGACATGCTCCAACAGGCCCACATCCTTCCTGCGTTGGAGGTTCCAGAGCTGGACGCAGTACTCCAGGTGAGGTCTCACCAGGGTAGAGTAGAGGGGCAGAATCACCTCTCTCGATCTGCTGGCCACACTTCTCATGATGCTGCCCAGGATGCAGTTGGGCTTCTGGGCTGCAATAGCACATTGGTGGCTCATGTTTCAACCACTAGTACCCCCAGGTCTTTTTCCACAGGGCTGCTCTCTAGCATGTCTTCCCCAGCCTATACTAATATCTCTTGTCGCTCTGCCTCACGTGCAGGACCCTGCATTTGACCGTGTTGTACCTCATGAGGTTCACTTGGGCCCAGTTCTCCAGCTTGTCCAAGTTCCTCTGGATGGCATCCCACCCTTCTGGCATATTGACTGCACCACCCAGCTTGGTGTCATTGGCAAGCTTGTTCTACCATAATTCCCCATGTATGTTTTGGGAGTTAGACTTTGGTTATAAAAGCATACTAAGACTAATTCATCTGAAATCTTGGTCTCAGACAGGATATAACTTTGTGACCTAGGAAGCACCTGACACCTGCTTTGAGCATTTATTTTTAAATTCCATAGGCTGTATATAGGACATGGAATTTAGTCTTTTATAGGATTTATTGTGGGGTTTTTTTTATTATCTTTGCCTACCAAGTCCTTATTCATATTAATACATGTCCTGTCAGTCTGTATCTCCCACTTCAAGTGCAAAATCTGCACTTAGAGAGTTTTGTAGAGGTTTATAACAATGGGAGGTTGTGATTTTGGTCTGTATTCATGTAATGGCAGTTTAGGTTAGTATGCTGCTTCGATTCATCCTGACTTAGGGTACTGATATAGTGTTAGTTGTTATGCATCTGCTGATGGGTGATAACTTGCCAGAATCTTAATTTTATTACTTTCAGTTGTGTGACTGTATACTAGCAATCTTCTGTGAAAAATGGATCAGAAAATAAGGCAGGTATGAAAATTCTGCCTTGCTTCTGAAGAAAAGGCTCAGCAGCACAACTACAAATGTTTTGTACATCTTCCAGCCACCTTATGGCAGGCAACAGTTTCCTGGTGTGTTTCAAAGAGTATTAAGCCTGTGCTTGACTACAAGATGCAGCAAATTGGGTTTGTTTGCAAGTGTAGAAGCTACTATGAAGCATATTTTCTCTTATCAAGGTTGACTCAAAGGTAAGCAGCCACCAGGATATGAAGGGAGTCCAGCAGCAGGCTGGCCCTGCATCAACCTGAGGGCTGTTGTGCTTCTGGGAACAAAGCCAGGGCAGAGGCTAGAGAAAGGACTGGTCACAGATGCAGATGTCAGTGCTCAAGAAGTATAATCTGAAACTTGGCAGCTGCCAAACTAGAACTCAGAGTGGCGAACCTAGTTGGCTTTTTTTTTGGAGGAGATGACAGAAAGTGGCCAAAGGGACCAGTCCTGGCAATTCTCCAACTAGAGGACTAAAATGAAGCCAAGTGAGTATTGTGATTGTACTGGTGCTTTCAGAAGCACTGACAGCAGAATCCTAATCCAGACACTCCCTCTTGTTGCATCTGCACATCCTGGAGAGCTTGAGATTAAATGTAAGGACAAAATAGAAGCTTCCTCCCGCTTTTCCTGACTCCATCCCAGTCTGGGGAAATGGTAAAAGAAAAAAATAGATACTCCTCCCTTCCCCAGATCTCATCATCTATGAAGCAGGATGGTCTTCAGAGTAGCAACTCAGTCTTGACTGTGAAGCAGCTGGCCACTGGCTAGATAGGTCACCCCCTCTAACAGAGTTCACTTGCTATAGCACAGCACAAGGTAGGAGGTATTTAGAAGCAAACTGTGACAGCTTGGCACCTCCCTGGAGTTTGTATTAAACACTACTAATTCTTGCTACCTTCCCTTTGGTCTGCTGCTGTGCCTGGTGCTTCAGCTGACCTAGCAGCCTTTGACCCTGTGGCTGCAGACTGACCTCCTCACAGTGCCGTTGGAGATCAGGGGCAGAGACCTCTGTCCTCAGCCTGAACACCTCTGGTCACATGCTTAGCTAATAAAACTCCTGAATTGTTGTATTGCTGTCCCAAGGGGAAGACTGACTCTGCCATTGAAAAAACCCAACCTTTCTTAGGTTCAGTCAGGTCTCCCTAAAACCCTTTGACACAGTTAAGGGTGAGACCTCATGCTAGGAGTGAGGGCAAAAAAGGGGCAGAAAGAGAACAAGACAATTGGAAGTTTAGATGATGTTTTTGAAATAAGAAAAACCCCCCAAACAAAAACAGTCTGGGGAGCAGACCAGAAGAAAGATTTGATATTTGAGAAACAAATCTCATGTGAAAGGAGATTTATTACTGGGGGAAAGGCAATATGAAAGCTGTTAGTAGAGTTTACTTTTATTCTAGTACATCTGAAAAGACCCTTTCTACTTTATACATGCTGGATAGACCATGTGGCAGATTACAGGATCACATGAGTGCTGAACAAATCGTATTCCTATGACCCTCTTAATCTATCATATGTCCTTTGTCTTCTTAAAATTGAGCCATCGTCTTAAAATGTTAAAATCAGTGTAGAAAGGAAACGTTTCCTGCTTCTGATCCTAAATTTAGAGTTTACTCCATAGTAACCTCAACGAAGCACCAAGGATGGACAATTTACAACCATACTTTTCTATATTCAAAAATGTCATTCCAGAGTATTTTATTTCAAATCTTGGGTTACAAAGTGAGCAGTCAGAAAGTTGAGATTCTTAGTTGGTGGATCATTCACTCCCAGCCCACAAGAGAATGAAATATAGCTTATGTTTTTGTACCTTAACAAACCAGGTGATTCACTGCCTAGGCATATCTGCTTCTCTCCATTGACTACAAAGACAGTCCACTATGACAAGCACAGTGGTGCACATTTACTTTGGAGATATCTGTAGGTAAGTCAGGTGAGTCACACTCAATAAAGTCTTTATAACTTGATGGAAGCCTGGAGCTGAGATGCCAAATTACTAGCACAATCCTTTTCTTAGGGCTTGCCTACAATTCAGGAAGTGGGAAACTCTATTTAGAGACATTGTTCTCATTGCTTGAAAAAGTGGAGTGCAAATTTTCCCTGTCTGCATGTTGTACTTAGAGGGGAGCTGCACCCTGGGGTTCTTTGTTATAAAACACACAAGACAAGCATAAGATGTTATTATTACAACTGTTACCACAGAATCTGATAAAACATGTCTGGAACCTATTCTTAAAAAAATCCAATGATATGGATTTTACAGTCTTGCTAGGCAATCTGTTTCGATTCTTTGCTCTCCTCATGTTAGAAAGTTTTTCTAATGTCTAATCTAAAGTTTCCACATTCCAATATTTCTTGTTCTAATCCCTGGGGACATGGGGAGTGATTCTGATTCCTCAGCAGGATACTGTTGAAGTCTGTTATGACATTGCCTCTCAAGCGTTTCATTCCAGAGACTGAACGACTCTGATTTTGTTAAATCTTTCCTTGCAGATCACTTTTTCCAGCCCTCTAGTCCACCTTGTTGCTCTTCCTCGACTACTGCAAGAAAGTAACATCCTTCTTAAAGCAAAGTGCCTAAAGGGGCACAAAGTGCATTAGCTGCTTGTTAATTCTGGACTATCTACAGACAGATCTTATACATGGTACTGCCTATACAACCTCTGCAATAGTTTTTGCAGGGAGGCAAAATGATTGTTTATTTCTGTTCAGCTTGTGATCCCCCATAGACCACAAACTATTTCCTACTTACTTGTTTTCCACCTTCTATTTGTACAGCTGATTACTTCTACATAAATGTAGCACTTTCACTTGTCCTTACTGAATTGCATCCTATTGATTTCAGACCAGTTCTTCAAATTGTCAGGTTTGTTTTTAATAGTGAAAAATGAGGTCTCCTACCTCAGAGCCTGTCTGTGCATAGTTCAGCACAGTAAGACAGGAGACAGGAAAGAATCACAGACTTTTTTTTTCTCTTTTATTCCTATGGGGTGGCAAGGCACAACGATCGCGTCTCTGCTGGCATGAGTCCATGCTTTTGGGCTAAGAAGAGCTAATCATCTTTTGGTACAGTAGAGCCTGAAGGCAAGACAAGTTTATCCTACTGTTAGAAAGCATTTTCTAATGCTTCACATACAGTTCTTCATTCCATTACTTCTTGTCTTGAAATAGGAGAGGGAGAAACATTTACTTCCTATTCCTCAGCAGAAGGGCCCTTGTTTTAGATACTGCATTGATATGAATCTGTAAATGATTCCTGCCCTGCTAAGTAACCTAAACAGAAGAAAGCAGGAACAGAGGCAAGGGCCTTAAGAGATAATGGGAAAGTGGCAAATGATATGTTCATTTTTTGGCACTTTCTAGGGAAGGGTTTAGTCAGGGGTTGATGAGAGAAATGAAATGCAAAAATGTAGGGAAAGGGTACACTGAAGTGAAGCAAAGTGAAGGGGACTGAGCGTGCTAAGGGCAACAGAGAGAGAATGAAGATGAAGGGAGGAGACTCTAGAAGGAGATTGTAGAAAGGAGTCAGAGAAAGACAAGCCAAGAAGGTCCAGCTTAATCTGTGTAACATTGTCTGTCTGTCTCTCAAGAGCTTCACATTTTTTCTCTGTCAAGCAACACATCCCTAGCTGTACTCACTCTAGAATTTGTCTTTAAGGCCATAAAACAGGAGAACAGCATGCAGAGGCATGGAAAGGAGAGATACTACTTAGATGTGTTTTGTCAAGAGTCTCTGTGTGGACATGAGTGTGTGTATCTCAAACTGTGTATCTCAAACGGTGTGTGAGCATTGGTTAGGGAAGTGCTAAGAGAAGAGGTGGCACCTTTGAAGCTGTGTTCCATGCTGAGTGATGTGTCTGGCATAATACAGCAGGCTCTTCACAAAAGTAATGCATTCTGTAGATTGGAAGAGGATGATGATGCAATTGTATTTTTTTCTTGCTCTAGGGACGCTGCCTTCAGGAACATTTGCTGTGGTGTTCTTCCATGCTGTCTTTAAATCATGCTCCTAGTATGCACCTTTAAAACTTGCTAGCTCAGTGGCTAGAGAATTGCAGTCTATTTTCAGTTGAAGGCTAGTTCACTGTGAATTAAAATGAAGTGTGTTCAGAAGGGTAAAATCAGAATAATTTATAATCCATGTTCTTTATCTTTTTTTCACTTCTTCTTCCTCCCCCCTCTCCTCCCTGCCATAATTGGGGCACATTAACTTCACTGTCTCAGTTCATTAGGCCATTTCTGAAAATCGAAAATCACAGTTTTGTGTTTATTGGTATCTTTTTACTCATAGGAAATAATTTGCAATGAAACTACTTCTAAATTTCCCACTGTGCAGAAGACTCCAGAGCTGCTTGCATATACTTCATAAGAAGAACTGCTGGAAATACAAGCTCCGAGTTAGGATTTTGCCCAAGGACTCTAGCTTTGATAATTAAAAATGCCAGTCCCTCATGGTGTTGAAAACTCTGAATTTGTGTGGACTGCAAAAGGTCCTCAGTTCTTTGCAACATCAGGATCTAATTGTGGAGTTATAGAGTAAGCTTTTCAGAGCATGCACAAGGACAAGTTGATTTCTGCTGCAGTACCAACAAACAGTATAAGAACATATGAATGGCATCAATGGGATATCCAAGGGTACTTTCTTTTAACTAGGTTGTACTGATGATACTCTCTACAGCTTATGGTGTTTGTAACAGCTAAGATCTGGCCTGTTTCTGTTTACATCTGACAGCAAATCAAAAGAATCAGAAAAAAAAAATAAATTATAAAGGTGACCTGTAAAGAAAAAAAGCTAAAGTTTGCCTGAGAGATGCTTTTATTGAATGTTTATATGGCCTTTACAGAGGAAAATTCTAGATTATCTCTACAGGAGAAACAGTCCGGTGATTTATATGTTAGAAGATTACTGGTAAAAGGGAAATTTGTTCATTTTGCTTTTCACAGCCTTTTTACCCCAGCTTCACCTCACTCTTTTCTTTCCTTCTCAGTCCCCCTCATCCCTTTTCCTGTCAACGGTATCCCTTCCCTCATTTTTCCAAATTACAATTTAAAATGTCAGCCTAGCCTGTGGGAATAGTAAGCCAATTTTGTCTATATTTAATGGTGTCTTTGAGTCCAGAAGTTTTCTTGCCCATTTTACTGCTTTTTTAAAGATGTTCCCAAAAAGTCACTGTGAATATGCATGAGAGGCTGTGAGATGTGATCTTGAGTAGCAAGCTTTTAGCTAGGGCTTGTAACTAGAGGAACTGAAGACTACACTGAACTCCCAGTGTGTAGAACACTTTTGCAGAATATTCACTGTATATTCTAACATCAGCCCTTGGCTTACTTCTAAGGCTGACTACAGCTTGACTAGGAACTGAGTTTGATTGCTAGATAGGACTTTGAAAGTAAATAATTTCATTAGGACTTCTGTAATGGACTTGGAAACCGATTAGTTGCCTGTGCTCTAGCCTGAGGGAAACTGCCACAAGGAAAAAGTACATGAAAAATGGATGTAAATGGAGAACTGTGCCACTAGTACTTAAAATTCAATTCCTTGTCTGTGGTGTTTTCAAAGAATACAAAATGATTTAAATATGCAAAACATGTTAAAATGTGCAATCCACATAATCATAATAAATTGGGGCTTCCTAAAAGAAAGAATTTGGAAAGATAATTTGCACATTTTGTTTGCTCATTCTTTGCAATTTGTTTTCTGTGGAAAATTTCAATTGTCTCAGCAGTTCAGACTGGACTGTCTATACGTGGTAAGATTCTTACTCCTGTAACATCAGGAGATGGTGTTGGCAATGGGAAATTATGTCATTAGTCTGAATAAGTTACTTACTGGGTAAGGTGATGGTTGGGAAGGGGCATGCAACAGGTATCAAGATGGGTTATTTCCTGAGATGTCAGTAAATTCTGACAAAACCAAGGAGACTCTTCTGGCCAGAGTCCAAACTTTTACCTATGGGTTTGGAAGTGAAATTAGTATTTTAGAAATTAAAATTAAATTACCAGGAAAAAGATGCTCATCTAAGCAACAGTCTCATTAAATGTATCCCATTTTAGCAACACGTGAAGCACAGGGGAAGTATTCAAAACTCCAAACTGTGGTGGGAGAACTGATGTAAAGACAAGGGATTTAAATATACTCAGAACCGTAGCAAGTTTTGATGAGCGAAAAAACTCCATAAAAAGTGATGATTCCTCTTTGCCTGATAGGGCTAAAGTGCTACTGCAGAGAACTGACAGTGTTTGGGGAGTTTAGATAAAGCAGAAGCAGGAGAAGGCTGACAGGTGCTAAAGAGCATTCAGGTCAGACAAAGACATCTGCCAAAGACATCAGTCATACAAGATAAGGAAAATCACAATTGAAGTATGGGAGGAACAGGTGCTGCTCACAAAGGAGTAACCTGGAAAGTTAATGGTATGTCAGAACACAAAGTTAAATAAAAGAGCCAAAAGATTAAATAAAACATATATATCTATATGTGCACAACTGAGAAGGCTAAGTAGATGCACTCGATTTCTTGGCCGTTTGGTAAGGAGACTCCTGAAACATGGGGGAATGAAAGGTAAAAATAAAATGTTTAAAAATCTGGCTTTCACTATTCATAATGAGTAGATTAAGTCATGGCATGGCTGAGTAGTGCTACACCTGAATTATTCTATATTCTCCAGGGAGGTACACTTTCTCAATACTTGGAAACCCCTACAGAAATACCAGCTTTATCTGACATTTATTACATTACCAACATGCTGACCAAGCTGTTTTGTTATGAAAAAAACAAAGGAGATTGTTAAGAAATCAGCTGGTTAAAGAGCATGAAACAGGTGCTTTGGGTGTCTGACTCTAAACTCCAAAGAATTAAACACACGCTTTTTGTAACCTATGAGACTTAGTCCAACTGGAAACAGCTGAGATGCTGGATGTGACGTTGATATAATTAAGGCCAATTTATTAAGTGACTGTGGAGTTGGAAGCACAGTATTGGAGACTACTTTAGACAGCTACTATAAATCTCCACAGTAATCAGCAAAGAGAAATAATATGGAAGAAATAGGAAGATATAATACCATCACTTTATTAATTCTGTGCTCTAGCTGAAACCGTATACATATAAGCAAGAAGAGGCCAAAAGGTACACTGAAAAACAAATAGAAGCATGAAGCAATTTTAATATGAGGAAAGAGGTGAAGTAATGAATTTCAGAAAAGAGACACAATGAAGGTATACAAGGGAGTGAATATTAATAGGAAGCTAAATCTGTGGCTTCTGTTTACTTTCGAAAGATTTCATCAAAAAGGGACTTTGGTTTGAAATTGACAGCCCCTACAATTAAAACTGATTAAAGGAAATACATTTAAAGATAATACTTAATTAACCTGTGGCATTTATGCAGACAGTGCAAACATCCTCAATGCATTAAATAGAAAACAACAAACAAAAAAATAATCAGAGGCCTAAGCCCTTAGATGCCAGTATGTTTGCCTAGCTGGGGAAACCAATTTCCTCTGTAGGCAGATTATTTTTAAAATTGCCATGTACGAATTGTGGTTTTTTACTTTCTGTCATGCACTGGATGCTGTCTACATTACTAGACTATCTGTGGGTCATTGGTTTTAGAAAAGAGGTGAAAAGTTAGATGCAAAAATACTCTGCAAAAGTTTCAGTAAGTACTTTGGCTTGCCAGATTCTCTCTGCAATCTCAGATTCAAAATTTTAGAGACAGAATATTTTTAAAGCCCTTCTAAACTTCTATGGGAGAGACAGCATAACTTTTTGTAGCATTTTATTTACTTAAAAATAGAAAATAATTTGCTGTCCCAAAGTAAGGGACAGTAAGAATAGGTACTAGTTGGTTCATATCTGTTTTCATTATTCGCATATGTGGGTGAGGGATGGAATGCAAAGGGAAAATCATATATGTATTTTGTGATGTCTTTGGGAAATGTGCCAACATGAAAAAGAAAGAAGTGATGGCTGACAGTGAACTGAGTTCCCTGAATCTAAGCATTGTTTCAGGTTTTGAGGTTGTGGCTCCTGTTAAGGATGGCTTGCTGGGATGGCATGGTTGAAGCATACCAATAAGATGCAGGAAGGTGATGTGATTAGTATCTTATCTGTCTGTCCTTGAATTCCCCATTCCTGTGACCTCGGCTGCATTTATATAGACAGGCTGGGAAAGTGTGTGTTGAGGGAAAGACAGGAGAGATTACAGAAGTCCATAAGAAACTCAATTTATTTCAAGCACAACACCAGGATGCTCTAACTACTCTGCTTTTGTGGCCTGTGATGAATTTCCTGGTAATGTCTTTTCAGTTTACCTGCTGGCTATGGCTTATTTGCATATCTCTCAATGATATTTATGGTTACGAATGCATTTTAAAAGAGTTGTTTTTTAAAAAGACCGTATTGATTTTTCCACACCCAAAACCAGATTGCCATTTTCATAGATAAAAAAAAAATATTTTAACAACTGCTCTTTCAGATTTGGTTCACACTCTGCAGACTGATTTCAGAGATCACACGTAAGGCACTTTAAAATCACATCAGTGTAGGTCATCATTTGGCTCTGTGAGGATACTCAGAGGACCAGGGAAGTCCCATGCTCAACTCAGGTTTAGGGGAGTGGAAGCACTGGGGGCCACTACCTGGAACAACTTGGAGAGGGGGAAGCCTTAGTTCTTCCTCAGAGAGAATCAATTTGCCAAATGTAACTGACAATGGATGTGTGTGGGGGGGAGGAGAGGGGAAGAAGCAATCTGTATCCTCTGAGACCTGTCATCCTTGAGATGCAGGTGGGATTAGAAAGGCAACTGTGACTCTTAGGCAACAGTATAGTGGAGATATAGTGGCTAAGATTTTCACAGCCACTGGGAATGAGAGTGAATTCTCAGTTAGTCCTTAGCAGAGTGTTTTTCTTATGAATGCATTTTTAAGTGCATTCTCTGAATGCTTTCAAATCGATAATTACATGTCCCTACTCTAAATAGGTTACTTTCACACAGGGTACTCTAAGAGAGACAAAAAAACAGTGAATGAGGAAGATCAGAGCACTAAGGCTAGGGAGATTTTTTCAGAGCTGACACAGACACAGCACAGAGGGGGATTGTTTTTGCATTTACATCCATTTTATGACTGCTCTACACTGCTAAAGTAGAATAAAGATGCCTCATGTAAATGAATCAAACTTACATGTGTAAGTGATTAAATAGGTTTTAGCTGACACACGTTCTTGTAGCAATCATGGCAGCATAGTTTTCATTAAAGAGTGGCTTAAATCAGTCATGATATTGGCATTGACAGCCTGGTTTGATATCAGTATGGGCATCCTGGTTGTCAACGGGATTTCCTCTGAACATGTTTGAGACCACCAAAGCAATTCACAACCAACCATCCTCCAAGATGGCTGATGGCTGTTCCAAAACCATTAGCCTCATGAAGCTTCTACTACATCAGATGTTTTGTGGGAGAAAATAGCAGAAGCCTGCTGAGTGTGGAAATGTGACATATTTCCAAAACATCTGTTGACATTATATATGCCGAGTAATTTCATTTCAAATTTGTCATGTTTTTCAACATAGGACATCTGTGCTGGTAGGCAGTATCTGTGAAGTGCAAACAAAAGTGGAATTTAATGTACAATAAATATGCTCAGACAAATAATACTTTTCAGGAGAAACGCAAGCATGCAGAGTAACTCCTTTATCAGCTATTCCCTTTTCTCCGGGAATGTATTTTCTCCATTCAACAGTCTAGCAACAGACCAATATATAGGTTACATGCCCCCAGCGATTCTGGGACTATAAAAGCTTTCTAGCCATGTAAAAAAGTTTGTCATCCAAGTCCTAGCTTCTACACTCTTGATACTTGATCTTTGCTGAGCTAGTTGCATTCATAACACAAAAATTCCCCCCCCCACAGCATGAGGCAGGTTTGGTACTTAGTCTGGGAGTCACAAAAGCTCGCATGGCTCAAGGGTAGTGAAGTCACTTGGTAGGTTATGCCAAAAAAGAGGGGTGTCACAAGCTACACTCCTCTAAAAGCCAGGAATCAGAGCCTGGAATTGCTGTGTGCACTTATTTATCTCTGTGACACAAGACTGACCTCTCATGTGCAGGATGGTACCTAATAATGAATGTAGTATTCCTAGATTGTTCTGGAGTCATGAGAGCTCTTATTTGAATTATCTCCTTGGATTTTGTGTACTAGGCAGTGCCTTCAGCACCAGCTTTTTGGATAGTTCTCTGTGCCCTTTCGGTTGAAGCTGGGCTCCTGTTTTTGAGGCAAGTGCTTCAAACACTCAGCCACAATGTAAGAAGTGAGTAACATCAACTGCCATGGCTCTTCACACAACTCAAAGCAAACTGAATGAATGAAGTTTGGTCGGAGTATGGCTAGAAATTTAGGCTCCTCTGAGGTCTCAGACATTAGTGCATCTTTCTGAATTGTTAGTGAGCAGTGACTTACCTAGGCAGCCTGCTCAGTTCAGAAAGATTCCTGAGTTTCCCCGGTAATACATCTGTAATTACCAGAGAGGCTTTTCCCTGAAACCTATGTGGGTTATGTAGAGTTTTTCTGAATTGCTTTTCTGATTTTAGTAACTTACATTTTATCTGTGTTGTATTTTGGGTTCAAAAGAAGTCAGCCCATTTCCATCAGAGGTGCATGTTCCACCTATCATATGATGCCTCAGGGAAGGTAAGGAACTCTGGATGGGGAAGAAGGGCCAGAGCATGAGGGATGCTGAGCTACAGAGAGGATGTTGAGCTACAGAGAACAAGGTTTACTGGTCTTCCTGTCACAAGAGACTGCTGAGGTGGTGGAGCCTCTTTCACCCATGAAGAGTGCTGCCCAACATATTCCAACTTGTCCTTCTGCAGCAGCGTGTAACTTGCGTTTCCAGGGCTTTGCACTTGACAAAGTAGAAAGTTAATGGCTCCTGCCAGTCTGTTGACCTGATCAAATGCCTACTTGGCTTTTACATAAAATAAGCCTTCCTTTTGACATAGTAACACATTTATTGAGCTGAAAATGAAAATGTGTCCAAAATGTGATTGTTTCAGCAGTCAATGCTCTCTCTTTACAAGTATGCCCTGGAATTAGGACCAGGTTGAGGAAACTGCTGAAGCACTTACTTTATGACACTGGCATTTGAGCAAAGCCTTTCTTATACCATCTGTGTGTAGTAATTCTGTTAAACTCTTTAATGGAAAAAATGAATACAATCCATGTCTTTGAAAATCTTCAGAAGTCTTGTTTTGGCACAGCTGAAACATAGGATTTCAACTGTTCACTTTGAAACAGTAATTTTTGCTTAGATATCACATGTATTTAGAGTCCTGTTGATGTCTACAGTTAAAAATTGGTTTATGAAGACAACTGGAAAACAAGTTGTGCTTGGAAAAAGATTTCAAGATTTTGCCTCCTTGTATCAATTCAGGACATCAGGAAGGTTGAAATTTTGCAGTATTTCCCAGACTGGCAAATGTGGCTTACTCTTTGCCTGACTTTATAGTGAAAAATTAAACAAAAATGGATTTAGTAAAATGTACAGGCTCCTGTGCTGGAGGAAATTGTTTTAAAAATACAAACCATATATTTTTCACTTTTTTCTCACTCAGCATTGGAGATCTGAATATGGTAAGAGAATGAACAAAGCAAAAAAGAGCTAGTAATCAGCCTTTAGGCCTGATCTCAGCAACTCGATTGATGCCTCACAGAGAGTAAATCACATTAAGTACTGAAAGTGAAGTTCATATTTTGGAACTGATTCCATCAGTTAGCATTACAAACAGCAGGAAACATATTTTACATTGCTTGTGCTTCATCAGTGATTTTTTAGCAATTTCTTCCATGTCCACTTAAAGGGATCTGATTTTACCATATCAAGATAGGTTTTGTGTCTCCTGTTTCTTGTTGGTTTTCTATGGTTTTCACCTGCAAGTGAGTCTAAAGTGACACGGGACTATCCCTTTTTATACGTCTCTTGTATTTCAAAAGTAATAACCAGGTTAGTAACTTTTTTCTTATTTTAGTGCATATGTTGTTTTCTTCTATTTCATTTGCTCTGAATTTATTGTAATAACTAGCAGATACTGTTTACATGTATTTTTTTTTTCTCTTCAGTGGTATACAATACCACTATAGTATTGAGCATGACTGGTAAGAATTTACTGGTGGTTGAACAAGATAGATCCTTGAAGTTCATTATCTTTGTAATCTTGCACTTTTACAACTTAATTTTATATAATAGAGATTGTCCATTTCCAATGGAAATTTCCATTAATTTTATCACACTCTTATTTGGCCTTCTGCAGAAACTTGAAAATTGACACCCCTGTATATTGAGAGATAGGGTTCACAGGATCACTTGGACAGTTTTCTGTTGAAAACCTGTCCTCTTCTTTCCCTTCCCTCATCTTTTCCCTAGATCTGAGAGATGACACCTCAGTCTCTAAGGCAATTAAAGCTGCATTTGGACCTGCATTTTTGAGCCCTAGTCCAAATGAATACTAAGTACAAAGCTCATACTGACAGCTGAGGCCAACGGAAAAGGCATGAATTTGCTTGTTTTACCTGAAAGGCTGTTCGATAAGCTGTGAAGACTGAACATCACAGATGTCTTATTTCCTTCAAAACAGGACCCTCTTATAGATTCATTTAGCATCAATGGAACTTACCCAGACCATGGGAATCAGTTCAGACCCTTGTTTACTGTCCTTCCTCCAACATGCATCCTTCATGTCTTCAGAAAGAATCTGTTGCTGAAGTTTTGTCTTCAGGGTCTCCTCTGTTGTTGATTGTGATGCTGTTGTTACACATTGTATTTTGTGGTGCTCAGTTTACCTTTGCACTGTGCAAAGTCTGTGTTCTTTCGGATGGTGGTAGGACAGCCAACAAAGTAGGCAGATGTTTAGACTCATGCTTATTTCCTTGTGTATACCTGAAATCTTAGCAGAGTATTAGTACATGGAACAGAAGTTCTCAACTTGTGGCTTGGTCTACAGCCTGTGGGTGTGGAAGTGTGGAGGTTTGCTTTCCTCCATGAAACAGCTTCCCCCCACCCCCCATCCTGTTTTTTAAACTGTTGTCACTAGATTATTGCTCTGTTGTCTGGAAGCAGTGCAAAACAGCCTAAAAAAATTAACAGGATTTTATAAGAGGAAATGTTTTACTTCTTTAGAGAGAGAAGCATGTTGATTTAGATACTGTATGAATAGCTGAGATAAATGGTGTTTCTCATCTGAATTACCTGAACAACTACAAGCATTTTGTTAACTTGTGCTACAAAGAAACCTTGTCACTAGTAGTCAGGGAAAGTTTGGAAAAAGTTATATATACCTCAGGTAGAGATTATAAATGTCATAGAGTGTGCTTTAAGCTTGCTGTTGCCACTGCACAAAAACATTTACATTCAAGATCTGTTCTATTACCTGCAGTCAGGATCATCCTTGAAAATATATTTGTTAGCATAACTCGGTGGTGTGCTGTATGTCAGGTTTATTGATAATGAAGAAAATGCCCTTGATATGGCATTTGTTCCATTTTTTTGGGGCATTAAATCAGTTTGGAACCTTATGTTCCAGATTTGACATAAATATATCTGCAGATATTATAGAAATGATCCTGAACTTATAGTTCCCAGGAGTTGCTTGTGATGCAGCCTATTCTACAAACAATATTTGGCTCTGAAGCATAATTTATTGAGTATAGCAAAGACTTCCATGCATCTTTCACTGTGTTATGCTATTCATTGATAGTGTGAAACGTATTATTGATTGCCACAAGGTATTTTGGCAGAGTACTGTGCAGGGATTGAAGTTTACAGATTTATTATAGTATCATGCAGTACTTTTATTCTTGGCATAATATCTACTAATCATATATTATTTAGAAGACAAACATTAGTTTATGAGTGTGAAACAAGATATTGCTTTAGAAAAATGCATATAGATCTTGCTATGGAAGATAAAAGCTATTGGTATAGAAGGGATTTCTTTTCATGCATTCTGGAGAAATGATGTTTATCAAGGATTATTAACATTGAAAAAACAACCCTTCAGACCAGTAGGAAATACCAGATTGTGTATATACTTCTGAAGACCTTCAATCTTTGTATATGTTTTGATAAACTGTGGTAGAATATACTGATATGCTGTCGACAATCTTCGCTTTGCAATTCCTTTTAATTTTATCAAGATGGCAAAATAAGTCATGTTCAAAGAAAAAGGATAATTCAAATTTTAAAATGAGCTCACCACATATTAAAATGCTGTTTAGGTTGCATATATTCTGGAGTGACCTTCAGAGGCTTCTCGGTGGTTACAAAAGCTGTTTGTGGGTCTAGAGACCATGTCAAAATAAATGATACTCAGTTTTAAAACTTTCAGAGTAAAAGAAAAGATTTTTGAAATGTAAAAAATATTGATGAGAAAGTATTTTCAAACATATAAGTAACTGAAAAAGAGAACAAAGACCAGAACATCTTCTGTGTGTGCAGATACGAGTATCTATCTTTACTGCCCACCAGAATTATGAAGCAAATTAACTTCAGCTGCTGGAGATGTTATAATATGCCCCCTAGAAATAGTGATTTATGGATAAAGTAGTAAAAAAATTTCACATATACAATAATGAAGAGCTTTCTCATGGTCACATTTCATGATTAAGTTAGCAACTGACTTTTGCACAGATGTACTTACGAAGACCATAGAGCACTCATGCAAATATGTAACTAAAACAGTAAAACTTGCCATCTAGTATTTTGAGGATTTAGCATAAAGTGTTTTGAAGTTTCAGCATATTATTACTGGAAACTATTTTTAGCTTCACAAGGTTTTCTTTAAAGCTTGTTAAAATGAAATCCTCTTTTCCTTCATGTCTAAAAATAAGTATAGGTAAACTCTGATTTTCTGAAGGTCGTGACGAATGGCTGAAATCCTCGTAAAACCAGAGTTAGTTACAAGAAATTTCAGACTTGATACAATTTTTTAGTACAAGGATTGCTATGAATTTTGGCTACCAAACATGTTCAGGGCTTAGCTGCATTTTCTTCCTCTATGTGAATAGTAGTGTTTATTCTTTATAAGGTGAAATTATTGTGTTTTGTCCAGTGGGCTTTGCTCTGACAATAACTATTATAAAGAAGACCCAGGCATTTCCATCCCCTCAGCAGGCATACAGTGCCTGAATAACAGCAAGCTGTATGTGGCTTTGCTCTATGTAGTGGTTAGGGAATAGTCAAGAGAAAGCTCACGCCGAGATGGAAGTTACAGTCTTGTGTACTTGGAGTATTGCTCTTAAGGTCTCTGTTTATTATTATTTATTTATTTATTATTGCAGAGGGAATGAGGGCTTTAGGGACTGGGAGAAAATGTGGAGAATGCAGATCTACCAGTTAACCTCCTGTCAGTGAGTGAGTATATAGGGAGCAGTTGCTATGCAGGATTTAATCATAAACCTCCAAAAGAGTGTAGCAGGCATGGTGAAAGCAAGGTGAAATTTTCGGAAGAATGTAGTCTAACAGAGGTGGTTAGAAATGCTTATAAACAGAACAACAGCTGACATGTTTGCCTGGCTTCTTCAGTAAATTACTGAATCAATAGATGAAGATGTGGCCATACATGCCATTTAACTGCATTTCTGATAAACGTTTCCTGGTGTATCAGAAATAAGCTGATCTATAATACCACAATATATAGCTTGCATGATGGAGTTGAAATAAAACATCTGACATTGGAGACTGTGGATTGGGAAGGTATAACAGGCAAGAAATTTTGGCAAATTTGATTCAGGTTGTGGTAGAGTCTACATTATTATAAAGATCATAAGGTGTACATATATAAACATACTTAGAGAAAAATCAGATTTAAAATTGATTTGGTAGAATGAGTATGTGCAGGGTTCCAGTTATTAGTGGAGTTTATATATAACTGTGATCAGGAAAAAGCTGGAGAATTTGAAGCGAATACATTTTGTCACATACATCTATGGTTAATCAATAGCTTTGATCAAGCATCAAATACTGGCTTGTGTGGAAAAACTGTGATCTTAATGAAATCAGTGCCTCAAAGATTGAGCCTCAGACATGAAACCAGCTTCCTGCACTGGCAAACTATGACTGGGATAGAATGCTTAAAACTTGTCTAAGGTTCCTAAGAACTACTGTATGGGCAAAAACTCCCCGTGATTCCCCAGAAACAAGGCTAACTGGTGTCCAGAGTGCAGATGATATTTCTAGGAAGTTAAATTTTGGGTTATAGATTTCTCCATGTTTGAAGAGAAGAAGCAGAAATTAAAAATGACTGGAAGGAAACAAAACACAGAGCGAAAATATTTAGGACATGATAAGTAAGCTTTACAACAACAAAAAAAAAGAAGAAAATATGCAAGGAGCTTAAGTGATGGTAGGGAGGAAGGAATCAGCAATTGATGAACAGTGTTTTGAAGTCAGATATGGTGACACGAACTGTGTACTGATTTGGGATGTTGTTCCCAATGTTGATACTGTTTTTAGTAGAGATCAAAGACATAAGCAAAAATGGGATTAACACAGAGGACACCTGGAATTTTCTTGAACATTCAGCATTTTCTGGTTAAGCGAAGCAATTGGAAAAGAAGTGGATTGGGTAAGAGACCATTTGCTTGAGAATTTGTGAAAGTTTTAGGAATCCCAAAAAGCACATTTTAGTAAAACATCTCTGATGATTTTTTTGAGGAGTTGATCAATCAAGGGGAGTTATAAGCATCTGCTCAGTAGTGACACCTTTTATGCTGCTGCAGAATACAGTGGATTGCCTAGCCTTTTTTTGATACCTATGCCTGTTGTTCAGTGCTAGCTATCTATATTATCTAGGACTCCTTGAAGTCCTGGAGAGGGAAGAGCAAGGGATTACACACATGTCCTGTCAGTGAATCTAAGGCTGTTGGTGTATTAAGCATAGCCAGAAACAAATACAAATCCCCAGAGAAACCTAACAATTAATATTTATTTATACTTAAGCGCATGATTTAAAAATTAAGATCTGTGCATAGAAGATGAAGAAATATTTTCACACTGGAATTTTTTTGAGCATTATATTTTTTATACATGGAAGAAAGAATACCTGTTCTTTATGTCCAAGATGTATCATGAGCCCTGTATGTATAAATACATCTGGTGTTCATGATGAGAGAAAGGGATACTGAAGTAATATATGAAGTGCCTGAGATACTTGGCAATAAATTCAATTTACTTCCCAGAACCAATAACCAGTGCAGTAATGCAAAAAGTAAAAGAAATCAATTTCACTGAATATTGGTATTGTGAAGGTTGCTTGTGAAGTGCTTTTTATAAACCTAATGCAAAATAGGAGGCGGCATCAACAGCTCCTTCTGAAAGGTTCATTCCTGCTAAGGAATAAACAGAAGCAGGATAAGTGGAAGAAGCATAACAGAAAAATTTCACTGTGGATACTTAGTTCAGTGTATGTGGACTGTACAGATAATGCCCTAAGTAGCACAGCAAGATGCTTTGCAGAAAGGAGGAGGAGTAGTGGAAGTACATCTTTGATGTTCAAGTCTTAATCTGGAATTGGGTTTGATTTGATGCTCAGAGTGGCAAGACTAAGCCTATGATTTGCAGAATTGTAAAATCTATACTATTACTGGACTGTAATAGAAAAAGAAGTCAAGCAGGTGATTCTCCTCTGAACTGTACATCAAAATAGTTTAATTTACATTTTGTACTCTTTCACATTTAAACTCATGAGAGTCACAGGGAAACCAGGCTCTAGAAGAGCAATTTGTCATTGGACACCTTTTTTTGATATAGTACGAGATTAGATACCTAAAAGTAAGTAGCTGCATTTCAGCAGGGACTCTAAGTTCCCAGTATAATCAGCAGGGCTTGATTCAGTTGCTTAAATGTAGTTATCTAGTGCCATTTGGAACTCAGACTTCCCTGCTGCAAGCTGTTGGTCCAGAAGTCTTTGGATTTCCTGCGTGTCACATTTGTGCATCTGGATAGGCAAAAGCATCATTTTTAGGCAACTGAACTGAGCCTGCAGTAAATGTGGTTACTGGACCCTAAAGTCCAAGTGATCAGCCAGAATCTAACTGATCAGGTAAAAGTTGTATCTACTCCACCACCTAGATTCCATAGCACTCCATTGACTACAATAGGAGCCTGGACACCTAGTTTGCATGTAGACACCTAAAAACAAGTGGTTTAATCTCATACTGAATCCTACCTTGTATGACTGGAACTCTGCTTTTGGGCTGAGTTTGGTTGCTGGCACCAAGATGCCTAGTGCCTTTGGAGACACTTTTTGCATCTCTGATATCAGAGGTTTTGACAGAGATGGCACAGGACCTAAAGTACACCAATGTCCTTCTGGAGTGGCCGCCGGATGCAAGGCAGGTAGTTCAAGACTGTCCCAATGGCAGTAAATACCTATTTTTAGGCAAATGAATATTGTTTTATCTGTGAAGATCAGAACAAGAAGCTACCAAGTAACCTAAAAAATGTTCTGTGTTAGGTATCTACACAATTGCCCCTCTTTCACCTGTTCCAGAACAGAACCAGATTATACAGATGCTCCCCTTCTTATTAAAAGGATTATTTTTGCAGGATCTATTTTTAAAGGAAGAAAATTAATGTAACAGTAAAAGCACTTTATAAAGACACAGTGTCTAAGTCCATATAAAAAAGGACTCAGAAGACAACAAGTGTGACAGAATTCAGCTCCAGATGAGGTCAGCAGCCAGACCAATGCAGATTCTGTTAGTATCAGGACTAGAGCCAGGTTTGGATTAGCAGCACCCAGCTGCTGCAAGGGATTCAGAACCTGAATTTTTTACATGGTGGAAACACTAAGAAGCAGCTGTTCTTATGGCATTTGGTATTCTCTTGTGCTTAAATCTTGGCAAAACCATTGTTTTACTTTAATGAGGTCCTAAACAGAAGGAAGATTAATTCATGTTCAAGTTGGCACTTGGTTTAGGACCCTAGATTGCGTTTAGTTTTAGGCATTCAAAACTAGTCACTCTGCAATGCACTGGGATGTGGGCACATGTAAAATTCTGGACCTGGCCTATTCCTAATTCTACATAATTTTATAATGATCAACATCTGTAAGTGTATTTTATAACAATAAAGGATAATGCTCCAAGGCATATGCTGAAATAAGCATTAATACTGTGTTATCTAGAAAAATAATAATAAAAATAATCAAAATTGGATAGTAATAACCTTGTGTGTATTAAGAACCACACTGTTACACTTGCAATGAAGTTTCTACTGATGTCAAGATAGGGTATTTTAATGCTATCAAGTTTAAGGAATGTGCAAAGTACATCCTCTTATCTCTCATTGCTAGGGGAAATGGCACTGCTCTAAGATCTAAGAAGGTGATTGCCAGATATCATGAACACAAATTAGAAGGTGGGAGACAGGAAAGTTAAAAATCCTTCACAGTTCCCTGCTGTCAGTATGCAACTCTCAGATAAAGTTGGGAGAAATGAAATCCAGTGTTTTCTGTGGATATAAATACAAATTTAATTGAATGGCAAGTTTCTTTTATCAGGTGGCTTTAGCAGCTTTCAGACCTTGGTTCAAGGAGAACTGAAATAATCTGTAAATTATGCTGTAGCTATTATGGCTATTTATTCATATGGTAAAAAAGGCAACATTATGCTGTCAGCAGATCACAGCAGTCTAAAAGGGACAGAGAAGACCTTGAAAAAGTGAATATATTTTCAGGAAGAATATTTCTCTCACTCTCTACAATAATCAATAGGTTAACTAATGGCCTATTTAAAAAAGTACAAAGACTCTATCACATTGATTGTTTTCATAATTAAAACAAAGCAAATTCTAAATATCAACAATTTTAGTGCAAATGGCTTCATTAACAGGCAGCAGAGAACATACGCCTACATTGTTGATACCATTTTTCTTGTTTAATCCATGGCAGCTATGCAAACTGGCAGCACTTAACATGATTATGTCAAGATCTCACACAGGTTAGCTGACAGCCAAGGGCTGACATGTAGAGTAAATATGCCGGGGCTAATTATGTTGATGTAAAAAAGTTACCTTTCTTTGTGCATGATAAATGTTTCACATAGATGAAAGCATGTTTGTGTACTATGAGTTTTACCCGAAAGATTGCACCAAAAGGTCATCATTCTTTGATGTAATTTAATTACAATATTGTTGATTATGCATGCCTTGTAATCTGATACTCTGATCAAAGTCAAGTGTGGGATTTGAAAAAAAGTATGTATTATGACTTTTAATCACCATTTCTGCTCAACGACTATGCCTGTGAGGACTAGTACAGTCTGCATGTTAACCTTTGAAATTAATGCTTCCACTACATCCATTTTACTTCTTTTTTAGTACTTCACAAATTAAAGCATTATCATATTCTTTTCTGTGAGATTTTGTGTGATCCATCACATGAACATGTAACAAGGAAGAGACCTCCCCAAGAGCCTCTTACAGACTCCAGGTTCAAACTTTTTGCACTTTTTTGTAGTTAAAAATTCTCCAGGGTTTCCAGCTCTCCATTCTGATTTAATAACGTTACCTTACTGCTAATGGAAGGCATATTGCTTATTTTGCAGTACTCAAACTCCTCTTTCTTCTCCTGTGCTACTTAAAATGAGCTCAGTTACTTGGTACTGCAAGCATAAGGCTCAGCTCCTGGGAAAAGCAGGGATACAAGTGCACCAGAGGATGAACTCCTGCCTTTGTGTGGTTTACTTCAACCTTCTTCAAAATTGTACAGCTTTTTGACTTACCTTCCGAAACAGACTAACTCTGGTCAAGATAATCCATAACCTTTCCATCCTCCTCTATTATCAGGATGGTTGCTAGTTTATGCAAATTGTAATAGTGAGAAGAATTGCTATGAACATAAATTGAAAGTCACACAAATACCCTTCACATTTGTTTTGATCATATTTTCTTTATGAGGTGGACGTGCAGTTTCTGTAGGATCATCTAGTGCAAATTTGATGATTTATGCCCTTTTTCTTCCTCTCTGCTTCTAGTGCAGGCACAGTACTAATTTATTCTACGAAAACATCTGTCAGAGGTTGGCAATATGCATGCTGTACTTGTTCTGTATCTTGTGCTTGTATTTTTTGTATACTTGGTAGAAAAGGATGCACATACCTGTCAGCTGGCATGCACACCTTGAATATATGCAAGATAACCAGTATTCTATGGAAATATAAACTGTTCTTTATCTAGTTTAAGATTATCAAAACCAATTCATGAATTACATTTTCTTCCCACGATTGAGAAATCAACTTTTTATCCTGTCTTGATGGATAAATGTGTTGTGGCACAGCTGAATTCTTTGATTCCTCCTTCCTTTCCTCTCCCTCCTAGTACATTTTTTCAGTAATGACAGTTCACAAAAAAAACTTCTCCAGAGTGATTTAAAATCCTTGTTGCCTAATGAACCAAAACCCCAAACCCTGGTTTTCACTATGGTTATGATTCCTTAGCCCACTGGATTCTCTCATCAAAATGTGGTCTCATTAAGTGAAAGAGCCACTGTGCACCACTCCATTAAAATGTGCTAAGCTAACTTGTTGTCTGACGTGACATGAAATTAAATATAATTACTTCAGATCCTTTCCTTGTGGACTGTAGCATACATCATAAGCTGGAAAAATATGTAGGACAGTTTGGTATTCTTAGTTCTGGAGGTCCAAATCTGAATGCATACATAAAGTAATGAGTCCAGAGAGGCATGGTATGCTTTTGGGTGAGGAAACTGTAGTCTGTGTCATGGTCCAGATTCAGTCAATGACTTCTCCTGTTACACTGAAAAAAAATTTGCTGCATCTTGCATTGCAGCTTGCATTATTTCTGGTGTTTGCACATGTATCCAGGAGGTGAGTGAGCAAGGAACCTTTCTTCACATACATGTCCCAGTTTACAGACCCTGGGCATGAGTGCAGGCTCTTGCTTCTTCTGTGTGAGGGGGCTGCTCCTTGCTAGTGACAAGCAGGAGATGTAGAGAATGATTCTTGAGCTTTTGATATATAAACATCACAATTATTAAAATTTTCAGTTTAATTCCTCCATAGTTTTGAATCAGTAGGTTGATTTTATTGTCCTGCATTATGTCGTGCATACATACTACCAACATGGTAAGGAAGATCACAAGACAGCATATGAGAAAAAAAGAGAATTAACGTGGTGTGTGGCATTAAACCATCCTTTTGGACTGCTACTTACCAGAAGTCTGGAAAACACGCCGGACCTCTCCATCAAGAGTGTTCATGTTGACCCAGGCATCATATGGGTCGCTGAATACTTGAATAATTCTTGAATATTCCAGCCCATTTAATTCCTCAAATGCCACTTTCAACATTGTGTACAATGTTGATATAGCTGCATAGTGAGTTATCTTTTTTTTTCTCACTCCAAGAATTAATTTGACTCTTCCTGTGACTGAGAACAGTACTTCTATTTGGCTTAAACTCTAAGATTTGCAAGAAAAAGAGCAAAATGGAGAAAGAGTAATGATTTGTAGAAAGCCACAGGAGGTCTGAGTCCCAAATCCAAATGGGACATTGCTTACAATCACGTAAATAGTGTTCCCATGCATTTATCCCAGCTATAACCAATAGCTAATAACAAATTATAGATGCCCAATGTGATTTACACAGAGAGGTTTCTATACAGGACTTTGTGTGAATAAAAATGACTATTATTTCTTTTTCTATGCAAAGAAAAAGGAATCAATCGAATTCTTGTGGAGAATATAATTTTCTTCCATTTAGTTTTAAATAGCATTAGCACAGCAATCAGATTTTGAGGTGACAGATAAATACTTCTGGACCTGGGTCTGAAAATGTACAAAACATTAGATGAGAGAACAACTCCCTTTCCTTTGTATTTCAAAGGGCATTAGCATTTTGCTGTATAGGTGGATAACTTCTCAAACTGTTTTGCCTCTGGAGCCACCTATTCCATTATTTTAAAATTGTGTTAAATGACCTCTGAATGTTTATTAAAAAAAAAAAAAGAAAAAAATTAAACATTAAGATTTTATCATTATTTTAAAGACACTTTGATATTGCAGGATAATAACACTATAATTGATGATTTCTTCAGATGGTATTGTACCTTCCACAGCTGAAATTTCAGAGATTATTGTAAATGTTTAACAGTATGGAGAAAACAATCTGTCTGAAAAAAGGGATATGTAACAGCATTAATCCCTAAACTACATTTGCAAACACACAGGGAGACCAGTGTTCTGTAATTATAAAAGGCAGCAGTAACGATGTGGCAAAGACAACCCCATGCGGTCTTCTACAGCTCTTAGAATAAAGGGAACTAAATAAATAAGGGCAACAATCCAGTTCCCAGAGGAGGAAGAAACATCTGCCTGTGTGTAGATGGGCAGATGGGGAGGGGGCTGTGAGGGCAGCTGAGGAGGGCGGGGAGGGGTGTGTGGGTGGGGAGGTGGGTGACACTGGGAGAGGAAGGGCAGGTCTGGGCATGGTGTCTGTCTGTACTGGCCTCGCACGCTGCTCCCCTGTAACTTTTGGGCTCTGAATGCTGTCTTGTAGACTTCATTTGTCTCGTTTGGTAGAGGGAAGAAAGCTTTCCTTTTTAATCAGGGCACGCTGCAGTAGCCAAGATGAGATCATAGCTTCTGGTTCACCATTTTTATTTTCTAACAGAGAAGGTTGTCTTGTTTCTTTCTCATACTAGGTCAAAGCACGTATACAGCACCTCACATGTGAAGTGGCTTTAATTATCGTTCTAAAAGAGAGTGATTAGAAATAAAGCAAGTAGGGTTAAATCTTTGGGCTGCTACTCAGGTTTCCCTAACCTTTCATTGGATAGATTTCTCTGACTGCAGAGAGAATTTGCCTGAGACAAAAAAAAGAAAAAGACCCTTCAGTTATAGCTTTAATTATAGAACAGAGCTATAGGAGAAATCAATGTCACATTCATTTAAATTTGCCATATTGGAGCATGCTATCGGCGTTGCTAAACCAATGATCTGCTTTTGTTAGCTGTGGAGGTCTGAGATGATCTTGCTGATTTTTTCACTGTTTCCTTACAGGTGGATTGCTACAGTTCCAAGTAACTGCAAGATGTGGCAGCAGCTGCTGCTGTTATTGATAAATGGTGCAGCCAGTTCGACTAGGACACACTGAGGTGCCTTTGAGGTAGTGAAATAAGAGGATTTAAAGGTGAAGCCCTAGATAGAGTGATGTATGAAGTACTCAGCCAGCCTGGTTGTAAATGTTTGTGATAGGTCGATAGCTGTGCTATACAGTGTTCACAGTAATGTGTTACTGAAGCTAACACTTTGAAATGTCTGAGTAAGCATTGCATAGCTGCATCCGTCCTCAAGTAGACCTCAGCATAATATCTCACCCTCTTCCCTCCCATTTTGGGGAAAGGATGAGCTTTTCCTGTTTCTCAGGGCCAACTTGCTCCAAGTCATGTGCCTGCTTTGGTTTGGTTGCCCCTCCTTCCATCTGGCTTTTTGCTTACTGGGGACACCAGGGTTTGCTGCCCTTGCTCTTCCTCCTACTAGTGGGGTCAAATATGAGGAAAGCTCTTTCTCCTCTTTATTGCCCCACATACACAGAGCTGCATTGTGTTGTTTCACGGGGATCCTTCCTTCTACTTTCAGACTTTGTTATGGGCTCTTGCTGTCCTTTCCCTTTCCTGTCAGTTGCAAGTAGATGTTTTTTCCTCTATTTTATGGTTTTGGAAAAAAGTCAATAAAGCATTCAAATAAAAACACAGTGAAAAGGAAAAGAAAGAACCACACACAGAGCCCAAGGATGTGTGCTCTTTTGGTTGTAAGATACTTGAAAGGCCTTTATATTTCTGTGCAAGAGGGAATTATTGCTTTTGAAGGTATATTCAAGGATGTTCACAAAAAATGCTTTGTGAATATCAGTGGATGAAGACTTACATTTATAGTAGTCAATGACAGAAAAAAAAAAACCTTGACACAGAAGCAAGTTTTCAGCTTGCATGAGCTACAAAAATGCAGTATAGTATAAAAACATACTGCTACTCTGTAATTCAAAAGATTAGCAGGGAGAAAGCAGCTAGCTACATTGAAAAGACAAACGTTAGGATTAACGATTAGAAAAGAAGACTGTGCCATTTTGCTAGAATGCCCAACAGGCTAGTTTACTTGCATTTGGTAATGAAAAACCTTTTGCTGATATTGTCACATTGTTTTTAGCTGACATTTTGAAGTATGCCTCTATGATAAACATGCAGGGCAAATCACATGTATTGAGGTATGATCAGATATCAGACATTCACAACAGATGGAGATGCAACTAGACAGGTTGTGAATAGATTAAAGTTTGCATGACACAAAGCTGTGAGCTGGTCACACTGCACGACGCGGACTTATAGCACAGGCTTTCCTCCCTCCTTCCAGCAGCCTTCAAATCACTTGCTCTGAAAGGAGTCGATTGCTGAGAATTCAGGCAGGGTACTTCACGTGCCTGTGAGGCTGCGGCTGACAAGTGGTGGAGCAGAACACTGACGTTACAGCACATAGTGGCAGAGTGAGACCCAGTGGGCTGGAGAAAAGGAAGTTCCAGTGGGCTACATAAAAACCATAAACACTCAGGATATTCTATTCTGCTGGTATTCTATCAATCTGGCTTGTGCACTGATTTACAGAATTTGCCTCAGG
Organism: Hemiprocne comata; assembly: GCA_020745705.1. Taxonomy (NCBI): domain Eukaryota; kingdom Metazoa; phylum Chordata; class Aves; order Apodiformes; family Apodidae; genus Hemiprocne; species Hemiprocne comata. The sequence continues at coordinate 28,263,485 of CM036587.1, forward strand.
GGCTTGATGAAATGTGCTTGATCTTCCCCTGTTGAGCACAGAACATAAATGTTCTGCAGAGCTTCTGGGACTGTAGCCTTCACCATCACCTGTGGCAACAGTACCAAAATGTTTATTGTCAGTATTTCTCTATCATCTGGAATTTAAATATAATCCAGTATTTCCCTGCTTGCTTCTTTCAGTCACACTGCATGGGCTGTTTATATACAAGACTAAAACCAAAAATCTATAATCTTTCTTTGAAAAAAAAGAAAGTCCTGGAGTTAGTCCATCTATGTTTTTAATCCACCATTACTTGACTAAAATTCCAAATTTATGGAAAATTTGTGCAGAAGCACAATAATCCTGAATTTCTAGCAATATTTAAACCTTGTTACTCAAATCCAAAATGCCTGCAAGATTAAAGATATTGCATTCAACTGAATTAAACATATTCCAGGTAGTAAGAACCAGTACATTAGCAGATGATATCTTTATAATCATAGCAATCTCTTATCTCTGAAATTATTAGGTCAACTTGCATGTAGGGTCCTTTGTTATATTTGGGTTGTCAGGACTCTTCACTGCCATCTCCAGATGTCTCAATAATTGGAAATAAAGTAGAGCTTTCATATAATTCCTACAGGGGACACAGATGAAAGGATCAAGGCTGAAGGGATAACACATGAAAAGAAGCAGAAGGAATTATTATTGCCAAGTCCAACAAGCGTTCACAGCAGGGTGTCAGAATGGATTGACTTCAATAAAAAAAAATATGGCCATGTAACATCTGAGTTAAATGTATGAGTAAGGACCTCAGGAACTGGACTATTTTTTGATATTTCCACAATCACTTTGCATGTCAGTCAGCATTAGTGACTGTCTGGGAAGCTGACACTGTCTGAAATAGTTTGGTTGTTAAGTATTGGCAATGTCTGATCTCCTTGTTTTGAAGGTGCATTTGGGGTGTAGATTACTGTCTTTATTCTTGACAGCTGTGTTCTACCGTCTTACACACTTGTTGCAATCCATTTTAAAGACTGCTTTGAATATGAAAACTTTGCAGTACTGTTGCCTTCCCTAACAGCACTTCAGCACACTACATCCTCATTCATAACTTATTTAATGATGAGTGGAAAACATCAGCAGTACTGCATGTAGCCTGTGAATTTATTTTTGTAGGTTTAACGGTGTGTTCAAGCTTCTACTGTAACTGATGGAGTCTGAAATTGTTGAAAACTCACTCTTGAATATGACGAGTTTCTTAACACAAGTTAATTCTTTATGAGCTGCACACCAGAAGCAGGCAAGTCAGTAGATGGCATGGAAAATTTTGCTCTTTATTAGTGTGAATATATAACTTACAGGGTCTCTATTCTAGTGCAGTTGTGTTCTGACAATGCAAAAAAATTACTTTAATTAACATGCTCCCACTTGGCATGAACTATAGGTTTATTTATAATAACGACATTAAAGGAAGGAAATCTTTCCTAATGGCAGAAGTGGGGGCTTGAAATAGGACAAGAGATATGATTCCCTGGCACTGGGGTTTCCCTAAGCTTGAATCATGTTTGCCAAAGTGTTAGCAGCTGACTGAGTTTCTGAACCTTGTCTTTGTATGATTTTAATTCCTGTCTCTCCCCAGCACTGCAGCACCCTTTCCTTACCTCAGAGGCCACATAGAACCTCAGCTTCCCAGCCTACTCTTGGTCCAGGGGTGGGCACAGGGTGCTGAGAGGTAACCATGTGCTCCCACTACCAGTCTTCACAGCAGCATTTGTTGACCTCTTCTGCCTTACACATTACTGTTCTGTGGAGACAGCATCCACCCTTGCCATTATCATTAGATGTAAACAATTAAATAATATCTTTGGCTTATAGGGGCTTTTGTGTCACCCCTCTGAAAAAACTGTGTCTGGAGGGAAGGGATGTGACCGAAGCCCAGCTAATGGCTCTGTGCTACAGCAGGCGCTTCAGTCTGGGAGCTGTGAGGAGTGCTACAGCAGGACCAGACTTTTCATTTCAGCCCCCCAGATCAAAGGGAATTTAGCTGCATTTTTTGTTGTCATATCGCACTTTTTCATGGAGCTCACCATGATGGAGCACTTAAGATGCCGTCATGAAACAGAGTAGTGTGAGTAAACCCCGAATCAGTGCATTAGCTGTGGAAACGAGAGAGGTCTGCTGCCAAAGATCATTGCTGTTGAACTTTGAAGAAGCAACAGGCAATATATTGCCCAGCCATCTAGTAATTTAACTCTGAATCACAGTACACCTGTCAGCAGCTGATTCCTGTCACTGGCAGAAATCAAGAAAAAATAAAAACACTGCCCATCATCGAAACACACTGTTCAGTAGAACTTCTTGTGAATCTATCCATAAGCATCATAAACTCCCTCGTAGCAGGCTTAATTACATGGGACAAAAGGTGCAGTTGGCTAATTAGGCAGACCATGAAATACAATGTTGTGTGTGCCTTTGTCAGGTGGGTCAGTTCACAGATGTAAAATGTCTTTTCAGAAGTTACTTATAATCTGGTTCCTTTCCTTTTCTCGATGTCATCACATTCTTGCTTTAATTGAACTATAGGTAGATGTTAATTAGGCAATGATACAAAACCTAAATAAATGAGGTGCCCAAATACATAACTGTGTCATAGAGGACATCTAGGTGGGATTAATATGTAAGAGCTCATTTTTCAACGCTGTATTGAGGAATATTTTCTGGGTAATTGATCGATAGGGAAAGAAGAGAAGGGCAGCTGCAGTATTGGACAATATGTCCGAGAAGATATTTTTCTGAGGAAATTTTTATAGAAAGAAGCATAAATCATACCTGCTATGATTAAGGTTATATAGGCACTGAGATATAAAGTTGCCAGATTTGAGACATAACAATGAGATACACGTATGTAAATTGTAGCATGTTTTATACAGCAACTTTATTTCAAAAATAAGTCTGATATATTTTTAAAGAATCAAGCACTTTGACAAGCTCCCCCACATCCTTTCTTTTACAGTAGTGCCATATTTTTCTGCTGATATCGCAAGACTTGCACTGAATTTCTCAGCTCTTCGATGCAGTTTGAAAAAGAGCTTGCAAAAAATACCCAAAGAAACAGAGTAGCACAGACTCCTCTGGTTTCCCCCTTTCTCTGTCTGTATTTTTTTATCTGTCACTTCCATTAACACATTTTAATTTTATTTTTTTTTTGAGGAGGTAGTAGGACTTGAATGTTCTACACAAGTCCTGGCTCAACTAAAAGGATTGTAATGAAATACAGGCACCTATCAGGAGCCTCATGTCCTAGAGACGTTTTATATGTTGCATCGATAGAAGTAAGAGCAGAAAAGCTCTAACCTTTTTAAATTGTGCTTTAAAGGTTCCTGTACTATGTCATACATTGTCAGATACTGCTTTGACTTAGCTCACACAGAAGGTAGATTTTCAGTAAGGCTGCAACTTTGGACATAATTGGAGGAGACAAAATTTCAAAAGGTTTCAATAGCTTCTTGGAAGTTTGTGTCTTTACCAGTTTTTTCTGCTTGTCTAGCATGTTGACAAAACCAGTCTGGTTTCTCACATGAGAAAAACCTCCTTTCTTTGCCTTTGAAAACCCAGACAAAATTTGAGGTGCGTGTCCTTGAGTAAAGCAGTTTGAGAACTAAGGGAGTTTAATGAGCAAATAGGTTGGAATATGCTGTTCTAATTTTCTTGGCATTTCATGATACCCCGAAATGACTGGAGAATTGACCTAGGTTTCTTTGGCTCACTTTATGGACATGCTTTAGCAAAGGACACTAAAGTACCCAGCTTCTTCAGTATGTTTTCTCCCTCCCTTCCTTGATGAATCTGCCACAGTTATTAAAGTCATATAAGATATTATTCCAGTGTTACCTATTTTCTCACAGCAGATGAAGTCTTCTTTCATTTTTGCAAACTACCAAATGTAGCTTAGAGATTTTAAAATGGAATCAAACATGACTGTGTTTTTATCAAGATTTGTAGTGCAGATTTAGGGGGCAGCGAACAAGGTGGAAAAAACATAGTGAAAAATAAGTATGCCTTTAATAGTCTTTATTTTTCATGGTACAGGATGTGTTTAGTATATGTGAAGATGTGACTTTCATTTTTTGAAATCTAAAACTTGGATAATATTCTACAGTTGTAGGTAGTGACTGAGGCAAATATTGTCTGGAGCAGCACCGAGTGAAGTGTTGAATTTACAGGCTGGATTTGTTCTGCTGCAAGGCAAGCTCTGTATATACATATAACAGGAAATCACAATTCAGAATCTGTGGTTGCTGGTTAATTAAAGTATGATGGAACAGTAAAATGGACAAATAAAAAAAGAAAAAGAATAAAGAAAGAGAAAAAAGAAAGAAAATGTGATTGCCTGCAAGCACCGTGCCTGGCTAATGTCTTGCAGTTGCTGAAGAAAGGGGAGCACAAGTGCTTCCTACCCCAAGGGCCCTGCAAGACAGAGCAGAGCCCAAGTACCATGTGAGCCCTGCTCTCATCCTGAGCAAGCAGCCCTGGAGAAAGGATGAGCATCCCCCAGCAAGCATCACAGGATGCTGGGAAGATGGCTTCTTCAGTGCATCCCTTGGGCTGGGCCACCCTCAGTGAGAAACTTGGCTAAAATGGCTGAAATGAGGTCAATCTCTCATTTTCCACATGTTCCAGTTCTACCTGGGAATTTACTTTGATATTTTAGCTGCATCTCCAACAGAGAGGGAGGATACAGTCTAACTGCTTCAACACGGGAGGTAAGAAAGGGGCTGAACACCTCTCCTCTCCACAGCTCTCTGGGTACTTTTCTTAACCCCCCAACACCTGCTTTATTTCACCAACCCATTTGCCACAGACGTATTTGTTAGTGGGTAGAGACAGCTCTCTCTTGAGCCGCAAAAGCATTCACTGCTGCTCTGATAAACAGATTGCATTTCAAATGAACTTGAAACATGAGAAGATGACAGTTTGGGAAATGTAAAATTGAAATATGAATGGGTTATATGCTACTGTATGTGTGGGGGAGGGAAACGTGATAACTGAGCGGTTTAAATAGCAGGGTTCCCCTCCGTTTCTTTTCTTCCTAGTGCTTGTGGTAAATTATGGGCTTAGTACTCAGACTCCAGTGCATATTTTACCACCTTGTTTCATAAGTCTGAATACAGCATTTAGTGGGAGGACAGCCTGTAATTACGTTGTAAGTTATCAAACAAACTGCAGATGTATAAATGTGAGGGTAGGCTTAACTACTTTGTTTTGAAAGGGAACTTTAATATTAAACAAATGTGTACTTATTGGAAATGGCAGTGTTGAAAGCCTGCATTGTGAGTCTGCCTTAATAAACCTAATCTTTCCCTAAAGCTCTGTGCATTATGGAGAAGTAATAAGATATCTTGACTAACTTAAATATTTCCTTTCATCTCAGAAAAAGGAACCCCCTCCTAAAAGTAATTAATTGTCTGATTCAAAGCATCCAATGTACATGACCAGATTTTTAATGTTACCTGTATATATATGATTGGTTGTAATAATGAGGCATGTGCATGCATGTAGCTAGTTAGAATGTAAATTAAATGGTTGTGTGCATTTAGAGAAAGGAAAGGTAGTATTTTCTTGCATCTATTTCAAGAAATCCTGCCTGTAAGAATCAGGCTTTGACAAACAGAGCTAGATATGAACCAACCTCCACCAAAAATTGCAACTGAACCTAGGGCAAATATTTAATATTTCTCCTGAGTTGTGCTTTGTATTTCTTCACTTTTTGCTGCCTTTTCTTTTCCTTTTTTTTCACCTAGGACAGAGCAGAAATGGGAAACTACCACACAAAAGGCACAATTTTAAAAATAATTCTAATCCATCTGAAAGGATGATTTGCCCTGAACCTCATTTTTTATTCCGTTTTTGTAGACACTGTAGGTTTGGATCATTCATACACACACCAGATCAGCCTGTAGATGATGGGCACTTTAGTGAGCCAGTAAAAACTAGTCTCAAACCTTTTCAAAGTTTTCCTGCTTTTTACCACTAAATATAAATGGGGTGCTGGTATATGTACTATACAACGATAAATGTTGTGTCAGTTGCCTTACAGAGTAGTTTAAGTAAACAGACAAAATTGATCTCTTCTGATTACCTGAAAAATGATAATAAGAAGTCTAGACATTTAAAACTTATTTGGTATGGAGAAATACAAAGTTATTGTCAGCAGGCACCAACAGTAATCAACATGAATTATTCTGAGGTAGTGAATTGGCTTTGAAATCCAGGTTATTACTGTTCCAATAGTTTTATTTACTGTTAGCTATGCATATTTAAGGAGAAAGGAAACAGGCGATAGCAGTGAAGATAAGTTGTGAAGAAGCAGCATTATTGTTCACAGCCCTGAGGAACAGAAAAGAGGAATGAGAGAGGAGAGGAGCAAGGAAATGTGAATTTTGTAATTCACATGGTGCTTGGTGAGCGTGCTGTCTAGAGACCAGGGATGGTGGCAGATGGATGTAGGGAGTCCATTCACCACTCATACTTGAGGTATTTTTGGTATTTGCTTTCTGCTGCAGCTGAACCTTACATCTGAGTGTGTCAACTCACGTGCTGTGGAATGAGCACCCAGAGCTCACATAGTCCATAAGGCTATGGATAATTTATGCTGTATCAGGCACTTTATATATTGCCTAATATGTAAGGTATGCAAGTTGTCATTACAACCATCTGCAATTTTTTGCAGAGGTTAATGTCTTTAAAGGAATTTTCTTTTTTTGATTAATCCATCCTACAGCAAATAATGGGATCACAGTTTCCTGATGGAACATTTCCAGCACTGTTAAAGGGCCACACTAAACCAGCATCAAGTACTCTCATATTTTCTTCTTTTTTTATTAAATAATAGAGATTTAGAGAGAGCCAAGTTAAGTAGAGCACTAGTGCATGACTGTATTCAGTTTTTACAAAAGCAAAGAATTAAGGACTAACAACAACAAGTTATAGGGAAGAACAGTTGTGTTGCTCAACATTTGGGCTGAAAAGTAGCTCTGTAAACCAGCCCTTCCTCAAGATACCAAACAATTTCTCTCAGGAGACGAGCTGACTGCTTTATGCATGCTGAATTCAGCAAAATCTATTTTAATAGACATACCTGATTGCTTCACTCTTTAGACCACATTTCACCTTCAGTGCCTGCAGCTGTGGGAGGACACGTTAAATTTGCCAACAGCACCAGGAGATGTTTTCTGTGAAAGTCTCAAACCTTCTCAAAAGACTCTGAAAATTCCATTTTCTGGTGTATGAGGGTGATATCTCAGAGAACATACTTGAAGGCATGGTGTAATGGAGAGGAAAGAGCACCCGGCCCTGTAATGTGCGGCCGTTAAAGACAAAGTTGAGCAAAGCAAGCTGTAGCAGGAATCTTAGCATGTAAGATCTGATTCTGGGTAATTTGTACTATGCACACTATGAATCTTTTTGTTGGTGGGCTGAATTTGAGGGGCTGAAAGGTTAGAAGGAAATAGCCATTACATTTGTGTTAAGAAACCCAGCTGGTGGGCTTTTGATATAACTTACTTCAGTGATCAAAGGTCGTAAAAGTCTTGTGATCAACAGGCATAGCTGGTATGTATGTTCTTAATCTACCCCCATTGCAAGATAGTGATTTGACATTAAAACTCAAAGGAAAGTAAAAATGTTGTGTTATTGGATTTGAGGTAGTCTTAGAATGTGTACATGGAGTGTTACGATGAATCAGGGGATAGTTGTTAACTTTATGAAGCTTTTTGTAGCATTTTTGAGTCCTCTGCTTCAATAAGTGTTAGTAATTGACTCAAAGGTAGATATCACACTTAGGTCTTGTGTAAAGAGTATGTAGGTAAAGTCTGTTGCTTGTGAAAATGTGCTTGAAACTGGAAAATATTTCTAAATGTGTTACTGCTAAAAAGATCCACTGTGTATTAATATTTGTATTTTCGTAGAAAGTAGAGACTCCAGAAATTTTTGTGTTAACTGCTGTTCATGAACACAGCATGAGACAAATTTTGTTCTGAGTTACCTTATGATCTAAACACCTGGTTTAGTAGAAAAACTCTTCATTACTTTTAAACAGAGGGAATAAAATCAGATATACTACACATTTTCACGATAAAGAACATTTGAATGACTCTTTAGCACATGGAAAGTGAAAATGTCCTTTGAAACAGCTTTCCTTTTATTTTAGTGGCAGCTGTGCTGTAATTTGGAAGAAATTAAAAGTACTACTGTATCCTTTATTTCACTAATAGCATGCATTTATTGTAGTTTCATTTTTTGATTTATGAAGGTTTGGTGAAATGAGAAGCAGGACTAGAGAAAGAAGGAATTACTTTTTTTGTCCAGAGTACAAATTGGGTACCAAACTCAAATCCATCAGTGACAATCTAATTGGATCAGGATGTCTATGAATGCATGAGACTGGCAACAGCTGCTCTGTTAACATGTATTTCTAGCTGTGTAGATACTGAGACACAAAAATGGTAATTTACAATCCATGAATCCCTCTATGGAGACAACAAAATTGCATCGATATATTTAACCTCTTTCCCAGTAATCGTGGAGTTATTTCCCGTACGGCCAACGTTCAGTATGAAACTTCTAGTACTAAAAGTTATCCACATATGCCAACAATCTCAATAAGTAATAGGCCAATAACATGCAGATACAATCACAGCCACCAATAGAGACAAGCTACAATATTACTAGCATAATGAAGAAAACTTGATGGTCACAACAAATGTGTTCCTCAGAAGAACACACATTCCTTCCAGAGAGGAAGGAAAAAAGAGAGAAGGTTAACTGAATGAAGAGTTTTGGAGAGCTATTTGTATTACAGCATTAAAAGGCATTATTTGTGATTGCTCTATACCACAATATCTGCAAGTAGCAGGGAAGAGGGCTGTAAGCATGAAAGTTCAATGGCGTATGTGCTTTTAGCATCCACCCCACTACTGTTCTCGAAGAGGGAGAACCAATATTGCAGATATAAAAAATGGAGAATCTGCCTCTATGGGCCAGGAGAGTCTAATTCTACTCAGAGGTCTGCAGGGCACAGTAACTAGTGTATTGAAAACTGCTAGTGATGCACCAAATAAGCATTTTTTGAAGTCAAAAGTATATGGGGAAAGGAAAAAGATGTCATTCACCGTGATGACTCGGCAGCTGCCCAACAACTAGTAACTAGAAATGCATGGATCAGCATTTGAGAGAAGTTTGTGAAATGAAGTTTTACTGGCTCTTGAGAAAATCCATCTTGCCAGAATAGTTTTATTATTTACTTCTCTTGAAAACTCAGTACTTCAACTCTATGAGAGACAAAAAAATATAAATGAACCCACAATCTTCCACAGCTGAATGCGTGTAGTTTTGAAAATCATAATGTCCCTCAGATACAGTCCTGCTCCTGTTGTAACTGGTTACTAGGAACAGCTTTGTAGTGAGAATACTTTTCTTGCTTTTCAATCACACAATATCCTTCCACACAGGCAGATTATTTAGTCTACAGACATAATTTTTCATTAATTCCACATAAATTTAATTGGAATTTATAGGAAATTTGGTCTTTCTTCTACTTCTTTGAAGTGACTGGAAGATTTGCTATCCTTCTAGTTCCTTCAGGTGACAGAAATCTTCGGATTTAGTTTGAAGCAATTACACCATCTGTATGTGCAGCATCAGAAAAGAACTTCTGGCAGCTTTATGAAAATCCACTAGAAGGATCCTAAAATTCCCTTGAGTTTTTGCAATTACGCAATACAAATTTGCAAATTACAAACTTGTTCTGATTCAAAGGAATTTAGTTAAAGATCTGTCCAGGAAACTGGCAGAGCAGGTAAATGTTGGAAGCTTGCCCAACCTACTGCTTTCTGTGTATGGTCTATGTTCTTTCTTCTCCAAGACTAAAGTTTGTAAATAGTTCACAAATGGTACTAATTTGAACTCAGAATGAACATCTTTTTCTATTTATAAAATATTCCGTATAATGTTATCCCATGCTTATCTTGCCTTCACATCCTAGAATGATCAATGAAAAATGTAATCTTTACATTCTGAAATATTCTCTGTAGGATTTTGATATTGGTTGTGAGCCTGTTACATCTGACCGATTAGGCAGTTGTGATTGATTTGGAAATTGGTATTCTGCACACGTTTTTGCCTGTACAACTTTGGTTCATGATGGCTTACAGAAGGAAAGCACAAAAAACTGGAAGCAAAATGATTTTCAAAACTGAAATAAATTATTTTCTATATGTCTGTCTGCATCCATCCAGATGGTTCTGTGAGACATGGGGCAAAACCACTTTCAACTTTTCAAGAGTCTGAAGAGGGTCTTCGCAAATCCAGGGAGGACTGTGTACTATATACTATTACTTAGATTGTGTATGCCTCTACTTTTGGATTTTCTGTGGGTATAAGAAAGCCACAGTACTTAGTATTTGATCAAGTTTTTGATCAGTTATTAATCCCTTATCCGTTTTCAGTTTTCTCCATCAACTTCTAGATGATTTGTATTTTCACTGAGATTTGCTTTATTGACATCTTTGTCTATTTTTAATATTCCACCTTTTACATAACATTTTACATATCAATGTGTGCTGTAGGTCCAGGTCTGCAGAGTGCTTTCAAACCATACAAGACCCAACACTACTCCTGAAGTCACCAGCGCCTTGTCATATTAGGTGCCTATGGTCTGACAGGCAAGTTGTGTTTTAAAAGAAGAGAAAAGTGCCTCATAAAAACAAACACATTTGATCTTTTCAACTATTTTTAGTTCGTGTCAATCTTCTATGGCCCTGGGCAACACAGGCAAAATGCCAACCTCGGCAATCTTTTCAGTCACTCTAATACGCCAAGTTCTGGCAGCAGCATATTTTTTATCAGAATTGTTTCCTAGCCTCAGTAAACTGCTTCAAATGCTGCTGTGTCTGTTCTGGATATGACATCCACAGAGACTGGAATGATTGCAATCAAAAAGTAACGGAGAATACAGGAAGAGTTGGTGTCAGTTTTGATTCTCGCTATCCCCTTCATCACGACAATAAATTAATACAGCTCAGCTTCTGCTCTGGTAAGCCTTTTCCATAAGAACAAGGTTTTAGAATCACAGTGCTTAACATTCACAGTGAAATATTCGGGTGTTAAAAATGTAGTGGAAGTGTAGTATGAAATGCAAAAAAGTGTGTCTGTACAATGTCATGATAAGAATGTACATGTACAGAGGAGTCAAAGAATTCAAAGTGATGACTCTCACAGGAGTTTTAACTTAGTCCTCTTTTACCTTGCAGAGGATTTTCAAACACTTTCTTTGACAGCTATTTTCAGGCGTATGTGCAGCGTGGGTGTTACATTTGCCACGGGAATCATAACTTTGAATTGCTTGATGTTTTGGTGAGTGTGAATTTCTAAACCTAATGTCACAAAAATATTAATTTAAAGGGTACTTTCTATTTTTTTAGAGAGTGCTTTCCTTCCTTAAATATACAAACATGTAAAAAGCAAGAATAGTATAATGTGAGATGAAGTAAGGTATTTTAGGGAAAATGGCATCATGCTGGATTTTTTTAATAACTAGTTGACTGTGTGACCAGTAACCTAACCACACCCATGTTTGAGTAATATTAAGGTTTGATCAGAAGTGCTGAAAAGATAAGGAAATTTTTTTGATTGTTACACACATTTCAGCACTTCCCAGTGTTTTTTGTTTTTTCTGGTGAGTGGTTTGATATAGAAGGGACTTTAAAGATCATCTAGCTCCAACCCACCTGCATGGGCAGGAACACCTCCCACAAGATCAGGTTGCTCGATACCCAGAGACTTCTTGTTGACTTCATAGAACAGGATCAGTATCCAAAGCCTCAACTTTCTAGTACCTTAAGCATACTTATGTATGCTTAGTATTTTTACATTGGAGCATTAAATCAGGATTGTTATAAATATCACGTTCCACATAGATCCATAGATGTGGCCATGATTTATGTTGTAGCATGTGTTGTTTTTATGTGTTAATGCATTTATTCCCTATCTAGTACTTCCAAACTCAGTGAAGTATGAAGTCTTCCACTTTGACTGTATACATACAGCATTTGAAGCTTGCCAAGTGACTCCTTTTGGATTAAGCAGTATGCAAAAAAATGACAAGGACATTTTCTTTAAAGTAGAAAAGGCGATTTTTATTGAAAAACAGCCACATTTTACTTTATTCATCATGAAAGGTGGTAAACAGTGGACTGAGCTCAAAAACAACAAAAAAAAATCTGCTCAGATAATATTTTCTCTTCAGAAAAGCAGAAAAGAAGCTCTCAAAATAGGATTTGGCACAAAATATTTGCTCTTCAGTTTACAATAAAAACATGACCTTTTCAACGTTTTCTCCTTGGGAGCAGGCTCTTCTGTTTCCTCTCCAAAAGAGATTAGCACATTACTACTAATGCATCCTTCCCCTAAAAGAAGCCAGCAGCAGGTTTCTGCTGAAATCAAACATGATTTCTTTCTCCACTAATCAATATGGTGGTAGCAAACTATCAGCTGGACTCAGAGAGAAACAAGCCTTTTCTTTGCTCCCCAGGACATTAGTCTCAATGAAGAAACTGAAAGATAAGTGGACTACAGAGCTCACACTAATATGCTGCAAGGAGAAAGTGTTGTGTAATGTCTCAAGTGAAGTTTGGCCACCACGTTCTTGGGAACAGTTTCTCTGGTGTTATTGTACACTCTTGTTTGTCAGGGGACGTCAAGAGTGCAAGATGAATGGGCCGTCCAGTCCTATTCTGCTTTAATGAGTTGGCTTCTCCTTCCTCAAAGGAGAACATCTTGATCTTATGCCATCAAGCAAAGGGAAAGAAGAGTATATATGGAGCAATAAAATACAGGGTAAACCATGCAGGGGTTTGTTTTCTTTTTCCCCAGAATGAAGCCAAAACCAGTTAATTAAATATTGATGCACTGTTCTACACCCCTGCTAGAGCTGTTGAACGTCACAAGTGAGCGAAGGCAGGTTGTTGTTCTCATATGCTCTGCTGAGGGGGGGTATAGAATATTGCCTTTGTTGTTGTTTGCATGTAACCTTTTGAGCATTCTCATGTGCTGCTGCTTGGTGACCTAATTTATGGTAGAACAATACTTACAGCAACATAGCTGAAACTGTTATATTCATAGTATATTCACTATCTACCCCGGAAAATTAATACTTGAGTAAATTACTGAAAATAACTGAAATGTTCCATGCAAAGGTGTTTTCTTGGCTTTTCAAGTAGAACTGGAATCGTCAAGCATTTCTAAAATCTGCTTCTAAGATGCAAATATAACTCTTCTAGACATAATCCTTTGTCACATATATCAAATTCAAAAATTCTCTTTCACCTTAAAGACAGAATTAGGGCTTGGTTAATGTTGTGCATGCTCTTCACATTTCCAAAATTTGGAATGTTAGAAAATCCTGCAATAGGGTTCTCATAATAACATCTCGCAGCAAATAAAAGCAGACCATATAGGAAACAGATGCTTTGACTGTCAGAAACTTCTTATTTGTAAAATACCTTTGAAGTCAACTGATGGTGGACAGAAATAAAAATAAGTTTCATTTATCCCAATGTAAAGCATATAAGAAAGCAGGCTTTGTTGAGAAATTCTTTGGAGTGGAGACATGGGAAAATCTTCCCTTTACAGGCCAGTAAATGTTAACACAGAATCTGTATAGCTGTCATTTTATCTCTGAAGATGCTGTTCCTGCAGTACTTCTCAATGGTTGTGTTGAGCAGAGGATCTTTACTTCTCACTGTGGCTGTAGATGACCTGACATCTGTCCCTGCTAACCTATCTGGAGGTCTACAAACACCTTTGAGCCTGAACACTCCAATTCCATTTTTTTTTACAAATTGCACTGTTGCCTCATAGCTCTGCAACAGAAAGACAAACTAAAATTTAGTTTTCCTAATTAAACATATCCCACTTCTGAAAGGAAAGCATTTTTAATTGCTATCATGCTGTAAATGTGGTGAGACAAAAGTGGTGTAAGCAGAGAAACAACTTTACATAGAAATTCTTCAGCTTGTGATAATGTCATATTTAAGTGAAAAAATTAAGATTAACCCTCAACGTGGCTTTAGGGATACACTAAGGATATTAAATCTGTGTACATCTACTGACGGTTACTACCAAAGATCAGCTGCTTTTGGGACTGTTACTTATTTTCTTCTACTAATGAAACAGTTCTGTTTGTGATCTTTGAGTTAGGGTGCAGCTCATGTTGCCGCAGAGGGCAGATAGTGTGAATCATAAAATGTCCAGCCTGTGTCATACTGTGCCACATCCAGAAGTATCTCGGGCTCTGTAGCAGCTGCTTATGTAGACACTAACCAGATGCCTAGAAATATCTAAAACAAGCATACAGTGGTGCCTTACCAGAACACATCTTCACTCTCCAACAATTTAGAGCTCAAGGACCACTTCTGCCAGAGGATACAGAATGGTAGTTGAATGGTACAGGGAAAAAGAGAAAGGGCAAGTGAAGTGACTGAATCTTCCTGACAGATGCTGAAAATAACAACCAATTGATCAAAAGGTCTGACTCCGAAGCAAAAAATTTCTTCTGCCTTGAGATTTAATAGAATGAAAAACCTGATTTTCACATTGCCAATGTTATTTATTGTACATGATCAACAGGCTAACAACAGAGTCTACACAGACCTTCCTTAAGCATATTAAAAGAAATAAGGCAATTAGTCTGGGGGGGAAGCCTGATCAATTTACATTTAAGCAATGAGTATATTCAGAAAATGCAAAACTCTAAAATTAATTGCTTAGGGTTATTTCCATTGGTTGTGTCTTTAATACATCAAGCTGACTCCCCTTTTGCATTCCATGTTGACTATATCAGTACAATTAGACTGTCATTCTGCCACCATAATGCACAGTTAGGAGAAATCTGGAGTATGGAAATATCCATTGCTGGCTTAGTTAGAAAAAAAACATCCCCTCTGGTAAGTCCCAGCTGTTGCAGACAGCTTTGTAGACTAAAATCAACACCTTCATTTAAATATTAACTAAGGTCCATCTTGACCAAAATTCTCATCTAAGGATATATTGGCCAGTGTTAAGATGGATGCCTACAAGGTTTCTGGGAAATGAGATTTTGAAAACCTTGGCATTTAAAAGGGTCTTTGTTGATGAGTACCTTTGAAAGATTAGCTTACATCCCTGTGAAAAAGAGCTGAACAAATGAGATGCAAGGAAATATTTGGGAATAGAGAAAACACAAAATGTTCTCTAGTTAATTTCAATATTCTACCTTTTAATTGCTAGGATAATTAAAGGAAGACAAGCACTTTCATGTTCTTTTGCAAGGAGGAGAGTTTGTTTTGGAAGATGCTGATGTTTTGCATAAATGAGAAAACCCCAGCACTGATGCACTGAAAACTTTCTTGCCACTGGCTTGGTGGTGTTCAAGTGGGGGTGTGCAGGCATTCACTAATTTTGGATATTTAATTTGACTTCCTCCCTGACTTAGCTCCAGCAGTTTTCATAGTCGAGACTTGGAATTTTGCCATCTTCAATGAAACATGCAAAAATCTTATTGCTTGTCACACCTGTGCTCCTCATTTTCCTTCAAGCCCTGCAGTTTTACTTGGAAAACCAGAGTCTGTAGCTGTGCAAAGAGGTGGAATGGCTTATTGTGAGCCAGGGTACTTGTGCTCCTGTTGCAGAGGTGATTTTTGGCCCACAAGGACTTAATAGCTTCCCCTACCAGAAAGAGCAATCGTCTCTAGCTTAAAAAATACTCTTGATTACTCTGGGTGCTGTTACTGGTGGTTCTAAGTTTTCCTGTGAGGTGACTGGCACTGCCTGCTGAAACACACCAACAAACCTTCACATGCAAAATATTTGCATCTTTTGCCACAACTATTCAGGGATGGAAAATCATCGATGTTTCTCAACTTGCAGAAGCACTCACCTTCTGCCTTCTTCCGGGCCCTCATCCCTGGAAAGAGACTGTTCTTGATCTGATGGAAGAACCCTTATTTGAAGCTTTCTGAAGCTGTGAGACCCTTCTGGGCTCCCCTGCACCTGTGTGAACTAGGCGTTTGGCAGCAGCTCTGTTCCTCAACACTGGGGAATGACAATCAATTCTAATCATCGGCTGATGTTGTAAATGTGTTCTTCATCCTGGAGGATCTGAGCTTCTGCAAGAAATTACAAGGGTTTAGTAGTCCCCATGGCTGGTGTGAACACTTGCAGCTACTAATTAACAGTAGCTTTTCACTTCCCTGCTCTGGGGAGAACTGAACTGCTGCTAAATATCAGTGTTTCTTGTAAGGCAGAAGTGATATGTTCCCTTTAGGCTAGCTGTTCTATGAAGAAAAGGGTGGTCATGCCCTTCCCCCCAGCCTTTCCTGCTTGCTGTGCTGGCACCAGTGAACCTGTGATTGTGTGATGGCTTACACTGAAAAAAGGCCTCCAAAACCCAGAAGTTTTCCTTTGAGTCAGTAAACTGATGTGACTTGTTGCATGGCTCCATTTAGTGTTAGAGCTGATGAAAAGGAGGAAATGGCAATCTGAGGCCATGGGAAGCAAGATCATTCTTTTTGACAGCAGGGCTTAAACATTCATTAAATGACCCCTTCAGACCTTGTGATCCCCTCTGAATCATTTTTTTGTTTCTGGAGGGATGTACAAGTCACTGTTTTAGAGCACAGTCAGGGATGAGAAAGGAGTGGACGTGACACGATGAGACAATTCAAGAGTGGTTCAGTAGGCATGGGTGGTTGACTGACTCTTGAGAAATACTTGTGGAATTAGTGTGAACCTGAGACCACTTAAATTCTGTAAACTTCCAGCAGCTTTTTAAAGTTGGTGAGTGATGCTTGTTATTCACTCTGTCTGGCCAGTTTCAGTGGTGCCATGGCTGTTGCTGCTGAATACATTGCTTTTTAACAAAAAAGTGACTTGTAGTAAATAATAAGTACAAGGGTTTTGCTGGCAAAAAATAACTTCATTTATAGCTTATTTGTGGCAAGGATGTGTGCGGTTTGTTAGGACAGACTTGGCCATTCTAACTGCAGGAGATTTCTTTTCAGAGGGGTATTTCTATAAACATGGAGTTTATAAAAAAAATTTGCAATTTTTCATTCATTACTGGAAAGAGTTAGTGTCTTATCTCTTGCATTCCTCTGCAGTTGCTGATTTGTATGGAACATTGGTCACTTACTCAGTCTTTATTGCCATTCATATTGAAGAAGGCAATGATTAATTGCTCTTTCTATGTCTTCATCAGATTGTGCAGATATTTTCTTTGAGGCCCGGCCCATTTATCCTCAAAGTGCAGTCTGGATGGTTTAATTCATCTAATACAGCACAATGGCATGTGTCAATCTTCTAACCAGCCTTTTCTTAATAACTCACTTCTGTTTGCTTAATTTGGCTTTAGAGAATGCTACATCATAATGAATGACTAATAACTACCATGCTTCCTGGTTGTATAGATGATTGATTCATGGTGCCTGTTAAGGCTTACAGATCTTTCACAGAGTTAAGAAAGCAATATGCTTATCTGTTCCCCCCCCCCCCCCTTTTTTTTTAAAAGAAACCAACAACCCTCTGCATTTACTAAGTAATTCAGAATAATTTTTGTGACAACTCCTGCAGTAATGTCTGGTTTCATGTCACCTTTCACAGCCTTTGAATTCATGCTAATAAGGTTTTCAGACTTTTACCTGTCACATAGTCCTACTGTATGGCATGTATGTTGGATGCTGCTTGTTTTATAGGCTTTTGCCTAACTTTTGACAGATGCAGATCACAGTAATTCTTTTGATAGATGCTTCGATTCTGTTTCAGAAAGTAACAGTAAAGTAAATATTTTATCTTTTTTATGTTTGCAAAACTGATTTTGGTGTGAAATGAGGAAGCATCTATTTCAGTATCAACTCAGAATGAGGCTCTGGATTTTAATCGGGCTCAGTTAACAGGAGCTATTTTGTGGTCTTCAGAAAGTCTGTATCTGTAATAGGCAATTAATCTTACAGCTGGTAGCCAGATGAGACTGTTGAAACAAGCACTAGGCTGAATTTTGTATATATGTTTATGCAATACTCACAAAAATGTGGAATATGTGTCTCTTTAAAGTATAAATAACCTTTTTTTTCCCCCCTCATGTATTCCCCAGACAGACTTCCATCTAGTTGACTTCTGTTATCTTCTTTGTAGTTTCTGTCACATTTCCCCTTCACCTAACATGCTCTCTGTACTTAGAGCTGTGGATGATATAGTCTAGTGTCCTTCCACATGACATAAAGGCTTTTGTCTCCAGGTTATTCCCAGACGGATGGGGAATAGTGAACCGTGAATCAGCTCCAACCTCTAATGAAACTATTAGACATTTTGCCTAATCCAGTACTTTGCGTTTTGACTCCACAGATGGCTGAATACTCTGAATTTATAGTTTTCTCTAATTTGGTCCAATTTTGTATCCTTCGAAATCACAGCAGATTGCCCATTGCACATTTATGTGGCCATTTCTCCAATCTTTGTACTCCCATGCTCTAGTGGAGATCTCAGCTAAGGTTCTCATTCCAGCTGTGCTTCTATCAGTGAAGATGGCATGTAGCATTATTTTGTTTGGCAGCATTTTGAATAGTCCACGGCTTTGCATTTGAATATGAAGAAGTTGTGTGAAGAATGTTAGAATTTATTTTTACCCTATCTTATAAAAGGAACTTCAAAAAACAAGAGCAAGACAACCTTGAAAAACATTACACTAAAATGCTCTTCGTTTAACAGAGTGACCTCTAATTCTTCATCCTCAATTTTGATTCAAGAAATAACTGTAGCTGGAATTTTTCATCTGCAAATAATTGCAGCTACATTTTACAGCACTTAGCCTGATTACAGTTCCCACAGAGCTATGGTGAAGTGTGAGTTGCATGTAGCCCTGCATCCATTATGGGGTCTGAGTTTATCCTGCATTTTTTCTGATCCAGCTGATTCTGAGAAATTACACTGCTCAGGCATATTTTAATGAAATGGTATGTCTTAAAAAACCATACCAATTCATTGAAGCCAAAACTTTTCACAGTGATGTAAACATTCCAGGAAGGCTAATTGAGATGGCTTTCTTCTAGGGTTGAACTTCTGATTAAAAAGTTAAATGGAGAGAGAGCTACTGTTTCATAGGGGGGAGAGTATGAAAAGATAATGAAAATGAGTCTTCACTGTATTGATGGTTGGTCACTTTATTCCTCAAGATATCAGCTCTTCTGGATGGTCTGTGCTCATATGTTTTCTTTCATAGGTTTTCTAACAGAGGAATCAGATCTCATATTTTGGAAAATTATGTGCTCCAAAAATGGTGGGGCTAAAAGCAGCAAGCTACTCTCTCCCAGTTTCTACACTTTTAATCTAATTTAAAAATGAGAAACTTGGATAATGATAATAGGGAAAATATCAATGAAATGTGCAGATACGTTGGCAAGCTGAGAGGGAACTGGAAGGAAAAACAAAAGAAAATCCTGGCCATGGTTCCAAACACATTTGAATGCATATTTACTCTGCTGCTCAGTTTATGTAATTTAAGAACTCAGGGCTATAAAGATGACAGGAGAGTAATCTAGAGTCTAGAATTAAGCAAATTGAGTTAGATTTACAGAAGCTGATTTCTGTTGCTCTAAACCACTTTTCTATCTGAGCAGTCAATATGCTGCTAGATCAGCAGTCTCAAAAAACAGGGACAGCAGTTGCAATTCATAGTACCTCTACAGCTGAAAACAGCATCACAAGTAGTAAGTAAGCTTTGGTTTGTTTCTATTAAGTATTTAATAGTTAGATTGCTTACTGAAAGTTCCATTAATAATAAATTCTTGTTAGGGTTATGAATTCTAAGCTACTACATTTTTATTATAATATAACACTAACAACTCTCTGATTAGTTGAGTATGGAACCGGAAGCAGTTTGTCAGAAAACATCAGGCTACATTTGGTGTCCTGCAGTCTGCCTGAAGGTTGTGGAAATGTGTTTGCTTTCCTTAGTATTGCTTGTGGTTGCAGGTGGTATTTTTTTGCTACACGTGCTTGTGGCTCGCATGACTTTTCAGAAGTGAGAAAGGAGAGCTTTTGCCATTAAAAATGTTGTTAGAACCTCCTTCACACTTGGCTATATTTGCTATTTAATCAAATTCACTACTGTGACACCCTAACTTAAGGTGGCTTCCTTGGCTGAAGATGATAGATGGAGGCATTATCCTCCATGCAGCATTTTTTACAAACTGGAGAATGAAACCCCGGTACCACAACTTTTACAAAATGATAATCTCTGAAAAAACAAATGTAATGCAGGCGATACATTCCAGGTATAAAATTGGCAGGAAATTATTAGTGTGAATCTTCCCAAAGATCTTGTCATCCTCATATAACAATCTTGATCTCTTGTCTTCTGTTCCTAGTCAATCCAACCCAGGCAATGAACATCCACACATTCTTTGGTGCTTGGTTATATATGATAGAGATCTTTTCCTCTGACTGGATTTCCTGCTGAAATTATTCAGTGCAGTGTTTTTTCCTTACTTCTTTACTACTTTTTTTTTTTTTTTTGAACCCATGGTCACATACTGTCTTTGGAGGTAGTCACCATTAAAACCTACCATTTGCCAGCAAGTACCGTGTGTATTTTACAAAATCCTCTTAATTATCTGTGACGTAGCAAGTGATAATGCATACGTGAGGATTTTGTTTAGAATGATCTTCCACATGGCAGGTGCAGTGGGAATGTACATATTGCTATGGACAATACAGGCTGCTCCATCAGTCTTTTGATGGATGGCTTCTTTAGGTTCAGGGAGTTTCTGATATCAGAATAGTTTTTTCCCTTTTTTTCTTCAAAGGAACTTGAGTCTTCAGAAAAGAAAAGACATTTTTATGGTCTGAGGTCTGGTAAGTAGTTTCTGGCTTTTGGAGGCTGGAACACTTCTGATGCTTTGTTGTTTATGAGGAAAAATACTGCTATTTTATGAGAATACCTCTATGGATACACTATTTAATTGTTCTGCAGTGTATTATGCTAGTACCCTACATCACCTTGACCTAAGACTGTTTATAGATGTTGATTGTAAAGTAAAAACTCTGTTAGGATCTGTGTTTGAGACTAGCAGAAATTAACATGTGCTTTAAACTGTTGCATCAGCTTTTCATGTGTGCATATCTTGTGAGTATCGACTGCAGTTCCCTGCTCTACACTCCGTGGTGTTACAGTGTTAGTGCTTGAACTTTATTCTTTCTGACCTGTTTTCTAGGTGTTTACTGGCTCTATTAACACTGTTTTGTGGAATGTCTTGGGATATATGGAAACAAAAGAGCTATGCAAATGTATACAAGTTTGGTGACACTGCCTATGTTTTGATTTTGGCACAACAGCATGCCAGTTGGGGGAAGGAAAAGGCTAATATTCAACAGATGGCAAAGTCCTAAGCCCTATAATAATGGCTGCAGTTATTTTCATTACTGTCATTTGATGACACATAACATAGTTGGAAAAGAATTGAACTGGGTAATCACAGCAAATACACTCCAAAGGACCAGATGCACTTCACACGATCAGAATGGTGATGGATGTTCAGGTTGAGTGCCACTTCTGTCTGTATTCCAGGTATATTTACTACTGAGGACTAGAAGCCACATGGCTTTCTGTTATACACAAGGCTGGCATTTTTACCTTCTGTAGTAACCAAGAACAAAACATACAAAATGGCATCTGTTTTATGTAGGGAAATTTTCTATATTGTTGGCATGTCTGTGTACTGTTACCACATATATAGTGACATATATTAGTTTGCAAATTTTTCAACATGAAGATCGAAATGCTAAAAACAAGAATAGGTTTGCTGTGGCAGCTTAAAAATTTTTTAAACAGATAATAATTTTCTCTGAATGGTCCTAATAAAAATAATACCAGTTTATGGAAAAAAAAGCATCAGATGATTGTACTTCAAAGTTTTACAAGGTCAAAGTTATTTTTTTGTTCCTCTAGCTTAAGAAGCCTGTGAACTGTTTGTTATTCTTTATAGGGGACTTCCATTTCATAATTTGAAGGTTTTTAAAAATGATTTAAATTTTTATGATCTTTCTTTCTCAAATTTGATAGATAAAATTATGATAATATGTGCTCTGGCAGAAAAAGATGTTGGCTTTTAGAAAATTAATTAGTTCATATTTGAATATTCATATTACTACTTTGCATCTGTGTAAAAATAGTTCTTGTGGACTGCCTGGAGATTTCGGAGTGACCTACTATGACCCAATTACAAAAAAAAGTCCAAGAAAGCTGGCCTTTTTATGAGTTATTCAGTAAGCATCTACCATCATGATACATTCACAGGCTTTGACTCACTTTGTGTTAACAAGGGCATGCAGTGATCCCTTCATGTTTATTTTATTTTTCTAAAAAAAGAAAAAGAAAATAAAATCATGTTGCTTTATTTAACAATTCTGTGCAAGCCTTCAAAGATTACAACACAGCTGGAATATTTCACATCTGCCATCAGTGGTCTAACATGTAATATTAAGACAGGTCCTATTGTGACATGTTTTAAACTGTTTCTTCCCTGTGCTGGGCTAACAACATAATAAGGATCAATAAAATGGTTCTGAGCATAACATTGCTAAATTCTCTCTGAGAAATTCAAGTTTAAGCCTTCTTTCTAACCCAGCCTTCTGTCATTGTTGCAAAGCAGGTTGAGAGCACCTGCAGAAAAAATCTTGTTAAATCAGACTGCTGTTCTGCCAGCCAATGTTGAGCCACTTACATGAGGTCCTTGGTGCAAATCCTGATGTATTCATGGCTTCTATAAAGGGGAGCATTAAAAAAGCCATAAACAAGAACGGAAATCCATAAATCAACCTGAATGGGAAATTGAAATTATAACAAGACTTTTACAAATCTCCTAAGAAAATGAGAGGTGTTTGTGTTTTTTTCCCTTTTAACTCTACAGCCTATGGAGCACGAGCATCTGGAAAGGATTTTCTTATTTTTGCAAGCAGACTGTGTGTGCACACTTGCTGTACAATATCAAGGCCACTGATATCTGAGGGAAATCACTCCCCAGAGTTTTCAGTGCATCTGAGATAATATTGCTTTAATTTCAAGCCCTCTGCAGAATTAAGCAGGACATCATCTGAGACCAGCCTTTCAAACTGATTTAGAACCAATCAGAAGAAATGAGAGCAGAGCCAAAGAGATAGGATCAGGACTCAGGAATTTAGGATTTGTTTCTGTGATGTCCCATGTATGCTGAAGAAAGTAATTTTGCTCTAGATTATAATTTTAAGTACTTGCATCAATCCTGGAATAGCTCTGAGATGCTTCTCTCAGTCCCTGTCCAATGTCTTGCCTGCTCCCCTGGTGGAGAGGGAAATTTTTTGCTGATGGCAAAATAAGGATACCTGTTGCAGAACAGAAGTACAATGACCAAACTAATGCACGTCTGAATAGATATTAATGACTGGGCTTTACCTCCTTATTTGAAGCAGTTTATTCAAGGTTGTGAGGAAGGTTCTCTCATCATCATAGAATGGTTTGGGTTAGAAGGGACCTCAAAGATCATCTAGTTCCAACTCCCTTGCATGGGCAGAGGTATCTTCCACTAGACCAGGTTGCTCAAAGCTCCATCCAACCTGTCCTTGAACATTTCCAGGGATGGGGCATCCACAACTTCTCTGGGCAACATGTTCCAATGTCTCACCACCCTCGTAGTGAAGAATTTCCTCCTAATGTCTAACTTAAATAATTTAAAATCATTACCCCTTGTCCTTTCACTACATGCCATTATAAAAGTCCTTCCTCAGCTTTCTTGGAGGCCCTCTTCAGGTACTGGAAGGCTACTATAAGGTCTCTCCAGTGCTATCTCTTCTCCAGGCTGAACAGCCCCAACTCTCTCAGCCTCTTTTCATAGAAGAGATGCTCCAGCCCTTGGATCATCTTCATGGCCCTCCTCTGGACTCACTCCAACACCTGTATGTTCTTCTTGTGTTGGGGGCTCCAGAACTGGACACAGTACTCCAGGTGGGGTCTCATGGGAGTGGAGTAGAGGGGGAGAATCACGTCCCTTGACCTGCTGGCCATGCTTCTTTGATACAGCCCAGGGCACGGGTGGCTTTCTGGGCTGCAAGCATACGTTGCTGGTTCATGTTGAGCTTCTCATCCACAATTACCCCCAAGTCCTTCTCTTCAGGGCTTTTCTCAATCCATTCTCTGCCCAACCTGTATTTGTGCTTGGCATTGCCCTGACCCAGGTGCAGAACCTTGCACTTGGTCTTATTGAACTTCACGAGGTTGACATGGGCCCATCTCTCAAGCCTGTCAGGGTCCCTCCGAATGGCATCCCTTCCCTCCAACATGCTGGCCACACCACACAATTTGGTGTTGTCAGTGAACTTGCTGAGGGTGCACCCGATTCCACCGTCCATGTTGCTGAAAAAGATGTCTTTAAAAGACATCTTTAAACATGTCTTCCTGTCTTCAAAACACTGCATTCCAAGTTTCAATGTTAATAAATCTGGATGCAGTTCTGCCACCTTTACTCAGTCTGGGTCGTCCCGTGATGATGCTCTGAGATTCTGCACTCAGTGACAGAAACTAAATTCTAAGTCTGCACTGAACACAAGTCAGAGTTAAGTCACATGTGTCCCCATCCTCCAGTTGACCAATAGGATAAGTGATGCTCCCTTAGTTTTAAAATATTCTGAAGACAAATGATTGCCAACTGCTTCATTACTAGGGCACTGTGGTCTCTGTTAAATAAACAGCCATCCGTCCAACCTGACACAGAGTAACACAGCCACAAAACCACCAGCCAACCATTCAAACAGGCCCTCCTCCCAGCTTGTCTGAATAGACCTAAACCTCAGAAGTGTTGTGGGCAAAGGTTATGTACAGATTTCATCTGAACTCTTTTTTTACCCTGGACTTAATGAGTACCTTTGAGCATTGCAGTCAAGAAAACATTCTATCTGGTGACGACTTTTGTACAAATGAGAAAACAGGACATTTTAAGTAAACTCCATGCTCAAATGGGAGCATTTATTTTGGGTTTTTTGTTTGTTTCATACTCTGCTAGTCTTGCATCATTTTAGAAGAACAGTTTTTTTGTACAGGTCCAATACAAATTAAAAATTATCATTAGGCCATTAAGAATATATCTACTGCTATCAGTTATTGTCTCTGTTAAACTGAATGTTTTTGTACTACTTGGGAAGATCCATAAGAATTCTGAATCCATACAAACTTTAATACTATTGTCATGGAAAACCTGCTGACCATGGGTTCTATTTTCTAATAGATTGACATTATTGCAGATTCTCTTACTGTAATAGAAAGCACAAAATTAAAAGCACGAGTAATTTTCATGTTCATACTGGAAACCAATGGCTGAAAGTGCAAATCTGCCTCTATCCTTTTAATTTGTATTGTTGAATAGGATAAAAATCACATTTTTGAGCAGAGGGAGTGCATGGTAACGATGCTGAATTGATCCAGAGGAATTGGCTTAGATTCTCAAAGGTAATTAGAAGCTCCAAGTCCTGTTTTGATGCTGCAATAGAAAGGACTTCAGGAGATTGGAGAACTGCAGTGGAACTGGTTAATTTGAGGCAATTTGATAGTAAGCTTACTTCAGAAACTGATCAGTTGAAAACAAACTAATACTGAGGCTGTGCATAATCTCCCTAGGGCAAGTTCAAAGTGTTTCAGTCTGGGCTGTCAGTCATCTTATGAAGCCAAAGAAAGTGTTGCATCTGCAGCACTATGGCCCTGCTATTTTGGTGGTGTTGCATGAACTGGTTTACCAGGAACAATCTTGTCCCACCCTCCCACTTCCCATAGCCCTGGACACTGAAAGACCTCCACTGACCTGTCTCTTCAGTCTCCATGTTTGTTTTCATTCTTTCTTATTTCTTCTTTCTCTCTCCAGTCTTCTTTATATGGGTTTCAGGGGTTACAAAAAGTTGTTATTGAACCAGATGCTTCTTCCAGTGACTGGATGGGGTTTCAGCACTTTTGTGGGGTTTCATCTCCATATGAACTTGAGAAGTGAACGAGGTGCCCAGGTCTGAGTGTAGGCAATGTGCCTCTGATGCTATTGTGAGTTGCTTTTATGGAGGTATTGATTCTGTATGGTTTTAGTTTTAGAAGTGCCCAGGGGCTTCATGTTGTACTAGGAGCTGTGTACATAAAGACTAAGAGACAGTACCTGCCACACTGAGCTTGAAGTCTAGACAGCATAAAGGCAAAAGGGGAAGCCAGCCATACAATGAAATGATGGTTATGACCCTCAGAGCAGCCAAATTGAAATTAGTTTCCTAATCCCTGAAATTCAGCCCACTGCTACACACTGCCTTGCACACCAAGAATACTCTTCTGTGGGGTGAATATATGTGTTTTTGGGGACTATCTGTTGATAGTATAGGAACTGAAACAACAATTGAAACCACATATCACCTGAACTGCAGATATTGCCCCTGTGCTCACTCTCACCACAGTATATGCCAAGTAATGTGGGGTTTTTAGTCCTCTGTCATTTGATTAGTATCCAATTATGGTCCCTGAGACTAATGACACCTGTGGAATATGGTAAATGAAGAACTACTTCAATTATTTTATCAATATATTCTGATTTTAACATCCTGTGTAGGATGATCTGCTTTACCATCTGGGATCATTATAGGGCTGCCTAGAAAAGATGGATAACATTTAAAAAATTCAACTAGAATTGTCATCAGCCTTAGTTACACTAAGGTATTTTCCTTAAACTTTTAACCTGCATGAATTTTTAATAATGAAAAACAACAACAATTTTCATTCCAGCTACAGCAGGTGTACCATCAGCTTCATATCAGAATGATATCTATTTCAAATTGCTGCATCCAGATAGAATGGAATTTCAAACCTCCAAAAAATTAAGTCAATAATGAAGGAATTTATGTATAGCATTTCCTTTTCAGTCCCATTGCATGGAATTCTGCTTGTAGAGCTAAAACTTAAGATTCGTTTCTGGTTTTCTGTATTGATGCATCCCATGATTGATATATGTAGACAAGAGAGAAAACTTTTATCATTTGTTTAGGCTATTATTCCAAGTAGATTGGAGAATTTCTACTTTTTTAGCCATCTCTATGTGATGAGTACTGCTGAAATTAATGGGAATCTTTCCAGGGGTAACTAGAGCAAGCCCTTCCTAACTAGTGAAGTAAGCAGTTTCTAGGTAGGCAGACCTCTGATGTAGGTTGCCAAGCTCCTGAAATGTCTGGCTATTCCTTGAGAGTGGATTGTGAGCTCTCATTTGAATTTGGAAAATAAGTCCTTGAATATCTGAATTTATGCTCTCAAACTGAACAATCTGAAATAAGCAACTACTCTTAAAAATGTGCATTTCCTTACAAAAGTCTTAAGTTATGTGGTACACTGCTGAAAGACAGATTAGGTAGAAATATATTACATAGAATTACTGGAGTGTAATCACAAAGTTAAGAAATAGAAAATGTTTTCAGTTAATGCATCATTGTCAAATTATGTGGTTAGATAGTCATATCCTGCATGTTTCAGCTCTTTTATTAATGACTTAAGTGAAAGGTAGACTGTACGCAACATCTTTAGAAACAGAAGATATATTTCTGCAACTTTATATTGTACAGAATCTGAACCTGCTCAATACTTGTTTAGTTCACACTATTTAGAGAGTTTAGAGTTCTCCCACAAGGAAGCAAAAAATTTGCATAAAACAATAGGAAAGAAATAAGAACAAATTATTTCTCTGAATAGATAGATTTAAAAATCTACTGTCTGAAAAACTCTTTTATCATCAGCAGAGTGATGGATTATTTCTTTAAGGGAAAATGGCAGTAATTAGTTATAATACATGAGAGAACTCAATAAATAATTGCTAAATTAAAATTATTTATTATTTGTATTCCAGGAGTGTCTAGAAGAATCCTGTGAGATCAGATCCCCATTGTTCTAGGAACTATATAAAGAACAGCTGCTATCCTAAACAGCAAACCGTCCAATATAGATGTCAGGCAAGACAGGAAGGGAAACAAATTTACAAAGAAATGAAATTAGTTGCCTGAAGGCACCAAGTTAGCAGCAGAGCTGGGACTGTGATGGGCTAGGTCTCTTCAAAGACTCCCTGGAGCTTTACCTATTGGAGCAGGTGCCTCCCTGTCTCATCCTGTCCTCTTTGGCTTCTAACCCATCCCTGAGTGAAACAATCAAGCTCTGATAGCCCCCATTAAAGCCTTACCAAGCCCCTCATCTTAAGATTCCTTGATATTTCTCACTTCTTTTGATCTCTCTTTAAACCACCTCCTTCTATCACGTTTTCCACTGTATCTAGCCTGAACCCTATTCCTCTGCAGACTGTTCTCATTACCCATCTGCTCTGCTATTCTTTATACTGTATAAGTGCATGGTGAATCTTGTCAGGTGAGTTTGTTCTTTGCTGATGTTTTCCAGACAATACACTACAGATCATCCATTAGAAGAGTAAACTATATTGTCTGTCCTTTTTTGTCACTGATCTTTGCTGTCTGAGCAGGAAAGGACATTGAATAGCCAGCAAGTTAATATACCCAAGAAGGAGGCAAATCCATGTGAACACCTGTGTCCTGGATAGTGTTTTCCACATTCTGTTTCTTATGTTTGCCCCAAATGAAAAAGGACTTTCACAAATGAATGCTCCAGGAAGCTGAACCAATGAAGTGATTTTGGGCAGAAGCCAGTGGGTGCAGGAAGCCTGCATGGGGAGCTCAAGTGCAGTGTTTTGCAGGGAGTCATATCAGCTTGTGTAAATGTCACTTAGAAGCCAGTGAAAGAGGGTGGGGAAGGAGAGTTCTGGGGACAGCGGCCTTATCATAACATGAATCATCTGCATTTTCTCCACCATTTCCTCTTATACATCTATGTGAAATTTATCTTTACTTCAGCTAGCACTATGGCAATTGGCCTTCCCTTCTGCATAGGCTGCAATTCTAAATCCTGAGACCCTTTGGTCAGGCACCACCTTTGTTCAGCAAAGGTCTCCCAAGACCCAAATTAGGCTGTGCTAGTGAGGAATTCTTTCTGGGAGCACCCATTGACCAAGACCTTCTCTAATCTAGGTAGCATAGAAGAGTATTCTTTCCCTTCATCTTGCCTATGAGAATAGGTCTATGGGGGTTACTTACTTACTTGAAGCTATGCATTGATTGGGTTATGCAGCTGACATCATCAAGTTAGCCTTTTCTGTGCTGCTTCTTCAGGGACTTAAAAAGTTAAGTGTTGGTAGCATTAACCTCAAGGTTTGAGGGTTTTCTTTATGTCTCTCTCAGTGGTGCACTGTCTGTGTACAAAATCAAATAGTAGTACAGATCACAGAATCATAGAGAAACATAGAATAATTTAGGTTGGAAAAGACCTTTAAGATTGTTGAGTCCAACTGCAAACCTAATACTATCAAGTCCCCCTCTAAACCATTTCCCTATGCATCATGTCTTCATGTCTTAGAAATACTTCCAGGGATGGTGATTCAAGTATTCCTAGATGCTGAAATAATTAAAAATGGATTGTGTGAGGAATGTTCCCTACAGCTGGCCTGTTTGGGAGTCTGGCTAGAAAAGGCATTCAACATATTAAACATTTTTTCTAGGGTTTACTTTACTTTCATCCTAGCTTTGTCATTCACCTTTAGCTGTACAATGTTCCATATTAGAGTTTGATAGTGATATAATCTAGAGAAAAGCTTTTGTGAGTTCATAATATAGAAGCATTGGCAGATACATGTTCAGACTTTTGCTAACAGGTCAGCCTACTATTTTAGAGGCCTTAAGTGTGTGATAATGTTTCAACCAAGTAAACTGTGTAGTGCCAAGTAGATGCGTACACTGCTGTCTGGTGCCACAAACTGATAAGAATCAATTTACAGTTGATTTACAATTGAGGCAGAATCCAGGAGATTATAAAATGAGTTTCTCCAGCTGAAATAATGACATAAGCTGACACTAGAATGGATTTCCAAGATACATCTCTCCTTTTTAGACATCAAATTCTCAAGAGGAATCATAGCTTCTGTTTTAGCAAAAAAACCCCAGCAACTTTAGAACTGTTGATTTGCCATGTATTAGATCTGAAGACCCAGAAGTGTTGTCTGTTCCTAACCCAAAATAACTTGTATCTGGTCCTGAGAGACCAGGTCTGTGACTGAATCCCTGGAACGGTGCAGAGCTGCTGTGCTTCTCCATAGGAATGGAAGCACAGTCTGGCAAAGTTAAATGATACCCCATCTTCTCTCTTTTGTTTAGTGAGCATTTCCTTCCATGAAGTTTTGAACCAATGACTTTGGACTAAAAAGACAAAGGCTTTTATGGGCTTAAATATATGGTTAAATACAGTGGGTTTACCAGATGTGTAGGTATTTTCTTTTACTTTCTGGGTACACATCTTTACACTTTAGTGCACAGGCAGAATCTACTTCTTTAGGTGCTTCAACCGCTTGAAAAACTTGGCCTTTCATTCCCAGCTGTAAAAGACAAACAAGAACACTTCGTATGTCTCAGAGGTGGTGTGAATTGAAATCTACTAAAGATCTTGAGTTCTTTGCAATGTGCAGCAGACATCCATGTTAGAATGCTTAGTTGAAATCAGTACTATACAACTACTCATAGGACCTTATCGCACAGTTATATTTGACATGTAACAATTTTATCCTCTATATAAGATTTAGAAATAAAAAAACCCTCTGCTCTAATAGACTACTGCATAGTGAAGTGCTAAGTTTTATATAGTTAGCTTGAATGTGTGTGTTCCATTTCAGGATTTAAAAAGAAACTGTAAATTATTAGGAATTTGGCCTTCAGCATTTTGTGGTTTCTCTTTTTTGGGATTCCTGAAAGCATTTGCCTCGTGTGATAGCTTTGAAACCCCAAGCTGAATCTCACTGTCCAAAGCCCTACCACTTCAGATTGAAAACCCAGCTGAAGTCTGTAAGGGGTGTGGAAACCAATCATATGTGGGTTTTCCAGTAATTTAGTGGAAGTCTAATAAGGACCAGATAGTGAACAATGCTTACCAGGGAATATGAAAATGATATCAGTTTTTCTTTTTTCACTCCAATGTCCTCTGTGGCAGCCATAGACATAAATTACAGCTTGTGCTCAGGGGACTCCAGGCACTGCTCCCTTGACATGCTAAACCAGTCCGGGAACTCCAGGACATCTGAATGTTATAGTGGTCTGCAAAGCTGGTCAGGCTCCTAGAGAACAGTGTGCTATGTCATTCTTTCATCAGTCCAAGGAGTCTTGCAGAAGGTTCGAAACTGGGAAGAAAGTTTAATTTGAAGTTCAGCTGACTCTTAGATGACAAACTAAATCAAACAAAGTTTGGAACCTTTCCGAAGCAGGTCAGCCTTTTTCAATTTCGCAATCTCCCTAAATGCAGAGCCTGTTACATGTAGTTACCATACAAGTGATATTATTTCTTCTTGGGTGACTTTGACATCAGGTGCAATATTGATTCAGAAACAAGATAGTTTGTGCATTATACTTATTTCATTTGGTTTGCATATGTGTAGGTGTGTGTACACTCTTATTCAAATATATTCATGAGATAATCTTCTGTTTCTGTCTCTCTGGGGAAGTCATAGCTCCAGGTGATCTTATCTTAGGATGTGAAGATATGAGGAAAAAACAGGTATAAAGAAAAAATGCAGAAGACTACTAAGTGGTAGTCAGAATCTACATGTGAAGTACATAGGATGATCTAAAAAATCAAACTTTAACAAACAAGTGGCTGCTCTTCACAATTCAGCTTCAGTTGTCCTTAGCACAACTAGAGTTACTACCCAAGAACAAATATTTGACAATATAGTGATATTACATAGTTACAACATTGAAACAATAGAAGGTGGTGCCATAAAAGCACATGTAAGGATTCTACATGTATTATAGTATCAGTGTGTTGTTTGTTTTTTTTTAAATTAAAGTGCTCGGTGTTGCCAGATGCTGTGAAAAATCAGTAGCTTTTCCTAGAATTCAGATTAAATTAATAGTGCAGTGATGGTATTATTTGTTTAGGTGATCTAACAATACATCTGTATAATTTATATTGTGTTTGTTTACAGATTTGGATGACACTTTTGAATTTCCAGGCTTTGGGTAGAGGGAAATTTTTACTTTTTAAATAATAAAAATCCTTGAATGAACAGAGGGATTTTGTTTAAAGCATCAAGCTCCTTCGATCTTGACATTGTCACTATATTCTGGCAGTTTGAACAAGTACCTTGTAAGTCACACTACTTTTTTTGGCTTATTAAGGAGTAGCTTATTTGAGCAGAGTTTCCTGGTTCCGCTGAGCTGATTGTCTCTAGAAATACATTTAATCCTTGTTCATAAATGGCACTGTTCATTTGCAGGTACAGTAGTTTTTTGTCCTTATAATAAAGTCTGTGTTTTTAAATGTGCATTTAAAACAATAGTTCTGAAAATGTACAATTTTAAAGCAAGGGATTTATTTGAGCAATTTTTGATTTGGCTGCTGAAGGATTAGAAAAATCTTAGTGGTAGAAAATTGCGTTCTGATTTTTTTTTCCCCTCTAATTAAAGACTAAATTTGTTGAACTTCATGACATTCTGTACGTTGATCCAGACATTCAGTATTTATTTTTAAAAAGGACTAGAAAGAGTCGAGTTTTATTCTGTTATTTCAAAAGACATCTCAGTTCTTCCCTCATCTGTAATATCCAGTTGTAATTTTCATAACACAGTAGCCAGACAGTAAGGTAGGCAGAAATAGCAAATAAATTAAAAAAAAATTGTACAGAGAGCTTATGTTTCTGTATTCAGGAAACACTTCTAAAGATAATTATAGAGCCTCAGATAAATGACACTATCTTCAGCTAATTTTTCTGGATTAAAAAGCTATTGATGATGTGTGAAAGGAGAGCAGGGGCAAACTTTGACTCTTATAATAATGAAATGCTACATGATAGCCCTGTTTTCTACATTTTCTGCATTTTTACCTTTTCTGAGGTCAATGACCATTTACCCTTCTTTTGGCCCAGAGATGCCAATTTGCAACTTTCTTCCTATTAGAATTTGTTTGTTAAAAAGGAACAAGGTTAAGAAATTGTCTGTAGCAAGATGTGCTAATCTCCAATAAGAGTGTCAGGTGCCTCTTCTAGTGGTTTTGAATTAACACTGTGACTCGCCAAATCAAAACTAGTAGTGAAAGAACTTGTTCTAACTTGATCTAACCACTGCCTAGAGTGATAATTACTATATAAAGAAGCGGGGCATTAAATGGTCATTGAAAGCAAAAGGAAAGGCAAAAATTATCCAGGTAGGTAATTTTAATTAAATCAAAACAATATAAAGACAAAATAGAGTTGCATTGTGCGTATGAATATTAAAACCATCTGTCAGCAACATCTAAATATAATGAAATACAGTATCAAGTAAAGTCTGACAATTATTCAGAAACATACCTCAGACAAGGTATGACTCCAAGGGCAGGCCATAAATAACACGGATAACAAAGGAAGCTCTAGCTCAATGAATAAACACAACTCACTACTGAGTTTATACTCAGCCTGACTCAGTATTGAAATTATACTCATGAAACTATCAATTTCAATGAAGGCCAACTGTTATAAAACTTGAATATCACTATGATGAATCAAGCTCAGATTTCCATTTCTCCTCTTTTATCACCTTGACAGTAGAGAATCTAAGCAGCACTTTCCATATTTTCCTGCCTCCTCCTTTGTGAGCATTTTATATGGTTAAGCAATAGCAGTATAAGAATGGTTTTCCAAGAGATTTGTAACTGGGATGCCTTTCCAGAATTCTGACTGCATGCTTTCCTTGCTCTCCTAATGAATATGCTTGAGAACTTATTACTTCTTTTTTCCTTCCCTACATCCTTCAGAAACTTCCTATGTGTACCTACCAGACATTTTCCATGCATAGCTTTGCCTCTTATAATCCCATATTGCTGGCAAATTTCATAGGAATTTCCCACACCATAGTCTACTTTTCACAGAATCACAGAACTACCAAGGCTGGAAAAGACCTTTAAGATCAAGTGCCACATCCAGCCTTGCCTTGAACACATCCAGGGACGGTGCCTCCACCACTTTCCTGGGAAGTCTATTCCAATGTCTAATCACCCTCTCCGTGAGGAAGTACTTCCTAATATCCAACCTAAACCTCCCTTGGAGCAACTTCAGGCTGTGCCCTCTTGTCCTGTCACTGGTTGCCTGGAAAAAGAGCCCAGGCCCCACCTGACTACAGCCTCCCTTCAGGTAGTTGAAGAGAGTGTTAAGGTCCCCCCTGAGTCTCCTCTTCTCCAGGCTAAACAACCCCAGCATCCTCAACCTCTCCCTATAAGACTTTCCCTCTAGTCCTTTCACCAGCCTTGTTGCTCTCCTCTGGACCTGCTCCAGCACTGCTGGCTCATGTTCAACCTGCTGTCAACCAGTACTCCCAGGTCCCTCTCTGCCAGGCTGCTCTCCAGCCACTCTTCCCCAACCCTGTAGCGCTGCCTGGGGTTATTGTGGCCAAAGTGCAGGACCCTGCACTTGGTCTTGTTGAATTTCATATCATTTTCAATCATATACCCACAATTGCACTGCCCTAATAATTTTATTAGGCAGCTCTTTCACTGCAGTACAAAGACCATGCTGGAAAATGCTATCACACAGTTCTTAAAATCTATTTAAAATATGTATGCTGATCATACTATGATTTTTCTTTGTCATTGAAGCATTGAAAATGTCTGATACATAGAGATGAGATTTATGAAATGTTATATATGCCTGGAAACATTTGCATTCTCCTATTGTTTGTTGCCTGTAAGGGCAAAATCTATATAAAAGTCTGAAAGATAGGATTCTATGAATCATAATAGAGTAGAGAAAGCAGACTGTCTTTTAACATTTTGACTTCCTTTATGAAATTAGAAACATGCCCGCTTTCTTCAGTTCCTTCAGCATTTTCACAGACCTCCACATCAAAGAAATTATTGAATGAGGTTTCTAAGATTACAGCTTTTGTTTTTAACATTTCAGCAGCAACACTGTCGACACCTGGTGCTTGTTATTCCTAAGAGTTCTGATTGCCTCTTGAATCTCTTCAAAATTTGGCTCAGCTGCCAAATTTTGGCAGTCATTGTTAGCCTTTTCATTCTCTTTATGGAGCTTGTCTAAGTACTCCTACCATATTTGTGTAGTTGCATTCCTTGTAATAAAATTATTTCCATTTTTATCTTTTATCAGATGTCTCTTTATTGATATTATTTCCTTCATGCAGTGATACTCTCATAAAATTTTTGCACAGTCTCAGCCTACCTAAACTGAATCATCAGAAGCTAGCTCTCTGCAAATTATAATCCTCTGGATAGGCCCACTCTTGCCTGAGGAACAAATGTACAATTTGCCAATGCTCACCATCACACCATAGTAAGCATTTCCTCCAAAGGAACCACTGAAAGTTCTGAATTATATATTTGAGTTTCCCAGAATGTATTTCACCTAGCACACCAAATGCCCTTATGGAAACTGGGGAGGGGAATTGGTAAAATTGAGCAACAAATCTACACTTGAATTGACTTCTACAGAAAATCAATAATGGATATAAACATCCACTGTCCAGTGGGGGTCTATTTCTCATAAAATAAACTTTCCCACTCTTATCTTTCAGGCTTGATGCTCAAAGGAAGTCTATGAAATAGCTTTCAAAGAAAATTTTGGGAACAAAATTTCTGATGCCATTGGATACCAAAAAGCTATTATAGCTAGAGATTTCATGGAACATTAATGGTCACCCTTTTTACACCAACTTTCTTGTATTCCTTAGCTAATAATCAGATAATAATTACATCTACCTCTCAGATTATCAACTAAAGTCTTACTAAAATTCTCCTGTTCCTCAGTATCTGTTAACTCTTCTTTCTCAGATTTTGTATCTGGCTTTTAATAGAAATAATTTTTTTCAACTTGTATTTAACTTGCAATTTGTTACTCCTATTTCTGATCTGCAGGAGGGTTTGTATAACCAGTGTTTGGTCCTTTGGTTTTAACTTCTGGAGGTCATTTACCCCAGCTTATTGCTCATAGCAGAGCTAACTTTGAAGTTAATCACGTTGATCAGGGCTGTGCTTAGTCCAGTGTTGTAAATGAAGGTGTTACAGTCCTTCAAGCACCTGTCCCCATGTTTGACTTCTTGAAGTGAAGAATTTTTTTCTCATGTTCAACTGGAATTTATCTGTGATCGTTGCTCCTTGTCTTTACACAAATTTTCATAGAAAAGTCTCTCACTATCCTCTCTGTATCTCCCTTTTAGATAGTAGAAATCTTGCAGTTACGTCTTCCTTAGTCTTTTCTCCAGACTGAGCCCAGTTTCTTGTCATATGCTTTAGCACCTTAACCATCTTCATGACAGTCCACTGGATTACCTCCAGTTTGCTGATGTCTCTCCCAAACCAAGGTATCCAAGAGTGGACACAGTATTATACACATAGTTGGCTATGTACTGAGGTCAAAAAGGCCACTCATGTTTTTAGTAGGTTTATTCTGATTAATTCTCTCCCTGAAGTTTTGTATTGTCTTTGTAGACTTGCAGCTTCTCCTTCAACCTCTTCATATTCCTCAGTATTAGGCTGAGTACACCGGCACACTGTCCATATTGCGTAACAGTTCAAAGTTACTCATCTACAGTCTTTAGTTTGTGGATATATTTATTGTAGCTTTGCTTTTGTAGTGCTCTTTATTTTCTGACCTTTTTCTTTTTGATATCAACACATCTGTAATTTAATATAGCAGACTCCAGATTTTTTTCTGAATTAATACTTCATATCTGTGTGCACAATTTGGATTTTCTAATGACAATGTCTTATATATCTACTAATAAATATTGTATTTTCTCTATGTTAATATTTTTTATTTCGTTTCTCTTACAAGACAGTCACATGAGCTACAGTTGCTGAGATTTTTGAGGCCAAGAGACAAAAAGTTCTGTCTTAGTAAGTGTAAGATCAGTCTAGCTGATAGTAACCCCATATGTGTTGTTCAGGGATGTTTGTGAATAGTCGTAACAGAAAACACACAGTACTATGAAAAGGCACTTTACTAAGTCTGTTCAAATTAATCTAGTCTCAATATCATGAAACACCTATATTCTTTCAATTTATTTTTACGTCATTTCCTGTGCTAAAACTATAGAAATTATAAGACATCCTACAGCTGTTAAAGGTACTCAGGGCATTCATCACCTAATAATCTTTGTTTTTCTTCAGTGAAAGTAGGTATATTGGTGACGTCCCTACCAAGCTATCTCCTTTTAATCTTAATTGCATGTTCATCCACTAATGACCTTAAGGGTATTTCTGTTGGTAAGATATTGAACTGTTCCCATTTCACATCTTGTAGTGTTTCCTGTATTCTCAATGTAGATTCTTCTGTATTTTTCTGCATCTTATCTCTGAGAAGGATGTGACATGTGCACAACTCTCCTTTGGTTGTGCTATATCCATTTGAGAAACTTTTGGCCTATGTAAGATCGGATACTCCACATTTCTAACTCTTAGTCTTTTCCAAAGCTGATGGCTTTTTGTCATATTATAATTGGCTTTCTTCTGAAGTTTTTTGGGATGTCTCCTTAAAATTGTGCTCTGCTGTAGATCAAAGACACCATTATTAAATTTCTGTTTCCGATCAATGTTATTTTAAGCTGTAGATCAAATCATTCCTAATCTTCTGAAAAAGTACTGAGTTCTTGGAGTATTTAGCTATGGACAGATCTTCTGATCTGTTAAGCATGCTCAGGGATCTTCTGTGAACAGAATACATTTTATCAACATTTGTATTGAAATGTAGACACCAGTATGTTCTGGCAGTGCTTAGGCCATTACCATATATACAAGATAATATTACTATACTTTTCCTTGAAATTTCCTTTTTCTTGAAATAGCTAAAGATGCCATGGCGATGGGATCTTTCAGCTTATTCAGACTCCTCCCTACCCAGTGGTTCCACATGGTGCAACATAAGATTCTGACAATTCTTTGTTCATAAAATTTATATCTTTACTTGGGCTTCAGAAAATATCTTCAGTTACTTTTGCCCAATTTATTAAATTGTTCCAGTTGATTTGTGATTTGTATTTTCTAGTTATCTGTAGGTCTGCTACCTATTACTTCCTTCAAAATCTGAGTAATCAAAAGCCTTTATCAGAGATGATTTATGTTACCTTGCAGGTCAGTGACAGATGTTTGTAAATAATGTGGGACCACAAAACCTGCAGGTTTAGTGTAAATATCTTGTCTTGGGCAATTTATTTAAGTGGTTAAATTTCTTTTTTCTTCTCTTCATCCTTTATTTCCATTGCAGCAAAGCTCAGAATAAAATCCTCAAAGGTAATGAGCATTTATTTTAAGTTACGGCTACATCAGGCAGTCTGACATTTTACACCTATTTTACTTTTCCTCGTCTAAATGAACACTGGTAATGCATATATTTTGTGTACTGGAACAGGTCATGTCCATTCTGTCACAGTCCACCTTGTTTTGTGATTGTGCACCCTTGGATGCATAATGGAGATATGGCCACTTGTGCATAAAGAAACATAGCTTAAATGAACTGTAAAAGCTTTGTGCTTTATTGGACAGCACTCTTTGAACTTTTTTTCCCCAACTGAATTATTCAAAAGATCTTTGTAAATGGTGCATAACTTTAAATTGTGTCCATAGACTATAGATCAGGTAATTGATTCTCCTCTTTAACTTCATATGTTACATGATCCCAGTATTGCTTTTCATTTTTTGATTGTTTGGGGTTTTTCTTGGCTTTGGTAGTATTAAACAAATAATCTAAAAAAAAGGTCTAATATCTTAATCTATTACTCTACATGTCTTCAGCTCACTTAAATTATCCTTCATGCTGTGTTGCAAGGTCATTTCTTGCTATATCAGAACCATTTCAGCTGAAGATGTCTGCTTGAATTCAGACGAAGATTATAACTGGTATTGATATGAGACACATTGAAAGTGATGCTAGGAAAGAGATCAAAACCCACTGAAGAAAATCAGAAAAAGTTAAAGAGGAAATTCTGGAAGATTATGGCTCGTCGGGTTTCTTCTTTTTCTTTTTCTTTTTCTTTTTCTTTTTCTTTTTCTTTTTCTTTTTCTTTTTCTTTTTCTTTTTCTTTTTCTTTTTCTTTTTCTTTTTCTTTTTTTTCTTTTTCTTTTTCTTTTTCTTTTTCTTTTTCTTTTTCTTTTTCTTTTTCTTTTTCTTTTTCTTTTTCTTTTTCTTTTTCTTTTTCTTTTTCTTTTTCTTTTTCTTTTTCTTTTTCTTTCCTTTTCTTTTTCTTTTTCTTTTTCTTTCTTTTTTTCTTTTCTTTTTCTTTTTTTTTTTCTTTTTCTTTTTTTCTTTTCTTTTTCTTTTATTTTTCTTTTTCTTTTTTTTTTTCTATTTCTTTTTCTTTTTTCGTTTCTTTTTCTTTTTCTTTTTCTTTTTCTTTTTCTTTTTCTTTTTCTTTTTCTTTTTCTTTTTCTTTTTCTTTTTCTTTTTCTTTTTCTTTTTCTTTTTCTTTCTTTTTTTTCTTTTCCTTTCTTTTTCTTTTCCTTTCTTTTTCTCCCCCTTCCCTTTCCCCTTCCCCTTCCCCTTCCCCTTCCCCTTCCCCTTCCCCTTCCCCTTCCCCTTCCCCTTCCCCTTCCCCTTCCCCTTCCCCTTCCCCTTCCCCTTCCCCTTCCCCTTCCCCTTCCCCTTCCCCTTCCCCCTCTTTTTCTCTTTTTCTCTCTCTCTTTATTTTCTGCAAGAGTTTTTGAATTTGGGTGCAAATTGGAGCATAGGAGGTTCAAGGTGAATATCCGAAAAAATTTTTTTACTGTAAGAGTGACAGAGCACTGGAACAGGCTGCCCAGAGAGGTTGTGGAGTCTCCTTCACTGGAGACATTCAAAACCCGCCTGGATGCGTTCCTATGTGATGTGCTCTAGGTGACCCTGCTCTGGCAGGGGGGGTTGGACTAGATGATCTTTCGAGGTCCCTTCCAACCCCTAGGATTCTATGATTCTATGATTCTATAAATTTCTTCTTAAGGTGACTCAACAATTTAAGATGAAGCTGTTCAGTTTGGGTAGCTTTCTGAAACTACATGGACTAAGTAGAAATGTTTTCTAGCAATATTTGAGTGAAAAGAAAGTCCTTACACTATGAGTTGTCAAAACTGTGCTTCTACCCTGTTGTTGCGGTCCAACATTTTATATAGTCTTATGTGGGGGGTAGACAGGCCGTTCCCCACACCTGTTTACAACACACAAACATTTTTGCATATGTTGCATGGGGTGACAGTCCATTCTTTTGCAACACATACTTATCAGATTTGCGTAACTGCTAGTAAGGCACTAGTGGGTGCTGACTATAGGAAATGGAGCTTCCTTTTGGGCCATGTTATTCATTATTATTTTCCAATATGTTTCTGATGTGAAAGTTATATAAAGAGTTTAATTTCTCTTGAGATAATAAGTTACAATTACATGGAGACTGGTTGATCAGGCTTGACACAATGTTGTCAAGATGAAACCGAAGCGGGAACAGTCCATTTGCATTTGTTGTCTTTGTAGAGTGAGATTATGCCAACAGCGTGGAGCTGCCTCACTCCCCTAGGAGCACAAATAGATGTTCTGTTGCTCCACAGTTGCAAATCTGAAATGCTTCTTGAAAAGGTTAAGTTTACACCTGCTCCATGTTGTCTCCAAACTGCTTCTGTGCTAGAATAGCCTCTGGCTCTGACTAGTACCTGAACTGCAGTTCCTGCCTTACCTCCCATGGATAAGCTATAGGATTAATGAACTACTAAATCTTTATGACTGCTTAAATTATCATAATTAAGCCATTTTCCTTTAATTCAGAGTGATTAAAATGATAAGATGCAGAGTTTAGTCTTTCATGAACATAACTGATATAAATTGTCAGCTTGCATTATTAGTGTTCTTTGTTTTTAAAATAGAAACACAGGGGAGAAATTTAGTATTGTTTTCCCAAAGACCTACTTCACTTGAGCAACACAAAGTTCATGACTTCATGTGTTTTCGCCTGTCTAGAACATTCAGATGTCAAACCAGACTGCATATATGCAAAAATGAATAATTGTTTTATGATTTATTGATGCCTGTGGGTATTTTGATGGGTGTATGAGTTTATACATTGTTCTCACAGGTGGAAAATTTCTCTCTCTTTGAACACTTTATAACTCTTGTTAGAAAGGTGTTAAAGTTTTTCTCTAGATAATAGACAATTATCAGCTAAACACATTAATGAACTGTACTTCTGTTTAAGGTAGTTTCTACATCTCTGTGTAGTATCCACAGCAATAATATGTCAGACTTGAGAAATACCTACTTGCCTTGTGAACAGGGGTGGTTCCATGAGCAATGCCTGAGTGTTAGATGGAGTCTGGCAAAAAAGGCAAAAAGAGACAAAGTAGAAAAAGGGAAATACAGTGGCTGAGGACATATTATCTATGTAGCGGATTAAAAGCCAGACTGGGAACACCAGCCTTGACTGAGATCCATGCAGAGGAGGCTGATTCATAGGAAGGGCTCCTTTTAATACAGGTGCAGAACTGCTTTGGTTGTGTTCATCATGGAGGATTACAAATAACTCTACGACCTGAGCATGGAAATAACGCTGAGCTGAGAGGCTGTGAAATGTGTGATCATCAGTGGAAAAGAAATTCTTTGCCCTCCTGAAGAAAAACACTTCTGTTTCCATGGGAAGTGCCAGATCAGGGGTGTGTGCCTTCAAAAGCAGAAGGACTTGGACTGGACCCAGCAGGCAGTGGCAGTCAGGGAAGCAAGAAAGGAAATCGCTAATCCACAGAAAAGACCTCATCCTTTCCTTGAAGAGAATCTTATTTATTCTTTCCTAAGGGGCAGGAACAAGATGGAGAGAAAATGGCTTTGAACTTTTCCATTCTCTATGGAAAAAAATATGCTGAAACATGAGCTTTTTCCTCTTACCCATAGTTGTCCTTTTCAA
Source organism: Hemiprocne comata (assembly GCA_020745705.1). Classification (NCBI taxonomy): domain Eukaryota; kingdom Metazoa; phylum Chordata; class Aves; order Apodiformes; family Apodidae; genus Hemiprocne; species Hemiprocne comata. Next base: position 28,305,536 of record CM036587.1, read on the forward strand.
ATATTTTTTCTGAATAGAGGATGAATCAGTTCTTCACTTGTGTGTCCCCTTCTGAAAAGGGAGAGAGGTCTTTGAGATTATATTATAGTGATTTCTATAATTACTTGCTAGAAACTAAAACAAAAGGGAAGTGTGAACATGTTTTCAGGAGCCAGCAAAGTATAATGAGAAGGAAAAGCTTTTTCTTCTGATTATTATTTATATTATCAGCACCAAAGAGTTCTAAATCATAAACTAGGACCACATGCTGAGGCTGTGATACAAATAGAAGATGATCCAGACAGCTAAAAGAGCACAAGGAAACAATGAGGCAATGTTGGTCAGTAGGAGAGAAAGCATCTCAGTGCATTATTAGCTTAAATATTTTCTCATGTTTTTTTGTAGGCATCACAGCAAGAGAGTTTTAATGAGGGATTTGAAGGAAGATAATGAGGTCGTGTGGCAGATGCTTGGAAAAAAATATCACAGAGGAGCTTGTTTAAAAATATCTGACAAATGGGTGATGGAAGCCAACATTATGGTCTAACCGGAGAGAGAGCTCACTGGAGGTGATAGGATAAATAAAATGAAGGCAAATAGCTTATATCTAATTCTTCAGAAAATCATAAACAGGCATTGGTCAAAGAGGTCGGTGCTTTTGTTCCATTGGATTCTGTGTGAGGGAATTAGAGTTCACCAGAGGAAAACATGTCATGATAGTGGAGATTTGAGATGGATTATGGCAGACTGGATAAGACCTATGGCTTTGTGGGTGAATATGAATAGGCATTCATTAAAGATGCTATGCAGAAACATCTCCAAAAGTTAGACTGAAATGTATCACATAGGACATGGACTTGTTTACAAAGGAGATTCTGTGATCTTAATTTTGAGAGGCTTGTGAGACAAGTTTTTATAGGTAAAAGGGAAACTTTACCTGGTGTCAAGATAAAGTTGAGCAGTATGTCCCTCCTTTCTAATGAGGAAAACTAAAAATATTTTGTTGGGATAATGGCAATAAAAGAAGTTAAAAAAGAATACACATACATACAAATACATGTTCTTGCATGCAAAAATACAGTGTGAGCAGTTGTATTAACAAAAACTCACTTCTGTTCATTTTTGTTGGACAGATACTTAGGCCATCCCATTAATTTTTTTTCAGAAGTTTTACCTGGTTATTTTGAATTTTAAATAATCCTCACCATTAAAAGTTCTGTTGCAAGACCAACTGTATTAAAATGCATGCAAAAAAGTTTAGGTTCCCTGAAAATTAGGGATTTAATATGGGTGATCAAGGCAATTACTACATGCCACAGTTGAGACCAGGTATTTAATGGGAGATTTGAGTAAAACTAGTGCACACAATACATTTCTTTTTCAGCTTTTATAAAAGAAGAAGGCAACAATGTGTTCTTTGTGGGAAACCTAAGCCTACAGAAAGAGTCAACATAGGAGGAGAGATGCTGAGCTGTTTTTGAAGTAATTTTAAAGTATTTTGCGTGAGAAGTCCTTAAAGGTAACAGGAGTAAGAAACTAGCATAATTAATGGATGGAACTTCCAGACAGTAAACTAATTGTTTGCCTTAACATTCACAAGAGTGGGTGACAGATGCTGGAAATGGATGTAAATTTCCTTGGAGAGGAAGAGGAAATACTGAGGGAAATCAAGACCATACCTGAACAGATGATCAGGATATTAGAATGTCTAAAGACTAGCAAAGCTCCAGGGGCAGATGGAGTCTGTCCTGGAGATGAGAAACACAAGAACCTGAGCAGGTGTAGGTGAAATCATATTATAATAAAGGGAGGATGTTGTTGGACTTAAAAGTGGTGACTAGAAACTCGGGGAGAGGGAATTACTGATATTTAACCATCACTTCTGCTCTTGGGGGTAGTGACAGCTAAATATTCACTTTAAGAAAGGTATTATTTGGTTACAGCCACAACTCATTCAGGAACGGAAGACATTTAATTGTTTTAAGTAGTGTTCTACCTCAATTAGATGGAAAGTTAGCTAGAGAGAGTAAGTGCAGTTAGCTAGAGAGAGTAAGTGCTGATTATTTTAAGAACCTTTATCTATAGCACAGTCTAAAAGACAGACCAGACTTTTAAAAGGTTTTCTAGTCAGCCAACGTCTCTTTGCATGCATATGCCCCTGGGACCTCCTTTTCACAGCTGGTGATTCCTTGCAATATGCTATGAGGGTTTGGTGGAACCAAGAAGGCTCTGCACCCATCAGACCCACAGTACAGTTGTTGCCCATTTGGGAGGTCTGTGTCAACTGCAACAACCCCTGAAGAGTTCAGTTTGTTTGAATAAGAGAAAATAATTAGCTTCAGGAGATGAAAGAATCTTTGATTTAACAGGTAATGACAAACACGAAGGCAAAAGACTTCAACCATTTTGTGAGGATCAGCATAATAATAATAAAAACAACAGCAATAATAATAATTTTCATTTACTAGAGCAACACAAAGAAGAAGCATAGGTGAGTAAAATGATGAGAAGTAATGATTTTCAACTGTGAAGAATTTGCCATTATAACACAAGTAAGCATAATGATTCACACTGGTCTGGGGTAGCTCTGGAAGGTGGTTCAGCAAACTGATTTGTGCATACCAGGTAGAAAAATGTAATAGGACTGTAGGAGTAAAAAGAGAAAAAAAACCCAAAACACGGATCTCCATGGTCAAATGCAAATCAACATGAATCAAGAGGATGATCTAGATGAAAGAATGGAAGGCATATAACTAATTTTTCTAAGTAATGTGCAATAACAGCAAACAAAGCAAGCAACATTGAGGATATGTAAATACAGCAATTGAATATACATTATTATAGCATGCTATAAAAAAAGTTAAAATCTTTGATGCAAAAGTCTCCATTTTTTTTTTGATCTTAAATCTTCTGTTAATATCTTGATACATAGAGAATGTCCATACAAAAATAATGGGCTAATAATTCTGCAAAGAACATCATAGGGGTTTGTGTTTATTATAGCCACAATATTTAGTTCTAAAATGAAAATAAAAGTATGTATCTGCCATCATTCAGGACAGCAATAATTCAAAAAACTTAGTGATTAACAAAATGCTGTTAGTACCATATTTAATTTGTGAATGACCTGCTCTATTTAAGCATAAAACCAGATATAATTTAGCAACTGTGGTATGGCTGTGACTACATCTCTTCAGTTTTTCTTGTCTAGAGGAAATTCAAGATTGTATTTTTGTCTCTGTTTTTCTAGTACAAAACCTCTCTACAAGACCCATAGTTCTTAAGAGTGCTGATTGATGTCTTAAGACTGAAGTCTATCAAAGTTAATTGAAAGACTTTGTTGTCTTTTTTATCAATCCATCTGTCCTCTGGCGTTTTGGACTTGTGGCTTTTCCATTCAGTAAGAAAGAATTTCAATTGTTTTGTCTTTGCAGAACAAGGGAGATTTATTTTTAATCAGACTTCACCAGTGAAGGATTTGTTTCTCAGAAGATACAAACCTAGTTTTCAGAGTCAAATAAGATTTTGAGGAATCTAGGGGAGGAGAAGGAAAGACCTTGCTGAATGCTTCAGAGAATTTGTGAGAGAGCAAGCTGAAAGATCTTGCATCATTTTCTGTTTCATGGTTCTGGAATTTGAAGGACTAAACTGGGAGGCTATAGACTTTCCCAGGGAGGACTGATCATATGTCACACAACCTTAAAGCTAGAATCAATGGGAACCACTGGAGAGACTATTTTGTGTTGTTTCTTAGTGATGAATAACAGCCTGGAAATGCTGTGGTGGGTTGGTGATGAGAGTGCAGAAAATCTCCCCATTTATGAATAGGCACATTCTTCCCTGAGAAAAAGCTGGTAAAAGTCTACTACTCTGCCATCCCTTTAAGTTTCTCTTGTAAACATTTCTGCTACTAGATTGTTCCAGTAGCTTCCTAGACTAAGCAGATACTTCTTGCCATCCTGTTGTCATTGCAAACAACAACTGATCACTGATGCCAGATCTGCACCATTAAAAGATTCCAAGTCACTTAGTTTGCTGACAAAAAGAAATTGCCCCATTCAGTGCTTTGGAGTCAATATGAAGGTAGCTGTGGCAGAGCAAGGTGCCACATCTTTTCCCTGATGTATCATAATCGTAAAATTGTAAGCTAAGATCCAATTCCAGAAATAACGTTGCACATAATAGTTGATGTATGAAGCAGAAAGAACATAGTTAATTTGCAAGATGTGAATTTGAGCTTTCAAGTCCACCAGACAGGAAAATCTGGTTTTGACTGAAGACTGAGAACATTTTAAATGGAAGCCACTGATGGAAATACATATGGAATATGAAAAAGTGTTTGTATGGTCAATTTTCTATCCAGGTGAACCTTTTAAATTCCTCCTGTCAGCTTTACTGGGACTTTACTGGTATTTATTTCCTTTTTGCTCTCCTTTATACATTCTTCTGGTTGTAAATTTTCTCAGGGTTTCTTGTTTTTACAGGCATGTTCCATTTATTGCTGTGCAAAAAATGGCACCTCTTTAATGACTTACTATAGGGGTTAAAGTCCAAAAAACAAAAGTGTGTAACACCTTCATTGCAATGTTACATTTCTAATTCTTTCTCTAGTCAGTGTTACTGTATGGGTCTCTCCTCACAGAAACAGCTATTAAGGATATTCAAACACTAAATTTAGTCTTTGATTTTAAGATATCTCCAGGAACGGTACCTTAAGCTGCATCCCTACTGGCCAGCTAGTCTTATTTTAAGATGTAGGAAGCTTATTGCAGTGGAATTTCAGGTGTGGTCTTGGATGTTCTGTAATACAAATCTATGCATTCACTTTTCCCCTGTGATAAACTTTTGTTGTTGTTTATGCTCAAGTGGCTTTGACCTACCTTGAATTTACTGCATGCTAAGGATAGCCATGTGGGCTCATTTTATGGAGCAGCTGACATACAGGATCTGAATCCTTTATGACTATTTGTTTAAGCATCAGAATGATCACAGTAGATACACAGCTGGCAGTGCATCTTGCACCTGACTATACTTCAGTGAAACTTAGATACGCATACCAAGATCTGCCATACTGTCTTCAGCTGGTACTTTGCTTTTAGCAGACTGCAAGAATGAGCCCTTGCTAACTGGCTTTCCTACCCTGATACCAGCTTCCTTCACATTTTTTAGAAAAGGCTATTCTTGGAGGTTAAAGAGGATATTTTTAAAGGTTATTAAAGGTGCAGCAACAGATTTCAGGATGGGGTGAACTGAAAATTTCTTGACAAAGCTCTTCTTTATTAAGACTAAGGGTATTTGTGGAAATTGGCTTGGTGAGTTTGAGTTTAAAATTTTCTTAAACACATTTGTTTGGTTCAGAAGGAGCTTCTTTATTGCAGATAAATGAAAGAGAAAACTTTTAGGTGCAGGGGCAGGTGATGGTAGTATGCCCATCTCTGCTTACACAGCTGGTTATTTTTTGTTCTTCCAGTACAAGTCTACCTAAATGTTGGCCATAAACCTTGGCTACATTTTAATGTTGGCTGTGTACTTGGGCTCTTTCTCTACCGATGCTTAAAAAGGGTATTGACTCTTCCTTTTATTTGATTTCTGTCTGCAGTTATAAAATTAATCTCCCAGCCTTATGCTGCAATGAGCTGTGTCAGAGGAAGAGAGATAAGTTTCATTTTTTTTTGCCTTAAAACTTCTTCCAAAGTTACAAGGAGTTTAGCACATTTACTTTCTCTTTTCAATTTTAACAAAGCCCTTGTCTTTTTTTCTGAATTTCTATTTTATCCATGTCATTTTGGTTCTTTTGTTTTATACTTCACATTTTTTTCCACACTCTTTTTTTTCTCCCCTTCAAACCTAGTTTATAGTCTCTGACAGGATTCTTTCTATGCTATCTGCCAAAACATCTGTTCCTTTTCTGAATAAAAAGCTTGCTTCTCCAGAAAGTGTCACATGGGTCCACAGCAACCATAAACCTTCATTTCTGCGACTTTGCCGATGACGGATGAGCACTGGGAAGCTTTGTTTTCATGTCTGTCTTGTTGCTTTTCCATTCTTCCCAATTCAGGTAGTTTATTGGGGGAAAAAATGGCATTGGTTGGATTTCAATGTACACATTTCCTGTCAAAATATATTGTTAGTTATTTGTTCTGTCTATTTTTAATCTTGCGATTAATTTCTGAATTTCTGATCAAAGCAGATATTATCTTAAGATTGATTCCATTTGAACAGAATCCACTGCTTTTTCTTTTCTGCTAGGGCCACGTTTTCACTAATACCCTCACCAAAAATTGCAATGCAACTGTCTTTGATTCTTTTTGGATTGATTTTTGGTGTTGTTACAGTTTTGCAGCCAAAGTGGTATTCAGAGGAATTTTGGGTTCCTTTAAGGAAGCTGGGTAACTTTCAATACTTAGATTTTACTATTTATAATTTTTAATGTTATATTATAATCCTTATGTAGCAGGCAGACTTGATTGTATCGTAAAGTTTTTTGACATCTTTAAGGAAAAGCACTTTATTTGAACAGGGTATTATTTTTATATTGTGTTCCCACAGTATAACAAAATTGAAGTCAATAAATATTTTTCATGTTTCATTTTATAAATGGTCAATACTAGCAATGAATCATTAAAATATTTTCTCCCAAATAATGAAAGAAATATTTATTGGTTTACATACTCCAAAGTAGGGGAAAAAAATTATTTTCATACATGTTTGTCTGTGGCACAATTTACTGTTGGTAAGTTGTTGAGATCATTGTCTTTTGGCTATATTAATATTTAAGAAGAGGAAGGTTTGCTGGTGAATAGTTTTAAGTTCCTGCAAACATCTGAGCCTTAGTGTGGTAAATAACATGAGAGAACAACAGATAGAAATTTCGCCCTGGAGTAACTAACTGTTTCAATATTTCAGTTCCCTAAAGTTTTCATTATTTTTTGTGAAAAAATTGATGAGGAGCATTTTTTTTTTAATCTGCCTGAAGTTTCTTCATCTTCTTTCCAGGAAAACTGTGTAGTTCCATTGTCAAATTTGTAGAAATTCCCTAGGGGTTTTCACTGTCAGTCTGGTTTTGGGATGGGGAAACACATGTTCTGCTCCATTGTTCCTTCTCTCTGCTAAGCCCAAAGAGAGTTTCTCCAGGTGGCAGAGACTTGATAAATGCTGGGAAGCTGTGTAAAGAGAATTGTTAAGGAAATTGAATTCAATCCCTCTCCATGGCTCGATCTCCCCTAGAACAGGTGGCCTGGCATACTGGCGACAAGTTCCTGTTGACTGACTCCATCCAATACCTCAGTCCCCTTGTGGAGGGGATTTGTCTGTGGAAGCTGGCGAGCTGCCTTCCTGGAGGAGCTATAGCAACAGTAGGAGGGCTGGGTATGGTTCAAAAGTCCTGAGTCTTTTCATGGCTGTTGCTGTGTTTTGCTGGTTCTTTGAACTGCTTAAGAGACATTGGTGCAAAATATACAGTGCAGATCTCTGAGCTAGAACTGCATAAGCCACCTCCTGAACCAGAAAACTCAGAGTTGCATCAGCTCAGCCCAATCCCCAAGTTAATAAACTCTGCTAACAAGCGTGTCTACTTAGCTTCTGTGCAGCATCATGACCACACAGTTTGTCTGTTTTGAGGATTCTGAGATATTAATCAGTACAATCTCAGGGCAGTAGGCTCTCCATTCCAGTTTGCAATGATGATGTGATCTAAATACTACAAAAAAGTAAGTGTAGCCCAGATAGAGAAGTCTTCAACAGGTAGGTTTAAAGCAGAAATGTGGTTCTAAGCTGAGCTACTAATATGATCTTAAATTTTCTAAAAAAAGCAATATGTAGTGACATACACATATAAGAAACATGAACCTTTGTGCCAAATGCAATAGAACTAGGCACTGACATTTGCAGGAAAATGAGTATCAGTTTAATGCCATTGTAATCTAGCAGAAAATGTGCAAGCAGAACCCCACATTCTTCCAATTTTAAGATTTCAGTAAGACCTGAGTGCATGGTAGACCATACTGCCTCTATGTTTCTTCTGTCTCAGTTAGTAAATGTTAGTCTGAAATATAATTGAATGTAAATTTGAAAATAACCAAGGAAAAAGATTAGATCTGGAGATAAGGAACTTAGAACAAGCTAATCATACTGAGAATAAAAACTCTAAGAAAATAGTCTTCATGCTGTAGCTTGAAGTTTGAGGAAAGGAAAACCTTTTGTTAATCTCTTCACTGTATGATCCCTTTTTAAAATGAAATTCAACACAAAGTGAATCTCAGCTGGTTTGGAATTATGTTACCATCTGGGGGGAGATACTGAAACAAGCCAAAACTAACAGATTTTCAACCAGCCCCTTAAGAATTCTAATTTCTAGGAGTTGGGCACCTCTTAGCAGAAAACTGGCAGTGCAGTAGCCTGAGTCTGCAAGATCTTCTTGGCCGCAAGATCTTCTTGGCTTGAGATGTTCTTCTATTCATGTAGAATCACCTATACCTTAGCAGATATTTTTAATGTTTCTAGTAAGGCAGTTTTATCTATACTTCATCTGGAAACTATGGCAAAAGCTGTAATTAACATTGTCAAGTCTGGGCATATTCTTGATGATGTTGTTGGTTAAAACCAATGTTGAACAGAGGGGGTCAAGCTGCCTGCCTTCAGGGCTCTGTAGTGTACTTCAGAGTCTCTCAGTAGGGATTAGCAATTAAGTTACAAGTTCAAATCCAAGAAAGGTCAAGAGTGATTAATGCTCTTTTGTTCCATTGGTTAGCTTGAAACAGATGTAAAATGAAATGATGATCAAAATCCAATTCCTGGTAGATATTTTACATCATAAAAACCAAACTCATAATGATCCCTTGCTGGCAATCTGGTTAGAACTAACAGTAATTGAACAGGCACAGAGACTGCCATGCAGCCCTTACTGCCATTCCCCACAACAAAAAGTAGTGTCATTCTCAGAATGAAGGACAAGCTGGAAAATTACAGTCTCTCTGAGTTTTTTATGTTGTGTTGATATATTTGGAAGTCTTTCATCCTGAGCAATATAAAATCATTCTTTGGACCACAAATATACCAGAAGATTATTTTAAGTACTCTGAATGCAGAAGAACCTGCAATTTAAAACTGACACCTTTTTCATAATTTTAAGTATATGTAGTCAGTCCCCAGATGGATGAATCTGACATGAATCTGCTGGAAAATTAGTTAAGTGGTAGTCAATGAAGCTGGCAAAAGATCTGATTCTGCATTACTCTAACTGCATGATCATACTTAAAAATGCACAAGTAGTTTTAAAGAAAGTATACCATAGCTAAATTATGTGCATTATACATTCAACCCTTTCACTCCTTCTTGGGCACCGAACAGGTTAGGTGCTTAGAATGAGGAGTTAAGAGTTTCAGGTTGGGGCTTAGACTTTGGGCATTTGGTTGCAGTTACTACCATGACTACAATAGCAGAACTGCAAATTCCAAAGCTTGATATTCTCATACTACCCTGCAACTGGTGACTGACAGAATATCTTTCTTGTAAACATTGTTTTTTAGACCAAATCTGTCTATATACTCTTCTACATTGAAAAACCTGATCTGGTATTACGAGAAAATGTCTTTTGTTAGTTAATCTAGGATATTACTGGATTCCATTGAATGATAATGCTTCAGTATTTTAGCAGCAAAATCTGTAAGATGAATGCACAAAAAAATGTCAGTGGGTGGATAAAATGCTTAAAGAATCTTCTAACAAATACCAACTGGACCTTCCTTGCTGCCCTACAGTCCCTTGTCTTAGTTATCTATACAGCAAACTAAGAAAGAAAATACTCTTCAAAGCTAATAGCTTGAATAAGGTAAGATGTTGCTGCTTTCCAGTGACGTTACAAAAATTATATCATTAGAATTTTATTCAGTAAATTAAAAAATAAAAAATATTCTTGTTAGCTTATGAGCTACCTGGAGCTGCTCTTGACTGAGAGCTGAAGGATAAAGGAACAATTGAAGGACTCACATTTTGGAAGACATATTTGTAGGTTACTTTCATTATTGTTTTTATCAGAGGAAAATTCAAACATTTCTCACTAAGCAGGGCAGCTGTCACTGCTTCTGGAAAAAAGATGGGACCTCTTAATGCTTTGCAAATGGTTTTCAGGCTTCTTGATGACATGAGCTTAGTGAGTTCAAGAACACAACTCACTTCTGACCCAACTTTGTTTCCATGAGCTTGCATCCTTTTTAAAAGATCTAGTGGCATTTTTTATCTCAATCAGTTGTTCAAATCCACCTGTTTTTGGGACATCCTGGGTATGGCATTGGAAAGAGAAGTCCAGAGATTTGCAGCAACTTTTAGTTATGCAACTGAGTTAGGGCATCATCAATAATTCTTCTTATAGCTTTGCCTTTGCCAAATGTGTTTCACTGGGATATTTCCCTAGGGCAGTGACTGTGTTTAGTTTCTAGTACACCTTAACGCTGATGACAGGGTGGTCCTTGAGCATTGCAGGAATAGTGGTAATATATAACACTAACTGTGAGTTTCGAAAGGATATCTATTCTGCAAATGCATTTCAAAGAAACACAAGCAAAAGTGTCATTTACTCCCTGAAAAATGGTACTGCTAAGCATTTATATTTAAATTAAATGCTTTTATGAGTTCATTGAATGTTATTTAGCAAGTATATTACAGCGAAGGCATGTTACCTATTGCCTTAGAATGAGGATTTTATTGCTTTTTCATCGTTATCTTTTGTATCAGAGTTTGGCAGATAACAAATGAAATTTCCTTGCTAAGGTTAAATTGTTTTGTGGTGGTGCTCAGTCGTCACACAAATATAGAGGATGAGACAATGGAAGAAAATTATTTGCTTTTTTTGGGCAGACACAGGAATATTTGAATAAGTGGTGATCTTGACCTGTCTTTGAAGAAGTGTTTGTTCTCTGAAAGGAAAAGAACTTAATTACTGTCTGAATCACTCCACCAAAATCCTGTTCCTGCAGGAGGCTGTATGAATGTAAGTACAGACAGAATCAGCCCAAATAATTCAGTGTGGCCAAGGTGGTAATGTTCATAACAGCCTGAGATCAAAGCTGAATAGACTCCAAGTATCAGTCAAAAATTATGACATCTCTGTGGAACTAAAGGCCATAACAGGGTCCGTCTCTCACAGGAACTTGGTATCAAAAGTTCCTGTCTCTCTTTCTGTTGCAGTTAATTTCTTAACTCATGCAGATTTGGGATCAATGATGCCTCCTGATTCTCCCTGAACTGTGAATTTTTTATACTTTAAGCATATGGGAGCTGTTGAGTAAATACTAATGACCAAACTTTTGAGGATTCCAGCTTAAAGTTTTGGACCCTAGTGTTTTAAATCTCAAAAAACCTCTGGAAACTGCACATTGCAAGTTTCCTTTTAGTATAAGTCCATTTTGATAGGTCAGTTGATTTTTTTAAAATACCTGAGAAGTCCTTGTGATACAAGGTCAGAATAATAAATTTTATGTTTTTATTCTTTATGTAGGAAAAGTAATATAATGCCATCACTACTTTATTACTCTGCAGTCATTCCATTACTATGCAACTTAAAATACTTCAGCCATCAGCATTTGCAGAAAGTTCATAGGTGTAGGGCACTCCACTATAATTTGCCTTTAAAGACTGCATTTCTTGAGCACCCTGCCTAGAAATGCAGTTATGAATCAAGACAATGGATCTAGTTCTCAGGTGAACTGAAGAGGTGGTAACTGCGAATACACTGTATTTGCATTAGTGTAGCCAGTGTTTTAGGGCTCCACTATTTCTGTTTATGAGTGTATGTTTCTTGATAAATGGAAAGGTTGGAACCTTTTCTTAAGACTGGAAAAGTCTCTGAAGAGTTTATGAAACCTGGTTTCATAAACCTGTACTCAAATTTTGGTTAAATAAGAGAAGTCTTTCTGTAATTTGAAGGTGCTCTGCAAAAATTACCAGGCATAAAATAATTCCAAATATGTCAGTTTACTAGACCTTGAACTATCTTGTAGTCAACTTGCTTCAGTACATCTTACTGTGAATTTAAAGCAGTGTATCAGAACTACTGTATGGCACAGGAGAGGATTCATGGTCCTCCACAGACAAGCTCACAGCACTGTTCATTATCCTAGAAATCAGTGCGCTGAAGCAGTGTTCACATATTTTCTTCCAAAGTTTTTTGTTTCAGTGTGAAAAACTGAGTGATGAATAACCTCCTTCAACTTATGTGTCAAATGCCCAAAGGCCTCTTAACTCATCTCAATTTAAATTAATGACCTTAGTGATAGTACTAGCAATTGGACCATGGCTCTCATGAGCCAGATATTTGCATATGGAATTTGATTAATCCTGCTGGCTATTAATTTTCACTTTTAATTAGGTATGATACTATTGCAGGACGGAAATACAAGGCTGCTATCAGGCACAGACAATCCTGATTTTTGATTGGGCATTCTATTCTGTTTTGCTTGGCTGTGCCAGGTTCCCTCAGAGTGTCTGTTTGAATCACCAGAAAGGTACCACAGATCTAAAAACTGGTCTGTGCAAGTTCAGGAATAATCACTGCAAAGAAGTACTGTATTGAATCAATATTACTAGTTTACAAAAGGTAGAGAAGTTGGTGTACAGTGTCCCCTTCTAGTACTCCGTAACTTTATTCCTCTTAACAGCATAATAGGTGTCCTGTGATAGGTGTGTCCAGAGTCACAGAAAGACCATCTATGTCAGCAAAAGTGGGTAGTACTTTTTCTGAGGTTATTTGGTCTCCCTCTGTCTCAAACGTACACTGACTGAAGAGTCCTACTCAGATTTGAATCAAAAATAAATTTTGCCTGGATCTTGTAAATATGTAACATGCTAGTTTCTCCTAGTTTCCAATAGGACAACCTGTATTTCTCTGCACTTTGGGAGCATTGCAACATGTGTGTATACATCCTAGCCAGAAAAGCAATGTGCAGGGCATGACTTGCCCAGCAGAGCTGGTGCTCACGTGCTGCTCAATGCTGAGCAGACCCCTGTAAGAAATAACAGACAAATAACAAAAACCACCAAGAAAATCTGAATAAAAATTAATTGAGTACCCTTGCAATAGAGTAGCTGTTCAATCTTCTCCTTCCTTACCAGATCATTAAAGAAACATTAAAGAGATGAATTTTAATAGATTTTGATATCAATTGACCTAATGAATGAATGATTAATGTCTATTAAACAAACACAGTTAGAAAGGGAGTATATAGTGCTGCTTCTGGTTGAAATTCAAATGAATTTCAGATGAAAACCTTGTTGTCTTTGTGATCACAGAAGACTTCTGAGAAGTCAGTATCTGCATCTGGGAAGGTCATAAGATGAAGATGAAGGCATAAAGTTAGCAGGGATATGCCAGACTCCTGTTGAACCTTGCAATGGCTTCCTCTGTGCTTTTAAAATGCCTTTCCTGAAGTATTCAGCTGTTTGTAATAAATGGATAACTCTTATAGTGAACAACAGGCCATTTTTATGAAAGGAATATGTTCTTTTGCATTAGATGTCCATATACTTGAGCAAGTCCTTTATCTGTATTTCATGAGCATCTCATGCAGATATACAGTTTCTTTCTGTGAAGTGTACACTCTGTCAACATCAGTGGGAGGTAAATCTCCTGAAAAGACATCTTTGTTCAAATTCAGGTTTCTAGAATGCACCCATGAATATCTATGTTGAAAGTTACTCAGCCGTATCAACTTTCTAATGCTTTTCTTTGGAAAAATATGGTATTGGACAGAGCAGCAACAAAATATTCAGGTAAAATGTGGGAGAATTATAACCTTAATAAGCTTTTACATTAATGGTGAATTATTTGAAACTGTATGGAGAAAATAAGAAATATTAATAGAACATGTTAATAATGAAGGTTGGCTTTGTCCATTATATAGTTTCAGGCTATTGTCCGTTTAAGCAGTGCAGAACACATTATAGTCTTTTTCAGAAGATATATCTAGCCATATGGAAGTGGACATTTTCTTCAGTGTGTTATAGGTGATGCAAAATACAGTGCAAATTCTGATTAAAATGTTGCTCTGTGGCCTTTCATATAAAATCTAATTTTACTCAATATTACTTTCTACATGTATGCAGAAAATGGCAAGCCAATATTAATAAAAGAAGGCTTAAAGGAATGTGGAACAAGAACAATAGATCCTTGACAAAATTTATTTACTTAGCTAGACTTTCATTTCAAAGTTAGCAGCATGCTATAATACTGGCATAATACAGGGGTCTTAAAACCTCTGTTAGACATTTTTGACCCATATTAATTTATTCCATGGAAGTTTAATCCCCCACTGAACAGAGATGAGGTGAATTTTCAAAAGTCATAATCCACTGAAGTAAAAAATCTTTACTGACAACATAGGCAGCAGGCTTCAAGAGTTTAAATTCTTTCTAAAAATGTAAAATGTAGGGCAAGAATTAATAGGATATTTCATCCAGCTATATTTCAATCCTTTCTAAATCTTTATAAATTCACTTGCATCTCCACTATTAGAAATATTTGGGCTGAATTACTGGCCTTCTAAGGCAAAAAGCAGAAAGCTGTAAAATTGTAATATGAAGATTTTTCATAGTGTATTGTAACTCATTTGATCCTTCAGTTCACAAGCTACTGCATGAGATAGTATGATGTTTTCTAAATTGAAAGAGAAATGGTATTTTACAAACCAAATACCTTCCATTCTGCCTTAACTAGGCAAGAAAATGAAAACAAACTACATAATACCACACAATGTCCACCTTTCTTCTCCTCTAGGATTTTTCCAGTTTAGTGGTGAATCAGAATTTGGCCCACAAATTGAACCAAGAAGGTCCTTATATTTCCTATGTATTCCAGAAACAGTTTTATGCTGCTCCTTGACTACCACTTTTGTAGCTACCTAGTTCTACAAGTATCTGTAACTCAGGCACTACCTCCTCTTTTTGACCTGGAAGCTTCCAGTCATAAACTTCTACAGTTCTGCCTGGCCTGAGAATCCAGGCACTAAGCTTCTGCCTGAACCCCACTGGAAAAATGCAGTTGCTTTGCTAGATTTTGTTGTGGACTGCTGGATAAGAATTTAGGTAGGATCAGATGAAGCTGGGTGACTTGTTCAAGCAAACACGAGAAGAGCTTCCTCAGAAAATCTGAAGTGAAGAGGTGGAACTACTGGTTTAAGAGTGTTTCAGATGCTGGAAGTTTCAGAGAGATAAAGGAATGTTCTTGTAAGTGATAGTTATTGAAAGTTATTAAATTCACAGTCACAAATCCAGCTTAAGATGTCCTTGATTTGCAAAGGTTTGAAGATGGAAAAGATTTTCTGGTAGTAGTAGTATATTCTTTCCCTGATTTTGGATGCTTTGATGAAAATAAACTTTTAGCCATTGTTGTAGACATTTTACAGGACTAGATGGACTTCTGGTTTGACTTGCTGATGTTCACAAGCTCTTAAATTAAACTGTCAATCACAATCACTTCCTTTTTCTCTAGGAGCTACCTTTTTGAAGGAAAAACAATGAGATTCCTTCTTTGAAAAACAAGAGTGACAGCAGTACCTTGTGTTCACCCCTGATTTCAAAAAAAAGGGTCAAAAGTTTTACAGGGCTGACTTTTCATGGCTTCCTGCTGTGGATCTGTGGTTTTGCTTCCTGGTTTGACGTTCCCAGGCACTTAGAAGAGCCTGGATGTTTAATTCTGAGTGTGAATTCCACTCTGGAAGTTTGTGAAAGGAAAAAGAAAGATATAGGTTCTTACAGCTGAGAGGGACACACTGGCAAATGAAGCAGAGAAAAAGGAGAAAGTAAAAAACATCAGGTAGGGCATTGCTTCCTGAAGAAACATCTCCATAATTACAGTCCAAGTCTAATTGATTTCAAGCGCCTATCCGTACATTTAGATGACTAAACACTTTTTTAAAAAGACGGCTTACTACACATTTTTTCTAGTCACCAGTGAACAAACTGGCCCAAGCAGGCTTGTTTTTCAGTCTCTTAATGCTGGTGAAAATTATTTGTATTATTAAATCCAGCCCAAAAGGTAACTCCCTGGGGCAAACTATGCACCAGAGGTCAGATTTTTCTTCTTTACCCTTAGGCATCTAGATGAAGGGCATTTATTCAACCCTGAGTGTTCATCAGTAGCTAATGGAGATAGAGGAGGTAGTTTGTTCTGTTTCTCTTTATGTATAGATTTTGTAATAAGCCTTGATGAATAGTTTAGAGGTAAGACCTGCATTCCAGGTGAGTGGGGTGATCAGTGAGGTGATTCCCACCCTACATCATGGACTGGGCTGACACAGAACATGATCTGACTCTTTCTTAATATGTGGTGGCAGGTCACTGCTTTCTTTCATCAGTCTGTAACTCACCATTCACAGGACTTGTGGCAGTGTCACAGATTAGCCCACAATCAACCTGAATGCAAGGGAGAGGAGACTAAAGCAAAATTTGACATGAAAATTCTTAACTATCCTTATTGGAAGCCAACCTTTGAAGGTGTTTTATGACCTTTGCATTTGATGAAAATTATTTGAGACTTGCTAGCTTTCAGACTTATTTATAACAGGCAACTTAGACTGTGTAGAAGAGCACTATAAAACTGTAACTTGTGCTAGCTATTTTTCTTTTGCAGAACAGGCCACTGCAGTATCTTAGTATTTTATGATCAGCAACTGTTAAGAATTATAATGTCTCTAAACAAAGCAGTGTCTCTACTGTTTTATTAGTGCCTTCATCTTTCTGTGGATATGAATTTTCTAATTAGTCTTTGATTCTTAGTCAGATCTCAAATAGATATCAATTGATATAGGCACTAATTTCAAAGATGTTAAATTTCACTGAATTTATATCAGCTGTGATCAGCTGAATTTATATCAGCTTCTGGTCTTGTATAACCTCAGTTGTGTTGATGATGAAAAAGCTCAGGTAGCCCCATTTTCTTTCAAACAAAGGCCATTTGGAAAAAGCATAATAGCTCATAGATTTAAACAATAATAATACAGAATTTAAAGCTGAGCAGAGCACAATTAATAGTATTAAGCTGATCTTTATGAATCCTAAGGCAGATCTACACCGAAATTGCATTAACAATTATTAAGTTCAATTTCCTAACTTTAAGACAGAAAAAAAAAATAATTTTTTTTTTAATGCTTAAGCAAATGATCCCAAGTGATTATTTTACAAAATATTGTTGAAAACTTTTGATGTTTCTTTTTCTATGGTCAGTAATGGAAGGAAGTTACCACATGAATTATGTATGTAATTCTGTGCAAGGACCTCTGCTGTTCAATATATTTGTAAATGACCTGGGAAAGGTGAGTGAGAAAGTTTGTTGATGACACAAAATATTTCAGAGTAGAAAAGATAAGAACCAACAGTGACAAATGCCAGAAATATCTAATCAGGATTAGTAAATAGGCAGTAAATTAAGGAATGGAATTTTGTGGTAATAAAGGTAATAAAGTTACACATGGGGAAAAAAAAAATAATCCCAGCTTCATAAATAAATGATTGAGGTTTTGGGGTTATGACAGTTCCATGCAAGCATCCGTTCAGTGCACATTAGTGAGCAAAATCAAGTAAAATATTATGAATTAGCAGAGAAAAAAGAGTGAACAAATAATGGAAGGCTATTTGCCACCATAAAAGATCATGGTTCTGCCACACTTGAATATTGTGTGTCATTCTAGTCTCCTCATCTTAAAGACAGAACTGAGAGTAGAATTGAGGAGGAAGGAAACAAAGGAATTCAAATGTGTCCAATGGCTTCCATGCAAAGAGTTATTCGTGTGACCCAGGAGGCAGGTACTCAAGGCTGGAGAAGTGATCAATATTTGTTTACCACTGTGAATAGATATAGCTGAGGCTTATCTTTGATGGCCTGGAAGTAGGCATCTTTATGTAGCTAGAAAACATAAAATGTTCCACTCACCGATATTTGTAGAATAATTATGCAAAGCGTAGCATGGGAAATATGGAGAGGGACTGGATTTTCCATTGGGAGAACAAAGGCTTCTCCAAAGAAGGGAGCAGGAGCCAAGTCCAAAGCAAACAGTAAGAGGGAATAGAGCTGTGGAACTCATTGCTGAAGGATGTTACGGAGGTTAAAAGTTTACAACAGGTCAGGAGACAGTGGACAAATGCACAGAAGAGTACTCTACTGAGAGTTACTGAAACGGAAAACATATACAGAAATCATATCTAGGAGAGGTTAGAAATACCTGACAGCTGGGAAGAAATCTTCTCCAGGTACCTCTCATAGCTGCTACTGGAGACAGGTAATTTTTCTGAATTAATCTTTGGCTTATTCCTGGATAGGCACTTTTGTGTTCTCATTTGGCACAGTAGATCAGGATTTACTGTTCCATTTGTCAGATTCATCTGAGTTTGCATTTTTTAATCGACCAATCCACATGCTTATTCTTTCCATGTCATGTATTAAAAAGTAAATTAAAACCAGAGAGGTCTGTTTATTACTCTAAACTTTTATAATCATGCCTCCATTAACTTTTATTCTCAGTTTCTTTGTTCACAGTCAAACTCCTGTGGAATATTTGCTTTGACTTGTCTGGAAATTATTTACTGAATAAAATATTTCCATGTCACCAGTAACTTTGTGCACTGTATAGACAGGTACAGGAAGAAAACTTGATCAAAATAGCATAGTAAACTGGGTCTAGATTTTCCTCCACCCATTACATCAACAGGATTAATGTGGGGAAACTGGATCTAGCTAAAATTTTCTGAATGCTGTCCTACCTTAATAATAGTTCAGCTTATAGTTATGCCCACCAGTACTCTCTTACCTGTGATGTTTACTAAGACATCTGATGGAGGAAAGAAAATCCTGAATTCTTGTATACAGAGCATATGCAAAAACAGTGCTGCAAAATTCTTACAGCATTATGCCAGCAAAAACCATCTGGTTTTTGATTAGTTATTTACCTGAAGAGAGAGATTTTCTACCTTGAATATTTAGATTGTTTGTTTACATTTTCATTTGCCCTCAAGTACTCATACATTCAGAGGAATAAATACATAATTTCTAAACCAGTACTATAATTATAGATAATGAACTGTAATAGAGCTCGAATGAAAAGGAAAGGGTGAGAAATCAAGAGGCAATCTCAAACTGATCAGTCTTAAATTAATGATAATACACAAATGATTCATTTTACACTGAGAAGACGGTCTAAATCACCAATTGAGGCCTTCCTGGCTTCCTGAGATCCCTTTCCAACTGTGTTTTCACTACTCCAAATGTTCGGGTTTGACCTGACAATGCGTTCAGAGCTTGGTATCTTGAAAGAGAACTCCAAAATTTAGGAGACAAATAAACTCCCTATCCTTTGGAAAGTCCTAAACTAACTACACATATTCATTAAAATGCATTTAATGATGTTAAAATTAATAATAAAATTTTCTTAACCCTCAAAAAGGAGGATACAGAATGAATGGTGTATTCTTTTTTAACGGAGTAAAAACTGAATTACAGATCAATATATGTGTATTTTAATGATGTTTTGGGATATTGTGCCCAGTGAAACCACTGTCTCTGATCCTTCCTAGAAGCACAAGAAGAAATTGAATAACAATTCATTATTCATTCATTATTAATTGGAAAGAGTTACCACGCAGACAGCTTCTTGTATCTTTTTGATATCAGTAAACTTTACTAGGTAGTGAAAAGGTGTACTTTCTATTAAAAGTACAAGACCAGAACCAAAGGTCAATCTGCTGTGCTTACTGACTGCTCTTCCTCTAATATTTATAGCTTTGAATAAACATTTCTAAATCTTCTTACTGTTGTTGTATATGGACACTGCTGACATCATAATCATTCAAAACTGCTACTGGCCATGCAGTCATGGAGCAAATCCCCCTCCTCAGCCCTCTTACAATATTGATATATTGCACTGTAGTGGTGTTGCAGGTTAACCCCCCATGGGCAGCTGAGCACCACA
The DNA here is from genome assembly GCA_020745705.1 of Hemiprocne comata. Classification (NCBI taxonomy): domain Eukaryota; kingdom Metazoa; phylum Chordata; class Aves; order Apodiformes; family Apodidae; genus Hemiprocne; species Hemiprocne comata. Next base: position 28,325,467 of record CM036587.1, read on the forward strand.
CAGCTGCTTTCTCACTGCCTTCACTTCCCCAGTGGGATGAAAGAAGCGGAAAGGAGGAATAAAAACAAGATAGCTTGAGAGTCAAGAGAAAATAATTAATTATTTGATTAATTAATTAATTAATTTTTTATTAAGTGAAGCATAAATGGAAGAAGAGAGAAGAAAGCAAAATAAAACAAATGATGCATAGGTAACACTCGCCACCTCCCATGGGTAGCCAGTTCCTAAGCTAAAGTTGGCTAACCCCCCTAAAGCCCCCCCTTTTTCTTTTAATTCCTGAGGATGATGTTATATGGTATTGAATGTCTTTTTGGTTAGTTCAGGCTATCTGGTCTGTTACGTCCCAAGCTATTGTACCACCTCCAAGCTATTAAGTTGGGGGGCCGAGAGAGAATCAGAGAAGGCCTTGATGCTGTGCAAACACTGTTCAGCAAGAGACAGGACATTAGTGTGTTATTAGTGTTTTGGTAAAAGATCTAAACCACAGCACCTTCGGAGCAGCTATAAAGAAAATTGACTCTATCCTAGACAGGCCCAGTACAAGTGGGCCTAACATTTCAATGTTTCATCTGCCTTTTACTGTTGTTGCTACATTAAAGTTTAAAGCTCCTGAAGAAGAATGGAAGCCTACCAGAGCAGCTTTGTACACACACTGTAAAAGCAAGGCTGGACCCCGAAGACTTTAGCCAACTGAAACTCAAATAGCACTCTTTAATGTACAGTGAAACAGACATTAATCACGTTACTTGCCATCACTATAAGTTTGTATAATCTAAATATTAGTAAAAACACCCATCTTCGTTGCAGTCCTGTATAGACTTGAACAGTCCCAGTGATTGTGCTGTTACAGAAAACAAGGTAAACAATAGTCTGAAACAGTACATCTCAACCTAGGAGTGGTACTTGGTTGTGGAAAAGAAGGAAACCCTTGTTAGACTGAATTAATTGTTGTCGTAGAGTATGCAAGTTTCTGAATTATCTGCAAATGTACTCAAGGAAGAGGACAAAAAAGCCACTATAGAATTTGAGCTGCTCAGTATTTTAGCTCTCCATTAACCGTTTTAAATCAGCTCTTTTTCATACAGTGCTAAAACAGGTCTATGTTTCAGTAAGCTAATTTTCAGACTACTAAGTGCAAAATCTCATGGATTTGCATGATCGTGCCTATATTACTGCAGCCTTGTGGTTGAAAAGAAAAGAGATATAAGAAAATAGTGGATTAGATAATGTGAAAATAACTCCTGCATTTGCAGAAGTTCTATTACACAGCAATGCTCTGTATTATTGGGTGGGGCAGTTTCTGAGGATACATATAGCTACTTTCTATAGCACATAGTATACTTACAGTATATGAAAAAGCAGTTGGTTGGAAAATATTAGTGAAGAACAATGAATTCTAGAGCTTTTTGATTAACCCTGTGGGCTATTTTTTCTAGTGCTTACACAGATGCTTGACTAGTGAGAGCAGGTTCAGGCCTTTAATCGTGAATGCAGCCAATTACCCACACTGAAAATCACAAACAGGGGTCTCAGGGCTAACTGCATGACCAGAAGTCTTTCAGGTATCACAAAATCGATGAGAGTAGCAATCAAATGTATTAGTTAGATCAGGTATGAGGCAGGATAGCGTGCATGGGAGCCAAATCATCCATTTCCATGAAATATACTGGCTTTCAAAAAAGCACATGCATTGGATCAGTCAGTAACTATTTCAGAAAATGCCTCCTTCCTTTCCTGGGTGTTCAGTATTACACATCTGAAAAAACAGACCTTATCTTTAAAAGATTTTTATACTGTTACATCTTGTCAAATGGAACTTGTAGTGTAATCTTATGAATTGTAAATCATTGGATGCAGAGAGGAAAACAAAGAAAAAACAAGCTTTGAGCAAAGAAAAATATAATGGTAAGCAATCTCTATCCTACCTGCAGATTGCAGGTATACTAGCTCTGCTAGCTAACTGCTTAGATTCATAGCAGGTTGACAGATTCATGCTAGACAGGCATATTTTTCCTTTTAACCACATTTCTCTTCTTATTTTGCACTCCTTATCCACGTGCCATGGCAAAATTATATTTTGAGTCTTTTTCTCTCTCCCTGTGACATCTTCATTGCTGCTTCATTAACCAGTGCACCATCATTGCATTTCATTACGGCTTCTCTCCTGGCTCACTGTGTTGATGCTAAGATGCAGCTACAAACTGGCTATCAAAATGCTAGTCTGTGTTTTAATCCTTCTATTCAAAATAGGAGGAAGTCACCTCTGGCACAATCCTAAATAAACCCCATATTTTATCTATTACCCTTACTGGCCCACCAACCTAAAAATGCACCGGGGAGGTATAGTGTGGAATGTGACAGCTTTATTTACCTATTTGTTTACTGTAGAAGGCTGGATGCATATCTCCTATGTGATCAGTGTATTAAGACAATTTAGACTGACTTTATGTATGTGCCTTCAACTGACCTTGAAAAAGTACTGAAGTTAATGAAAGCACGCTTCAATTACATGATTGCTCGGAAATGAAAAGGCCATGCTGAGATAGATATCCTTTGTGACATATACCTCCAGTTGTACCAGTAGGGAGGGGCCATAATTTAAATACTAGCTGCTTTCCAATGGGTTTCCTGGGTTGGGAATATACTAAATTCATTTTTAAGTGAAGAGAAAGATATAAATGTAAACATGATAGAAGCATATAAATCAGTGCCAGAAGAATAAAGCAGGCATATTCAGAATCTCCTATATAGCCCTGAAAAGAGAAATAAGAAGCCTGACGGCCTCTTCAGAGCAGTCCAAACACTATAAAATGTGGCACTATGTCTGGTGCAAATTTTTAGGGGGAATGGAACTAAGGCTGTTGATGGTCCCCTCCCACCCACCCGCTGCCCCCTGCTAATTCCAGCCCTCCCTGCTATGCTCTGTCAGAGCTCGCTACCAGTGCTGCACGTTACACAGCTGTGAGGCTGCATCTGTTCTCTGTTTTCCCCACAATTAAGGCAAAGAGAAAAAATATAAATATGACAAATTGCTCTGACACTGAATTCTATGAAGAACTACATCTAAAGTTAATGATTTTGTAGGAACTTGGTGCAAGGTTTCTTTTATTTTAAACTGTGATTTTGCTGAATTTTTTTACTACCAATTTTTAATAGCTAATAATAGATGGCCCTATCTTTCTTGTAAATACACAAATGGCTTCCTGTTTTGCACAGATCACTTTCTGTTTGGGGAGGAAGGTGTGAAAATAGCAGTGAAGTAAGGAAGGATAAATGTATGTTATAATACATACAGACAAGGCAGCTTGGTAGCTAATGTGTAAGGGACCATAAGAAAAGACTGTGGTTCTTCCTGCATTAATTGAGGTACAGCACACAGTATGTGCAGCTTTTGATGCAAAACTCATTAGAATTTTCATTATTCTATTATTTATATTGTAGTTGTGACTGAAGGTCCCAGTCAAGAACACAGACTAATGTGTACTCATAAAAGGAGTGGGGAAATTATATTACTATTATTAAATTTACAATGACATGGACTTTGAGCATGGTCAGGCTGGCACCACCAAGACAGCACCCTGCCAGTGGACTCTGGGGGCAGCAAAAAAAAAATGAATGTGACTGATGGCAGAAGACACAGTCACTTTGCAGAGAGAACATTCAGGCAAGAGTACTTCACTCTGAGATGGGAAATGACCAGTGCAAGCCACATGCAGACTGAAGGATGACATGGCTGTGTTCCTTAGTATTTGCAGTACTTCATTACAGACTCATCACTTACAGGCATTGTAGCTGAAGGAGCCTTGAGGCTGAAGAATGAAGTGAATGGCTTGGGTTAAATCTGAAGGCTAGTGTAAAAGATTGGCAATGGAGAATTAAGTAACTGCTTGGAAAGAAGTGGCAAATAAACATTTCTGTTTTGTTTTACTGAGTACAGAGACATAATTTAATTTCTAAAAAAACCCCAAAAAATCCCCTAGGATTTTGAAATCTAATCATTTTGGTGTCAGGTGGGAATGATGGGGTTTGTGTTACACATCTCAATATATCCTTTCTTTCTTTCTTCCTTCTTTCTTTTTCAGATTACCTGTGCAAATTTAACAAATGGAGGAAAAACAGAACTAAAATCAGGAAGCTCCAAATCCACACTAAAGCACATATGGACAGAAAGTAGCAAAGACTTGTCCATCAGCCGACTGCTGTCACAGACTTTTCGTGGAAAGGAAAATGATACAGATTTGGACCTGCGATATGATGCCCCAGAAACTTATTCTGAGCAAGATCTCTGGGACTGGCTGAGGAACTCCACGGACCTGCAAGAGCCTCGGCCCAGAGCAAAGAGACGGCCCATAGTCAAGACTGGGAAATTTAAGAAGATGTTTGGCTGGGGTGATTTTCATTCCAACATCAAGACTGTGAAGCTAAATCTGTTAATAACGGGGAAAATCGTTGACCATGGCAATGGGACGTTTAGTGTTTACTTCAGGCATAACTCCACTGGTCAAGGGAACGTATCTGTGAGCCTAGTGCCCCCTACAAAAATAGTGGAATTTGACTTGGCACAACAGACAGTGATTGATGCCAAAGATTCCAAGTCCTTTAACTGTCGAATCGAGTATGAAAAGGTTGACAAGGCTACCAAGAACACACTCTGCAACTATGACCCTTCAAAAACCTGTTATCAGGAGCAGACCCAGAGCCACGTGTCATGGCTCTGCTCCAAGCCCTTTAAAGTAATCTGTATTTACATTTCCTTTTATAGTACAGATTATAAACTAGTACAGAAGGTGTGTCCTGATTACAACTACCACAGTGACACACCCTACTTCCCATCAGGGTGAGGAGCAGCACATGTCTGAGACTGAAGCCTGGGGAATAAAAGAGGTCGTATGGCAGGGCTGTAACCTCAAGGAGGAAGGCCACATCTATTGCCTGGAATGTGTCTACCTGCTGCTGCTGATGTCAAATGGCTGCAAATATGTTAGTGGAAAACAATCTAATGTAATTTTTGCCCAGTCACCTCCATGTATCAATCTAGTTGCAAATCACTATGGATTTGAAATAAACCCATACACATACACAGAGACATACACTCTTTTCAGCTTGCATCTATTGAGATTCCTGTTAAGAGAGCTTTCATTGTCTGATCTCTAAGGTTTCAGGATAACCTATCATCAAGCAAAATGGATTAACTAGACAGAGAATGGTTTCTAACGCAGACTGTTACGGAAATCTCTTTGAAAGTCCTTTGAGTACACATGAATCAATAATCCCCCCTCATGCATTCTACTGCTTGGAGTAGCTGTACTGGTAAATAATACTGTAGGAGTAAATACTTGTTCAAATGGGAAAAATGTGTGTCTAGAGTTCAGTATTCCTTATTACATTAACACAGCAAAGCATCATGACTTTTTTCCAGCATACAGTAGGCACATTCGAGGTGGTGTTAGGTGGCTCTTTTTCCGTGGAGCGAGCCTGTTACTAGTAAAGATGGGCAAACATTTGGAATTTACATGTGGGCAGACATTCTGTTTTCTTGTTTCTCTGACTCTTTAAGCTCTGATTCTTTAAACCTGGTTGATTTTAGGCCAGCTAAGCTACTTAAAAACTCTCCAACTGATCTCAAAGAAGGAAAATGCCAGGCAGAGAACATGTAAGTTATAAGTGGCTGTCTTATCTTTATTACAAAATATTGTAACAAATTCAATATCCTAGTCTTCATTTGTATGAATGGTTTGTATTGTACATAATTTAACCAGTGTTATTTGAGCTGCTTATTAATATTAACTTGTAATTGTCTCTCTGCTTGTTATTGGTTAAAAACAATCAAGGAAATGAGGAATCCATTTTATCAATGTAGCTGTAAACTCCATTAAAAGACAGAACTATGTACAAAGCATTTATTCAGCTAAAGTATTGTTAAAAGCTATACATATAAAACATTACAGTCTGTCTGTATTTAGATATTTTATTTCCAGAGAAAAAAATGAACTGTACATAAAAATAAAAAATCTTAAAATTGAGTTTCAATATGTACTGTGTAGATAGTAGTTTAAATGACTCTGACAAGTGGATTACATTCCAAGTCTGACATGCTTTTCAGTCGTGTCTCTTTGCATATGTACATATATATACACATATATTTATAAATCTCTGTGCGTGCATGTTCGTGCGTGTATCTCTAAATGTGTGTGTGTGTGTGCAGATTCATATAGACATATATGTAAAATACATAAAAATGTCTTGGGCCCTATTCCCAGCAAGCAGATCTCATTACTGAAGGGTCTTACTAGCTTGAGTGGAAGCCCTCACTCTCATAAGAAACTGCAGGAACAAGATTTCCTTACCATTTAGAAGTGGGGAACAGGGAACCACTGTCTGTGTACACAGGCCTGCCTTTGCCTTAATTCTAGCCTCCTCTGAGGCACTGGTCTCTCATTATGGAATGAAAAGATCCCTTTTTATGGTACATGGGAATTCAAATAGTATATTGTGGCATACTTTACCCCCAGCATCCAGGTAACCAGCAACTATAATGAGTCCATGCCTCAAAGAAGGCTGCCCAAAGCAGAACTCAGTATTTCATCTTGTATCTTTCAGAATTCTCATCTCCTTCTATGACTGGGTGACCCGCCTAGTGGATGAGGGGAAGGCTGTGGATGTGGTCTACCTTGACTTCAGCAAGGCCTTTGACACAGTCTCCCACAGCATCCTCCTGGAGAAGCTAATGATCCATGGCTTCGACAGGTGCACCCTTCGCTGGGTCAAAAACTGGTTGGATGACCAGGCCCAGAGAGTGGTGGTAAATGGAGCTTTTCCCAGACAACCAGTGACAGGACAAGAGGGCACAGCCTGAAGCTGCTCCAGGGGAGGTTTAGGTTGGATATTAGGAAGCACTTCCTCATGGAGAGGGTGATTAAACATCGGAATAGACTTCCCAGGGAAGTGGTGGAGACACCGTCCCTGGATGTGTTCAAGGCAAGGCTGGATGTGGCACTTAGTGCCATAGTCTAGACGGTGTGGTGGTGTTGGTCATAGGCTGGACTTGAAGATCTTAAAGGTCTTTTCCAGCCTTGGTAGTTCTGTGTGATTCTGTGTGTGTGAATTATCATTCCTGGCAATGTTTCCTTCCCCCTTCCACCCTCAGCCCCAGGTTTTCTACTCATGTCAGAGCTGTGAATGCAGATATGGGGCAGCCTCCAAATGTGCACGGCATCATGAACAGCTTCTCCAAATTCCCAATAAACACACCACTAATGTTTGAAGAAGTGAGAAGTTTGAAACAACTTCCAGTTATGGACATATGTTGCTGAAATGTGCAGACCCTAAATGACAATGAAAGCAAATGGACACGATTATTGACAAGTAAATATTTTCCCTTTGATATAAGAGTAGGAGAGGAAACTTGCATATTGTTATTGCTTTGGCTTCTTTGAACAGATATGCTTGTGGGAATTTCTTCATTATAGATGACATTTCGTAGGACAGCCTTGTGACCTTGGACCCTGTGTAGATTTGGAGAAAGAAATTGTCCAAGTCATAGAGTCCAGATTCTGATCTCATTCAGGAATATGCTGAGACATAATTATTTGGGGTTTTTTTGGGTTTTGCTGTTGTTGTTTTTTCTTTGTTAACAGAAATTGTGATTACACTGGTAGTGTTTCCTCATTTGTTCTCTGTGGATAGTAACTGTTCTGAATATAAACCATAAAGTAATCTGTGCTATGACCAAGAGTAGAATCTTGGCTATATTGAAGTCAATGGGAATTTTGCTATCGAGTTCATCACAACTTTCCATTTAACAGTATGTTGAAAGTCAGTGTTAAATAAGATTAGTAATCTATATTATGATTGGGGGTAACATGCTTTGTGTTTTCATTTGTGTTTCTGAAAATGGATGTGAAATACTATTACTGATACAGTTTCTTTATTTTTTTTTCTTTTTTAAACTTCCCATAAATACGTAAAATATATACATTCTGTTCATACATATATATATAGATACATTTAACAACTTTTTAAGTAACATCCATACAAAAATGAAGTATTCATCATGCAATGATTTTGATCCTTTTAATTGTGGTAGTTGATACTTTATCTTCCTCTGTCACAGTCAGTAATATTATTAGTCTTAAGCTTTGCTATTCTTCACAAGCATTCTTGACTTTGAACTTGGGAGAGTTCTTTTGGTGATCTGGTTCTGAAACATTGATCTAATATCAAAATATATAATGTGTTACTTAGGTGCTCAGTCATTGCATTTCATTCAGTCTCTTTGGGAAATATGATTGTTAACTTTGTTAAAGAACGTTTTTTGTTTTGGCATTTGAAAAAGGAATTTAATGAATATGAATATGTTTATTCAGCTAAACAATGTATGTATGGGTATCTGGGTCTTGCACATCAATAATGCCTTAATAGAGTGCTAGGCCAGGCAAATGTTGCCTCATTATAACTCACTAATTCTAGATGTAATGAAGATGTATAACTCAAAGGCATATTTTTAGGATTAAAAAGGCTGAGTTATTTATTTTTAAGAAATAAAGAGACTGGTTTTGTTCACTTAAAAAATATTAAAGCATGCTTCCTATAGTATATTATTACAAAGATGTTTTAATTAAAACAATTAATCCTGTTGCAAAAATATATGAATTATACACTTGAGCAAAGATCAATATATTAAACATGCCTTGGATGGGTCAGTGATAGCACTCATGTGTCAGCTTCTGTGCTTTTGAGAAAAAGACTCCAGGATATAGGAAACAGGTGGTTTTACATTGTAAAAATCACTGATAAAAGTTCTAAACAGTGATGGAAAGCTGGAAGACGAACTTATTAGTTTGATCAAAATACTTCAGCATGGAACAGAAATATATATTTTCTTCCCTCCTTATGAAGTCACTAGTAGAGTTTTATCCCTTTCTCCCCTTTTCCTGAGTTTGCATAGATAGTAAGCAAACTAATAAATTCATCTTTAAAGCCCTTGTCTTTCAATGTTTCCCTTAGTTAAAAAGTATGATATCAGAAACTATTGAAATTTACTGTACCTATTTACAATGAACTAAGAAATATTCAGACTCCATTTAGAGAAGAGCAGAATGGAGCCTTGGAGTGTTCTGGTGCATGCCAACCCAGTATTACTACCCAAGGGTTTTAGACAGAGAGCAGCTTTAATGTGATTAAATCCTTACATCTCATGCATTCTGAGCCCTATGTTGTAACTTGGAATCCTGTAGGAATATTATAAACTACTCTGAAAATTATATGGTAGAGAATTGTGGAAGAAAACAGAGCTTACAAAATATCTGCTGCTTATACATTGAAACTGACCTTAAGCTTAGGCACCTGAGCTGAAGAATTAGTCTTCACCAGATGCTACTGAACTGCAGTCTTGGTATTGTATGAGTCCTCCATGTCCTCCTGTGACAGAGGTGGTCAAATTATATCTCACTACCTCTAGAAATGGAAGTGAATCTTGTCTCTTAGTGATCTGTTCTAACTGTTTGTCTAATATTGTCAGAGACCTCAAATGGCTGCATCAAGACTGTTGTTCTAGGAGCTGCATAATAGATGTGTATATGACACCTGTCCAGAAACAGGTTTGATGCCAAGAACTCCTAATTTTCAAAACAGTGTACTGCAGAGTTCTTGCAAATCGTGAGAGTATAAGTTTGAGGCATATTGTTTATGAAATGAGTTAAAAAAATAAAATTAAGATTTCTAAAAAAGTACTATTTTTCAATACTTATATATACATCAATGAAATACAAGCATTCCTGATCTATTGCAAAACTTCTGATTCCACTCTCTCAGTCTGGAATGTATGAGAAGTGAAGCAACTGATTCCATTTGTGCACATATTAAAAAATGAAAACTTTCATGATTCTTTATACTAAAGTTTTTTAATGAGTTACTGCTTTAATGTATGAGTATGAATACTATGTAAAAAACAATCTGACAGTGAAAGCACAAACTCTTGCCTAATTTTTCTTTCCCCCGTCCCCCCCCAAAGTATGGGTGATACCTTACTGAAATTATGCTAGAATCCACTGTTTAATTAATTTTCTACATAAATTTGACAAGGTCAGTATCTATGGATAGGTTAACATTTTTTACTGTTTGTGGAAGAGACCTCATTAAAATTAAAGTGTCATTTTTAAAGATACAGTAAATTGCAGCAGGACTGTGGGAATATTGTCCAGTATTTTATGGGAGGGCTACTGAGTTTCTGGGAAAAGCCGAGTATACTTGCAGTACTGTATGTAATGGACAATAAGTAAAACCAGAGAAGTCAGAGGCATAAATAAGACCTTCAATTCCTCATTTACATCACAGCAAATCTAAAATGAGATGCAAAAGCCTACTTAGAAATGGGTAACCTGAAGAAAAATGAGGTCACTTATGGAGCATGAATAAAAAGTTGTATAAATCCTTACAGTATTCAATAGCTACAGTTGTAGTGAAACTCATGACATAGTTACAAAGCATCTTTGAATTTCTTGGGTGGAAGTAGAGTATTCTGATTAGTCGTAGAGCAGGGAGGTCTTGAGAATAAAGCTGGATTTTTTTATAAGGAAGTTTCAGCAATTGCAAAATACTCCCTCCAGTGGCAAATACTTTAGATTCTATTCTACTGGCTACATTTAGAATCCAGATCTATTATTGCTGCTGGTGAATCAAACAGAAATAATAGAACTCGACTGGCAGGAATCATGGTGATCTTGCACTCATGACAGTTTTATTTGGTTGGTGTTGTTTTTTGTTTTTTTTTTTTTTTTTTTTTTTGTTTAAATCCAGAGGTATAGAAAAGGCATTTACATAGTGAACATTCATTTTAACCCTCCAAGTGTGAAATTACCCCCTAAACTGTATGAAAGGGACTGATTGGTATATATATATATACACGTGTGATGTTAAGGGCACTAGTGTTTATTTTTCTAATTACTTGTAGGTCATGCCCAGTTAAGAATGTGGGCAGTCGGTAGCAATACAACAATACAACTTATGTGTCAATGAGAATTTAACAAGGATCCAAATGGATCACTATTACAGTGAGAAACATTTTATCATGTGATCTCTCCTTTTTCCAATGAAGTATTATTTTCTCAAACTTCTTCTACAATTGTTCTACAAGTGCTAAACAAGTTTCTACTTTTTTTTTTTTTTTTCCCCTTAGACTGTGCCCTTATGGAATTTATACCCCTGAACAAAGGTTTTTTTCCTCCTATTGAGGTCAAAGCATCCCTTTCATTTATTCAAGGGAATCTTATTCATTTTCTCAATTTAGATAATTTTGCTGATGGCACAAGTATTACCTGTACAGTTGCCTTTCATTAACCACTCCAGAAGAACTGTCTTGGTCTTTTCAGAATGCCTCCTATTTCCTCTGTCTCTGTTGCAGTTAATAACCACAAATGAATGCAATATTTTCTGTGGAATCCCAATGATAAAGGGTCTCATTATCTTTCTCTAAAGAAATTCCTTCATGTTCATAGTTCCAATGGTCTCTCGCAGGTCTCAAACTGAAAAAAATTTACTTCTAATGAGCTTTTCTCTCTTCCTTCTAGTAGAAATGACAAGCCTTAGTTATGCAACTTTCCAGTGCTTTTTCTCATTCACCATTCGAGTTTTGAAGGAGCAGTCTTCAGATATCTAAGTAGCAGCTTTCCTACACCACTATTTCCTGAAGCTCTACCTCTTTAGGTCCATTTTTAATACACTTCTAACCTCATAGATGTAGGGATCATCTATGAGCTCCATTAAGAAATTACTTAGAACTACTTCTAGGTACTTGCTGTGATGTCATACATAAGAAATAATTTATTGTTCTTTTCTGACTGATTTCTGACCTGCCCTCTTCCCTGTTTGATGATTGATTTCTTACTTTACGTTTGGTTTGAAGTCCTTTTGCATGTTTCAGGTTACAGGTGAGTAGTGCTCCATGCTGATGTGTTCTACACATAGAAGCGCATAAGAGATATAATTAGACATTTTACTAAAATTGAGCTGATGAGATGATCTCATTAAATAATTTATAAATGCTAAGTAAAAAAGTGGTAGTGGTACTTAAAATTAATCCTCAAGATTTAAGTATGTCATAAAAAAATAAGTACTTTATTCATAGAGCTAGGACCTGATATAAAGAAAGTTCTTGCCTGTAACTGTGTAAATATTACTGAAAGACAAAGTTTCCTGGAAGTTAGAACAAATGAACAATAGAATTGCACACCATTGTTAGTAAATAAACACTATTTCCATTTAGTTCCCTGCTATTTCTTGTATGTTTCTAAGTAGTAGGTTAATATACAGTTGTAATTGCCAGCCTGTAGGCTTCTTCTATTCTTTCCACTTCCTCACATGCTGCCCTAGATATTATTGTTTTTAAAAAAGCTTTACACTGTCCTCTTTGCTGCTCTTACGTAGCTAGTTGCCGGCGGAAGACAAATGCTTTCTGTTATGATACTTGTCCCTTTTGCATTTTGAATTTGCAAATTTCCAGAACTTTTAGTTTATCCAGTTGACATACTTTAAACTTACTCTCCACTCTTTCCCTAGCAGTTACTGATTTTTTGTCTCCCAGTTTTAGTTCATTTCTATCTGTTATCTTTGTGGAAGAGAAATGCAGGCAACTCAAAGACTTCTTTTGTTTTAGGTTATCTAGGTCCTAATATAAGATGCATTGAAGTCATTATAATATACAAGCTATGAATTCAGGTTAGAACATTTTCAGTTATGTAAATCATATATGGATAATCAGGAGGCACACAGAAAACCAATTAATTAATAAAATGCAAGTGAATAATGAAACAACAGGTAAAAACAGAAGCATGGTTTAACTAACAATTATAAACGTAATATTTATTTATTATTCTTGTCAATGCTAAGTATAGTATTATAGTATTTTTTTGCATATAGAGAAGGTGAGGAAGGTAAGTTAGATAAGATGCTGAAAACTGGGTGGTAAATGGTCAGACATAACATTGGACTCCCAGCAACTTGCTCTCAGACTTCAATCAATAGATGTTGCTGTGCTGCAGGTAATTGCAAATAATATATTTGAGCCAAGTACAGGTCACTATAAGGTCTGTATTGCTATGGATTTAAAGAGATAAATGAAAAGGAGTTGCAAAGCAGTCTAATTCTGAATTCCTGCCCAGAAAAAGTTCAAGAATGCTTAGACCACACTAAAGACGTTTTTGTAAACTATTAATCATTTTAGGACTCTCCAATGTGCTTGATTCCTTGTTCTCTCAAGGCAATCTGTTCCAAAACTCAGCCAGTATTTCTCAAACCGTATATTCTTGTGCCCTTTCCACAAGCAAAGCTACTGTTGAAGTCTCTCACTTTCTCTTTTTTCCCTTTCTCCTCCTCCTTCTCCTTCTCCTTCTCCTTCTTGCTTTTTCTCCTAGAACTTGCACCCATTGTTGACCTGCTCTTGTACTCCTCAAAATGGTAATCCTCAGCATTTCCAAAATGCTAGTATTGAAAATCAGCATTGCATAAAGAAATTAGATCCTTCCAGTTCTGCTAGAATACTGAAACAATAAACAGGAATTATTTTATAGCATTATTTGAGGGGCTGTGACCAGACCCAGCCATCAGCTGTAGTTTTTCCAGACCAGGCAGTCACAGTTCTTACAGCACATTTGAGTGTATTCCTGTAGCTGCTCTAAAACTTGCGTGTTCTTTCAAGTGTGGAACTCCAAAGAAAACAGACTAATCTGGCTGACGTCCTACCAACAGTGAGCAAAGCAGAATATGAATAATTATCTTCTATTTCTTTTTAAATACTAGTAACATAGTTGTATGTAATACCAGTATTATATATATTTTTCATCATTTATCACTCTGTTGCTTATGCTGACTACAACTTAATTATGCAGTAATTCTGTCTAACCTACAATTCCACGTTTTCTATTTGTGCATTTGATTTTTTCCTCCTAAGGGAGCATTTACACTGCTAAATTGCAGTAAGATGGGGTACAAATTTACAGCACACCAGCTTCTGTATGACAGCTTCCCCTGTGGATACTTTTAGCCTGCACTAATGCCAGCTCTGTGCAACATGTGGAGTAGACAACATCACACAGAGCTATACTTACCACTTAGCAAGAATGTCAGTGTGAAAAGTTAGTATGCAGCAGCAAGTGTACTGTAAATTCATGCTTTATTTTGCTGTACTAAACTGCTTCTGTAGGCAATTCCCAAGTGTAGCAGTCTGCACTTGTCTCTGAATTCCTGTTAGTGATTTCAGACCATTCCCCCCATTTATGATTTTGGTATTCAGGAATGTATCCCTCTCATTCCCTTTTCCCTTTCAAAGGTACATCAGCTCTTCATAGCTTTAATGATACTGTAAATCACTGCAAGATGGCACAGGTGGGGGCAGACTGCCAGAATAACCAAGATGGCATTTTTACTGTTAGAATTTTTAGACTACAATCACACCAGTTTGAGGAAATTATTATTTGGCAACTAAATGGAAAACTCACCAGATTTTTCACCAGAAGAGATAACTTTCATGTGTTTAGGGAATTAGATACTTTTATAATTTATCTGCTTTTGGGAGGAAGGAAGGTGATTTTTGTGTGTAAAGTCTACACAGAAGACTTTACAGTCAAGGCAGAAAAGGATTTCCCTTGGAACTAGCAACTATTAATAAAGGCCTAATTCCTTCTGATAGTAACAAGTGAAAAAATTCTCCTGAGGAGGATATTTGTAGTATTTTTGGGATTTATGCTGACATGGTTTCAATGTGAGAACATCACTCAGGTGATACAGTTGCACAGCTTTTGGGTCGGAGGGAGGCAAGTTGACAGGATGGGTGAAGTTAGTTCAAGCCTGGCTGTAAAAATAAAAACATGAACAAATTTGTGGAGCCTGGACAGAAATTGAGAAAGTTATTTCATATAACATTGGTCTCCTTTCTGAAGATTGTTGGTCAAAGAAGTTTTCGGTTTCTTCTTCTCCTGGCCTATTGTCTCCAACCACTCAGTCTTATTTTTTTCTCTGAATCAGATCTCATGACAGCTGCAGTGTAAGTTGAATCAGCCCTCAGTATTCTCTTTCCTTCAAAGAACTGAAAAAAGGTTTCCCTTTTAAAATATATGGGGTCATCCTCACCATTTGTATGAGAACCAACTAGTTACAACACTTGCCTAAACAGTGGAAAATGTGAATTTAGGTGTCTGTCAAATTCCCCACTGCAGCTGCATTTTCTAAGGCTACAGGTCCTATTATTTTCTATTCTGTGTGCTCTGAAAAAGTCTACCAAATCAAATGTTTCTAAGGGTTCAATAAACGAAATGTCTCAAGCTTAAGCATTTGTTAGATATTGAAAAGTTCATTGCAGGTCAGTACTTAAGTAGAATAGACCTTTCAAGTGTTCTGGAGTTTTATTGTTAAAAATTGTGAGAAGTGTAGATTTTACCTCCTCTCCTGACAGACAACAGCCAAACAAGGGCAATTTTGGCCTAAAGTCTTTTGGGGAAGGGAGTCTGGCTATTCAAGGTGACAGTATGGCCAGTCATCAGCTAAGCAAGAATTTTGTGGAATTTTGGACATAAGGATAAACTTGATGGGCTTTAAGGTGTGTTTGTCATCCTGCTAACCTAACCTCTACAGCTTAATTAAACAGAGGAAAGACCATTCACATTGGAATGGAAGGCAGGGTCTCTCTCTGTTTACTTTTTCACTGATTAGTAAAGATACTCAGAGTTTCTGATTAGTCAACATACTCAGAGTTTATTTGCAATGTTGGTCACTATTAGAATTAAAATACCAATTATTCTCAGTTAACTCATGCCTGACCAGTATAAACTGGCTCATTTCCTTCAGACATTCTGACAGACATGGGTCCTTTAATTCTTCAATTTTTTCTATTTCTGTTGAGATTAGTCCTAAGTAGGGTACAGTGTAGAACCTCAACTGTCCAAGGACTATGCCACTGGGAGGAGACAATGACTGCTGAGTAGCTCTTCTGTGTGGCATCACATCAGCTCTTGCATCTCTACAGTCTCTTCTCACTCATGCTGCTTTCTTCATGGTCCTGTGTGAAGATCCTCACACTTTGTCCCCTTCACTACTACCCTAGGCAATTGTGTAAGGGCCTTTATTGAACATATTCCACTTGAAGAAAGTCCTTCTGCTGAGAGATGACAACATGTCTTCATCTGCAATTGCAGGTCATTGTTTTGAAGTTTCTGAAAAGAGCTATTGAAGAGCATCATTATTGCCAGTCTTTTCTTTGTAAGTTTGAACTATCAAATGCACTTTAGTGTACTGAAAAAATCATGTACAGACAATCTGAATTATGAAGAGTCATTTGGAAGGTCTGTGGACTGAAAATAAATTGCTGGTTATAAGATATTTGACTGTAAACTCTGTCTGTCTGCCAATCATTCGATGTAACCTAACTGGAGATCATCTGAAAATGGGTTCAGTGTGTTTGATTCAAGTGCTGATATTTTGGTTTGTGTTTATTTTCAACTATTGAATGAGATATCATGTTCTAGTATTTCACTGTTCAGGCAAGCCACATTACATCATAGTTACAAGGTCAAACGTACACTCTGAGGGATTCAAGACTTCTAAGTATCCACATTGGGTCAGTTTTTGGTCTGTATTTCCTGTTATTCTTTGCTTAAATAAAAGCACTGTCATGGTTCCGAGCACTCAGCTTTGGAGTGGTCTCAAATGCATATCTGACTGCTCATGTGATACCTAACTTCAAGCCCACAGGAATCTGTGACTAGGTTTACATTGGAGTCACTGAATTTTCTGCCAGAATTATAGTGAGTACTACCACAACCCAAAGACAGCACAAGTTATGTAAAGGTGTAATTGTCTCATAAACTAGCCTTGCTGAATCTTCTCCATGAGATGGAAAAAGCAGCTGAATCAATCCTTCTTTATTCTGTTTTTGAGAGGCAAAATATAGTCAGTGGACATAATACTTCATGCCTTGTCTTCCTCATCTTCAAAAATAAACATGTCTTCATCCCACTCGTATGGAATATAGTGTTGCCTTGATATTGCAACAGAAACAGTCCTACAAAAGGTTCTGATTCCCTTCAGACCATTGCAACAAGAGGAACAGAGTGATTGCTTTGTGACATTTTTCATGTGGTTATTTATTTATTGCTTATTATTTTTTACTTACCACTTACAAAATGGGATTTGTGCAGACATACAGACAATCCCTGTCCCAAAAACTACCTAAACTGAGATGGGAGCTTGAAAATGTGCATTATGGATGATAAAAAAGAAGGTTGGGGAGGAAGAGGAAGAAAGGAAAATATGGAAATACTGCCTAGTCTCTCAAAACTATCTAAAAGTTGCTGCACCCTATTGCTAAGACAAAATATTTATCTTGTAAATATGTTCCAATATATCTCATCAAACACCTGATAATTTGTAGGCTTGTAAAATGAAAGCATCAAGGACAAGCATAGGGGTATACAGTAAAACAGGACCCAAGAGAATAACAATAGAATAACCATGAAAAAGAAATCCAGCATGGAATCAAGACAGAAAAATAGACAATAAAACCTGCTGTCCTATTCCGGTAGCTACAGTGTGGATTTCTGTACTGTGCTCCATTATATAGTGCACCTGCCCTTGGCTTTAAGCCTCTTCTTGTTTCCACATCTATTTTCTGTATTCCCTAAAACAGTCTGGAGGAGAAGGACTTGGGGCTGATGGTGGATGAGAAGCTCGACATGAGCCAGCAATGTGTTCTTGAAGCCCAGAAAGCCAACCGTGTCCTGGGCTGTATCAAAAAGAAGCGTGGCCAGCAGGTCAAAGGAGGTGAATCTCCCCCTTTACTCAGCTCCTCTGAGACCCCACATGGAGTACTGTGTCTAGTTATGGAGCCCCCAACATAAGAAGGACATGAAGCTCATGGAGAAAGTCCAGAGAAGGGCCATGAAGATGATCCGAGGGCTGGAGCACCTCTCCTGCAAGGACAGACTGAGACAGTTGGGGTTGTTCAGCCTGGAGATGAGAAGGCTCCAGGGAGACCTTATAGTGGCCTTCCAGTGTCTGAAGGGAACCTACAGAAAAGCCAGGAGGGACTTTTTACAACGTCTTGTAGTGAGAAGACAAGGGTTAATGGATCAAAACTGGAAGAGGGGAGATTTAGGTTAGACATCAGGAGGAAAGTCTTTAGCATGAGGGTGGTGAGACACTGGAACAGGTTACACAGGGAAGCTGTGGATGCCCCTTCCATGGAAATGTTCAAGGACAGGTCGGATGAAGTTCTGAGCAACCTGGTCTAGAGGGAGGTGTCCCTGCCTATTCAGGGGTGTTGGAACTAGATGATCTTTCTGGTCCTTTCCAAAGCAAACCATTCTATCATTCTATGATTCTATGATTCTGTGATTCTATGATTCTATGATTCTATGATTCTGTTGTTCTATTGTTCTATTGTTCTATGATTCTATGACAGGTCTTCCTGTCCCAAGAGGAAGATACACCTGAGTATGTCACATATATTTGTCTTTGTAACTTAATCACTAGATGGCCTGGTCTCATCCTAACTGGAAACTGAACTAAGTTTTGTTGCAGTAAGGGACCCTGCAGAACACTACTGCCCATATTTCAGATTCAGACTCATTCTCTCTACCACACTATATGGAAGTCCTCTGAAATCCTTCTCTGAGGTGCTTAACCACATCTTTGCACCAAGCTAACATGAGGCTTCTTACCACCAAAGATCCCTAAAAACCTCTTCAAGGTTAGATATTTGCTCTGTTGAACACAACAGTACCTCAGGAATCATCTAAATGATCAAAGGTTGCCACTTGTACATGACCCTTTTCAGTGCTCTGAGCTGGTCAGATTGGCTCATACCAGTAAATCCATTTGAGAAGCAAGGACTGTTAGCAGAGACACAGTCACTTACAGACTTGTCTAAATGGTTCTAGAGTCTCAGCTAGCTTTGATGACTCTGGCTTGGAGCATGTGTGGAGCTGGTGCATAACAGTCACCACCTGCCCATGGGGACTGGCCATAAATCCTAAAAAGTTGGCCCTAATGTTTTTAACAGTTGATGAACAAACAGAACTTGAAACGTTATCTTCAGGAGCAAGTTCTGTTAACTTCCAGCCATGTGTAGTTATCCAGGTGAGATGTTAAAGGGTCTTATTGCTTTGAATTCCATGGAGTTTCCTTTAGCCTATAGGTAGTAAAAAAGCTCTATTGCATGAAAGGATTTATGGAATATTTTTTTTCAGATCAGATATCTGTTATCAGACCTACTCTCTTTATTGACAGATAGAAGCTGAATGATTTGATAAGCAACTTCTGTATCTGTGAACTGCTGGATATTTTATTTCACTGACTACTTGAGTTACACCTGGTAATTTGCCACATATCATGTAGAATACACAGTAAACTGCTCACTCACAGTTTTTCTATTTTGTTTTTCTTTTCAGAGCAATGTAATTTTCTTTTCTGAATTCATTCTACTTGCACTAAACTTGCTGTCTATAATCCATTGTAGTCCTTGTGATTATCTGAATTTTAGTACATTTTGTGGCAGAAACCATTACCGAGCCTGAAAACATTTCCATCATTTATGTGTATCTAGACAACTTCAAGTGATTTTCTTCTTATGCAAGTTTTCTCTTTCATAGCTCTAAAGAATATTTGATATACTTTTGACAACATACTAATTTTAATGTGTAGTAGAAGAGCTGCTGTGAGTGAGCACACTGTCAGTTTTGTAAAAACATTCAGTACAGCCCACATTTGGATCTGTATTTTTGATACACAGAGTCTAAATACTTCATTTCTATTGAAAATCATCTTTAGAAAACATATTTCTGTTCATTTCACACTGTGTTAATTGTGTAACACACTGTAACCATTACCTTTTACCAGCCACAGTTGCTCATCTAATGGGAAATGATGACTTTAACAAGGAATTATTAGATCTGTTTGATCTGAGAATGCACATGTGGGCAATGGGGGCTTCTGGCTGGAACATGCACCGTTTTCTCCCCCTATGAGTACATAATTGAATTACAAGTCCCATTTGAAGAAGAAAAAAAGTGTCAGTAAGCCTTATGTTTTGTAGCTAGTCCTGTTGAGTGGCAAATTTTATTTGACCCTGCTATATAAATGTAGGGCATTTAGTGATACCTCAAGGGTAGTTTAAAATATGTCAGATGTTCTAAATGGAAAGCAGATAGGCAAAACTTTTTATTGTAGGTTAGGAAAAAATTAGACTATTTTTCATTAAATACTGCTGCAACTTTAACATTTTGATACTGAAGGTCAGCATCTCGGAGCTTTACTGCAAACAGAAGGAACACGTGCAAGATGAGAAGGCAGTAGTCAACAGTCTATCTAATGAGAGAACTGTTTTTTAACAGTGTTGCTTTAAATAAGATGCTTCCGGATTTGTTGCTTGGGGAATCGAGAGACTCGCAGTCTTGCTGTGAGACAGATGTCTCACAGGAACATAAGCCTTAAATGTATCATATTTAACTTTGACATCTACCCTTTACTGGTGGAATAGTAATTATTTTTGTTGTAGACATTGAGAAAGTGAAGTGAAATGCCACTCTAAAATGATTTGGGAACCTGAAGTCCAGTTTCCATAAGTCACTGAGCGACACAAGAGTTTTGGGATATCTAGCCTGCACAGCTGTGGGCAGAAAAGACATCTCTCTTTCCTATTTGAAGTTTCTCCCATTCAACAGCTATGCCAGCCTCAGCAGAGTTCTTAGTCCAAGCAACCATCCCATTCTGAAAGGGTAAATACATTTATTGGTGTGGACCTGATTTTCACCTCAGGACCTGAGATAATACCTCTGTGAAACATCCCATCACAAGGTATAGCTGTAGCCCTAAGCCTCCTTGACAGGCTTTCAAAATAATTCAGGCTCCCTAAACAACAGATTGGTGCTTAGATTCATTGTATTGGCACTGCTGCTGTTTTCACAGCCGTAACTACAACCTAACCTCCCAGGTGTCCAATTCAGTTATGTCTATAGTCTCTTGCAGCTGGCTGCTTCAAAGCAACCAAAGCACTGCTACAATGTTCCCTGCTGATTAGCTGCTCAGAGCACTAGCTGCAGCCTTGAGGCCTTCAAGATGGACTATTACAGAAGCTGGGAACATAGTTTGTGAATTATATGCAATTCACATAAAGTGCCTAATGCTTTCTATCCTGTAGGCTCTGTAGAAGAAGGGCCAGATTAAAGTCCCTAAAGGCTGGAACATCTGCATAAACAACAGCCAAGTGGCACCAGCTGTGTCTCAAAGAGGTACTGTAAATGGGAAGAGAGATTGAGAAGCGTAATTTCATGTGAGATCCACAGTGGGACAAATTATCTGTCTTGATGCTATCCCAACTAGCTCCTTAGTCCTTCCTCTCCCTGCTCCTACTCTTCCCATGACCTCTGTGTGGTGGATCCTGAATGCCTACATAGAAGCTTAGACAAATCTTCCTAGGACCACTGGGAGGGTGTTTGATCAGCTATAGCGCCCCTAAATATTTTTAAAAATGGGGCCCAAAGGCTTGTATAAAAGATTGTGCTGCCACAGATGAACATGCCCTTAGGTGGTCCTGTAGATGTATTGTGGGATAAGTGTGAGGTTGTCTGTAACCTGTAGGACATACTAGGCTTTCAGGCAGCTCATGGAAGTGGTGCTCAGCTGGTGCAAACCTTGTAGCATCTTGAAGTCCCAAGAAGCCAAGTTACACCTGTGAAGTGGGATGTAGCTGAACTTGGTCATTGCAGGTCCAAGGAAGGATGTTGCTACTGAACTGTGAGTCCATTTCCTTGTGACTCCCTTTTTGTCATTCCTTCCAGTCCTCTGGTTTCATAAGCCCATATTTGCCAAAACTGTTTTGGGAAGCCCTTATATATTTCAGATACTTTCCAAAATGCGAGATTAAGTATTTCACAGAATCAGAGTCACCAAATGGTTGAGGTTGAAGGGATCTCTGAAAAGTGTCTTGTCAAACCCTGATAAAGCAGGGTCACCTAGAGCAGGTTAAGCAAGGCCAGGTCCAGATGGCTTTTGAATATCTTCAAGGATGTAGAGTACACAACTTCTTTGGGCAATCTGTGGCAGTGCTCCACCATCCTCATGGTAAAAGTGTTTCCTGATGTCCATAGAGAGCTGCCTGTATTTTAGTTTGTGTCCATTGCCTCTTGTTCTGTCACTGGGCACCACTGAATACAGCCTGGCTTTCTCTTCATTATAGTCTCCATTCAGATATTTATGCATTTTTATGAGCTTTCCTTTGAGCCTTTTCCAGTCTCTAGTCCTACCTCTACTTGTATGAGGTAGGCTCCAGTCCCTTAATCATCTCTGTGGCCCTTCAATAGACTGTCTCCAACATGTCCATATGTCTCTTGTACTGGGGAACTCAGAACTGGATGCAGTACTGCAGGTGTGGTCTCATCAGTCCTGAACAGAGGGGAAGGATCACCTTTGACCTGCTGGCAACACTCCTCCTAATTAAGCCCAAGACAGTTAGCCTTCTTTGCTGCAAAGTCAAAGTCACTTACATTCCTACAAAAACATAACTAAAGGTACCCAAAATGTTAAGTTTTTTCAGTCATCACCTAATCTTTCAAACCCAAATAATTAAATATTTTGGTGCATTTTTTTATTTTTTTTTAATTTTTTTATTTCAAGCCAGCTGACTTATGTCTCCTATTCAGTGAAGAACAAAACAAAAGGTGTGTTGAACCTCAGACTTTACTACACTCTGTTGTACCTTTACATGTCAGCCCTCTTTATCCTCCATGTGCAAATAATGACAAGCAACGCATTTTGAAAGTTGCTAAATGTTTATCTGAACCCTATTTAAACCCCAATATGTTGTGGTTGCAGCAGAATATGATGCATTGCAGCAGACTTAAAATTTCTTCATCTATTCATTAGCAAAAATTTTGGATTTTCAGTGCCCCAAGATATATATGCAAAATGAAATCTTGATAAAAATAGAATCTATGTATCTCAGGAGTTTATTTGCAAAAGTATAAAGTTAGTTATCTAAAATTATAGACTCTGATATGAAATCTGATTTTCAGTAGGCAAGAGTCTCACTCTGACCTTGTAACCAGTGTTGCAAGTTACTGTTACTAATCATTCATGAAATGTTCTACAAAAAGAAAGTACCTGACATTTCCATATCTAGTGAGGGCAGCATTTAGTGTAGTCAAGCTATCTTATTGTTCTCTTTCAATACTACCATGTTATCTTTAGAATATAAAGACAATACAAAGTCATTCTGAGTCCAGTAAGATATTGTATTTTCCTCTGAAATTGGTATTATTTTGATTCCTCTCTCAATCTCTGCATTGGCTTTGAGATTCGCTGCCTCTTAGAATACACTATCAGAAATTTATTGCATTTCTGGGCAGCTTAATGGAAATATTTTTTCACCTTTGATTTCTCTTCATTACGCTGTTATTTATTTAGCTTATATGATAGAACAGCGATAAATTGGACTTTGCTTATATTCCGTATCACATTGGTTTGAATTACAATGTTTAAACCTCCCAGTAAGTGAAAGCAAAACTGGAGATTACATTTTTGATAAGATTACAATACCCCCTTGTAAGTAATATTAAAATTGACTCTCTGAATACAATAAAGAATTTGTCCAGTTATCTTTAATTGATCTCCCTAGAAAGACAGTACAAAGTGCAAATGAAACTGTAGTACATTACAAATCAAAGCAGTTATATAAAATCAGAGTAAAACTAAATGGGGGTGGGGGTGGGGTGGGGAACTAGTCCATTCCCCACAGCAATTTGTGTCTATCTTGGAACTTAAAAGTTATAACTTGTCTCTAAATGACAGGAGAGGTCATCCACTGTTTATAGAAACAGTAAGTAAATTGAGACATCTAGGACAAGACAAAATTACAATAAATGCCATGATTTAGAAAAATGTTTTTCTTCTTTGTGGGTATGACTAGGCTTAATAAACCTATGAAGAAAATCTGAACAAAGTAACATTTCCATACATTTTCTGAAGGATAACCAATTATAGGGGATCCAAGATACTTAAATTGCATTGCAGCTTTTATTTGAGATCATCCAAATACTCTTATCTTAGCCTCCTGCTGCATTTTCTGCAAGGCAGTGGACTAGAATCCCAGGCTCCAGCTATTTAAAAAGTTTGAACTCTGTTAGAACAGTGGCTTATAAGTAGGTGTTTGGAAAGTCCCTCAAGGTCCCTTATTTTGAGTTATCTGCACAGGTCTGTAGTTTTTGCAGTCATCACCTTTCTGGATTTGCTTCAAGACACAGTGTCTGCTGCAGGTCCCAGCATGTGCTGGTGGCCATGTACAGATTTGGGCAACTCTTGGCACTCTCAGTTTGTAATTTCTTATGGATTCAACAGGACCTTTGGTCCCTGCAACGTACCAGATCTTGGGACACTTTCACATGTTATGTCTCCACATGCCCTTTTAATCCCTTCAACCTGCTCTTTTCCAGTTATTATTTCTCCATGTATACACATAGATACTATATAAATTATTCACACACACTCACACAAAACAGGTGGTACTTTTTTGTTCTCTAAAACTTGGCTACTTGGATAAGTGCATATGAGGAAGATGAAGAAATTTGCCTCTGCAGCCTGCCAAGAAGGGATAATAAATTTTATAAAATAACTGAACAGTACCGACAATTTCTGCAGATGCTGTTTATGCTACATCTCTCCAATGAAGTCACTGACTGATAGAAATATCTATTTATAAGTAGCTCTAGCTGTATGTTTATTTTTCTATTCCTGTGACTGTATCTTGGTAAGTCATTCTTTTGTAGGTTGCTTCAATTATTTTGTCTTTTTCATATGCTGTGTGTTGGTGTATGTATAGGTATATGAGACATAAGGAGCTATGTGTAAATACATGGTGAAATTCTCTTTGATTAGTAGCACATATCCAATTATTAAATGTCATATCTTATTGCAAATAAGTCAAAATGCTTAAGTGCCCTATGCTTAATATCATAATTAATATCTGTACTACTTGAATACTTAACTCCCCCAGTCCTGGTCCCCTGCTGTACTAGGTAGTGTGCAAACCATTAAATCAGCTGAAGAACTTCTGCCCATATACTGTCAGTGATGTTTCTCCATGGATAAAAAGAAGAATATATGTTCAATGTAGATACACAGGCTTACAAGTGCAGCACAATCTCACAAATATCTCAATATAATATCCCATATTTCTGTTAAATACACGATTAAAGGACCATTGAAAAAATCAGGATGGAAAAAGCCTTCTGCTCATGGTTAACTATGAGCTCATCACAGGATACTCAGTGCTTAAACTAATTGGTTCTTGAAAATTTCCAAGGGCAGAGACTGCCCAAACTCTCTGAGCAAATTGTTCCATTGTTAGCTGGCCTCATGGTGCAAAGTTTTTTCTTACATCTGTACTGAACCTTTGCTATTTCAGCTTATGTCTATGTCTTCCTTCCACCATACACCTCTGTGAAGAGCCCTTTTTGATGCCCTCCTTTGATGCTTCAGGCTCCCCCTGAAGCCATCTCTTCTCCAAGCTGAACAAGCCTAGTTCCTTCTGTGACAGCTGAATTTTCATGAATAGTCATGACATTCTTGTACAGAAGCATGTTTATTGTTATTTGATCAAAAAGTCTGTTTTTTTGAGCCTGTGTTTACCTGGTTGCTATGAGATTCATGTGAGTATGTAAACAAGTGGCTGCAGGGAAGAGTGTTACATGTCAGTCCAGCGGTTCTGGATTTCACCTGTTGAGAAAGGGGTTTCCTCACAGGCACTGGGTGGCTACAGTTGTTTTTCCACTTTCCAGGTTGATAAAGCATCTAACTAAATGAAGCCCTGCAAAGGCTCTCTGTGTTAATATCTGGTGTAAGTTCTAGAATTTACTTAATGCTGTGAAAGTATTTGGATTTTTCTCTCTTTCCATGTGCATTATTCCAGTCATCTGTTACACTGGACAACTTTCTTTGTAATGTTGTCAGTACCACACTTTACAAACCCACAGCTCAATGCAGTTCTGGTTGTCTCTGTTCTTGTATCTAAAAATTGCTAGGGTTTATTCTTTAAGATCTATGCAATGAGTGAGGCTTTTCCATTCAAAGTGCATTCAATTAGTTTGGTACCTTTAGTCTGTCAATACATTTAGGATGAATACTCCCCTTTTGCTTGAAAATCCAGAATTTCAAAGAACTGTTTGTAGAATCACCAATTGTTGTCAAAAAAACTTTCAGAGAACGTGCTGGCATTTTTGTTTTGCATGTTAATCTTACCCTTTGCCAGACAGCTGAAAGTGTACAATTAAAGAAGATGAAAGACCCTACAATGGACACTCCAAACTCTCAATGACAGTTCCTGTGTTCACAGTTCAACTCAAAAATAACATAAAAGTGCTATTAAAACATGCTTGCCAAAATCTCTAGAGGACAAACAATACAAAAAGGGAAACAATAGCATTCCAAGTCTCTGACAAATAACTGTGCTCAAAATAAGCTGACAGTAGAGCCTTCAATGGGAACACTAGGAAACTTTAACTTCACAGTTACAGATTGGAGAATAAGTGCTGCTAAAAGTAGTAGAACCTGTATATTTTTTTTTCACTTGATATTAAGTTTTCTTAACCTAGTAATCATTAAAAACCCCCAAAAGGGCATAATATTTCCTTTTGATAAGTAATAAAAATTGTTTAGGAGAGTCAGGCAAAGAAGATGATTCAGTAATAATAAGATAAACAAAACCAGATGTATGTGAACGTTGAAGTCTGGGTGCAACCTGCATAGAAACATCTCATTGAAACCTTAGCATCTGCAGGTTAAAAATGCAAAAACTGTCTTGTACTGGTAGCTTAAATAAGGAAAAAAAACCCTACAGGAAAAGGCTGAATTCAGGCTGATATAGGTAAATATGATCTCCAGAAATGGACTAAATACATACTGTACAACATAAAAATTTCAGTTGCAATCATACAATAAATCCATAAAAATTAACTGGAGAACTACAAATGTTTTACTATATGTAGAACTCTAGTTATGAAACAAACTACTACTTGCTGATACGATATCCACAGTATGTTGTATAAAAGGCTTTGGGAATATTTTACAGGAATAAAAAGTTAAAGACACACAGGAAAACAGAAAAAAGGGATAATATATTGAAATGAACTTTGATGATGGCTAAGTTTGTGAACGCAGAGGAAGACTGGATAAACTTGATAAGTCTTGACTTCCATAAGTTGAACTTTGAGCAGTTGAGAAGAGTAGTTAGTGGAGTCACTGAAGACAGGAAACCTCATGAAACACAATAACTTCTAAATCAAAGAATACCATTTGAGTTATTCATGTTCATGAAAGGTAAAATTGTACTGAAAAAGGTACAGAGAAGGTATTAGGATGAGCAAATATTTCAAAAGTGTACCCTACTCTAGATTATCAGAGGCTGGCTCATTTTGTAAAGAGTAAGAAGCCTGAGAGACACATAAATATCATCTGTATTTATTTTGGGAGACTAAAAACCACAGAGGGATTAAAATTTAGGCAGAAAAACCAAACTCCAAATAAACCCTTGTTGCAAGGGGTCATTCTAACTAACAAGTGGCAGGCAACACTAACTGAGCTGTATGCTTTCTATACCAGTGCTAGCCCGTTGAGTATACAGTGTAGATACATCACAGAAGATATGAGGGCAGGGGTTATATTTCACAGCACCCGTAAGGGATTGGAAATATAATCAGCTATGAAAGAGAAACAGGAGACACAAGGGTTTAGTGCAACATACAGGACTGATTTCAGGTTTGACCTGACTACATGGCTATACCTAAGAATACAATGGCATTCCAGATGGAGCTTTTCTGTTTCTTCCCTGGAAAGATCTGCCAGACACTGGGTCATCCTTCTTAGTCTTTGGGGTGCATTTGGATGGATAAAGAAGCTCTTCTGTTTAGTTGCAGTAGTTCACTTAATTTTAGTTAATGTCATAGTAGAGCTAGGTTAGCACATCTGAAGTCATGCTAATTGACCATGTTGTCATGTCCCTACCACTGATGTTTTCTCCTGAGGCTAACTGAGCCTGAAGTGCAGTAGCCTACTTTGTCAAGGGCTTTATAATTGGGTTAAGGTCTCCTGAGCAAGCACCACTAAGAGTTTAACTTACAGCCTGAACAGAGGGCTTAAATAACAAGTGCAGAAATTTTATACACCTTTTGGTACTGGTTTAATTTCTCCTTACCAAATCCTCCTTTCAAGTAAAAAATTAAACATGAGATTGGGCCTTCTACTGATTAATTGTATTTTAGAATAGCTAGTAAAATGTAAATTGGTTTAAAAAATCAGGCTTCTGAGGGGAAACTTTGATTAAATCCCTAGAAACAATAAATCAACTATAAAAATAAGCAAGATAGGGCTGTTTTTTTTTTTCCTTATGGATGTCCTCTTGTGCAAGAAATAACACAGTTATAATATTGGTGTAAGACGGATAAATAACATTTACAAAATTACAGCAGTACTTTATAAATGCACATTAAAATGAATCAGGTTTTTGTTGCACTCTGAAAATGACAACATAAAGAAAAACTATTCTTTCAATTTCAAGCAGCATTATCTTTAGTAACAGTCATTCACTGATTTTGTTCTTATTTTTAAACAACCAAGGCACATGGCAAATGATTGATAATGCAGAAAATGCAAAGATATTATAAAGTGATCTCTTCATTTTCTGTGATAGAACAGCTGAGAGGAAATGCACTTTTGAAAGTTAACAACCATTTTCAGTTGTATCTAAATGAAATCATGTGTCTTCACTAATTTCCCTGTTAACCATTCAAAATTAAACCTGATTTGCTGCAAGAAAACAAAAATCTGGTACCACTTGTGAATCATTATAATGTTATTCACATACATTTTATTAAAATCAGAATATCCTTCTGCTCTGATGCCAAAAATAACAACTATGGATAAGGTAACTTACAAAGGCATTAGAAATGTATATTGTATTTTTGGTTTAATAAAATTACTTTTTGTTTACAGGGTTTATTAGGATGTTAAGTGTTCTTTACCTGCATCGGAAATATACACAATGTTTGGTGAAATGAAGAAAATTGTTTCAGGTGTCAGGCTCAGATTATTTTTCTGTGTGAGAACAAGCTGAGTACAGCATGGTCCAGGTCATGAACAGAAATCTCATGGACACCTTTAGCACAGATTTTAGATAATAACAGTGATTATTTGTAAAATAATTGATAGGGTCTGGAAAAAAAGTCCTGGTAAACTCATAACAATAATTTCTAGATGGGGACTTATTTCAGACATATAAAGCACACTAAACTGTCTATCACATGATGCAATCAAGATAAATCTAAATAGGAATATTTAAGAAGATATATTTTTTCGTGCTTCTTGGTGTTTAAGACTATATTTTTTGATGTACAAATGATTTTTTTTCCTGGAATCTTGCGTATATTACCTAAAATGTAATCTAGTCAAACAGATTTGTATAGAATTGATTTGGAATTTTCTAGAAAAAAAATCCTATCATCTCTTTGCCAAAAGCATTTGTATTACCTATAGCTGAGTCTGTAACCTAAGTTGAAAATACTAAGGGTACCATGAAAAGTGATATCACCAAAACTGACAGGCTCAGTGAAAATCATTTACATAAGTGGAGTTGAGGGAAATTTTTCCTCCACTCAGAAATGGAGAACAAAGATCTAGAGTGGATTGGAAACAAGGACAGAGTAGAGATAAAAGAATGAGATCATTAGGTCAAGTCCTTCAATCAGCCAGTCTATTTTTCAGACCCAGGCTAAGACACTGACAAAAGTACGTTATTACTCTACAATCACACCTCAAGTCTGCAAGCCTCTTGATGTCTAGAAACTTTGAATTGTTTTGCATGATTTATGCAGTCACATTTCAACTGAAGAACTTCAGTCTGCTCAGCAGCCATTAGCGTACAGAAGTAGATGCGAGGGTTAAAGCCAGACCGATGTCATCCTGTTTTTCATATGGATTTTTATTTTAATTTCTGAAGTCTAATCTCTTTGTAAAAGATGTAATATTAAAAATGCTATGTGAAAAAATTATGTAGACAGAACCAAATCTGCATAACCAAATTGAATTAATTAGAAAAAGGCTTTATACCCTACACTAGGATTTATTATGACTTTGAGGATGTATAATCTCTGAGAGATAACAGTTTTGAAAATAGGAAGATTATTTTCTAGTTTGGACATGTAAAAATGTTATAAATAACTCTTACCATCCCCACAAAATGACAGTCAACTAAATCGTGATATATCTGTACATGCATGGGGTAGAATAAGACAAAAAGTTCTCTCTACAGATCCATTGTCTATTCCCATTAGTCATCTCATTTGGCAAACTGAATGTGAATCATTTGTGTCTGGCAGCTCTTATGCAGAAAAGATCACAGCAATAATGTAAGATGTTGAAATGCTAAGAAGTCATCCTCCTGGGAGGGTTTTGCCAATTAGGAGGGGACTGAGAATCCTGTGTTACAAGAGGTAACTCAGTATGGTTCAGGATCAGAAATGGGAAAGAAAGGTTGGAGGAGGAACAGGAGAGAAAAGAAGCAAAACTATATAAGGAATTTGAGACCAAAAAAAAAAATCTTAAAAGCTTTAAACACTGGTCTAGCAGGTTGTATGAACTGAAGTCTGGAAGCTGGTTCTAAAGATCTTGATCGTCGGGTGGCTGCACTTTGTGCAGCTATGCTCAAAGGCATTGAAGAGCAGAGCCCATAATGGGAGTATGGCGTTCAGCCTCTGTCAAATGCTCTCTCAGACTGCTACTAGTGGCCTTGTATCCAAATGCTTCAGTGTCTCATGTGGATTATCTGTCAAACATTGTGAGATAGGGAAATAACATTATTAAGCCTTCAGGGAAGACCAACACAGAAAAAGAGAAGCTAATTGGTATGTCTAAGGACATAAAGACAGGCAGTGGCAGAGCAAGAAACTGATTCCTAGGTTTCCTGTTTACTTCTCCAGACACGAATAATTTATACTCTTTTTCTGGATTTTCTGTCTTGTATCTTGTGACAGTGATACACACCTTTCAGAATTCTGCATTTATGTCTGATTTAGAGTGGAAGATAACAACCTGGTCAAGACAATAAAAGTGTTGTTACTGGATTTCAGACAGATTTTTTCATTAATACTTCTTATTGGGTGGAGATATTTCAGTACCATAGCAAGGAATTCTCATGGATGAAACTGAAGAAGGATTCAGATTAGATGCATGTAATTAGACCTCTGAAGAAGGATTCAGATTAGATGCATGTAATTAGACCTCTGAGTATAGTCAATGTGCTCTAAGCTTTATACACCCACCAAAAGCATAATAATTTGGAATCCATTCCTGCATTTATATATAACAAAAAGAATTTCCCTGAAGCTGTTAGAATCAGGACAGACCATGGCAACACAGGCAACAAATGGGTTGCGTCCTCTTAAGTACCAGAATAAGGTCAAGACCTCAGTACTTCAAGCCATTCTGCAGACCAAAGCTTTACTGTCTTCAAAATATGATAAAAGTTAATGCCAGAAGAGTGACTGAGTCCTCAGGGTAGAATAAACCAGTTTATCATAGCACTGATGTCTTATGTGGATGTGGACATAAAATTTATTTAACTAAGGAATTCTTAACTAGTTAGAAATTTGTTTAATTTCTTAAATGTTTGCTTTCAGAAACTGAAGCATTAGGTCATGCCTCCTTACACCCAGTGTTGCTTTCATATTGTTACAGAAAGAGAAAACAATTCCTTCAAGGACTCAGTTGTGCTTAAGTTCAAAGTAAATGGGCTGCATATACCAGCTGAAAATACCCCATATTCTCTTGTTTAATAAGAGATGCTATTCCCTAAGTGGTAAAAGAAAGCTGTGAAGTAGATAATTCCCTTTGTATGAAAAAAATTGTTTGGAATATTATTGTGAATGATTGTAGTAAATCTGTTTCTTCTTACTGTCTTTGTCATACAGTATTATTTAAAATTAATTGTGAATATTTATAGAAAAATACTCAAATGGTTTGCATTTACGGCAAAAAAAAATTGCACAAATTTTGGATGTCTTAAAACTTGATTTTAAGTCAGAATTAAGAGACTCCCTTTGTAGCAAATATACACAAAAATAGGTACAATTAGTCTGATCCATCTATGACCACTTTAGGGAGATAAGTGATTGTCTAGAGGTGTCTTTTCTATCTCCATTTTATATAGTAGGATCTTGGAGTGACCAGCTCAGCCTCAGAAACTAAGTTTTGGGTTTCTTAGTATGGGGAGAAAAATCCTTCTCACTGATGAGTCCTCTAGTTAATACCCTGAGAAATAAATACATTCATAGTCCTCTCCAGGTTCACTTGCTCTTGATAAATAGTAGAACTGACCTTAAGTGAGGTTGATTTGGCTCAGTTACATAATGCTGAAGCATTGTATTTAATCTTACTCACTGGAGAGGAAGAAAAAATCTACTTGTGAGGGGTTTTTTTTGGTTGTTGTTTGTTTGTTTTTAAATTCATTTGTTTTAGGCAACCCTAAAATATTACTTTGAAAATAAAATTATAACAGGATAAATTTTTCATATAGATTTGATCTAATTAACTTCAAATGGTAGGGACTTATTTTTTGGGGGTGGGAAATTGATGCCCAATCTCTCTTTCACCAGAACATAACAAATGCCTGAACTATGCAGAATGGTGGCAGCTGTAAAGATCAACTTAGTTTAACAATCCAGATTTTAATCTTTCTGAGGGGACAGATGCAGAAGGAGAGTAATCTCTGGTCTCTCACAGGAGCATTTCTAAAACTGGATACATTTATTTGGTATGTGTCTTTTTCTTATCTATTATTGATATTCAAAATTATCAAGAAACACCTTTCTGCTTTAGATTAGCCAGCAAAAAGAATGAAAAATGTGTAACCATCTTCAATATTCATCATTCTGTCCTAAATTATCTTGCTTTTCCAATAAAATATGGTTATTTCTAATTCAATGTTTGCTGGCTACTGAATCTATAGCTGTGCTTTGCTTTTCAAACAAAACTTAAAATTCAACAATCCTTGTCATACTCAGGGAACTTACAAGTTAGTTGGCCAGATCCTGCCGTTTGGTCTTTGCTTTATTGTTCTTTAGGTGCCAGTTATGGTTAATCCATTGTGTTTAAATTGTTGGCCATCACTGTCTCCCTTTTTTTCAATTGACAGCACACAGCAGGAGAGAATTTCAAAATGTCTGGCAAACTCATTACTCCTTGTAACTACTGCTGTGCTCAACTAACTGCAGTTGTGGCAGCATGAGCCTTAAATGGCTGACAGCATACTAAACATGATACTCATTAGCTTTCTTTTTCTTCTTTTTTCACACTTTTTTTTCTTTTTTTTATCAAAAACTGCTCTCAGAAGAAACTTAAGACACTTGAATGAACAGCAAATCAAAATGTAAGGTGTTCTGGAAGGAAAATTAAGGTAACAGAATTTTCTGATATAAGAATTTCTCTACATAACGTTACATGCTATAGAAATGTGTTCTTACACTGCCCATTGTTTTCTTCCCAAATACTACACATCAGAACAACAAAACTGCCTGTGCATCAGATTTTGGGATAATAGTAAAGAGGTCTCTTCCTGTTGTGATTGCTTTATGAAGTGAGGTGCAGCTGATGCACCTGCTACACATAAATCCCAAGATCCAGGATGCATCAGGATTTCTGTCCTGTCTGTTAATCAAAACTCATTACATTAGTAAGATGTTAATTCTGCTGTTTGCCTCTTTTTTTTTTTCTTTTTCTTTTTTTTAATTTTCAGAGTGCAGACTGTACCAAGAAGACATTAGGAGTGGATTGGATATGTTTTCTATAGAACGTTCTCTGTGCAGTCCACGTGCAGAGACTTTTTGATTACCAGAAATGCACCCTGACTCCCTGCCCCAGGCTGTGAACATGAAATGCAGAAAATCTCAGTCACCATTAGAAACTACCATTATGATCTTGGTAATTGAAAGTGGATCAGTGGGACTGAGTTTAATTTTCTGTCATAACCATTTCTTGAAAACACTTGTCAAGGAGGCTTCTGAAAATGGGCCCTTCGGTTAGCAGAAGAGAGATCTGGATGCACAGCTGATGACCATGCCTTTATCACACTGTCCCTCCTAAAAGAGATTTCCTATTGCCTGTGTCATGCTTCAGATTTTTTATACTTCATGGCTTTATGTTCTGTATGTCTGAATTTTCTTTTCTTCTCTCCAGGTTACATTGCTTCTTGCAATGCAGAAGGAACACTGAGGGGACTGGGTATCTCTTTTCTCCCCCTCTGAGGGGCCAGGATTTGGTAGTGCAGGTGATAGCACCATACTAGGGTAAAGAGAGTTGAAAAAAATGCCCTTCTTGGGTTCCTTTTGCTGGCTTTGCTGACTTGGCTTAGCTTGAAGGATGCTCTTGGCAAGGTAGTTAAGAAGACATTGAGGTAATCTTGTTTTTTTCCCCGTATTTATGAGTTTGTACACTCATGCCTAGGTGATTATTTGGCATTTTGGGAATGGTTGAATGTTAAATTTTAAAAGTGTAATGTTAAAAATTGCTGATGGAGAGATTCCATGAAGTTTATTACAAGTGAAGTTACCTAGATGTAGATATAGGTATAATTAGGAGAAGTGGAGGTTGATATGATGGGAGTCCTTAGGACGCTTGCAAAATAGTACAGTTTCG
The DNA here is from genome assembly GCA_020745705.1 of Hemiprocne comata. Classification (NCBI taxonomy): domain Eukaryota; kingdom Metazoa; phylum Chordata; class Aves; order Apodiformes; family Apodidae; genus Hemiprocne; species Hemiprocne comata. The sequence goes on from CM036587.1 coordinate 28,360,186, forward strand.
GGCTTTAAAAATAAAACATTATCAATTGCATTCATTAAACCAAACACATTTTATGCCAATGGTTAGTTTTTACAAATTATTGGTTATTATCACTGCATCTACACAACAGCTAGTCTTTAACAATGATTTTGTAAATGAGCTGAGTATCCTTCTTGTATGTTTGGCATTATATACTGCCTATTTACAGTTCATAGTGCTTATTTTGTTCTTTACTTACAATTTCTTGGTACCTGGATCACTCCTCCATTCAACCCCACACATCTTTGCCCCTTTGGTGTCACATTGTTCATATATGTAAAATGCATGTACAGACCCTTTGTTACCTCACCCATCCAATATCATTGCCTCAATTTTCATTAACAGCAAGAAGCTGCTGGTTGATATATCATGTTTGTGCAAAACCATTACAGGAAGTAAATCTTACTAGGGATGCAAAAAGACTCATCAATAAAATAATTCAAATCTATTTTGGGGAAATTTTTGTTATTTAACTCTTGTTTGTGTACTTTCTGACTTGAAGAAACATTCAGTTTTACATAATATATTTAAAGCACATGAATATCGTGGTATATGAGCATGATTGGGCAGTGCTCATCTGCCAATCTATGGAAATCTGCAGCCTAAATAAGGGAATGCCAAAGGCTCATACTTCCTGCCATCCATGAAAAAAAAGAGCATGCTAGGGAAGATAGTACTTTGTTATTCAAGAACGTTTTTACTAAATGTGCATATATTTCCACAGATTTTAAACACATCTTAGAAATCCTTTCCTGATTTACTCTTCTAAAAAACTTAGTTGGGTTTTAGGAAAATTTGTACTAACTTTAATTTGCATAAAACACTCATCAGAAGTACCGGGTGGTGTGATTGCAGGGGCGGCCTCTGTGGGCTGAGGCTGAAGCCCATGAGAAGACCATGCTGAGGCAGATATTCACATTGCATCGAGGTCTCCACCCTTGAGCATGTGGATATCTCCTGAAGGAAGTGTGGTTCATGGAGGGTACATGCTGGAGCAGGTTTACCCCAAAGGACTGTAGCCCATGTAAAGGCCCCACACTAGAGCAGGGGAAAAGTGTGAGGGTGAAGGAGTAGCAGAGAGGAGTATTTTACATATTTTTTTTTCCCCCCAGCAGAGGACATGTAAGAGGAAGGAGAATGAGAGAATGGCTGGGTGGGTATTTGGCATCTGGCCAAGGTCAAACCACTGTAGTTGGAAATGAGAGGTTAAAAATCTATTTACAACTTTGGTCAAAAGACAAGCAAATCATAAGCTCTTACCAAAGAAAATGATTCAACTTTTAAGATACTAGTTGTTCATACAGAGAAGTATTATCTTACTCAACCAACAAAATGAAAATGACACAACAGACCAAACAAGAATAATTCCTTTACTGACAATAATGCAAGGAGAACATTCAGAATAAGTATTATTACTGGATACTAAATCCATGTCAGTTACCAGGCTTTTTCTTTCTTACTGTTGTCTTTCTTTGATGATAAAAACTCATTTTACAACATAATAAAATTCTCTATTTAGGATTTACATTTTAGACAACACTGTTGGGATATGTTTTACGGAAACTTATTACTTTTAACTTATTCATGTTCTTTCTCTGATGGAAACTTTAATTGTTTCTCAACTATTTAAGATAAGGCTCTTTTGAAATCTGTTGTTAAAAATACCCTATGTCTAAATGTAAAATATTGCATAATACCTTCCTGATTGCCTTGCTTTGTGAATGGTAAAAAAATATCTACAATATAACAAGGTCATCTGATGCTATAACTGGATAACAAATTAAAAAGCCATTTAAATGTTTTAAAAAAAACCCAAACAAAACCCCCAAAAATGAACCCCAAAAAATTAATTAAGAACCTGGAATGCTCAAGGAACATCCTTACCAAACTGAAAAAAAGACAAAATCCATTTTTCAAAGATGAAAGGTAAACAAGAAAAAAGAATGTCTTCTCTGTTGTCCATTTAGATATAAAAAAGCACCTTAAAATAATTAAAATTAAAAAAAAAAAACCCAAACAAAACTTTTGGGATAACAGAGACATAAGGGTGTTTGGATTTACTTGAAGCAGAAATTCAACTCCTAAAGGCCCCCATGGAAAATAAAGGGAAAATAGACTAGATAAAAGGGCAAGGCATCTAACTTGAAGGAGATTGAGAGAACTTCCTGCCAGAAAAACAAAGACAAAATAACTGCAATGATACAACAAAACTATAACTCTACTACAGAGGTCACCTTTTCATGAGCTTAAATTGCTAACAAGGCAACCGAAAATTGTTAAATAAATGAAAGTGTGACAACATTTAATTCTGAATCTGGGGAGGACTTAAGGATGCTTGCTTTCCTTCTGTGAATTTATGGAGGGATGTAAAACTCCCTGAGCTGAGGACAGAACATAGTCTGGTTCCACCTTCAGCTTCACAATGCTCATCACAACTACTCAGTGCTGCTAAGTCTGACTCACAAGTAACAAAGAATGAGTTTTTAACAAAACATTTTTAAAAACCATTAAAAGCTGGGGAAACAATATGACTGTCTTTATGTGGTTTTGATGACATGTACTTTGGCTGGAAATACAGCTGAGACTTCAGCATGAACTTGTAAAATTAATTTGAAAGACAAGTTCAGGGAATTAGTTTGAAATGCACTTGAAATATTTTGCATTTACAATTCATGCTAAATCCTGTAAGTGAAGGAATCTTTGTTTATCACCATTCTAACTATACTTTGTTTTTGTTTTCATTTTCTACCCTTTCTTAACCATATATTTGTCATACCAAAAATGTGTAAGTGCCACGATTTATCCACCAGCTGGAGGAAAATTTTTGTATAGCTATTTTGATGCTCTGAGAAATGCTGACACGTTATATCAGGAAGTATGTATTGATCATTGGTCCTAGCCAATATTTGTATATGATCATTGGCCATAATCAAGACTGATCATTGTCTTTAATATGGTGTCCTCAATACTCAGTAAGTGACCTCTTTGTGACTACAAAACCAGAGAAGGACATTAGAAAATTGTAGTATAATTTCTTGTTTCTTTAGACTTCAATTTATTTTTTCAGAAAAGAACTTGGTACTCAGCAAGCTGGAAACCTGCTGATCACATGGAGTGTCCTTGTACGATTCTACTTTATCTGCTCTAGGTGTTCACAAGGAACGAAATCCTTGAGTTTTCAAAAGGATGGGTCCTTCTTTGAAGTGTCTTTCGAGGTAACTAGATTAGATTATCAGCTGCTGAGCAGAAATGCATCGTATTCTTTAAACACAGATTTTAAAATCCAGGATTCTGCATCAGGAGCTTAGGTTATATGGGAAGATGATTGTACACCTTCAGATGAGATCTAGGGTGGTTAAGTTTCTTAACTGCCAAGAGCTGGTTGGGAGGAATACAGAATTCAGGGTATATCTGCAACTCTTCAGGGAGGTTACAGATCAGGGGTGCTGAGAACTGGAGGCCATAACGATTTGAAATACATACCCTGGAGCCCTCTCCTAAGGATTGGGGCTTACATCTTACCTTTTTTCCACACATTCTGTTATAACTTATTCATCCCCTCCTCCTTCTCTCCCCCAATCATTTTAGGGAGCTCTAGTTTTGAATTTACAGATGTGCACAGAGACTGGAGTGGATACTGAAGTTGCCGTATGTCCTGCTTAACATCTCTTTTTGAACCTGGAATCTGCCAAAGTTTCTTAACAAGTCAGAGCTGACATCCAGAAGCTAAAGATATCAGAGAAAACTTGTCCTAAATTTCTGTGAAACTCAGATTTCACCCAAGTGTATCTGTACCTGAGTCCTGTAATTCAGGAGTATGCTGACAGAATCTAGAATGCTTTAGAGCTGAAACAAACCCATCCTTTTCAATATTTCAGGTAAAACATCACCACTAACTTTAATTTTCTCTTCAGATTTCAACGCAGAAGTGTCTAAGATTTTCCTCTATCTGTACAAACTACAGATTTTGCCACTCCTATTTAAAAACAGGAGCCTGATATTGTTCCTGCCTCATATTTTTTCCCCCAGGGTAATTTCATTGCCGTTAGATGGTTCACATTCACAAGAGTAATGCATTGGTGACTGAAGCCTCAAAAGTTAAAATGAAGCTATACAGAGTATTGTATTTTGAAGGACTATAAGATAGCTTTAGTAATGAAAACTTGTTCTTTGGAATTATAGTACAGATTAGGAACATCATACCACATCTTCTGAAGTTCCAATGCCATGTCATGTCCTTAACTGATGTAGATCTTCATATCTTCAAGATGTATCCATAGTACTATTCTGCTTCATATCAGCTTAGAATCCAATTGCTGTTTCCTCATGATCACATAGGATTTTCTTATCTGACCAAAACACTTGTCTAATTCTTATTAAAAAAACCTATGTGCTATATTAGAGATGAACTGAAAGTGGATTATACTTCAGACACCTGGACTTGCCTTTTCTTGCTACTAAAAATTCCCTTTACTCATTGACACTACAAGCAGTGTGGATCTGTCAAGGTTTTTTGCCTTGCTGCCGCAAAGTTTTTATTGTAAAAAGTGATATTGCAGCAGCACAGATGTCATAGGGTATGTCACTAAAAAACCATTCTGAGGATTTTTTTTCCAAAAATCTGTTTTATAGGACAACACTTAGGAATTATGTAATTCAAGATGTTAGCAGCTGTTGGTTTGGGGATTGATTTGATGTTTAAATCACAATTTAATTTCCTCAAAACTTTGATGTACTCAGTTACAGGATATCGCAACTTGGGCAAACTCTGATCTCAGTCCTTCTTACACACTTGCTGTGGAAACAGGGTTACACTTTTGATTCAGTCATTCTTTTTCAAAGGAAATCTGACTGCTATGTTTGATAGAGACACATAGAGACTTGGAATTCAGTAACCAGGGAAATTAAGATCTGTTTTATACTCACTTGATAATTTTGAGCCCCATGTTCCAGATTTTGTACAGCAGAATAGAAGCAGAAGTGCTCAGAAGTGGAAACTTACTTATGTGCTATACACATTAATTATACCCCAACTTTATGTTTACATCTCTAGTACTTTGAAAAAGTGTTAGCAGCTGAGGGAGCTGGGGCTGTTTAGTCTAGAGAGGAGAAGGTTGAGGGGAGACCTCATTGCCTCTACAACTACCTGAAAGGATGTTGCAAAGAGGTAGATGCTGGTCTCTTCTCACAAGTAAAGGGTGATAGAACCAGAGGAAATGGCCTCAAGCTGCACCAGGGGAGGTTTAGACTTGACATCAGAAAGAACTTTTTCACTGAAAGGGTTGTCAGGCATTGGAACAGGCTGCCCAGGGAGGTGGTGGAGTCACCATCCCTGGATGTGTTTAAAAGTTGTTTGGATGTGGTGTTTAGGGACAAGGTTTAGTGATGGGTTTGGTAGAGTAGAGTTAATGGTTGGACTCGATGATCTTGAAGGTCTTTTTCAACCTGAGCTATTCTGTGATTCTGTGATTCTGTTCCTCCAAGGCCCATTTGTAGATATGTGCTAAAGGGTATACTTTATACTAGCAATTATTTCCTCGGCTAATCCTCAAAAAAGGTAGAAAATTAGTTACCTTAAATTTGCCCCTCCAATTGCATTCTCTATAACATTTTAGTCTAGTGCTATATTTATATCCTCTTTTTGATTTTCAGTTTGGCTTTTTTTTTTTTTTTTTTTTGCTATATAGTATTTTAAGTTTAATCAAAAGTCAACTTAGAAAGGCCATTCTGCCTAAGGGATATTTTTCCATTAAGTATTTGACATATTGGTGGCCTTGAGGGATTATTGGCTTTTGAAGAAATTTTAACAGCTGGAAATTTGCATTTTAATACAGTTCTCCTCAACTACTCAAGTAATTTTATTTTTAAGACCTGTGACAGGCTTCAAAGCCTTAGTTCTAAAACACTCTTGCCAAGTAGTAGCTAACATAATTTTACTACAAATGATTAAGTTTCCTAATATGTTTTCCTTTTCAAAATCTTGTTTGAGGTGTCTGTGAAATCAATACCAAAACTTTGTGATTTGTACTAGAACTAGCATTGTTAGTTTAGGTGAACTAAAAGGAACTGGAAAAAGAACTCCTCTCAAAACTCTCAAATCCAAAGAAAAAATAAAGTGGAAACTAAACCCAAACATCACAGTCATACCATAATTATGTTCTCTGAATCTGAGGATCAGAACATCTGTAAATTCATATCCTTGATGAGTTTGTCAAAATATGACTATAGAATCATATTTATGTATATTTATAATACAGTTAAAACACATCTGGCTGCAGTTGCAGAATGGAGAAAAAAGATATTAGCTGAGAAAATCATTGTCCAAGTTTTGAGTACATCAAATCCAGTGTAACTATTACCTTAAATGAACTCATTTCGGAGGAAGGTATGATGTAATTGCTCTTTCAGAAAAAATATAAACCTGATCAAAACTCCACCCTAACTGTTGGGAGCTTTTCCTTAGCAGATCTCAGATCAGGTCTGAAATTTATTATTAGAATGCAAAGTACTTAAAAGGAGATTAAGTAAGCTTTCTGCTGATTTTACTGGTTTCCATTGTAAGAAAGGCTTTTATTCACAACTGTGTTAATAACACAGTAATGGTCTCATTGCAACTTAGGCTTTATCAACTGATTGTTCTGTTGTGTTATGTAGTTCACATATGAGCATGGAGGAGCTTCACTGAATACCACCATGGAAATTCTACTGGATATTTGGGAAAAATAACCCAAACCAGACTACATTTCCAAACCAGAGATTCACAAGTCAGGTATTTTCTGAGTTTAGTTTCAAATTAATGACAGTATTTATTTTTAATAAATGCATTTTTTGCACCTTTGTCTTTTAGTTTCTGAATTCTAACTTTTCATTCCTGGTATTAAGTACTTAACATTGTTTACTCTTCTCAACTTATTTAAGTGATTTTTCATTCACCCACGATCCCCTTTCCATCCTTTATTTTGCCTCAAACTTCCATGTTGATTTTTCCAGTCTCTTTCACAGTAAAAGTTCAATGTAGCCTTCCACAGGGGAGTGCAAGCCTACAGATTGAGTTGAGTGTATTTTGCATGTCTGCTTGTTGTCATCTTCTACTGTGATTTACCTGTTTTATTCTTAGGTTTCAATAATGGCTTTTGAATTCCATAAACTTACTCAGAACTATTTAATGATAGGAATTATAAGAAGTGTTTCTTTGTCTCAGTTTTAAGTGAATTTTCTCCTCTCCCTTGCATTTTAATTTCAAATTCAATTGAACTATCATTATTCAGAGTAAGATCAGAAAAAAACCAAACCCCTCTTAATTACATAGTCAGAATTGTTCTGAAAATTCTGTGTAGATGAGAAATTTTAGGATATTTGGCAAACTCTCACCAATTTAGAGAAAAAGATAATCTAATTTTAATAGGTAGAAGCGAATCATTTGATGTAATGACTTATAAAATACTGTTTAGAAAGAATTATGATTGTCAGCACTACCCTGGGCTCAGTAAAAAGTCTTCATTGGTGTAACATGAGTTTGTATGTGGGGACTACATTTGTGCTTCGAGTTATGTACATATCCCTTTGGTATATTTCCTAAAAATGAATAAGTTTTAATGTACTAGTAACTGAATACATCCCAAATGCCAAAATCTTCCTTTTAAACCAGTAATTATGTAACAAAATATGTATTTTGTCAGACTTGATAAGACCAGTGGGTTGATTCAAACACCTCAGGCAAGAAAGATACACACATAGGAATATGATTACAGCTAGAGGCTGTAACTTTATTAACTTAATTAACATAATGATAACTGGGGAGATGCAAAGCAGCTATTTCACCCAATATCACTACCTAACCGGAGTGCTCCAGAGTGCTTTTACCTAGGATATATCAATCAAGTTAATAATAAAACAGCAAACTTCATTTCCATTCCTCAGCAGCTGACAGCCAAACCCTCCCCCATTTTCTTCTTGTGTCAGAGATGAAGGTGAAGCCTATGTTTAAAACTTTCCAGTATACTGAGGCACATTAGCCACTAAACTGGAAAACACTTGAGAGTGCCTGAAAATTTTTTCCCTTGGATCACCTGGGTCCTTGCACCATAAGGTCCTGTATTTCAAACAGGGAAAAACTGCAATAAAACATACTCTGTGTTGTACAACATATTATATTGTGCAACCATAAGCTCTTCTGAGACTACTAATTTCCTTGAGTGTGTGAAACATAAGAAAATTTACATTGCAGAAAATTAATTTGAAGACACAGCAGAGGACAAACACTAGACACTACAACACAGTATCGTCACAAGACTCATTAGTTGAGAAAGACTGGCTATAACCCAGAAATGCAGAAAGAACTAGAGACCAGACAGATTTGCTTAGTAAAATCTAAAAGTTAATGATATCATTGACCCCATGAAATGGTTTAGTTTGCAGATGTAGAAAACCTGGAGTAATTAGTATTTATTTTACTTTTATGTAATAAACTGTAGTTGGAGTATGTTTTATCACTACCTCTAGGCTTCTTTTTTTTTTCTTCTTGTTAAGGATATTCCTATTAAGGAGGAACTTTATGATGTACTATGACAAATTTTATTGGTCTGAAAATCCAAGGAACTAAGTGATAACTTATGAAAAATTTACCAGAAAATTGGTGGTTTTTGGCAGAAAATGCTGAGACATTGGAAAGGAGCTTTCCACATAAGTGTACCTGTTGGTTTTATTTTTTGTGGGTTTTTTTTGTTTGTTTGTTTTAATCAGGAAAGATTTTTCTTATTTGAGGTTTAATTTCTGTGGGAATTATAAAAAGCAGCCCTGTCGTTGCAACAGATAACCATGCAATGGTAGTATGAAAAAACAGACCTCACATCTTTGCCGTGATTCATTTGGAAAGGACTTGAACTTTCAACTCTTGTATCCCAGGGGACCAGCACTTAGCTAACACTTCTTCTGAAGAGAAGCTGTCTATTTTTTCCATAAAAACCCTTCAGAAGTCTCAGTTTTGGCTTGATGCAGAGTCATCACAGGCTAAGGTAGTAATTTCCTACCCGGTTTTCCAGCACTCACACCTTTGAGTGATATTTACCAGCACTTTTCCTTAAACACTAGGTAATATTTACAAGCTTCTTTCATAGCAAGTATAAACTCCCAGTCAGTTGAACTAATTTCAGAACCAATACCACATGCCTAAGAGGTAAAGCTAGTCCTGAAAACATAGATGAGGATTTGCTTTTCCATATATAGGCAGATGAAGTGGGTTTCTCTGGGAGAGTTTAAACCATTCTGTCGCAATGCTCCATATTTCTATCCTCTTTGCCCATGGCCATTCTAACCATGTTCTCATTTGCCTTCTTTGTTTGGGACTGATGTTCACTTGATCCTACTGAAGAATCTAAATAAGGTCAGTTAAGAAAATCAAACTAGCAATCGGAAAAAAAAAATATTGTTTGGGTGTGACTGTATGCCTCATTTCTTTAATTAAAAATATTTAAGAGGAAATCCTACACTGGAATTATCTAGCCAACCTACACAGTATGGTTATGGATATTCTCCAAAGTTTGCTGAAGAAGTTTAAGATCATTTTGCCTCCTAAAAATATGAGTCAGATTCCTAAGCTCTCTCCTTTTTTCGCTCTTTGACTGGAATGAACTACTTGGTCAGATAAGCTTTTGGGTTTATCCAGCCTGTATGCCTTGCCATGAGTTTGAGGATAATGTACACTTGTGAGTATGTGGTCAAAAGTGCGTATTTCCACACATGATAAATTCTTTGACCATTTCAGTAAGTCAGGCATTTTCTTAACGTAAATTTTTATTACAGTTCTTAGAGTATCAGTCTGGACATTAAGCACCTTAGACACCACAGTCCACATCCATCAAAAATACCACTGTCTTAAGTCTCCTCATTGTCTCAGTGTATAAAATGCAGTTACATTTTCATTGGATGCAAATACTTGAATCTCTACTATTAATACCTTGAAAATAAACTATAATTACAAATATTGAAATTAATCCTGCTAAAGAACTTGACTACTTTTAACTCCTGGGCACTTCACAAATCATACTCTGGAGAGCATTATTTCAGTTCTTTATTTGTAAGTTTGTTTTTCCAATGCTTTCTTAGTTTGAGAACACCAAACTTACTGGAAGCCATATCTGTGATTCATGCAAGACTTTTATTTTAAATTCTGATAATTTGCAGATCCTATCTGCTTAAATTGATTCCATGGGTACATGATAACTACATTCTGCAAATAATTTTGCATTCTGTAAACTGAAGGATATTAAGTTTTCCAGAAATTTCAGTGGAGGTCTATGATAACATTATCAGTCCTTACAACCACAAGTAAGAGTGATTGAGCAAGTGACAGTCTCTGGTGCTCCACTTTATGACTAAAATGAACAACATAAAATTAGAGGTCTCTTTCCAGGGAGTTTAGTATAATTATTCTCTGTGAAAGGAATTAAATTTAAAAAATTAAAATTTACTCAAGTTTAACTTTTCTTCTCTCAGTGCAGATTTCAAAAATACCCAAAGAGGTTAGAAGCAAAAACTCTGAAAACCTCAGTTGCTTACAAGATGTCCTTGATGCCCGTGGTGAGAAGGAAGAAGGAACAGACATTCTACCACTACCACCATGTCCATAAGCAATGATTAGACATTTGTTATTGTTATATGTGATTAGAAGCTGGCTACTTTACGGAGTGTGCTTATAAGGATATCACACATATCGTGGATGTTAGCTTATAGAAAAAAGTGAAGCGTGTTATTTTTTCCTATGAACACATTACTATTCTGTACCAAAAATATAAAGCATTGCAGGAGAAAACAGGTGGGAAAAAGGTATCTTCAGTAGACATTTGTAAGGCATTCTGTGAATAAAAGAAGATGCATAATTTACTGCAGCCTCAGGGTAGCTATAAATTATATTCAGACAAATCATTATTCGTTCTGTTATTGTAGTGAAAAATTCTCCTAGCAACTACCATGTCTTACTGTATCTGTCAGTTAATATACAGAACATGCTTTAAAGAATGTGTACAAATGGATGACAAAGATCTTTATCTTTTCTGGCAAAGCCCACGTGGTAAAATGGTTAATTTTCAGTTGAAAGAAAAAAGGATCTTTTTGTTGTTCTAGAATATTTGGATAAAACTGTAGAAAAGTAAGACGTAATGTGTGTAAAGAAAAGGAAGGGGAGGACAAGAAAAGTGCTAAAACAGCAATACAGGAGAAAACATAAACCAACATATTACGAGGTGAGAATTAAAATATTAAAAAATGCAATTAAAAATGATAATAAAATCTGAAAAAAAAATTGACTCTTTATATAGAAAAATAAGAAAACAAAACAGTATCAGTGGTAATGTATGCCTTGGAAAATTAATGGGTACAATGAAGAAATTGTTTTGTTTATTTGTTATAGGTCATCTGACTTGGAATGGGAAGTTCCTTCATCAGCTCTTGAAGTGTTAAAAACCAGAAGCTACTATATTCATGAGGGACTTAACAATAACCATTTTGAAACCCATTAGGTAATGAAGACAATAAAACATGAAAGTAGTTCTTAGAATACAGAGGAGACAGCTTTATGACCCAGAAAGTAGAAAATCCATCCAAAGGAGAAACTGTCCTGGATCTACTTCTTCAATAGGGAAGAACTAATTGAGAACGTGAGTATAATACAGAGCTACTTTCATTACTCACCATATGCATCTGATTGTAAGGAAGCAAATCTTGTTGAATAAACAAACTGAAGAAATACGACACAGAAGAGAAAGAATATGAGATGCACTTGAATAATTCTGTGCCAAACTGTTAACTTTGCTTTGCAATCCTAGGGAAAACAAAATGTACAAACTCTAGGAACGTGCAGAAATTTGTGATGCACAGCAATGGTGCTTGACACATCACTGATGAACCAATAGTAGTGGTCACCAATTGTCTTCTGAGTTATTTGTCCCCTGCAGTTTGCAGCACTTTGTCGGTATGGTAAAGTTAGCTGGCAGAGAGTTGAGTAAGACTCAACAGCAGATCAAAGTCACAGCAGAGTGAAGCATGCTGAAAGCTTATTTGTCTGGTTTTGTAATCTAAGCTAACTTCTCTTAAAATAATATAAAGTAAGTAAATGTATAGTACACAAAGTGCAACACAGAAATGTTTTTTGCTGTTTCTTGACCCTCTGGAGGATGAAGATGGGAACAGAATAACATAGAAAAGTAGAGTCTGGAGCACTCAATCTCCTTTGGAGTAGTGCCTCCTCCAAGAAGGCTTCCAGCACTGTTTCCAGTCTTCATTGGCTATTTGACTAGGTAGTCTCTATCCTACCCTGTCTGTTTTCATCTAAGCAGAACTCAGCAGAGTCAGCCAAGACAATAAAATACTAGGGCTCGTTTATAACCTTACAGTATCAATTACTAACATAATAACCATGACCTTTGAGAAAGTGACAATTCTCCAAATTAAGCTGTAAACCAGCTCTTGTAATTTAGTTGTGTAGGATGACAACCCAAAGAATCAAGAAGCAGTTTGATAGACTCTTCATTCATTCAGAGTAACAGTTGTGCTCTAACCAATAGAGCCCATGATCCTCCTCCTACGGTTCTATAGAGATAAGGAGTCCAGACAGGATAGAGACAGTGAAGTCAGTGAATAAGACTCAAGATGGCGTGAAGATGTAGTTGTGGACCCAAGAGATGGATTAACTTCTCAATTCTCATAGGAAAATTCAGTTTGGAAGCAACCTCAGGAAAACTGTAGTCCAACCTCCAGCTCAAAGTGGAGTCACCCATGAAGTCAGACCTGTTTGCTCATGGTCAGGTCAGGTCTTGAAAACCCCCAGGGATGGTGATGGCACAGCCTCTCTGAAAAACCTGCTCCACTGCAGGACTGACCATATGGTGAGAAAGTTTGTCAGTGTATCCTGGTTGAACTTTACCAGTTTCAAATTATGCCTGTTTTTATTTCAGCCACCATGCACTGCTGGGAAAAGCATGTCTCTGCCTTCTTGATTATTGCTCTTTAGGGCCTGATGTGCTGTTGTTAGGTCCTCCCAAGTTGCCTCTTCTCCAGGATGAACATGTGCATCTTCTACAGTTTCTCCTCACAGGACAAGTGCTCTAGCACTTGACCATCTTGGTGGCTGTCCTGTCAACTTGCTCCAGTTTATCCGTGTCTTGTACTAGGAAAACAAAGCTGGTCGCAGCATCCAGGTGTGGTGCTCAGCTCACTGTCTGCCAACCCCTCCAGACTCTTCAGCAGTGCTGCTCCCCAGCTGGTATCATTACAAGGTAGTGTCCCTTCCCATGTGTGGAACTCAGGATTTTTCCTTGATGAATGTCATCAGGCCTCTGTGGCTCATTCCTCCAGCCTGTACAGGTCCCTTTGGATGGCAGCCCTTTCCTCAGCCTGTTGACTGTCTCCCCAATGTATTGTAATCTGAAAACTTGTCACCACTTTTTTCTTCCTCCAATCTTCTCTCTTTGAGTAAATGAATTCAGAGAAGAGCTGTCTCTTGCATGGCAGTGTATGAGGTGTCTGGCTGAGGCGTCTCAGAGGGCCATCTTCTCAGAAACCTCAGGGTTTTCCTACTATATCAAGAATGACTATATTTGTTGTAACACGTGTCACCTACTTCTGTGTTTAAATCCCTGACTCTAAACGCTGTGGACAGATTACAAGAGAATTATCCTGTGTTTCAGTTCTTACCCACTTGACACTGTGAGACTAGACTAAGAAAGGAACACATATTCTGGGGAACAAGATACAGTGAAATATTTGCAACAGATGTTATTTACTTCAGCTTTGCATCATAAAACTTCTATAGACTCCATCATAGATTCTTATTTTTAAAAGTCTTGAATAATTTACTGAGTGTTAAGGCTATGCTGCCTTATTATTTAAATTATTTATTTTTTATTACCCCTAGCCCATGATGTTTTAACCCTGTCAAAAATTTGACCTCATTATTTAGCTGGTTTGACTGGCTGATTTGGTAGAGCAAATCTGGCAGAAAAAAGTGAAAAAAAAATCAGCCATTTTTCTCTTTTTGCCTCAAGCATGTAACTATCAATGATTCATAGCACTTCATGCTCTGTGACAGATTCATTATTAAAAGTTTATTTAATTATCAATACTGTGCTCTAGTCTATTAAGAAAATAATATTTTATATTGACTATTACTTGTGAATGAAGTTATCAGTGTCATTCAATCCACTTGGAATCCTGAACATCTGTTTCATTAAGCTGATAGGGTTTGTTATCGACATGTATAATGCAATATATTTTCCAAGGACACATTGGCAGTGTTGCCATGTGTTAAGAGAACTCTCTGGTGTAAGCTAGTATAAATGACACTGTGTGTCCTGTTTGTAGTTTTCTGGATGTTTTGGGCATTTTTTAAGCTCAAAACCACTGAGAGGTTGTACTGAAGTTCCCACTTCAGTAATACTAGATTAATTTATTTCATTTGTATTTTTATTGCAGATATGTGTGGCAAGGAACACAATGATCTCAGCAAGTAAACTATATCTGTATGTACAAAGTAAAGGGAATTATTATCTGCTATTAATGTCAGTTGTTTCCAGTTTGCCTAAATACATTAAAAACATATTACGATATTATGGATATTATGCAAACAATAACATGAACGTATTTTAATGCATTTTTTCTTCATTCCATTTCAGATTAATGTCCATTACCATTATCAAAGTTTTATCTCTTTTGTGCTAGAAATTGAATTCTGCATTAAAGAAGGTGGATAATGTTTAATAGGAAAATTAGAAATATTCTAAAATAGAAAAAGTTGTGGGTTTTTTCTATTTAAGATTGTTTTAATGTTCAAATGGTATTTTCTACTTATTTTAATTGTTGTCAATATTTTTTATATTGGAAAACAACCTGGTGAATAATTGGCTTTTTCTAAACAGAGGTTCCAAATGTAAGCCTGAAGCTTTCTTTGAAAACATAGGGTGCAGTTACAAAATAATGTGTTTTTTAGTTTATTTTATATATTCAAAGCACAGAGAAATGAATAATCAGTGGACTAGCTCTTATGCTGGTTTCAGTTGCCAAACTACGTCACATTATGAGGAATCAATGTTCTGTCTATATTTAATGTTGCTTTTATGTCAAGCCAAAATTTGTACCTTGCCATTAAACACCTTCCTTTCTCAAAGTCTATACAGATAGCTGTGGCTTAGCAAGTACTGTCATACAGTTGATGTGATTTTAGAGGCAAGAAAATGCTGAAGAGAAAGTATTTATGATATTTTAAAATGTTTCAAAGTTTTGTGAGATTTTTTTGTTTGGGGGTTTTTTTGTGTGGTTTTTTTGTTTGGTTGGTTTTTGGGTTTTTTTTAAGTTTATTTTTATTGTATCAGCTTTGGAAATGTACAGAATATTACATAATCTGTCATAATACATACCAAACTGAAGAAAGTTAAATGCTGGCATTTGATATTTTTGTCTTTTTTTTTTTAACAGTCTGCATTTGATATTTTTGTCCTTTTTTTTTTTTTTTAACAGTCTGCAAAGGATTAGCTTAGTAACTGAACATAAGAAACACAGAAACATAAAGCTTTATTTTCCATGCATGAGCAAGTCTAATGATGAATCAAGTGACTACCTTAAAAGTATAAAGCAGTGTTTACAATTAGTAGTAAATTAATATGCAGTTACAAACACGTACAATTTTCTGTCTTGACCAGTACAACGTTACTTAGTAAGATACAACCAACAGTTCTTATAAGAACTTTTAATATTAGTGACTGTTCCCTCAACTTTCATCATCCCTTTTTTGGGTCTACTGAAGAAGGCAAATATCACTATAAGATATGTTTTTTTCATTAGAATCTCCAAAAATTCTCCATTTTACAATATCCATCCCCATGGATGATACAACTCTTCCCTTGAATGATTGTTTACTATATCCCTGACCAAAGATGGTAAGAAAAATTTCCTGTAAAATTAGCAGCTTTATGGGACTGTACCAGCACAGGAGATATTTCCAAAACTTTCAAAAAAACCAAAGATTTTTTTGATATAAATACAATATTCAATCAAAACTAAAGAGATTAAAGCCACAATAATAAATAGCATAGAAAAAAAAATGGAAGAATTAGTTTTTGGAACTTGATTCCAGGTCTTCAATAAGTTAAATGAGTATTATAATACATGTCTGTACAGACAATCCAGGTCCTGGCATTAGGACACTGGCTGTTTATAGGCCAGTCTAGCACCTCCTGACTAAAACTTTTTATGAATTATTATTCTAGCTATTATTAAAACATAAAGTTTTCAGTCCGGTGTCTCCCTCCAGACAGACTTCTGTGAATACATGTGTTTGTGTGCATGTGGTGAAAAAAGATCCCAAATTACCATATTTTTTCAAAGTACTGTGAGGTCAAGCAATTAAGGATTTCAAACACAAAGCATCACACTAGCTAACAACTTTAATGTATGTATTTTTCAGTTTCTCAATGCCTGAATGCCCAATACAAATTTAAAGCAGAAAACAGAAGCCAAACAAGTCCCAAACACCACAAACTCTACAGTTTAAGATTTTTATATGGTACAAAATAAACTAATTATATGCAAATAATTAAGTGATAACAAGTGATACTGGAATGTAGTATCTTAAAATACTTTCTTCACTTATCCTTCACTTCTCCCTCTCAAAAAGAAATTTCTGCTAATTTTTGTACCACCTTGAGCCTGCCAAACCCATCACAAGAGCCAAACATCCAGCTAGCTAAGATTGTATGGAATCAGACCTTATCAGAGCAACTGTTGGCAAACCTGCCCACTGAAGCCAGCACAGTTAGTCCCTTCTCCTCCTATCCCAAAGGGAACATAAAAATTAATGAATACAACATATGCTTCCTCCCAGTGGTGCTTCTGTGCCCAATGCCACACTGAAACTGTGCAGGTGAAGCAAAGCAATCACCATGTGTCAAAATGGATTCGCCTGGACAACTAACAGTCAGCAGGAGAATATTTTTAACAAAATTGCTGCTTCCTGATCTATTAGTCCTGATGTTCAGCAGAGAACTAAAAAAACCTCAATGAATCAGCAAAAAAAAAAACCAAGCACCAGAAAAGGTCCTTAAAATTCTAACTCTGAAATAAACTGCTATTTATGGACCTAATTGTGATACTGATTTGCAGGCACGTTTCAGTTTCTTCTCTTGTCTTTTCTCGTTCATACTCTGTTCTTTTTTACTTGTTAACTACCTTGTCCTTACAAATCATTCAGTATAATGGTTTAACTTAAATCTGTTGCTTCAAACGATGATTTATTTTGAGCTTGCTGCTATTTCGCTAAACATGGGGAAGTAATGGAGTTTTAAAGCTTGTCTTCTATTTTCAGCTAGTTCAATTTGCAGCTATTTCATCTGATGCACTAAATGATATTACTTCATTCTAAAAATCTTACCTACCATGTACTTATTATGTAGAGTTTTTACAGTACTCTAAGTTATTTTATACCATTAACAATTCGAAACTGAGAAAGTGATACCAAGAAACATTTTTTGGAGACTAGTCAGTTAGCAACTTGTCAGAGTACTGTTTTATAACATGAAGAAAGATATCTAAGTTCCTGGTGTGCAATCCAGAAATGGCTTGAACTTATGTCTCCCAGCATTCGAACATTTGTTCCAATAAGTAAACTTTTAACTTTTTTTGCATAATTCAGCTTTGAAATTTTTTGAATATTTTACTACAAGCCTAGTGTGGAAGACTAAGGGAGAAGAGAAGGATTATTTCCATTCTTTGTTCTACTATTGCTTGAGTCAATGCATCTTTTTCCCCACAGAGTTGCTGCCACTGAGAAATGCAAAGTCCCTTTTCCAGCAGTTCAAAGTGTATGGGCAAATATGAGATGCAAGTATTCCCTGTGCCAAAAGTTTCATTTGACAGCAGCAGCAAACTCCACAATGATACCATGAAACTAGTGGATAGTTAGTTGGAAGTGCTAGGTGACCAAAGATTCATTTGAGAATTAACTATTCTCACCTGATTGAAATACATTGTTTTGGGATGGTGCATGCTTAAAAGGTTTTCTAGTTGATAGTTCAGAAGTCTACAAGGTGGAGAAACTATGTCCCTTTCCTCTACAGCACACGCTCTACACAGCTCCTTGGTTCCTCAGATTTCCCTGGGCAGAATAGTAAACCTTCAGATCCAGTGTTCAGCCTGAGTAGATTGTTATGTATTATCCACATTTCTGTGTTCTTGCAGATATTTTCATAATCTTAGCCCTTACATTTATTCAACTGCAGGGTTTTTTTTAAGAAGACTTGCAGAGATTTCAGGGCCTGGATTTGCTGTATACAATGGCTCCTGACTGGTTCATGGTGCGTGCAGACTGGGCTGCATACAGACTTTATCAAGTTTATCTTAATGTACTGAAGGAGTTATTCTTAAGGTTCAAGTTAAGTTATCCATTTCTATCATGAGGGGGAAAAAACCTACCTTTTTTTTTTCATTATACTGTATTTTTTCTTCATGATATTGAAATTGAGTTTAAATGTTACCAAAAGGGGGAAAAGATAAAGCTCCCTCAATTACAGAATCACAGATTGTTAGGGCTTGGAAGGGACCTCAAATTATCATCTAGTCCAACCACCCAGTATGAATTATGTCTTGAAGCAAAATACATCCAAATGGACTTATTTTATAAAGGTTGATTTTTTTTCTTCCCCTTGTGAACGTTTGTCCTCCTGGTTAGACTTTACACAGTGGAACTCGGATAGAGCCCACTGAGTGCATTAGCTGTGTTTCAAAATTTTTTAGAAATGTTCTCTAGAATTCTCCTGGGAAGAAAAAAGGATAGTAAGTCTGCATCAGTATAAAACAAACACATGAAAATATGGGAAAAAAAAATAATTTAATGGTGTTCACTCTTTTTGGCAACACTTATCTAGAACTTGGTTTTTGGTCAGGTTGTTAGAAAAAATACATTTTCCTGAAACAATCTGAATTTATCCTTCAGCAAATATTATTTTCCATTGGACATAGCATAAATATTATTTTTATCTGCTGTAAATGAACTATAAATCACCCTCTTTCTCTTTGGCACTAAAATTTTCTCAACAATGGAAACAAATAAATTCTTGACACCACAGGAACTTATTTCTTCAATTACTTTATGATACAGTCATGCTTTAATAGAACAGCTTATGGTAGAGTCTGCTGATTCAGCAGAGCATGTAGGGTTAAGTAAATGTTTTGCTTCAGTACATTTATACTTACTAAACTCTCACTTATTTTAGTGAGACATTTTTGATTAATGTTGCTGTTTCTGTTTGATGGCTTTGCTGTGAGGTTCTCACTATTTTATGAAATATATTGGTGTTTTAATTTTTTGATCAATCAACTCCCAAATCAGATAGTTATCACAATTTACAATTAACTTTTATTTTTGACTTTTAAATATAGTTGATATATTTTTTACAATGGGTGCTTAATCTGTGAATTAACTGTGACTTATTTTTTAAATATTGGCTTGCTCTGTTATTGTGGTATAAAATTAGGAAAATGATACAGGAGGCAATCAGTTTAATTTGGGGAAATTTAATTAGTTTGTGCTGTACTTTATATGGAGAAGTACTACATATTGCACTTGCAAATGACAATGAATTAATAATTGAACTTTGTGATGAACTGGTGATATGCAAATTGTAATATATATTTCTGGTGAAAGTAAATAGCAGAATTTATCAAACAACAGAGAAATTATTTACTAGGTTTACATATAATGGAAACGTTCAACATTTCAAAAGGACTGCAAGGCAGGAGGTCAGAAGCTAATGGTTGCTGTGAACTCTACAAGCCAACTCCTGGAGTAAAGTTAGCCCAAAACCACATTATGTCTAACACACTTGAGAATCTGATAATTTAAAAGAGCTCATCAAAGTATCAGCAGAAATAACTGAATCACTTTCACTCTTTCAGATTCTCTAACTATATCATAAACAACAGAAATGCTATAAAGCTTTCTTGCTGAGATGCTCAAACCTAGTTCAGCAGCATGCAAACAACAAATTGATAACCTGCAGAGTTAAAAATTCATTAATTCCCAGAAAGAAAAGATAATTTCATTTTTAAGTTAAGAAAAAATGGGTCAACTATTACTACTCCTTATGGGAGTAAATAAGGATTTCTTGAGAGCAATTAAAAATAGTTTAAAAATGACTGACCAAAAAAAAAGATATTAAACCGCAAGTAAATCTGTGCCAATTTACTTCAGCATATCCCAGAGAAAAGATGAGATCAGTTATACAAAAATACAGATGCTATCACAAATACCTTAGAAATAATGTGGAAATAGACTGATAGTGATAATCAGTATCATTAAGTCAAAATCAAAGATGACTTGAATAATTTCTTCCCTCTTCTTCTCCTTTCCTCCAAAACTAATGTCTTAGCTGATAAGAAATTGAGATGCTAATAATGGAGAACATAAAGGATTTGGTCAGGATCTCAGGAATCTGATATAGTAAAAAATAAACCAACCTCTACATGTATTTCCCCAGGTGCTTTTTATTTTCATATTGGATCCATGAATATCCTGCACCGCAGCCTACATGATTTACAACTGTCCTAACTTGGTTCTCAACACTCTTAATGGCTGTTTTAGCAGTTTACTCTTTGCAGTTAGTCAAGCAAATTTCAACTAAGGTATCAACTGAGCAATGCTGATGTCCTGCATAGCCAGTTGTTTTGTTTCTCTTGTGTTTCTTTCTTTGTTCTGCATTTGTTGGTTTTGTTTGTTGGTTTTTTAATTTGGTGTGTGTTTGCTAATACTGGTCAAAGGCAATATATTCAACATTGTCACAGTTCTCTTATTTAAGATGATACAACGACTCAGGGATTCTCTTACATTCTGTGATCATGTTCCTAAAGGGAAAAATGCTTTTGGCTGGTAAGTCTATTAGCAGACTAATGAGCACATTTATGTTAATAACATGTACTGCCAAGGGTTGAATAATCTATCGATTTCCCTTAGTTGAACTACTTATTTTTCCACTTATATCTTTTACCAACTGTGTCCTTCTTTGTTACACTTTTGCACACGCTGAATCTCAACTAATTGAGAGAGTTGTTCCTTGGAATCACAATGAGGTTACTGGTAAGGTGAAAGTTTATTCAGAGTGGGTAGCTGGGTTGCAGTGCAGCTCTAGGTGAATATTCAGGCTCCAATTCTGGCTTATCAAGTCTCTTTAAGCATCATACCTCTAATTTCTAGGTGATTCCTATAGTTTGGGAAATTCTTCAGGAGGGCTGCATAGTTACCTTCTACTACATAGGAAAGAGAGGCAAAATCACAGAATCACAGAATGTCAGGGTGTTGCGGTCTGAGTTCGACCCGGGCTGGAAAACTCAAGTTGAATCACGGATTGCCTCTTCTCTTCTCCTCAATTAGAGGAGGAACAGCCACCAATTGGCTGGTTTTAATTTCCCAGTGGGTCCATCCTAGGTTGGGACCGGCTGGCTACACCGGGTATTTCTATAGAACACAAACCCTGCCCAGATGCACGTGTGCACCAGCACAAACACAGCGATTATGTGTTTAAAATACCACTTTACAGTAACACGTTCGGAGCAGAGGGAGTGTGTGTGGAGGGAAGCTGGATATGCAAATGTAGTTACAGGAGACAAACTTCGTGTGTGTATGCAATAGGTAAAGAGAAAGAAAGAAACACTATTATAGTTGGGGTAGGGTTCCCAGTGAGTTCCCCATATAGGGTAGACGAGGTGCGTGTGTGAATGTGGCCGATTACTTCTGCCCAGAGAAAAGAACTCAAAGAAAGAGAAAGATTTCCCGGTCAGTGGGTCTCTCTTACAGTACCCAGCTCAGAAGCAGTGATAGGTTTGGAGGTGTCTGCAGCTTTAAGAGCGTGGCTTTCAGCGAGCGTGGCTCTGGGAGCGTGGCGGTGGTGAGTGCAGGGGCTTCGGCAGGCGGCTTCAGCAGACAGCTTTGGGAGCGTGGCGGGGCCGAGCAGCTTTAGCTGCAGCGGGACACGGTGCTGAGTGGCTACACGCTGGAGCTCCGGCGCAGGCGGCTCCGGCATATGCTGGTGGCGGCAGGTGGCGGCTGCCTTGCAAGTGCAGCTTGGGCAGCAGCGGCTGCGATGTCGGCTGGAGCTGGGGTTGGGGCTGCAGCAAAAGGCTACAACTGCCTGGAGCTGCACCGACTGCCCTGGGAGCACTTAATGATGGAGGGTTTGGGGAGTGAGCAGTGATTCCAGCTCTTTTGGCTTTTTTAGTGTGCTCTAGCTCTGTTCTCAGTTTCTTCTCCTTTCACACAACTCGTCGGCGAACAGGCTCCATGAGAGGAGGCAGGAGAGCAGGAAGCAGGACAAAAGCAGGAGTCTAGGAGTGCAGGGGATATAGCAGGAGTGAAACCCCAGCCCCCGAAGGCTCTGTTTTATTTTGTCTCTTATTCCTTTTCCTTTTATCTTCTTTTCTTCTCTCTCCTTTCTTACATCAGCAGAGAACAATGAACATCAACAACCGATAATGACTCACAACGACCATCTTATTTACGTTCTTTTGTAGGATGGTCTTGGCCTTTAGTCTGCTCAGCCCTCAGCTCCTACCTGTGGCTCCTGCAATAATACTGCCATACTCCTGCCAAAGGCTGGGTCCTGGTTGCAAATATAGCAAGGAGGGCTGACTGTCTCTGTCCTTCATTATGCTTCATTATGTAAATCCCAGCTGCACCCCCACCCTCCCCCTGCAGTGTTGCCATAGCTTTGCTTTTTTTTTCTTTTTTTGACTTTTACGTCTCTCTATTGCAGTCAATTTGAGTGAGAGACATACTTTTTGTAGAGGTCCTCCACACAGGGGTTGAAAGGGACCTCTGAAGATCATGAGTCCAATCCCCCTGCGAGAGCAGGACCACGACAGAATCTAGGGCAGGTCACACAGAAATGCATCCAGATGGGTCTTGAAAATCTCCAGAGAAGGAGACTCCACAACCTCTCTGGTCAGCCTGTTCCAGTGCTCTGTCACCCTTACAGTAAACACATCACGTGAGAAATTAGCTTGGAGTTGCTCCCAGCCTCTCAGTTGTGGAAAATGTTGCCTGGGTCTATGCAGTAGGACACAGGTCCTCTGAGATAGGTCCTGAATTCCTGATGCTATGAAGAGACAGACTGAATTCCTCAATCTGTCTGATTTGCTTTGTAAGGAAAGTGAGATGCACATGTAGAGAGGAGAGAAGGATGCTCTATGGAAAGCCCCATGGAGAGATTGAGCAGAGCATCCAGGGAAAGCAACTGACTTGTGAAAAAGCCAAAATCAAAGTGAAAGCCACTGCTTGTGAAAGTGGGTCATTCTTCCAAGAGATTTTTTAGACCAGTATTTTGTCAAGAAAGCACATCCATGTCGAGTAATGTGCAACTGTTACTGCATTGGTTAATCTACAATTATGACCCCCAAAGCTACCAATGTAGCAGATTTAAAAGACTTATCCTGAATTAGACATGTGACTCTTGCTTATAAGTAGCGTAACTGTTGTCAGGGTAATTACATAGCATACCAATTAGACAACCTTGCTGAAACATTTCAGAGACAATACGCGTATATATTCATTTTCGTTACTGTTCAGGAAGCACAAGAAAATAGTCAGTTGCACAATATTGTGTAATGTAAGCTGGCTATTTTAAGTATATGTTGTTGTGAATATATACAAAAAAGCTGGAGAGACACTTTTTACAATGGCATGTAGTGAGAGGACAAGGGGCAATGGCTTTAAACTGGAAGACGGGAGACTTAGGTTAGACATTAGGAGGAAAGTCTTCACTATGAGGGTGGTGAGATGCTGGAACAGGTTGGTAAGAGAAGTTGTGGAGGCCCTATCACTGGGAGTGTTCAAGGGCAGGTTGGATGGGTCTTTGAGCAACCTGGTCTGGTGGGAGACGTCCTTGCCCATGCAGAGGGGTTGGAACTAGATGATCTTTGATGTCCCTTCCAACTCAAACCATTTTATGATTCTAGGATAAATGCATAAGACTTAGTAAGATTAAGAAAGTAATCAATACTCCATTGTGACAGTACTTGTCTAAGGTTATACTTTATGATATAGATTCAGTATGTGGAAATAGATCTAAGAGAGAAAGCTCAGGTGGCAGAAGGTTATTGTTCAACTGAAGCTTTGATATTTATTTTTCTGCCAGTGAGGAACATACGTATTCTGCTGATCACTCAGCAGCTGAAACATTATAACATCCTTAATCTTCTTGGACTTTTAATGGTTAATATTACAATGTTAATTTTCAATATGAAGGAAGCTACTGCCAAATAACGTAAGATGCTAACATAGCAGATACACAGTTTCAAAAACACAGATTCTGTTATTGATGCTCTTATTTCTTGGGGTGGTTGACAGAATAACAGGTGACAGTCAGTTTGAGTGATTTTTTGACAGGGCAGGCTATTATTTTTCTTATGTCATCATGAAGGGTAAGTGATTTCTCTTGTAACTGCAGGGCAGGTTTTGTGGAGATACATGACCCAAGCCATAATGAGACTCAGTGAAGGGCACCAGTGTAGGGAATAGGGGCCTTTATTTTCCATGTTGCAGTGGATTACAGATGGCTGGATTAGAAACTTTTTTCTGATGCAGTACTTACAGATGATGTCTTTTACTTGCTGTGCAATGCACGGAGTGACAAGGGACACTGAAAGTGATTATATCTGTCTCAACAGTTGTGAATTGCTTCAAACTCTTAAAGGAGAAGTCAATGCAAAGCTGTTCCTCTATTTTCTGCAAGAAAGAATGTCAAAAGTCAAGACTGAAGAACTGTGGCAGTTGATAGTACAGTGTCTTTGTTACTAATATGCTTCACTAATTTCTTTCTCTCCAAAATTACAATATTCTTAAACATGCTTTCCTAAAAGTGTATTTGAAGGCATAGAAATGTATAATTTTTTGGGTGTTTTTAAACCCTCAGGCTAAATTCTAAATATACAAGATACTATTACTATTTGTTACTCCTGTTTTTGAAAACATCATTTTTTACCTTGCTAATTTTATATTCAGTCTGGTCAAGAGATGTAATGCTTATTAGTATATTAAAGCCATGGCACAGAACCTATAAAGAAGTCATCCCCCCCAAACAGAAAAGAACACAGATGAAAACAATATGATAAAGCTTATAATCAAAATAAAGAATGCCTTGGGAAAAAATGTAATTTTTACAATTAGGTGATACAATAGAATGTTCCTTAATTAGGTGCAATATAAGTGTAACCATCCTGAATATCAGTAGTATGCAAGCCCTTCAGACTTCATTAAAGAGTTCCATTGGAACATGTGAATAATAGGATTAATATAGCCATGGGCACTGCTGGGTCAGCTGGCAATAGATCAATCCGAAACGTAGAACATATTAAAAGGATTATAGATTAGCAATTAGATGGCTTTTTCATGAGCAAGGAATAGTTCTTCCAGCTTTGCCAAAGGTTAACAGAGATAGGATGTCGATTTTTCCAGTTTATAATCCAGTAAGAGCCTTAAGGTGAGGGAAGTTATGGCATTTTCAGGATGCTAAGAATGATACAAACAAACCATAAACCTTTAGGATCAGCGGTTTGGCTTCACAGGTAAAGTGTTCTCACACAATATGTAGGATATAAATATGTACTGTTAATAACTACATCTCTAAGAAAAAAAAATTCAAATGAACTATCTGAGCGGTCAAAGACAGGTTTTAAGCCCTTACCTATTCAATTTGCATTCAATTTGAAAACATTTGTTGCATTTTAGAGAATACATAAATAAGTTCTCTAATTCAAACTCTACAAATCAATGTTGAGTATTACTAACACTATACACCACTGGAATTATAGTTTGACACTCACTTCTAGATTGTCAATAACACAGATATCTAAGAATTTTTTTATAGCTTCTCGATGAAATACTGAATGGCAATATTGGAGTGTTTTCAACTGCATAAAGAGAACATAGTATGTGAAATCAATATATATTGATCACACTGTGAGCTGAGTCTCAACATTTCTAAAAATCAGGTCACTTATTTGGCTGCTTCAGTGTGATTTTACTTCAGATGTCTAGCTCTGATGGTATGGGCTTTTGTATAAAAGGAGACAGTGAATTTATTGAAAAAGATGAAATGAACATTCAAATGGGAAACAAATCAAGCATACCTGGAAATATAAGAATGATTAACAGAGAATAATTTATTAAACAAATGTAAACATTTCTGTCTGCTGATGAATAACAAATCCTTTGTTATTCAACTGCCTTTGGAACAGAAGTCCAACTGTTAATATTTTGCTGAACCTATTTGTTAGTCTGTAAGAGTGACATGTTGGTGAGTTTCTTGGGAAGAGAGAAGCAAATTGCAATAAGTGATTGTCTGAATAATATTTTTGCTAATGAATAAAGTTTAAGAAGGGGTTGTTTTTTTTTGAGAAGCAGAAATATTTACAAAGTTTGTGCAAAAAACCTCAAGGAATTTATTGAAAAATATATTCTTTTGAAGGATTAAGTAAGTCCCATTTTTGCACAGGTTACATTACATTTAAAATAATTAAAAATACCTCTTAATAAAAGAATGCAGCCAGTCTTGATTGCAAACCCTTTCAGACAATGTGTAATATCACTGTAACAACAGCCCCTGTAGAAAGCTGGGACTTGGATGAAAGGTTTAAAACTATTTGTCCCTCATTATTCTGCCCAAACCCAGTAGTTTTGTGGGGGCTGTAGCTGCATCAGGTAGTTTTCTGGATCATTCACTGTTTTTTACTAACAAGAACTTTCTTGTGGAATCTGTCTCTCTGAGCACCTGAAAAATGATGAAGCAAACTCACTTTTTGCTTCTGAATTCGTTTTAACATGTCCAATATATATTATTGTTTTTGTGGTAAAAGCCTCAACTTTATACATATAAAAGACATAAGGGATAGAGGATTATATGTCATAAATACATGATTTTTTAAAAAAAGCACACAGTATTACTTTCTAATACAGGGGATATACAGTAATCATTTAGTCTCTGTTAACTTCCATTTTTCATAATAACACCAGGCATTCAGAAAAGCAGAAAGGGGAATATTTTCTATTAAAAAGGTTTGAAAACTGCATTTCTGACTGAAATCTGTATAATTAATACTTTGACTTTCGTTAAAGTATACTGGAAATTTTATAAAGTAGGACTTTCTAATTACATTTCTTTTCAATGTAGTTGAATGGTGACAGCTGCTCTGATTTTGACAGACAAGAAACAAAGTATTTGCAATGCAATGACAGCAATGTCCACGACACTAATTGCAACTTTTGTTGGAAAATGTCTTTAATTACATTTCAAATTGCAACCAAACATAAGGATAGCTCTTTACTCATTTTACTTTGCAACAGAACTCTGGGACATCAACATTAAATTTGTCTTTCTTAGACTTATAATTTATCGCAGCAACTATAGACACTGATTCAGGTAGCAGCCATCAAAGAACGTTGAAACAGTTCAGTCAACTCACTGACTTTGTCAAATTATGTTTGGCAGCCAGTGCTCCTAGATGACCAGAAGAATGGTGTTATATGCCTAGTTGTTTTCTAATACAGCAAAACAAGTGGTAACAAACACAAATGTCGGTGTTTTCCTCCTAAGACTATTTCAAACATTTGATGAGGTTGCAATTACATCTAGAACTGGGACACATATAATTTTTGTTAAAATCCAAAAGTGACAGTTGCTAAAAGTGGAATTTTCTTAAGCTTATAAATAACATAGGAACAGAAGGCCCACTGATTTTATCGTATGGTGTTTACTTCTAAATTCACTTCATTTCAGACTTCAGTCTTTAAATGCCCCGAGATATTTATTTCACATATTGTTTTTCAGCTTATATTTTATTATTTCAATCCACCATTAAATTGGTGGATTTATAAACCTCCCTATGAATCATACTCTTCCTTAGGTGCCCACATAACCCATATAGGTATGACCCTCATAGAAAATTCTACCTGGAATATGTTGACATCTTGCCCAAGGGAATAAAAAATGGCAAGCAAACATACCTTCCCAAACCAAATATTACTGCTTTGGAGATAAATAATAATTCCCTTTAGAGTCTGAGGAAATGATATAGTCCCACCTTTATAATAATTGTTAACATATATATACTATATGCTTGCAAGAATATGAGGCTGGAAAAAAAATTCAGGAAATGGAAAATTGGGATTTTAGCTGTTCAGAAACCATTTTTCCATTAAAATATGTTTACAGAGCATTCTCTTTTTGAGAAAGGTGAAGGTGGGGAAAGGGAGACAATGTTAAGTTTCTGAAATTGACACAGAGATACAGAGGTAGCTTTCACCTAGACTCAACGATCAGAGCTTTCTCTTGAGGAGTGCTTTAGCAGGACCTGCTTTGGTACACCCCAATACTTGAAAGAATTTGCCAAGCCTGCCTGCACATCCCATAGTGTCCAAGTCCTCTTCATGGTGAGTCCCATGTTTTCTACCTTACAATAATTCTGACATTATGACAGGCAGTATTAGTATTTTTCCTGAGACACAGGGCATTTTCATGTGTCCTGACTGTCCCCAACGGGCTGAGATAGCAGATGAGATGTATATACACAAAACAAGATTTATTGCAAACAGCACCTTCTCATCTTTCTCTCTGTCCTATCAGCTGACATGAAACTGCTTTTTCCCTCTTCTTTTTTGAAGTACAACTTCTGTCCTGTCAAAACACAAGACTAACATTGGATAAAGTCTAGACCCTTACACCCCAGTAACTTAATCCATTCCACAGCAGTTGGGTAATAGAACTGAAAGATAAAGTTTACAATTATTAATCTGTGGTTATGCAGAAGCATAAGTAAGTGTTCCTCTAGTAATCAGCACATTTCATTGCATAGACAAAGGTTTCTCACAGAGGCTGTCCATGTTATATTCCTCCTTCACTTGTGAACTTACTTAAAGAGAGTCACAATGACAATCCTGTTTGTCCTTCTCCGAGTCCTTGTCCACCAACATTTCCCTCAGGGAAAGCTCGCCTTAGCAACAGTGTCCTGCAAAATCCTGGCCTCTATGAAGAACTCTTCACCTTCACATAACATCATAAAGCCACTACTGCTAGTACCATAATAGTCAAGAGGTTACCTCTGCTCAGGTTGCAAAAATCCGTAATCACGTTAACAAATAAAGAGCACTGGTCTCCTCTGACAGCTTGTTATGTAAATGAGAATAATAAATTTGAATTTCCTTTGGGTTTGGGTTTTGCAGTTGGATTCTGTGATGTTTAATAAGGTGAAAATGGAAACCGTAGCCTTCCTACAGATGTGAAGCTTGTAATGTCTCTCAGCTTAACAAAATCCCAATGATCAGCAACAGCTGAGCACCAAAGTAGCCCTTTTCCTTTGTCACTATTCACCAATGCTGTCTTTCTCTTCTGTCAGATATTTTGGAGAACCTTACCTTCTGACCAGTGTGGGTGAGATTAGCAAATAAATTTGAAAATCATTACTGAAGACTCCCAAACATCTGTAGATGTAAACACACCTGTATGGAGCTCTGGTAAATAGCTCCTGAAGATGTATGAGTGTCCTTGTTTGGATATGGATGAATGTCAACACCTTTGTTTCAAAATCAGTTATTATAGATTCACCTGTTTAGTTTTTCCCCTTAACATAGTATGCACTTAGCATTATAAAGGGCTGTTTTGCCCTTCATTTATTTACATGTTTCTAATCTTGTTATTTCTGTTCTAAAAATCATAAAATACCATAGTACACTTGTGATATTCTGAAAATTATTGCTAATGTTTATTATTCTAAATTATACAATATTTTTTTCTTCACTTACAGGTGATATGGGACAAAGTAGTATCTATCTACCTGAATAAAGATGTCTCTCTCTTTTTGTACTTACGGAGTTCTATACAGAACTTAATATGTCTATAGATAAATCTACCTATCATTTGGAAAAGCCATTTTAGTTGATAATGGTATCTGAAAGTAACTGTACCTAAGCAGTATACAGAAACAGCTCAATTTTCCTTTCTTTACAAGAAGAATTTTTTGCAAGTAATACAGAGTTTATATACTGTCATGGAGATTTCCCTGGAAAAATGTCAGTTTCATAAAAGTTGCAATCACTGTGTGTAGATTTAAACAATTGTTTTTCAAGTTACAGGATTTTAAGAAAACAATTAATTTTGAGCAACTGTACCAGTGTGGTCTTGTGCTTCCTTTTTAAAAAATAAAAACAATTGCATCGTTTTATAATCAAAATGGAAACTTGGAAACTAATTTTCTGGTATTATTTCTACCTACAGCATGTTTGCAAGGATAGTATGCCTATGAAAAATAGTATTTCTGCATTGTGTTCTCTACTGTTTGACTATTGCAGGAATATAACAGGAGTGATATGTAATCTATAGTAGGTAACTCTACAATATCGTGGTGTAAAAATATCTCAAGCCAGAGGCAGGAAAATTTGCATGATCCCTTCTTAGCCATATGAACAGTATTTTTTCCTGTGCTCAATGTCTTCCACTTCAAATTACTATGGACAAACTAAGACAGGTTTGCTGAGAAGTCAGAGCCATATTTCAGATTTGAATATATTGTACTTATGTGCAACATGTTGTAGAATTTCAGCATTCAGGCAGAAAAAGGTACTGCAATTTCATAGGTGTTTTGTCCATCCCAGAATAAATACCTATATTTTTTTTCTCAGAATGGCTAATTTCATGGCCTGATCAACTAGTTGAAGGATAATATTCAGACTCCTGATGTTGCTGAGAAAACACAATTGATCAGCCACCCTTGCCAGTTTTGATAAACAAATGAGGTATACAAATTATGGGTCACAAACATCTTGATAGGTCCTGTATAATACTGATGTCATTGTTTGTACTTGTTCACCTTCCTTTCATAATATATCTCCTTTGTGAATAATTAAAATTTACTCAAAACCTGGAAAAAAAACCCCACCATATGCCCCCTTCAAAAGACCTCAAGAAATACAAACCACAAGAGAAAACTGCCAGGGTTCCTCACTGGAGGAGGTCTTGTAGTGGCTGTCCTTTTCTACAAATACTCTAGCAAAATGTTTCCACTCTTTGCCTTTCTGGGCAGACTGCAATGTGCTTTCTCCATGATGCCCTTCTCCATTTCAAAGGCAAGTTGCATTTTTTTGGTCATGTGTTATAACAAAAATAAGTTTCACAAATGGAAGTAACAAAGAAAGTAAAGATCTAGACAGGGAACAGGCCAAAGAAATAGCAAAGAACCATATAGGAAAAAGATCTGAAAGAGCAGAGTGGACATCGCTGGTAGCTGCAAAGCATGTAAAGGTAATTATAGTTCCTACTTACTACTCTAATATAGGATTAAAAAGGGGGGGATTGCATATGTGTTGATGATATCCCTGGAAGAAGACAGAAGCTTCATGAGGGAATTCTTCTCAGTGGTTAGAGACGCATGGCCAGAAGGATGGAGTACTGCTGTGGGAGATGTTTTTTCTCCTGTCTTTACAGAGAACTGTGTTTTTCATCCTTCAGTCTTAACTGCTTTTGTTTCTCACCTGCTTGCTGGCCTTGTTAATAATCAATCACATTTTATTCACTTAACCTTTGTTTGCTGCCCCCCTGCCTCATGCTTCTTCTTGGCACAACTTCAACTGTTTGTTGATTAACAAATGCACACTGTATGTGCTGCAGCCATTTTAACTTCTTCACTGAGTGTTGTGCTGTAGCCACTTTAGCTCCTTCCTTGCTTATTGATTGAACAGCACACTGCTTACCTTGAGTATTGACTGCCACACACAATGTCCCCTCACTTACCATTATCGCCCTTGTTCCTTTCTCCCTCATCACCATTACCGTAAACATGGATGTTCATTCAGTTTCTCCTGCCCTTCTATTTCTTCACCATCTGCATCTTTGTTTCATTCTCATACTTGTAAATTAACCACATACAATAATTTCTTTTCTTCTTTGCTATTGCCTCTGAGGAACATTTCTCCTAATCATCACTATGGCCAATCTCAGGAGTTCA
Source organism: Hemiprocne comata (assembly GCA_020745705.1). Classification (NCBI taxonomy): domain Eukaryota; kingdom Metazoa; phylum Chordata; class Aves; order Apodiformes; family Apodidae; genus Hemiprocne; species Hemiprocne comata. The sequence continues at coordinate 28,392,229 of CM036587.1, forward strand.
GCACTCAGAAATCATGAGTCAGCCTCCCTTTTCTCTCAGATCAGGATACTGATCTAATACTGAAAAAATCCTTTTTCGTTTTTCATTTTTTTCCTAGGAAAAGAAATACCAGCCTCCAGCCTTTTAATTTGTGGAGGAAACCTAGGTAGTAACATGAAGGTATTATTTACAGCTCTCAGGAAAATAATTTATAATCATTATTGGAAAACAATTCATAATAAAAATCAAAGCAGTTATGACTAAATAGCAAGAGTCTAGGAACTGAGGATAAATACCATCTAAGATACACACAGGATGCAGCAGAAGGAATACAGACACTGCCTGATATACAGCAGGAGATTATACTGAAGACCCTAGCTCTATAAACCAGTGGGAATTTAACACAATGTAGTCTTCGGAACAGGAAAAAAAAACAGTTTTAGGGATAAAAAGAGAGTAAAGAACAACTACACAGCCTATCTCTGGTGTTCTGGATTTTGTTAAGTTTGCATGTAATGTGGAGTTGAAGATCAATGGAGAAAGAGCACAAGAAAGTGTGTTGGAAAATGATGGGACACAGTCCCAAGTGCAGGAAGAAGAAAGCATCATCATGCTTCTCCTGAGCTAAATGACCTCCACGGGTCTCTCTCGACCAACATGTCTTTGACCCCACAAAAAATTTAGTAGAATTATGAAAATAGACATTTAAACCTGTTTTCCATCTATATTCTTCTTTTTTTTTTTTTCACTGACTTTTTTATTCCTGTCTTCATAGGAAGGACTTACTGGCAGTTTTCTGTTAAGACATGTTCTGGAATATAGTTGCTACATGGAAGGATACTGTTGGTGTGAAGATAGGGGACTACTGGCTGCGGTTTTTCGTTGAGTTTAGGAACATTAGAAGATATTCAATTTTAAATTAAATTAAGAAATTTTATTTTTGAGACCACAATCACTACATTATTGCAAATAAAATATTGGAGCTTCCCATTTCTAGTCTTCCTTGTGACTCATGTTCTTTGTATGGGCCACATTCCTCATCCTTGCCTTGTATCCAGGAATGTACTGGAAACCCTATAAACTTCATCAGTTATGGGAGATGTGGTTTGGCAAAAAGACAAACTAATGGAAAAAAAAACATCATTAGGCATTCAGATAAAAATGCCTATTAAGGTTTTGTCAAGCAGGGCTTGGGATACAACATAGAAAAAGGGAAGGAAGTGACAAAGTAGGGCAGGAAGAAGAGATCCAGCAGGAGCTCCCCACTGATATATGCCAGGACCAGGTGACAAATTTACTTGCTTAGTCAAGCATGGGCTGTGAAATGATGGGACAGCGTGAACTGAAAGCATGGTTTGCTGAAGGCAAGTGACAGAGAGCCAGCTATATTGGACAAATGTACCAAAGTAAACCCCGTGTTACACAGTCCCACCTAGGACAATGCCAATGCCAGAAGGTAGAGAGATGCTGCTCAGTGCCATAGTTAGCAGATCCCTCACACCCATTAGGTGAGTAATTTCCACTTGTATTGCTTCCCCTCATTTTTAAGATCATTACAGAATGCATAGCAAATTGTTTTTTATATTTGTTTGCCAAAATTGAAGAAGCTGGCTGCCTCAGGTCCTCAGGCATATTCCTTTGAATACAGTAAGAAGATGAGCATTTCAACTTTCATTTCTGAAAAGCCTCTCCTGTGACTCAAGATTGTGAAACAAAGCTGAAATATTTGACTCAAACCCAATAAAGTAAGTAAGGATAATACATACTTGTTTATTTTAAGCAAGTACCTGAACTTTGAAGGCCTGAAAATTTTTTTTTTTTTAAATACTAGAAATAATATTTTTATACTGAATGTTGAGTTTTCTATTTCTAGCTCAAGTTGTTTGCTTAATCTCACCTTCAACTCTGATACGTCTTGGTAGACTTCTTGCACTTAGACACTTTAAGTCTCTTCCCATTTCAGGTGCTTTCTGGACTCTGAGTGTCTTTAAGTGCACCTTGCTGACTCTTGGATTTCACTGTTCTTTCAGCTGATGTTATAAATGACCTTTTCTTTCTAACTTGTCTGCTATTCTTTGCTGTTACATTCGCCACTGTCACTCTGTCTTGCCCTGTTCCTCATTCTCTGACTCCTTTGGGTTATTATTTTGCTGATCACTGTGTTTTCTACTACTTGAGAACAGTACCCTACTCTTGAGAGTCTTACATTCTTATTTGCTCTAAATCTTTGAGGCAACTGAAATTCTTCACAATTAGGTTTATACAAGAAAACTTAATGACAGCCAATACATTCTGTAAATGGTCATACCATGTGATGTGGGGTAATATAGCAGACATAGTGGCCAACCAGAGACAGTATTTTTTGCTTTAATTCACTGTTGGGATGCCTGTAATCCTGAAGGTGATGAGTCTCAGTGAATAAAACTCACATATATGAGTGAAAATTTCTAGATTCTTGGCCTTTGGCAACAATACTGTAGGAAAACACGAAAGCAACTTCAATTATAATTATGTAATGACTTGTTCTGTGTGGTATGTGCTGAGCTGCTTAATGTACACTGGCACTTTTATATTCTTTTCCCCATGCACTGCTTTTGGGAATGTTCCACAGTTGCACTGAATTTTCTTATTTAATTTCATTCCGCTCAGACCTAACAGCTTTTCAGAGACTAACTGCAGTTTTGATAAATGTTCTTTCTAGACTAGTTAATTTCTTAGGCTTATAAAAGCTATTTTAATAAAAAAAGGTAGCTTCCAGCTAGAGCCCAGATTTCAAACAATAAGAAAATCTAGTTTTTCTCTTTTTTTTTTCCTTTTCCTTTTCTGAATTAAAGACTTTTTTTTTTTTCTTCTAGAGTGATTAAGAAGGAAGACTGACAAATTGAACTTCAGATTTACTCTTTTCACCAGACTGATACAAGAAGCAGGTAATGAGATCAACTCATTGTTAGTCACAAGGAGGTTTCTTTGAAATGAAACTTGTCAGACATACTTACCTCTTCAACAGTCACAGAGACTGATACAAACAAAAGTAAGACACTTAGGCCTACAGTTTCTTCCATAGCTGTTAAAGCAACTAATGTGTATCCCTACAGCTTCTCAGAGCTGCAGCTAATTTGGATACTTACTTGTATTCTTAAAATTGCTCTCTTAATAATAATTTTCCACCAGTATACTGTACCTTTTTGGAAAGCTACTGTTCAGTGGTGTGGACCTTTCATCTCTCACCTCCAAAATAAGCTAGACCTCAGCTCTCATTTTTCCCAAAGGTTGACTGTTTTCTATATATTACATGTAGGATTAGCAAAGAAACAAAATAGAGGGGTACAGTGCTCTCAGGTACTCATCAGGTGATAAGCCAATTGATTTTTCTCATGAGCAGAAAAAGTTTAACCCTTTTAATGGAATGTTCTAATTTACACAAAAAAAATTGCCTCTTCAGTACTGGCCTGACAGATTATGACATTATACCCCAAGGTGAGGACTTGAGTCGCATTGTATGATTTTCCCAGGTTCACTAAGTCCCACTGGCCTTGGTATGAGATGAAAGCAAGCCACTAAGGATACTATATATAAAACAGAAAGTAAATCCAGAGATAAGAGTGGGAAGAACTACTTGATTTGTGATAGTCACTATTGATATGTATGGTTAAGAAATTTTAAGAGGAGATCCTTCACTAGCTTTGTCTGCTACATACTGTCCATTGCTATAGGAAGGAGACAGAAGAAGTCCAGCAGCTTATGAACAGAAAGAGGAGGGGATCCACTAACCTCTCTAATGTGAACCATCATGGATAGAATCAGCACTTCTCTTCCACTTCCTCCTCCTGCTCTCTACTCCAAATACATGAAAGATGATATTCACAGCTTGAAGGAAAATTCCAAGAAAAGCACAAAAAACTTCTGTCTACCTATCAAAGACAATAATTTCAGATTTTGCATGCAAAATATCTAATTTTACTAACTTTTCCTATTTTATTCTTCCCAAACTTCTATTTTCTCCATCCACCAAGAATTCCTTTCTCCCCTAAAGGAAATTCCTCCTTTTTCTTTCTCATCATTGTTTGTGTTACTGATTACTGCCTCTCTCTTAATGAGAAACCTTTCTTACTTTTATTCCCCACAGTACTCACAGCACTCATATTTGTGTTTTTCAACAGAGGAAACCACATCACTCTTTTGGGTTATATCAAGCTCCCACCAAAACAGTCCAAGTTACTCCTTTTTTCCCGAAGGAGTAAGAATAAGAGAATCAACTTCAACATATCTGAGGAGACCTCAGAAAAACCAAAAGTCACCTTTATTATGTGCAGCACATTTTAAACAGCCTTCTGAAAAATTATTTTGGTTTTGGTAGTGGACAAAAATGTGCTGACCATGAAGAATTTGGGGAGCAAAGTTCTGATGATGTAGTAAGGTATGGTTTTGGGAGTGGTTTGCTTATGCGGGTGAAAAGTTGTTATTCAGCAAGTCATCTTTACAATTGTGAATGAATGAGTCTGTCTCATTCCAGTCCTAATGATGCTTTCTTGATACATACAGCATCTATCAGTACTGATATGGGAACGAGTGACACTGCCAATTATGTCAAAATCCACATCTGTTTTGCTCCTACTGGTACCCTCACCTAAAGATAATTCCCAATGGCAGATATACAGTCCCTTATTGTCCTCCCTTCCACAGTAAACCATAAAAAGCCAGAGCACTAGAGAAAATCTAACTTGACATCACTAAAAATAATTTCTTTCCCCCCCCCCTTTTTAAAAAGCAAGTAGGGTGTGCTGCTTTTTCCCATTTTAATATGAAACATACCCTTGTTTCCCCCCTGGAATCAGCTGATTTCTCCTACATGAAGTCTCTGTAAAAAACAAAACAAAACAATAAATGAGAATGTGGAGTGAAAATGCACCAGCTGCTCCTATGTAGATAGGCAGCCTGAGTATTTCCAGGTCTTCCCCACAGATTCTAGATGTGCTAGCACTTGATTTAGTCTGCTTTTCCTCCAGGAAAATATACCTAAAACGATGCAGCACCCAAGGCACTTTGTATGACATTTAGACTTAATTGCGTATTTCATTTATTCCGTAGCTTTCAGGAAAGAATGTCTAACCTCCTCTCCCTCTCCTCTCTCTCCTCTCCTCTCCTCTCCTCTCCTCTCCTCTCCTCTCCTCTCCTCTCCTCTCCTCTCCTCTCCTCTCCTCTCCTCTCCTCTCCTCTCCTCTCCTCTCCTCTCCTCTCCTCTCCTCTCCTCTCCTCTCCTCTCCTCTCCTCTCCTCTCCTCTCCTCTCCTCTCCTCTCCTCTCCTCTCCTCTCCTCTCCTCTCCTCTCCTCTCCTCTCCTCTCCTCTCCTCTCCTCTCCTCTCCTCTCCTCTCCTCTCCTCTCCTCTCCTCTCCTCTCCTCTCCTCTCCTCTCCTCTCCTCTCCTCTCCTCTCCTCTCCTCTCCTCTCCTCCCCTCTCCTCCCCTCCCCTCCCCTCCCCTCCCCTCCCCTCCCCTCCCCTCCCCTCCCCTCCCCTCCCCTCTCCTCATCAAGTCATCTAACCAGTAAATTAATTTTCTGAGAACAAGGTTAGCAAGTGTGTAGGGCATGTTGCTGCCTGCAGAAGAGAGCAGCAGAGCCACTGGGGCTCCTCTTGCATTTGCTGCTGAGCACAGACCAGGGAAACAGTTGCTGGCATAATCTGAGAACTGCAAAAACCAAAACGTTGTGTGTCTCTGCTATCTCCTTTATCAGTGTTTCAGCCCTGGAAAGCCTCATCATTTTCTGCAGTACCACCAGTAGGGGTTTGGGTATATGGGGAAAAATAGGCTCTTATAGATGTCTAGTCTCAAGTCTCACCTTGCCTTTTTCCTGCCTCTACAAAGAATGTCAAACCTGGCTCTTCGGGTGCTTTCCCTCCAGTGTTCACAGATTCGCATCTTCTCTGTCCCCTCAGATGTCTGCTAAGGCTCCAGCTGCCAGAACAAGGAGCAGCTTGGCCCCAGTAGACCCCTTGGTCTTGCAGGAACAAAATGGAGTTTATCTGCACTGATGAGAGAAGATTTCAGGGGGCTCTGCCCTAATGTACTGTAATTCTTTACAGATTGAAAACATCTTTACTGCCATCTCAAAAATATTTACAGGGTTCCAGTATATAAATAAAGATTCAGTGAATTAAAACAAATGTTTTACTTGCTTAGAAATATTTCTATTGCATTTTTTAATTAGAAAAAGCAATTAAAATCTAAAATAAAGAGCTCTTTCAGATAAAAATGCACAAAAAAGGAGCTTTTTTCATAGTTTTTGGAACAGAAAGGTAGTTGAAACTGAACCTTTCTACATGTATTTTCTGATGAGTCAGTACTTTCACACAAAATAGCACTTCCCAGTCAATTTCCTAAAGGGCTGTAGTCTTGGCTAGACTGTGAATGCAGTGAAATATCAGCTCCTCGGTACCACACTGCCTTTTATCTTCAACCCACACATCAGCCCTCAGTGTTATGTAAGTTTAAGTGTAGAATTAAAGACTCAGAAAACATTTTAATGAGAGTTTCTTTGCAGGTTTTGAACATATTCTGTTTTCAGCACTCTGATTGCGGGACCTTGTTTCCCTAAAAAATAAAACAGTAACTACCCAGGTCTGTACAGATGAAAGTCAATTAGGGGAATTCAGAGTGACAATAGGATGACACAGGCTGGTGTGGAAAACAGCCTCCACACTGCAGCATATTCCAGAAATTTCAGTGAAGGAGACATTTAAGAGGGGGCAGTGACCTAAGCATTTGGCACAGGAGGAGAGAAAATGTTATGTGGTATCCAGTCACAAGACTGGAGGCAATGGGCACACACTGAAACACAGGAGGTTCCATCTGAACATCAGGAAACACTTTTTTTTTTTATTGTGAGGGTGACTGAGCACTGGCACAGAATGTCCAGTGAGGCTGTAGAGTCTCCATCCTTGGACACAATAAAATAACTGGCTCTAGATGGCCTTGCTTGAGCAGGAGGGCTTGGACAAGATGACCTCCAGACGTCCCTTCCAGCCTCAACCATTCCATGTTTCTGTGATTCTGCCACACCAGGAATATAAGGAAGGGATGGGCTAATCAGGAGGCTGTGGTTGAATTTGCAGCCTGTTTTCTAGACTCACACAGGACACAAGGAAATTATTTACTTTAAATATTATGGAGAAGGGGATGTCAGTGGTGGGACTAAGAAAGAGAGGTGCTATAGATCAAGGAATGGCCTGAGGAAGTAATCTTAATGTAGCAGAGTGGATATGGAACAGATTGCAGGAGCAACTGCATTGTCATGATTACAGAAAGAGCTATGGCAGTATACCCTCTCAGTGTACCTCAGGACATTTATGGAGGAAATATTTAAGGTTCAAATTAACAGAAGAATCATCTGTAGACACATTACAATGACATTTATAACCAAAGCTGACTTACTAATTAGCAACAACCCCATTGCCTGTTTTTAATATGTCCACACAATAACACTGTATATTTGAAGTTCTCTTCTATCTAATTTATGTATACTGCATTTTGAAGTTTTGCTCTTTCTAACATGAATAATTGCATACACTATGGCCATACATCTACAGATGTTACTCTGTGACAGAAATACAGCTTTTTATTCAACTCAGCAACCATAACAGTGACTATATGTTCAAAACAAGAATGTAAGAATTTATGTAATAACAACAAATCAACTTGTTCATTTTTAACACTGGAATGTTAGTAATGACACAGAACTGGCTTGCTGTGTCTCCCCTTTGTGCTGGAGGCCTGATAGGATGACATGATGAGCTTGCTCTTTTAAGCCTAAGGGCTTAACATTAGCAGCATGTGGCAATTTTCTTATCAGATTCTGCTTTGCAAAGCACAGAGGGAGGAGGAAGTGGACTGGATGCTGTCGTGTATGGGATGGTGTGGTAATTAAGCAACTCTGTTCAAGCATGGAGATAGCAAAAAAATGAAGGGTTCGACTATTAGGCTTCTTATACGATCATGAAACGAGCCAGTGCAAAGCTCTTTTGCCTTGCAATTGGGGACTTTTTATTTTTGAAAAAAAAAAAGAAAAGAAGAAAAAAATAGCAGTTATTAAACTCAGCATGGAGACAATCTGAAACAGGATCTTCATCAATCAGATTAACTACTTTCCAAGATGAAAGTAGACGAGGCACAGTGTGAGCCTGAGAAGATATTTATCAAAACCCATATTAATAACCACTTTCAGCCTTCTCCTGACAGTTTCATCTTAGCTTCCATGTTTAACATTTGAGTATCATATGTTTTTGTCAGGATGAGGTTGCTAAGAGCATCAATTAATTAATTCCTCTGAAGTATGGTTTGGAAAGGTAATAAAGTAACATTCCCTAAGGCCAGGACCAATAATGGTAAGCAGCATTTTGGTGCTTTGCAATTTGTTACTTCAGAAAGAAATTAAAAGCACAGAATCATTTCCACTTTTAAAAGCAGAAGACATTCAACTTTATTTTAATAAAATTGCTGAGAGGGATCCATTTTTTTTAAATAATATTTTCAAAGCAGAGAATGTTGCTGCTTTATATTTGTTTTAATTTAATACGAAAAAGTAGAACGCCTCTGGCAAAATAAAAGGCAGAAAAGATGACTAGAAAATGTCTCAATATTGTTATTTATTTGTTATCATTATTATGATTTGCCTTGTTATTTGGATCTTACTGTTCTGTTCTGGAATTTTCACTGTGGGGTGAAGGAAGCCTGCTGACAGCGCAGAGAAATTAACCCTCTCCTTGATTCTACTGCTGCCACATTTACACAGGGAATTTTTAATGTTCCATAACTTGCCCATCCTCTTTCATGTTTAAAAATAGTGCAATTCATATTTCTTTTACGTGTAGGAAAGGAGATTTTTTGCATTGTAGGTAGTGGAAGAAAAGCAAGGATAAAGGGTTGTTTGATGACATAGGAAAACATCAAGATGGGGTCTATTTTTTTTGGTAGTTTTAAAATCATGAGCAGATAGTGATTGGAACTGGACACCTCCGTTTAATCTTGCAAAATATATCTGCCCTTTTACTTCCACATCTTTTTAGTCCTGCCACAAACAAAGTAATACTTCTATGCAAAAAGACATCGGATATGTATGTAAACTGTTGATGGCTCTTTTCTCATTGCCTGTGGGGAATATCAGCCTAGATAATTAGTGTGCCCTACTAACTGCATGAGTCAGATCAAAATATTCTGCTCACCAGTCCCTAAAAAAATGTCTCCACACATTTTCTATGAATGTATTTCAGTCTGGTTTTGTGAGAGAAATGAGATCCAGGTGGCCATACTCTACATCTATATGTGAAGTGTGTAAATGTGTGCCTGTGACATATTTGCCTATCAGTTCTTGTACATAACTTCTGAGTACTTTAGCCCCTCTCAGGCATTTTCTGAAGACATTTAGGTTCATGAGAATTAACTACTTTGCTCCCTAAGAGAACTAGAGTGGAAGGCAGTCACTGCAGAACAGGCTAAGAATAAGAAACTTAATGAAGTTGTTCTGATAAAAATCTACAAGGCAGGGACCTTTATTCTTTCTCCCACAGAAACAGGTCAGGAAATCAAGCCCAAAGTTGAAATGCTCCTGATGTTTTATAAGAACTCTGCTGATATACATGTTGGAGCTTTATCTGGACACCATTATTCACAGACAACAGACCAAGGAGCCCTGTTTAGCATCATCTCTTTTCCCCTACAATGCAGGTCAGAAGCTTGCATAGTAGACTTCCCAACAGACAGCATGTCATAATTTCCAAAATCAAGAGATACGGATTTTTTTAGAAGAAATTTACTTGGTAGTCAAATATCCATTAAAAAGCTGCATTTTAAATGACAAAGGTATAATTTTGACCTCCTTTAACTTTCTAGGAAATGGCTTTTTTTCAGATAGGAACCTCTGTCTGATTCATTGTTTGCATTAGGAATGAAAAGGACTCAACCATCCCTTTCAACATGAAAGCCAAATTCTTGGCTCTTACAGAAACGGGAAGATAAAAAGCCCATGGTATCTGTATTCAGCTGTAATTTTTTAACTAATTTTCTAACAGCGCATGTGACCCAGTCATCAGTGATTTCTGGAGATCCCTTCTGCAGAGATCTTAGAGCACCACCAGGATAAGCTCAAAAAAAATCATGGACTCTGCAAAGAGCTTGTTATGTCCTGACTGTAATAAACAGCTGAGCAAAGCATTCAGTGTTTGCAGCAGGAACCTCAGGCTGGAATGGATTCCATCTACCAAGTAAGGTCTGTGTCAACAGCCCTGACTATGGTCAGTCTTATGGTGTGATGTAGATATTGCTTGTTCCTAGTCTTCTGAGGCTTACTCCCAAATGGCCTGTGGGTCCTCAGGTTGCTGATGTTATTCAGCCTTTTTTATTGCCCTTGGGATGGCAGTCATGAGTAAATGCAACAAAGGGGAAAGATGGGAAACTGGGTGAACTGAATGCCAAATTTTCTTACAGAAAATTTGTCCTACAGTGTAGAAAAAATTCATTAACCCTTTTCTGAGCTGTTGAGTGTTATTTCTACTTGGGTCTTTCTCATTATTAACTGATATTGCTGAGGATTCATGTTTGTTGAAAATTAACCAAATCTAATACTTTTAAATAATGTTAAGAAATAGCCTCCAAATTTACAGCTCCACTAGGCTATGGACATATTCAGGATCAGGAGTGAGGAACGGACATCAAGGTGTTCTCTGGCCTATTAGATGAACTGTTATAAATCAGATCCAAAGCCCTGTGGGATTTTTCTTGGCTTGAAGCCATGCTCTTCTCCATGTATGAAATTGTTGTGGATGTATTCAAACCTAAACATCTTTGCAGAAATATACAAACCTGAAGGGGTTTGGTTCAAATTCTTTGCACCATGCTCTTTTCTAAAGTTTAAGGTAGCTATAAGAGAATTAGGGAGCATTTTCTGTGTAATGCAAGGGAACTTTAACAAGAGCGTGAGAAGACTGTTTAGCAGCCAGCTAGAATCACCAGCTGAGGTCCCCTATTTGCATTCAGAGGTTACAGAGCATACAGCAAGAGGGAGGATTATGGAATTGAAAGGTCTTAGACACAGGCAGGCTGAGCCTGTAAGTGGTGTCGAGGAAACTGAGAAAAATCTCAGGAAGCTGGGAGTTGAAACAAAACTAGTTTGTCTTATGCTCTAATTCGGCTTCAGAGAATTAAGGGTTGATCTCTTTGCTAAAACTCAGAGATTGTGGCTGAAATCTGTGAGCATCGGAAGATCTACTGTTACTGTCTTTTGGCAGCTTTTATTTTCTCCCTAACTCAGACTCCTATTTCTGCCTTATCTATTTATTTATTTATTTACTTACTTACTTACTTACTTTTTCCTGTAATTTCACTGCTCAGGACAGTCTATATATACCACTTTGCCCCACTTTGGTTTTGTATTTTACAATGTAAAAAAAGAAAAAATGGTTAAGGTCTGTCTTTATGTATAATGCTTATTTTTAATAGCTTGATATGGCTTTTTTATCTCCCTGTGGTTTTGAAAGCTCAGATGGAGTTTTTTTATTCTTTTGTTTCTTGTTTGCATAGTGACTGAATGCAGTTCTTCTTGTGGATAACAACATCCTCAGAATGACATGAATCCCTTTTCAAAATTACATACCTAATGGTCTGCAAGCTTCATATATTTATCTGTAAAACTACAAATAATCCCCTTCTGCCATCTCATACATGAATTGAAGGTTGTCTGATAGATTTGGAGAAACAATGTCCTGCTGTTTACTTTAATAGTAAATAATGTATATACAGAGAGGAATAGAACATTGTAAAATCAGGAAATTAAAGAAATATTACCACTAATGAAACCAAAGTAATTTGATTGCAATACCAAACCTAAAATATCCCTGAAGCCTATAATGCTCTAGAAAACAATTGCTCAGTATTACTGAACTTCCTAGAAAAAACTCACTAATTATTCCTTGTTATTGATTCTGATGGGAAGCATAAAATAGAATGTCCCAGCTGGTCACTGGAAGCTGCATTCCTATTAGTTAAAACATTTCAATCAGTCTGAACTGTATAACTGTATTTTTAGACAAACTATTGGTCTCTCTTAAACAAACTTTAAAGGTAACAGGAGACCACCACTGACGTGTCCTGGTTGAAAACATTTCACCTGAAGGAATTAATCTATGCTCCTTGGACTCACCTTAATAATTCCATCTGGCAGATATGATTTCAGCACAAAGTTCTTAATGAGATACGGTCAAGCCAAACATGGTTTCAGGTTAAAAGAGTTTAATAATCCTTTTTTTTGTCATAGTGAACATTTGCATATACTTTCTGAGAACAGCCTTTACAAAAAACTTTGCACCTTCTAGCATTCTTTAAAACATTGTGGCTTATAGCTCATTCTGAAACATCCATAGTATTTTTATTTCTGGTTGTTTGTGGTTTTTTTCCTATATTTAGATTTTTCTACTGTAATTCAAATTAATGTTAAAATTATTACATTATATCACATATAACTAAGCACATTTTAAGATCTAGGGCAAGTAATAGTGGGATACCAAAGATGAAATGTTCTCCTTTCCAAACAATTTAAGGTAGGACAGTCAATATCTGATAATGTGAGGACTGAAATCCAGCTATCCTTTGTATTCATGGTTTGAGTAAATTATTATAAGCAGAAAAGGGCACAGTTTAATTTCCAGGGATGCATATATATAAATATTCACACATATATCAAAGTCAGTAATCTGTTCAAATGTAGATGATCTGCTGGTATAGCACTGCTAAGATACAGCAGTTCTTTTATGCCATGTCACACAAGGAATGGTATTATTAGCAGCATGTCTGGTTGCTCTCAAATTCTTAGCTATGATGAAGGCTGAGGGCAGTCTTCAGTTCAATTACAGGTGAAACAAAGAGATTTAAACAAAAAAGATCTTGTGCAGACATATCATGTACACTGTGTAATGTAGCTGTGGGCGTTCTCATTATCCACATAATGGAAAGGTTTGGTTAAGATTCATCTTACCATGGTTACATGTAATGCATCTGTCCATGTTTAAATTAATTGTGTAAGACCCATTATCGTCAATGGAGATAGAGCCAATACAGTCAATGGCATCTAGGGAGCACTTCATCTTGTCCTAAATTTGGTCAGATGAATTTTCTTTAAACTCCATTAACTATATTGATTATCTCTCCAAAACTATAACAGAGTCCAGACAGTAAGTCTGTTGTAGACAAGCTAGATGGCGGACATCTAGAGTTAGAATTTCATGCCCTCTGCTGTTCTTCAGTACTATGAAATATGGTTGAAATACTAGTGACTCTGATGTCTCAAAAGTAATTCAATACAAGAAGAATACTCAGGTTGTAAGGGAACTTCATAGATGAGTAGTACTTTTTCATCACAGCTCTGGCTGCCTAAAGAGCAAACAGCACTGGAAGAAAACAACTGATTTCTGCTTGCTTTTTTTGAATTTTGGAGACCCACAAGATCCTTTTCCATCCATAATCTCATATGGTCCTTCAAGTTAACATATTCATCCTCATACTTGAAGGAACTTTGTCCACTGTCTGAATGCTTTCTTTGTGTTTGTTTCAGATCAAATAGTATAACACTGCAATAAGCTCGGTAGGTCCCTCAGACAAAGCTAAAACCAAATATTTAATTGTTCTTCTCTGCTGACTTACCTTCTCGTGCTGTATCATCTTCATAAATGCTGATCTTACAGAGCCCAGAGAAATTACCGTCATCACCAAATCAGCCCTCCTGACAATCTTGGCCATAAGATTTCCCTGAACAATAACTGCTTGAACATGGACCATATCTTGATTTAAAAAACAATAATTGGTGAAAAATCCATCACTGTCATCAATAAACAGTTCTAGCTAAAACTTTCCCTCTTATTTCCCATATGAACTTCTCTAGCCTTTATAGTGATTAAAGCAGTGTGCTAGAATGGAAACCTCTCTATTATAATGTTTTTCTTCCTTTGGCATATAGTTGTTGAAGCAAGATAAACAAGGGCTTTCCTGCTGGCTAGATATGAGCAGTAGCTGCCAGAATGAAGTGTCTTTTTCCAGGCTGTCTTATTGGAGCTGTATCACATCAGATAACTGATCACAGAGACCTGGGTTTCTGTTTCTTGCTTCCCAAGGGGATACAATAAACACTGGGTTAGTCTTTAAGTATCTGGCCCAATGGTTTATTTATGCAGAATGTCACAGTGCTAAAGAAATGGCGTGATAGATCCTCCTTCCATAGCTGGGATACTCAGCTGGGATGTAAAAATGTCCTCATCTGAGTCAGACAAATGACTCAGGTCTCTTCTTTTGTTGTGATAAAAAATCCAGCATGTACCTAAAGACTCTTTCCAATGCAAATTTAATTCCTACTGTGTTAATTTTAACAGTTTAATTTTAGGAAAAACGGTATTTTCTCCCAAAAGAATGGCTGCTGAAAAATTTTCAAACTGTTGTTTTCAAGCAGTTGCTGTTGATAACCATCTCTCCTTCCACAGAAAAAATTTATTTGTTCTGCTGTTATGTTCCTGCTCTTGTTTCTCCTCAGGTGGGGTGCAAGAAGACAGATCAGGTCAGAGTATTTTGTTTGTTATTTTCCAGTCACTTCTCACAGGAATGTAATTCCTTTCCTCTAAATTCATTAATCCTTGTCTCTGAAAATTTTCTGTTTCCAATGGCAAAACAATTCTACCCTTCCTCTAAACACATTTCATGAGAATTACTTCTCAGCAGAAGATAAGTAGTTTGTGATTAAAAGGCTAATGCCAACTTACATGATTTCAGATAATGATTTCCTGTCCCAAGTTTTTCAATGCATTTTGATATTTTCCCTTTTGGGGAAAAGCTTAATATTCAAAACTCCTACTATTTTTCCTTAGAAATATTTGTACTGTTAAATGCTGATGCTGGTGCAGGCACAGTATAAAGATATGCAGTCACCTTTTGCCTCGAAGCGCTTCCAATTTGGGCAGACAAGAGAAATGCAAACCTATAGGGACAGCAGTATGCTAAAGCATGTGTAAGTATGTGCTAATATGTCATGTTTCTATGCCATACTTTACATAAATACACAACTGCTTCAATATCCAGGCATCACTTTGCATTGCCTTAAAAAAAAAAAAGTAGTACTCCCACTTTCACGGAATTAAGTATCATTTTGGGTTTGGAGGGAATAAAAGGCAGTAGTTTTTGTTTTATAAGGAACATCTTGGAAGAGGGTAGCTACAATTTACCTCCCTGCCAGCTTTTGTCCCATGCTGCCTAGCTAAGCCTGCCTGCAAGCAGGGTACCCAGGAGGGAAGGGACATTGCAGCCTTCCATGCAGTGTCAAGTGCCTGCCTGCCTTTATGGCCACACTCCCAGCTGTTG
Organism: Hemiprocne comata; assembly: GCA_020745705.1. Taxonomy (NCBI): domain Eukaryota; kingdom Metazoa; phylum Chordata; class Aves; order Apodiformes; family Apodidae; genus Hemiprocne; species Hemiprocne comata. Next base: position 28,407,594 of record CM036587.1, read on the forward strand.
GGACAGGGAGGTGCAGGGCCAACAGGTCATCACTGGCCTCCTGTGAACAGGGCTTGGACTTTCTATGGTTGTCATACTCAGGGAAAATGCTGCTGAGTAGATTAAGCCAAGTCCAGAGTTGTGGCTGCTACAGTGAAACCTGCAAAACTGGTCTATCATTCTCTCTCAGTTTTACGATCTCCTGGCCACCTCCTTGCCCTTAGTACATGCTTGCTTTGCCTGTACCTAAGGCTGTCATGTGCCCAGGGTAAGTTTTATCAGACTGGGACCTGACAAAAATGTATTTGACCATTAAAATACCTTAGTACATGAAATGCTGTGATTCTTTGGAACTTCTGGTTCCACAGAAATGAGTCCTTCATCACTTTGAGGATTACGTTGATCTGGAAAGAACAATATTAAAAATCTTAATTTCAGACTGGGGGTACTTTTAGTGAGGTTTTCAACAAAGATGGCTAGTATGTTCTTGCTGCTGATGCTGATTATCTGCATGTTACAACATTCCATCCTTACATGCTGTCATTGCCTTTGTTCTCCATCCCTCCAAGACATTTCCAGCAGTTAGGTTTTCTAGCATGGTCCAGGGTAGAGATTACAAAGTTTGGTTTTATAGGAAAAGCTTAAAGAGGGTTCTTAAAATTTATGTAAAAAAGGGTAGTAGATATTCCACCCCTTGCTGTCACTGCTGGAGAAATGAATCACAAAGAAAAGTTTCCAGACACCAGGTAAATTTAAATTGCTATTGAATTTCAGAATTTCGACATGTATAGTTAAAGACAACTTTTATGTTTTTTATGTTAACCTTTGTTGGCATTTAAAAAATCATTAGTTTTAATGTTTGTTTAGCCTTAATTTTTCCTTGGTTTATCTTCTCTTTACTGTATTTCCCCTTTTCATGTATCTGATCTGTTCTCATTCTAAATGAGCCGTTCAGGACAAGGTGACTGAACCCTCTAGAGCAGATAAAGCCACAACTGAACCTTTAAGGTTTATTGGTTTTTGCTTGTAGTGAGGTGGTCATGGGCACACTGGAGAAGCTGGGACTGGTCATCTTTGTTCAGTTGTGACTTTGATGACAAGGTGTGAGGATGAAGCATTGGTGAAAAGGATACATAAAGGACTCAGTTTTTGGTGGTGAGCTCTGGGACAGAATGGGTGTTGAGATTAAGTGTAAGAGCAGAAAAAATGTTACAGAATAAAAAACATCTAGACTTTTGCAACCCATATTGATCAGGAGAAAATCTTTTGTGCTGTGTGACTTTCCAACATTTTATCTGAATTAATAAATTGTGGAGGAAGGACAGGAAAAGATGCTTAGACATGTACTAGGAGACAAAACAGGAGCTGTATAACCCTACCTGAGACTGGGGAAGAATTCCAGAGTAAATCAGAGAGAAGATAAAGGAAAAACAAAGAAATAGCGGAAACTTTTGGGAATTAAAATGAAAATACTTGATAAAAAAGGAAGCACACAGAAAGAGTTCATTAATATGTGGTGAAATATCCTATCACAGTATATTGTAGAGTTAACCTTTCTAAACCACTGGAGATCTATCCTAGTTGGTTAAATTTGAACCATTTAGCAAAGCTTAGAGATTAAATAACTAACACTACTGCTGAATACCAATTATGAACATTAAACCTGAGTACACTTTAATGTGTTTTTATATTTGTGATATTTTGCCCTTTTGTCACTACTTTCGAAATACACGAACACACCCATTTGTATTAGCTGAATCTTATCTAGTTGGTATTTCTTTTCTGGGTCCGCTTTACAAATTCTACTTATGTTGATATTACCTCCATTAATATTTTCGTGGTCTCTGCTATTGTGATCTGAGTGAACTTCAGGCATTGTCTGCTCAGTGAAATGTATACCTCAAATTTGAATAACAGAGTTTCACATTAGCATATTTTAGCAATAACTAACCAGTCCCCTGAAACTGGTAATGATAATGGGTACATTTTAGTTATGTGAAATTATAATTTTTTTTTTTTCTTTCTGTTCTCTTATCTATGGCCTGCTAGAACTTCAGATCCATGTGCAAGCTTTCACCATTGGTAAATGAAGACAATATTTTAAGGTGTAATAAGTAGTTATTTCAGAATATTTTTAAAAAACAAAGTACAAGGTTTGGTATATGTACAAATACAATATTTTGCACACAAGTGAAATTTCAAAACCATTATTTCATATTTTGATACAAGAAGAATCTATAACTTTCCATCTCTGCAGATTCTGACATGACATTACTGTGGCCACACAGGGCAGCAATAGCAGACTGTCCATGCTGTCCAGAATGGTCGTGTTAGTGTGTTATAACAATGCCTATGTATGGTTAGCTGGCTTTTAGTTCTCCAGCCAATGAAGCAGACATTATGCATTTAAGCAGGATTACACATCTGAAGGTCTAGGTAATTTTTACAAGGGATCAGACTTGTTTTCTTATAGTGACTGTAACCGAGAGGATTACTAAAGCACTGAATTGGTGTCAGAAGACTAGGATTTATTCCCCACTACCTGTTTCACTTTGGACTGTTCACTTAATCTTCAGTGCTTGAATTCCCTGCTCAGAAATGGGGACAATAATGCTTCTTACCTTACAGATATTTCAGGAGGATACATCAATTGGGCTCCAGTCCCTCAGGGCCAACAAATGCATGCAATAATGAGCTCACCTATGCCTACTCATTCATCTCCTTTTAGCACTTAGCTTCTTCATGTACCAATGTCTAAGTTAATAAGAGCTATGTAGCTAATTTCCAGTTTTTTTCTGTCTCTGCACACATGCACTCACACACCACAGCCCCATGTGGCACTGCAGAGCAACACTGGGTAGAGGACAGAGCACTCCTCCTACCTGACTCAGGTCTCTTGGTGTGACTTCTGCATTAGGTGTAAAGTGTTACACCCAGGTCCTGAACACCTTCTGTTATCACAAAGACATTTCCACAACCTCATCATCCTTCAGGAAACTCCTAGTCTTATGTTAAGCCAGGCTCTTAAGACCACCTTATCACTCTTCAGTAATGATGTTTTCACTGTCGTGATTGCTGAAAGAGAAAGTGCACTGTTGGGTTTTTCTCAAAACTGCAGCTAAGACATCCTGGAAAGGCATTCTTTAGACGAGTGAGTTTCAATTAGCACATTGTTGCCAAAACCAAACCATTATATTTGATTCATCTGTCATTAGACAGAAGAGCTAAAAATCTCTTAAGGTTTGCACAGCCCGATTAACAGTCAGAAAGACTTCTACATTTGTCTTATAGATAATTTTTTCAGTAGTGTCTTTTGAATGGATCGAAATATATTTTGTGTCTAAATCCTATTAAATTTCTTTCCTCTTTTCTACACATGGCCTCATGTGTTTGTTCTTTCAGTAATGCAATGGGCATATTAAATTCTTGCTTGGGAAGGGTACTTGAATTACAGGATTAAAATAACCTTCTTTGTTATTGTTCTTATTTGTTATAATTATTTTTATTTATGTTGTTTCAATATTTGTTTACATCTACACCTCAGTACAGTTTTTGTTTCATCTTGAACTAGGAGTTAACCCAGAAGTATGCCTGCATCAATATTTTTCAGAGCTGGGAAGCACAGATATTTCAGAACTGACATTTTGGAACTGAGCATCCTAACAGTCATTTCTTTGGCACTTTGCTATTTCTTGTTAATCTTATTGCATTTGTGAGTTTACTGGCACTGGGCCAATTAAGTACTTACTCAATCAAAACTCCTACTAAGTCAGTGGGAGTTTTACTTAAGCTTATAGTGGTTGGGAGTTGTAATTGGAGCTTGTGTTATTTAAAATACGTTTCTTTGAAAAATTCTCACATTGCATTGTCCTGTTCATTTTCCTCTCAAAATGAATGAATGTATAGAGAGATAAGAATAGTAACAAATATTTAAAGATTCAAGTATATTCTGAGTTCGTGTTTTAGAAGGGCAACAACCCTATGGAAGAAATCAGCAACCTCAGTATACTACACACTAAAGAAGACAAAGTGCTGCCTCACTTTAGCAAGTGGTTCTGGAGTGTCCCCGCACTGCCAGACACAGCAATGGGTATGTTCTTCCTACCTGGATGTTCATAGACAATGGATAGTTTTGAACATGGAGCTTTGTTAGCTCTCACCTCTAGATCTGTCTTTGAGTTGAAAGGTGGGATGCCATACTTTGGGCTGCCTGTTGAGCAGAGGAGTCTAATAACAGCACAGAAGATAGTTATTGCCTTGGCAAAGTACTTTTTTGTTGTTTCCTTTAATGTGATGTCAAGGTAGAAGACCATATAAGGTTACTACACTTTGATTTCTTGGTGAAGCCATAGGTCAACACAGAAGAGGAAACAAAACAGAGGAGAAAGGAAGAACAGAGTAGCAGGACAGAAGGTGGGAGGTAAGGAAGGATTATGCTGTGAGATCTGAGAAATTGGAAGCTCTGAGAGTGAATCAACACAGAAATGAAGTCTTGACAGGTCTGCAGTGTTGTCTGAGGGAAAGACAAGACAGCATAGCCTCCCACAGTCCCTCTGGAGCTGAATGTCCAGAGCGACCCTCAGCTGCTACTTTATCAATGTGAGAAGTAACAGCGACTACTCCAAGTGCTGTGCTTTCTCTTGAGTCACAGAGACATTTGGGTTGGACAACCCACTTAGTGACCTGCAGAGGACTGTGATTTACTGAACACTGCACAAAGTAGGGATAACTCATATGGCTAAGTTTTCAAAATCTCCAAAGACAGAAATTTCACAACCTTTCTGGGCATGCCATCTACTGTTTTCCTATCACCATTATTGAAAAAAAAAGTCCTTATCTCAAAAGACCTTGGAAGCCATAGCAGTGGGCATTAATAGACTTGACCTATACAGTCTGGATTTCAGACTGTTCACTGGCATATCCAGAGATTTCAGATTTACCAAGTGAACATCTTGACACTAACTATTCTTGGTGTCAAAGTATAATGAAGCTGAAAAATAAAGCATAAATTGAAACCTGCCTACATGAAAATTGTGTGAAATCCTCTTGTCTTTGATGATATGATCATGTTTTATGAGGAACAGCCTGCCACACCACAGTGAAAATGTAGACACAAGACTTTTTAATGTAAACATGTACATTTATGGAGAGACACTGTGCCTTTGCCTCACTATAATGTTTCTCTCACACAAAAAATTCCTATAAATTATATAAATAAACACAGAAATTAAGAACAAAAAATAGAAAACAATTGGAAGTGCAAAACTGAGGTCACAGTTATCAAGAACTGGATGAGCGAGTAGGCCCAATAAGCAAAGCATTATTTTTCCATAAATATCTTTAAATGAACTTTTGGTTTAGCTATAACAATTTAATAATTTGTCTGCTTTTTGGGGTGAGCATACCTGAGTTACTTATTAAAATATTTTTCTTACATCACACCAAGCACTAATGCTTATCAATGATTATTAGCTCTTGGAATTTGTGATGCATGGTGATGGATGCCACTTTGTTTCTTTTGAAGGAAAAGAATTTAAGTGGGAGAGTGTGTGGCTTTGAAATTACCATATTTCCCATTGCCCTGCTCAGAAGAAAGTCAGGCTAGAAGGAACAGTACAGAAATTGTAACATTCCCTTCTTACCACCTCCTCCTTTTGTTTTTCCCAGTCTCCTAAGTCAGCTTTGGGGTATGTTCCAAATTTTTAGATAGTTTGGCATTTTGGTTAAGTAGCTTGACACCATCATTAATGGAGGTGTTTTTCTTTTAAACTGATTGTTTTCAATCTGACAGAATGTTACGAAGACTGGAGGTCTTGGCAGATTGTGTAGTCTATACAGCATTGTGTAGAATGCACTGGACAAGATGGTGGCTTTTTCACCAGAATAATAGGTTAGGAGAAGAAGACGGTTGTGAGAAGTTTATATTTGCTCTCGCTGCTGTTCATATGTCCCATACACCAACAAGAAAACAAACAGGTTTTCAAAGTTTGCAGTTCAGCTGAAAGCTGGAGGACTAGCTGAGCTGATAGACCTGTAGAGGGCTGTGCTCAAGTGGGAGTTTTGAAAAGTCTTTGGATTTTCTGGTGAACAGTTTGAGAAAAACATACACAAAATTTCTTTCTAATGCTTCATATTTTAATTTTGACTCACAATTCACATTTATTAAATAAATATAAGTTGGAATATATTTTCTGATTTTGTAGGAAATACCTGATGTAGAAAAAAAAGTTTCTCCCATTCTTTATTTATGAAATTAAACTTATAGTAAGTGAAATCTAATTGGCAGAATATTTACACGTAATAGACTTTTCAACAAGAGATCTAAAGAATAGAGACATTCACTTTTATTTCTTTGTTTTGAATTTCTCAGTACATTTCTAGTGCATTTATGAAGCAATAACTTATATCACAAACTGTGGTACATGTAGTCTTGTACCAGCACTTAAAGAGCTCAAATCCAATTAAACTGTAATGAGCATGTTCATTACATGTATCATATAAAAATTAGAAAGAAATATTTTCACTTGAGGCACATTTTTGTCATCAGGGCCAAACAGATTAACGGTTGGCATAAGACAAGGCTCAGAATATTATGTATTATATAATATATATTAGACATTATGTATAATATATAATGTATGCATATACTACATACTCATACATAATATAGTGTAATTTTTATATGATATGGACTACAGAATGTTCAGCCTGAAATCCAGACAACTGAATATACTCAGATACATAGTAGAAAACACCTGCAGAACATTGAGATCTAGACTGGTTTTAAGAATAAGAGTCATTATATTTATCTATCATCTCCCCTCTACCTATGGTAGCTATAAGGAACCTGACCTAACACTGTAAGGATTTGAGGACAACCATAGTGCTGCTGTCCAAGGATGCTTGAAGAAAATGTGAAATTACTTAGTTCCTTCACAACTTAAACACCTCACGTGGAGCTGCCTAGAAGAGGGGGGAAAGATATGCTGGAGTACCTAGAGGAGAACTGAGAATTAATAACAATATCTTCCTGGAAGCATTTTGATTCTGATTGTGTCCCTGAGATGATATACTTGTTTAGCAAACTTTCTAGTGTGGGACAACACTTTCTGTACCTTAAACTTTAGTCCCAGTCCCACCTGCAAATATTCTTTGAAAAGGTGCTGAAAAACAAAGAACTCAAATTCCACTCACTGTCAAGAAGCATGTCTTCTCGATTGAGGCTTACCAAAACAAAATCAAATTTAAACCAATTTGAATAATCTTCTCTGTTATGGATAAATAGAGTTGGCTGGAAGATAGGAACACATTGCAGCTATTTTTCAGAATACTATACATTTTTTTTTTACATTATATTTTTAAAGGAATATTTGTTGGACACTTAATCTGCAAATGGAGCAAATTACTCTGCGATGTATTCTAATACACTAGTGGGTTGCTTCCAACACTTTGGACAAAATATTAATATTTTCTCTCTTTCATTTAAGTTTTCAATTATTTTTTAGCACATCTCAGTACATCTGTTAGGTTTAGGAAAAAAACCAACAACACCAAAATGCACTCTGGTTATGACAAGGAAGAAAATATTTAATACATAGTATATAAACTCTTTTTTGAAAACTATGGTTATGCCCAACTCATAAATAATAAATGCTTGCATGATTCATTGGATGTGAGATCAGATGCTTTTTTACATTTTTTTTTACATCTGATCTCCAATAATAATTAAATGTAAATGACAGTTTACACCTACATCAGGTATATAAGGCATATCGTAACTGAAATTATAAACCAGATGTTAAGACTTAAAGTTACTAGGAATATACTGTATCCTTTTTCAAGTTACACTTGCAGTTAATGCCATGTTTAATTTCTCTAATATTAAATATTTCTTGTTTGATACCATAAATGTACTGATTCTAGTTCTTTGGTAAAATAGTAGTCCCTTTCCTATTCATTACAAGGCAACTTTTGCAAAACTTAACTATCCTTAATGCAAAGTTAAATTCAACTTGGGGTGATTCTTCAGCATTTCTAATCTCTTTGACAGTGTTAGATTTACATTTTTTATCACTTTATTTTTCCAGCAAAATTCTTATAGTCATAAATAAGTAATCTTGGTCACATCAGATTAGAACTGAAAAAGCACATACATGAAAGACAATTGGTTTCTTTCAGTAAGTTTTAAGTAGCCATTGTAATTTTAATCAAGAACTAGTTGGGGAGAATTCCTACGTTTTTTCTAGATAAATAAGTTCAGAATATAAGAAAATATCTGTTTGAAAAAAACAAAAACCAACCAACCCTCAAAATTCCTTCCCAGCCTAGAAAACAAACACAAAACCCAAAAACACTTTAACACTGTATTTCAAAATATGTAGTATTTTCTCCTCAGCTGGAAAGTATCAGTGGAACAGCCATCAAGGCTGGTAGTGCAGGGGAAATATTCCACAAGGAGTCAATCCAAGAGAGGGAAATTGTAGAAAGGAACAGGATAAAGAAAAGCTGACCATGTACTGGACAGCACATTAAGATGAAGGAGAAAGAGCTGAGGTTTGCATTAGGAAAGATATATGCTGATGTCATCCCCCTTGTATGGGGCTTATGCCATTGAAATTCAGCTTTCTAAAATCTAAGGATCTATGTAATCTTGGCTCCTTCTCTAGTCAATGGCAAGGAACACACATCTCCAGAGAACAATTCTTTCTGGAAGATCTGGATGAACTGTTGTTTAGAGGTACTTGCCTCTTCGGTGACTACACAATAACCAGACAAGTGGTTTAAATTAGGTATCAAAAATTTAGACAACTGTAGTCAGGAGAACGGAATCCCAGTTTTCATGTCAATCACTATGGTAGTTCCATTACTTTGCAAAACAAAGGAAAATATTCTTAGGAATGAAAAGCACTCATGTTTACCCAGCCATCAGATGAAAGAAGAGAGAGTTAAATCCATAGTAGATATGGAAAATACCATTCTATATACAAAAATGTCTGAAATTATTTTACTGCAACCTTCTTAAACTTGGCGACTTATGTCAATTCTGAGCATTTGGCCAGAAGTAGGTAACTTGCTTTTCAGAAATTATTAACAACAGAAGAATACATTAATTTCCATTGGGTATATCTTTCTATACTTCTACACTATCAGTTTTCTTCTGCACAAAATATTATAGCAGTAGGGATCCTACATGTTTTGAGCTGCTACTAAACAGAGGACAATAAGTACCAAATTCTAAACATACATAATTACTGCGAGTAAAGTGTTTTATACCCACACGTTTTATTCCTCCAGTACTTGGAAGCGGTTAATAACATGTAGATGCTTAGAAGCTTTTATAGCTTATAATTCCCTGCTTCTCTCTATTAATGGATTACATTGATGAAATAATTAATTTATGACTGCAGATTTTGCCAGCATATCTACAGCTGCCTTGATGCTTAAATTCCATGTAGCTTGTTTAAACAAATAGCATAAGTACAATTGCCTACATGGAACTGACATCAAAATTTGCAGACTGCTTGAGCATGGGGGGGTGACAGAACTGAAGTGTTTTTCCAAATGTCTTTGAATGGCCTAAACATTTGAACTGCTCTGTAGTACAAGAATAATTCATTCTGGTTATATACCACCAAGGAAAAAAGTCCTAAAAATTCATGTTTGCAGTGGGATTTAGAACACAGATACATTTTGACAAACAAAATTAAGTTTTCCTTAACATACCTTCACTTTTCATTTGAGCACCTAGTAAATGTCTTTCTCCAAGCAGCGGGCACTCTATGGAGCTAAGCGCCACAGAGTAAAACAAGAAAGATTAGCTCCTGAATACATCAAAAGACTCTGGTCGATGCATCTGCTTTACTTTTTCTGATATAAATGGAAGAGGCTGGTCATAAAAGCACATTTAGTCTTCTAACCAGTATTTTGCATGTCCAAATACTCAATGTACATGGTGCAAGTAAGGCAAGCATGTTCTTTTGTGGAAGGCCCAGGGGCCTCACTGCAACATGAGCATCTGTGAGTGCCACCAGCCATGGAAGTTGCAAAGCTAGTCAAACTAAAGCATTCAAGAACTGTGGACATTTTGTAATTAGCTTGTGGTATCTGAAAGAGCAGATTATGACTTGTACACATATTCAGCTGCAGGCTGAATATCCACTTATAATTACTGTCCACATAACTTATGTAGCAGCAAAATATGTTCCCAGGAGTTTCACAGGTCATATAAAACAAATTAATGAAGCAGATGTAACAAAGAAAATCATAAACCCAGTGAAGCTGACACGCTGCCTACAAGAAGACTCTCATTCATTTGATACACAGCTACTGTTTTGTGAGTAAAGCAAGACTGAGACAGAGTAATAAATATGTACATTACTATAATAGTAGAAAAACTTTCTCGCTTCTGTTACCAGCCTTTTTCACTTTATTACTTTGATTTTCTTTTGCTGTTAGTGTACTTTAACTCTCATATCAGTTGGACTCCATTTCCATGTTATAATACGAGTTGCTCCCAGTCACTGTACTGGTAGGTGCCCTAGAATTTCAAGAGTAAAATAGCAGATTTATCTCTTTGCAGCATTCAGAGACTGTACATGTTTCTAGGTTGAGGGCAAAGGAGAATCTCTAGAATAAATTTCATAGCAGAGTATGACATTATGAACAGATCTATGCACTTTTAAGTTGCTTGCAGCTGTTTTACAATTTTGGCTAGCAAGCAGGCGTTGTTGGGGCTTTTACAGTGCGTAATGTGTATAGAAGAATATAAAAGCCACTGTGTTCTTGTAACAAAGGAAGTCTAAAAGGTTTTGCAAGCATCAGCGAAAAGGTAACTTAGGGGTTTTCCAAGTTTCAGCGAAAAATGTAACAAACAGGATGAAAAAGCCACAAAACCAGATAGTGATGTCAAGAACTACGAGTATAAGCCAACCAATCAAATTATGTAGCTTGTGCATGGCTTTCGCGTGCTTTATGCTGTTAGCCAATGGAAAAAGGCGTGATCGGCGCATGGGAGCATGCTGAAGAAGTAATAGAGTATATAATCAGTGTGATTCCGCTAATAAATGAAGCTTCTTTACCCATCATATTGGTGATGCGTCTTGCTTCCCCACCTTCGGCCGCGACATTCTGGTGACCCCGACGTGATCCTGAGAACGGGATAAGAAGTTGACTCCAGGCGGACGAGAGAGAAGGTGGTCCATCCCGGCGCCCGAGAGAGGCGGAACGGCGGCCGCGAGCGGCGAACCGGGGCCCGAGAGAGGCGGCACGGCGATAAGCCAGGAACGTGCACGGCTGACCGGTGAGTCAGGCAGACTGAGGTCTGGATTCGGGATGGGGAATGCTGTTATGACAGCGCTGGAAAGGGCAACCGTAGATGGGTTGATAAAAGTTGCGTCCACCACGGGACGGACGGTAAACCGCCAGGAATTGGTGGATTTACTTTTTTGGTGTCGACGACGTGGGCTTATAGATTCTACCGGACAAGTGTTTGATCTGCCTGCTTGGCAAAAAATCGGTCAAGAGCTGTGGGAGGCTGTGCAAAATGGGACTAAGGGCGCAAAAAAGATGGCAAAGACATATCGAGAAATACGGCTAGTGATTGAGCAGGTACATGCGGACGCAGAGGTAGCTAAAGCATTGCAGGCTGCAATAACTGAGGGGCCCTCAACCAGTAAGAGGGACATTTTGAGTCCCGAAGAGGAGGGGAAATTAGAGAAAGGAAAAGGAGAGGAAAGAGAAGAACAGAGGAAAGGCTATGAGGACGACTGGGGGACTTTTACCCCGCCGATGTATCCGGTCGCGGCACCGGCAGGCTTTAAGGGAGCTTTTGACGATATCATCCCTCCGTGGAACCCAGAACCTCCTAAGGAGCCCTCTGCGCCTCCTCCACCCGAGCCTATGGAAGTTCCCCTTCCCATGGACGTCCCTCTCCCACCCTCTTCGCCTGAAATGGCTAGCCCTTCAGCTACTGGGGAACCAGACTTAGGTACCCTGCTGCAGGCTCAACGCAATGTCATGGAAAAAATCTTGGCTGAAATGAAGAGGATTGATGGAAATGCCAGCACGCCAACGCGGGCTTTAGCGTATCAGCGCGCGGCAAGAGCAGTGAAGGAGGGATTAGAAAACATAGAGAAGCAGCTCGGTCAAAGTGATCAGACAACTGTAAACGGTGCCACGGCAGGGTCTAAGGAATTGACGAAGGCACAGAGAAAACATTTAATTGACTATGCAGCAACAGGAGAGATGGGAGTAGAGGAATTGAATGATTATCTGAGAAAGAACTATGGCCCCGGCCAGGGGTTGACAGAAGCTGAGAGACGGACAATTGCAGAAATGAGAGAACAAATACGCTCATGGGGTCGGGACCCTGATGTCAGAGATCGAGAATACAAACAGACCGGACAAAAGCAGGGACTTGAAAAAAACCAGGCGGGGCTGGGACCGCCTCGAGATCCTTCATTCGATCTGTCCAAAAGATGGAAAGGTGTGGTAACCAATGCTGAACTCACAGGGGATTTTGTGTTTACTCCTCTACTTGCCGCACCAGTGATAGCAACCCAAAACGGACCGGAATGGCGGCCTTTAGACTGGACAGTACTTAACAAATTACAGCAGTCTATTTTAGCATATGGGATCAGTAACCCTCTGGTGAAGAAACAGGTGTCAGCGTTCTGTAAGTATGCAGATCTAGTGCCCACGGACATTCGACTACTAATGGAACTGATACTAGGTCCTACGACCTATACTTTGTTTCTCACGAAATGGCAGGAACGACTGGAAGATAAGCAGCTAGATAACATTCATCTGGCTGACGGGGACCCCTTGCGTCTAGCCACACTGGAGCAACTGATGGGAACAGGTGCATTTCGAGATCCTCAAAGGCAGGCTGCACTTCCACCAAGAGTGCTTGCACAATCGAAAGCTGCGGCTTTAGAGGCCTTTATGGCCTTGCCTCAAATTGGAAAAGTCAATCCCCCTTATTTAAAAATTACACAAGGAGAAAAGGATGCCTTTCTAGGGTTTGTGGATAGGGTTAAGGAAGCCATTGAGGCTGCACCTAATGTCCCTGAAGAAATGAAGGACCTCATGGTAAAGGAGGTGGCGTCCCAGAACGCTAACCCAGCCTGTAAGAGGCTATTATCTACGTTAACTCCGTCCGCATCACTTGTGCAAATGGTAGAGATATGCGCCCGGGCACCGTGGGAAGAAGAGAAAGAGAAAGCAAAAATTCATGCATCAGCGTTGGCGGTCGCCCTCAAACAACCGGTCCCATTAGGACGCGGAGATCGAGGACCTGGTGTAACGGGGTGTTATCTATGTGGCAAATCTGGGCATTTCAAGAAAAATTGCCCCCAAAAACAAAAAAGGCCTTCCGTTGTAAGCCCTCATGGGTCTTTTGATGGTACATGCAAACGATGTGAGAAATTTGGGCACAAAGCACAAGAATGCCGTTCTCGTTTCAAGAAAGACGGTACTCCCCTGGGAGGCTCGGGAAACTTCCGCAGCCGCGGGCCGGGCGCGGCCAACAAATACTCGGGACAAACCAACCTTCACAGCATGGCTGTCTCCATGAGTTGCACGCCGCCACTAGAGGGAGTGCAGGAGTCGATTTGGCCGTGGCAGACACAGTAACCCTAAATACTGAAGATGTTCAGGTAGTGGACTCAACAACATCTGGACCACTAGGCAATGGACTTGCAGCTTTACTCATCGGACGTTCATCCACTAGCCGACAGGGCATTTTTGTATTACCTGGATTGATTGACGCTGATTTCACCGGCATTATCAAGATAATGGTAAAGGCATTTAAACCACCAGTGACCATTCCGAAAAGCAGCAAAATTGCCCAATTGGTCCCGTTTCTTCCACAGGTTCCACGATCATTGCCGCAGCACCGGGGAGCAGGAGGTTTTGGGAGTACAGATAAGACATCAACAGGACTGCTTTCCCTTTTTACGATGGTGCTCACCCAGAATAGGCCAAAACGAATAGTGCAAATCATTAACTCAGACTGCACGACACCTTCTGAAATCCTGCTCCCGGATGGAACAAGACCGGAAATGATGCTAGACACTGGGTCAGATGTTACAATTTTGCCCATGACAGCATGGCCAACTTCTTGGCCTCTAGCACCAATCCGGGCCCCCATCAGTGGTATTGGTGGGGAAGCTCTGACCCATCAGAGTGTACGGTGGTGCATCATTCGAGATGTGAAGGAAGGCAGAGAGGGTCGTGTTCGACCATATGTGATGCATACTACACTGTGGATTTTGGGACGAGATGTGATGGCACAATGGGGTTTAACATTGACAATGACGCCTTTTTAGCGGCGGTCACTGGGAAGCAGGGCCTACCCATTCTAAAACTACAATGGCTTACTGAGGATCCGGTATGGGTGGCCCAGTGGCCGCTCCCAAAGGAGAAGTTAGAGCCCCTGCGAGAGCTGGTTGAAGAACAAGCAAAATTAGGTCATATTCGTCCTTCTGTTAGTCAATGGAATACTCCTGTGTTTGTGATTAAGAAAAAGTCAGGAAAATGGCGACTGTTGCATGACCTACGAGCTGTAAACGCTGTGATAAAACCAATGGGAGCCCTGCAACCGGGACTACCATCTCCTTCAGCCCTACCAAAGAATTGGTCCCTACTAATAATTGATCTAAAGGATTGTTTTTTCTCTATTCCACTGCATCAAGATGATATGGAGCGCTTTGCTTTTACTGTGCCCAGTATAAATAATAGCGCCCCTGCTGCCCGTTATGAATGGACTGTACTTCCACAAGGCATGTGTAATAGCCCTACTATGTGTCAGTTCTATGTGGACCAAGCCTTAAAGCCTTGGAAACAGAAGTACCCTCAGGCCTTGGTGTATCATTATATGGACGACATCCTTGTAGCTACTCCAGAAGGACTCTCAGAGACAGCAGAGCAAGAATTATCGTGTCAGCTGCAGGCTTTTGGTCTAACCATTGCCCCAGAGAAAGTCCAACGAAAAGCACCATGGACTTATTTAGGTATGACTGTTACTGATACCAGAATCCAGCCAAGTAAAATGCAGTTACATACCCAGGTGTCCACTGTCAACGATGTACAAAAATTGGTGGGAGACTTGCAATGGCTCCGCACCTGGAGTGGTCTGACGAATCAAGACCTGGAACCCCTGATTGCTTTGTTACGAGGTTCCACTGATCCAGCTCAACCATGTACACTATCTGAAGAAGCGAAAAGGGCCCTGCAGCAGATTGAGAAAAAGCTTTCCCTACAACAATGCTACCGTTATCAACCTGAATGTGATATAGCAATTGCATTGTATGGACCCCAGGAACATCGATCAGCGGTGATCATTCAGACAGTAAAGCACCTAACGTATGTCTTAGAGTGGGTCTTCCCACCCGCAAAACCCTCTGCAGCAGTTGAGCCTTTCCTCGATCACATAGGAAGGTTGTTACTAAAAGCAAGGGTGCGGGTGCGACAAGTCTTTGGCAAAGACCCCACTGTTATCTATGTGCCTTGGAAAACTGTGGACTTGTTACAGATGTGGATGCAGGAATCCCCCCCTTTTGCTCTCGCTACCATAGGACTTGCTTTGTCAGTGCACTATCCGTCACATCCATTGTTTAAAACAACTCTTATACTAACAGAAAGGCCTAAGGTTGTGACTCAGCCCATAGAAGAAGCCTTGACAGTATTCACGGATGCCAGTGGGAAAACAGGACGGTACGGCTGTGCCTGGAAACAAGAAGGGGAATGGGAGAAACACATCTGTACGCTCACTGGAGTGTCTGTGCAAGTGCTTGAACTTAAAGCGGCGACCTTAGCCTTACAGCTATTTGCAGAACAACCGTTGAATTTGGTTACAGACTCTGTATATGTGGCTGGGGTAGTCAACCGCATAGATAAGGCGATTTTGGGTCACATTACCAATCCAGCGATAGAGGAGCTGCTTATCACACTTATTGCTTTGATTGATCATCGACGATCCGCTTTGTGGTGCACGCATGTTCGAAGCCACACCACATTGCCAGGCATTTTCACAGAAGGAAATGCGCTTATTGATAAGGCAGTTTCTCAAGAACTATCGGCGGCTGTGCACTCTCCATCTGTCTTTGACAAGGCGCGTTCCTCCCATCAATTCTTTCACCAATCGGCCAGAGCTCTACAAAGGGAATTTGGCGTGTCTAGAGCGCACGCACGATCCATTGTTGCTGCGTGCCCTGATTGTGCGCGCATTTCTCCTCTGCAAGTGGCAGGGACGAATCCACGTGGGCTGCAGCCACGGGGAATATGGCAATCAGACGTGACGGAAATTCCCGCCTTTGGTCGACTGCGTTATGTACATGTTTCTGTTGACACTTGTAGCAAGGCCATTTGGGCAACGGCTGCCCCTTCGACAGCCTTTGTCAAAGTGAAAGGTCACTGGTTATCGGCCTTTGCTGCTCTAGGAGTGCCTGAAGTCATCAAAACAGACAACGGCCCTGCCTATACTAGCCAGGCCTGTGCCGCCTTTTTACAGGCCTGGGGGATACAGCATAAAACAGGCATTCCGTACAACAGCACTGGACAGGCGATCATCGAAAGGCGTCACCAAGAAGTGAAACGCCTTGCGGTCATTTTGAAAAGAGAGGGGGAGCGTTCCCCACACAATGCCTTGATGAAAACCTGTTTTGTGTTGAACTGGAAGAACCCAGTGGGTGAAGAGGATCGACCGCCTATGGAGGCTCACTTGTGTGTTAATCAAAAGGACTTTACACAATGGGACGTTCTTGTAGAAACTTGGGAACCGCAAAAGGGGAATTGGGCGGGGTATGGCAGTAAATTATTAACGTGGGGCAAAGGTTATGCTTGTGTCGTTACAGAAGACTCCGGGACACGGTGGCTGCCAGCGAAGTGGGTACGACCCTGGGTGAAGGGGCTGAAGACCGACGGCGGGCCCGGACTCGCCGCAGAATCAGCTCCGTCCACAGAATCAGCTCCGTCTACTGGGAAATAGAAGGACATTTGGGTTTGGGGCGTGATACGCTGAATTGTGACTCTATAGAGAGTATTGACTTTTCGGTCAATTTTGTGAGCATTGTCTGAGCTTTAGCAAAACTTGCTTTTCGCTTATTACGGCTCTTAGCTAGTATTAGAACAGCGCAAAAAACAACAATAGCAACACAATATGATATACAGTGTGATCAACATGATTGGCAGAGGGGTATCTATTGGTAAGTGGCTGTTAATGGTATGGATTGAGGTTGTTTTGGGATTGACCAGCATTTCTCCGAGAGATAACATCTGGGTAACGTTAGCAAATCACACCGGGCAGTCATCATTATGTTTAGCCTTGGGAGGGGCAGGAAACCCGTTCCGGACCTGCCTTATTGGGGTACCAACATGGAACATTAGCAGATTTCACGGATTGGTAAATGTTACTAACTTGACCTATGCTGCCTTTAATAACACCTCTACGGGTACCAATACTGCTGCCAAACAAGATGGAGCAGTACAGTGTAATCTGATCCTCAGCCTTAACACCACTTTATTGTCAGATCCTGAAGAATTAGATTTGTTCGGGAGCATGAACGCTTCCATAAATGGGTCTAAAGGAGGTTGGGTGTCATTTCTGCCTAGGACGGAAAGTCAACTAAACGTGAATCAAAAATCTTGGGCCAACCTTGACTCTAACCTTGACAGTGCCCAGGTATACCAGCAGCTCTACGCAGGTTGCAATGGCAGCAACATAACCCAGCCTTTGCGGTTACCCGACGGTATATTTTTGATTTGTGGTGATCGTGCTTGGAATGGGATTCCTCGTTTCCCTACGGGAGGACCTTGTTATATAGGACAATTGGCCTTTTTTCATCCAAATTTAACAACCTTGATGCGATGGTCACAGAACGAGACGCGACAGAGACGTGCCTTACATGAATTACAATGTACAGAAGTGGGGACTCCGGTATTTTGGAGTGAATTTGCAAGAGTAGCATCAGCTACTCTTTTTCCGGCATTGGCAGCCTCAAAAGCTATGTTATTGGCAGAACAAGTTGGGTGCTGGACAAAGAGGGAATTAAATCTTACTTCTCAGATATTAGATGAACTTTCACGGGATGTACAAAGTGTGAATCATGCGGTTCTTCAGAACCGGGCCGCAATTGATTTTCTGTTATTGGCCCACGGGCATGGGTGTGAAGAATTTGAAGGCATGTGTTGCATGAATCTTAGTGATCATGGGGAATCCATTCAAAATAAGCTAAAGCATTTGAAAGCAGGATTGCATGCTTTGCAACAAGAAACTGGGTTGGGATTGGATGGGTGGCTGTCAAAACTAGGCCTTGGAGGATGGTTAAGAGACCTGTTAAAAATGATTGCAGGACCGATCGTGCTAATCGGACTAATCTGTATTTTTGGGCCATGTCTATTACAATGTTTAATGAGTCGGGTTTCTGCTGTGACTCAGACTCTTTTCGAAAAGAGAGGGGGAGATGTTGGGGCTTTTACAGTGCGTAATGTGTATAGAAGAATATAAAAGCCACTGTGTTCTTGTAACAAAGGAAGTCTAAAAGGTTTTGCAAGCATCAGCGAAAAGGTAACTTAGGGGTTTTCCAAGTTTCAGCGAAAAATGTAACAAACAGGATGAAAAAGCCACAAAACCAGATAGTGATGTCAAGAACTACGAGTATAAGCCAACCAATCAAATTATGTAGCTTGTGCATGGCTTTCGCGTGCTTTATGCTGTTAGCCAATGGAAAAAGGCGTGATCGGCGCATGGGAGCATGCTGAAGAAGTAATAGAGTATATAATCAGTGTGATTCCGCTAATAAATGAAGCTTCTTTACCCATCATATTGGTGATGCGTCTTGCTTCCCCACCTTCGGCCGCGACAAGGCGTAAGCTGCAGAAGGTGATAAATGCATTCCTTTCATTGACTCTAAGTTGTCTGCCCTTTGAGGCCACCAGGAAGCTAGGTCTGAAGACAGATGAACAGAATATTATACAATCTCAGGCAATGATGAAGAGCTGTGTTTTTAGTTGCCATCTGATGGTTTCCTGTACAAGGGCAAATAATTTGAGAAAGAATTCTTAATGACAATTTGATGTAATTAGATTATTTTTAAGGATTGCATCAAGTGCAAACATTGATGCAGGCATTTTACTGGCTTCCCAAGGTGATATGTGTGTCACTAGACATGTAAGAATATCATCTGCTAACTCATCCCAGAATACATTTTTGAAAGTATGTATTGCAAATATCTAGTTCTTGTTAGTTGAGAATTTTTCTCCTTTCTCACTCAGTTAAGTACTTGGTAGCAATATCAAAATCACAACATACTTGCTGCTTTCTGAAAGAACATACTTTTCAGATGAGCCTTATTTTTATTATAGTCCTGAAGTATTTTTTCCAAATATTGCATACTATTTTTTTGCCTCATTTTATGGAGATCTTGTCTTTTGACAAGATTTTTCCAGGTGCTTACATGACTGCTTAGGTTCACTTCCCTAATATTCACATTTACTTGTGTGAATAAGTGTGCACGATGTTTTCCAGAAAGTGTTTCTCATCAGAAAGCATCTTCAAAGAAGAAAGGACACTTTCTGTTGGAAATTATCTTTGTTGGTGTTGGATAAGACAGCCACATTTCTAGTCTTTAGGAACATGATGAAGCCAACAGGCCACTGAAAATCCTCTTTTTGTATAGGCAGGCTGCCAGAAATTTTTACTGGCCTTTCAGTCCTCAGGAAAGATTGACATCTTGGTATTAAAGAGGGCATGCTGTCACTAGTGAGTAACTAGAGAAAGAGATAGATGAGCCATAGCTAGATTATTGATTTACAGTCAATATCAGTAGAATAGGTATTCTTTGGCTAGTAGAGATGTTATGAGAAACCTGGAGGGGAGACAAGGAGCTCACCATCAAGGGTAAAGGTTTGGAATAGCAGTAAGACAGATATGATGTGTCTGCATGGGACATCACTCCCCACCTGAGAGAGCTTAGATAAGGTCTGGACTCAAAGCAAAAACTGAGCAGTGGGAAAATAATAAAAGGATAATGCTAAACAATATTTAACCACTCCCAGGCAGAAAGTATTAGCAAAGATACATAAAGCAGAAACACCCCACTGTGACCTGCTAAAAAGCATAGTTTCTTTAGCTATTACCAGCTATGATTTTGGATGGAAAATAACTTTTTGGACATCTTGATCTGCCTCCAATTTAAGTACAATCTTCCACCAATCTTCTATTCGTACTTATGCAGTAAGGAAGACTGTGAATGAACACAGTATCTGAATGTGGGAACAAGGGGAGTTTTAAGGTGTTTTGAGAGAGACTTTGTTTGTTTGTAAATAAACAATCTGTTTATTTTCCAAATACTTTTGCAGATTGTTCCTACAAGACTTTATCAGTGTGAGAAATGAAACAAATAAGAAAAAAACTACAAATATGTAATAGAACTGTGTATGTTTCCTGACATCCATTATCAGAAACAGCAAGAAGCTTCACAAAACAGAAGTATTTACAATATAACAGAAAATCAGTGTTTTCCTAAGCAGACATTTTGAATAATGTCAATATACATCAGGCTTGGTATAGTTTCAGTAGAATAAAAAAATATTATTTCGTAATTTTTATCCTTACTCCTTTTGCATCCTAGCATAATTCTCCCTTGAAATACTTTGCAGTCATGATCTATTGAGAGTCCAAATAATCTTTTGCTCTTTCACACTGATTCTAACAAGGTTCTGACCTGAATCCTCATGTGTTCCACATCATTTCCTTCTGGAGATTACCAGGCCAAGCCGAAGAGTAAATGAGTTGTAAGGTCAAGAGATTCTCACTGTGAGACAACTGCTGAATTTCTGGTAGCTATGATTGCATCTTTCTATTACACCTTAATCACTATTTGACAAATTTAAATCAGAGGTTCATAAATTAATGTGACTTATTTTAATGAAGGCAATATGTTGCTTCACTACAGGAATATAAAAAATACATAGTTCCTGAAAACAGTAAATATGTCAAAAGGATGGTAAAATGACGGAGCTTTAAGCATAAGTGGTTTCTACAGATACAATCTCTGATTTAAGAGTGGGTGCAAAGCATCACTTAATATGAGAATGAAAGTAGATTTGAAATTAATAATTTTTTAATCTAATACTTTTAAGTCTTCAGAAACAAATTACAGAATACAATTTAATGACTTTACAAACTTTACTACAAAATATATTTCAAAAGCAATTACTTTTGTTCTTTTACTCGTTTTATTACATTGCTAACAGTTGAATGTAGTTTATGTGAATAGCTGTATTCTCCCCAGAATAATCACTTTTGGTGCTGAATAGTCTAGGAATCAAAGAATCAGATTCAGAACCCTTGCTACATACAATATTTCTGGCATTTCTACCAACCAGAGTAAATAACATCACCTCTTTGGTAGCAGAATCTATCTGGAAAACAATGCTACAGTTTTTGTCTCACTAAGTTTCTTTGGATTGTCTTGAAAATTCTTTGTACATAAGGAAACATGCAGACCAATTCATCATAACCTGCAGAACTTCAGCGCTGTTCAGCAGGAAGAAGATGGACAAGCCTACTACTTGCAGGCCGCTCTAAATGTTTAGGTATTCATTTAACTTTCAGATTTGGCAGTGAAAACAGAACAAGGCTCTGAGTCCTGCTTCTGTATCACCAGGAGGTGATAATCACTCTTTCATCATAGTCACTATAGGAAAGGTAGCTTTAAATATTTACACTTTCAATTGCCTCTCAAAGCTATGCTTTATATTAAGATCAAAGAGTTTGCTGAAGCCTTAATTGATGCAGTTTTGCAAACCTCATAATTAGCAGGAAAATGTTTATTGTTTCCATCTTGTAGGTACAGAAAGTAAAATCCAATCTACACAAATTCACATGGCTTTGTATAGAATATAAGGAATACAAGGAATGTGCTCTCTCGTAATACTTCATTTTCCTAGCAGGATAAAGACTACATTTCCTAGAAATTAAGGGAAAGCAACCACCTTCATGAAAACTACTTGTTGTATAATTAAATGGAGTTGATTCAAAGGAAAATAAAAATTCTTACTCAGTTTATGATTTCACTTAGACAAAGGGCTATAAATATTAATTTCTGAAGTAAAATTCTGTTGACTTTAGATTAAGACAAACAGGGATGTCTTCAGTGCTGTCAGACTTCTTGAAAATCCAATGAGCTGGTGAAATAGTTCTGCTGACAATATACACTATAATATCAATTTTCATCCAAGCTTGCTGTAATCCATGTTTGCTTTAAAGATTATAGACATAGTAGATGTGGGAATCAAAACCCAAGTATAGGTCAGATGATGATTTAAGCTACTAAGCCTTTGTATCTCTCTGTCTATCAAATCCTTCAGTAATATGTGAACTCAAACTATAGATTCTAGTACAGCAGTTGAAAATTAATCCTTAAAACAGGTGGGCCTAAGATTGACTTTGATATAAATTTAGAAGCAGAGTTTGTGTGTAGATAAAAATATTTCAGTGATTAGAATTCACAGGACATCCCACTCAAGACTGATCTGGAAACTGAGCATGTAGGGCATAGCTGGAGGAAGATAGTTATTGAAATAAAATACATTTTGCAAAATGACTAAAATTTGCTGATGACACAAATGATAGGGGAAGGAGATATAGAACAGAGAAATATGGTGCCTCAGCTACACTAAATTCCTAGGCAGATGACTGATATGAAAGATCTCCATTCCAAAAGTAAAAGTACATGGGCTCAGGAATGAGTTTAGGATTTGCAAATGAGGACCAGCAAATAGATATGCCCTATAATTTCTGCTATCTAAAATAAAAGTTCCATTCACATTCTCAGCCATGATTTAAACCAAAATCAAAATACCTTCTTCAAGTCTCAAGAAAGGCCAGTTGAATCCATTAAATGATGAAACCCAAAGCATTTCTTCTAGCTGTACATTGATGTTAAATGTATTTTTTCCTAGATCCTGTGTGTACTATCTCTATCATAAAAGGTTGCCAGCCAAATTGAATTTTTCCTGTCTATTTCATAAAAGATTTCATGTCTAGCATAGTACACAGTGAGATCTCACTGAGAAGGGCTCAGCACTGCCGTGGTTGGGGCAGAAATCTCACTGTTTGCTACTCTGGGATGTGTTTACATTGCATGTGTAACTTCGACCAGAGCTCTAAGCATTTCCCTACTGAAATGGCCTTGCAAGCACAGGTCTACTTGAAAATGAGAACACGAAGACAAAACAAGTGGCAGGTATTTACAGAATGACTTACAAATAGCTGATAAATGGTCTTAGTTCTCTGCTTCAAAGTCACTCTGTTTGCCACATTTGCTGTCTTAGGTTGTTCAGCTAACAAACTGCTGAGAGATTCTGCAGCCAGCAAAACAGCAATAGTCATTCAGAGGAAGATGGAAAAGAGCTGAGAAGCTAAGAGGAGGATTTAGGGGTTACACAACATTACATTGCTTTCTTAGGGAATACTAATGATTCTGTGTTCAGCACTGTCAGCTCTTTTCAGTAATCACTAAAGTGTTAAACCTCATTGCCTTGTGCATCCCAAAAAGACTAGATTTCTCCTACATGGTAACAATAAATACTTTAAAACTCTACAGAAATTGTGCTTACTTTTTATTACCTGATTAGTCAAGGTGACAGGTTGTGATGGGGAGGGCTGAGTAGTGATGAAACAATCCTGTTTTCAAAGGTCAGTACAGGTGGTAACACTGTAAAATCTGAGAAAATAGGAAGGAGAACTGATTTGCATATACTGAAATTAGGCTGACTTTTGTATGTCAGGGCTGGAATGTATTGATCTCATTTAACCTTTGTCAAAGAACAAGCACACAGGTATTCAGATGAAAGGTACAGCCAACAAGTGGGAAAAAGAATAATGAACAAAAGAACTTATTCTTGAAATTAAGGGAGTTAAGGAATAGAGTGGAAATAGCTGAAAATGGAGGCGTTCCTCATGTTGTAAAGAAAAAAAAAAAAAAAGACAGCTTTCAGCCACATAAATAAAAAAATAACAGATGAGGCCTGTGCAACACATTCCAAACACCAAGGATGCAAATAAAGGGAAGAAAGTGTGTGAACCAGAGAGTAAATGAAGATTTTATTTATCATTTCATCTGGACAGCATTGTATATCTGGATAGTTGTAGGTACTTATGAAATTGCACACTGCCAAATCTGTGACAACAGTGCTTAGACTACTAATTGGTTGAAATTAAACCCCCTTTTGAAAATACTAGAAGAATTAAAAAATCAATTTTCATATCCAGTATCAATGGTTTCAGTTAATTTGTTGGTAAGGGCTTGAACTTAGGACATTGAAATCTACTCTAAAATACCAACCACAATATCTACTTTTGAAAAAGGGAGTGTGGCGGGGAGCTAGTCCAGGAAATACTTGCTCATTGCCATCTGGAAATGCTATGTAAAGGATGCAGGAATAAATGTAAAGTGGAATTTACAATGGTTTAGTGAAAGGTAATTTCTAGAAAATTAACTTAATGCCTGTTAAGATAACTGATTTATTTGAAAAACAGTAAATTCAGGAACTTCGCATAGCTATGTTTAAGAAAAAACATTGGATTCAATGCCCACAAAGTAATCATTGAGATGGAGATAATAGGATGCATGCAGTTTATTGTATGGTGGATAAAAAGCTTGCTAAGAGAGACATGATAATTCATTGACACTAAAAAGAAAGAAAGAAAGAGGATCCATCACTCATTATTTTCCTTCAGTGCTGTTGTTTTTATAACCTCTGTTTAATATTTTCTGTAATGGCCTTGGTGATGTAAAAAAGTAGAGGTGATACCAATCCAAGCCTTACTGCCAGTTTGGGGAAAGATGAGATTATCATATTACCTCTTCATGGGATGCAGTGATAGCAATGAGATAGATCAGATAACATAAGACTTGTTTTAAACAACAGTAGTTCATCAATTTACTGTGGTGCAAGAAAAATGAATGAGCAAAATGCTGGTTAAGCACCAGCTATGGAGAAAGATGGCAGTTTCACAGTATATAATGTGAGATATTTTCAGGAGAAATATGCAATATAGCACTGTATAGTTGCTTTACAAGGATATTAGTAGGAGCAAAGTTTGAATACGCTAATACTGTGTTAAGCAATCTTTATTTAAAGCAAACTAACAAAATCCACTGAGACTGGAGCAGGAGCAAAGGAGGACTACTTGTATAACTAGAGGAAATGGAGGACTTATCATATATAAAGAGATTAAAGGGAATTGGTTTGTTCAGCCTAGCAAAATAAAAGTTGAGAAAGATTTGATTATTTTTCATAAATACATTCAGGGAATAAATGCAAAGACATAAATACTGAAGGATAGTACTTACAGAAAATTAAATGGATAGAAATGTATAAATTTAAACTAGAAATTAGAAATAGTTTTCTAATCGACAAAGGAAGATTTGGAAAGGATTACAAAGCAATGGAGGAATCTAAATTGCTTCCAAACTTGATGAAGCTGGTGAGTTCATGGAAAGTATTTGTAATATGACAGGAATGATTTTTATGTACAAAGCAAACATTTTTTTAAGCTTTTTTCATTAGTCTTGCTTCACTGAAATTTTTTTTATTCAACCCAATATGCTAGTTGTTTTAACAAAAAAAGACCTTAACAAAACCCAGATAAAATCATGTGAAGGCATTTCTTGTTCCTCTTTCAAAGCTGTCCTAAAAAGTCATTCCATCATATAATCTCTGAATAGTAGATATAAGAAAAAAATTACAATTCTAATTAACAATTCCATTAAGATATGGATGTGTCTGAATATCTGCATGCATTGTCTTTTTTTTTTTTTAATTACTTATTTCCACTTCTGTATTGCTGCATGCCCTTCATCCTCTTCAGTTACAGGCACAATGTTCTTCACTGGGAATCAGATACACAGGTTAACAAAGCTTCAAAACAGAGATTTTTTAATGAAAAAAAATTTGAGTAGCATGGTCTGGTATTTACTTGGGAGAGGAAAGAGAAGGATAAGGCGAACTGTTGTGGGGATGCCAGATCATCCTTTTGGATGACTGCTTTTGATAGGGCCAGACAGAATGTCAAAGAGCCCAAATGAACACCATGAGAGGCAACTATGAAATTGCCAGTATCTGTTCCAGTCCTAAATCGCATTTGTAGTCGCTAGAGTACTGGCGATTTACAAGTACAAGAGATTCCAAGGAGTATTTTTAGATGCACAAACTGAAAATATATTTAAAAAGTACCATGGTAAGTAAGCTAGATAGGACAAAGTTGAGATAATCATGCAGTGAACAAGATTCGTAAGTATACATGTACATTAAAGGATATAGGTTAGGAATGCCTAGCTTGTTGGTACCATTAAGGAATCATTTTGAGTCCTACACCTTGACAGTTCCAAAGCACTATGACCTACAGTGCTCTGGAGAAACATAAGTAATATAGGAGTAATTCAGAGGTAACTGGAGGCTTGGTGTATCCAAATTTCGAATATTAACAGCTAAGGTCATCTAAGTCTCACTGCTAATAATCAGGCATTAGAGTTTTTTATCTTGATCGTCTACTACATTTTCCACTTTTTAACATGATAGATATATTTTGACAATAAAGAAATAAAAGACTACATAAATATAAAATCAATATTTTTAGACATTCAACTTAGATGGATGTTTTTGTGGAGGAAAGACAAAGAGGAAAGGGAGCAGACAGAGTATTTTCCCTCAGATTAAAATTGTCCCCAACAAAAAAGAGGAAGAAAGAATTGTGATCTGTTAAACTACCTATAAAACAATGAATTCTGATCAGGGGATTCATGAGGACATAATTGAAATCAGAGAGATTCCCCTCAGCAGAGCTCATTCTAGGTCTGTGACCTTAATTTGTATCATGGTGGCTTGCTGTGCATGTATTTGGTATGTGAAAAAAATATAAGTTTAATACTTCTGTTTAAACATAGAAGCTTGACTACACTTGCAAAATCATGTTAAGTCCTTATTTGCAATTCAGTGCATAAGGGGAAGGGTTGTCACAGTGTTTGAACCTGACACTTTAGTACAATACAATTTTGAAGAAGAGACTTCTGTCAGATGTGCTGATCACTCATTTCCCCTATTAGAGCTGACACTGCTAAATGAAAGGCTTTCACACAAATCTCCATAGTGACAAAACCCCTTGCAATAATACACAAAGCTATAACCTGTCAATAAAGAAAACAGCTTCTGAGTGGAAAGCGGTAGAGTAGATACCCACAATATTGCGTATCATACTGACACTGAGAATCAGTACAGTATTTGCTAACAGAAGGAGTGTGGCCATATTTTTACTGATGCAAATGGAAGTTTTGCTAATGATACTACAGCGACACTGAGATCTGAAGTATCATTGGCAAAAAAACCCTGGAAACACAAACAGGTTCATATAGGCTCATTTGTTAGGCCTTTGTTTTCTTTTTCTGCTCCTCAGAATATGTTTTTTTTCGTCTGGTAGAAACAGTATAATTTTGCCATTACGTGGTGGAAAATATCCTCCCATGTCCTTTGAAAGTGTAAAACTATTTTGAGAGAATGAATATATCTTGGAACATATGGTAATATTGGTTTTGGAAATTTGAAAGTATTAACTGTGGTTGTCTTTACAGCAAACTGTGTTGCTTTAAAATAATGCGAAGCTTAGCAGTTTTGCTTTGCAGGGGTTCATAAGAACATTTTATTTGACTTTGATACACTTAGAATAACATCTGCTAATTTAAATTTGAATTTTCTATTGTCTCAGTAAAGTTATGCCAGAACTCCTGGAATTCTTTGGTTTACATGCCATCCATTAAATACTACAAATTTAGTATGTTACAAATGTATCACATTTTTTCTCAAGCTCAGAGATTCATGAGTTCCAAAGAATGTTTTGTTTAAAAAGAGGAGTTTTACACCACAAATCGACTAAAAGTTGAAAGATATTTTAGTTTAACTTGCAAATGTTAGACTTTTGTTGTGAGAAGGAAAGGCAAGGCTGGTGGAAAATGTGGACATGAAATACTTTTGAGCAAAGATTATAGTTAATATGGATTTTCAAGAGTGTCAGTAAGGTTAGGGACAAAAAGCCTTAGAAGGATAAATACCCACATATGAACTATCAGTAAGTAAATTAGACAAGACAAGCAGGTTGTATGCCTTGGATATCTCTAATTAAGGAATTCTAGGTAACTTACTCAGCCTGCAGCATCATTGTCCTCATCAGTGTATTGTGACCATCATCATAATCTCCATTCTACCTAACACCAAAGCCTGAGGGATTTGACATCACACCATTGGGCATCCATTTCTTTGATTCTCAGACTGCTTTGAGACACTGTGAATCTCAGCTGCTATTCCCCAAGGAGCCCATTTAAAAAGCAGAGCACAGGAGGGGTACTCTGTTGTTGGCAACTCTTGTGGCTTGCACAGATGGTCCACTGCGTTCAGAGCCTCCCGTGTCTTTGAAAAGTTGGTTTCATTCCTACATGCAGAAGATTAAAGAAAGAAAGTGTCAATCACAAACGTGCAGATTGCCAAGCCTGACTGGCTTTTGAGTTCCTGGGTAGCAATGACTCAGGTATCCAAAATCAAAGGGAAACTAATTGGCAGAGGATGTATCTACACCATGACCATGCAGACCCCAGAAAAAGAATTCTGATGAGTGAAGAGCAGAGACACCCTTGCTTTGGAAATGAAATGCCAGCCAGCCTGGGCCCACAAGCAGTGATCCTGTGCTGAAATTAATAATCATCTCAGAGGGTTGTTTTTTTTTCCCTGAAATGTGACAGTATGAAAACGCTTTGGCTGTGTAAACTTATTGGTTCTGCTGATATTGCCTTAGGGGTGCAGCACTTTGTGCACTGTGCTGCATGTGCAGTCTTAACCTGTTGCAAAGTTCTTCTATACACTTCAGCCACTCTGCTTCCAGTGTTCAGAGTTACTTGTGTTTATTGTTATCAATACAGAAAATCCAATACAAACATATATAAATGGCAAAGCTGCTGGGTTACACATTTTAAAATTATCAGTTCTAAGAAATTATTCTCATTTTAACCTACAATAAATTAAGACCATATCACCAAGATTTGAAATAGAACCCTCACTTTGGACTAGGAGTAGCTACACAGTTAGTATTCCTTTATTTCCAGCGAGTTGTTTTTTAACAACTTAAAGAAAGTCCTCTATTGGAACAACTTTACATTGGGAAAAGATTAATGTATTCAATAAAATCAAAACCTCTGCATAAATTTAAATACATTTTTTTTCCAGAAAAAATATATTTTTTTAAATGTAGCCAGAGAAATTATAGTTGTTTATTACATGACAGTTCTACTGTGAATTTTTTTCTAATGTCAGCTACACTGTAATAGAAAATGAAAAGATGAACTCAAAGAGAATGTTGGAGCCTTATTGAAACAGCATTTGTTTGAAGCGAACATATTTTGGGATATTTATAGGGGTAGGAATTTGCCATTTTTATTTATTTTATCCCAATTTGGGGAGATAACTAGACCAAATTCTTTATGAGAAATTCTGTTTGACCTGCTCTGCTACTCAAGGAGTAAATGAATGCTCTAAGGGAACAGTAATTGTGGAGCCAGTTCTTTCCCTCCTGTCTTTGTAATTTGTACTTAGCCATGTGTAACTCCACACATTCTGGGCAACATGGGATGTCATCAAAAGCAGCTGCCTGATTAAGTGCTACCCACTGAAGAAACTGGGCCCTGGGCTATGATCTGTGGGATGGTAGTCATCATAGTTAGATAACTACAGTGTTTCCTGTAACTTGGAGGACATACATAACATTTTTAAAGGCAAGGAGAGGAGAAATACTTCTCATTAATATCTACTTGGCAAATTCTCAGAACATATATCCAAATACCTATCTGATATACCTCATCCTCTTATCTTCAAAATGCTCCTAGTTTGGATATAGGTCCAACTTCACTCTGGCTTAATAGGGCAAAGCTAATATTTCAAATGTACAGTATCATCAAAAAGTTGTTTATTTCACTTGATCTGATATAAAACCTCTCCTTGTGTCATCTGACTTATAAAAAATGGTTCGGGTGACATGTTTAAAAAAAAGAACAAGGAAATATCTTCTCACTTGGAAACTGGCATTTTGGCTGTTGTTGCTTTAAATATGTGATGAATTTCTGTTTTTGCTCAGTAGTAATGGTGATTTTCTCAGCATTAAGGCACAAGATGATGACACTTAAAGTTGGCATCTGTGAACAGAATAACTTTTGTCTTCCTGTTTCAACCTTACTCCCTGGTGCAGGCAATTAGACCCACTGAGCCAAGCAATACTTTTCCCTCTCTGACTCCCCAGGTGTACTTCAGTAAAGCTCCTGGGACAGGAAACGAGGTTAAACCAGGCTCTGATAGTTCTTTGCCCTCCTTTTCTGGTTTGTAATTTTCTGGTTTGTAAGAGGCCAGTGAGGAGGCAGCACAAGAAGGTTCATACAGCCTCCTGGTAGCATGCTGCTTCATAGCAGACTCAGGGAGACTGCAGTCACCCTGAGGTGATTGCCAGCTACTAAGGGAGTTGGAGTTTCAGGGAATGGAGCTCCACTCCAGGTAAAAATGCTGCCTGGGTCAGGGTTCAGACCCTGGTATAGAGCCACAGCAGATGCAGACACACTACTAGGCTGCATATCTGCTGCTGAAGGTTCCCTCATGCTGTTAGTGGGGGAAGGTAGGCAGATCAAGATGACACGGTGACGAGTTAAGGCATCAGTTTACACTTGCACAAAACATGTGAACCTGGGTATGACAATTCATTGTGACAGTGTCACCAAAACCTTCTGTGTTCCAGTGACTTCAGATGGCCTGTGCCTTGAGTGGATATGGTAGGGTAACAGGGTTAGCACTACAGGGAGAAGGGAATGTATTTCCCTTTCACATGCTGCCTCAGTATTACTAACCACTCATGCACATTGTATGTTGTTGATTTTTCTTCAACCCACTCAATTGAAGAGATTTTAAACTCCTGTCTGAATGCTTCATACCTACGAGTAAATTTCCTGAAGTCTGATTTCTGGGTCTGGAAGACCAGAACATGATTTTTAGTGAAAAAAAACCCACAACACAAGGCTTTTTGAAAAAAAAATAAAAATTGGATAGCTGCTAGTTCTGCAACACTTGGAATCACTGCTGTCGTGATGCAGCAGGACAAGCGCCTGAGTCCTCTGGTTCTGCTTGTGTCCTTGCTGAGTGGGGCTCATGCCAGCCAGAATCATTTGACCCAGGCCCAAAGGAAAAGTCCCGGTTATAGCCTGCCTGAGAAGTAAATTGTATGCATTAGGGGACTTTACCAGTAATCCTTGTTTACATACAAAATGGAGGAGAAAACCAAGTACTTCCAAAAAAATAGATGAAACATCACAGCTTCTTGTTCTCATGATGCTTACAGCAAAATTCTCATTGATTTCGGCTGGGAATTTGGTTTGCATATGGCTTGCACTACCCATCAACAAAATTACAGTCAAACATAGTTTCTCTCAGGTAGTTTAATCATTGTCCATAATGTAAATACTGTCCTTCAGCCTCATAATATTTTCCCATTTAATTCTGGAGGTTTTATTTTTGCCATTTTTAGAAACATACTTTTTTAAAAGAACCCTCAGAATTCATCTACTGTTTGTGTATTCATTTGGCTTTCTGTCTGTGAGAGTCTCCTTGCCTTGAGAAAATATGTGTAATGGTTTTATATGGGATATGAGATTTCTCTCATAAATGTGATATGATCTAATAATTAATGAATGCCAGAAGACAAGCTAGAAAGCTTAAAGTCTAACAATTTTTGTCTAAGTTATTCTATCTTCTCACTTTCCATCATCTCAGACTTTAAAATAGATCTAGGGTTTATAACTAGGTAGATATTAAAAGTCAAAATCTCTTCATGTTGAAGCTCTATTTCTCCCTTTAAGTGTCTCTATCCATATAATGTAGCATCAAAATGAGGCGAATGTAACATAATTTATTTCCACTTTAATGTTCCTTAACAGTGTAAAAATGGCTTACAGTGAAACAGGTGTTACTTCAGAATTTTACAATATAAATTAAAGGTAATAATAATAGTAATATTTATATATTCATTTACATATGCCATTATATTTATTTTTTGCTGGCATGTGTAGGGGAAGTCACTTGTAGGTACTATAAAGTGTGCAACATTTTTTCTGGACAATAAAAATGGAAAGGGTAATTTTAAGATGAATAAAATGTTTTGTTTGACAGAAATACAATGCTTTCTTTTGAATAAATGTTTAATTAGTACCTTTAATTAGGTTGATAAAAAATACATATGTAAAACCATTATCATTCAGATTTAAAATGTACTGAGTGGATGGAAATCAGTCAGCAGAATTTTATAGAGTATAGGGCTAGCATATGGTCCAAATAATTTTGCAGTTTTCCATGGCTTCCTCAAGGTAAAATTTTCAGAAGTATATTAAGATATTAGGCAGGATTTTCAAAGTGTCTCAATTCATAAAAGGGAGACAAATGCCTGACAAGGTTTTAAAGTGCATAGTGGTGCTACCACACTTACTAGCAACTGCGTAGAGGGTTGTGAATATTGGCACAACACAGGGTGTATTTCCTTATGTATTTGACAGACATCTTTTAGCTTTTTACTAGAATCGATCTTTCTGTCTCACATTTATCAGCTTCTTCTCTGCTACTACAAATTTTACCTCTTTTCTCTGGAAACACCTCTGTATTTTGTTTGTTTTCCCTTTCCCTTCCCAGTCCTTTTTTATCTTCTTTCCTGTGTGGCAAGAAAACACCATGCTACATTTGATGAGGAGATATATAACAAAGAAAGCATAGGAGATATATAGTAAAATGATTCAGTTAGGTAAAGGTTGGCAAAATTGCCAATAATAATGTACCCGGACAAAAAAATAAACCAGCGATATTCAGGCAGATTTGCAATTGGCCACATATTTTTTTTGACTTTTCAAGACCATATATAATGCAGCAGTGAGCTGCTAATTCAAATCTTTTATAAGAATAAGGTAATGGAAGATACAAAATAATTGAAAGAATACACAATGTGGTTGAAGAAATAACTTCTAAATCCAGCAAACAAATGCAAATGATTACCAATAAAATAGAGAAAAATAGGTGAAACTGATTTTGAAGCCTGATTTCAGTAAGGTGATGTCATTAATACAATTATATTTAAAAGTTTTAATCATTTTTCTCCTGAAAAGATTAGACTTCTTCCAAATATATACTTAAATTGTCATTCTCATAGGAAAGTACAGTCCAAATCTTCTCTTTTGTGTAAATTCAAAGCTAAATAGAATGTTCTTTATATCACTTTGAGACAGAATAGTAATTGCCATTTTAAAATGAAAATAACTAAATATAATGGTGTTACAGCTTCTGTAACAGTGGATTATCAAATATATGGACATACTTAGCAAATCATTGGTTGAACAGACAAATTTCTTGGTTTTATTCTTTCAGGACTCAAAGAGAAACATTCAGGACCCGTCTGGTTGTCTTCCTTTTGAATCATAAATCAGTACTTGAAATGGAAAGAAAACTGTAGTTCTTGCAGTGAAAGACACTGTTCAAATAAATTGAGACTTGTTTGGTTTGTTTTTAGAAAGCTGTCTAAAGTTTGGTGTAGATATATTTATTCCAAATAAAGTTAACATAAAGCCAAGATAAATTTAAAAAAAATTGAAATGATGCATACAAATTGTATTTAGAATAATCCTAATGTAATTCTTAGTTGTTGAATTGATTTGATCTCCTTATTGTGGGAAGAAATTGGACTCTGAGATATTATCAACAGCTTCTAACTCCAATCTGATTATTGCTATAATCCTGACAGTGATTGATTCTGAGTAATTATCTCAGAAGTAGAATTAGATTAAAAAACAATATTCCAGATTATAGAAGACTCCAGTCCATTCTTGTAATTAGTTCTGTCTTAGAATGTATGATGCTATCACATTTGAATAATTTAGAGTGAATTATTTGCAAGCAGCCTGTTTGACTGTACTTTAATAGGAAAACAGATAAACAACAAACCATAATATTTTAAGAAACATTATGCTGTAAATTAGCAGCCTAACTGCAGTAAAGTTTACTTTGCCAATGTTTTCAGTTTGCAGTATAGCTCCTAAAATATTACTGGGTACTAAGCAAAAGCCCAATGCTACAATAAACAGTGATCATGTATTCATAATGACGATTTATGATTACTGATTGTGTCATTATCATCATAATTATAGGCTATGAATTAATTTTTTACAATTGGCATCTGAATAATTTTCAACTGTAGGCCATTCCTTTATGAGAAGAATTACTTGCAGATAATGGTCATAAAGAATGGACTTATGAGGATGAACCCAAATAAAAAAAAACCAATATTTGAAGTTCTTGAGCAATATTCACTTATTATTTTCATTAATTCAGTTTATAGCAGTGATGGCCTGGAACGAAAAGAGATGAAGCTTCATTGTGCTGAACACTTTAAGGAATATATAGAATGAATCGTCTCTGTCCAAAACACAAGATTAACAGGATCTTAACAGAAAATAGAGAAAGAAGTATATGTGACTTATGTGTTGTATCTTATGGAAACTAATCTCCTGATTTTTTTCTCCTTTCCTTTATCAATTTCTCTGTTTAATTGAAGGAGTGGACTCAAAATTTTCCATAATCCTGACTAATTTTGAAGATCATGGTTCATGTGGCTTCCTTGGAAACAAAGGTGATGTGTTCTGGGCTATCTCTTTTCATCAGGTACCTTGCAACTTGAGAACAGGTATTTTGGTCTTCAGGCGGATGCTATTGGGCTGGTGTGATAAAGTTCTGACAAAAACAAAACAAGAAAAGCTTTTTCAGGGTTGTTTCCAGCCAGATCAAGACAGACCTTGAGTCAGAAAGGAAAGCAGGAGATTAATTCAATGGTGAAAGAAGCAGAGACAATCAGTCACCTCACCACATATGGAAAACTCTTATGGTTCCAAATAGCCGAGGCTTTGATCCTAGGCAGACTTCAGTATCATCCTTTTATCCTTATGTAAAGCTCAAGTACATGATGTGAAGGAGAATGATTTAGGAGTGGAAATAGTTGCTGAGAAAATTGTTAAGTCTGAAGGAAAATAATTTTGACAAGGGTTAAGGAACTGAGAAAAGGGACAAACAATTTAAAAATCTTGAGTTTAAACAGACTAAAACTTTTCACCTTTTTTACGCAGATGTTTTTATGATGTCATCTCTTAAATGCCAATAGCTTATGATACATGTTATTTTCAGGCATTAAATGTACATTAGGGCCATGACAATGATCTGAGAGCTGGAGCAGCTCCCCTATGCAGACAGGCTGATGGAGTTGGAGTTATTCAGCCAGAAGAAGAGAAGGCTTCAGGGAGAACTTATAGCTGTCTTCTAGTACCTGAAGGGGGCCTACAAGAAAGATGGAGAGGGACTTTTTAGAAGGACATGTAGTGATAAGACAAGCAGGCAAAAATTTAAAGCTGAAAGAGGAAAGATTTAGATTAGATTCTATGAAGGAATTCTTTTCTGTGAGGGTGGTGAGACAGTGGAAAATGTTGCCCAGGGAATTTGTGGATGCCCCCTCCCTGGAAGTGTTCAAGGCCAGGTTAGATGGGGCTTTCAGCAACCTGGTCTGGTGGAAGGTGTCCCTGCCTATGCAGGGGGATTGGAACTAGATGATCTTTAAGGTCCCTTCATACCCAAACCATTCTATGATTCTATGACACATACAGTGATCTTGAATATGTGAGAGTAACAAGTATTAATTGCAAATACAGGAGTCTTGAAGAGAGATGTTGCACTAAAAGTAATGGTAACAAAACCAAATGCAATTAAGATGAGCTATTAATTTTGGTCTGTTACAAATCAACTATCACTCTGATGCCTAAGCATAGCACAAAATTTAAAACTACAGAAGGTAGGATGTCTCTGAATCGTACATTAGTGATCATTTCATTTGGATAAATACAGTCTAAGGACAGTGTTTTATTTTGGCAATGAGATATAAAAACTGTATTCACTCTGCTCTCTATTACTGGTGAAAAAACAATGCAATGCCAACACATGACAGATGATGAAAACAGTAATATGTTCCAAAGCGTGGGTGGAAATTGGCACTTTTCCTGTATCTCTGATTTTCCCACAGGGATTATGTATGCTTTGGCCTTTAGCAAAGATGCTGATCTGTTCTTGTTTCCGGAAAATTCTTTGGAATAAAAATACTCTGATGTATTTCGGATAGACACATGAAAGCAGTAGATAAGGTTACTGGAATAGCTTTGTCATGAAACTCCAGATTTAAATCTCTAGAAAATCTCCTTCCAGTACCTGAAGGGAGCCTACAGGAAAGCCAGAGAGGGACTTTTTACCAGGGTGTATAGTGATAGGATGAGGGATAATGGTTTTAAGCTGGAAGAGGGTAGATTTAGGTTAGATATTTGTCACGATCCAATATTCGGATATGTGGCCATTTTTTATGATCTCGCCAGGACAAAACAAAGATTATACAATATCAGGTGCACAGACAGACACTGGCACTGGTGTGCGGTCTTATGAGAGATCGGGCAGAACCCCCTTGCTTTCTAACACTCCTCACCACAGTGAGAGGCTGGTGTGGCTGGATTCTGCCTTCCCTCTCCTGGTATGAGCCACACAGCAGCTGCACCCTTTTTGTCCAGCAGGACCTGTGAAAAGGTTTAAAGGTGATCCCAAATGGTGAAATTGAGATGCAGATGAGGTCAGATGTCACGTGCACGCTGAACTTTATTGGAGTTACACAACAAAGTCCCTAGAGTGGATAGGACAGAGAGGAAAACAGAGACAGAAAAGAAAGAAGAAAGCAGAAATGCAGAGATTAGCAAGATAGTAGTTACCACTGTGGTTCAGCAAAGTTGTCAGTGGGGAAGTGCTTTGGTGGGGAAGTGCTTCGCTGCACTCACAGTATCCCAGATTTTTATACAGTTCTTGCCCACTCCCCCCCTTTCTCCCTGTCCTCTGTCTTCTTGTGCCTCAGAGATCATAGAATCATAGAATCATAGAATCCTAGGGGTTGGAAGGGACCTCGAAAGATCATCTAGTCCAACCCCCCCTGCCAGAGCAGGGTCACCTAGAGAACATCACACAGGAACGCATCCAGGTGGGTTTTGAATGTCTCCAGTGAAGGAGACTCCACAACCTCCCTGGGCAGCCTGTTCCAGTGCTCTGTCACTCTCACAGTAAAAAAGTTTTTTCTGATATTCACCTTGAACCTCCTATGCTCCAATTTGCACCCATTACCCCTTGTCCTATCACAGATGGGGGTGGAGGGGGTATGGTGCCAGGACTAGATCCTACAGATAGCCTTTGTTTGGCTAATTAGCAAGATAAGCCACTGATCTGGCCAGCAACAGTAAACAGGTGGTTGAGACAACTCAGCATCACAGGATTCGTTTATTGCAGTAGAGGTTCGGTCCTAGGAGGCGACTTGAGACTGGCACCCTCTATCTTTTCTCAGGTGCCTGCAGCATTTGTACACATCCTGCTAAGTCGGTGGTTTTCATGAAATCTCAAGGCCTGGTTATCACTGAATATTTTGCTCCCAGTGGCAGCTGTAGAGCTCCTTTGTCTTCAATCTCAGCATGCCCCACTCCAAAGTCCCCAGTTCTCAGGGGAGTAAAATGGTTTGGTGTGTTGCTGAGACATCTCTTTAGTCCAGCAACAAGTCCTGTTTACCTCTTAGATGTCTCAAGACAAACAGCAGACATCTTGAGTGCCAGAGTACACCGCTTATCTCTTGGATTGTTCAAGACAAGCACTATATATCCTGAATGTCACAACATTAGGAATAAATTCTTAAATGTAAGGGTGATTAGACACTGGCACAGGTTGCCCAGGGAGGTTGTGGATGCCCCTTCCCTGGAAGTGTTCAACGCCAGGTTGGATGGGCCTTTGAGCAACCTGGTCTAGTGGAAGATGTCCCTGCCCATGCAGGGGGTTGGAACTAGATGATCTTTAAGGTCCCTTCCAACCCTAGCCATTAAAAACCAAACCAAACCAAACCAAACAAACATAAGTAGTTGTGCATTTGAGCCTTCTCTTGCATTTTTTGCTATGCATTAATCTTTCTAAATATATTATCATATTTTCCTTTTCTGCAGCACTTCAAAATGAATAAGTAGAGTTCTTTATACCAAATACATTGACTCAGTGCTAATATTATTCTGAATGTAAACAAGATTCCTGTGGGTCATAGACTGAACAAGTGTAACTTCTCACTTCTTTGGCAGTGTTGAATGACAACATCCAGGTGCTGAAAGTTTGCATTTTTGCAATCTCTTTCATCCTGAAGACCTCTGAAATTTATAAAGTTATATTCACTCTCATGTTAGTTTTGTCACCCTGTTTTGATCAAAAGTTTTATATGTATTAGCAATTTTGATTATAACTCTATGAAGAACAATTTTTATATTAATACTATTGTTTAGATACAAGAGTAGAAGGGGTAGAGAATACCAGCCCTTAGGATAGCTGAACTTTAAGGTTTTATCCTAAAATAATATTTCTAATTGGATTTTTAGAGGTAATTAATTTATGTGGCTCTTAAGGCTGGTTTTGACAGAGTTGGTTATGTCAGGCTCCACTTAAACACTTCCTGTGGCTAAGCAGAATTTTCTGCAGATGATATTTTTATATAAAGCTATCTTTGTTATTGAGGCCTTTAGCAGTGAAAATGGTCTAGTGGAAGGTGTTCCTGCCCATGCAGGGGAGCTGGAACTAAGTGATCTTTATGGTCCTTTCCAACACAAACGATTCTATGAAAATCATGCATCATCTTACAAGCAGTAACTGAGGACACAGGTGAGTGTTGACACATGGGTAAGAGAAGCTTCATAAGCTATTAAGTGATTGCATGGATCAGCCACATCTGCCATTCTAAGGTATTTGAGGTGGTTTGATGATGATTATGGACTTCCAATCTAATTAAGCTGTACGGTTTCTTTTAGAAAAGCATCAGATTTAAGGAGTGAAGGAAAGAAAGACTTGGGGCTGTGCCCTAAAACCCAGCATTACAATTGTCTAGAACACATTGTATTTATAATAACACAAGGCAATCTGTAACTGCTAGAGCAGGATTCAGAACTTAGTTTTGGACTGTAGTAGAGGTGTTTAACTTTTTTACACTGAGAAGCACATAGAGAAAGGCTAGATTGGTGGTCTTCCAGTCTGATAACAGCAAGTATGATTGTTTTTTATACTTTCAATGGAGTTTGATCCAGTTTTGATCTCACTTATAGATGTAAACTTCAGTGGTTTGGAATGAACTAACTAGCAATGACAAAGTCTGTTAAATATGCTTATCATCTAGCAATGCAGATATTGGGATGCATGGCTCAAAGGACAATGTCTGAGTGTTCAAGCTATATGCTGAACCAGAATGTAGAGAGAGCCTGGTTGTCCATGATAGTTTATCAGTACCATCTTGAAACTTAGAATTATTTGCAAACATTTAAAATCTTTTATGTGCAAACAGATAGCAATGTGAGGTAAGCCTCGGGACAAAAAATCCTTACCACACTTCGATCTGAAAAGTTACCTATTCACCTAGCATAGCTTATATTAAAACTATATCTATTAAAATCTTTTCTTCCTCAGTTTTGAAGGTCACTGACAAAAACAGAACCATATATGTAAAAATCAGACCTATCAGTTGTCTGTGAAATGAATTGCTCCTCTGAATCTTTTGAAAGTTACCCTGAGTGCCACACTAGTATTTGGGTAACATTCTTATGCACTAAGTTTTATAATTCTTTCTAGTGCCTTTGGCCTTGGTACAAACTGTTTGAACCTTTGGCCTGGGTTCAGCAGTGAGTAGATGTAAAACTTCATCACTAAGTGGATAATGAAAACCTGAGAATATATGAAAATAGCTTTTCTTCACCCTCTGCACATGACAGCATGAACAGCTGAGATGGCCTATATGCTGTAGCCCATTTATTGCCAAAGCTGGCCACCAGCAAAATACAGCTTATTCCCTGGATGAAAGGGTTTGGCAGGGAATGACTTATGGCACAGAGATGTGTTTGTGTCACAATGGCAATGTGTGGAGGGCTCATCTGCAGCAGGTACCTTTATCCAAGGAGGTGTGCCATCTCATTCCCTCTAGGAGTGATTGACAGACTAGCAGTCTGGCTACATAGTTCCATGAGAGAAATACTTTTCAGATTCTAAGCTGCTTTTATAAAATCCTATTCTTCTAGTATTTGAACATAACAAACTACATATAGCTTTTATTTCCTGTTATTTAAGAGTATAGCAATCTATGTAACTCATTTCCTATATTTACTCTTTTTTGCATTTTCTTTCCAACAGGAAGGTTTGTTTACGTCATTAAATCAAATAAACAAATTCTCTAAATGATAAGCCTCTTTCTGCTGCCCTGAAACACTTTGAAATGGTTAGCTTTCCAATCCTT
Organism: Hemiprocne comata; assembly: GCA_020745705.1. Lineage (NCBI taxonomy): Eukaryota > Metazoa > Chordata > Aves > Apodiformes > Apodidae > Hemiprocne > Hemiprocne comata. The sequence goes on from CM036587.1 coordinate 28,448,062, forward strand.
TTCAAATTTGCTCTTCCCAGACAAAAATGCAAGACTCTTCAGGATGTTTATTTTTAGTGAATATCAAACTAATCACCTGTAACAAGTCCCAAAATATATATTCTTTTATGTTGTTGAGTGCATAGAAACAGCACTTAGAAAACTCAGTATTAAAATAGTATTTTTTGCTTTCTCCAAAGGACACAATTACATTATTTTCTTATATGGATAACTTCTTCTTATCTCTTACTCGTAGCAACACATATACTTTGACCATCAATGTCCCTAATGCCACTGCCTAAATCACCTTGCAAGTACATCTCTCCCTTTATAAAATAGTTTTCTTATCTTTGTTAGCTCATCTTCATTACAACTAAACCAAATTCACTCCTCTAAAGGATTTATTCTCTGCCAGTATTAATGGAATGACATTTTAAATATTTCCTTTGGAAAAAACACAACAATATATAAAATCTAAGTATTTTAATCTGGTTAACATTTGTTTCTGTAATGTCATTTTAACAAATTTAAAATGTAGACACACAGCACTTTCCCCCATTTACAAAGCCAGTCGTATAAGAGACAGCTGAACAAAAAAAGAGTCCTCCACATGCATCACAATTCTTTTCTTGCTGCAGCCATTTCTAATGCACTTAGGTGATACATCCATCCTCATTAGCTATTCTTCTTTATGGGCAGACTATCTTGAAAAATCAACTATACTAGATGTTACACAGGACAAAAAATAACCTAGCTGTGTTCCCCTAGACCTTTCTGCATGGGTTCTTGTCCCTTCTTCCAATTAATACCATATTTTTCAAATCATTAGAGACTTCTTATTTAATTTCCTGTGTTCATATATGCCAGAATATGTTAAATTACATTTTATTTGCATAAAATAGTTCAATTACTATACACGTACAGAAAGTAAGATATGTTCTTGTCTACTTAATCTAGCTGCCCAACCAAATATATTTTACACAATTAGTTCGATATAATATAAGTGTTCAATAATCAAAACCTAAATATAATATTTATATTCCAATTTCACCTTGACAGAACGGAAATCTTTCTATAGTGGATATCAATCATTTGCAAATAAGACTTCCTCAAATTGTTTTCTGTAATACTTTATATTTGTGTGAAGTTTAGCATCAAAATTAAGAAACAAAGGTTAAGAAGCTGCAAATTTCAGTGAACAGTTGATAATCACTCAGGAAAACTCAGGAAATCACTTATACAAACGTGGAGGTATAAAAAGCATTAGCATTACATATGGTCAGGTATTTTGCTTTGATTAAAGATTAATTTTTAATGTATTTAAAGTAATTTATTTGCAATATAATCAGCATTATCATAATTAATTATATTTCCATGCCTAGGTACTTGACATGGCTAAACAGAACAAGCAGCAAACAAGCAAATAAATCAACATCTGAATAAGACAGGTTTCAAGAAGAAATGTACTACTCTTTAGCACATATATTTGGAATGAGTATTTATTCCAAACACAGAGCTGCTTGCCATGCATTTCGGTTCTTTTTCTGCCATATGTAGTTTTCCTAAAAGTAACCTTAATTCTCCTACACCTGTTTTCTTCTTTGTATGAGAGCTCGTATTGCTTCTGATATTTTGAGGAAGAATTTTTCTTCTGCTTTTTGTATTTTGGGCATTGGAGTAGAAAATGGCTTTCAGGTTTAATCTCTACTCTGTCGCATCAATTGTAGAGTCAGTCTTCCATAGGTTTCTAGTGCATTTTGTATCCTTCCTGGTTTCTGTTTCTAATCTGTGGTAGTAGACTCTGTATTTTGCTAGGGAAAAAAACACCTACAAGTATAACAGACATTACTATAGAAAATTTGTCTGCAGATTTCTCTTGACTTTCACCAGTGAAGAAAGCAGAATGTGTAGGAAAAATGGTGTGTTTCTGTCTACGTGCAGTTGCATTGCTCATAACAAATTAATTTTTTGGCACACACATTAATTTTAAACATGGTAATGTTTTACCTACAGTCTTTTTTTAAACTTGCTTTAATATCTAATTAGAATTCACACTAGGAAAGATGTATGAGTTGTCCTCTTTTTTAGGATGCTCATTAGCAGAAGTACAAGACTATCTCCAGTGACTGTGTATGTCCACTTTTATTTAGCAAAGTGTTTTTACATATTACTACTGGTATACTGCTCCTGAAGAATGCACTACAGAGATACCACTAGTGAACCATTTTAGAGTTAACTAGCATGGCAGTGGGAGCTGACTAGGTATGGTAGCAGGGAGCACCACAGAGGCTAAATTACCCTTCTTCTCCGGCAGGTTTTCAGTAGATTAGGCTTCACTTCAATTGAACTCTATGCAGTTGCAGCCACTCTGCTCCTGCTTGTCTGAGTAATCCTGTGAAAATCTAGTTCAGATTTCTGTAGTTTGCAAGGTAGAGATGCTAAAAATGCTGCTGACTAGCTCTTGGTCATTGATAGGACAAGGTGTTTGTAGCCCCACATATCAGCAAGGAGTAGCTCCCTGAGGAGGGCACATTTTCCTGTTTCTAACCATACTGAATACTTAGACTTTCATATTAAATGAAATTACATAGACTGAAGTTATTTTATGTGATCTGTTCCAATATATTTGGCTAGGGCTAAGATATGTTACATTCCTAGTGTATTGCTGTTTTTCTTTAAGTAATGGCCATGTTCCAGCCTTTAATATTTTCTCTCACGCTTAATAAACTCATAAGAATGTCCACTAAGTTATTCTAATTTGTTTTCTAGCTCTTTTAGTGATCTTGGACTTGAATGTATACACTCTGATCTTAGAATGCTAGCATTGTGCAAGTTTCAAACCTTTTAATAATCATTAACTCCATTATCAAGATACTTTCTAATTTCTTCTCTTTTGTCCTGGTAAATCTAATTTCTGATGTAGGTAAATGTTCATTGATTTCATTTGTACAGGCTGTGCTTAAGTAATTGTTTAACATCCTTTCTATTTTCTTATCCTGTGTCTCTCTAATTCTGTGCTAATCACTCTTCCGAAGGTGACTTTTCCTCCTTTACCAATTCGCAGAAGTGGACAGGATGTTCTTAATCCTTTAGGTGAGAAAGTCTTCATAGTACCACCCTTTATTACAACTCCTTTTATGGGAGTTCTCTTTCTTTTTATATCTAACTTTTGGTTCCCAGGCAATTGCCTGAAATTACCCCACTGAAAAATTCAGATATAAATATTAATCATGTGTTTTTTGAGGCACGAAAAGCTCTAATTCAAATCATGGTTATAAGTGTTTCAGAAACCATTCTGGGAATAAAGTATGAAGAAAACCTTATGGCCACCTACATGACTCCTCTATTCTGTGTTAATCTTTGCCAGCACCTTTACATTTGTTGATAACTTCTTTTAATTTCATGTTGGATGGCTCTGAGATTTAAATATGAAAACATACAACGGAGTAGTCAGGCTGTATTCCTTTTATAGCAATCAATTGACTTGACTCTGTGACTTGCATTTTCAGTTTTCAACATAACAAAGATTTTTGTCCCAGTGCTAGATAAGCTTAACCTAGAAACTGTGAAGGCCAGGGCTGACTCCATGTTCCAAGAGATGTATCTTATTGTGAGGCAAAAATTGGGGTACATGTCAAAAGAGAGAAGTGACACAGCATTTTTTTTAAATGAAATGGTGTTAGTATTGTTATATTGTTAGTATTGAAACAGTGTTAGTATTTATGAAATACTAACATTATCGATGAGAAGCAATTGACAATGGAACAGTGACTGTGAACCAGTTAACAACAGAAAAATTAACAACAGTAATATCATTGCCTCCAGCTTTCAGTGTTAACACCTTCCTGAGCTTGAACTTTGCTAAAAAAAATGGTCCCATTTGGGGTTTCTTGTACCCAAATTAGATCAGGGTAGATTTCTGATGGATGCGTTCCTTTGCTACTAGTGAATTGTCATGCTTACTGGATTTTTCTCTAATGAAACATTGAAAAAGTGCTGTTCTGAAGTAAGACAGCATATATTTCATGAAACCAAAGTATCTTATGGAAACCTCTTGGTGAAATCTCAGTGAGACATGGGCCAATCTTGGCAGTATCCTGCAGGTTTATTTCCATGATTTTACTGTTCCCAATGGCATCCAGCATAGAGGGTTGGAGCGGCCTTACTCTGTGGACTGCCTCTGGTATCTCAGTGCCTACAAAACAAGAAGCTAAGACCTGCTGAAGGAAGGACTGGGAATTTTGGGCAGTTTGAGACAGGGATGGTTGAGGCTTCCAGGCTCCCTGACTTCTGCTTTGTAGTCCCTGGGTCCCCGAGAGCTATGGTTTGAGCTGCTGCCCAGCACCTTGTCCTATTATTGAGGTCCCAGCAAGTCTTTCTGAATGAGAGTACTGTGAGCTGCTGCTAGGTCCCATGACTCCCCACAGAATTCCCACAACACCAGGAAACTATTTTAACTCCTGGAGAACCAGAGATCGCAGCCCATTCAGTGGCCCAGGCTTTTTGTTTTGAGGAAGAAATAAAGCAGAATAATTTTCTCTGAATTAAAAGAAATAATAATCTGTTCACTTTGAACAGAAAGCCATCAAACTAAGTTTTCATTCTCACTTGAAGTGAAAGATTTGTTTGAAAAGTTGGAATATTTTCTAAAATGAAAATATGATGTTCTGATCAACTCTGTCCATGACTGTAGCTATTTTGTTTTTTATTTGGTGCTGCTCCAAGTTATATGTTGCTTTTAATGAATACCAATTATCTGTCTTTGGTTAAACAACTCAGCCTGGGAATAACCCTGTAAATCTCTATTGCATACTTATGTGAAGTACAGTCTCTTCTCCTGTTCCTTCTTGCAGATACCCTTTGATTTTTTGGTTCAATGTAGAGGAAGAATGGCTGAGTAGTTACCACAGGTGCACTGCTACCATGACTTTATTATTAGTAAGAGGCACATAAGCTAAGCCTGCTTTGCTTTCTAGATATTTTGGTGAATTAATGCAGCTTTTCATCTCTCCTATCATAATGGCCATTGATAAAACACAAAAGTTTTGTGCCATGTAAGAGGCACAGACTGATGACAGCAAATAATATTTTAGAGTATCTAAAGGAACTGACATTACTTCCTGTCCTTATGGCTCCCCAACCTCATACAAGGAGTTGTTCCTGCTCTGTGTATAGGTGAAACATAACCACATAAAATTTTACAGAACCTCTGTAAGATCAGAACTGTGAGCAAAAAGATGTATCCAATGGAAAGTGCAATGAAAAAAAAAAAAGATAAGAAATAGCAATTAAAAGGAGGATTTTTCCATTATTTGAGGGTTAATATTTCTCCTATTGTAAACGGAAAAGAAAGACACTTGGAATAATTTGATTTTTTTTTTTTTTAATTTACTGATAATTAATTGCTTTTTGGTCTGGGCACTTATTAGACCTTTTTTCACATGACTCCAAATTAAAAAGGAGATCTGAAGCTGACTGTAAGCTAGATTTGGATTTCTCAGACCTAGTAAGCAGAATGTGCATGGCAGCTCTGGCATAGTGGATTAACACAATCTTTGCCCTCCAGAGTCTCTGTGCATGCAATACAGACTGTTTTGGTTTGAGCAAGCTCTGTGCTGATTTTTTTTCTTACTTTCAGTGAACTTTTTAGCAGTGAGAGACTGCCAACTCGGTGCCAAACCGACACACAGACTCTTTTGACTGTGCAGGATGAATACCATGCACATAACTTTAAGTCTCAGCTCATATAAAGTAGTCTCCTATGTTGTTTATTTCACTTCCTAGAGTTAGCTGGGAAGCCTAGAATATCCCAGGACTGTTTAAAAAAGTCCTAATACTACTTAACGTCTTTTTATAAATAATATTACCTAATGCTAGCACACATCCAATAGATGGCATAAAAATTGTCCATGGAAGAGTTACAAACATAAAGAAGGCAGCTCTCAGTTGGGTACTAGGGTTTTTCCTTCAGGATACCCATAAGAAATGAGAAAGGTTCTGGTTTGCTTTGTTTTCTAGTAGTGAAATGCTTGATTCTTGCTGTTGTGTTTTGGGTGGGTAGTGAAGCCATTTCCTGAGCATGAATTATTTCCAGTTTATTGTTGCCATTTCAGTTTAACTTTAGCTTAATTCAGTTGTCAGTAAAATTGGCTGTTATTTTTTTTTTAATTCACCTCTGGATTGTTAAATGTTACTGCTTCAAACACAATACACTTTGGCTACTCTTGGGTGCTTATAGCTAAGATACATAAACAGAAAGGACCAAGGTCATCCCTAGTATAATTTACTGGAATTCAGCACCGTCACACCAGGAGTGAATTTGGCTCAATGTTTTGGCATTTGCAGTAAAGGTCACTCCTGCAGTTTGCCCTCACTATAGAAAGTGTGATCAAAAAGTTTTCCATTTTATTTCTCTTTTGATGGTCACATTAAGCCTTATTACACTGTTGGTACTTACCTCACTGGAGTGTCTGTGGGTTTTCTTTATAGTCAAAGCTTTCATCCCTGGACATCCATAAATAACTCTATTCACCACACTTTCTCCCACAGCATTTGAGTTATGTTTCGGAGCTGAGACAACTGTTGGTTTGCATGTTCTGTGGATGTATTTCTGCTTTGTTTTTGGCCACTTCAGAGAGATTACCTATTAAGAAGGGCTTCCTACCCCTGGGTCCTCCATTCCAATCAGCTCCATCTGCATATTCTCCCTGCACCATGCCTTTGACAGGGTTCTTATCCAACTTTTCTGATTAAAGTGGATTCACTACTGTAGATACAGGGCTCTTGAAAGCAGAGGCTGCTGCTGAAAATTCTCTTCTAAAATTTGTTTCTGAAATAGATGCCACAATAAAAAGAGAAAAAAGTGCTAACTGCATATTTTTTCAATAACTGGGTTAGTATTTATGTACTGGGGAAGTTATGACTCAGTTGTATATTATTCAGAGCTTCATTTGTGTAAGTTACTTTCTGATTAGTTATTGATTATAATCAGAACCCTTGGAGCTAAATGTGTAATAAAGCTAATAAGAAGGTCTTCTGGAGATGAAGAGGATCCTTAAATATAATTTTGATGCACTTTACACTTTCTATTTATTGAACTTTGTCACAAATGGCAAATTGCAGCAGGCCATTGAAATGATAGCAGTAGATTTGCAGTATTTCTGTGAGCAGGGAAGCAACAGTATTAAAAAAAGGTCTTGTTTTTCAATCTCTGATGTCCAAGCAATAAAAAGCATTTCAAAATAGCCCTTACTATCTAACTCAGTCCAATGAAGGCTGGTTATATCTCATGCACTGACTGTAACATTCTTATAATGCTTAACTGCCTCATCCAGCTCCCACCATCCACTGTGGGCTGCAGGATCAGACAGGGGAAGAAAGCTCATGAGGGTGCACTGACAGCTGTGTCACCTAGGAGGGAACTCAGTCAAAGCATATTTCCCTCTTCATACTGATGTTGTTATTCCTTCCCTATCAAGAGACCTGGGCTTCAGATGAGAGCCTACCGCAAGACTAGGAGCACCAGGTATTTGGCCATCTTCAGTCAGATAAGTGACTTGAGACCTCTGCTCTGGACACTTTTAAAAGCATCTACTTTATAGGCAAATGCACAAAAAATGAAGAGTAGTACAAGGCACAAAGGACTGATGTTCCCTAGTCCCAACAGTTTGTGGGAAAACAGAAGGGTTCTGTGGAACTGGTTGCAGGGTGAAACATGCTCCCTTGATCCAGGCAGTATATCTGGCTGCTTTTTAGATGGCTTTTCAAGCTTAGTACATATTTACTGACAGCAGACATGAAGGTAAAAAAAATGTACTGAATCTGTTAAAGGACTCCCCTGAAGTTAATGGGAGTCTTTCAAAGGGTTCTGTCTTAAGACATCCTGTATCACTGAGTTAGAAATCTGTTTTCTACCATAAGTTTTGATCAGTAAAATTATGCTAGGTTATGAGAAATATATAAATATTTATAATGCAATCCTTTTCATGAGATAACATTGCATTAATATTCTCTATAAATAAGAATCTTACTGACAAGATTAGATAAAACTTTGGCAAAAGCAAATTTGTTGTCTTAAGAAGCCAGTAGAAGTCAAATCCAAGGCAAAAATTTTACCATCAATAGGAGCTCCGGAAGGTTTCAATTCATTCAAAATTTATAAAAATCTTCTTTTGAAAGTTTATAATCTTTTTGCTGCTTTTAGTTTGCATTTTGAATCAGTTCAAGCATGGAAAGTGAAACAGTCAAAATCGCAGCACAATAAATAACAAAAATAGTGAATCCATAAATTATTGTGAATTTATTTTAGGGAGAAACCGAGCCTCCTTGAAAATGACATATTCTTTCATGAACTTTATCTCAAATATTTGCTTTGTAATGAAAAAAAAAATCAGTGGCTAACTATAGTTTAATTTTTTAAATAAATATGTTTTTTATACTTGCCTTGTTAATAAAAAGACTCTAATACTGTGACAAAAGCATATGCAGCTCTAACACCAGCTCCACCAAGGCTGGGTGATTTTCAGCTGAAGATTTTCAGTTGATATTTTTTACCACTTGATTTATCTCTGCTATTTGATTCAAAATTCATGGCATGCCTTCCTTGCATCTTAGTTGTGAAATTATTTGATGACAATCGTAAACCCCTGACTAGTAGATGTAGTATCTGCAAAAGCTTTTTGAAATTAACTCTTGAACATGGAAGAAGAGAATAAATTTATAAGGTAGATGAGGAAATTATTTTATTTACTAAAAACTTTGAAACATCCAAACTATATGTTCTAGCTACCCTGGCCAATAGAAAGTAGTCCATAATGTAATGTAACAACAGGGTAAAACTATGTTAAAGAAATAGTAAAAAAGGCTGATAAATTTGATTCTAATGTCACAGTGCAAAACTATAGAAGAATTGGAGTCTCTTTAGGCTGTGGATCTGGCTTTTGTATCCATCCTCCTCTGCAGAACTCGTAAGACACTAATGAGTCACCCCAGCTGATGAGACCCAGACTAGATGATAATTCAGCATTCTCATTCTGGCAAGTACCTGCCTCAGACTGCCCATGAAATTAAAATAAATGAGAGCTTTGGGATTTTAACAGTTATTACACTTTGTGGACTCCTCTATTTTGTATGAGGAGGAGAAATCATGAATGCAAAGAAAACAGTTTTCTAAATTTAATTTAATTTCAATCTGTACTTTATATGAGCCCATTTATTAAATTTAGAAGGGGTCTCATTAACTGATTTAAAGCTGAGTTAGAGCTTTACAGTTTCTTTTCAATTTCTGGAAGCTTGATGTCTCATTTCAAAATGTCACACTTTTTAATTTTAGCAGAGGTAAATCTAGACAACATTCGTAAGTACATAACAACTGATGGGATGTATAAAATAAAATACATATCTTTCCCATCCATGGATTCACTGGTTAGGATTCTTACCTTTGTCTTCTATGACAAATCAAAGAGACTTTTCCATGAATTTAAGTTGCCAGATGCTCTTCAATTGACTTCACTTATACATTGACAGTTTAATGACCTTTCCTTATTATCCCTGGGCTGGTTCTTAGTTTTAGGATGAATGACTTATAGGGTGATTAGCCTTATCTCTACCAGATCATGTTATTCATATTCTGTACTTTCTTTTTAATTAATGAATTTTCAGTATGCACTTGAGCTGACAAAGTATGACTGGATAGTTAAGTGGTATCTGGACTGACATCAGACCTTCTCAAATCTATTGGTATGAGGGATGCAGTTATCATTCTCTCACTGTGTATTTGTATATTATACACCATAATGGATGGAGATATGCCTATATATACTTAAAATTTTAAAGGACTTCAGAGCTATAAAAAACTAATCCTAGAGAAGAATAATTCTACAATCAATTTATCGTTTTTAATTAATTTCTCTAACCTCTACTTGAATGGGATTGAAACAGACAAAAGTCTAGATGTCTGGAGATGTAATAATGCATGTATGGGTATTTGAGGTGAAACAAAGAACTACCTAGAATTCTCCCTAAATATTACTAGTTTTTTAATCTGTTCTAAATGTCCAATGTTAAAAATTGCAAACCAAAACCAACCCAAAAAAACTCAAATGCACAAACATCTGAAGATTTTTCCAGGTGACATAGCTGTAGATCTGTGCTCTAACTCCATTTTGTGGCATCAAGAATGGTAGATATAACAGTATAACAGAGTGTGAGCTTAAGAGCTATCAGTGATTTTGACTGTTTACCATCTGGGACTGCTAAATCATATTTCCCTACACAGTAAGTAGAAAGAAAGAGGAACCATGTTCATATGCGTATGAATAATATACATGACTACATGTGTTGTAACACATTTTTCTATTAACTGGCACCCATGAATAGTAGAGATACTGAATCTGTCATCCTGCTTTTAAACTGAGCCCACAAATCTTCCTTAGATAGAGTGGGTATAGCCAGTTGTCTTCACACTGAGCAGCAGTTTTATTGCAGGAAAATTCATATTTTTAAGTGGACCAGAGTGTGGAATGTTGTAAGGAAATGTATGAGGACATGGTGAACATCTATGGGAAGAAGTTCTTTGGGTCATGCTGTGAATGATCTTTTGATGTTGTCATGGCTATGCTTAGTTCTCAGACTCAAGACACTCTGAAAATGACCTTTATTAAAATCAAGGAAGGAATTTTCCTTACCAAGCTTAACTTCTTCATTCAGCACAGACAACTGTTATGATCTCTTCCAACCCAAACCATTCTATGATTCCATGGAATATATCCTGCTCTCTTTTTCACAGCATATATACTCTATACACATTTTTCTTTCAGGCATACACGTTTGTAAAAGTAGAGCACTGCCAAGTTGCTAATTGCAATTTCACTCTGTAGGTAACATGTTTTAAAAACTCAGGAGCTTTGATAAATTAGAATAATTTTCAGCAGAAAAAGTAAGAGCTGTATATCCATGACAGATTTGGTGTGTCTATCTTTTCTCTAATAGGAAAGGTGTATATTTTTCCTTATCCACTCCTTCAGTGGCATCTGATTGCCTGAAAGACAGCAGTCAACAGTACCTAGTTTTTGCTTGTAAAGAAGTAATATCATTATAAACACTTAAAGTTAATCCCTTAGGAATAGTACCATCAGTTTACAAAAAAATAAGTAAGGTATGATGCTCTGCAATAAATTTTTTAGTGCTATGCTCAAACGCTCTGGTTTTCAGTTGTCTGAGAAACTTTCTTTCAAAATTATGTACAGTGCTAAATAAAATCTCAGTATTTCAAAACTCTTAACTGAGACAATATGACAAGTCTTTGAAGTGATTTTTATATAGTTTCAGTCCCTTTCTCCTGAAATTCAGATGACTTTGTGACAACATGTCACCCAATTTAAAGAAAAACAACCCCAAAAAACAGTCAAAAAATAAAATAAACATGGGGAACATGAATTTTGTTTAAGATCACAGCACTTACTCTCTTTCAGTCAAGAATGTGCGTGTGTGTGCATGTGTGTGCGCCTCTATGTCTCTCTAGCTATCTGTCTGTCTGTCTGTCTATCTCAGATCCAAAGCCATGATGGATTATAAAAAAGTGCAGGAGATTATAAAATGTACAAGCAGAAGTTGTGGCTAGCAAAAATAAAATTGAATAGAGAAGACAGATGTGAACAATTACAAGGGAAATAAAAAAGATTTTGTTAACCAGCTTCCTTAAATCTTCTTCAAAGACAGGGAAAAAAAATTAAAGCTGGCAGACTTCCAGGGAATTTGTAGAACTTCTATACAGATCAAGATCTCAAACAAGTTCTCAAGGAGGATGAGGACAGCAGAGAAAGCCAGAATGAATTATTTGACTCAGTGCTCGGTTTAGAGGAGCTTATGACAATCTAGACCTACTCTCCAAGGGGGATAGGACAGATGAACTATCTCAGCTTGTGGTGCCACCATTTAAGGTTTAGAAATAGGTGATAAAATGAGTATTAATAATCTCAAAGACTAGATACTTTTTGCTCAAAAGTTTTAAAGGAATTGACATATGAAACTGCCAAAATAAGTCATGGTTTGTAGCTTATCTACTGAACCAGCCTTGACACTAGAATAGAAGCAAAGTTGTAAACATTTTCACACCCAAAAGGTTTCAAGGGAAGATTTAGAGAATAGCAGGCTAGTAAGCCTGACGTTTGTAATAGGCAAATTGGTTGAAACTACAGTACTAGGTTCAATAGATGTCTCATATAGTGACAAAGAACTAGATGGCTTTTCTATAGGGAAGCCACATTTATTAATCCACTAGAGTTCTTTTAGGAGTCAAAAAGCACATAATAGAATATTTGGTTTTACTCATATTCAGGAATCTTTCAATATGTTTGTTATCAAGGAATCTATCAGCCATGGAGCAAAAGGAGTTTTCCAAGGGATTAAACAAAATATAGGAAGCAGGAAATTTTCATGTGCTTTGGTGAAAAGATGATATTAGAGGACTCCTGAGAGACATGTTCTGGATCAAGTTATATTAACTACATTCATAAGTGGTCTGAAAAAATACAAGGGTAGTGAAAATGTGCTGATAATACAGTTATGTTAGGTGTATAACACCAACATTTAAAAGACGAAGACATAGTGAATGTCTGAGTGGCATCATGGGAGGCAGAATTTATTTTTAATAGACGCAGAACTCATTTCCTCATCCTGAAGAAACAGAGTCCTGAACATACATGAATGGTGATTGACTGTATCTCCTTTGTTGCTAAACAAATCTTAGAGTATATCTGCATTGTTCCTCCAACTATATATTAGAGAATTATATATATTAGAGTTTATAAATAAAATCACAGAGAATGGAACAGGAATCTTTATATCCAAGAAAGTTAGTGTTGAACTACTATCATGAGTGTTATGCACCATTTCAGTCAATCCCCTCTCAGGACCAACATAATTGGATTTGATAGGTTACAGGGAAGTGAAACCTGAATACTTAGAGTTACTAAATGATTTTTGTATAAGGAGTGATTAAACAGATTAGAAATCAGCTTGAAAAAGAGACACGACAGGGAAGGATATTTGGCAGAATACTTGTAATGAAACACTTCATTAAATTTTGAATACTTTACCAAAGGCTATTTGGATGTAATAATAAATTTATTAAAGGGAAATAAGGACCAATCATGGAGTATTACGTGTAGCAACAAAGATACTCTTATTTATAATGTTGGTAAAGTGGCTAGGTATATCAAAGGAATTATCATACTGAGGCTATTACCCTTTTTTTACACAATTTATCCATAGCAATTGTTACTATCCCCTTTCCAAATGTGATTTTGGGCTAAAAGGATGACTGTTTTGACTTGCAACAGATGTTTTCATGGCCTTTATTTTTCAGTATGAAAAAGGAGAAATATTTGCATAGTCATTGAATTGTTTAGCCACCCTTTGGGGTTTTGTGTTTGTTATGGTACCTTGCATATTTCTGATTTAGAAACAGTTCATCATGCATTCTTGTGATGCATAGGATGCCAGACATAGTCACAGGAAAAGCAATGGATCACAGGTGATAAGCATCAGCCCCAGGCAGAGCGTAATCCTGGTTCCTCAGTCATCTTTGATGCAGGATAAGATACAAGTAATTCAAACTGATAGTTCAGTCTATATTGAATTTTATTCCTAGAAATGACAGTGTGTAAAAGAATTCAGCCACCTGGTCAGGTGTCAGCAAATCCTTTTAGTCTTCTTGTCCGATAGAGAATGAGATCAAGAGACTTCCCATACTCTTTTTACCCAGGAACTAACAAAATTATAATGAAAACATGCTAAAATGTCTCTTGGTGTCAGTGAATAACAGTGTTCAAAAACAATTTTTCTCCCTGGGCTATTTCATTTAGACTGTGTAAAATGCTTAGCAAACAGGGGTAAAATTTCTCAGAAAGGTACATTTTACTGTGACTTTAACAGAATATGGTAAAATCGGCTTTCTAAGATCTTCAGCTTGTCTTATCACATGACAACACATCCATAGGGCTAATGCAGAGCTATGTATTACAGTCATTAAAGTATAAACATTGATTTCATTGACTGCACCATTACAGGCTTCTTTAGCTTTTTTTTCATACTAAAAATGCAAGATGACTATTAAAGTGTAATGGCACAGAACATCTTGTTTAAAAAAAAAAAAAGAAGCTTTTTACAGTTTTCTTGTTTATAGATGATATTTATTGCTTTTGTATTCTTATGGTGTGCTTCTAAGTCAATTGAAATGCAAGTGCTAATGAAACCTCTACCATAATACATTCATTCTTTCTTACACCAAATGAGTCTACTACGAGATGTAAATGACTTACATATATCTGCTGCTCAGGTTTTATTGCTTTAAGTTAATTTATTCACTGTAATATTCTTAATGAAAGTAATGACTCTTCCAGTAGTTTGTATATTCTTATTTTGCAATTTTATTAAATCTTACTGGGAAAGTTCACACTGTCTTCTCTAAACATTCCTGGAGTTTCATGTTACACTTAATATATAACTGCAATCTTCTAGCATATTATCAGCATACTATATTTTGTTATCCTTTGCTCTTCGTAATTTGTTCACACCAGGGTATATCTAGTGTACAGGAGTACTTGTGCAGGCAGCACTGTGACATTCTTCTGCATTTATTAGCACAGACCACTGCAAATACAGATTAACATTTAAAAAAACAGAGCCAGCTCAGCACATCTAAATTTTTGTTATATATTTTCTTGTTATGGAGACTTAGTGTAACTTTACTTTTCCAGAAAAAAAAAAAATAAAAAAAAAATTGTCTGCTAGAGTATTGGCTTTTACTTTAAGTACTCAAATTGAATCTTTTCAGGAACAATTAAGAAATAAAAATCTGGTGACTAGAATCCTTTCATCTGCTTCACACAACTGTAAAACTCAGATTATCAGTCCTGTGTTTATTATTATTAAATTTCTTGCTCTGTCAATACTGACAACACTCATTTCTTAAAACATTGTTCAAATACTGATTAAAAAACATCAGACTTCTCCTAAGAAGGAAAAATCACTAGGGTCATGCACAGAATAAAAGCCTGAAGAGCAAGAAGTTTAAGTGAGCTGCCCAAAGACACAGCAGGCAATAACAGAAAGATCATCTGGAAACAGTAAACTCTTCACTGGCCACCGGAATCCATTTAAGCCCAGCACAGAAAATGATGAATGTTGTGATATGACCTTACTGTCTATACTGCAGTTCTAGGAGAATATTACCAAATTGTCTGAATATCTAGCATATGATTTGTCATGCATTGTGTATAGATTAGCATAAACTAATGCTCACTTCCTTAAAACTGAATAAATTTCAGGATTATTCTTTATCCTTTTCCAATGTGACATTGCCCAGGTTTTTTTCGCTTAAAGAAAGGCAATAAAGTAGTTTTAAAAAAAGGGTTTTAAACCCACAGATATTGAAGCCTTCATAAAACGTAGAAAGTCACTGGATATTAACCCTCTTTTAGTAAATAACATGTTAGTTTTCACTGGGTATCACAGAATCCTAGAATCATAGAATGGTTAAGGTTGGAAGGGACCTTAAAGATCATCAGGTTGCAGCCTCCCTGCTATGAGCAGGGACACCTCCCACTAGACCAGGTTGCACAAGGCCTCAATCCTTATCTTGCTTACTCTACATGTAAAACAGGACCTGTGCCATGGAAGTAGCAAAAGACTAAAGATATTTTTAAATAATTGTCTGTATTGGAGCAGTCAGTGATTTCATTCCTACCAGCATTACTCACAGGTAAGAGTCCATTGTGCTACTGTTGAGTCAAGGCACTGCAAACAGACTTTGCCTTCTATTTGTCCCATAACAACGTGCAACTGGAAAGTAATGATGTAAACAATCACTTATATTCTGCCTATTGTATTTTAAAATAATAAACTACTGAAATAAAACACGTATTTCTGAATGTATTGACCAAAACCTGCTCTGCCACAAATGTTAAATTTTGTTGTATTTCTTTTTTGTAAGATTCTTAACATGGGACGTATCGGCCTCGTATAACTGCAAACTAAGTGCTACACTAAGTGTCCATACAATTTGAAGAAAATTTTCACGGGTGGTTTAGATTTAGATAGATACCATTTTTTCTTTTTTGCTCTTGACTCTTTTTTCTGCTTTTCACACTGTTATTTTGATTCTCTTGCAGGTTTCAGATGAATAGTCAGACACAAGATGTGGTGTCATTAAAGTTTGGTGCTACCTAACTTTTTGGTGCCAGTCTCCAAAGTGAAATCCAAACCCTGTGTGGATCTCTCTACAGGGGTTGGAGAAGTTAGCATAACATGTGTTATCTTCACATGTACTTAAAATGTGTTTCAAATGTCAGGGTAAATCTGCATTCAATCTTGCTGTGGAGATGCAAGGGCGTATCATCGCAAATCTGAAATGACACATTTCTAAATTGTGGCTACCTCCTAACTATCCAAACACAGAGACCTTGCTTTCCCATTTTAACATAATGAATGATGCTTACATAGCTATGTACTGATGAATCACGATATATTTTCCAGATATACAGCATAGCCTGTGTGAATAGCCATGAAAGATGATTAAAAATACATGCACAAAATTCCAAATCTAAATCCCACTGACATTCATGGGAATGCCTCTGGTATCTTCAGGGGACTTTGGATTCTCCTGTCATGACCAGGTGCAAGATATGGTTTTATATACTTGGGAACAGTTATAAATATAATTTGGTCACAATCATGTTAGAAGTCATGGACTGTCTGGTAAGTGCACTTTCCTCTGAGATACAACTTTGGAATATGGAACTGCCCACTTTTTAGAAACAACACCTGCAATATAATTTGACACTATATGCAAAATCAAATTTCTGAATAGCTTAAGATAAACAGTTGCAGGTTTTTAGTCTGTTAGCTGCTAGAAACAGTTTGTCTATTTTTGTTCTCTCCCTTCAACAAAAGGACAAACAAAGAAGCACAATATTATGTCTAAGTATAGAAAACACCTGGAAAAAAATTCAGTGTAAGAATTTATCTCAAAAGAATTATTTAGCACATAACACCTTTGCTCATAATGCATGCCTCTACTTTTCAAATTAATTCAGAATATTAATAGCAGTGTGAAGTAAATTGCTGTCAAAAACTATGTTTAAGAAAGAGGACATGTAAATATCATGTAAATATCCATGTAAATATCAGAAAAAACTTCTTTACTGTGAGAGTGACAGAGCACTGGAACAGGCTGCCCAGAGAGGTTGTGGAGTCTCCTTCACTGGAGACATTCAAAACCCACCTGGATGCGTTCCTGTGTGATGTGCTCTAGGTGACCCTGCTCTGGCAGGGGGGGTTGGACTAGATGATCTTTCGAGGTCCCTTCCAACCCCTAGGATTCTATGATTCTGTGACATGGGCACTCCTTTTAAACCTGGGGTTTCTCTCTAAAGTTCTTTCTTAAAAAAGTGTGACTTGATTCTGCACATCGGAGCCTTTACTTCCTTTAATTCACAGTCACTGGCTGCATCTGTGCATCAAACCCAGAGATGGTCTGAAGCCCGTTAATGCCTGTAAACATAAGCTTGAGTTCCCAAAGAAGTTTAAGAGTCCAGATTCGACTGAAATCCTGTCACAATAGTACCATTAGGGATCTGTGCTCTAATTAAGATATATGGAGAGCAATTCTAGTATAAAAAACTAGCCATACTTCACAAAGAGCTGGCATACATATGAAACTAGAATATTTCTGAGATGGCATGAGAACTATTTCGATGTGATTCATTTTCTATTCAGAACAGATATGTATATTTTCTAAATACTTAGAGCACTTTTCATCTTCATAATTGCTTTACTGACATTAATTAATCCTCACAACGAGGTGGGTGATAAATTAAGGTGGATGAAGAATTCACAACAATTAGTTTATCTAGGTAATATAGTTATTTTCCTGAGTGTGAAGTGTTCAGGGACAGGGATTTTTACTGACATATTTTGTACTTCACAACAATTGTGTTAATGTTTTATGCAAATGTAATTCAATCAATGGTTTTCTTGCAAACTGCTCACTGTGCCTGGGCTTGACATAGAAGCTTCAAGAAATCAGCTGTCCTGTTTGCACTGCTGTTGAACCAGCAACACTTCCAGGCCCCTCAGGCGTAACATGTACAAGTCCTATCCCTATTAATGGACAGAGACTTGGCTATGTAGCAGCATCTCTTTCAAGGTTGGTTTTGTGGAGGAAACCTGGGCTTGTCAGCTGGATTGGAATGGTGACAAACTTCCCATTGGTCTTGGATTTGCATGACTGGGAGACTTGCACCCAGAACATGTCATAGTACGCAGCCCAGTGACAGTCAAAATACAATGAGCAGCACGCAATTTCACAGCTCTCAGTTTTAATATTCATGGAAAATGTGTGGCTGCTCTAGCTGTCATTCAGTATTTGTAGCCTCATCATTAAGATGAGCTGACCATGGTACACCAGCCTGCAATTCCAGCTACTGCTGTTGGTAATGTGACATGCACTGCTGTTATTGACTCATGGGGCGCTACATGACAGCCCCAGCTGATAGTGACCCACGTCATTTCTAGCTGCTTGCTCTACTTTGAGACAATCTAGTCCAGTTTGCTTGGCACTACCATTTTAAACGTGAATGTCAGAAAAAAAAACACAAAACAACAAAGAGATAACTCATTGCTGATAGCATAAAGCAAATATTTTTATTAGAACACTTTAAACAACAGGTGAGCTGTACATGGAGTAAAGTAGGAAAGGTACATGCCAGCTCATAAATTTGTCATGAAAACTTCTGTGCTACTTGCCACAAAATTACATTGTGGAAATGGGAATATTTTGGAGGAACCTTTAGAAATATTGTAATGCTGCGTGTTTATGGTTAAATAAAGCATTTCATTACTTAAGGAAGAGCTGTCCGCTCTCTGACAGAGAAAAGTACACTTTCCTTTTAAAAGTGCATCTTCTGTAATAGCCAAAGATCATAACATTTCCATCCTGAGAAACAAGTATGCTTCATAGCAGAAAATTAATGCAGACAAGTAATTGTTGTGGTTTCTCCACAGTATTGGGTGAATTGCAAAAGGAAAATAGATAAATAAGGATACTAGATAACCTTGGCTATCTATCTGAGATACCTAAGTTAAAGTTCCACTCAACTGAAAAAAAAAAAAGGCACCTTTAAGATAAATTTTGCATATTGCCAGTAGACAGTTTGTGTCATTAATTTCTTTTTGCTCACCCTTCAGAGATCTCAGGTTGACCAGGTTCTTCAATTAGGTGCTTCTCTTGGGTAAGAGATGAGACAGTAGAAAGGTTCCTTGTGAGCCAGTTTCTTATCTGCCCAGAGCTGCCAGAGACCTGATCCTTGAAGCTGCAGGACTTTGTCCCAAACTGCTGCACCACAACAGCACGTTGCTGAAGGAGGGAACTTCTCTGTGCCCTCTTCTTTTTGTGGTGCTCACAGTAATAAGCAAAAAAACCACAACCAAACACAAAAGCCCTATAATAACAGCCATTTATTTATTACTTCTTTATAATTTTTTTCTATTATTTGCCAAAAGACTTCAAAAATTGCACTGAAATCTTGGAATTTCAGAACAGGTCCTTTGAAATCTTGTCTTTAAATGGCACTGAAAGCTTCTAATTAGTTTTTGATTTCTTTGTTATGTACTTTAAAGTGATTAATGACATATACTTGGTCATCTTCAGTATGTACATTTCCAGTGTTACAAAACAAACATAAGATAAATAGAACATAAGGTAAACATAACAGAAGACAGAACAAAAATAAGATTTCCAGGCTGAAATCAGAATACTCTGGTTTTACTCTGTGGCTGAAAGAAGGGTTTAAACCTAGTCCAGTGCCAGCTGTGGAAAATGGAAAACAATTAAATGTTGCCTAATTGTATTATCTCCCATTTTTGAAGTTAATAAAAGCATAATCTATTTGTACCTGCCATTTGCCTTAGGAGACAGCAGAAGATAATGAAAATATTTTACTATCTATTTTCAAATTATAAGCTGTTGTTTCCAAAGAAAGTCAAAACCCATGTATATTATCACATTATTGTTCTCCAGGGACTGCAGTCACTATAGTGATTGTAATTACATGGCTTCATTAACTTTCTACATTCTACCTGTTATGGGGGTTTCACATTAAGAAAATTTGCATATACAGGAAATGAATGCAGTTTGCAAGGAGCTAATGTCATTAAACATTTAAGCAGCTTCTCTCAAGTAAACAAGAAATTTTCACTAGAATTTTAGTGTGCATTTAAAACCAATGCAGTCACAATTGTCACTTTAAAGAAAAACATACAAAATACATTTAGAGTAAGCAACAGCCATCTTGACAAAACTGCTTTAAAATTGAAAATAATTCAATTACTCTCACAACCATTACAATGCATAATCAGGTGTAATACTCATCTGTCAGATTAATACTAGCTCATGTTAAGACAATGTATGCATGCTTATGATATACTGCAATCAGTGACCCATATTTAAATAGCACATGCAATGAGAACTTTTGTAATCTGTAATTGCCTAATTTTTGCTCTCAGTGGGTTATACATAAAAATAACTTTCAATTTTTAGTTAAGAGTTAAAAAAGCAAATAAATACTCAAGAAAAACACTCAATTAATACTGTGCTGTAGTAGTAGGAACACAAATGCTTAGTAGTGTGTCACGTTTTCATTTCATGGACTTGATACAAGCTGACCATTGCCAAAAGAAGGAATGTTTTTTCTGTTTCCTTCAGCTGGTTTTGACTGAGAATACCTAGCTACTGACTTGAGTAGACACAAGATTTTAGAAAATGTTTGTGGTTTAAAGACGTGTGCCTTATCCAGAACCATTATTGCAGTATTGTTTTAATAAAATACCCTATGTTTGTCTATCTCATTTAAAGGGTCTGATTCAATTCTGATTTAATGCCATTCTGTGTTGTGAGTATATCTGACACTTCTCTCAGCTGTCTCCTTTGTCTTGACTGTGCTGATCACAGTTTGAGTCTTTTCACTATATACTAGCCCAGTGAATAGCACAGATGCACAGGCATTAGGAAATCAGGATTAGGAAACCCCAGGGTCTATTCATTCCTTAGTCCATGGACATACATGTAAGATTGTCCCACCACGGCCAGGTTATTAGGTAAAGCATGGTTGGCCATGCTTTTAAATAATGCACTTACTGTTTCCTCTAGGAAGCTTACTGCTACATGTGCAGGTTTTGGGATCATTCTTTTGATGTAAGTAGTTTTCTTGTACAATGTAAGGGATAATAAAGTGTATAACTGTCTTTTGTAGATTCTACTTGAAGAAATTCAAAGGTTCAAAACTGAAGAAGGGACATTCTAGTACCTACCTTAGAGAAGAGTAAGATTTTTATTAATTGTTATTCTTCATACTTTCTCCTTAGTATCTCTCTGAATTAGGTTTTATCTTTAAACTTCTTTCCTTTTCTAACTTTGGACCAGGCAGAAATACCACAAAACCACTTTTTTACCACTTTTTTTTTTTTTTTTTTTCCCCCCAAGTGGTATTATAGGGTTTATATTTATTTAGCACTTTGAGCTCGTCTCATGAAAAATGCCATAGAAATATAATGCACAACGAGCTGGACTTCATCTTGCTAGCATGAGGATGTAAAAAAACCATGAAAATGGCCACCATGTTCCCTTCTGTACTGGTTCTGAGCACAATATCCATCTTCTGCTTACTCTGAATACAAGGATTAAATTGGAAACTGCCCATTAGCGAGACAGGTAAAAAAGGAAGAAGTAGTACAAAACATTAAGGATGAAGTCTGAGGTTCGTCTGTGAATGTAACACAAATGGTTAGAGAAGTTACTGTTCTTTAGTTTATATTGCTGGGAGTACTATCCACAGAGCTAACCAAGGCCATGGATTTTGTGAAAATGTCCGGATCATCTTTTGTAGTAAATTCAGCTCATAAAATCTCCAGTGGTTATTCCAGCAACACTGGTTTACTTTGCAGAGAAACAAATCAGAAACACTCACACAAGTTTCAGCATAGCTGAGTGTGGTAAAGTTTTTGGATGGTGCATTTGGTCTGTGATATAATCCCCTCCTGCTGGCTTTCCCCCTTTCTGAGGATGCCTTTCCATTGCATGAGAGAGATGGGCTTAGGGGAGTGAAAAGCCCTCCTTCTCTCACCTCCAGCTAAGAGAGTGAGAAAGAAACATGCTAAGGGAGGTAGGTGCTCATGCCTCAGCACCTACAGTATGAAGGGGGTACAGGAGCGAGATGAAGTCCTCAGAATTCAACCCCTTCTTCCAGACTACATCAGACTATCTATATATGACTTTTCTGGGTTTGGATTTTCTTACCTTCTTCACCTGTCTTTTTAATCTCAGATGTGTCAGTTATTTCTCATCTACCAACTATCTTGGTGTGTCCTAAATAATTCAGTTTTATTCTAGGTAATGCAACCAAATTTTTTCCACTGATTAATAATGCCAACCACATCCTGGACTGCATCAAAAGAAGCATGGCCAGCAGGGTGAGGGAGGTGATTCTGCCTCTCTAATCTGCTCTGGTGAGACTACACCTGGAATACTGTGTACAGCTCCGGAACCCTCAGCATGAGAAAGATACAGACCTGTTGGAGGGGGCCCAGAGAACGGCCATGAAGATGATCAAAGGGCTGGAGCAGCTCTGCTATGAAAATAGGCTGAGAGAATTTGGGCTATTGAGCCCAGAGAAGAGAAGGCTCTGGGGAGACCTTATAGCACCTTCCGGTACCTGAAGGGGGCCTACAGGAAAGCTGGGGAGGGGCTTTTCAACAGAGAGGGCAGTGATAGCACAAGGAGTAGTGGTTTTAAACTGAAAGAGGGTAGATTTAGGTTAGACATCAGGTTAGACTACCATGAGGGTAGTAAGGTGCTGGAATATGTTACCTAGGGAGGTTGTGGATGCCCCCTCCTTGGAGGTGTTCCGGGGCAGGTTGGATGAGGCTTTGTGCAGCCTGGTCTAGTTGGAGGTGCCCCTGTTCATAGTAGTAAGGTTGGAACCTGGTGATTTTTAAGGTCCCTTCCAACCTTAAGGATTCTATGATTTTATGAAAGTATTTTAGAAGTCAGAGATAAATTTCTGGTTTGCAACAGTTCATGTTATAATTTCCTTTATGCTTATAAACTGTCCTTTTCTTTCATAGTATCTTCTTCAATGTATATTATGTTGTATAGAACTGAATTCCCAATTGGATATTACAAGTACTCAAGTACTGAAATGTATTGGTTTCTTGAACTGCACTATCAATCTGATCTTTGTCACTGGAAGCTTAGGGTGCTCCATTAACTCATTTTTCCCCCCTACACCTTTCTTTGCTTTGCTGTACTTCCTTCCTTACTTATTTGTTTTTCTCCTCAGCAGTTATATTTCCCCTCTTTTCCTTTAACAGCCACTCTTAAGGAATTTCAGTGTTGTATAGTTATTTGTGAGCTAGACAGTTTTACTCTCTTGGTACCTGCTGTCTTTACTTGAATCCTCTAAACCAGTAATTGGTAACAAGTTTCTCTCAGTGGGTTTTACACACAGCTGCAAGGCAGAAAATAAACAGTTCTTTCAAGTCTACACTCTTAGGGTTACAGCTGTATACTAATGACTTTCCCAGTTTACTAACACGGATTTTAAAGAGATAGCATCCATTTCTATTAACAGATTTTTAAAAGCTTTTCCACAGTTAAGGCAGGACCTTGTAATGACAATTGTGAAAACATGACATCAGAACAATATCCTTCCTAATTAAAGTATCTGTCCTAATTAGACTAGTCACTGGTGTGTAAGTTCAAAACTTTTTGTCAAACAATAATTCACCTTCTCAAAATATTTTAATTTATATATTTTAAAAAAATGTAAGAATACTTGATGTATTGTCACTTCTAATTATTTCAATGCATAAATAACAAAATAAATGGCACTATTTTTGTAGTATGAATGCAGTTTGTTTGTAATTTTTTCTTCATGGTTTTCTTGGAGAAATTTTGAGTATAAATAACATTCAGGTGGAATACTTTTGCTTTTACTAAAAAATATATGAACGTGTGGTCACTAAGAACAAAAATTAAAAAGTCAAAAAGCAGTCTTCAGCTAAAATGTTATGCATTTTTCCTCTTAGATCTTTGAAAAAAAAAATCAATGCTTCTTGGAACATGCAGGAAGGGAGAAACAAATGTTTCTTTGGCTATTGTAGTCTTAATAAACTAGGTCATGACTTGATGTACAAAAGGATATGTGTTTTGTGGAAAATGCAATGTATAAAGTCTGTGTGCATGTATGTGTGTACATAGAGGAGAAAAATAAGAATTAAATAGAATTAATATGCCTTTTACAATTAAACGTGTTTCTACTGAGATTTTTTTCACCTTTGAAAGAAACCTTTTCAAAGGTTTCTGAGATTTTTCTCTCAAGCTATTCCAATATTAGCATCTAGTTTTCTTTTTTTACAGATTGAAACAATACTACTAGTCCTTGTTTAAGCTTTTCTTGTGACTCTTTCATCTCTTAATAATACTTCAAAAGCTTACTTAAAAGGTTCAAGAAATATCTGCAATGTTGTTTGCAAAGTATGCAAATGGAATTCTGGGAAACAGTATGGTTATTCCCACTGTTAATACAGTATCAAGAAAAAATTATTCACTGCTATTGATTTTGAATGGTAGACATTGTGACTGTACAGCAGGATAGGAATAACCTCCCGACTCAGGTGGGTGTAGCACAGTTGTTGCTCTTCTTGTATTTGTCAGCCCTTGTGGCTGCAGCAAAACGGCGAAATGCTCAGGGTCGCATGGAATCAAGCTAGAGTTCCAGTTGTGTCAAGCTCATTCTCGCCATGTCTATAAAACAGCCCTGCTTTGCTTAATAGACTGATGCTCTGTGTTCCAGAGCATTTTGTAAGTACTTTGGAAAGAAGAACAGACCCTTTGCCTCCCTGTGTCAAGAACAGGAGGGGAAAATCACCTGGCAGCAGCAAGGAGTATCTCTTACTGACTGTAGTGCCGGAGCTGCTTGAGTGCAGCTCTCCATCACAGGCTGACAGATGGGAAGGAAAGGCCAAGGCTTAAGGAACTAAGAGCTCTACACTTCTCCTCACAGCAAGCAGCTTTTTATTTGCCTAAACTCGAACTTCCTTTCTAAGCAAGGCATGCAAAATGGTGCAAAATACTGTATTAATAAATCATTTGAAAGAGGCCTGTAACCAGGTAGCTGACTATATTAAAATACACCCTACCAGAACTTCTCCCTTTAACATCTGTTTATCAAAGGCAAGTGAAGTTTAAAATATAAATCAGTAATAACTGCAGATGGAGAGGACTCAAAATGTGTCTTTACAAATCTTCCGTCATTTAGGTAGCTAGCAGCTTCTCTGCTTCTGTGTCCAGAATGCCAAAGGCAATCTGGGAATGGCAGCTTGCAGATTTTCTTCCCTTGGAAAATTTGTTTCCATGACTTAATATGTTACCTGAAAACTTTACCTTCCTGCCTTCTTCAGGGAACAACAACTTCTTATTTGACTCATTATGTTGAAGATATAATAAGCATGGACCATTTGAGGTAGTAGAAGTGAGATTTCCCAGAGAGTGGAAAGAAAAGCATGTTTTTTACAGATCTTGTTCAGTGAAGTGCTGTGAAGGGGCATTACCTTGTACTTTTCTATTAGTTCCAAGCTAGCAAGTACAGGTTTCTTTTATTTTGAGTAAAGCAGGACTCCTAAGTTCTAACTTGAGGAACTGGCTTGCAACAGATAATTATGTAAGCCCTCTGTTTTCTAAATCCAAATTCTAATGACAGTGTTCATGGGATAATGCAGTCTACATTTTTTTAAAATTACAAACATTAGAATCGTGACAAATAGAAACCTGGAAAGACCTTCTATAGTTGTACCTTTGGTTTCTGAATAGTATGTTCTCCCTTTTACAAAATCAGAAGACAATCAGCTTGACCACATTATATGCTGTTGTACGTGAGAATCCTTAATGCTGTTTAACAAATGACTTTTTTCCCCCCACTTTTCATTAGAGCCCCTTGTTGCCATCCAATCTTCATTTTAGAAATTAAAGCTAACAACCAGATTGAAAGAATCCAGAGAATGACAGCATGGGGCACAGTCTCAAAGCCACAACTAACAGCATGAGGCAAAGCGAACCTCAAGCTATTCCAGCTCTTAGAGAAAGAAGGGGGATAAAAAAGCATTTGCAGGAAAACTCAATTATAACAACCCACAGCTATAGTAAAGCACTTGTGAATGTTGACACTAAAGCTTTTTCTGCTTAACGTTTTAATTAAATACCTAGAAGCCAACTATTCTCCTCAGTCAGTGTCAGAGCAGTACTTCTCTATGGATAAATGTTTACAGCAAAAGCTCTGCTGAGGGTTTCAGCAAACAAGTCTCGGAGAACTGAGAGGGCTTTCAGCTGAGGCACTTGAGATCAAGAAAACACCAGTGATTAGAAACTAGCAGCACAATAACAGGACGATTTAATCCACCCAAATGTCAGTCGCTGGTTTACAAGTTGGCAATCCCATCTTCATCTGCAGACAAAAGGGCACTGGTTAGTCATCTGTTTAATTCTCTTGCTGCAGCATGTCATTTGGATGTTGAAGGAAAATCCCTTGATTCAGTCTGCCATTTCTGACAGTCTCCCTCTAGACCACATTAATAAGCTTTTTAGAGAAGTGAATGCAGAATAATCAGCAGGCAGCCTGCACTCAAAATGGAGACAGAACAGACAGCAGAAATGCCTTCTTCCCTTTGTAGTTATGGTGCATAGGTGACCCTTCTCTCACAGAGCAGCAAATTATTTAGACTAAGATTGCCTTTGAAAACCACAGTGTAATTAACCATTTTATACATGGGATGTCTGCCTAGCTTCAAAACCTGATGCTTTGCAATGGAAAAGATTCAGCTGCATTTGAGTTAGATTTGTGAAACATGCTAACAATAGAGCAGACGGAGAGAAAGGCTGCATGGCATCCTGGAATATCTGGGGAATTTCACTCAGAAAACAAACATGTTACTCTTTAATGTAGGCTCACATCTCATTATAAAATCACAAGTGGAATGAGACACACTTCGCCTTTGTAAATGTGTTGCCAGGAGGCAGGTAAGTGTTGTGCTACAGACAGTCCTGCTAAGATCTGCATGATTTTAATATATTTTGAAAGCAAATAATTTGTTAGATAATGGTGGTCTTGCTGTGGATATTTCCTGTTTTTATCTATTAATAATTTCCCTATTGCCAGTTGTAAATTGAAATTGTCAATAGCTTTGTTTAACCTCTTGTGCACTGGCTGTTTCAAGGTGCAGCTGAAAAGCAAACTATTTCAGGGTATCCTTGACTTGTTTTAGGAGGGATTTCCTGGTAAGGCACTACTAAATACTGAAAATGAGAAAGCAGAAACCTTGGAGCCCTAAAACTCCTTTTATTTCACTTTAAGATGAAAAAAGTAAGCACCATTGAAAATCAAGCTCAAGATATGCACATACAGACACGAAAAGTGAAAGGAGGTTAAAAGGAGAAGGAAAGAAATGTAAATCCTGTGTGATGTGGTAAGATGTAGGTAAGGCTCGAGGAGGATTTTGTCAAGCAGAAAATTGACAAAACCTGCTATTAATTATTGTGCTGATGCTATCAGTGAAATTACCATAATCAAAAAGTGAGGCGTGAGCACAATTCATGAGGTGCTAGGTAGCTGGGGGGTTAAATCACATATTGCCAAAGGAGAATTTAAGAAAAAACATAATTAACAATAAGAGAGAGCACAAAAATTCTTTTACATAGCCCATGTAGTCAGCAATATCTCGGTAACAGATTCAGACATACTGGCCTGTTTGTGTGAGAAGAAGTAGGGGAGGATGGAAGGACACCTTATTTGTCAGCTGTAGCTACCAGG
The DNA here is from genome assembly GCA_020745705.1 of Hemiprocne comata. Classification (NCBI taxonomy): domain Eukaryota; kingdom Metazoa; phylum Chordata; class Aves; order Apodiformes; family Apodidae; genus Hemiprocne; species Hemiprocne comata. The sequence continues at coordinate 28,475,961 of CM036587.1, forward strand.
AAAGAAGACTGGATCACACTTAACCAACATTTTATTATAGAGCAGAAGATAGAATCTCTTTAAAAAACAATATTCTTGGCAATTTGCAGACAAACACTAGCATAAAGCCCTTCCAGGAAGCGTTTATTTTCTTAAGTACCAGAAATATAGGAAAAGAATGGCTCAACCCAGGACAGTACCAAAAGAGAAGTGATGAAATTGTTAGTTTTATGAAACACCTTTTAATTTTAAATTATTTTTTCTTTGGAGGGACAGAGAGCATAAAACATGGCAGCAAATACCTAGACAAGTAGTGCCACTGTTTTAGAACAGCTTCATTCTCAACAATAACATCTCCAAGAGAAAAGGTAGAAAAGAAAAATTAAAATCAAGACCAAATAACGAGGTTCACCATGTAACTTGACTCATTGCCTTGCAAATTTAAACCATTAAAGAAGCTGAGACGGATTCAATATTTACAGTACTTTCATGTTAACAAGTCAACATTTACCAACTGTTATAGGGAAAGTTAAATAAATAATGCTGAAAGTGTTTGCAAATGTTACTTTGAAGAAAAACATCACATTCACTTTGATTCACAACATATATTATTCACACACTGCAAACATTCATGCAAGCAAATCTGTATTTATGGTGGCATTGTAATCTCTCAGGCTAATAACTATCTGCAGTACTATTCACTCTTGAGGCAGTCATATGGCAGTGTTAAAAGCTCCTGGTTATTCTGAGATTCAAACAAGGAGAAATCAGCAGCAAATATCATGTGACTAGTGAGATAAGATAAGCAACAGATTGGGTAGGGTATTTAAGGTGAGTGTCACAACTAGAAGTTCTAAAGTTTTTGTTTGTTTAGTGCTCATGTTTTTATTGTCAGAATGTAAACTATATACACTGTCTGGATTCTTGGTCCCTTTACCACTTTGGAAAAGCATATGAATATTTTCCCAGGAGAGGTCCAGGAACAGTGGCTGATGAAGGCAATGGGTATTGCCCTCATTGGTAAGCAGAAAGTATTTTTAGCTCTGAATAATCTTGCCATATTGAACTGTAAATAAAGTTCTCCATTTACAAGGAAATCTCATAGTAAATTATAATATTCCTAGTGAAAAACAGTATTGGGAGACTTTAGGATGAAACCTTTTGTGATTTTATGTGGGACTGTTAGTAGATTTTAAAAATCTACAATATGATGTAGTACTGAGTGAACAAATTGATACAAAATTGTTAGAAATCCCTCTAATATTCTGATCCATACAACAGCATTACTCAGTAAGTTAAACATTGAATATGAAGGATCGATATTAAAGGAAGACCATTGAATAATATAGGAGAGGTCTGTGTAACAAAGCTGAATATGAATTTAAATAGTGAAGAAAGTAAAGTTGTTTATGATTCTAATCTGCTGAAGTGAGTTGTAGGAATAATTAGTTTTGTATCATATTACGCTTGTCAGCAGCTATGGCCAACATTTCAAACTAAAAAAGTTCTGTGCTTCTTGGAATTCAGCTATCACCTCCTGTATGATTATAAATCACTGTGTTTATCTGTTTTAAAGCTAATGCCAGTAGAGTGGCTCTGATTAGTCAATATCCAAAATCTCTTGGAATCTATGTACTTGCCCTTCAGTAATAACAAGACTCTCATCCCTCTGTGCACAAAAACATTGTTTATAGGTCCATGTTTAAAACTGGAAGGAACTAGTTGGGTTTTGCTGGTTTGGACCCAAAACGGCTAATAGCACAAGTGGCTGTGTGGTGTTCTGGGATGTGGTATCCTAGTGTATACAGAAGCAGGCACCAAACAGATTGTGCAGGGTAATTAACCACATTAGTGGCAAAAATCAAAGGACATACCTTTGGTTTGTAGAAGAAGGGTGAAAGCTAGAAAATCTATGAAAAGAAAGACTAGTAGGCTAGAAAGCCTTGCAGAGAGTCTTAGGCAGGTAGAGACATCTAAACCAATACATTCTGTATTTGTTACAATTAAATGTTGCTTTTAGTGCATCAGTAGGGGACAGTTAGGACAGCCACTGAGGGAGAAGTATTTAGGAACTTGAGGCCAAACCAGGCCAAAACCACACCATTCTTCATGGGCTACTACTGAATTATTTTGAGATGAACATTATACTTCAAGCTCAAGGTTCCCTGGGCTATTACTGAATTTATAGAGGTTACTGGAGCAGGCCCCTCTCCATAATTATAAAATGGTTGTATTTTCACATCTGCTTAGTCAGTTGATTGCAGCAGTTTAGAATACTAGAAATCTCTGCAACAGACAACTGAAAACCCGAATTTCCTTTAAAGGCATATACCTCTAGTTAGATTAATTTTTCCCACTTAGCAATAATGTAAAAGTCAGTACTGGAAGCTTGGAATATTGTCTGACTCAAGAGCCATTTTTCACTTCAGGAGACTAAACTAGCAAAGCATAAAAATTTAGTCTCTTTGTTTCATTTCTGTTTTCTTTGTTGCATCCAAGTTTAAATAAGAAACCATAAATACTGTTCCTGAAATAACATCCTCATACAAAAAAGGCCTCTAAGTCTTTGTTAAGTCTAATATCTGCATGCAGTCATGTGATTATTTAAAATTACTCACTGGAGCAGCTGTGAATGCATATGAAAGGAAAAAAACTCTGTCTTATTTATGAGTAATATAAAATGTGCCTCACTACTTGCTAAATACTTAGAGCCTTAGCCCTTTAATTTTTCTCATTATTGTAATTAAAAATGTTTGAATTACCATTGGCTGAGAGTGTTTGCTAAAACGTCAGGTTATTGGCATCTCTTGCATAGGATAACGCTCACGTGGAGAAGTGAATCTTCTGAACATGATGGTTAGCTGCTGTTCTGACAGTGCCAATCACTGTCTTCAGTGTGACAATGACAGTTGGATTCCAGCATGACCTGGACAGGCTGGAGAGGAACCTAATGAGGTTCAACAAGGGCACGTGTAAGGTCCTGCACCTGGGGCAGAACAACCCCATGCATCAGTGTAGGTTAGGGGCTGACCTGCTGGAAAGCAGCTCTGAGGAGAAGGATCTTGGAGCCGTGGTAGACAATAAGTTAACCATGAATCAGCAATGTGCCCTTGTGGCCAAGAAGACTAATGGTGCCCTGGGGTGCATTAGGAAGAGTGTGGCCACTAGGTCGAGGGAGGTCATCCTCCCCATCTGTTCTGCCCTAGTAAGACCATGTCTGGAATATTGTATTCAATTCTGGACTCCCCTGCTCAAGAGAAAAAAGGAACTGCCAGAGAGAGTCCAGTGGAGGACAACAAAGATGATTAAGGGATTGGAGCGTCTCTCTTCTGAGGAAAGGTTGAGAGATCTGGGACTGTTAAGCCTGGAGAGGAGAAGACTGAGAGGAGACCTTATCAATGCTATAAGAATCTAAAAGGTGTGTGTAAGGAGTATGGAGCCAGACTTAGTGCTCAGTGACAGGACAAGGGGTAATGGGCACAAGCTGGAACACAGGAAGTTGCATCTGAATGTGAGGGAAAACTTTGTTACCATGAGGGTGACGAAGCACTGGGACAGTCTGCCCAGAGTTGTTGTGTGGTCTCCTTCTCTGGAGACATTCAAGACCTGCCTGGAGGCAGTCCTGTGTAATGTGCTCTAGGGGATCCTGCTTTAGCAGGGGGGTTGGACTAGATGATCTCTAGAGGTCCCTTCCAACTCTGACAATTCTGTGATTCTGTGATACATTGAGACTGCCTGGAGCATTTTTTTTCTGAATTCTTACACCTAACCTGCCTGTGCTCCCATGTGATCACACCAGCACATGCACAATCTGTTGCTGTTGATTAATCTAAACGATGTACAAAACATCTCCTAACTATCCTAGCTATGTGCAAAGGGTTGTCCTATGTGATAAACTCTTCATCTACAGGGGCAGTTTCTGCTGACTTATTAAAAGTAAGTTATCCATGTACAGTTTAGTCAATTTATGGCTCAAACTGTCTGGTGGAGTTTCTGGAATATCCAGTGTCTCCACTCAGGACATTAATAATTATATTTAAACATTAATATAGTGCCCAGCAGTTGCACTACAGTTGCTGCCTACAGAAGCTGCCTGAGGGAAGTTCTGGGTCTGTCTGAAACTCTCACCTGAAGTATTGTAAAAATTGGTCAAATACTTTGCTGTGAAGTCAACTAGGAATTAGGTCAACCACTTTGATTCAGGTTAGCCTGTTTTCCTCAAATCAGTCCAATGAATTCCTAGATCACACAGGAAATTAGTGAGTAACTGTGTTGCTTATGCCTGTAAGCACAACCTTGATACCAAGCTATACTGCAACTATAATGTCCTCCACAACTGCAATATTAATTCCAAATGTCTTATGACATCAGTTCCCTACCAGCTGTCTGTTGACTGCAGATTGGCCATTGCCAGTTAAAGGGTGCTCCACACTACGAGCCTAAGAGCTGGGTGATGCCCCTAATGTCTGAGCTTACAGACTCTCCAGTGCCTCAACATGCTCTTTTCTTCTTGCATAATGATATGGTTTTCAAAGGCAATTATAGTTCAGGAACCTTAGACACTGTTCTTGGACTGGTGCTGCTGCCCACCTTTTCAATAATAACTTACCCATTGGAGCACTCAACCAGGACAGCTTCAGTGTTAAAGTCTAAGGGTTGGGTCTACGTCTTAGAAATCAAAATTCTAACCCTGAATCCAGGAAATGAATAGTATGATCACATTTTTTAGTTTTGACGTGATCACTAATAAAAGAGGAAGTAGTGAGGAAAAGCCAGATCCTTGTCTGATGTTTGAGATAGTTTGGTCTAGGACTTGTACTTCAGGAACAGAAGGTTGCAAAAATGTTTACATGACATCCTCTAAAGTCTCTGTACTAGAAGAGGAATAGAGCTAGTATATACAGTTTAATTCTAATACTCTTCTTTAGATAGAGTAAAACAAACCCCAAAGTTTTCAGAAGTGGTTTTTTTTGTTTGTTTCTTTGTTGTTTGGGTGTTGTTTTTTTTTTGGTTTTTTTTGTTTTTTTTTTTTTCCAGATAGTGCTTAAATCAGTCTGGTGTTTATTTTCAACCAACTCTCTTCTGCATAATGATTTGCAGATTTCATCAAATAAATGGACAAACTAACACAACTGCCATAAAGTCAGCCATTGGAATTTCATTAGCAAAATAAGTCATTTGCTATTCTGAGTCATTAACTATCCTTACTACCCAATTACATCAATTTTAGATTCAATTCCTTTGAATTGCAACTCTACTTGTCCTAGAGTGAGCTACCACTCAAGTGAGAAACTACTCACCTGAGCAAAAGAAATTGCATTTGGTCTGTGGTTCCTGAAGCATGATAGGGAGGGGAGTTCTCTTGTGTTTGGGTTATTTATTTATTTAGGGATGAGACTCAATGTTTCTGAGTCTCATTTTGAACTCTTCTCTCTGCAACTGAATCAAATCAATGTTATTTGCTCTTGTCTGTTGCTTAAAACACATTACAGGCTGGTCCCTTACAGAGGATGTTTCCCTTCTTTTGATGCTATTAACTTAATTTTTTATAAATCAAAGCCAGGACCGTTCGTTCTGATGGTATATAATAAAGGGATTTAGTTATTTTTGTAATTGTATTGCTGTTTTCCTGTGGTTTTTTTTTTGTCTAAGTATTTCAGATATAACTAGCACAAAACATTTATTAATTAGAATTATTTGGTTTTGTTGGAAATGTTTCCAAGTATAGAAAAATAAGTAATGAAATTACCTTAATTCAAATACAGACCAATAAAAAAGAAACTAATCTTATTACAAATTATATACATAGTCTTAGGAGGAGAAAAGATTACTTACTCTTTTGGCGAGACTGTTAAATGTCTAGAGATGTTCCCTCCATTTTCTCAGGAAGTAATACCTTGTTTGGTATAAAAGACATGTTTTAAAAATATGAAGTGTGGCAAAGAACATTTTGGCAATTTTCTCTTGCCCTTAGATGTCTCTAATTGACTAACTGCTTTAACCCCACCTCATAAATACAGGTAAGATGCTGAGGAACTGACAATGATTTTCCCAAAATCCAAAGTGAGAAGAAAATTACTGTGATTAATGTTACCTACTCCCCCTGTCCCATCACACATCTGCAACCTGTATTTTCAGGTGATTCATATATTGAAGTGGCTTCTTGATGATTACAAGTCAACTGAGATCCTGTCATAGTGAGAAGATAAAAACAAGGTACTCAAATTTCTGTGGGAAATATGTAACCCTGCAAAAAGCAGTCTATCTTTTCCATAAACAGACAAATCCTGAAAGAGAGGCACGTTGGTGCTTATTGGAATTAAAAAATTAACATTGTCCTTATGCTATCTAGGTGAAGTGAAAACAAAAGTTTCCTCTTTAGAAGTTTATACAGTTGTCCTCAAATTCCCATTCAATTCCAAAGCTCCAAGTGAATAACTAGCTTCGAAGGTGTATGAGTAAGTTATATACTTCTTATGCATAGAATTATCAAACAAATGAGTAATTAAATTAATACATGTGAAAAACATTTATACAGAATTACACTAAAGATACTTTTTTTTCTTTTTTTTTTTTTTTTTTTTCTGGACAGCTCAACTTTAAAAAGTCTCCACATAACTTTCTAGGACCACATACTTCTGATGGGCACAATTAGAAAGAATATAATTAGTAGAAAAAAGTTAATGCTTCCTTTTGAACAAATGTGATACTTGGAGACACAAACAAAACAGTGATCCTTCAGGTGTGAAAAAATACATTTGATACAGTAATAAAATAATAGACAAGCTTTTTATTTTTTTTTACTTGTGGGCTGATAAAAAACAGTCTATACTTTTCAAGTGGAAACACATGCAGGATGATAACAAGCTGTTCTTTCATAGCTTATAGAAATGGTTGCAACAGATGGCAGTATTAGAAGAAAGGTGCCTGCTATGTAGTATGTCAAGTTATTACTTTGATTCAGCAAAAATGAATGCATATGAACACCTCTGAGCTGCTTGATCTTTGAACAAGGTCAACTGCTAACCCATGGACTTCTGAAGTAGAGGTATTTAGGTGTCTATAAGATTCGAAAGTAATATTCAGAGACAATATGGAATCTGGAAAAAAGGGGAAGGAGCAAAGGCTGATGTAGTGCTGATGTGGTGCTACAGCTTACGAAATTTTAAGATGAATATTACACATTACTGTTACTTTTTTTTTTTTTCTCCTCAAAACAGGTTTTTTATAACTCCAGCTGTAGAAATGGAATACCTCAAGTGGAACCCAAGTATCACTGATGCTGTGCATCTTCCGTATCAGTAATAAAACAAAACAAAGAAGGAATAACTCTATCCTCTGAACTCTATCAGGATGGAAATTTTGCTTATCATTGTAACTAAAGGCTATATTCTCACAGTGTATATTAAAAGGTCATAAAAAGCTGTTGATGAGATTATGTTTTCTTTCCTTACTTGAAAGTAGTTATGAAAGCAATATGCACACAGGTTTTTAATATAATACCTTTTCCATTTTATAGCTAACACAATGTGGAATGAGTAGCCATTTACTTGATGGCCAAAGATGGGGATGAATAAGAACAGATCCTACTTTTATTTAGCTTATCTATGGTATAGCATAAGGCAGCCAGAGAGACTTTTAAGCAGATTACTGCTAATAGAGGAGTATGTATGCTTAATTTCCTTAACTACAATCTACTAGACCAAGCTTTGTTCTGTGATCCTTCCAGTGTGCATGCAGGTGGAAATAACTAAGTCATCTAATTCAAGCAGATGCACAGAACTGCACAGGGGCTTTTTCATTATCTAAAATGAAAAGATACAGACATTCTAACCTGGCAAATGTTAGTATCAGAAGGTGTTATAAATAGCACACATTTTTTTAATTGCTCAGATCTTGGCCAAAAACCTAAATTGAGCTTGACTGATACATTCTGTTCTTCTTTAGGCATATTTATGAGAATACAGACAATTAAATGATCAAAGTAGGAAAAACTGATGAAGAGATCTTTTCTAGTCAGGTATTAAATTTCTGGGTTGACCTTTACTTTCAAAACATTGAGTTCTTATGAGATTAGAAAGATGTCATGCTAGCCAAAGAGAATGTGCCATTTTCTAACAGGAGAGAAGTCAAGATTACTTCTTCAATCAACTAGCTTTTATTTAAAGAAGAGATCTATGCATTTTATTTGAAAGTACATAAAAATATTACATAAATATAGTAGGGGCTGTATCCTAGGCTACCACACTACCAAAATATATTCCTCAAAAAAAAAAAAAAAAGTGCTGTTGTTTTATGATGAAGATCTTGATTAAAATTTGGTTCTCCTAGGTATGATATTTGCATTCAAGTTTTCTGGGTTAATTTGCATCTCACCAGGAATTACTACCACTGGTAGTAGGGTTGTTTTAGGTACAGAAGGAAAGTTTCCCAGTCACAGAGAAGAGAACCTAGTCTTCTTTCATGAGTTTTCTGATCCCTCAGGGTACCAGTAGGATTGCAGTGGTGCATCTATTCAGTTCTTTTTTATTGTTCCTGAAAATGAAAGGGTTTTGTACTGAAATAAATTTTATTGACTCAAATGTTCTGGGTGAGGAAAATGGCTATTTCAGAAATACAAGTTAAACTTAAATCTAAGATGAAGTTTTCTATGTTTTTTTTGTTTGTTTATTTTAGTTCTGAAACTCAAGAATACTGGCTATTTATGCAACCTTGCTGTTATTAGCTTCATTCTACTGAAACAAAATATGTGAATGAGAAATGTGCCAAAGGAGAAGAACATTCACTTAGACCATTCTTTGTAGAAATCATAGAAAGAAAAAAACAAGACACACTCCTTTGAACTTCAGTTACTGTAGAACATCAAGTTGCAAACACACCAAGCTAGCATGTTTCCCTTTCTCACTTACTTAAAGGAGTCAAGTTTTGATCTGTAGCACCATATGGTCATCTAAATGTCTCCTAAACTGAGGGTGAAAGGAATCATCAAGGCTGGTGTCATGGTTTGGCTCTGGGTTGGCAGTCAAACCAATAACAATAATGCTCTTGATCCACCCCCCATACCCCAAGGTAGGGAAAGAAGAAGGAAAAATGAGTAAGAGAGGCTTTCTGGGTTGAAAAGTGAAACAGATTGATTTTAATTATTAGTGATAAGGAAATATATATATTTGTAAAGGGATGTGCAACACCTGATCCCCTCCCTCCTCCCCCAGCGACTCTCACAGCAACTCTTCTCCCTGGTGACTCCAGCTGAAGGGGGGAGTGTCCGGGCGCACGGACGGGGCCCTCGGGTGTCGGCTGGGAAGAAAAATGGGAAAAAAGAGAGAGAGCCAAAGAGAGGGTGATAGAAGTGACAGTGAGCAGAGAAGTGAGTGGAAAAGGAAACACAAGGCTTGACTTCTGTGATGTCTTAACCTATACTGAAAGACAAATAGAGAAAATATTATAAGAAGGGAATGTTCTGATTTACTGATCCTGCCTTTGGTCTAATCTGCTCCCCCGTAGAGGGGGAGGCTGCAGACACTCAGAAGTGTCCTTGGTTATTTTCAGTCCACTGGCGCTGCTAAGAAAGTTCACTGAAAGAAAAAAAAATCAGCAAAGAGAAAGTTCGCTTCACCCTGGCTCAAACCAGGACAGTTGGAAAAGACCTTCAAGATCATCAAGTCCAACTGTTTGCCCTACAACCCCTATGTACTAAACCATCTCCTGAAACAACATGTGTACCCATTTTTGAACACTTCCAAGGACTGTGCCTCTACCAAGTTCCTGGGCAGCCTGTTCCAATGCCTCCCACTCTTTCTGTGAAGAAATTTTTCATAATATCCAATCCGAACCTCCCATGTCACAACTTGACCCCATTTCCTCTTGTCCTGTCGTTAGTCAGTAGGGCGAAGAGGCCAAATGTATTGCAGGGAAAGATTGCAGCAGGAAAAAGGTCTTCCTGATGAAATGCACGTGGACAGCTTAACTAACAATAACTGATATAACTTTCTCTTTTTACCTTTTTTTTTTCTTTTTTAATCTGGAGATCAAACTATGCAAACCAAGTAAAAAAAATACTTGTACGTTTAACATGATTACTTGAGAAATAATATAGAGAAAACAGAGAAGAGTAGGATCTGGCCAATGCCGATATGAGAAATGTGGCAGCTTCTTTGTTTCAAGAAATATGTGTATTGAGGGAATACCAAAAGGAATAGTGTCAAAATCATATCAACTTAATGGAAATCAAAACACTGTACTTGTCTCCTGGGCCATTGCTGATGTCTTTGCAAAACTTTTCTGACTATATTAGGGAAAAGAAAACCCCCACAATGTTGTTGAGATTTTCTCCTTAACAGAACTAGAACAATTTAAAAAATAATTTCCTTTGTGCCCTTGTGAATTCTTGTAAGTGTGTAGTAAAGAGCCTAGAGAATCAGAAAATACAGGGCATGCAGGATAAGAGAGATGAACATCATCTTAGTCAGGTGTCTGGAAACCTGTGGGGAGAAAAAATGCTTACTAAAGCCTTCTGAGATACTGTGAAGTTTGCTAATTCAAAGAACTGCTTTAGAAATTTGTTTGGTATTTTAATTTTATGCTTATAATTTTAAAGCGTAGACTGTCAGGTACAAGATGAAATCCATTACCAAGAAAAATGTGGTGCTCAAGCGTTATGAAAGGTTATATATCACACACATCCTGGTATATAAAAACATTTGAGTAAAAACACTAGAACTTTTGAAAAAAAACAAGCCATATCAAATTATGTGGAACTCTTACAAAACATGGTGAGTGTAAAAAAGCACAGAAAACACAAGAGGAAACTGTTCGGGAGGTTGTGTGGATGGTAAAGGTAGTACACTTAGCAATTAGCTGGACAGTCACATTCAGGGAATGGGTTAGATCTGCCTTTCCATGGTTAATAACAAAATAGGAGACAGATACTACTGATTATTTTGTCACAACATGTTCTATACTTGACATTTATTGGATTAACAGTATATTCTGGCAGACATCCTCCCTGTAGGGAGTTCCCCATGGGCTGCCTAGAGAATCTGGCAAGGAGCTGGTGTGGCTTAAGGATGCAAGGACTGTGGAGACCCAAATGATTAATTACTTCACCTCCTGTGACTGTAGGATAAAGAAGAAAAGCAAACACAAGGTAAGTGCAGCTGAACGTCACTTTGCATAGGACAGACAATAAGCAGTCAGGGAGCAATTCTACTTCAGAGTTTGTCTCGGGACTTCTTTCTTCAGGATCCCCTCTAAGACAGACCATATCATTTGCTAAAAGGCAGAGGGATAAGGGCAAGAGTTTTCAAAATACCTGTGTTATGTAATAAACAACTCTACCTCTGATCCTACTACTTTGGAAGATGCTTGCCTTTTAAATTTCACTTTAATATATAAATTATCTTTGGTTAGTTCAGTAACAGACAAACTGGTTTTGTATTTCAGGAGTAGAAAGCAGGGTCTTTCCTTTTACTTGAAGAAATTCTGTGTTGTCAGAGCAAAGATATGTTTACTTCAAGACCTATTTTCAACAGTAACACATGTAGGAAAATTAAGTTGTCCAGGGAGATTCTATGTTATAAGAAAACAGTCTTGTTTTTATATTTTTTTTCCACCCAGGAGCAACTGTAAGTCAAAAGCAAACTGCAAAATAAACCTAAATCTTTTTATTCCCTATTTGCTTCATGCTTATTATCCAGTTACTGATTCTTCCTCCTTGTTCTTTAAATAGAGTTGTCCTGGGGAACCTACCATCTGCCTGATGTAAACTGCCCCGTTAATTCCTACCTGGCTACAGCTGCAAAACAGCTGAGAACAAGGAGAGCGAGTTAATGAATGAGTCCTGGTAAAGATCTCAGCAGGGTGTTTCTTTTAATTCAGACCACGTTGGTGGTTAGTATGACAACGAGCTGTTCCCACCTAATGATTTCAGTTCCTTAAGTATCATGATTCCCATGTTCTCAGTATGCTTTAGACTGGACAACTTGAACTACTTCTGTGTTTCATAATCCCTGTTATATGTTGCAAATTTCCATGTAGAATTTTCACTGAATAAGGCTCCAACATGGAAATGACTAATTGTAATGGAAAAGGCATTGTAATTACTAATTGTAGTGGAAGGGTGTGATGAGGGTGGAGAGAAGGAAGGACAAGAACAGATTCTTCTGTGAAAGATTTCTAGCTGGCACAGGCTGGAAACATCATTGTGGATCCAACTCTTCAACACCAGATGAGAAGAAGCAGTAAGAAGTTTATAGGCTGAAAGTGATCGGTACCTTTGGAAGTCCTAGATGGTCTGATGAGTCACTTTTTAAAGAATGATACAATTACTAAGGGTTAAACTGTCCTGGTGAAGAGAGCTGGAAGGGTTTAAGGTAAAACACCTGTGAAAGCTAATGGTTAAATAAGGCTGCAGATTGACCGACTGCTGGTGGCGATTTAAGAAGAACAGAAAAAGAGTGCATCATCATATTCACACTTTCATCTATCCCTCTCACAGGTCACCCACCAGATATTATTGAGAGAACTTAAAGATAAATTTGACTATTTGGGAGAACTATTCCATATGCCACGACTAAGAGTCATAGGATATGGTAACTCTCCTTAGAGACCCCTCATTCTGGAAGGAGGAGTACTTGTGGACACTGACAAATCCATTCAAGAAGTGACATTCTAATGAATAAAGATGTAGAACCCCTGAAATGAATAGTATAAGAAAGTACTGTCATTTCCCTCTTGAATAAAAACAGGAACACGACACTTGAAATTGTGTGTATTCTATTCATACCATAGCCAATTATCTTTGAGCTTTTCTTAGCATACTTGTCTTTGGGTAGGAGATGCTATCCAAAAAATGCCATTCACTCATCCATCTTGTACATAATTCTGGGGTGCTTCAGCCATTCCCATTTAAGATGACAATTCTCTCAATAAGAGCTTTGGGAAACTATGCCATCTAGCCATGGGATATTCTAGGTATAGGAAATGGTTTTGCCTGCTAATTCAGTAGTACTCTATACCAACTCCCTCATTATCTAGTCTCATAACATTTTGAAAATATTTTTGTGAATGTCTGCCACTTGTTTTCTGATGGAGGAACTTCCTTTTTACTTCACATATGGAGAGTATTTCTTAAAATCAATCTTCTTTTTCCTGCTGATTGAACTGAACAAAAGCCTTCTAATTAGGAAGTTTTGAAAGGTCTGATTTTGATGTTAGATTTAGAAGTTATTCACTACAGGAGGTGATAGGGTAGTGAGGGTTCTTTGGAGTCATCCCCAATGCCCAAGCTGCTGCTATGTAGGATATAAAAGATATGTGCAGAAGAAGAGAACTAGTTAGATTTGGAACCTACTTTTACATCAGTGTTACCCCTGAGATGAACTCAATTCATTAAAAAAGTTATGTCTTGGGAAGTGTCTTAAAAGGCTGTTTGAACTTAAAGCTCAGGCTCTGTTGGTATTCAGACCATACCTATTCTCTACATTATTTGGGGCCATGCTTTGAAGTTTTCTCTTTCTCCTGGGTATTCCAGCTAATATAGTTCATTGTGAAATGAGAGCACAGAAAAATACAGCATCATCATATTACTTGTCTCAGACTTGAAATGCTACAAGAAACTGAAAAAGAAAATTTCTCTTATTAGAAATTAATACACAGCTGTAAATAAAATCTTGAAGACAATAATTTGACAATTTTTAACAGTGTTTTCTTTTGTCTTATCTTAGGATATATGTATTACACGTGACATTAATGAAAACTCTGTCTTCTGTGTTTTCACTATGTGTCTACTATTCAAAAGCAGCAGAATTTACCACTGGAAAAATTCAAAAGAATATGTAATCAGATTCACATGACTTTTTTTTCCCCATACCTATTCTCTCAAGTTTTATACACACACACATATAGAGTAACACATTTGCTGTATCACTCAGTTTGCTGCAAAGAATGGCAGGAAATTCACTGCTGGGTGGCAGAATATGTATGAGACTGCCCTAACCATTCCCATCAACTTTCAAAGCCCTGTTTGAATGATGCTTAGCAGAAAGCTCAGCCCCTTCTTTCAGGCTGTCCTGTGTTCTTTACTTTTCATCCTCTCAACTGTTTAATCTCCTAACTGGTCCTTATCACAGTTCGTAATTTGACATGACACATGAAGTTCGTTGCAGGCTGTTACAGTGGCCAGGCAATTAAAACAACTGGTTTCACTCAAAAGTAAATTTGGAAACAAAGTAGATGTGAAATTAATTTTGCAAATACAATGATTTTCATAAAGAACAATTTTTATATAGAGATGGTGATTTGGCTGGGCTTTTTCCAGAATGCAAGAGATATCTATGGGATTGAAAGACCAGATGTACAGTACTTTCTGCTGCTCTCTATTTTCCCCTAATAAAATAATCCAGAGGACCACCTTTCTTTTATTAAAATCTTGGGTGAAAATGCAATGAAGAATACTCCCTTATACATGATGCACAGTTCCTTTTTGTTAATGTTTGGTGCTCATGAGGGTCCAGTCATATCTAACTCTTCAGGTCAGAGGACTTAGAGTGGTAAACTGACTTCCTCCTATTTCAGTTTCCCCTAAAGACAGTTCCAACTATTAAAAGATATAACAGAATTCCTCCCAAGCCACATGTGCTGAGCTACTCACAAAATTCATACTGTCGTTTCTCATATTCCTGCTGTCATGTGGGAAAGGCCCTTCTAAAAGCACTGTGACATAGAAATGCCTGAGGAAGAAGGGGCTTCAAAGCCAAAGAAAACAGGCACGAGCTCAGCTCAGAAGGATCTTCTTTCCTGATGACTGAAGATCTCTGTAGCCAGTGGAAGGCTGTGGGAGGTAGGCACGTGGCAGTGGAAGCTGGAGAACTGTGTATCAATGCCCTGGCAGTGTCTTTAAAGGACTAGTAGTCCGTTACAGCAAGTATCTGATCTACGATGCAAAACTGGATTTGGGTAGGATATGAAATAAATAAATACATATTTTACGATGTCAAAATCTACCCAAATGTCTGTTTTTCTGAGACATACAAGTGAGAAATAGTATCTATGTCAGAGCATCTCAATCAAGTCACTGCTCACCAGCCATATATATTTTTTAAATGGATATTATAATTTAAAAAAAATATATATTGAGACATCTTGTTTTTACTGTTAAGCAGCACTATTTTGGAATTAATGTGATTTTTAAAAATTTCCAGTTTTGAAATATTTTTGTAAAGCTCAGTTGAATTTCCAAGTTCAGAAAAAAGTGAGTGGAGATTCCATTTAAACATCCATTAAAATCGCTATGTCTCATCTTCAAGTGCATGCAGTGTGTTTTGAGTGGGTTATTTTTATTGCTTCTGAAATATTTGTTATTACATTCTTAAGGCAATTTATTTTTGCTGTTATTATATGCCATAATAACATCTGTTGCAGCAGAGTGAGACAAGATCTGACAGAAATCATTAGTAAGTCCTGGATTCCAATCTGAAACTCAGAAATATCAACAATGCTTCATTGGTTTGAGTGCTTCTTACAACATTTTAGCAACTTCATACTAAAAATACACCAGCAGTGTGCCCAGGTGGCCAAGAAGGCTAATGGCATCCTGGCCTCTATTAGAAATGGTGTGGCAAGCAGGACCAGGGAGGTGATCGTCCCACTGTACTCAACATTGGTGAGGCCACACCTCGAATACTGTGTTCAGTTTTGGGCACCTCAATACAGGAAGGACATCGAGGTGCTGGAGCATGTCCAAAGAAGGGCAACAGAAGCTGGTGAAAGGCCTCGAGAACAAGTCTTATGAGGGGTGGCTGAGGGAAGTGGGGCTATTTAGTCTGAAGAAAAGGAGGCTGAGGGGAGACCTCATTGCCCTCTACAGCTACCTGAAAGGAAGTTGCAAAGAGGTAGGTGCTGGTCAGTTCTCAGAAGTAACTAGTGATAGAACAAGACGAAATGTCCTCAAGCTGCACCAGAGGAGGCTTAGCCTAGACATTAGGAAGAACTTTTTCACTGAAAGAGTTGTCAGATGTTGGAACATGCTGCCCAGGGAGGTGGTGGAGTCACCATCCCTGGATGTGTTTAAAAGTCATCTAGATGTGGCGCTTGGGAATATGGCTTAGTGCTGGACTTGGTAGTGTAGGGTTAATGGCTGGACTAGATGATCTTGAAGGTCTTTTCCAACCTCAGTGATTCTGTGATTCTATGATCTGCGTGTGCAGATATCTATAATGAAAAATTCGACACTAAATTAAAATAAAGTCTGTGCATATGTGTGTGCACGTGTAAAACAGTGTTTAGTAAAACAAGAATTAGGGAAAACAGAATAATACATCATGTAATGACTACAATTAATAGCATGTATGTAAGGAAAATATGTGAAGACAAACCCCATATGTGGGTATTTCTGTGTGCACAGAAGAGGAATGGAGATTACAAAATGAATTAAAAAAAATCCACTGCCATCAGCACTAAGGAGAACTGCCAAGGATGCCAGCTTCATCATTTACTGCAGCTGTGCACCTGCAAATGCCACCTGGATTGTCACTGCAGCAGTTTCAGAAAGGTCTGAATATTCAGCCATTGAGTATTCTCATGTTTTATCTAATGAATATTCTAATTACTTCTGCTGCTAATAAATGGCAGAGGAAAAAACAATGCCTCTAGGATTTGGGTCTGTGAGCAACAGGGTTGCAGTGGTTAAGAGTAACTTCATCTACTGCACCAAGAGATGCATCAGTAGACTGCATCAAGTAATCAAATAAGGATTAAAGAAAAAGTCATATCAGCTTTAATTTTCTTAGTTTGACTGCTTGGCATACAATGCAGAAAACAATTAATTCAGGCTGTTTCTGTCAAAGAATAACCTCAGAAAGTTTAGTGTTTACAAGCAGTCCAGCTGAAAAGCAACCTCCTAAAAGTGTCTTTAAATTTCCTGTCATCAGAAAGGCATATAATTATACATCATTATTTTATCTCAGGGAATAGCTGTTATTATATATTAATTTCATCAGCATTAAAAAGAAAAAAATACCAGATGAAGCACTGCTGCCGGAGACTTAGATTTATTTTAAACTAGGCACAATACTGAGGGCTTCTAAACAGC
This sequence comes from Hemiprocne comata, assembly GCA_020745705.1. Taxonomy (NCBI): domain Eukaryota; kingdom Metazoa; phylum Chordata; class Aves; order Apodiformes; family Apodidae; genus Hemiprocne; species Hemiprocne comata. The sequence goes on from CM036587.1 coordinate 28,493,029, forward strand.
GTAAAAGAATTGGAGTAAGTAGGGGCTGATTATCAAATCACAGGGATTGTCACAGCCTGTGACTGGCTTGGTGTTTCCAGACTATCTTGATTTAAAATAAATGAGAAAAATTCAAAAGGGAAGACCTGAAAAATCATAAGACTAAGCCTACATCGATATATTAAATTTTCACATTGCTCTGAGACCTCGGTCTGTAAATCTTTATAGTTCAATCCTTTGGCCATTCATTCTGAAAACTGCTAAATTTCTGAAGGTGAGGTTCTTTGCTTGTTTAAGATTAAAATAATTTTTTAAATCATGACTTTTACTCCTTTTTCAAATGTTTTCCTTACCTTTGCCAAGAGGCAGAATTCATTGAAGAAATAGAAATTTAAGAGAATTGCTTAAGAGAAACAATACCCTACAGAGTGACCCAGGGAACTGGCAAAGGCTCATAAAGAGGTGTCAGTCTCTGAAAATTATTCCTGAGATTCAATGCCTACCACTCACAGGTATCCATGAAAAAGGTTGAAGAATACATAAAATACATGGGATATAATACACCAGCAACCTGTTTGCAGATGAAATCACTTATTTTGAAGTCTCTCTGGCAGTTATCTATTTACACTTCTATCTACACTTCTTATGATAAAATGTAGATGTCTTTATAGTTCTGGTCAGAAAACTTTGACTTGGCCTTCAGTAAACGTCTGTCCTCTGGAGTAGAGATTCAAACTAAATGTCTGAAGTTGTTGCTGCTTTTCTACCACTAAAACATGGGAGAAAGTTAGTCTCCAAATCTAGGCGACCTAATTCCCATTTGTCAAATGCACCCTGAGGCTCTGAGCGTGTGGATCAGTCACAGCTATAGTGCAAATGGGTGGGTCTGACTGATCGTGATTGAGTAAAGTGCCAGCATAACTGAGTAAGATTGAAGATGACTACATGGATATGCTTGAATTGGCATTAGTATTAATGAACAGGACAGCACATATCTTGACATGAGTAAGTGGTCACAGCCTGGGAGTGTGGAAGTGAATATTAGCTCACATGACTTGGTATAATTCTGCCTGGGTATAAGTGTGACACATGAATGATTACTGGAAGTCAGTACTGGTGGGTGGGAGTAGCAGAGTGCCACTTTATATAAATGAGTATCCCCGACAAGGGGCAATTTAGTTTCTGCCTAAAGATTTCCTGTTGGTAGAGAATAACCTACCATCTACAGAATATCCACTCCCTTCAGGCTGTTACCCACTACTTTCCATTAGATTGTGGTATTTCTTAACATTTCTGAAACTACAGAAATGCATCACTCTGATTAAGGTTATTTCAGAGGATTTTGTTAGAAAAAGATCTTGTATTTAATCTTGGATGGAATCCAAGCTTTCATTATTGTCTCATTTGCTCAGTTTTTCTAATAGGCCTTATCTGTTTCTTGATTGATGGGAGATTATCTCTCTTTCATGTTCCCTGTAGAAAGACACTTCTGAAATTATTGGGGCATACACCTATTTATACGTATGAGTGTGCATTTTACGCATGTATATATGTTTACAGTCCTTTAAAAAAACAATGAATGTGACTTTAGAAGACTTTAAATTAGGTATGATATAAACTTGATTTCAGGCTATTAGAGACCACTTCACTCAGCACTAAACCTAGAACTGGAAACCTGCATGTTTGTGAGAATACATTGGCCCTTTTGAAACTGTACTGGCAATAGGTCCAATGTAACGCAGAGCTCCCAGCTTCTGCCCAGGCCATCCCCAGCTCACAGCCATGCTGGCTGCAGCATAAGGTCAGAGCTGAAGCTGCAAGGGTTAAACAATAAGGTTTGCCCAGCTGTGCCTAAGGGTGGGTTGGGCAGCAGCTGCTAGCCATAAGGGGCAGGCAATCTCAAATCCTTTTGAATGGATTGCACACTCTCCTGAGCTAGCTCTGGGATCCAAAATGCCTGATATGGACATGGGATGGGTATACATGGCCATGTAATCCTCCTTTCAGGCATGATAATGCAGTCTTCTTCTGTGAACAACACCCAATACCTAGAACTAGGAAGAGCTGTTAGCTCCTGATGATCCTGCTCGGGGTAAGGCTCTCTTGAGCCTCCTTTTTGCTCCTTAGGAGAGGAATATGTCTACCACTCCCCTGGCTCAGCCAAGGATTAACAGCAATCTGTTAATTCTGTTAATCTGTTAATAATGTTAATGTTGTGCTAGCAGTGCCCCAAGCAGAGCAGTTAAGAGCCTCTTTTTGGTTAATATATATAAAAAGTCTTCATAATAGTCAATGCAAGTTTTTCAATACATATGGGTTCTTCACTTAGTAAGGGCAGAGGAGAAAGATGAAGGAGAAGGAAAGCAAGCAGGTCCAAGCCTGACACCAGGGACCCTGACTCCAGTCACCACAAAATATAAGGACAGGTATAATTCTCAATTTACACATATGAGTGCTCTCGCACACGCGCACTCACACTCTTTCTTTCTTTTCCCAGTGTTCTCAGAAACTTCTCTTTTTAGTCAACCATCCTTACTGTGAGTTTCTCTGAATTATAATATTCCAAATTCTGGGTGATTCATCTCTCAGAGGAGTTCTCGGAGATATAGCCCCTATTTGAGGAAAATGAGTGTTGCTAAATTAATAAAGACTGACTGAAGATATGATTCTTTTTTTAATAGTAGAAATCCTACTATACCAACAACTATTTTTTAAGGAATCCTATAAAAATAGGTATGCTTGAACACTCATATTCCTGTATTTTATTTTCTGCCAAGTAAGACTCTGAATTTATTAATACTGTGATCTCTGTGTGTTTCTCATTGGGAATACAGACCTCAGCCTGTGTGCTTGCCACCCTCAACCTTATAGATCCCAAATGTTTAGGCACCATTTAAATAAATTTTCCCAAATAAATTTTGTTTCTGCACTCTGCATTTTTTGCTGGCTCATCTCCTGTTGCCTTTTAAAAAGGCTGCAGATCTATATCATGAAGAAGCATCTGAGTACTACCCACAGTAGGGCACTTTGCAACTCCCTTTTTCTTGCCTGGTGTTCACCTTGAGACTATATACTCAGCAGGAGGAAAGTACTGGACTGTTTTTAACTACTGGGAGTTAAAAAAATGGGAATTGGCATGGTATTCATTATACAAGTGCTGAAAAAGTATTATTTTTTCAAAAGGGAAGAGCAAAAAATAGTGCCCATGTGACTTCCCTGTCACAGAATGTACTCACATACTTAACGGTCATTTTCATGAGGCATTTAAATAAGTGACCTTGTAAGTAAGATCTCATGTAAATACAAACACCATCATACAGGAAGATGACAGATTTTATGGATTGTTCATAGCAAAAATGGCAAGTTTCACAGTTTGTCATGCATTAATGGAGATGGTTACAAAAACATAAAGTAATTTGTAGTGATAAAAAATGATTCTGAGAGGATTCAAGTTATCTTTTTAACAAATATAAATCATGGAGATATATGACAGGCTGTGAATAGAGTTTTGAAGTATTTTAAACTGAGGAAAGACAAAAAATAACGCAGCAAATTGTGATTTTGAGGGGGTTCTGTCAGAAAGAAAACCAAAAATAACCTGAAAGGATGGCACCACTTCAAATCAAATTCAATATTCTTGGAGCAGACAGTTAAATTTGCACAGAAGTGTTCAGCATGTCCACTGTTATCAGCTCTGATGCAGGATGTAAGCACAGAGGAACAGTGCAAAGACCTTTGTTAAGCCAGTATAAATGTAAGGAATTACTGTGGAATGTAACAAAAACTATACTTGTGGCAACAAAGTTATCTGGAATTAAAGCAGCCTTTCTAAGTCTGAAGTCTGGTCCAGTCACCTGTAACCATGTCACTTTAGTCTGTGATATTTCCTGGTTAACCTACAAAAGGCTGGACCTCGGTGTCTACTTAGATGGGATGCTAAGATTCGCTGACTTTTGAGACGTCTTTCTGAGAGACTGTTTAAATGTTCCTGTTATCACAACTATATAATTACTGACCCTATGCAGCTGTCTTCATTTGGCCTTACCAAACATGGAGATTCTTTTGAAAACATGAAAATGCTTGTAAGTCAGTAGTACAGAAAGCACAATACAAGTTATAGGAAAACCTAGAGGATTGAGTTGGAAAGTTCAGACTAGATATAAGGAAAAATATTTCCACTCTGAGAATGGGCCAGCAGTGGAGTAGATTGGCCAGACAGTTCACACACTCTGCATCCCTAGCTGTTTTCAAGACTTGACTGGATAAAGCTCTGAGCTACCTGGTCTGATCTCAGCACTGACTCTGCTTGGAGTAGGTGGCCAGACTAGAGATCTTCTGAAATCTGTTCCAGCCTGAACTGTTCTATGATTCTCCCTCAAACAAGGCTGGAACACCACCTATCAGTGCCAAGTTGAAGTATTTCTGAACTCAGCAGCCACCTGGTATGCTGGAAATTATAGAGCTCACCACTGATTTGTGACCTTTCAGCAGAATTAATGTAATTAAAGGAGATATAGATTTGAAATGTATCTGAAGTTAAAAGCAGTCTCAGCTCAGCCAGCAGTGGGACTGCAAGGAAATATCATAATTTCAACAGCAACTGAACAGCTGGTGATGGAGAAAAGTGAGGCCAAGATGAATGGATTTCCTCCAAATGGATCCAAAGATGGATTTGTGAGGCATTTTTTCAAACTGCATTATGTTGACTAGAGAAAAAGCGTAGAGAAAGACTGTCTTTTTGTAATTCTCTTTACAAAGTACAACACACCTTTGAAGTTTATAAATCTGCAGCTTGTAAATTTGGTGTCTGTAACAATTCCCAGAAGGACTTTATCTTACCTAATGAGGTCTACCATGGCTGAAAAATAAGACTAATGTAGAACCTCCTGCAGCAAACCTTTTCAGTGGGTGACATAATGGCATATAGTTAGAGTGATTTTTCAAGAAGCAGTCAAAATAATTTGAGAATGCAGTAGGCAATCCACTATAACATATTTGCAGGAATATATTTAAGACAATGAACAGCTTATCTATAACTAAAAAGGTAATATTTATTAGCTTTACATGCTTCATAAACATGATGAAATGCTTCGCTGTTGCTTTCATGCTATCATAGGGGGCCTACATACAGTGTTCTCTAGTAAGCTGGATTAAGTTTTGTACCAAGGTTTCTGAAATCAGTGGTAGTACCATGAAGCAGCTTGAAAGCTATGCTGCAGTTTCATTTGAAGTAGGAAGTAAGCCATGTAATCAGCAACATGTGTTTTATTTTTACAATACTGTTAGTTTCCTTTGCATTCCTTACCTTTTCAGAATTTCCAAATTGAAAATGATCAGATTGAAGTTGCCATTTTTTGCACTTGTGTTTGGTGGCATATTAACACTTCTCCTACGTGAGATTTAGCCTCTTACTCCCACAGCAAGAAACAGATTCCACAGTATTTCCCAGAGTGCCAGTGTCATATAGATAGCTATAACATTTAAATTGACTTGTAAGGAAAAGGAAGAATAGGTCCCAGACCCAAAGGCAGCTTTGAAGAGTGAAATCATAAAAGTAATGAACCTACTTTTAGTGAAGAACACAGGCTGCTATCTCTCATTCAAAATTAAATTACTGTCACCAAAATCTATTCATTGTGCCATTTTCAGTTCTCATTATGATTATTCTCAGTAGAATTAGGTACTAAAATTCCAATTCTTCACATGCTTTATAAATCATAGTAGTAGACTTCAGTATTTTGACCTTTTTAATATTCCTTGGGTTGATTGGTTGTGTTGCCTGTATGTTCCATGTTTCCTATTATTTTACTGCTTCTCTAACCTATGGAGGAGCAAATAAAGTGGGTAACCAATGAAGATGTAGGATACTGTAAAGGTCAAAGTACTAACATTATTGCTAAATATTTCACAGCATATTTTAAGTGTAAAAGCTCTTACTGCAGTTCCTTGTAATGAATGAGCAAAGAGCAGAAAATAGTATTAATTTTATTCAGTATCCGAAGTTGGCAAAAAACAAAGTAACTACACAAGAAAACTGTACCACACTTCTTACAAATATATTACTTAGCACTAGCCCACATTGTCTTAGAACTATGCATTTTAGTCAATACTTTGAGTACAACAAGAGCAGTTATCCTTATGCTCGAAAGTATGAACAGCCTGCTCACCTGTCTGTTTCTGAGACTTGAGAGAACCTGGACAAGTCAGCACAAAATCTGAGTTCCATGATGCTTCTACTTATACTGAAAGCAATGTGTACCACTGCTTCTGTATTGAATCTGCTTCTATGAATTATTTAGTCCTGTTCCATGGAACTTGCTCAGATAATTTAAACAGAGCATCTGAAACTTCTGGATGTTGATTTGTAATGATCTAGAATTCAGAGCTTCTAAAGAATAGTAAGGTGAACTGCTAACAGCTGATGGCTTGCCTTGAAAATATAAATATGTAGGCACTGTGGTATAAACCAATCTGTTACTAAAAGAAAAATACTATAAAAATAATTTCAACATTATGTCAAAGATATTTCCTTCCCTGTATGACTGGAGTCACTCCAGAAAGTACTGCAAGGTGCGCACTGTGTTCAATTAGCTCTTTTTGCAACATTATTTTGCCCTAGTGAGCCCACATCTGGAATGCTGTGTTCAATTCTGGGCTCCTCAGCTCAAGAGAGACAAGGAATTATGGAAAGAGTCCAGCAGAGAACAACAATGATGACTGGAGGACTGGAGCATCTCTCTTCTGAGGAAAGGTTGAGAGAGTTGGGACTCTTTAGCCTGGAGAGGAGAAGACTGTGTGGAGACCTTATTAATGTCTATAAATATCTAAAGGGTTAGTGCAAGGAGGATGGAGTCAGGCTCTGTTCAGTACTGCCCAGCAATAGCACAAGGGGCAAAGGGAATAAACTGGAACACAGGAAGTTCCATCTGAACATAAGCGAAAACTTTACGGTGGGGGTGACAGAGCACTGGGACAGGCTGCCCAGGGGGATTGTGGAGTCCCCTTCTCTGGAGGTGTTCAAGACCTGCCTGGATGCAGTCCTGAGCAATGTGCTCTAGGGGATCCTGCTCTAGCAGGGCGGTTAGACTAGATGATATCTAGAGGTCCCTTCCAACTCCAATGATTCTGTGATTCTGTGTGATTCTGTGCACACTCATCATCTTAACTACAATAGGATCTTTTGTGTGACTGTAATACACAGTATGATATTAATCTTAAGGCAGATTACCACATACCACATTATACACACATTAAAAGAAATGGAGTTATTACAAATGGTTCAGCTGAAATCCATTGAAATGGTTTTCTACATTTTCAATAAGGAGTACTTGTAAAATTAGAGATCACATTGTCACCATCATGAAGGTCAAATGTCCAAAAAATACATGTAACCTGTGTAACCTGAGTCCTCAAAGTAGGTATTTTGATCTGCATTTGAAGTATATAGGAGTATATACATGTTATCAAAACCACAATTTTGGCTATGCTACATTTCACTTGAAGTTTATAATTTCCAATGATGAGCCAAAGTTTTATTGTAAAGTATCACTGCTCTAGGCTGATTTTTTTCATCTGTCAATACAATCCTCCTCACTTCAGCACTCAGAGAATATTTGTATCCAAGGTAAATTGCAGCACATGACCAGAACTTTTGCTGAAATCTTTCTGTAGAGGAATGCTTTGTCCTCCATCAATCTGCTTACAACTCAGCAGAGTACTTGAACCTCTGTAGTAGGTTGTATGTTGTGAAAGAAGAAGACAGCATATTATCATGAAACTAACACGTGTTTCGAAATCTCTACTCCATTCTGTCTCTTCTCTTTCTTTCACCTCCCAAAATCCAGCAGCTATTCCATGACATAGAAAACATAAATTGATGCTTAAGCTGGAGTTCCGTCATTTGTCCTTCTGCCTCTGCTTTTAGTTTTAGGTAATGTAAGGACTGACTTATAAGGACATACCTGAGGTGTTTATATGAACTTTGTACATTGAATATAGTTTGACAAAGTTCTGTGACCTTAGAATCCAGATAAACATCCCTATAAAGCAGAAGATGAGGGGACAGTGGCATTTGCTGAACATTAATGTCTGCTGAATTCCTATTGAAGGATGGTGAGGACAGATTAATTAACTTGCAGTTGGTTCAATGCTCTTAATCGGTAGGGATGACAGTTTGGAACTCTCCATAAACCATCCAACAAATATCAGTATAGATCATTCAAGGTGTAGCCATCAAAGTAAAAGTGAATGAAATGTAGAATGATGTGTAGTTAAATAAATAACTTGAACAAATTACCTTCTAATAAGAATCCTATAAAAAAGGGGATTTCTCAACACAGAAACAGATGTCAGCCTTATATCTGATGCTGTTGAAATTATCAAATAACTGTAAAGTTCAACAGGGACGTTTGAAAGAGAGGTCTTTGAAGGAGACCCCAACATCCTTTATATTGCTTGATGTCTTGGTGTCACTGCCAGATACCCACAAGACTCTAGGAGTCAGGGCCATGTGATGCCGCTCCTCTTCCCTTCTATGCAATGAGACAATTTTCAGCAGCGAGAATCCAGGTGTGTGCAGACTCACCAAGAAGCACTCAGCTAGTGTGTTTGGTCCCAGCACTGGGCCAGAAAAAGGGCAAGGATGTTGGCATCACTGAGGTCAGGGCCCGGGCACTTTCATCTCTACACTTGTTCATCTCTGTGCTATATGCACAAAACTAGAGGCAGAAGAATGCTCCCCCATATGTCTGTCTGACAACATGGTGTTTTAAATTTGTAAGATCCTGTTATCCACCTAAATCACCCGAGACAATTAGGAGACAGACTGAACTGTTACTCAGGACATACCAAGTTCAGGGATCACCAGCTGAAATCACTTGCTTCTGTGTTTTTTCTGCATCATCATTTAAATGCATTAAAGTGTATGTGTTTATATAGATTAAAAAATACATATTTTTGTAAGTCTGGACAACACTTCTCAGAATGCAACACCTTTGCAATTTCACTTTCATACTTTTATTAGGTGCTATAAATATAAGCATAACTTTATAATTAAGTAAATTGTGATAATAGACCTCAATTTCCAGGTTGTATTGCCCTTTTAATTCTCTGCATGATGTTCCAGCCTAAAATGCATTAATAGAGATGTTCCAGTGTTGAAAGGAAAAGCAAGGGAAATCAGCATCTAAAACTTACTAAAGTCCTAGGTAGTAAAAGGTCTTTGTTCTGAAGATTGTTCTCCCACAGAGTAACAGAATTTTCTTTTAGCCTTTACAGTTGATTCTCATGTTGTTGAAATATCATAATCAAAGCTCTTTGCCAAATTGTGTTGAATCTACTGTACTTGAAATCTTTTTATTTAGTGAGAAATAGTGTTTCTACCCTAAATAATATGATGAAGGCATTCAAAATGTCAAATGAACGTTCACCAGTTAAAAATATCTTCACTTTTTACTGTTATAATGGTAGAAGGAGCTGCCTGTAGGTGACTGAAATGATTAAAAAGGAATGGAGAATATACAATGGTTGCTCCAAAGAGACTGTGAGAGTTCATCACACTATCAGGTGTCACTGTTACTTTTATCCCCAATTTCCTAACCAGGATGGTGCAGCACTTTGCCCAGGACAGGTTTGTGTCGTCAGGAAAATGACAGTTTTGTTCAGTCTCCTTTGTCAGTTGCTTTTAGCTTCCAGTTGTCATCCTCTCCATTCTTCCTATGTGAAGGTAGTGTTAGCTTACAGATAGCTATTCCCCAAAGGAAATGAGCTATTACCTTACCAGTTTGTGCAAGTGTCAGTCCATGGGTCAAACAGAAATTTTACAAAAAATTATATATTTGAAAATTATTCATCTGGAAGTTCAGTGAATAATTTTGTGCATCTCTCAAATTTTTCTGGTATCATAAAGAACAGAGCTGGTTGCTGGAACCATCTAAAGAAAGATAGTAAGTGGATATTTTTATAATGACAACCTCTCTGAATAAGTATGGTTTTGAAACAAGATCTTTTTAAAGTCTGACATGTTTCCCTCCAGTAGGACATAATGCGATATTAGAACTTACTGCTTTTCCTAGCCTTATGGATTCATTAAAATACAGTATTTCATATGTCCATGATTGAATGGGCTTGGAATACACTGATCATGCCAGAGACAGTCAATACCAAATATAAAATAAAGAAAAATGACTGTCTAGTTCCTCCCATTCCAGGTACTGTTTTCCCTCCATATTCCTCTTGTGTTACTTGCTGATACATAAAGGGATGCAGGCCTGAAATGGTTTTAATTTGGTGCATGAGGGAGAAGTCCAGAAATGGGAAACAAAAAAGATAAAGGAAAGGGTCTGGGAAAGACACACTGGACCAGTATTTTCCTGAAGAACTGCATCCTATGGAAGGGACACATGCTGGAACATTTTATAAGGATCTGCAGCCCCCCATAACTCCATAATGCTGCACTGTACTGTTTACAACATTATAATAGCTACTTTCTTGACATGGTTTCAAAAAAGCTGAAATTAGTCATTGCACCAGCAGGTGAAATTTTATCTACAACTAAGTCAGGCCATTTGCAATAGTGCAAGGGATTCAACCTAAGTCAATTAAAGATCTAAGTAGATAAGTCTTTAAAAATGCGACATTTCAGACAACAGGAAAAGTTTTCAAATTTCATTCAATGTCTAATAAAGGCTATTAAAAGGAAGATTCATGGTACAGAGCACCAATCACTTGCTTCAGCTGAAGAATAATGATACCATTTTATGGGTTTGAAAATTCCCATGACAGCTATAAAGTGTACACTTAGTATGTGTTCTTTGATGATTCATATTAAAACTTATAAAAATAATGAGGATGGTGAACAGAAACTACTGAAAATGGTCACCATATTCTTAAACACAGGGGATCATATTATTAAGAGATGTCAGTTTCTCTAAGTTGTCATTGTCCTGAAATTTCAAAGTAATGAAGTGTGACTATTTTAGGCAAGTTCTTTAATATTGCAGGAATGGGTGAAATACATCAAACAGAACTAGATTTGAAGTACAAGCAGCTTTGTCTTATCTGCAGCATATAATTATCAGTCTAAACCCCACATAGATATTAGATATTGAAGCAAAAAGCAAATAGTATTTCCACTGAATAAATACAATTATATAATTACATTTTTATAAAATCTTTTAAAAAGTTTTTACATTTTGTCTTTTGGAGTATTTACATTTGGAAAACTTGTTAAGACTATGAATATGTTTATCTATGCATGAAACATAACTGCAGGTTTACTAGAAAGTTTCTCACCATGAACTGCCAGAATTCAGGCTTGGAAGAAATGTTTTAGTTAACTAGCATTATTTTGTAAGTAATTTAATTCTTTCCATCTTTATTCTAGTTTTATCTGTATAAGGTGTCACTCACAGTCATATATTTACTTTGATCAAGATTCTGTCAACCTTCTTCCATTAGTAGTGTGTTATTTTGAGATCATTGCCTCCAAGGAATTTCTTATGAAAAGAGTGATTTACCAGAAGATTGGCAGAATTTGGGTATGTGTGTCACAGCTTTGTTTCCTCCAATAAAGCTGGATATGCCAGAGTTCTTTTCTAATTCTTTGGGATGATGAATCTATTAAACATCATATTAGGAATAAGAATCCACATTCAATAATTGTTGTGCACAGTTTTTACTGTGATTAGTACAATCTAATGATCTTGCTTACATCCTGCTTCATGTCATTAACCTGTGTGCTTGGGTTGCATGTATCCACAATGCTGAGGAAGTATTGGAAATCCCAGTTTAGTATCTTGTTTTATATATTCAAATAGCATCTGCATTACAACATTACTAAGGCTGAGAAACTTTTTTGAAAACTTTGGGATCAGTTAAGCTATGGAAAAAGTTTCAACTTCTTATCATTAAAAAAATCAGTTCACTTATTGTTAGGCATAGTTTGGTGTATTTTGTATTTCATAGCTCTTCTGCGTCTTAGCCAAAACCTAAGTGTTTGTATTAGGTCAGTGTTGTGATGTTTCAGAACTGAGTAGTGCTAGCAGAAGGGAGAAGTTTGGAAAGAAAGCAGGCTTTGGACTGTCTTCTAGACCAAAATATTTCAGTTATCTGAAAGGTTCTAATCCCTGCTTGCTTTGATGATCTGGTTATCACCTAGAGGACATACAATATTTTCAGCACAAAAGAGAAGAACTTTGCATTTAATTTTTTAATCACTCAATTTTCATCCTAATATAAGAACACTTTCCCAGATATGTGGGCAGTTGCTGTGACTGATTAAAGCAACAGTAATAGTAATAATAATAATAATAATCATCATCATAATCCACCCTCAATATTCCATTGTCTCTTCATATATTTTGTGTCAACAAATGATCAGTCGTACGTATTGCTCATCATGTTAAATCTGCTTGTTTCTCTGTTGCCTATGCCCTTTTGCTTTAATCTCTTCTTGCTGCAGTGCAGAGCACTGGTTTAAGGTGCCAGGTAGGATTAAAGGCATCCCAGGGAGATTTCGCCTTTGAAGTGGCAGAGAGTAAATGCTTCTTATCAGCTGTAAGTGCTCCCTGTGTCATTGGCTTTCATGGCTGTGACATGTCATTTATAAGGATCTCTTATTTCTGTATGCTGTAGTAGAAAGTAATCTGTCAGCTTTTTAACAGCATTACAATTCATTGGCAGAGGCTGCTCTTGGTGGATGATGGTGCCTGATTAGTGGTAAATTAGCATCATCTCATACTCCCTTAACAACATAACACATGCTTAAATATTATTTTAAAACATATTATTCAGTTGTCTGGCTGATTATATTCCATTGTTACAAAGGTGCTGTGTCATGGCTGTGCCATTTTATCCATGTATGTGTTGCACCTGATTTAGGAAGGGCAGTGATCCTAAGGGTGAGTTAATTACTGAATAGGATGTCCCAAATACTAACATTGTGTTCTGATTTAGAAATAGGTTTTCCTGGACACACTTGAAGACGAACTTTATAGGGAATACAAAGATATGACCAGTAGAAATTTGATATACAAAAATCTGGATTTATTATCCTTCTTTGAGAGGACTGTGTTGCCTATGAAGATTTATAGGTAGAGTATGAGTGAATTCTGAAAAAATTTAAATCTAAATCTTGGTTTTTTAGTTGCCCAAGTTCAAGAATATTTTCTGTCCTTCATTATCAGACAATTGAACAATAAGTCTGTTGTTATACAGCATATGTTCCAGCAGATATCCAATTTTGCTACTGGTTATTTACACAATTAAAACCTTGTTCAGTGACTATGTTCAAGCATTTAATATACAAATATTATTTTCCAGGAGGGGTTAAACCAATAAACTTGAACACTTTAATGTTTACAGTAGCTAAAGATGAAAGGTTTCTAAGTGTGGCTGAATCATGCTCATGTTAAAAACCAAAAGTTCCTCTTCTGAATTCCAGGGACTAAACAAGACCCTCCAAATACTTATATTTGACAAGTAAGCTGTTCATCCTCGGATCACTTCAGAGCTGAGGGTCAATCACTAAGCTGATATTTCTCTGCACTACTCCTTTCTGAAAACAAAGAAATTACATATACACAAACAAATTTAGTTCAGTGACTTCCTGTAAATATGAATTATTAGAGTCCAACGGATTGTTTCTGCTCTCACTTAGCATAAACAAAAAAAAAACCTCTTTAAAATTAGAAAATATCTGATTCTCTTTTCAGTGGCCAAAGACTGAATGCATCAAATTTGAATGTCGAAGATTAAATGTATTAAGAAAACCTTAAGCATAGAAAATGCTAAGTAAAAATCCAGTGGAGAACAGCTCCTGGCACACTGTGCTAAGGAAGAAAATCAAGACTCTCTAAAAACTTGTAAAATTAACTGACATACCTTTAAGGCCCTAGAGAAAACAAAATCTAGTTCTTCTGTTATTCTGATTTTATGTAATTTTTTTTTTTCAATTGCCAGTTTTAACATTCCTGTACTGCTAGAATTTATATAGAAAGAGTTCAGATTATGGCATTAGGATTTTTTTTTTTGTGATTTAAGTTATTTGAACTCTTCTTTTTTCCTTACAATTTTAACAAGGTGGTCTGACATACTATTGTATTTTAAATTATTCTTTTCTATGTAGTTGGAGCAATGTGCAAATGTAATGCCTGTTCTTCCCACCTTTTACCCTCATACATCTAAAACCCCAACCTTCATATAACTTTGAGTTTCTCTAATATCTCTCTATATTTTTTTCCATTAGTGGCAGTTCTGGATGACTTAAGTTTTACAGGCTCTTAACTTTTCTAACTTGGCTGACGTAGTTTCTCAACAGTGACAGACTTGCCATGCATCAGAAGATATATATATGTTTGGAAAATTTAGTACCAGCAAACCAATAAAGCTTCTCCAGAGAAAGGCTTGCTGAACATCGCACAGGAGTAACACATCAATCAATTTCTTAATGTAGCCACTTTACTGCTTCCTTCTTTCTCTTCCTTTTATTTATTTCTTTAAAGAATCAGGCCAGAGGAGGTAATTATTTCTGTAAAGCCTTATACTTTCGATGACCAATTTGAATTAATTACTTTATATTTATTTTTCAAAATAGTACTGTTTTTCTATATAGGAAGGGAGACAATATGTCGTATTCCTCAAGAATGAGATCTTTTCAGAAAAAAAATATATTTTTTGCTATAAAGGATCTAAAAATACTAAAGTTTTCCTTTTAAAAAATGAAATTAATAGCAGTAAGATATCTGGAAGTTCTTCAATTGGCTTTATGGGTTATTTTATGACTATAGACTTTGATGGCAGGTGTCCTAAAAAAGTGTAGAGCTTACTAAGGTATTTTCTCTCTCTGCCAGTCTCCCCCTCTAGTCTACATGTAATTATGCATACACAGGTTAAACATTCATCATATAAGACACCGAAGCAGTCTATGGAAAGAGATTGAACACAGGTCTCCTCTCAGGTGTCCTGCTTTATTGGGTGGGAAGGGATTATATTTGCCATTGCTACTTTTTCTAGACCAAAAAAAAAAAATACTGGATCCTTTTTTGAAAACTTTCAAAGCTACAGCAGGAGAATGGAGATGTGTGACTGCTTGAAAAACTTTGGTGTAGTACCTTGTGGGCAGAGATGCAGGCTTGAGTCCTTTCATGCTAAGAAGGACATTTTACACAGGTCTCCTAGCCTCTCTGAACTAACATATTGAAAAGGCGGAAATGTACAGTCGTCTCTGTCTTGTTCCACTGTCATCTTAAATAAAAGCCTTCTGCCCTCTGTGGTTTCTACAGAGATTACTCCTGATGTGGGATTGGTCCTATCAGGTTCTGAGGATCCTGATGAGACATTTTCATGACCTTGGTGCTGTACTGCTTAAGTCTGCTAAGATGGAAGAAGTTTTTAGTATTTATAAAAGTAAAAATATTTATAGGCAGTTTAGGAAACTCTATTGATGAAAATGGAGATACTCTGTTCTGAGTGGAACACAGGGTCTGATATGCTGACCGGACCCAACTCACAGGGAAGTCCGCTGTCTCCCTGGGGCTAAGGTAAGGGACATCACCAGAAAACTCCCTACCTTGATAAAATCTTCAGACTATTACCCACTAGTGGTTTTTCATGTTGGTGGTGATGAGACAGCAAGAGAAATCATAAAGCAATCAGAAGGGATTTCCAAGCCCAGGGACGGTTGGTTAAAGAGTCAGGTGCACAAGGGGTATTTTCTTCAATACTTTCTGTAGTGGGGAAGAATAATGAATGGAGTAGGTGGTCCCAGCTGATGAACATGTGGCTCCGAGGCTGGTGTATAGGCAGAACTTTGGGTTTTTGGACCATGGGACGGTCTATTCTTCACCAGATCTAAGGATGCCTGGTGGCACACTCCTCTCACAGAAAGGGAGAAGAATTTTTGCTCAAGAGCTAGCTGGACTGATTGATAGGGCTTTAAACTAGATTTGAAGGGGGAGGAGGGCAATAGCATGCCAGTCAGGGTAGAGCAGAGGGAAGGCTTATCAAAATCTGAGGACCTGCGTCCTAGTGAGATTTTTCATTCTGCTCCACGAAGAAGAGGGCACAATGAATCACACTTGAAGTGCTTCTATACGAATGCACACAGCATGAGGAACAAGCAGGAGAAGCCATAAGCATTAGTGAAACTTGGTGGGATGAGTCCTGCGACTGGTGTGCCATAATGGATGGTTACAGGCTTCTCAGGAGGGATAGATGGGGTAGGAGAGGTGGGGGGGTGGCGTTGTGTATAGTGGATGGGCTGGAATGTGTGGAGCTTGCAGTGGGTGATGGCACAGTTGAGAGCCTTTGGGTAAGAATTAAGGGGCAAACAATTAAAATAGACATCATTGCGGGAGTTTGCTATACGCCACCCAATCAGGATGAGGAAACTGATGAGTCATTCTTTAGGGAACTACAGGATGAATCCAAGTCATCTGCACTTGGGGGATTTCAATTTGCCAGATATCAACTGGGAGCACCACACAGCTGGTACAAACAGGTCCAGAAGATTCCTAAACTATCTAGATGATAACTTTATGGTACAGGTGTTGAGAGAACCAACCAGGAAAGGTGCCTTCCTGGGTTTGTTACTTGTAAACAGAGAAGGTCTTGTGGATGAAGTGGCGATTGGAGGCTGCCTTGACCACAGCGACCATGAAGCAGTTTAACATCTATGGTACTGGAAGGAAAACTAACAGTAAGACCTCAACTCTGGACGTGAGGAAAGCAGACTTCAGGTTGCTTGGGGAACTGCTTGCTAAGTTCCCCTGGGAAAAAGCGTTTCAGGGTACTGGGGTCCAACAGCGCTGGTCAACCTTTAAGCACCACCTCCTAATAGAACAAGACCAGGCGATTCCAAAATGCCGGAAGTCAAGCAGGCAAGGTAGAAGGCCACTCTGGCTGAGCAGGCCCCTCCTACTAGAACTAAGGTTTCTATTTTTTTGCTTTCTATTTCTCTCATCAGCTAACTCTCCAACCATATCACTTTTTTGTCTGTGACATGACAGGTCAGATCTAAGGTCCCCTGGATTCAATAGGTATCACTCAAATGACTTAAATGGGGCATAGATAAAACTATTTGAGCTTACAGTTCATACAAAAGAAGACACATAAAAAGTAAGTTTATTCTTCCATTTTATGCAAGAGGAGCTTCACACTAGTAAGTCTCAGAAGTCATTGTCATTATATGCAAGAAATTCTGAATGCAAGTGGGTTTTCTACTTTGTACATAGAACTATAGCACTCTGCAGAGTCACAGTCAGCTGCTAGAAAATGGAAATTAACTTCTGAAAATCAGGTAACAAAATATGCTGCTCTTGCATAATTGGGTTTCTCATCACTTCATACAAGCACAGGCAATGTTTACCAATGTGATGCTGAAGGATGCAAATATTTGCTCTACAAACAATAGATGGGCCTTTAAAGATACTAGCTGAAGCTCTTGAAGTTGGCTGATAGGGCCTGTGTGCCCATAAAAGTGCAGAGATTAGAAAAAAGGCTTGCAAATATGTTCATAATAAGAAAGGAGAAACGGGTTGTGTTTGGGACATGATTAGCCGGTAATCAGTAAAGAACAAACTGATTATTAGCTGTTCAATTCTTGTCAGTCTTAGGGGATTCCACTCAGTGGCCTAATTAAACTGAGCTTGAAGTCCTCACATCTCCATTCAGTGGCAATTTCATTATAATATTCAGTTCTTTGCGTGAGCTTTGCCTTCCCTCTCTTTAATCATATGTTTTGCATTTGTGTAACACCTTCCTTGATTAGTTTCTCGACAGGATTAGCTTCTGATAACTGCATGGCTTATGAAAGCAAATGTCATGTATAAGACAATCCAGATATTAGAATTTAATATCAACACTGGAATTAAAAAAATAACTAACGTAAACATTTTTAATTAAATTTTTCAGCAGATGGAAAACTATTAGCTCTTAAAAAGCTAATAATCTCTAGATGACTAAGTTGATTTGTTTAGTTTTTTTTACAATGGCTGGAATAGTTCTTGTCCACAAATACTAACTTGTTTGGTTGACTCCAAGAAGACAGCCACAAAGCTGACCCAAGGATTTAATCACTACAGCCTAGCTGAAGGACCTTGTGGTGCAATAAACAAGCCTCAGTACAGCTGAGCTAGTACTTTTCCAGTAGAGGGCCTGTGACACACATCTCCAAAGTACTTTACAAAGAAAGATGGATAGACTAGTTTGGGTTCTGACTATTCTGAGTACTTCCCCATGGTTAGAACTTTAAAGACAATTTAAAAGACAACTTGGATTTCCCTCAATGATTTTGTATTTCTGCCTCATCTATACTTTCTGTTTGTTGATGGAATCTGGAAATAAAATAGTGAACCATGATAAAGAACAAAGATTTGCAGGTGTATATTTGATCATGCCAGATGTATGAAATATTAGAAACTTTAGAAGAGGAATTGTACTCGGTCTTTGAATACTATGAACCTTTTTATGCAAACACAACATACACTGGTGTAGTATAATTTGTGTCAGTACAGTTACTCCATGTTCTCATTTTTTGTGAACAGGTAACAATTTAGAAGCAGAAAGGAAAATAAATAAATCCCAAATCTTCCTTTCCATGGAGGCACCGACAGATATTTAGGGGTTCAAAGGGTGGGGTTGTTTTCAATCAAGATACTGGTATGGGGAGCATAAGCTGCCACAGGGTCACTGCTGTGTTTGCAGGCTATAAAACATACATCCTAAGTTGCACATTTTTTTAGACAAGATGAAGTGGGAGAGCCTGAGAGATATTATCATGAAGCTGTTTGCTTATATACATATATTACTGTGCTCCAGTGGAAACATGTATCAGTTGGTCTAAAAGAGTGCATTGTGGGGAGGAGAACATCACAGACATTGTTGTAAAATGTCATTTCCCAGAACTGTGAAAAAACACTGTGAAGACTTTATTGAAAAATTTGCAGTTTTCTTTGGTTATGTTTTTTCCTGTGTTTGTTTGTTTTTCTCCATTATTGCACCAAAATGTGTTATTTATTTGCATCAGATAATTTTTAATAAAGGTTTTAAAATGTAGTAGCATTTAGTTAAATCTCAAAGCATTTCTATAGTTAGCTGTTGTTGTTACTGTCATTGTTTTAGCAAGGAAATCAAGGCATATGCTAATGACTGAATAGTGGCAGATTAGAGATAAAAAGTTCTGCCTCTGCCAGGATTTCTGCCTCCCTGGACCCCATTTTGTCTACTCTTTTTCTGCTCCATATGTGATTTCTAGCAGGAAAATAACAAAGTTGGCTTCAGAAAAAAGATGCATAGGAGGATTAAAGCATTTCATAAGATGTGAAAGGAAACATATACGAGAACATACATTCCCAAAGAAGAGTGGAAAGCACCCTTTCCACAGATATGGTATTGCTTTCCACTTTTCTGACAATAGATAATGATGTACACAAATAGTGCAGACAACTGCCACCAGTTTGACTGCTACGACAATTGCATAGTCAGTCCCTTCTAGCAATACCAGCAACTGGTACAAGTTTAGCTGACATAGTGTTAGAGCAAGACTCAGGTTTCTTTCAGTGCAAACAAGTTCTTTAAAAATTTCTTACCTACTGCATCCTGTATCTTTGGCAGAATTATTCGATTCCATGTATGGAGAAGTTGCTGATTTTCTCAGATTTATTACTTTCTCCGAGTTAGTAGTAAATTTAGTCATAATTTAAATTTTTGCCATGTCCTTTAAAAAACACAGCTTTGGACGCTAAATTCTTGGCTATTCAATTTTCTAACCTGTTATTTATCATTAAAAAGTGCTGAAAGCGTCTTATAGAAGTGAAATCTTATGCTATTGCATAGACTGAAAATCTGTATTTTTTGCAGTTCTTTTTGTACAGTACATCATTCCACAAGCAAATTGATTGAATGTCATCTATCCCAAAGACAAGCTGGAGTAGATCCTCAACTGGTGTAAATCAGTGTTGCACTTGCCCTTTCTTTTCTGCAGATTTAGCTAGAAACAGGGATTAATTGGAATGTTAATATTGCTGCTTCTGGGAGGTTTATTGATTTGTTCTACTTTAGTTTCTTAAAAAAAGGAAATTAAAACTATTTGTCAGTAGAAGAAGATAGTAAGAAGAGAAGACCCCCAGCCTTCACTTGAACTCTCAGCCTGAATAACTTTAGTTAATGGTCATGCACTGAAAAAAAAAAAAAAGCAGCTATTGGTCTTGTAAGAGGAGTAATATTCAATCATCGCAAAGGTCCCTGTGAAACCATTTAAACAACTTTATTGATTTTTCCCTGGTTGGCATTGTTTAATTCAAACAACTCCCAAAGAGTACAAGCATCACTGCAGGCATATTATCAAGTATTCTGGCCTCTATCACTCTTTGACCACCACTGATACAATTGCAAGTGACAAAAATGAGCATTTCTCCCCGTTTAGTCTCTGTGTTGTTCTGTGTTAAGCTAACAAAGACAGTGCAAAGTGAAGTCTGAACCTCTGACCTTATCTTATGGTATTGAGAAGAAAATAAATGCCCATGCACAAACTTTTCTCACCAGTGTCTGTAAGGATTACAAACAATTTTTTAAATGGGCTGAGGCTGCCTTTATGAAATACATTCATGAATTACCATCCATGGCATTTCTTCATTAACATTCGGAAAGGACACTAGTCCCTTGGACATACACAAGCATCATTCAAAATAAGTACTGAGTAAGCAGTAGATCTGCTACAAAAAGTATTAGTATGCCTAACAATTTATAGGAGCAAGCATAGTAAATAGAAAATCCTGGGAACAAGCAAGGTTGCTCTGTGCCTCTGTGGATACATTATGTATCTATTATGTCAAGCTGATTGCAGCTAGGAACTTTTTTTCCCCTTCACCCCGTAAAAATCAGTGCAGAGACTCTGTTTATTCTTACAGAAAAATGTCCCAGGTATTTTCTCCCAGCAGGCAGAAAGTGATGTTTTCTCAATATATTGTGCACCCCTTATAAACTAATAGTTTCCTAAAATTTGGATGATAGTGATAATGACATTGCCAGTCACCTGTACAAGAGAATTTTGACATATAAAGATTCAAGGAGAGATTGGAGGAATAGAAATAAAAAGAAAGCCTGTCTAGCTCAAAAAATCCATGATCTGAAAAGAATTGAGAATATTAGGGAAGACCCAGATACGGTTGCCCATTCTTCTGCCCATACACAAGCATGGACTCTGGATGGAGTGTGTGGATTTAGTTTTCTGAATACCTTTTAGGGTTGCCTAAGAATTAATGTTTACTCTTTCAAGGTGCCTTTTCTTCATATATAGTGCCCAGAGGAATGATTTGATAACTTAAACAGTCCACTGATTCCAATTCCACATTAATTTTTCAAATCCCTTTTAAAAAACCCACAACAAAAAAAAACCAACAAAACCACCACATAAATATACTTACATATATTTCTGAATAAGGAACATTTGAAAAGACTGGAGAAAAAAATGACATTACGATAGAAAATGGACTTGAGAGAAACATACTTGGTGGTCAACCATACCTGTTTAAAAAGTTCCCAGCACTCCACTTCAAACAAAATAGGAAATATAATGAGTGGAAAATCACAGAAACCTTCTAAGCCTCAAATCTTAAAAAGATGAGGATGCATGACGGAGGCAATGATTATGATGACATCATGGTTGCTTGTAAAAAAAATGTTAACTCAATTTCTTCTTGTCTAAGACAGACAAGAAGAAATAGTGGCTATAATATGGAGGACTGCTGAAAGGCCTAAAGTTATAAAAATACTTGTGAAATGCAAAAAAGGAAATAATGGTAGCAACATATTATAAACAGTTAGGATTTATAAAGCAGAAGAAACAGAAGAGCAAAAAGAGTAAATAAGCATCATATCAGAAAGAACAAGAGTACTACACAAGAGTGTATTATGAAACTGAAGAAAGCCAAGCTTATTAAGACATTAGAGTAAGGCAGGTAAACAGAGATATTTGAGAGTGAACAAGGAGTTGAATTCCATTTTAAACTGTGTCTTCAGAAAGGATTTTTTAGTGAAAAGTTGTTTCATGTCATGGTAAGTAACTAAGGCAGAATGTAGACATAGATTAATAAAGTTTGAGGCAAATTGGAAAATACGAGCACTTATTATTACATATTTTCTGTGCTTTCTGCATGTTCAACTGGCTTCTAAAACAGATAGCTTGGTAGTTCATTTAACAATTCAATAACTACTGGTATTGAAAAGCTGTGGAAGGAAAATAATGGAGAACAGAACAAAAGGAAAGTGAGACAACTCCAAAAATGTGGAAAAATTATCTTGGCATTATTTGTCATAACAAGCAAAACCCTAGTAATAGAAAAGTCCTCATCACACCTGTTGAAGACACTGGGACTTCAAGCTGAAGTAGAAAGTAAAGAACAAACCTGAAAGGTGACAGCAAGTTACTAGATTAAAGCAATTTTGAATTAAATAAAATCCAAATTTAAGTTTTAATGTGAGAGTCAAGCAGACATCATTAACTCCATGATTGGAAAAAATGATACTTTAAATAAGCCTTGGTTCTGGAAAAATGTCTTGTGAGGTACTACATGTCAAAGTTATTTCCTGTCTAAATTGTTTTCAAATTCATTGTTGTTTCCACTCTAACTCTTTTTATTTGCAAAATTTACTGTGTAGTCTCATCAATGTTTTATTTTTTATTCATTGGTACTTGTACTTTTAAATAGCAAGATCATAGTATGATCTTGCTAATTCACACCGATAATGAGACACATTGCTAATTAATGAATTTTTTGAATGAGCAAACACGTCAAGAGACACTTCCAACTCCAAGAACTGCTCCATTACTGTAATTAGTTTAGTTCTAATTATTTATTACAATTCTTAAAAATTTGCTTGTAAATGTACTGCATTACTTGTACAAATATAACAATAATAACATCTATTGAGACTTCAATTTTTTAATTTAATAGTGTATCTTCTCTGAATTACAGAAATTAATTGGTTTCAAAAATGTGACTAAAAATTTGAAAATTAGTGAAATTCTAAAATGTAACAATAGAAAAGCCTGAAATGTTTTTAAGAATTATATTGATTAAAAATAGGTCACACAAAGAGAAAGGTAACAAACTCACCAACATCTGAAAAACAAAAAGAAAATGAACATGGATAAGAAAATTAGACATTAAATGTTTGTGGTATCTCTGCATGGAGGCTTTTAAGTGGGTTTATAAAAGAAAATAGTATGACATAATTCAATATTCCACAGAATTAACTACACTTGATCTTATTTGCCCAGATGGGACAATGCAATGGCTATCAGCTGAAGGTCAGTTTAGCCTAAGCAAAAGGCAATTACGCTTCCTAAATTAAGGATTTCTGCACAAGAAACATGGAAGTTCAACACCAGAACCTGGAAGCACTGAGTTCAGGATATATGGTAGAAATAAGCTGAAAGTGCCTGTTCAGTTTTCTGCCATTGCCACTGCTGCACTACTTTCTATTACTTCATTATGGGAAGTATTTAAGCAGACAGCTCAAGCATCACCTGGTCATTTGTAAAGGAAGAGTATTTATATCTTCCCATCTCTCAGCTTTGATCTTTGCCTCCAGGCTGTATTACCTTAATGTTCTTTATTTGGAGTTACCCTTGAAAACCACTTACAGGTTGCAACTCATGTTGAATGCAGCAGCATGATTGCTCAAAGATCTTTTTGTGCAGGACTCATGCAAACTCAACTGTCTGCCTATTATTCAAGGTGTGTGTTCAAGGTCTTGTTATGAGTATTAGAGTCTTACACTCCCTCTTTCATTCTGACCTCAACTTTAAAACAAGTGGGGGTGAGAATTTTTAACTGCCCACCACAAGTATCTTTTCAGATAAATTCAACCTTTTTTTTCAGCAGAAATGAGAAAAACAGAAGATTTAATTGCCTCTAATCTTCAGTGAACTGTAAAAAAGCTTGGCTGGTGCTATGGTATATGAAAAGTCTTTAATGGAAGTAGAGAAAGAATTTCCCCATTCTAAGAAAGCCATGAGATTTTCCCCCCAAAAAAAAAACCCTAAGGGGATTTCTAGTATTTTAAAGACAAGACCATAAGAATTAGGTAAAATGGAGGGCTGAAGAGAGATATAGAAACAACTGTGATTATCTGCCATCTCAGACACTGAGGTTTGGCAAAGAGCACAGAAGTCACTGCAGATTATTTGAGCCCATGTAGCATTCTAGTCATGTCCTTAATATTTAAGGAAGTAATCTTTCCTCTCTTCAGGTATTGCTGTGCATCTTGGGGTTTCTTTTTCCATTTTGAATTCCAAGCCTAAACTTCCTTGTCAGGAACTGCATTTTGTTGTTGAATGGCCTTGATGATCTGGTTTGCCAGATGTCTGTCTACCTTCATGTTCCCCCTTCACATTCCCCCTTCACCACATACCTAACCATCGGTACCACCACACACACAAAAAAATAAAACAAAAGTTTCATGGTTTGGGCCTAACACAACAACAAAGAACCAGCCCTGTGGCCACTCACTCAACTCTGGCCCCTTCCCAACACACACACACTGGGATGGGGAGGACAAAGGCCAACTAGAAGCTCATGGGTCGAGAAAAAGGGCAAGGAGGGTTCTTCAATGATTAAGGTCAAGGGCAAATCAGACTCAACTTGGGGAAAAATATTAATATAATTTCACACTAATCAAATGCACACAGGACACAGACAACTCAAAGAGCCTTAAATCTTATAACCTTAAATCTGATAACTCACAGATGTTAAGTTTAATGTCATACAGATATTGAATATTCTGGTTTGAAGTAGCAGACCTACACGTCCTGTGAGGAGCAGCTGACAAATATGGGTTTGTCTGGTTTGGAGAAAAAGAGACTGAGAAGCAACTTCATGGCTCCCTGCAGCTTTGTGAGGAGAGGAAGTGAAGAGGGAGGTGCTGATGTATTTTCTCTGGTATCCAGTGACAGGAACCATTGTTCAAAGCCTCATCAGGAGATGTTCAGATTTGACATTAGGAAACATTTCTTTACCGTGAGAGTGGCCAAACACAAGAACCTTCTAGAAAGGTGGTTGATGGTCCAGGCCTTTCAGTGTTTAAGAAGCATCTGGAAAATGGCCTTAATAATGTACTTTTAGTCAGCCTGAAGTGGTCAGGCAGTTGGACTAGATGATCATTTTGGGTCCCTTCTAACTGAAATATACCATGCTATGTTCTTCTCTTTGCTTCGCTTCGCTTCGCTGGCAAGTAAGAGGGCATGTACAAAAACAGAAGAACATAGGATAGAAATTTGGCAAGAAGTAGAAGCAGTTGTGTTGGGTTTGGACCCTTAAAAATGGTAAAGGAAAGGATCCTAACTGAAGTTCCACTTTAGGCAGACTCAAATGTTACAATACCTCAACAGAGACAGGGAATTCCCTTAAACCATGAGTTACACAAAAACTTGGATTGGCATGGAAGTGTGTAGCACTTCTCAGTTCATTAGAAAAAAATGAAAGATTGTTTGAGTTTCCCTTTAAAAGTTAAGTGCCCATGTCTCTGTAATGATGATGATTTGGCGGCTAGTTAAGAAGCCTCTGCTTGTCAGTGTCCTGACAATTTCTGTGTTCAGACAGTGTCAGTCATTTTTGAAATTTCTTTAGGAAGCTTCATGAGCTGTGACAGAGTTGCTAAGCATGAGCAGGTGAGCTCTGTCAGAGATGCCCTGCCCTCAGCTTTTCAGGATGACAATGAAGAGAGAATACAGATGTGTACTTACAGGTCTCTCATGCTGGCCAGTTTCTACTGTCAAACAGTGTTGACAACTTTCGTCAAGTCTATGGAAGAGACATCAAAGACCTACACAACACCTGTGTCTACTCAAGTTACAGCTTTCCTTAATCCACATATGAACTCCCTGTGATAAAAATGTTATGTCACTGTGACATCATCATCCCCACTGAGTCATCATATACAGTTCATCACAGAAAGAGGCTTAAGAAGAGTATGTTTGTATTTCCTGCTTGTACAGCCCTGTCGTAGGATACTGGGCATTACTGAGTTTTGCAGGAGTTACTGCAATGCTATATCATTGTTGCCACCTTCAAGATTCTTATTAAATGAGAATAGCAAACATTTATTTTTCAAAGAGAAAGATTCCTCACTGATCCCCAAAGCAAGTTAGGTACATACATAAGAAAATTTTGCTTTTTAATTAAGTTGTTTTTTAATTTTGAAATATTTTTTTTTCTTCTCCTTTTTATCAGGGTGCCCATATTCTATATATAAAATACATATGATTATGCAAAAAAGGAAATAAATAACTTCAAGTGCAGATTACAACTTTCCTAGGCAAATTATAGGTTAGCTCTCACAAAAAGCTTTCCTTTGAAAATGTAGGTGTTGTACTCTCCTTTCTGATTTGTTTTGATCTCTTTCCTCCCCACAGCATTCGTGATGGACAGCTTGTGGTAATGGTTATGTTGATTTTAGGTGAGCATTGCATTAAGTTTAAAGATGTTACTTGTTTTTATGAATATAACCCAAAACTTTATTTTCTAAATGAAAATATTATTCCCTATCATGAAAGTATCTCTGCAGAGTCTGATGGTTTGGACTGACAGCAATGAACCTGCTATCATTTTCCTACTGTTGAAGTCCTACTGCTGGTGCCAGGGCTCAGTTACTGGGACTAACAGCTCAATCACATTGGAGACTGTTCACACTCAAGCTTCAGCATTGTGCATGATACACTTGAATTTTATAGCTGCAACAGATGCTTTCAACAAGAGAAATACACTCTGAGAACGAGTGAAACTTGAGAAAGCTGAGTATTGTGTGTCACTAGTGCAACGGATTGCTGTGTATATTAGAAAGCTTTATCTCATTTAGGCGCCCTGTCTTTTACTTTACAAAGCTGTATGTGCATGTCTTCCTCCCAGTAAGGACTATGAGACCAGTTGCCTTGCTTAGCCACTGGCTTTCTGTCAGTGAAACAAAAGCACATCCGAACAGCACACCTACACTGCACTATTTCCAGTTCATTCTGAGATTCTCCAAGTTAATAGTGAGCAAACTCTACTTAGATCACACAGTGCATTTCTGTCAACATTATATAAGCTGCTTATCATCTGAGAGGCCTCTAGCTTTACACCTTGTCTCACTTCAGGTAATTAACCCTGCCTTTCAGCAAGGCTTGGCTGCTACACAGTGATGCTGTGGCTATACACCTTCTCAAACATGTCTGGTGAGTTTGGAATTCTTGTGTTTTCATAACCATGTATCCTGCTGCCATGTCCTTTAAGTACTGTTGATACTGAACTGTACAGACAATAATTCTGTCTCCTTGCCCTGAAATAAACCCTTCTTCTACTCCTAGGTGCTTCATGCAGCACTCCATATTTCTTAAGATTAATACACTTGGTGTTATAGACAAGAAAAACTTATTTCAGTCTCATGCTCTCTAACAGCATTTATTAGCCACCTCTGTGCTTTGGTGAGAACAATACTCAGGTTCAGATGTTGTGGGCATTGCACTTCACAACTACTGTATTTCACAATCCAGTGGAAGCCAGGAACCTCCTAAGTGGAGAATGACATCAGCAGGGTTATACACTGACAAACCAAGACAATAATAGTCCTCTGATTAAGTCTTACTGCTTCACCTTCCTCAGTTACAGGCCTTTTCCAGATCATCCTGCTATTATTCACTGCCCCATTATAGCCCCTTGCAATTCATCCCTCCACTGAATCTTTCAGAAGGTGTAAGTAAAGTGCCAAGATGTGCCCAGAGGAGGATTATAAAATTCCCCACTTCCCACAGAGTTTCTGCATTGTTTTAGGTTCTTTCATTCGTTTTACTGTTGTTCACATTGCAGTTCATCCCAGTTAGAAACCTGTTAGCTCTGTGGGTGTTGTACATGAGCAATGAGCGTGCAAGCAGGCCATATGGGCCCCATCTGCTTCCAAAGAAGTAATGACAGTTTGACCATTGACTTCAAAGGTAACAAGACTGTGCCCTTCATAAACAGAATGCACAAAATTTCCTAAATAGGCAGCAGGTGCACAAGAGGACAGGGAGGCAAAGTAGGACTTTCCAGGGTTACCCACAGGATCAGTGAGTATGTGCCAGCCCAGTGTTTTACTGATGTATCATCTCCGGTTCACTATCTACTGCCCTTTATTTCTTGTCAAAACACTATCAATTTCATACATTTTTTCTACTGAGTCATGCTCCATTTTTGTTGTTGTCTTTATTGTGTCTAGTTACCTCCTAGCATGCTACTGAAAAGCACCAACCAAATTTAATTTATGGTTCCTGACTGATCTTCATAACTTGCTTACTGTGAAAGAGTTGTTCTGAAATCCTGGCCACTCATGCCAGGAAAATTACTGAACAATGCCCTGGAAGTTAGAGATTCTTTTTTCATTTGTTTCTTAGGAAGAAAAAAAACCACATGACCTATTATTACATTTTATGTTAGCCGAAGAGCTGATCTCTAGTTTTATACCTATTCATTCATTCATAGAGATGTCTAATGTTGAAAAAATATTATAGAAATACAATGCAAAGATGGAGGATGGTAAAAGTTACAATGTGATTAATAAGAGAAATCAGAATAACATTTGGACCTGCTTTGTTATTGTATTAAATAATGAAATAACCTTTTCTATAATTCACATGCATTTCATTAGTTTCATTAGTCAAGTGTGGTCTTCCAGGTTAAGATCTACCAGCCAAATCCAAGTTAAAATCACTCCAAAACCGTAACCTTCAGGCTGGTGGGTTCACATCCAAATAAAACTATATCTAAGTACTGAAACTCAGGGCAGGATCCAATGTTAATGAAAAATATTTATATGACCAGTGAAAGTTCCTTTCCCCAGCACAGTTTTTCCTAACTGATTGCCATTCTTTATGGAACATCCTAGAGGTGTACCTGATCTACACTTTATGCTCTGTTTCTTTTTTTATACATTTATTTCATATTTCAGAAAACTTGGTTTCAAGTGTTGTGTTCCTTGTTTTGTGTGTGTTCTTGTTGATTATTTCCTTATGTAGAAAACTCTTTGCTATGCCATGATTCAGAAGTTTCTGGTGACAATTTTTTAAAGCTGACTATTAAATCAGTGCCTTATATGCACTGTATGTTTAAAGTTTATAAACTATAGGAAACCTGCAGATAGGCACACTATGAGAATGTGTCCATTACGTTCATGTACATTAGGTGAACCTGCATATCATCAAGAAGCAGATTTCTGTTTTCTAAATACTCATTACTATTATGTGTGTTGGCTTGGGTATAATGAAGGGTCAAGCAGATCATAACATCCTGACAAGTCCTCACAAATTCAACCTGTAGTGAGGAGTGAGTAGAATCTCAGATTCAATCTTGCTAGTAGAAGCACAGAAGTAACAGAAATGACAATCTAGCTTTTGAGTTGCTGCCAACCTGAAAAAGGTGTTTTATTTTACATCTACTTTTAGCTGGCTTTTTTATCACTGCAGTGGATCTGCCAGGCAGTAATCTTATAAGCTACTTAGCGGCAAACTTATGCAGTCATATTACAAACAGGGGTTTTTTTTGCCATATTTTCTTTCCAAGTGCTAAAGGATTTTACAGAATCAGAGTTGAGGACTAAATCCAAAGTGTCATGTGAGCAGCATTGGCTTCTTAGAGGAAGCTTCTTGTCAAGCCAAAAGCCTTTTTCAGATTCTGTTCTTATTGATCTCAAATCTGAGAAGGTATAGGCTGCCTGACCTTGATCCCACGTGTGGACAGGTAGGGGTCCTGATCTCTCATTGCAAGTGGAAAAGTGCATTTTATGACACTCTCAATACATGTTTCATAGGTCATCAATCTTACCAGCAGGTTATTTTGTGCTTTTAACATGTGGTCTTTTTTTTTTTTTTTTTCCCCCTGAAAAGACAGTATGTACAACATGTTATCATTAAATGTTATCATTAAAAGATTTTATTTTTCTTTTGCTTCTCCTTTACCAGAAGAAGGTCATGGCTGTGATTAGTACTCTGTCCCAGCAACAGACTAAAATCTCTGGCCCAGTATTTTTGTATGTCTATATTTTGTATTTCAGGTTTTTTTAAAAATCTACTCACATTTATTCAATATATCTCTCCTCCTCTTTTTATCAAGAAACCCATGGGCCTTTTGTTCAAAATGGCTAATGTCAGAAAGAGTATGAAGGAACAAAAAGCAAAAACTAATTCATTAAGACAATAAAGAAAGAGAGATTAAAGACAGGGACATGGAGAATGTAATATTTAATATTATTTTTGGACACCAACAAGAATAACAACTTCCATAAAAATTAAAACTGTTTTTCCAAACTCCTGAAAAAAATCAACTAAAAACTTTAGTTAGCAATGTGCAGTAACACAGTCTGCATAAAATGTCTTTGCTACTAATTGGAATAAATTCATGCCTTCCCCATTGTAAGTCAAAACTGCACAAGCTTTCTCTCTCTGATAATGTTGCAAAGGTAGCCTCACTTCCATCTATTAATGTCATCTCTAGTGTGCCTGCAAAATTTGCCAGAACTGATTAGAGCAGATATTAAATGATAATTGGACATTTAGTGCTCGTCAAACAGAAAGTGACAGATGGGCCACTAATTAAATTATAGTTCTGACATTATTCACAATGGTTTATGAATCTTCAGTAGTGACCTTCATGCATCTCTTCTCTCTTTTTGGGAATAGGAGAGTGATAAGAAAATGAAAAAAAGGAAGATACTATTAAAAATGTTAACAAATACGTGCACAGTGAAAAACTTTTTTTCTAATTGATCCCTTAATGGAATTACATAATTAAAGATAAAACAGTGCAACAAATAATCAGGTTCATGTAAGTCAGGCTGAGTGGTTAAAGTTGGGAGAAGTTAACCATGATCTGAAAGATGTATGCATGTTTTAACTAGGCTTTCATTGTGGAAAAAGGAAATGTGCTTAAACATAGTCTAATCCTGAAAAAGGAAATCCAGTGCCTTTCATAGTATGCTCTTTTACTTATTAACTCAAGATTGTATTACCTACTCTCTACCAGCTAAATGAAAAGGTTTTACTAAATCAAAAAGGGGAAAAAACCTGAAATAGAGAATCACGGTTGCTGATTCAGAACTATATTTACTCTTTCAATTAAAATGGAAAACAGTTAATTATTTTGGTAACTTTGATTTTAACAGTTATACTTCACTTTTTCAGTCACTAATTTTAAAAAGTAACGGCTGTCATACCCCTGGATGTCAGTAGTTTCCATTTTTATGTAATTTATCTTCCAATAATCAGTCAAATAATATTTGTATAATGAACATTCAAACAAACAAATAAATAAATAAATGCTAGGCTTACTGTTTCTATGTGGATCTATTTGTTTATAGAATTGTAGCAGTATTACTGTATTAAAGATATTAGTGTATATATATATAATGTAGCATGCACATACATAGTTACATACTTATATTCATATATTGTGAGAATTCAGAGTGCTGTTTCTACAATAAAATATGAGTAACTCTTATTTAGGTAAATAGCCTTATTATTTTCAAGAAAGACTGGTCTCCAGGGCAAAAATCCCATCTATATATTGCTAGAAATTGGCTTGTTAAAATGACGACATATAGGCATATTTTAAAGAGTTATTTATATATAATTTTTTCACTGTTTTATTTAATAGCTGTAGACACAGGTATTATTCCTTTATTTTTTCCCTGGGTATTTTCTGATGGATAGAAGGTATAATAAATATCACAACTGGATATATAAATTGTACAATAACAGGAGATACAAAAATTCTAAAGACATAATATTCAGACAGTATAAGTAAACGCCTATAGAAAATGTGATTTTTTTACTGGAATTCAGAAGTGTTTGATATCGAATACGGCTAGTGAAAAAAACATAGAATATACTGAGTGAATTTTGAAACACTGTATCCAAACAATAAAGATTAAATCGTGGAAGAAAAGCAAAATGTTATTGTTCTGAAAGGACTGCTCTCCTCTGAGCTTTCAGGAGCCTCCTGCTGTGAAAGTCATTTGGATTTAATGGAAAACTCCTTGATTCAATTATACTCAATGGACCTTTTTCTTCTCTCCGTTAAACAGGTATAAATGTGGAGTAACCTCACTGTTTTCAGTAGTTACTCTGGATTTATACTGCTGCCCTGGTCCACCTAATCTTCTGCTTCTGTTCAGTAATGGGTATTTGCAGGCGTAAGTAGTTTTTCTGGATAGTCTTCTCTACATTTATTTTCATTCTTTTTCAAGCTACCAACATGAGAAAGCCCATTAATCGCTGCTCATGAGATCTATGTTATACTTGCTACATTATGTTCTGAAATGCCCTTAAATTCATCACAATTTCTGTTCAAATTGTCTCTTAGTACCTAATTCCTGCAAAGCAAAAATGCTTTTCACCTTTAAGGCATTTTATATCTGGAAATATCTTAGCCTATTTCAGAAATACTAGAGAGATGCAAACTCATATGCAGCGAGCGATTTGTTTGAATTTAACTTACACTTTCAAAACTGCGTTTCAATCAGCTTTCTTGGTGGAAATCAACTCAGTTGCACCACCAAATACAGGGACTTAATACCTCGAGCACACAAAAACAAGTACTGAATGTCCCCAATCAGAGCAGATTTCAGCCTCTTAGTGGGACACATGGCCTGGTTTAAATGTTTTTAAACTGGAGGAAATGCTTGTATAAATTTCACAACCTGGGTCGGGGCCCTGAGCGAATTTCCCCCCCTTCTGGGAGTTTATGTGGCTGAGTGAAGGGGTTTAGCTGGCTGAGCCCAAGGTCAGCTGCTTCACTCATAAAAGCCATAGTAAAAAAAGCTTGTAGTGAGGCCCTGTCTCTCCTTTCCCTTGGGAACTGCTTTTAAGAAGAGGTTTTACTGCCTGCCCCGGGCCTGTGCAACTTTGCAGATGGGCAGCAGTAAAGTCTGTGCTCAATCTCATGCCCTCCTCCACCCATACCGACCTTGACCCACACCTGCTGGCTGGACTTCCCAGCCTTCCATGGGACGTTCCTTGTCACTGTGGAATTGCCAGGAGATCATTGCACTGTTTCTGACTCTGATCACTTTTTCTGACTCTGATCACAACTTCTGATCCTGATGCTAATTTGTCACTAGTCATCCTTGCTGATCATTAGAGATCCCCTCTCCCCTTCTCTTCTCTGAAGAAGACAGGGAGGAGAAGGAGGACAGTGACCTTAAGAAGAAGTGACCAACAGTAGATGGCTTTTGAGGCGGTTAAGGGGTTGTTGACATCAAAAGTCTGGAGGATCAAAAAGCCAGAACAGGTGTATGAGATCCTCAATCCAGGAACCAAGCAAAAGGAGAGGGCTCAGCCAGGTAAACTCCTTACCTCAACCATCTAACTCAGGCAACTAAACTCAGCCAGCTAAAGGGGTGAATGCTCTCCAGGCCCTTACATCCTCTTAACAGGAAAGTGCCATCGCAGTTTTTTGAAAGAAACAGTAGTGGCAACTTCTGTGTCATCGAGAAGTGAAATATGAGACACTTACCTGGGCAAATAGTTCATGTTGGTCATCTCTGAACAGCTGCATGCTGGCAGCCTGAACCTCTTTTTCACTTTGCACACACTGAACATACTAGAAACACAAGGAAGAAAAACAAACAAACAATCCCCCAATTTTTCAAGTAAGAAAGTTTTGAGCACCAAAGTTTTGAGCCTGACAAAATGCAAACTAAGTTTGGGGGGATCATCAGCATGGTAACTTCTTTCCTCTGACTGTTGGTAGTTAATATCTCAAAAGTCGCTCATTTCCTGAACCTCCTAATCACTGAAAGCAAGTGAGGGAAATGTAGCAGTAAATTCAGGGAAGAGAGTGACACCATTACCTACCAGTCCCAGAAGAGGAGTAGAACAATCAGAATTGTCACACCATGTGAGCAGGCTTCATATATATATATCTATCACACACATAGTTTGGTTTATCATTTTGATATGCCTTTCTCTGCAAGGCTTTTGCTTTGTGCAAGTATTACCTTTTTTTTCAATATGACTGTTTGGATACCATGGATACCATGGTTGTTGCTCACAGGGAAAACAGTACCCGAGGTACAGGTGAGAAATCAAACTGATGGAAGTATCCTCAATTAGCAAACAGTAAAATAAAACTAAGGCCTGATCAGAAACAAGAAAAAACAAGTGATTCCCTACTCGGTTTGAGAGACGAGTTTGGATTCTCATGCTAGTGCTCTCAAATGCTGTTCACAATATCTGCTGTTGGAAGATGAGAACTTGTTCTGTCCATGCTTTTTTGCTGGCAGAGTGTGGTCAAGCCTTGAACTAGAAGTTGGAATAGAGTTTACTTAAGCAGCTTATTGCCAATTAATGTCAGGATGAAGGAGGTTCGTTTCTGTCCACAATATATTATGCAGACATATCCAAGAGACCTGGAGGATCCTGACATGTGTTTAGACCTGATAAGATGATAAAATTAACAATTAACATGGCTGAATGATCCTACCGTACATTGCTGTTTTATCACTGCTCTTCTGTACCGCTTAGGCTCTCACAGATAGCAGACCTAGTCACTTCTCAAAACAGCAGCAGACTTGGCAAGGCCACTGGCTGCCTATGCTGGCAGATTGATGCCGAAAACCACAAACAGTGCAATCAACAGCCACTGGGGTGGGGGGAGAACACATGGATATCTGACACCAGGTGGAAGGCAGAGCCTGAGTAAGTGCTGCCATGAGGAGAGTACAAGCTGCCAGGCAGAACCTGACAACCAGTCAGAGTATGTCTGCTTTTCCTGGGTCTATGATGTACAGGTCTAATTTAGATTTAGGGTATCAAGCTTTGATTTGTGTGTATATTTTGTGTTTTTTGAAATAAGAATTGCTGTAATGCTCCCTAACAGCCATCCAGCTCAGTTAATACATTTATCAATACATGTCACTAAGTGGTGTGGTTGTTTTCTAGTGGTCTTCCAACCCACTTTTCCATCTGCTATTATCATATATGCATTAATTATAACTTGTATCACTATGTAATGGGATGCAAAGAGCCTAAGTGCATGGAAAATGAAGGAGAAAGAAGAGGAAGCATGAAAATCTTTACACACTTGCTTAACTGCACAGATTTGTCCCTGTTCTCTCAGTCCTGGAACAAGTTGGAAAGCTTCCTCATTAATCTTCAGTTATCGCTGATTTCAAAATATCTCACTATTTCTAGGTGCAAATATCCCTTACAGCTGTTCTTAGCATAAAGGCATTTCCTTTTTTTCAATCTTAAATAATTTCTGATGTCTAGATCAGGCTACTTGTTAAAATGATGAGCATGATTTTTCAGGACTGCCTTCAATCACAAGACTGCTGATGATTATGCAAAATAATGACTCAAAATTAAGGAAGATGCATTTTTAATCTTTGTTCCTATATTCTCTGCACTTCTTAATTAATTTTTTCTAGTCATGACTGATAATATTTTCAATTTTTTCAGCAAGAAAGATTCATTTGATCAGTTTCTTAGAAAATTAGAAAGAATTCAGGAGTGAAGTGCTACTGCAAGTTTGAATGAACAATGGCAATTCATTATTTTCCACAGGATCATTGACTTAAATGTAAACAATTGATCTATTAAGGAAAGTTTCAAGAACAAAAAGTTCCTCTTAATTTTTTTTCTTTAATGGCACTTATAATTGAAGTAGAAATAAAAGAATAAATGTCATTTTTTATCATTAAGATGTTTAGGCTTTAAAATGTCATAAAATTGATTAGCTTCTTCGCTCAGGGAAAACAGCCAAAACGCATGTTAGGCCAAAATGAGCAGGGTTTTCTCCTTTACTTCTGACTTGCCTGGTGCTGCAAAGGGAGTAAATTGCTGCAGAAGTGTGCCCTTATTCTTCCTTTCACCTGCTTCATCTGTCACTTTTCTGAAGTGATTCAGAGGACTAGTCCACCATTTCATAACTCTGATCACACCATCCAAGTTAGAGAAGGCAAAGGCAGGGACTGTAAAAAGGAAGACCTCCCCACTGTAGGAGAAGAGCAGGTTCATGACCATCTGAAGGACCTGAAGATGCACAAGTTCATGGGAACTGACTGGATTAATCCACGGCTCCTGAAGGAACTGGCTGATGAAATTGCAAAGCATATCCATCATATTTGTCCATCATATTGTCCATCATATTTGAAAAG
Organism: Hemiprocne comata; assembly: GCA_020745705.1. Classification (NCBI taxonomy): domain Eukaryota; kingdom Metazoa; phylum Chordata; class Aves; order Apodiformes; family Apodidae; genus Hemiprocne; species Hemiprocne comata. Next base: position 28,529,170 of record CM036587.1, read on the forward strand.
TCTTGGCAGTCTGGAGAAATTTCCACTGACTGGAAAAGGGGAAACATAACTCCCATTTTCAAGAAGTGAAAAAAGGAAAACCCAGGGAACTATAGACCAGTCAGTCTCACCTCTGTGAGACCCAGGGAACTATAGACCAGTCTCTCACCTCTCTCTCCCGACAAGGTCATGGAGCAGATCCTCCTGAAGGCTCTGCTAAGGCATGTGGAAAACAAAGGGGTGATTGGTGACAGCCAACATGGCTTCACCAAGGACAAATCCTGACTGACTAATCTGGTGGCCTTCTACAGTGTGGTCACAGCTTTGGTGGACAAAGGAAGAGCAACCAACATCATCTACCTGGACCTGTGCAAAGCCTTCGACACTGTCCCACATGACATCCTGGTATCAAAACTGGAAAGGTATGGATTCGATGGATGGATGACTCATTGGGTAAGGAACTGGCTGGATGGTCACACTCAAAGAGTCTTGATCAATGGCTCAATGTCCAGATAGAGACCTGTGATGCCATCCAGAGGGACCCTGACAGGCTTGAGAAGTGAGCTTGTGCAAAGTGCCTGAAGGTCCACCAGGTAAAGTGCAAGGTCTTGCACCTGGGTTGGGGCAACCCCAAGCACAAACACAGGCTGGGTGGAGAATGGATTGAAAACAGTCCGGAGGAGAAGGACTTTGGGGTGGTGGTGGACAAGAAGCTCAACATGAGCTGGCACTGTGTGCTTGCAACCCAGAAAGCCAACCATGTCCTGGGCTGCATCAAAAGAAATGTAGCCAGCAAGTCAAGGGAGGTGATTCTCCCCATTTACTCGGCTCTCATGAGACCCCACGTGGAGTACTATGTCCAGTTCTGGAGCCCCCAACATAAGAAGGACATGGATCTCCTGCAGAAAGTCCAGAGGAGGGCCATGAAGATGATTCAAGGGCTGGAGCTCCTCTGCTACAAGGACAGGCTGAGAGAGTTGGGGCTTTTCAGCCTGGATTAGAGAAGGCTTCAGGGGGACCTTATAGCAGTGTTCCAGTGCCTGAAGGGGGCCTACAGGAAAGCTGGAGAGAGATTTTTTTCAAGGGCTTAAAGTGAGAGGACAACGGGTAATGGATTAAAACTGGAAGAGAGGAGATTTAGGTTAGACATTAGGAGGAAATTCTTCACTGTGAGGGTGGTTGCCCAGGGAAGCTGTGGAAGCCCCATCCCTGGAAGTTTTCAAGGACAGGTTGGATGGGGCTCTGAGCAACCTGATCTAGTGGGAGGTGTCTCTGCCAATGCAGAGGGGTTGGAACTAGAAGATCTTTAAGGCCCCTTCCAACCCAAACTATTCTATGATTCTTTGATTCTTGCTAAAAGAGAAGACTTCTTCAGCCACGGGTCCACTTCTATCTTATGAGCTAGGATTTACCATCCGGGCTGATTAGGACAACAGGATTTTTATTTCATTAAGCTTTCAATTGTGTTTTTTTCTCTTGCACTTGCTAATATTAAAGAACTTGTAAAATAAGGTTTTTTCTCTTTTCAAGAGTATAGGATTTGTGAATATATTGCTATTTATCATAAAATTTTTAATAATTTCTTGTTTACTTTAACCATCAGGGTAGTGCTTCTAAGAACATTTTAGTTTCAATGTACTATATATAGTAACTAAATATATAGTATATATTTAGTTATACATATACTATATATGTAGTATATGTATATGTACCAATGGGTACATACACAGTACCTATTTCTAAGGCACGTACTATATTTAAGTTACGATAATCAGTTTATTTTGCAGGTGGGAGGAAGCAATAGACACTGCCAAAAAAAAAAGGTTAGAAATCAGCTCAATCATATAATTTAATTATTGATAATATTCTAATGATACCTTTAACCTGTAGTAGTCACAGATAAATGGGAAAATTTTTGCCTTATGAGATGAGTTCCGACAGCCTGTCCAGCACCCTGTAGTTGTCCAGACTGTGCATGATGTAGCAGGTGAAACAGTGATACTATTAAAAAGAAATGATAGATGGAATAACTACTTGCTGGGGACTATAAATATTTTGTGTTGTCATACAGCAGCTCACTTCTTTAGTTTTGTTTTGTAATAGATGAAAGTGTTTTAAAAATTATATATTAAAAGGGTGGATTTCTGAAAGACATACATCTGTGCTGATGTGGTGAAAATGGCTATTCAGGGACATCTTCAGTATAATGAGCATTAACATGGCATCCAAGGAATGATTGATCATGCACTAGTTTAACTGGCTTATTCAATGCTTTTTGCTCCATACACAGCAAGAAGGAACTACCGTTTTTATTACCAGGATATCTAGCTCAGCTTGTCCCTAAAATTCTTGTAAAACAATGGACTGAATGTTGCCTATTGAAAACCTCATCTTTTTCACTAGTCACCAAGGCTTGATGAATCTATGAACTTCTTTGGTCAACAAACCACAAACTCCTTTGTAAAATAAGTACTTATGTAACTGTACTCCAAAGACATTATTTCTTTCTACCAACTGCTGTATATATGTAACTTTTATGTAAATAGTTTGTTGTATGCTGCTCTTGTTCATTACTTTTTGAAAACATTTATCTCATTATTTATGGTGATAGCCAGTTCCTGAAATTTAAATTTTTATCTACAAAGGCCAAGAATAAACCAATACAACTTAGAAGAAACTGATAGAAAAATTAATAGTGATATAGACTTTTGTCATATGCAAACTATATTATAACAGAAGTGAATATAAATGTCGCATTGCATTATGTGTATTGATTAAATATAAATAAACAGAAAAAAGGTAGATTTAGATTAGGAATTTGGAAGAAATTATTTACTGTGAGGTTGGTGAGACCCTAGAGGTGTTTGCCCAGAGCAGTTGTGGTTGCCCCCTCCTTAGAAGAGTTCAAGGGCAGGTTGGATGGGGTTTTCAGCCACCTGGTCTAGTGGAAGGTGTCCCTGCCCATGGCAGAGGGCTTGGAACTAGATGGTCTTTAAGGTCCCTTACAATGCAAACCATTCTATGATTCTATGATTACATCTGGTGCACTATGTTATGTAGACTGTATAATGTTATGTATTATAACCATGTATGCTCCCTTTAGGTTTCCCACATCCCTCTAGGCCTGATAAAGGGAAATGAGGCGCTTAGTTCAGTAAATAAGTCATCTAGCTAACTTTTGAGACTGAATCATCAGGCTAGATTATTGCCTCTCTTGTCAACAAAAGTGCAGACATACTAGTGATTTGGCAAAGGCAAGAATCTTGCCATCATTACTATCAATAAATAAATTACTATCAGTAAATAAAAGTATATATATAAAAATGTAATAGATCTTTTTTCCTCCTTATTTAATGGGAAAGGAATAATTTTATTAAGCCACTAGATGCAACACTGATTTGGAGTTTAGCTCATCACTGTCAGGTAATCATGAAACCCATCTCATTGGCTTTGTACATTGTGGTTTGTATCACTGTATGTAAGCCCTTCAGATGCACAGTTTGAAATTGTAGCCTGCCATTTTTTCAGTGTGGTCAATCTGACTAAAACTCTTTTGCTAACATCCCATTTTGTCTTAGATCTTGCAGCTAGTAAGTTGCTAATTGAAAAGTCGATCTCTATTTTGTAAAAACAGAAAGTGTCAGTTAAATTTTTCCATCTATTTTTGACAGTGTTTAGTCTAGACTCTGGTAGAATGAGTCAAGTTCTTTTACTTCCCTATCCAGCTTAACTATGTCTTTCTTAAAAGCCAGGGCAATTATGGTCTATCTGCTGCATGTTATGCACCTCCTGCAGTGGGTCAACATCAAAGATACTAGAGCTTTTTCATCTGTCAACCAGAAACACGGATACATATTTCTCAGAGGTCAGCAAGCTTTCCTGTGGAGGTAGCCATTAAAGTACCTTAATATTTCACACACATTAATAGATTAAGATACACAGTGACCTGAATTTGAACTTTAACATGCAAAGATCTATTCTCCAAATTTAGCTGCTAAAAGTGTTCAGACTTGTGAGCTACTTCATGTTTTTTTAGTTATGATATTCACCTCCATACTGAAGAAAACTGTATTTTGTTCATACGCCTGCTTGGTAGGACAACAGGTGAGAATGGTAACAAGTGGAGCATGTAAATAAGTCAGCAAATTCTGTGGGGTACACAGCAAGTGTGTGAAATATACTGAGTCACTAGAAAACTTGGTCAACAGAAAAAGAAGAATCTGCGTTAGGACTGGTAAGAAGTAGTGTCAGTGGCAAGTCCAGTGCTTGAATACTTTCCCTGAAACAACTGGATTTTGGAATGTGAAGCAGCAGTGTAAATGCATGCATTCCTGCTCCTCACCTTAAGTGAGGAGAATATTGGGATTTGTACCAGAAGTGTGAGGTGGATAAGAAATTGTCTACATGGAAGATAACAGTAAGTTGTGTTCAAGGGAGACTTTGGGAGCTAGAAATTCTTACCAGGATCCTCTAACAAACAGTTTTACGTGACCTTCTTCAATGTTTTCATTACTGACCTTATTATAAACTGAATTTTACTACAAAACTGCTCATGCGTGACACAAATCTGGAAGACATGATCTATGCAGAGGAGAAGTGCAGAATCAAAGTTTGAGAACTGAAGTAATTAAATAGGATTTTATAGGGGCTAGTAATGTAATATTTCCATTTTACCTGAAAATTGATCAATTAGAACTAAAGAAAAAGGACTTTGTGTATTAGTCAGTAAAAGGGTATTGATGAGAACTCAGTGTTCTGTAAGTGGGAAATTATGTCTACAAAACTGACTGACTCAGGTCTACAGAGTCTTCTACAATCACTAGTCAGAACATTGCATGTTGCCTAGCAGGATATTTTACTGAAAGCAAAGGACTAAGCACTAAAGAAAGAGAAAGATTAAAGCTGTTGAACAGCTTGAGGACACACACATGAATTCAAGAAAGGTGAGTTAGTAGCAGAGCAGATGCAAAGAAAGTCTATTTGGATATAAGAAAGCATGCTGGATTAGACTAAGAAATTTTTGTTTATCCCAGTAAAATGTATGTAGAGAACATATTTAGATAGGATATACAAAAGTATATAACAGGGTGAGAAGAATGTGATGGATGATTAACACCAGGGGAATTAACTGAGTTTTAAGGAGAAGAACTATAAAGAAATGGGAATTGGTCCACGTTTTATGTAGCCTGAAAATCTGAATATTATTTACAATCAGAGAAATCATTAATTTCTTGAATAATATTCCACTATTTACAGCAGAAATTATATGGACCAAAATCCTTAATCTAGCTGAAGAATGAATTTGAGTCCATGGATTTCCAAAAGCTACATATACTGCCACACAGCAACAGAAAATTTAGATGGTAGATTCAAGGATGCAAAGAATATGGATGGTAATTTTGGCATATAGAATATGAGCTCATTGAGTTCCTGCTCAGAGTTTTAGTCTCATATTAACATTCAATTTTTTCTTTCCCCCAAGTAAGGTTATATTCAGCCCATAGCATTTTAATGTACCAGTCTCCTTATTGCATTCCATGAGTTCTAATTGCTTTTGTAGGGAGATCTTGAGACAAAAACTTCTACTCTGAATCTTGAATTCATCATGTACATTACAGGAGATCATTATTAAAGATTTTTCTTAGGAAAGAATATGTGTTATAAATTGCCGTTTCATAATAATAGATGAATCTGTTTCCAGGGATAACCCTTGGCATATACACATAGATTAATAGAAACAGTTATCTTGCACATAATGACTTACTGTCATTGTAACAAATGAAAAAACACCCCCACAAAATTCTTAGAGTTTCTTACTCCCATACCTAGGCATATTTGCTATGTTTATGATTTTAAGTTATACTCTAAAAAGTTTGGATTGGGATACTATCTCCTGTAGCGAATGAACAAATGTATGAAAAAAGAAGGAGAGGTAGATGGAAAAGTAAAGTACATGAAGCATTTTTAATGAAAACTATTAAAAGAACAAATCAGGCTAAAATGTCACTGTCATTAAGCTATGTTTAGTAAATGTCGAACAAACAGTTTTGCATAACTTCAGAGCATTCATGGAAGTCTTACCTTAACAGCTAGGACAGACACCGGAAAATATTATTTTCTGTCACATACATTGCCCCTCCCAAGTTTAAGATAATGTGCTTATGCTGTCCATTACTGTGCAGGGAACTATTACAGACCTTTTTTCTTCCTTTCAGCAGCGTAGCTTCAATATACACAATTGTCATACAGTCTCATCCTTTTATGACAAACCCAAGTAACACCTACAATGCAACACTAATATAAATAAATCCTTTACTCAGCTATCATGTACTTTGGGCTACTTCTCATCAAGAGGGGACTTGTCTACTTAACTCTTCTTGTTTTTTTTTTTTAAAACTAGCTGATTTTTCATTTCCAATACTTTGAGTTGTGGCAAAGAGAGAAGTGAATGACTTTCCAGATGTACAAAACCTGGACTAATTCAAAGAAAATTAGGCTTAAAAAAATGCTCATGTCTTTAATGATACAAAGTATTCAAGATAAAGACTGTAAAATAAGACAAACAATCCTCATTATCCCTATCTGCCAGTGACTTGATCAGATCCACGCTAATCACAATAAATCTATTAAAAGACACCTGTGAGAGACGGACTCTATAATAGCCTTTAATCCAGCGACATTCACTGACCAGTCCTGGCGATGCGCCCCCCCCGGCACTCGTGAGGAGAGGACAGAGGTACCAGGCGCATGCGCACAGACCACAGACTGCAGCTCCCAGGAGGCACGGCGGGGCCGGAACCGGAAAAAAGGGAGGAGCAGTGAGGCGCGCGCTCTGTGAATACTAGACGGATCCAGCCGCCGCGGTGAGCGTACCACTGCGGAGGCTGCCGTGCCATTACGGCGCTGCTCCCTGTGGTTGTTGGCGTGTGGACGTACTGAACGGACCATTTGCCCAGAGTCTCAAGGGACAGGACGTGGATCCTGACCAGGGATTGGCTTCGGCCGTACCCTGGTGGTGAGAATTGCGAACATCTTACTAACAAACATTCCTACAAACATTCCTACATAATATTCACACATACCAGACACTCACTTCTCTTTTCCAATATTCTTCTATTTCCCAAAGGCTCTCTCCAGGCTTTCCCTCTTATCCCTGTCCGGGAATGGGAACAGGGGGGAAGGGGAGAGGTTCTCTCTTGTTTTCTGTGTGTGTTGTTATTGGTATATAGATGTATAGTTGTATAGCTGTTGGTATATGGATATATAGGTGTGGATATAGATATAGAGATAGACCCTGTTGATATCAGAGTTGCCAAACCCTCAGTGCCTTTAATAAATCTATTGATTCCTAAGCGTTGTTTGTGAGTGTGACGGGGAGTGGTCTTCAGCTCTCGATCCCCTGAGGTGGGGGTGTGAGTCACGGCTTTACCTATCTCGGTCCGCGACAACACCCATTTACCTTAAAGAGTATAGAATTCCCAGCTGGGAAATTCAGAAGAAAAAAAAAAAAATTACTTCAAGTTCTGTAATCTCATGCAAATCAAAGGGTACTTTTCTTACCAATCTTAACCTTCTATGAAATCTTGTAATCCTCATTTTGTGATTCAATGGTATCCAAGGAATAAAACATAAAGATATCATTATTTTAACATTTTTAACTCCTCATTAATCCCTTTTCAAAAGATCAGTCATCAAGCTCCAAAAGAGATGCAGAAGGACTACTTAATCTGTAGCGAGTTGGCTTTAACCAATACTGTCCAGCACTCAGACAAGCATGTTTTAGTGGTAAATTGCAAGCAGTGACCTTCATTTTTTTCCCCAGTAGTGGTAAAAAGGTGAGGAATGCTGCTGGGAAATTCTTACGCAACTGAGATTCTTTAGACCATTTGGGGAAGTAATTACACCAGTCTGCATTATACCAAAAGGAACTTTGAGTTTACATTGCCTCATCTTTAGCTCTCAAATGGTGGTGATGGTGGTACTTTAACGAGGCATTCTATTGATGACAGAAGGCAAACACCATTTGCTGAGCAGTCTCTAACATGATTCTATTTCAAAATTGCTTCTTTACTTCTAAATGGTTTCTGTCTTCTTAGTATACTGCAATCCATTTATTTATTTCTTTATTCATCACCATTCCCATTGTATGTTATACAGATGTGTCTGGGGTTTCATCTTACCTTGACTGAAACTAATGTATCACCATGTTTTATATATATATATACATGAAGGTATTATAAATAACCTCTTCAGATGCCTACCTCTTTCTATGACTGTAATAGGAGCCTTGATGACTAGCTTTAACTGAGACCCTAACTTTACGATAGATAAAATTAAATAAGATTAATCTTGAAGTCAAGATATGAGACTTGATTTTCTCCTATTTAACAAGGTATCTAACAGACTATTTTTTACTTGATTTATTGCTGTGTTCTGGCCAAATTCTAGTTTCCAATTGGATCAATTGCACGTCTTTGCAATTTTCTCCTGTATACAGAATTAAAATTAGCCTGACGTTCTCATAAGCTGATGTTTACATAATCAGGCATTCACATGTGAAAAGGGTTATTGAACAAGGGTAATTTTCTCCATGTAGAGTCAGTAACTTCTAAGTTACTAGCACAACAAACTAACATATCTTTGCTTTTTCCCTTTATAATTTTTTTCTTAATTAAAATACTTTCCTAACAGTTCATTTAAGAATGACACTAGTCTACGTCAAAAATGTTTGATGAAAGTAAGTGATGATTATTGGTTTAAAGGTATGGTAGAAAGAGGATGAAAAATTAATTATAATTCAAAGGGATTCTGCAAGATCATAGGGAGTCATCCTTCAAACTTAGCACTGCACCATTTCTTCATTTGATTGCATGCAAATTGTTGATCAATTTCCATTTTGTTTACAGCACTAACTGTTTTTCTATTTTTTTTAGAATTAGTTCGATAGCTTTTCAGTAAGACGGAATAACATAAAAGAAGGTTATGAGGTTTTACAGATAAAATAAAGCTCTGAAATAATTTAAAATTCATTTGCCTTTGAGATTTGTGTTAATGAAAATTCTGTCATTAAGCCTCTTAATTTAAACAACTGTACTTGATCCAATTGGACCTAATGTTTAAAAATAATTGTCATGCTACAGTATTAACTCCACACAGGAGTCGAGTTTTCCCTCCTTAAAGTGAATACAATTTTCTTGAGCATTGATTAAAATATACTAAATGGGACCTATTTATAGGTTTTGTCTTCCTTTTCTTTTTAAAACAGATTTTTATTGCTATTATTTCTTCCTGTTTCTCTTCATTTAGAAAATGCACATGCTGCTTGCCAAATCTCATCTATCTGTGTAGAAGAATACTGCAGAAGATACTGTAGAACACTATGCATTTTAAAGGTTTCACCCTTACCATGTCTAAAAGCTGTGTTCCTGCCATTAAGAAATGTTGGTCAATAATGCTTTCTGGAAACCAGATCTCTATAAGCAGCTGAGAGAATATTTTCAGAAGGCAATTCAGTTTGAAAACTGGCCAACTTCCACTATACATAATCATTTATAGTCCGAGTCACAGCTATTACTGTTTTACAGTTATTCTCATTTTGGTTTGAGGTTGTGCATCGTGGGGTTTTGCCGCTTTCTCTGATGTTAAACACTCATCACAATTGTGCAGGTTATGTGAATTACTTTGAAAGGGTTACCACAAATTATTCAGAAAACATAAGCTACTGTGTTCACTCATATCTGAATTGCTTTTTGAGTATTATTACTATAAAAAATGAAACTTCAATGCCTGATCTGAAAAGCAGCAAGGCTAGATTTTAGATTGGGAAATAAAATAAAATTAAAAGGTTAAAACAGTCACAACTGAGTGAATTACACCTTTTAAAAGTGTTTGCCTCTGGATTTAGTGTCATTTGCAAGGCCTTCCTTTTGTTTTTTTGTGTCTTATGTTTCTGGCCCCATAGATAACTTTTCTTTTATCCACAGCAATGAAAAATTGAGGCTCTGTTTCCCCGAGGGGTATTTCTTAAAACTTATATGAATCAATTTCAAGTAAGACACAGATTTCTTGAAAGACATTGAATTTGACATTTGCGTTTTAATTTTAAGAGAGCTTAGGAAGAGTCATTACCACCTTAGGCAGATACTGCTGTCTATTTCTCTGACAATGAGAGACTCTGTATTTTCTAAACTCACAGTATAGATCTTGCTGAGAGGTGTCTTATTTGTATTCATTTGTATTGAATCTTACAAAATTAATGGAATAAATTTACAAGTCTTAATTTCTCTTATCATTTGGGCACACAGAAACAGCGCAATAGAAAATGAGGGATTTGTTGGTCTTAGTTTTGGTTTTGGTTTTGTGGGTTTTTTTTGTTTTCTTTGTTTGTTTTTTGGTTTTGTTTTGGTTTGGTTTTTTTGACAGAATGTAGGATGAGCTACTGAACCAGCAACAGGCTAAAGCACTTCAATCAGTGCTCTTGATCTACTAGAAATCCTGGGTAAAATGAAATGCGCAAGAGCTAGGTCAAGGGAACAGAAAAGCTTGTGTGCTTTGAATTTACAAAGAAAGACAAAATGCTTTAGTGGTCTTTAAAAATGGTATTTCTTAGAACTCCTTAGGCTTTTAGCAGTATAAATCATGGCTGTGTCATCACTGACATCAGGCCTTTTATTTCCAGTTGTCCTTTAGCGTCTGAATTGTCTTTGTGGAAGGAATAAATTCACTCTCATAGCCCTTCTTTGAATAAAGAGAGAGAGAGATAAGGACAAAAAAGACTGTCCAGACATTTTTATAGTAGCAAGATCAAATGTGATAACTAGTAAGACAGTTAGGCTACTCTGGACTGTATTGGCAGAACATGGGTCATAAGAAAAATATATTTTAGGGGATTGGGAAAAGAAAGGGTCACCTCTGCCATTGCTGAAAAAACCCCAAAGACACAATTTCCATTTTGATTCATATAAATAGGATCACATATTCCATTAAACACAAATAGCTGGAAGAAAATAGCCCTGCAATACAGAGAAACAGGTGCAGATTCATAGAGGGTAAACAATACAAAATGACAGAGAAAATCTGTTAAATTTAATTTTTGATATAGACAAAAAAGGTGTATTTTTTCAACTGTTCTGCTGCATGTCAAATTGAGCTCAAGGCAACGTATTCATCTTGCACTGAGCTAACCACTCACAGGTCCAACTGGTTTAGATTCAGACCATCAGATACCATGATGGTGCCTAATTCAGAGCTGTGGTTGGCCATCTGAAATCAGTGGCACATGGTGAAACACTTCTCTGCATCAAATAATGTTATAGGTAATTACAACATTGCTGGATCTAACAAAAAGATTAGAGAATTAAATTGTAAATCTAGTCACTCAAGAGTAATCCAATCAAAATTAGATATCAAGAATTTAAGTAATTACTCTGAATTAATTATCCGGGCATTGAGTGTAGTATGTCAAAGACAAAGCCATCTGAAGAGTGAATCTCCCCATGTAGCTCAGCTACATATTTGTGAATCCATTTTCTAAACCCATAATTTAGACTAGACATATCTCTCCTACAACTGTACTTTGTTGCTTTTTACATTTTGGAAATGTTCTGGGAGATGCGAAGGCAGACTAAGACAGTTGCAGAAATATTTTTAATTCAGCTATTATGTGCACTGTCAGCAAATGCACAAACACACTGTGCTCTTTGCCATTCACCTTCTTGCCTCTAAAATCAAATGTATAGTTAATGCATCAAAAGATATGGCATTGCAGTTGGACTAGTGTTGTAAGGAGAAGACATTAACAGGCCAAAATAGTTTCATCATTCACTGACCTCCTTCCATGATGTCACAACCAAAATATTATATGCTTTGCTTTCGCAATCACTTCAAGGTTATCATTTTCAAGATAGTTGCTTTTCCTGATAATAAGAAGAGAGGGGAGCAAAAGCCTCAAAACAATCAATACTTTGCAATAATTTGTACAGTTTGTAATTCCTCAGCAAATGGGGCAGTCCTATCTTCTCTAAATCAGTCAACGTTTTTCTCTCCCTAACACCATGCTGATTTAGACAGCCAGCTCTTATGTCTTTTTGATAGAACCAATTGAGTGCTACTGAATCCTTTAATCATTGATAGTGCATTTCAAATATCACTGTACATTTTTTCCCATCTTTTGCAAAAAAATTTCACCTGTACCTATAAAAGATAAAGGGGCCGACTGGACTCTCTTACCAGTGACGTAACTGGGTGTTCAGGAAACATGGTTTAGAGAAAACTAAGTGGCTGGAAAAAGACTATTCTTCAGCCATTCTGGCTATCAAAATGATTGTTTTATAGAAAAACCTAGATTATTCAGTGTCTACGGATTTGATAACCATGAAGAAGAAATAAATCTCTTCATCTTTGTTAGTATTTTCATTTTAGGTTGTGTTTTTTTTCTGAGATTAGACCTAAATACAAATAGGGAATGTAAAATAAACTAAAACTAAAAATCTTCTTAAAACATAATCTACTGTTGTAAAACTTGAATTATGAAGTAAAAAGCTACTTAGCAATCAGCTTGCTCAGACATGCAGGTTCACATTCACTTGTTAAAAAGTAATAACAAGCTTTGGTATTAAAGTCTTTGGGGTTACAAAATTTTCACCAAACTAGTTTTACTGAATTTCATTCACCAAATTGTCAGAGTTTTTTGGGGAGAAATTTGTTTCAGATTTATATTAAAAAAAAGTATCTGTAGTAAAAAGCCTGGAGTAATTTCCTGGTTAAAGCAAGCGTATTAGGTAGATGAGAAATAACTAGGAAGGTAGGATAGGGATTTTTCACACCAAAGAGTAAGAAAAATATGATATTCTCAAAAGCAGCAAACATGATAATCTTTTCTTCAAAACAAGCAAAAAGATACCACTGCAATCATTGAATGTTTAGCCATAGTCTTCTGATTCTACTCACTGTTTCAAATTCAGTCAATAAACACGTATGGCTGAATATTCTCTCATCTGAAAGCTGTCAGAACTTTATTTTCTCTGGAAACAATTTTTGGTTGTATAATTTTTTGAGATAAGCTAGTGTGACCACAATTTCTTCCCATTCAATACTAGTATATGCAAATTATTATGTAATGTCTTTTTCCTTTACTCATTAAGTCTGACATTAAAATAGGATTGAGGGAATATTTTAATTTCATGTCAGCTATAGCCAGGTTATTTGCAACAACAGCCATGAAAATAACATAAAACTTGGTACCCACAATTGGAATTTTTTAAATCTTGACTTACTAATTGAAGACCAAAATCTCTTCAAGAGATTTGAGGATTATTTTTTAAATCAGTTTTTAGTCTGCTTATTCAGTTTTCATTACTGTGCAGTGGAAATTTATGATGAAAAAAACAGTACTTAGCCTTTAATAGCTTTCCTGTTTTCAATATACTTAACTCCAAAACCCAGAAGGCCCTATGTATCTAAAGTATATTCTAGAGAAAAGGACATACAGCTCACGTCATATTACATATATTTTATTTTACAGTACATCTATTAAACAAAATTTAAAATTATTAATTAAAAATTCATTTGCTTAATGTAGGCCATACTCATTGCTTTTTTAAATATGAGATCTAAGGTGCCACCATGACACTGGGCAGAAAATATTTCCCCAGGGCACAACACTTACACCTGTCACTTACCACAAAGTAAAAGGAAAAAAAAAAGTGTTACATACAGCTAATAAAAAAGTTAAAATTTTAAGACAGCATTTGCACAGTTTCATTGATACAAATTGAATTATGTCCAGCTGAACCAGTCAAGGACTTCATCTATCACATGTAGATGCGCAGGGGTGAAGGGAAATAAATTTTTTGTTGTTTTCTTTCACAAGGAAGGCAACAGGAGTTTTCTTCTCTTAAAAGGATCATGTTTTAAAACTAAGGAGGGATTGACACAAGGGATCAGATTTAATTAAATGTTCTTGCTTTTGTGATTGTGCAGAATTAGAGTAACTGTGGTTACAATGCTGGTTGCACAGCATATTTTATATATTGCACAGTATATTTTATGTAAAATCCACCAAAATTAATGTGGAGTCCGTAATATTCACTTCCTTGCCTTTTCCTTACTTTATGCTGCATTATTATCTGAAATGGGCTCTCAAGTTAAAATTTAGCTTCAGAGTGAGTGTAATTCTTGTTCATGTTACACAGATGAGAGAGTGAGGAAGTATTCATTTAAGCGCCACTTAAATTGTTTTGGCTAAATACAGAGATCTGTGCTCCAGCTTTGGAGGGATTTTTGTTGTCTTGTATAAGAATAAGAAAGTGAAATAAAAAATACACTGTTTCTCTCTGTTCTTCTTTGTAAAAATAAACTTTAATTGAGTCAAAGATGCCTTTGAACCAGTAAGGTGAACAAAATCAATAGTCTCACAAATACAATAATGTTAAAAATTTCAATAGTATTATTACTAATTTACAAAACTTTTCTGCAAACAACTTTATGCAGAACTTTTGCTTGTCTGTATAGTTTTTGTTTTATTTTCCTTTGCCAGATTATAGGAACCATTCTGAAGACTAATTTTTGGTAGGACACAACTGCTGCTGCCATTAGCTACTGCGTAAAAAAGAAAGTGAAAAACAGCTTTCTATGCAATGCTTAACATATTTGCATGGACAGATAACTATGTTTACTACAGTGCTGTGACTGGTATCATCAGTACTTTCTACTGTTTTCTTAACTCAATCCAGCAGTGGGACTCAGAAAACCTTACTGAAGCTTGGAGGGATGCACAGAGTCAATGAACACAAACCTGGCAGCAAGAGATGCACAAGGTCTCTGGAGCAGATCCAGCCACAGTGCTGGCCAAGGACCCATTTCCAGTCTCCTGCCTAGAGAAAAGCTGAAGCTTATGGCTCGCTTTACTATCCCTCAGATACTTAGCTGTTCCCACTCTGCTGCAAAAGCAGTTTTGATGCCCCATGTTGACCTAAGAAGCAAATGAGATACTGCTCTATGCACCTGCATGCATTTATTCTCTGAGACTTTGTGTAGGGATCAAGGAACTGACTGCACATCAAGTCATGCCCATGGCCACCAGTAAGCCTGGCTAGGTGTCTATTTTTTTTTAACTTTATTTTTTCCTGTTATGTCTTGTACAAATACAAGTAAGAATTTCTAGGGTCTGAGTAAATGACTGAGAAATATTTTCAAAATGTTCAATTCCAAAAGCCAGAAACCTCTCAGCAAACTTGACCTTAAACTTATATGGATCAGCTGAGTCTGGAAGGCACTTTCCACCATACAGAGTATTTAAAGAGTTTAACTGATTTTCCAAGTTTTTTCCCAGCCTTCCTCAATAGTTCTCATGCAACTGCTTCTGTTTAGGAAGCTGGCCCTTTCGAAGGATATTGCCCTATTCAGAGATCTCTTTCTGAAAAGGAAGAACTTCGTTTTCTTAACCTTCGATTGTCCTTGCTTTTATATTGTAGGGTGTAAAATTGAAAGTAGCTAAGATATATGAGCAAGGGTGACTTTTTTTGGATGGGAAGTGTTTTTCAGAATCTGCCAAAAGCTAAAATTCACTGAAGTCACAAGAAGGTTTTTCCACGGATTTCTTTCCTTACACATTTTCTTTATCTTTGAACTGAAAAGTATAGCAATATTACTCTAATTCCAAAGTTCTGCAGTTCATTGATACCACAGAATATCATTCAAATCACATATAAAAGGTGTGCAATTATGTTGTCTGGTAAAACAAGCTTCAGAGCTATTTTCCACTGAGTCTAGGCACATAATTGTGTTTAATGATTTCATTGCTAAAACTCACATTGAGCACTGCATTTCACAGGGATGTAATACATTTTTTTAAACAAAAATGTTCCAAAAAGTTGAGCACTGCAATGGTGGTACTCTCTGATTCCATGCTCTGAACAAAGAATTCTCACTTGTAAATTAAATGTTCTATATTGTGGACATGAAGAGATACCTCACTCCATCCTGCACAAGACTTCCTTCCTTGTAGAGAATAGTTTAATATTTAGAGACTGAGCAAGAAGGAGGATCTCAGAACAATCCTTTACTTACTGCTGAGTAATCAGTTAGAGATGAGGCTCCTCGATTTCAGGCTTCAACATGGTGATTATTTATTTAACCCCACAAAATGACAAGAGGCAGTTTGATAGTTCAAGAGTAGGGTTACAGCATCATGACTGTGTTTCAGGGAATCTGAGCTAGCACTTCTAGGCCAGGGGAGCATATGAATTTTTCCTATGCTTATTCAGGGTTCTCTTAACCCATTTCACAGCCCAGATAGATAGGTCTCTTGTGCAACCATCCTAGTAATAAATTTATTAAGTTCCATCCTAAAATCTAGTAGGTCTTCTTGAAATGAAGTAGCAGAGGCCCTAATGGCTAGAAGCCATTTTATAACTTCCAGCTCTACTTTATTAGTTCTGGTTTATGCACTTTTGCTCATACACCAATGTTAACTACTAATTAAATGGATAATTTTCATCCCCAACATTTTTCACACTTTCCTCTTCAATGCATTCATGTTCTTTTCTTACCTTTATCTTTTTTTTTTTTACTCTGGATACTCTCTATCACAGACTCCACTTGCCCTGGTTTACAACATAAGAGCCTTGTTCCCTTGATTACTTTGGTGGCTATTTCTGTTTTGGTTACTGCTTGAAGGAACTGTTTTTTTTTTGTTGGTTTGGTTTGGTTTGTTTTTTTTTTTTAAGAAAGCTCATTTGACTTGTGTTTTTTGAAAGCATTATCTTGTATGATGACTTTTATGTCTCTTGGGGAAATAGCCGTTACTTGCTATTTCTGTATTGTCCCTGATGCATCCCATGCACACGTGCATGTATCATTCATATATGTTTTTGCTTCCCTCTATGGACTAGTTAGGAAAAAGTCTGCTTTTGCATTGCATAGCACCGAGTTTCCTGGTTTCTGCTCCTTACCTGGAGTTGTAGCCCTGAATGTTATAATCTCTCTGCTCACATTATTGAGTTATGGAACCTTATGTCCCGGTCCCAAATGACTCCAAAATGACCAAGATGACTGATACTGTTATTCCTGTCAGTTCTGAATTTCATTAGGTAAACAAAACAGAAAAGAAAACAGTCACATAGAAGTCTTCCCCAAGCACCACCTGGATGGTGAAAAAAGGCAGCATTTCTAGGCAAAAGAAAAATAGCTCTAAGTGGGGAGAATGGCAGAAGCAATATGCCGTGTGGATAGTGGCACAGATGCAAACATATTCTTAAGATAATTTCCACAGTGCCTCACAGAGATGTCTTGGCTTTAAATTGTAGAAACTTTCTACTTACAAAATGGAGAACTCATAATCCAAGCAGAAAGTATTCTTCTCCATAGGTACTAGGGGGTAGAATTTCTCTTGTGCTAAGTTTTCTTTAAAGAATTATTACTCTGGTGTATCCTAGGCATATTTTCTAAAATTAGAATAATCCTACCCAAGATGCCTTTAACTATGTTGACTAGCTCTCTGTCATCTTTAAAGGGAGTCAAGAATGACTACACATCTATATTCAGTCAAATCCCATTTTCTGTGTCTGGTTCCCCAAGACTGATCTGCTTCCTTTTGACTCTGCTGACTTGTATTTTTGTCAGGCAAGACATGCTCTTACTCTAAAAGGAAAAGGAAAAAGTTAAAAAACTGAGCCTATTAAAATACAGTTGCCTCTTTGTCTTTCTCCAGGTCCTATTTGTCTGTCTCCAGGTTAGTGTGTGTATGATCTCAGGAAAAGTGGTTTTAAAAAAAAGCTTGTTTTCAGTGAACATCCAGTCCTTTAAAGCAATCTATTATTTAGTTAATTTTATTTTTTCAGGGAAAGTTAGAAGGACAAACACACACAAAAAGGATTATTTTTTTTTTTTGTGAAGGTACCTGCTTGGTGACATAAGGATGGGAGCCATTTTGTAGGGTTTTAAAAACTGAAATATTTGGGCCCATGTTTCTTCTCAAAACCCTGCAAATTTGTCATTGTCAACATGTAAATAGCTTGGGAGTAGAATGAGATTCAGCAGCTTTGTTCTAACTGTATTGTACCCAAGGAGCTGTTTATCTGTGTTCAGAGTGGACTATGTGCATTTCACTGCAGTCAGCAATTGTATTTATATCTGGAGCACCTACACAGTTGCACATTCAGGTGCTTTGCAGACCCCTTATTCACAGTTTGGTGGCTTCTAATATTTCTTTGTATGATGGAAAAAGGTGAGTAATGTATTAAAGTAACACTTGGATAGTATCAATTGCAACTCATTGTTTATAATATTTCTGTTAATATCAGATTTTAAATTAAAAATCCTAAAACCCTCCTAATAATTAGGATGCTAAAATTCCTGTTGATCTTGATATCTTAGAAAATATGTCTCTAAAGAAAAGTAAATAGATGGATGATATTTTGGGTAATCAAAATGAGCATTTTTCTGTGAATTAACCCTTAGCTCTGAAGCTTGAACTATGGTGTTGTGTGTTCCATAAAACATGTGGCAAAGTATATACTTTCCAAAATATACCTCCTGTTCCGTGAGTCTTAGACAATTGCTAGTATTACATCACTATTTTTCAGAAACATGTTATATAAATTCTTGCAAATTCTGGGAAAGCAATCTCCACAGGAAAATACTGAGCTTACTTGATTTAAGTATGGGGAAACAGGGAGTGGTATCTTTCTTTTGTGAATGGTATGAAGCTGTTCTTTACAGAGCTTTCTCAGCCTCTATTATTGCTACACCCTTAGGCTTCTTGCTGTAAGTCTTCATACTGCAGGTTCGATTATTATCTTGTTTCTGATTGATTCTTAAGACTACCTTAGCCCAGTTATAAACGAGTCATTCAGCATAAGTAGTCAAAAGTAGCTAAATTTTATTGTGGTCATATCCTTGTTTCTGCAGTGTTAACTACAAAGCATTCCTCTAGATATTTGTGTACAGAAGCTTCCAGGCTTTTCTTGGCCAAGCCAGTCTGGGGACAGGGGCTTTACCTCACCTAACATGGACCTTTAGCAACCAGCTACCAGGCCTAAATCCGTGAGTTGTCACTCAGTGTCATACATGAAATTCTTGAAGGCATTTACTACCACGGTAGTTGAGATGATAGGAAAGCCCCCAATTTATAACAAGAAAACTGAGGCAAACAAACATGAGGTCTCAGATGCTCAATACTATTTAGACCTCTCAAAACTCTAGCAAGTCCTTATACAATCCTTGGGCAATCTAAAATTGAATAGAAAACCTGTGAAATAACTATTTCTTCCATCCTATGACCCTTCCTGTTTAGGCCTTCCTAAAAGAAAGAAGCAAAGCAAAGGATGCAGCAAAGTTCTCCTCAGAATAATATTCAAAATAATTTTATTTGAGTCTTGAGGTTTTTCAGGCTTGTTTAACAGGTGGTAGTCTTGCTCTAAAGCTGAATATCTGCTAGAGGCACATGGCCAAGAGTCTTAAAATACTAATCACAGTCTATCAGCAGGCAATCATGCAGGTTTCCCTGTACAATGAGAAATCCCGATTTTGGGTACACAGTTATAAAGCACTGGATGGAAATGACAGTGTGTGTTTGGGTGTGCTACATCTAACTGTTTTGCTTTCTCAGAAACAGAAAGGAGAAAAGAAATGAGGGGAGGCAGGAAGCAGGCTAGACATAAGAGCAGAAGACTGAGCAGTGGTAAGTAAGAAAAAATATCTTTTATTAAAAATAGCCACTTCTGAGTCAAGAGAATGGTTTAATGATCATACTTGTCAGAATCACTCTTAACAGAGATTTTTTTTTGCCTTTATTGTCAATAAGGCATTTTTGCATGGGAATGCCCTACAAGACCCTCAACAGTAAGCTTGCCCAGAAGTGTTTTAATTAACTGTACCAAATGGTCTACTATGCTGTCAAGTTAATGCTTTCTATCTGGCTGTTCACTGCCCATCATGTATCATTGTTCAGAGAATGACAGCAGTCAGGTTATTAAAGGTGTAGATATTAAATTAACAACAGTGGTAAACATTGTAGCTGTACTTCACATCTCAGCAGAGCCAATGAAGTGGATGACACTGAATCCATGCTGATATGCTGCAATGACAGATGGGCATCATTTAACACAATACATCAGTGGGCAACACACGTACCACAGCTGTCCTCCACTAAATGAATTAGATCAGGGTAATTAATCTAAGGCAGAAAGTATTACTAAAGTGGGTCCTAAGCGGAATTAGAAGTGAATAAAATATCCTGTTAAAAAAGGGAAGGGAAAAAAGAAAAAAAAAAGGGCTTAGTGCAGCATGAGTCTGGAAATGATTGCCAAGCATTTTAATTCCACACAAAAAAAAACCAATGCCCATCTCCTTGAGTGAAGGAGTATATAATGAACACCCTTTTATTCTGCAGTATTTTATCATAATCTCTTTTGTCACTATGTGCAACAAGAGAGGCAACAACCACAACAGCAAGGAATCATGATCGGGAATATACATTTAACACAATACTCCAATGAAAGAAAATCTTATCACCTTTATTATTTAGATGTACTGATGATGGAATTATTCCTTGTTACAGATCCTCTGCTGATCTGACTGAATTGTTGAATTTCTATGGCATTTTATCTGAGGGATTTCTTATTCCAGTTTTTAGCAGGGAGTTAGCTGTAAAAAATACCTACATGATTCCCTTTTCTTCACACAAAATTTGTCATTTTTCTACATCACTGTTGTTCTCTCCCACCTCATCCACCTGTATTATTCAAAAAAAGACTACAGGGAAGGACTAAAACAAGTTTATCTTGCTGCCATGCTGGTCATTACAAAAATATTTCAACACTTTTTATTATATGTTGATATTGATGCTCTATATGAATATGTTGGAAGTAATTTTTTGATTAAAAAAACTCAACAATGTTGTGATGTGTATTTGAGATCATAAGCAGTTTAAATACTGAAGACTTAAAGCTAGGTTCTATCAATTCATCCCTAAATGTAGTCAATTTAAAGAGTTCGTGCAGAAGGTAAAGAGCAACAAAGAACAGCAGCCCTGAAAATTTCACTGTTATTCTTGCAGGTTCTGTATTAATTCTGTTCCACTTCATTTAGTGTATGACATCTGCAATGGAATATTTCCCTAAAGAATGTCTCTGACAATGGCAAGCATTGATCAGGCGTCATGTACTCACTTGATTCTGTCAGATCACTTGCAGCTTCCTCTTTATTCTTTTCCCTCACTTAAGAGAGCCATCATCCTTTGAAACACTTCCTTCTCTTGTAGGTAGAAACTGAGATTTGCTACTAGTTTTAACTTGTAGGGGAAAAGGGAGATGGGGAAGCAGAATTATTTTGGGAATAGGTATTATAACAGTGATTATGTTAGACTGGTGTAATGAAAACATACTTTGCTACCAGGCTGGTGTGAACCTACAGGCAATTCATGAAATGTATTGATTTTTATGGTAGTGAGGTTTAAAAACAAGCCACAGTACGTGTGGCAACTCTTCAGTGTATTTTAAAGTACATCTGAATGACTAAATACGTATTAACTGTTGTTTGGGCATACTCTTCACTGTGAAACAAACCTTAATCTCTATGAGCACTGCAAGGTCTTTCTGTTAGCCTCTCCACACTGGTAAACCAGAGCACTCTTTTGAAAAGATTTTATGGCACATGCTTGGAATTATTTTTACGTGTGTAAATACTTTAAGGGTGACAGTATGACAGGCCCAATTATTTTTAGTTAATACCCATACATTTTCTACTTTTATGTTACTTTCCTTCTGTGGCATCATGAAAAATGTCCATCCAACCCACCAGCACTACCTCTTACTAATCCATTCCTGCTCTCATTATTGCATCCTCCTCTTTGTGCTCCTTGAAATGCATTTTATTGCCATGCACAGAACCCAGCTGCTCAGATCAGCTTTTGCCCTGTAGCCTTGAGCATGTCACAGATTTCCTCACCTTTTATTTTCAAGATGCAGGATAACTCTTGTCTGTCTAGTTTTATGCTGGTGGAATTTTCCTTTGCACAGATAACCATGACGTCTTCCCTGACCAAAGGGACACTCCTATTTTCTTGTCTTCAGGTCTTATTTCTCTTCTGATTCCCACCAGAAAATTAGCCAATTAGCATTGGTTGAATCAAGCATCTTGTGGGTTTTTATGATGCCTTAGAACTTAATCCCATGCAATATATCAATCACACATGGTTTCTACATGAGTATGATATCATCCTCTTATTTTTTCAATCCACTATATCCTTGTAGACCTTCCATCATAGACAGGTTGTTTTTAGTTACTTCACTCTTATATAAAAATCCTAAATGTTACAAACCTTTAAGATCAAGGATCATACATACCTATGGTTTTCAATAGTCATTGCTATGATTATGAACATGCCCACAAATAAAGCACGGACTGCAACATAAGCAAAATGTATAAAATATGTTATCTGAATTTTTTTGGAAAAAAAAAAAAAAATCACTCAGTTTTCCTCTACAACATTTGCTCTGACTTGCAGAAACCCTGATACCTATGAAAGGAATGTTCCTTCCCTTCAGTTATACCAGCAATTGGGTGAGAAAGTTGCATATGTTTCTTTGATGCACGAGACGTGGAGACAGTAAGTTCACCTTTTGTAGATGATGAAAAGGCTTCAGATAGCCATAAGTTCAGATTCTTCTGATTTGATTCCAAGTTGAATTGGCAGCTTTGAGGTATAATGCTACAAATGTCACATTACTACTATCTCCTCTGACTCGGCCTCCAGAAAATTATCTACTTTTTTGCAAACCTTTGAAAATTAGCATCTGTAACAAAGTATAATCAGCTACACTGCAGAAAAAATCATGCATAAACTGAGTTACAAATAAATGATGATTTATCAAGGTGTCAGATGTCATGTGGTGATGGATGAACCACAAAGGTGTAATGGTTCAGTTCGCATACTCATTGAAATTCTGCATCTTCATCAGCAATATATTCCTATAGTTTTCTTTTGAAAAGGGGCTGAAAACCTTAGAAGAAACAACTGCCACTTTGCATGTGCCACAGTCTCATAGTGCCCAGGCTTCCTGACGTAACTTGTCTCTTACAAGTTGTCTGAAATGTCTATGTGATGGAGGTTTATCTCGTACTCTGACTGCACTGAAATTTGGAAGTTGGTAGAAGATTTATGAACTTTTGTTAGAAGTTAATCCAGTATCCAGAATAAAAGACTCACCACCATTTTAACCTTTAGTTACTTTTACAATTTAAGAACTAATAACTGATATAATAGTGAAGTTTTATGAATATGAAATGCAATGTTTATCCTAATATCTTGATATGGCTTATTTTAAAACATTACATTGCAGTGCTCAGACCACAAGTGCTAGAGAAGTCATGGACATGGCATGTTCCTCAGGACAGAGGGAGATTATATACAGAGGAAATAATTTTGCACTTTTTTCCTTGTCTTTTTAAAGACATAGCAACACTGGTTTCAGCACTGGTAAAAGCTGCTATATAAATTCTCTATGCATTGAATTCCTCTGTTTAACTACAAAACCACTTCATCTAAGACAAAAGCTACTTTTTCATAAGATTCATCAGTCCCACAAGGGATTATCATGAAAGATAGAGTATGAATAATTCTTCATTACCATTTTATTCTATAGCTAATTTGCTGAATCAAAATCAACCCAAAAAAGGTTTAAATGTTACATGAGCAATGATCCACAGGGAATGGAAGAACTGATCAGAATATGATCATGTAAGATTTCACAATCAGCAGATGATAACGACTCACGATTGCTGACCTTTAAGGAGGAAAAAATATTTCAAATGGCATTCCTAAACTTCCACTGCAATCTACCTAGCTTTTGGGAGCACACTTAAACCTTTCTTCCTTTTTTTCTTCACTGTCATCATTACTGTCACTTTTATATGGTATTTTCCATGTGGAACTAGAGATAGTTTCTGAACCAGTGATACTATGAGAAAAATATGTCTGTCTTAACATGATTTATAACAAAGGTGCTCCTATTATATAATCTCCGATCTATGTTTGGGGAGAGGAATTTGTTGGCTGGCATTTTCAAAAAAAGGTATGAAGCATAAAGGTACTTTTAAAACTAAATCTAATTGTAAACATTTAAGTTCAATTAACTTTGGGGAATGTTGAGAATTAGTTTTGAAAGAGTAAGATACCACAATGGAAACTTTGTTTTTAGGATCAATTTTCAATGCGTGGTAACTTGATATACTATTTCAGATTTCCAAAATAGCTCCCTATACATGTGTAACTTCTTGAAATGCCTGCTGTCTAATAACAGAAAACTAAACTGAACCAAACCATTGACACTGCTTCAGAAGCTTCACTGCACTTATCAAGTTTCCAGGGCTTTCTATTATTGAATCGATACAGTATTTCTAGACAAGTAGTATCCTAATGGCACCCCATGTCAGGCTCATGTTAAATCTTTAGTAAGAACTAAACAATATTTTCACTGAGTTCCAGACAACTGCAAAGATTACAAAAGGTTTGTTTGGCCCTAAATCTCTTATCAGAAGATGTCAGGTTAAGTGGTCATAACTCTCTTCTTTTCCTGACCTAGCTTGATGAGGCTAATTAATGCCAGCATTAGCTGCCAGCAGTCCTAGCAATCTTAACAGCTGTAGGTACGGTAATGCTGCTGCAAGGCAAGTGCAGAGAGGCATGACTTTTTGTGTCCTTTTGATTTCCTTACACCCAAGTGTAGAGCCAGTCTCAATAAATCTGTGTGATATATTTTGCCATCCTTGACACAAGAACTGGGAGAGTGGGTGTTTCCCTGGAAGAGAATATTTAGTTCCTATGGGAGATGCATGTGTTTTTATTCTGGGACGTCTGGTCCACACATTTTAGCCCTCATGGTGGGTAATCAATTTTATTACAGGGGGTGTGAATAAAATTGAAGTAAATTTCTGCTGCAGTGTATCCTTGTTTCTGTGTTTGTTGAAACTAAAAGGCTGCTTGCTGGGCTAGTTCAGCTCTGGCATACTGAACCTTGAGGAGAGAAGTGTGCTGAAAACAAGACGTAAGGATAAAAAAAGGTCAGGAAAGATGAATAAACTAATCAGAACCAAGTACTCTAGTCACCAAAGGAAGCAACCCTTTATTCTACTCAGGAAAGAGATCAGGAACTCACTGTTTTTTTTCTGTCAACAATTATCAGGTCTTATTATCTTACAACCTATAAAAATGTACATCTCAGATACATCTTCAATATCAAGTAAAGAAATCAGCGTTTTGTCTGTGACACAGAAATACAGGGATATTCAGAGCGCTCCAACTCTTGGATTTTTTGAGACAAACCCAAATATTAATCTGAAGCCAATCTATATGTTACTGCAGGACTTTCCACTGGCTTTTATGGACTTTGAATCAGGCCCCTGATAAATTATTTCTTTCTTAAGGAATTATTTTCTCAGTCTTTTTCCTCTACTCTTCTCCATCTTCTGTCTCTCTTTTCTTTAAAATAATCTCCTCATTATATTTCATCAGCATGCTTTCTGGTCCACTGAAATCCAACAGTCAAATTAGAATACAGAGTTGACAGAAACATTTCATCAATCGCAATGGAACTGACCCATGGATTTGTTTTGCTAATCACAACATTTTCATTGAACTGGTTATACGTGTTTCATTAGAAATAATTCAGCAAGGAAATTCTAGAAGGGCGAAACTGGAGTACAGATCAGTTTAATTTCTTCCCACCAAGAATGAGAAAATTTGTAGCAGATGAACA
Organism: Hemiprocne comata; assembly: GCA_020745705.1. NCBI lineage: Eukaryota > Metazoa > Chordata > Aves > Apodiformes > Apodidae > Hemiprocne > Hemiprocne comata. The sequence continues at coordinate 28,554,906 of CM036587.1, forward strand.
TCATAGCTTCTGTCACCAAGTGACATATACTGTGCTGAAATGATCCTCAGCATTTTTCAGAAACAAAAAACCATGATCCACAGTGATCAAAAACTGACCCCAAGAAACTGGACATAATTTCTATTCTCAGGTCATTTACATTGCTGGAATCACATTAGGCCTGGATTTCTTGTCGTTAGTCTTGTTGGCATTCATAGTAGCCTAACAAAATTTTGGCAATGTGGTGTTATTTTACATTCGGCTTTGAATGGCAACATAAATGACAATATGAATTAAAAAGCATTAGAGTTCCTGAGGTGCAAAGCTGTTGCAGACTTTTTCAGCAACCCTCTTGACTTATTTTACTGGAAAAGAAGAAATATACTCTTAGTGACCATTTCCATTGATGGAGATCTTAAGAAAATACTTTAAAGTTTAATGGAAGACTGTCTAAAAATAAAGAAACAGAATCCAAAATAAAGAACAGAATTCCACAACCACAGAGAGGTCTCACAATTCAATACATTACAGTTATAGATACCTTTGTTTCAGACAGTAGCTTACACAGTTTTCAAATATATCAGTGAGTTTTTAGGTCTTGCTAAAGGTCCCCCTTCCCCCTTCCCCCTTCCCTTCTGTTGTGGAATGGTTTGGAATAACAAGAACTGTATTCATTAACTATTTTGCAGAATGGAGGAGAGAGGAAAACATCTGTTGCCAGGAGGATAAATAAGCAATAGCTGAAATACAAAACAAAAGAATGCACACTAAGACTAGCATGTTAATTGTATCATTTGATGCAGACCAAATGTCATTAAAGTTAGTGTAGGCTTCAATCAGAATTTCTGGATGTGAATACTATGCAAAAAATGTCACAGCCCTATCTGACTTAAATAACCTAGTCTGTTATTAAAAAACCAAACCAAAACAATGCAAACAAAAAACCCCACCCTCATGTCAACCCCTCCAGAACCTCCAAAGCCCAAAAGCCCTCCCTCCCTCAGCACTTTAGGAATTGAGATACATTACCAGTATTTGGCTTACCTCAACCATCCTTGTCCTTCCTGCTACCTTATGTGGCCCTTTTAAATTTCCTCCAAGGATTTCCAATTTTACTTTAAATAGATGAAAGTTCGCTCCCACTTCCGTCAGTAAGAGTTTTGCAGGTAGTAATAAATGAAAAAACAGGATTTCAGTTGTGCTTGTATGCCCCCCAATTCATGTCCTCTGATCTACATGAGCAATTCCCTTATGAGATAATTAAATGAGGCTGATGAGAGTGTATTCTGTTCTATTCATCAGTTCTCAGGCTGAAATCATCTGAGTGGAAGGCCACCTGGCAGTGATACAGACACTGCTATTGCTCCTGGCCCCAGGTATTTTCTTACATGGTGACATGAAGACTCTCACTGCTTGTCTGGAGAGTCTGACAGTGTATTTTCAAGCTGCAGATTACAGGAAACTCCAGGTTTCTGGGTGCAGAAGGAAGTGGCTGGAGTGAATGGTAAGGTTGGCTATACCAGGTCACGCCAGAGCTTTAGGTCTGCTGCAGCTGTCTCTCACTGCAGGTTTCTAAGCTGGCTGGTGAACTGGTTTCCAAATATTAACTATCCCCAGAGCTCTCCATCCTCTCAGCTGTGTGGGGCAAGTGTCTTGTAGTCTCTCTGCCATTTGAAGACTCTGAGTGCCATACAGGGAAAGTTGCCCACCCTTTTGTATTATAACATCTCCTTCAAATGCCTTGTACTTTTCAGAGAAGAACTGTGTGCACTAAAGCATTCAGCTGCGCTAGGCATTTGGCATTGTTTTCTGATGTACACACTGTTATTTTTTTATGTTAGAGTTGGCAAGGTTGAAGAAGTGTGTGTTGACCTGGTCATTTCCTTGCAGACAACACAAGAAAAGTGTTTTTTTTCAGTAAACAATTACATAAGGAAAGGACAATGGCTTTTCTGACCCATTCTGGTAGGGCACTTCATTCATACTGATAATGGGAAGAAAGTAATGCAGTATTTGTGTGTTGGTAGGACTTGAATCATTGGTGAAGAGGTGGTGCAACGTGATAAGAGAGGGGATGAAATTTATTTTAAAAAACTCATCAAAACACGCTTTCAAACAGAGCTCTTAACAGTGTTATTTCTGTATTCCCTTTTACAATTAACATCTAGTTTTTATCAGACTTCTTTCTGAAGTCTAAATAAATGCCCCTATCGTGTGGCTTCTGGCTTATATCTTACAGAAGATACAGGTTCTAGTTCATCATTAAAAACAAATCCTAGTTTTACAAGCTATATAAAGCATAAGGCTGCCCATGGCTATAATTGAGTTACTGGTTTTTATCTCACTACAGTCTGTTGGATGTCTCTCTAGCTATAAAACAAGCTATTTTACAAAGACCCTGTGGTGAATAGAGCCAGACTTTAGGCTTTCTAGTTATTTAGTTCCCTGTTTTCCCTGCTTTTTTTCCAGAGGTATCAGATGCAAATTAGATTTCTAGTTTCTCTTATCTCTTTGTTCCTTCCAAAGCTGAGATTGATAGCTTTAAGGAGATCAAAGTCAACTTTCAAATGAATCCCAAATTGATAATCTCCAGACTATCATACACCTTGTACTCAGAACAAAAACCTAAAATCCATAATGACATGAGCATGGTAAATATGGTTCTTCCGTTAAGCTAAGTAAAAGTAGATTATACATGTTTTTAGACTTCAAAGGCCTGTCCTTTAGGATGGGTTTCTTTAAGGTCTCAAAGGCACCGTGCACTCCCTTTTGTGTAAGAATAATAAAAGACACTGCAGCGGGAACTCGAGAGGATCTTTCCTGCTTACATTGCAGTTTCAAAGATAAATGGACAAAAAATTTTAAGAAAATAAAAGCAGGGGCATTTCTAGTTTACTTTACGGTAAATTTAGAAGTATAATGTGAATCAAAACTTGTTTGTGTTTCATACCTGACCGGTCGTGCTTGACGAACCTGATCTCTTTCTATGACCATGTGACCTGCCTATTGGATGAGGGGAAGGCTGTGGACATTGTCTGCCTTACCTAGACTTTGGTAAGGCCTTTGGCACCATCTCCCATAGCACCCTCCTGGAGAAGCTGGCAAATCATGGCATAGACAAATGTACTCTTCACTGGGTAAAAAACTGGCTGGATGGCCAGGCCCAGAGAGTTGTGGTAAGTGGGGTCAAATCTAGTTGGTAGCCGGTCACCAGTGGTGTCCCTCAGGGCTCAGTTTTGGGGCCAGTCTTGTTCGATATCTTTACCGACGATCTGGATGAAGTGATTGAGTGCACTCTCAGTAAATTTGCAGATTACACCAAATTGAGTGGAAGTGTCGATCTCCTTGAGGGTAGGAAGGCTCTACAGAGGGACCTGGACAGGCTGGATCGATGGGCCAAGGCCAATTGCATGAGGTTCAGTAAGACCAAGTGCTGTGTCCTGCATTTTGGTCAGAACAACCCCAGGCAAAGCTACAGGCTTGAGCATGAATGGCTGGAAAGCTGCCCAGCAGAAAAGAACCTGGAGGTGCTGATTGACAGCCGGATGAACATGAGCCAGCAGTGTGCCCAGGTGGCCAAGAAGGCCAACAGCGTCCTGGCCTGTATCAGGAATAGTGTGTCCAGCAGGAATAGGAAAGTTATCATGCCCCTGTACTTGGCACTGGTGAACCTGCACCTTGAGTACTGTGTTCAGTTCTGGGCCCCTAACCATAAGAAGGACACTGAGGTGCTGGAGCATGTCCAGAGGAGAGCTACCAAGCTGATGAAGGTTCATTGCCCTCTACAACTACCTGAAAGGAGGTTGTAGGGAGGTGGGTGTTGGCCTCTCCTCCCATGTAAATAATGACAGGACCAGAGGAAATGGCCTGAAGTTGCAACAGAGGAGGTTTAGTTTGGATATTAGGAAGAATTTCTATCCTAAAAGAGTGGTCAGGCACTGGAACAGCCTGCCCAGGGAGGTGGTTGAGTCACCATCCTTGGAGGTATTCAAGAAACATGTAGATGTGGCAGTTCAGGGCATGCTCTAGTGGCCAAGGTTGAGGTTTTTTGTGGGGTTTTTTGTGGGTCTTTTTGTTGGAGTGTGTGTGATTGTTTGTGTTTGTTTGAGTTTTTTGTTTTCTTGTTTTGGTTTGTTTTAGTTTGTTTTGGTTGAACTCGGTGATCTCAGAGGTCCTTTCCAACCAGGACAATTTTGTGATTCTGTGATTCTGTATAAACTGTGCTTTCTTTTAGACATGCTGGCTGAACAGGTTATCAAAAAAGAGGCAAAGAAGAAGGTCCCTTATATTCTCTTCCTATAACAAGAAAAATAAATGAGAAAAATACACATGTCCAATAGAGTGCAAAATCTGCAGCTCTAATCCAAAGCCAGTTCCCATTGACACTAATGAACAATGACAATATTTCCTAATGTTGATATTTTGGCCTGAAATGTCTGGTGTAAATGAGACTGCAACTGGGGCCCACAGAAAGCTGCATGACCAGGAACATGTCAAAAACAGTGGTGCAGACCACGCATATCCCCACGCTGTCACTGTGGAGTGGCTCTCTGGTAGTGGCAGGGCAGCTGGCAGGAAGCCACATAGCTCAGTGGCTGGAAGACGGGGGCTCTTCTCTGTACCCTGGTGAGCAGATTGTAATAACCAATCCCAGATTTAGGGAGAGGTTTTAGCATGTGTTCCGTGGGAAAAAGTGTCAGGAAGAGATACATCCTCCTTTTCTGGAGTAGCTCTGATTTTTCTTTCACCCAACACTTACTTTGCAGAACTCAAAGGCAGATGTTTGGAAAAGAAACAAATATTTGGATCCTTTCAACTGTCCTGTTCTCCTCCAAAGCACAAGGGTGTTTGTGTGTATGTGCATGTGAGAGGAGGAAAATAATCCTGTTCATCTGCATGGATAAATATATCTGTGATTTGTACTTAAAAGTATTTGCATGGGATAGTGCATGGTGATCTGTTTATGGGCTAAGAAATACATTCTTCCCAATAAATTGCCTTCCTGGTATGGTACTGGGTGACAATTTGACCCTATATATGCTTACAAAATATATGTTTTGTTATTCTCTGTGCAGTACTGGAAGCACCTGGGTGTTTCCCTTATGAGAACTCTATTGTGATGTAACAGATCTTCCCAGACAGCAGTTCTGGGAAATGCAAGAAACTCTACATGGCACTAAAGCCAGAAGAAATAGAAGAGTTTGAGTGTTTTTACACTTAAATAACTCTTAGAGAAATACATTGTGAAAATACTAGTAAAAAAGCAGGAGCAAGTGTGGCATCCTCATGTTGCTAATTGCTGTGTTCCAACTCCCACACCAAAGGTTAAAAAATTACTTTGCTGTCTCTGGCATAGTCACTCATCTGCGACTGACAGTAAGGCTGTAAATTGTTGTCAGTTGTCATTACTTGGTATGTTATAATGTAGGTCTAAATGGAAAAATACCTGAGAATCAGCGACTTGTCCATATATGCTAAAACCAATTTATGATTGTAATATCTGAGTAAAAGCTGTATCCACATCAGGCTGATGTGAGGAATGTGGTCCAAAGAAATTAGTACATCTGATTACCTCTGGAATACAACTAGGCTCTAAAGGAAATTTGAAAGACGAAGAGCTAACGTTCTTGTTTTCAGTTCACAAGTGCATTTAATTAAAAGAGCAAAAGGAAGGAGCAAAACTTACAGGAAAATATAGCACAAAGAGTAATTTTCTCACTAGTCACCACCTTGAAAAGAATAAAAGTCAGCTCCATGAGGAATCCTTTAGTGTAAGCCCCTTCTGTCACACGTCGGAGCACCGCAGAACCAGAAAGGATGAAAAAGGTAGGAAGAGGTGGGGAACTGAGGTCTCGTTTTCTTACCCCAGGTCTGCTGACATCTGTCAGAAGTTACACAGGTGGGAAGAAGGGAATATATCTTCACCCTTGCCAAAATGCCTCTAAAACATCATTGCTGGGTTTGCTCTGCTGATTCCATCTGTCTGTGCCTCAGTGCACATGCAAGGTATTTTTAAGCCACCTGCTGTTGATACAGTGGTTCCTTTTTTTGCCAGAGTGGCATTCAGACTTGCAAGATGAAAATATTGATTAAAATTCAGTGGAAGGCTTAGTATTCTCCCTAAACCTTAACTTGCCTGTCTAGATTCCCATTACACTAGCCCCTGATGGGGTGGAACATTTTCTGAAGTATTCATTTTTTTACCATAGTGGTACCACACTTATAATTATGGATGTTGCCTTTGATCATAACAAAATTATACTAATATGGATATTTTTTTCTGCACTCGTGCTCACTCAAGATTTGAACCAAGGTGGACAAAGAAAGGTTGAACTAAATAACACTTTTTTTTTTTTTTTTCCCCACTGTAGTAAAGAAAAAAAAATTGTAACAGGATGTTAGCAAGTTCACGGAGGAATTGTGATGTGTGTCACCAATACTTGAGTGCTTCCAGTAAAAAGAGGAGAGGAATAGAACTGTGGGAGCTCTAACTGTTCTATGCCTTCCAACTATTGCAGTGCCTGAAAGTTTACGCACAGGTTTTTTCACTGATAATTCACTTTTTGGTGTTTTTCAAAGGATAAGTAAGAGCTCACTGTTGGAGGAAGAGCTTCAAACAGTAATTGTAAAGGTCTAATAATTTATGTATTTTTCTATTTATTTGAGGCATCGTTCATCACTTAAGTCAATATTTTGACAGTGATTTCTACAGAAACAGGTTTTAGCTTTTACTGCACAAGGATTCTCCATTCTGTTGAGTATTTTCAGTATTGAAAAGTAAACCTTCAGTTTGTATGGAAAATTTACAGGTATGAGTACAAAACAGAGACTTTTATTCACTTGTACTACTGCTTTTTCAAATATCTTATTAACAATTTTGTAAAAGATAGCAGATTTCAGGAGATGTTTTGAATATTTCCAAGGGAAAGAAGATGCAAGAATGGTTCATTTTCCCTCCAAATATCCCTTATAGTGAACCAAAGTCAGGCAAAATTTTGTGAATTCTTTGCTATAATATACACACATGTTCTGCATGATGTAGATACTCGTGTAGGCATACATATATGTCTGTGTAAAACAACTCAGAATGAAAATGTAAAAATGCAATTATTACAAATTCAATATTTAAAAAATCAATTATATGCTTTCAAAGTATTGCTATTAATTTAGTTTGTTATCAAGAAGTGAGTAAAAATAAACTTTAGGAGATTGATAATACAAGTATGTATAGAAATATTAATATAAATATCAAATACTACTTGGAGATTAGATATATCTAACTGCTGGGAGAAAACATAACAGCTTCCTCAGCATAATTAATTTTAAGATATTATACTTGGGGACACCTTCTACAAATGCTTACCATTGCTTGCCTCAAACTACCTAGCAAGGCAACACATTGTATGCAGTTTAACAACTTTTCAGCTAAGTAAGTTGCTGTCAGTAATGTTATTAGACATATTTTGAGTTTATGTCACATGTTAGCTTACAGGTTTGTCTTTGTAACCGCTTGGAAGCCAGGAACCAGGAAGAGCTGCTGCTTGGAGTGATCTTAGTAGCTTCCAGCATGTTACAGTTTTGCTTTATCACTCAAGCTGGAAACTGTAACCCCTGTGGTACATGATCTAGCACCCTGTTACCTGTGAGGACACCTGTGTTAAATAAAGGAGTACAGGATTAGTAAGAACTGTGTCACAGGCTTGACCCACTGTTCTTACGCCAGGTAACCCGCCAACCATTTAATCTAAAAAGGTTACGGAACATCAGTCCAATTCTAACTTGAGGTTATCCATTCTTGGTTGTAATAGTTTATTTACATCTTTGGTTCTCCCCTAACACTTTGTTAGTACCTGATATTGTTAGGTAGCTTACAGTAGTGAGACTCCAGAGCAAAGAAACTGGCCCTGTGGTAAGCATTACAGTATAGGCATTGCTAATTATTTATTTCCTGCTGTTAAGCAGAAAACAGGCTTGACTGCCCTTGCAACAGCTGCAGCATTACAATGTGTGAAACACTATGAACTTTATGTGCTAGCTCTCCTGAAGAGCTCTGGGGGCAATGGGTATTACAAGCAGGTAGACTAGTTGTCAGAAGAGCCTTCTGAAGAGTCCTAGTGCATCAGCAGCAATTAATGCAGGTGGTATTTTAGACAAGGGAGCTAATGAGCTTTAATATGCATGCAGGTGAGGGAGTGCTGAATCAGTAGAGCCATTAATGAACCTATGACAGCCTAATTAGCTACAATTTAAAATCTATGGAATCTAATCAGAAGAGCTGAACACTGCTGCAAATCTGTGTATGAATGAGTCTTTCTAAATACTCCAATCTGTTGCTTAGTCACTGATTGATAGTAATTGCTTTTTTTCCTCTATTGTGTATAGGAAAATGCCCAATTTTGTTCTGATAGAGGAGGACACAACATTGAAGTTAAATGCCTGAGATGTTTGACTGCTTAAGTTTTAATCAGGAGATGTTTTAAAAAAAATCAAAGTAAAATTAATTTCCAGCTCTGAATATAGATGATTAAAAATACACCACCAACTTTTCATGTATTTGGCTGGCAGAGATTATATGCTAGTTTATCAACTCCAAATAGCTTATATGAAATTAAAGATAGAACTACAGCTGAAGTGGCATAAAATACATATATTAATAAAACCTTTTTTACACAGGAATTTTATTAAACTCTGTAGATGAATGATTATTAATACAACTGAAAAAGAATTTCCCTGTAAAAGGAGAACAATAATATCTCCTGAATGTTGTTATTAAAAACCTAAAAAATAATAAAAATGTATTATGAAACATATTTTCCATTTCCAAAATCACGATGGGAAAAAGAGTATCTGGTAGTGAACAGTAAAGGAAATCAACAACACAAATCAAGACCATGTCCAGTATTCCTGGTGAGATGTGAAGTATTCTAAATGAAGGTTTAAATACCTGAAACACTATAAAATTTTCCTTGTGTTGAGGGCTCAGATCCTACTACTTTATGCAGTTGATGTCATGTAAGAATTTTTCTTTACTAGCTATTTCTTGCAATAGTACAATAGGCATACATATATAAATATATATACATATATATGTATATATAAGATTGGTGAGTAGGAAGCTGCTGAAGAAATGAGGATGCCTTTTTTGGTTCAATCCACCTAATATAGGTTATAAGGATAACTATCCTTAGTATTCATCATAAACATAACTGTACTGAATATGGGTATTAAAATGAATATAAAGGGGAAAAAAAGATAAATGGATAACACTTTAAGCCACAGTGTTCTGTATCACTATCAACATTTTATTTTTTAGATACAAAGTATCTGAAACCAGAAAAAGTGAGAAATAGTTTTCAGACATAGCTGATGCCCACAACCTTGGCAATGCTATTTATTGAAGTGCGTCTGCCCAGCAGGTAGACCAAAAAAAAACAGAGAGAAAGGAGGACTTTAAAGGCAGTTTGCACCTTAAAGATTGCTTTTTTCTTCATGTGATTTAACAGGAATTGAGACCATCTAATGCCTGCAAGTTCCCAGTTTCCCTCCCTTGCCACCCTACAAGTGAATTAGGAAATACCAATGAGAATGTCCTGTAGAGTATTTCTAAGGAGAAGCTAGTGGCTCTGTTGCTTATTTTCTCCACTGCCTTGAAGTGGCTGCATTGGTCAAGCAAACTGCTTTGTTAAAGATTTTAAGCTTTCTTCCCATAACTTACGTTAAGTCTCTATTTCCCAGAGTTAGCATAAAAAGAACTGCATTTTCAGCAAGGCAGCCTTTATTGAAAAGTGGTCAGATATATTTTCTCCATGATGTTCTACAAAGGTTAGTGAAAAGCCAGTGAGAAAAGGTTCTACTGAGACATCTCTTACCTGACAAACTCTTGGAGATAAACAGGCTTCAGGCCAGGTGTGGACCCTGAGTAGGTGTTTGTGAATGTCTTTCAGATCAAGATGTACTCAGTGATGACATCTCTTAATCATTCTAAATGAAAAATAACACTGAGAGAATTGCCATCTGATCACAGACAAATCATAGGCAGAAAAAAATGGTGAAATTCTTTGAATAAAGAATTGCCCAGGAATTATTTCCTCAGCTGTAACAATCACTGCCACTCACACAAGTAATTTGCTGAAGCAGCAACACCACCAACTTTACTGCAGATGAACTTTCTGGTGCTATGTTTTTTCAGATAATAAAGAGATATTGAAGTCTGATTTCACATATCCCAACTGCTCAAACCAGGACATCAATTTTCTTCTTTTGACAAAGCGAACACCCATATCTCAACAGGTTCCATTTCATGCTCATTTTTTACGTCAGAGTTCTAGTTCTTGAATAATACAGCAGGAGGAAGAATAGAATAAACTTTGGGCCTGATACTGAACTTTTTATTTATGCAAACAGGGACTTTGCTGAAATTTTGTAAGCAGAGTCCATCCCCAAGAGGTTCACTATTATTTATTTATCTTTCCCTGAAGCAGTGAAATGTTTTAATTTAATGGACATATATGTTATAATAAACACATTGTCACACAAAAGGCTTCAGTTGAGATTAATCTTTCTCTTTGTTCCATTGCTCTCTATGGTTATATATATACACACATATATATCTATTTATATTCACAGAGGTATTTGCTGAGTATAATGTGAGTTTATCTTCCCTGGTTTTACAGTAACGCTACCTAGAAGGCTCAGTTCTCAGCTCATCATTATTGCTAAGACCATAAATATTTTTTCGTATCATTTTTTCCCACAGTCTTTTTTCCTACACACAAACAGATCAAAGCTTTTTATCAGTGTGTTCAAACTTGTCTGAACCACATCAAGCATAAGAGTCCAGGGCCTGCCTGCTCCTGGCCACAGTGGGGAATACACTGTCAGGCACAGCAGTAGGAAGACTTAGAATCAGAGAAAAATGTTGGAGAGTAAAGCTATCTGTTCTTACTACCAGAGAAAGGCCGATGCATTGGAATAGAAATAGGTATGGCTGGGAGAAGTCACAGAGCCTGACGTTTCTATTTGTACAGCAGCAGTGAGCATGGTGGCTTTCCAAGGCTTGGCATGGGTAAGGCAGGTAATCAATTTAGGTCTGCTGGAACACTGCAGAATCACTGCATCCTTTGCTGCCACAAGCTGATTCTAAAGACAGGGGAGGCTACAGGCAACCTAGATAGTGAAAGATTTCTCTGGATTGACAAACCTAGGTTGCACTGGTGGGACAAAAGTCCTGGTGAGAGACTTAGAGCTCGAGTATTTATAATGATGAGGTTAATTTTACTTGCATATGAAGCAATGGCCTGGAACAAGGATCCTGAATGCTCCACCTTAGTTTGGCAACCAAGTAATTTGTTGTTGCTTATTTGTAAAACTAAGCATACCATGACCTAAGGGGCTAAAGGATGTATCCAAGCTTACACAGACAATGACAAAGCCAGGTTGATAATGAAGTCACTTCCACCACTGTGTATCAGAACTAACCCCACTGAGACCAGCAGACTGACATAGTATTGTCATAGTAGAATGAGGTCCCAGTGTGCTCCTACCTCATCATAAGGCAATTCTTGGCTTCTTTAAAGATGCTGTGCTTCCATGCAACTTTAGTTACCACCATCTGACACAAATACAACTGAAACATACTGCTCAAGATGATGTATTCCTAGTGGAAATCATGACTGGGCTGGAAAATAGCCTTTTAGAAAGTTCCGTCACCCTCTTGAAAACAGGCTTGCGAGAAATATGTTTAAAAATATAACTTTAAGAGATCAGCTATGAAAGGCTGTGAGCTAACCAACATTTAAACTTGAGGTAGCAGGGACCTCTCACATGGTCCTGTTTAAATGCATACTGGACACGCTTGTTGAATGGGGCCAGGGAACGTAACATGAAGCCATGGGTGAGCAGAGCTGTCTATATAAATCTATAGAAAACTATCTTGAAAGGACTTCTTTATTTTTCCTTGTTTGAAGCTATTTTTATTTGTTTATTGTCACACAGTGGAATTTTTATTTTTTATAGTGTTTCCTGCTGACATATAGCAGAATAAATTTATTTTAAGATGGTTGGTAAACTGTTTTCTTTCTGTACATCTCTACTGATGCATTTTTTAATAAATAATTTTTAAGGTGGCTGTTTCAGTATTTTTCTTTTTATTTCCTGCTGTGGAGATGAGGGCTTTAATAAACAATTTTTTGAAGTGGCTATTTTTACATTTTTTCTCCTGTATCCTGCTGTTGCAGTGCTGTAAGCTTGTTACATGTTCATTTGTTCTAAATAGCTGCCATTACTTGTTTTTTCAGAAGTTATTCTTGCACATTAGCCTTCATTTTGAGAATTTCCTTCTCTTGTCTACATAAAACTGAAAAGGAAAAGGTAGTGAAGCAGACTTTGAAAAAATGTTAGTGTTATAATTCACAGGAATAACAAACCTGAGGACTTAGTTATAATAGTACATAACTTATCCACGCCAAGTTACACTGGTTAACCACTAACCAGTTCAGGCTTGTCACATCCAAAGTAATTTTAATAAATTTAGGCTCATTCTGCTTACTTTGGTGTAGTTTACCATAGATGGAGTGCTTACGTGGAGTTATGACAGTTCAGCTAATCCATGGTAATGTTTCAGGATGTGCTAACTCAGCCATGGGTTTGAACACTGATCTCCATGTAGGAAGTAGTAAATGCAGTCACAGTGAAACTATTCTTAAATTTGAATTCCACTGATTACTCTAGTCAATACAACTTTTATAGAAATGTTGACATATTTTGTGTTGATTTTAACAACGTTTTTTAAAACTTGACCAGTTTAGTATTTAAATTTGTAGTGTTAATTGTCATTTTCATCGACAAATGAAAATGGACTTAGAGAGGTTGAGTAATTTGGAATATAATTCAATATTGAGTGCACAGTTGGCAATTAATATGTACTTCAGGTAGGAATAAAAGCAGAAAAAAGGTAGGGTTTTTTAAAAGAAAAAAAGTGTTTCATGATTTATCAGAAAAAAACAGTTGAATGAGAACTCCAGTATTCATTCAGTCCCACTATGGCCCTACCAGGATTTTTTCAGTAGCAGACCAGTTCTGTCAAGCCTAGAATCACTGGGAAAATGAAGGGAACAGGACAGTGAGATCAAAACGCTAATACGATTAGAAAGGACTAAAGATATACAACTGTGAAAATAAGTGAAATACATGTAGTTTTGGAAAGGTTTCATTTCAGTCAACATAAATATTTAGAGGGTTAATACCTAGTTGAAGCTAAACATTTTGGCTCTCTTAATAGTCTTTGGACATTAACAAAACAAAACAGAAGTGTGATGTAGCTTAAGCATTTCAAATACCTATCTTAGAATGGGATGGTTGCTCTCCAGAGGCCTCTCTCACTATAGGGAACACCTGGATGCTTAACTTTTGAACAAGTGAATTTATATGAGACAAACTCTACCTTTTAACATACTTGTGTGAACTTGGAGGCTTTCCATGAGAAAGAAGAGCAGTTTAGGTGACTAGTGTTGTCTAAAGCCACATCTTAAATTAGGTCTATCTTCTATGTTGTGATTATACTGGCTGACTGAATATGAACAAGATTCTGGAAATACTGAACAGAAGCTTCAGTGTAGTTAGTGTTAATTTTAGATGGTCAGTCTTACTGCCAGTTTCCAAGGGATAGCTTGATTTAGCTGACTTCTGCTTCTCTGGTGAGCAGCAGCTTATGATGGACCATGGCTTGAGTATTGAGGATACACACTCTGGTTTTATCCCCTACATAAATGGTTATTATGTAGTACATAAACCAGTCCTTGAACAGAAGCAGTCATAAACAGCATAATGATCTGTCCTAACAAGTTTTCAGGCAGTAACTCTGGTCAGAGAAGATTAAGACACAAAGGAAAGTCCCTCACAGGTTGCCAGATTGTATAGAAAGACTTTGAATCAGAATATAAACATCAATACTCTCTATCTCAAGGGTACACTCTTGCAGGCTAAGAACTTGAATGACTAGAGTTCAATTTATTGACCCCTGCCCTGCCCTAGTTTGGCGTTGTGTTTTATCTCTAAAATGTATTTACCTATGGATTAAATCATAACTGAACTGAAGGGAAGATACCTGTTCAAATACTCCTGTATTTATCTCTTCATTCTTCACGATACTGGGGTCTCAAGTTCTTTGCACAGAGTTGAAAAAGCAGTTTTCTAAGAAAAAGGTATGTTGGGCTAAAACCTGATCACAGAGCTTGCTTGGGGAAGACAGTCAAATTATATACAAGTATGTTCAGGAATGTGCAAAAGCCTCTTGCCTCCCCCCACCCCCAGCAACTCCCCTGCACTCTCCTGAGCTGTGAGCAGTCCCGAAAACTCTCGGAGCGCTGTCTGAGATAACAGCAGAGCAGACAGGGCTGTGGGGAGAGTCATGAGGGTCAGGGCTGAGCCTGGGGGTGATGGTGATGGATGGATGGAGTCCTCCCTGGACGCTGGCCATGGACGGAAGAGAAGGGAAGAAGAAGCAGGAAGGAAGTTGTCTTCTGTGATCTCTGACCTTCCTCGGAGCTTACATAGATATATGGAATGGAATCCCTTTGGTCAGTTCTGCTGTCTGTCTAGTCCAGCTCCCCTACGGGGGGGTCACAGATACAATCCTCCTGCTCTCAGTAGCATCTGCAGTGGCAGATTCACTGAGTAGAACAAACTGACCTTCGCATCTCAGCAGAAACAAACATTCCAGTGTTACCAGTCCACTAGCTGGAACACTTGCTGCTAGTTAAAAGAAAGCTTACTGAAGGAAAAAAAATTAGTAAAAGGAAAATTACCTTCATCCTGGCTCAACCCCGGACAGAAAGTAAAATTATCTCTCAGGAAATTCATTGAAATGAAAGTTCCTAAAAAGAACAGATTAAATATTTCTTCGATGCTAAACATATTGTTCAGGATGAACCCTTCTTCATCTTTTCTCAGCTTGAGCTAAAATGCTGTGATTTCTTATGTGGGCCTTAGTCCCACTCTGATTCCCTTCTTTTGGTCTATAAAATTTCTTGGCACTTCATAAAACCACGTTTTCCACATCTGTATTTAATTATGAATATATTGGCAGAATCTCAATGTGTTTTGTGTTTATCTGTTACACTTCTTCTGAAGTATTAGTCACTAATTATAATTGGAGGTCTATGTTATCAACAGTGAGGCATATACAGAGCATGAATGCCTGTACTTTAATTCTATAGGAAACCAAGAAAAAAAAAAAAAGTCTTATTGGGCAAAATGGGAAAAAAAGGTACTTGAATATGACTGCGATAGGTTGTGGTACAAATGACTGATTACTGGAGATCAGAATGTGTATTAAATCAACTTCCTCTTACACTTTTAAAATTTGCTTTGTTTTTATGCAGTGTGTGCATCTTGCTTGATTGAGACAAGATATTTTGATATTAATTTTGACTTGAAAGAAGCATTTATTCTAGACTATGGGAGAATTTGTCAACGTATGAAAGAAACATTTTATGGACTTACTGAAATATTGAAGCTGTGACTACTGACAGAGATATGATTAAGATTCAAAGACTGGAGCTATCACTGCAAAGTAAATGAATTTGAGCCATTAATACTACCAGGCATTACCTTGTGATGCCACTATCTTTCTTTTTTATTTTTTGCCTCACTTGAATGTGAAGATATCCTGTCTGTTGAACTATCAAGTACTGAAGAGTCAGCACTGCTGCTGCATTTGAAAGAGCTACATTGAGAACTTTATTATGCACATCTGAAAAGCAAAATCAGTAATTACAAACAACTTACAGGACAGCTGAATGTAGTTAAATCATTTACTTGCACTATACCCACAATCTTAAAATGCTTTAATATATAAAAAACATATTCAGCAGCTGCAGTGCTTTTATCAGACAGGCACTCTCTCTTAAGGAATCTTTTTTTAGGAAGGTGTCTATGTTCCTTTATAAGCAAAAGGTAACCACAGGTGAAAGGGCATCTGCTGCTACATAGTTCCTTGAAGCTACTCTGATCATGGCCAATAGAGCGGGGAGCTGTGTAACATAATGCAGACAGTGCTCCCTTCATAATCTAATAAATCACTGTAGAAATTGCATATGTGATCTTTAGTGAAGGGAACAATAAGGCTGTTATGTCATACGGAACTGTTGAAATAGCATTAAAAGATACTGCTATTAATGGATAAGGCAAATCTGAAGATACAGAGATAATAAGAGATGTGTAGACATCTCTACATATCTCTCATCATGTCTACACATCTCTGATTATGTCTCAATCTCCAGCATTCTCTATATATACCCAGGTTTGGAATTTATTAAAAGTCATAAGAATCAGGAGACTCACATACCTTTCACACAGGAAATATTTGGGCAGAAAAAAGTTAGGAATGTTTTTCTATTAATAGATGTTGATTCTTATTTCACAGTGTTGATGTTGAAGTGCTTTAATTTTTTGTAGTGTTGCCTCCACCCAGAGATACTTACTTCTATTTTAAAGTCAAGCTTCTGAGTTCTTTGAAAAGTGTGGTTATGCAGGAAGTAATCTGCTGGAGGCTTTGAGACTTAAAGCTCGTAACCTTGGGAGATACCACATCTGCCTTTTAGCCAGCAGTGCGCTCTGAAATAGAGCTGGATTAGCAGCTGTAAATTCAATCTCACTGTAGTTTAGCCACTCTGTTCTTCTTTACTGGTAATTACACCATGAGAAATAACTATTTAAATAGAATCCTGTGCTACAATTAAATTTTTCAAAAACTGATTATAACATTACAAGAGTTTTCAATTTAAACTTCCAAGTTTTGATTCAAAACAACTTTATAGTAAAAATTTAGACCTGAGAATGTACAGACATTAAAAGGAGACAACTTATATTCCAATTATTTGTACTGCTTCTTCATAAAAATATTTCTAGTCTTTCTGAAGATTAGATTCTGCCAACCAATGACTTATCATTACAGCTGGACAAACATTTCAGAAAGAACAAGTAATTTGAAAAACTCTGCCTTTGTAGTGAACTATACACATGCACACTTGAAATTTCTTAAACTAGATCCTGATAACTAGATGTTAAATTTTACCTTACTTTACAAGTAAATCTGCACGACCATACCAAAATTCTGGTATGATGCTCTGCAAGGTAAATGTTTAGAATTGACTGCAGGAGTGACTTATTTTCTTGACCTACATACCAAATTATTGTATTAAGCTAAGAGACACAAGATCCCTACTGATACTACAGGCACTTGCAGATATTCTGGGAGCAACTCATAGAGGCATTTGCAAAGAATTCCCAGTGATTCTAGCATTCTACTCTAGGACGAGATTGGCCTAAGCTTGTGGTTGGTTATATTTGCCTCAGGTACTGTTGCAGGATCACTGCCTTCTGCAGTCAGGTATTCAGACCACCAGAGACCTAACATGGGAGATGATGGAGAGTTTTACTATCCAACAGTCACAGCTTGGTTGTCCTGACACGTTGTGTTAAAATGTTACATCTGGGTTAATTTAATTTAAACATTAAAAAAAACCCAAAACCAAAAAAACCCCCTCAAAACACAACAAACACATGGCAGCAAACTACAGTATTCTGTAATGTTAAGATTCAATTAATGGTTTTGAAGAGATACTTCCACTGTGAAAGAGGCCTGCAAGAGTCACATTTATTGTCTTTCCTGATTTTAAAAACTCATTTTGCCTCTTCAAAAGTTATATATAGGAATGTATTTGGTTTTACTTACATATGATGGTAAGAGTTGTTTTTGAAAGATGACACAAATAAAGAAAAAATATGATTAGAGGAATGAGAAATTAAATGGTAAATACAATCAATAACAACTAATTCCTGAGAACTTCTGAAACTTTCTAAGTTTAGTCATTCACCACATTACTACATAGATAAGGTCTATGAGAACATAGTTATGAATTTATTCTCCTTTCACTTTAATCAGATTACTGACTTCAGTGGAGAATTAGTTGGTTTACACCACTGTGAAAGGAGAACTGGCTTGGTGTATCAGTTTTTACCATCTCATTGTGTGGCAATTTATTAATTGTAACTGTATAATATTTTTAACAGTATGGTAGGATTCATAATTATCTTATATCTAATAATCAAAAAAATTAAAGATTTGATACAGAAAATCTTCATACTGGCTAGTTACTTGTTAATAAAAAGTGGTATTTGTCCAAAAAGAAGAGGAAAGAACAATTTTATTTTTATAACTATACATATACTATACAGAATACTGTACTATCTTTGGCTTGAGTACACTGATAAATCATTTTCTATTTAATCTGTGATTATATAGAGTCTCAGGTAAAAAAAACCAACAAATAGAGAAATAAAAATTAAATAGAAGTACAATGTAAACTCAAACAGCGAGTAGCTGTTCTGTGTAAAATATAACATCCAATACCATTATCAGTACAAAAGGTCATGGGCTTGATTCAGTACCCTTAAAAGACCAATCTGACCAAACCCATCTGTGTTAAATCCTCCAGGCAAGGATATTTTATTGTTGAATGGCATTTGTCCAGTCAGCAGTGAAATGGGTACCAGCAAGAGCCAAATAAAGCAACAGGATATCACTCATCAGATATTCTGGAGACCTTCGGGCTTAGAGGCATTCCTCAGTAGGAGATTTTCACCACTTGCCTATCATAAGACAGCATGCATGGGTTCATTTCTAAAATAAACACATTTGTTGCAAAAACTACTCTGAGTGAAGCTACTATTGTATATTATAGTAGAGAATCATCATCATCAACCCTGTTCAAGCAATTTCAGTGGAGTAGGGCCTTACAGGTCATATGTAAAAATTCATCTCAATGCAGACTTTCTGTACATTTGTAAAATGGCATTTTGACAATTTAAAAACATACAGTATTTTATTAAATACCAGTATCAAAGTCATCAAAACCCTAGACCTTCAAATTGTACTCCATTCCTACTCTTCAGTATGGCTGACTACTGGATGTGAACATCAACCTATTCAACATCATTCACTAACATGTTTGCTCTCTTATTCCAACCAGAGTATTTTATAGCTTAGTTTTTTTTCTGAGACAATCACTGCAGATGGAAACTATTTCTGTTCACCTCAAACAGATGTTTAACATCTTTCCAAAGATGTTTGAGTCAATTCCTCATCCAGCATTAGGTGTGTGCATATCTTCAACTTTTCGCACACAAGCAACAGAGTTTGGGTTGGGCTGATGATTTTGCAGGCTGACATGTCATTCCTCATTATGGACATAATTTTCTAAACTTGTTTCTTTTAAGAAATGTAGAATTCTCTCCAAAATAGGTTTTCAAGTAGGAAAATGAAAAGTTTGGATTCAAATGAAAGAAAAAAATGGCGAAAGCTAGAAAATACAGTTACTATAGTTCAATTAAAGCTGATGATCTGATCTGAAAGACCTTGTTAAAATAATTTACTTGGTAGTCAGAAAAGTAAGGAAGAAATAAAAAACAGGAGACTTAAATGCACTGAAGGTCAGGTGCACAATGTAATTTATTAAAATCTGATTTAATTAGTATGGTAAAAGATAAACAGTAAAATTAAAATCAGCTAATTATGAATCAAACTTCCACATCATATCTAGCCATGCAGTAATACTTTTTTTATTTATAAGTTAAAAGGTAAAGTTAGCAAGGTACTAGGCAGGACTTCAGTAAACCACAGAGAGTCTATGGTCATCATACTATATTTTAAGACTCAAAATATTTTGTGTTCATTGCTGGGAAAACAGTGAATGTCTATGATTCTTCTGGGAAGGAACACAGCATGCCATTACAGTACAGTGCTTTACTTATTTATCTAAGAATGAAGCCGAGGAGCAAACTAATTTGCCAAAAGTAAGGTGAGGAAAACAATTTTTTCCTCAAACTGAGGTTCCTCTAAAGTTTTCCCACCCAATATAAGGAAGAAGCATGACAATGAAAGTAAAGCCAGGGCTGTGAATACACCAATGTAAACAGAATCATTCAAAAGAACATAACACTACAGGTTTTTATTGTGAAACAGGTTTTGGTTTTCTACTTTTAAAAATCTGTGAGTTAATTATGCTACAGAGTAAAGAGGATGTTAACTAAAACTTTATTTCCATTACAGCTGATTATATAGCTTCCAGCACCCCAATAATAGTGCACCCTGAAAAATCTAAAAAATACTAAATTACCCAAATTCTCCTCAGAGCAATTTATTACTTTAAAAAGAAACATAACAATAGAAGTAGTTAAGAAAATGAAGAAAAAAAACAAACCAAATAAACCTGCCAATTTGAATGGATTCTCAGCAGTACATTATAAGCTTTGGAATGCCAAAACCAGATTATTCTTATGACTTATGTGTTTAGTCCACAAAGTTGCTGGATATCACAATATGCTGACAAGGTAATTCAAGAGATGAATGTCCCAGCTATAGATTTGTTTCCTCCCTCGCACTAAGTATAGAGACGTTATGGCCCCTATGCTAGGAAAGCTTTCTATCCTATTTCATCTATATTTAACTGGGTTCATCTGGAGACAGTATTCATTTGTTAGGACGACTGTAAAGGCACAAAGCAATGGTAAAATGTGGTACTTTTTGCTAGGATTCATATAATCCTCCCAACAGATATAGAAAAGGCATTTGATTGAGGAGCCTTATTTATTTTGAAAGTGCTATGTATCTGGCACATGCTTTGTGGTGCACTGGTAGACTTCCTATCAGTTTTCTTGCTTATTTCCTCCTAAGTTCAGCATGAGTCTCAGTCACTCTTACGGTTACAGTCCCAAATGAACTGTCATCTAGATTCAGCACAGTAATAGGTAAGAGACATCAGAAAGGCATCTGGCTGGACTAACAGCATGTGGGGAAATTCTGGTATCTCCAAATGTGAGCACGTTGTAGAAAGGGCCAGCTCACATCAGCTTAGCTTGTAGTTGCCTAAAACTAGCAAACAAGGAGAATGGATCTGCATTTTTAATCACACCACTCTCTTAAGACTGCGTGTAAGTAAATTAACCTTCTCCTAATCAACCTTCTTGAACTTTTCTGGAAGTCAGATGCCAAAAAAGAGTTCGAAGGCACATAAACTCATGCTTTTAAAATAAATAAAAATATACCTTTTAGTGTCATTTCTCAACTATTTTTATAGAATAATCTGGTATTGAACACATTCATTTAAAACCCGAGTGATCTTAAGCCTGATGAGACTTAGACCACCTATCTCTCTTCAGGATGATCCTCCTTCAGAGGATAGCAGAGTATGTTGCAGTATAATACTTTCTACTCATAGCTGAAGTTACCTAGTAAGGAGAAAGAAATGCAAAAAGTGGACTGGATCAGAGTGACCACAAGGCAGAGAAGCTTTCTCACCATGTGGATGGCGAAGCACTGAAATACATTACTCAGAGACTTAATGTAGTCTCTCTCTTTGGAGATATTCAACACTCAAATGCATGTGGCCCTGTGCAATCTGCTCTAACTGTGCCCAATCTGAATGAGGTGGGAATTAAGAGGTGGGATTTGGGGTGGAAGGAGTGGACTGTATCACCTCCAGAGGTCTCTTGTAACCCAAATTGTTTTCTGATTCTATGACTAAACATGACTCTATAGTCCATTGTTTAAGATATTTAGCTGGGAAAGAGCGATCCTGAATTGTAATTACTTCTCTCCAATTTCTACTTAAGTTAAAATATTTAGGTACAAAAGATACACTCAATATAAAACTAGAGAAGTAAACAGGAAAGATGTCATCTTCATATCGGTGGAGTGGAATAAAGCTTTTGTCCTAATCTCTCTGATGTAATCACCCAAAAAAGATCAAGTGATGTCCTAAAATAACTTAAAATGGAAAAGAAGGGTGCTTGTGTAGGGGGTGGACAATTCAAGTACAAATCTTCAATAGATGTGGTTATCTGTACCCTTGTTAATTGTTTTAGCCACTGGATATGTGGTGAAAGGGGAAAACTAAACTCCATTATTGTGCAAGGCCTCATCCTGCACGTTGGTTCTAAAAAATTTTGCTGTATTTGAAAATGCAGGAAAAACATTTAGGGCAATAGTTATTCTGAGAATCTGGATGGAATATAGACATGACCTACGGCACTTGCTTGCTTGGCACTGCCAGTCTAAGCATTCAGATCAGCACAATTTTATAGAAGGAAAACTCAAAACTTGTTCCTATTACTTGGTTAATCAAGGTTACTCAGGTTTTCCTGTATTTCATTCTTCCTTACTGAAAATGCATCCAAACTATTTACCATTAGCAAGTTTAATAGTTTAATTAATACCTTCTTTTAGCCCCACAGCTCTTCTTCATTTAGCTGGTTGCTTGTTCAGCTTGTTATTCTTATATTAATCAGCATTTTTGCCTTCCTAATTGTTTCCCATATGGCCAGTATCAAATGATAAACCCAAATTATCTCTGGCCATCATGTTTTCTCTCTGTAGAAAGCTAGTAACTTGCTCATGGAAAATGACCAAGTCAGTCTGTCATGACCTTTCTCTAGTAAATCAGTATTACATTTTATATTATTTTTCTATTTATCTTAATTCTGTGTGAACCTTTGCTGTACAATACATTCTAATATCTTGCATGGTATAGAAATCAGATGGCTCATGTTCTGTTTGTTAAATATAGGTACTATATTGTCACTCCATTTTCATACAACAATGTTGCTGACATGGCAAACATTTTGAAGCCTTGCTACTGAACCTTTGATTTTATGTGACAGTTATTTCAGAAACCTAATATTGTCATCACCTTGTGCCCACGCTTGGTATATTAAGCATTTTGAATTTTCTTTCACCCAATGATGAGAGTTTCTGTTTCTTTAAACTCATTCCTATTAGCCATCCCCCAATGTCCTTGTAAAAAATAAGAAAAAAATAACTAATTTATATTAATATCAAGGCAATATTATTTTTCTATGCCTTCTTCAGCCTCAGTCCTCATCATTCATATGTCAAATATTTTTGTTTGGTTTAATATACTTTATAAACTGTATCTCAGAATTAATTAGTAACTCTACACCCCATGGACCTTATGAAACTGCTTTCTTTGCTAATGATATATTTTCCATTCATAAGGGATGAGAAAATTCTCAAGGAATTTAAAGCATATACATGTTATTTGGTTTTTAAAGTAAGTATCAAGAGTTATAATGCAATAGGTCTGATTAGAATAAATCTGAGAAGCATAATCTGATTAGTATATAACCTTTCAAAACAGCGAAAAGGGCTTTAAATATTTGCAACTGAAATTAATATCCAATGTGAAAAATTTATATAACTGGAATTTTATCCTATTTGTAAATATTGCTAAGGGATTTTCTAATGTTGCATAGCTTTCTTCTTAGCTCAAAACATATTGTGAGTAGTATTGAAGGGAATATGACAGTTCTATTCCAAAGCAAATTTTAAGGTACAAAAAAATGTTGTATTCTTCCTCAGAACAAAATCAGATATTTCAAGAAGGGAGGAAACAGAATTGCCTTAAAACAAAACCACACTGACAATTAGTGTAATGGAAGAGACCCTGAGCAAGACCATGGTAGATGCAGGACACGTTTGTACTCAGCCTCATTCCCATTACAACTTTTCATGCCAGGTGTCTCTAAACCAGACTGAGGAGTGGCTTGAATCTAAGCTTTCCTAAAGTTTTGTACAAAACAGGTTAAGCAGAATTGTTATAAGGTATGCAAGTGTCTGTCTTTCTTTGCAAAGCAGAATTGTTATAAGGTATGCAAGGGTCTGTCTTTCTTTGCATTGTGTATATCCCAGTGTACTCTGGGACAGGTAAATCCTCAAGGTGAGGAGTCTATTTATAGGCAAAGCCTATTTGTTGTAAAGGAATGTGGTTGGGAGATAAAAGTTATTGGTTTTGAACCAGTTCAAACTGGACCCTTTGGGTCATTTCAGTAATGACAAATATTCCAATTACAGGTTGAACTTTTTGAAAATATAGTATTTAAATTAATTTTCAGATGGAAAGTAACTTTTTCCTCAAACTGAAATCTTATAGAAAACTTCAGATTTGAGAAAAATACATTTTCCCTCAGAAAATCATTAATGTTACGTTTTTCTCCTCCACTTTAACAGAAATTACCAACTAAGGTATTTTTTCCATTTCCAAGGAAATTAACAATCAATTGTTATAATTTCTCAACTTGTTTTTTTCCTCTGCTGACTTCTGAACACCTCTATATTTTTTGGCATCTACAAGTTTCAAAGTAAAACTGGCGTTGTACTCCGTTGGACATTTTACAGCTGTACATAAGAGATATTCGCTTTGGAAAGTTGCTCTTTATATGGCAAAGGCAAAAGATGGTGAAGGAAGCAGGCAAAGAAGACTGACTAACCACCTGCAGAGTTTCAGGCACTAGAGGGTGGAGAAACCAGGTCAGGAAATCAGTGTAATATTCAGTAGATGACACTTACTATTTGTAATGCTCTTGGCACTAAGAATGGGAACTACCACTTGTCCTCACTGCTAATTCTTTACTATTGCCAGTGCTGAACTGCCCAGACATGCTTGCATTTACTTTTCCCAACCTTGTTTCCAACACAGAAACTTTTTGCTTTTTTTGAAAGGACTTCAATTAGAAAGAAAAGTAAATGGTGCATATAAAATTTTTCACTCCACCAGAATCAGAGGTAAGGCTCATATTGATATGAGTAGACACAGTTGGGTCAACATTCTGTGATTTTGAGCAATCTTACATTTGAGATGGTGTGTGAACAAAGGATAATTTTGTTTCTTAACTGTTGAGTAGTGAATCACAACAAAAATGAAAGAAAAAAGAGACAAAACCAGTCTAATCAAAAACAGAAGGAATTTTTATGAACAAAATTGAGTGGATTTGTTTAAAACAAAGTTTATAATTTCAATAATTGTGCTCTGGAACATGCTTTTATGTCTGTTGATTTGCAGCTTCAGTTATGTGCATCTGTCACCGTGCTGACCTATATTGAGAGGATGGTAAGGAAGCATTTATACAAACCACTTCAGGCTTTTGTTATCCATCCTTCCTATAAAACTCCATCAGGAAAACCACTGAAGTTTTCAAAAGTAGTAACTAATGTGGAAATGGATCCTATAGTTCAGTTCTTATTGACTAAGATCATGTAGTGTCAATATATCAACAACAGAAAAAGGTTATTGTATCATCAGCACTGCAATGGTCAACATTCACAGAAGCTCCTAAACTATATAGTACTTCAAGGAAGAATAAAACACATTTGTTGTGACATCCCACATCTCTTAGAGAGATTTTGATTTGTAATACTTGCCTCTGTCTTAATGATAACAATGACAATAATAGAAACGTAAAAATGTGTTTCCAGTGGTATGTTCTTGGTAATACCTAAAACTTTAATATAAATCAAGTTTACCAACACACCTGGGCAGGAAAAATCTCGGAACCTGTGACAAGCACCCTGCCCTGTCTAGCCTCTTTGTCTCCCTTTGCATTTGCTACTGTAGTCCTTCTTCGTAAGTATTGGTAACTCCAGCTTGTTTACTCTGTTTGCATTCTTCTCTCATCCCTCCCGAAACAAAGTATATAGAGATCTAGTGTCTGTGTTGTGACCTACTGCAGTAAATACATTAATCTGTAAGAAATGCAACTCCTGCTGTCCCTAGAAGGGTAGCTTGAGCCTCCCTGTACTCGAGTGCAGCCTGCAACACTGGCTTGTTCACGAAATTATCCGAGCTAGATCTAATCTAGTTTGGTCAACTACAGGTAGCCTGAGCAAGATAAGCTTCAGTGAAAGCTTTTTAAGTCTAACCTGAATCCTGGGAACAGGTTCTTTGATTGAAACCTGTCTCATTGTTGACTTTTTACTATTGGTACTACTTAGTATAAACTCAGGTACTGCGTGAGTTCTCTGAACCTTCATAACAGTGTTGTATAGTTACTATAGTGGGCATAGTTAACAAACAAATGCATGATCTTCTCCAAACTTTTCATATGATTTCATGGAGAAGACATATGCACGGCTATCTCCAGCCTATTATAATGAAAAGGGAAAGAAGAACTAATAAAACATTAAGATTTTTCATTTTTTTAATTCCTAAAAGTTGTGTGCTTGCATTGTGCAGTTCATGCATGATAGGTGTTTTTTTTTTTTTCTTTTGCAAATAAAGTAGGTTACAGCAGGGAAAACCATTTTTTTTAAAGCTAAGAGATTTTTCAAGTAATTTAACCACATATGGACCTCTTGCACATGTGTGAAATGTCACTGTCATTTAGCAATACTGAGAATCTTTTCTGACATTGGGACTCAAAAGAACAACAAATGCATGGAGGGCAAAGAGCAAGCCTTATTATATAAAAGCACAAATGAATTTTTTTGTGGAATACACAGAGAACCTTTGGATAGGACTACATGCATCTGTTTCGAATAGAGGAGTGTTATTTTGTAGCATGCTATAGAGCGTGAGATGTATTAAAGGCCTAAGGAGGTTCTTTTTTTTTTTTTTGTTCACTTTTTCCCCCCATAGGAAGCAGAGAGAATTGTGTTCTACAAATTAAAACCTTCAGGTAATACAAAAATTTAATACAGAAAGTTTAGCAAATGCCAGAGCTGCAATTCCTCATGAACGCTAAATTCGTCACCAATGTGCATGTGTGCAAAGACAGCCATTATTTTTAATGAGATATTCATAGTTAAATTTTGGAAAAATGTTTTTAAATCATTAGTTGAAACTTCTAGTTTGAAAATGTCAAAGCAAAAACTTTCAGCTCCAAAAAATGAAGAAATATTAACCAAATTGAAGTAAAAAAATAGGTGGAGTTAATCAAAACTGAATACACAAAATCTCTCTCAACTCTCAGAGGGATCTCTGCACCATGACTCAGAGACCAGCAAGGCCCAAGTTAAGTCACTAAGCTAGTTAACTGAGTTTTTAATCCTTCCTCAAATGCCAAGTTTTTTCTGGTTTCTACTTTGACAATGAGTGTTTAACTTGAAAAATTTACTCTTTTTTCTGTAGTGGTTTTTGTGGGTTTTTTTGTCATGAAAGAAAATACACTTATATGTGTAATAAATATGGGAAGTAAGTTATATGCTGAATGCTATAATGATTTAGCTGTGTTATGAGGCTGTAAACATTAGACCTTTATCAATTTAATATGATCTCAGGTTTTATTTGTCAAGGATTCGTCTCTCTTTAAGAGAGACTGCAGTCTCGGTGTTATTTTACAAGTTGTTTGAAGTAAAAACAGTTTATTTAATCAGGTTTAGATTGCTCCTATTACACTTTCAAATTAAATTTTCTGCTATTTGTATATTTTATGAGCTTCTAAATAACTTTGTCAAAATCTTTTCTGCTCACAGAATAATTACTTTGCATTTTTCACATAGTACTTTTTACCGACTTAAGGGAGGTAGCCTAGATACCTTTAATGGTTGCTGCCAGATGTTGTGAACCATCTGAAAAAGAAATAAATACCAGCACATTTCAAGGTTTCTTTGAAAGAGTTTATTAACAGGGATACAGGGAAATGCACAGGTTTGGCCACAGCGGGATGCAACGGCAGTAAATTTGTTCTGTGTTTGCACTTGGAAAGACAATGAATCAGGAATAAATTCTGAATCCTAGCAAAGGTTTAAGATCTTTCAGGTCTTTCAAAGACTTCCATTCTATACTTCACTTTCTGCTACTTCTGGTTTGCAGAAAGTAATGGCACCTTGTGAGCTATGAGTCACCGAGGGAGAACAACGTATATGAAGTAAAGGAAAAAATTACCCTTCAAAGCTACTGGAAAGGGTATCACTGAGACACTTCAAAAGAAGGCCCAAAGGGTTAAACTTTTCACTTCATTAAATTTAAGCTGTTCCCTGCCTGAAACCTTGCAAATTTCTGATAAGAGTTGTAAAAACCAGGTGTTTGTTCTAAAACTACCCTACCATAGCAGTGAATATTCCCGAGATAAAAATTAATGAAGGAAGAACTCATAAATGTGTCAGAAGAAGATAATTATTTTTTTCAGATTTAGGCCAGATGCTCTCCATTGCAAATCAAGTAGCAGTAGGAGTCTCAGTTTTTCAAAAGACTTCTCCAATCATGAAAAGGAAGAGTTGTCAGTGGTAGACTCTAGGTAGTACATATGTAACCAAGAATGATCCCACTCAGTTCTAGGATGTTACTCTGTGAAATGGAAGATCTTACTGGTATGGTATTCATATGAGTATGCTGACATCTTGGCACAACCATTCTGGACTGGATCCCTAGATTTGCTTCATAGAATCATAGAATGGTAGGGGTTGGAAGGGACATCTGGAGATCATCAGATCCTGTTACTTTCCATTCTGAGAACCAGAAATGTATTAACAAGGTTAGTGGGCTTCAATAGCTTGTAACTCTAGTAATTTTGGATGAATTTTATTTCCATCATGAAAAACCTGAAAATTTAAGTTTTATTCAGACATTTTGATCCAAGCGAAAACAATGGGCATTTTGACTCTTTATGCATTTTTTTGTGAAGTACACATCAGTACAAACACCATAAGACAGCAAATGAAAGTGGTCTTTTGGGCTGTTCTCTTCATGTCTTTTCCTTGTCCCCATGTACGTGTTCTTTTGAAGTTGGCATTTTGTTCTGGTTTTCCATTTCCCCAGGCAGTATGCCTGTGTCTTACAGCACCATGAAAAGCCCCAAGTCTGCCCCAAATAATACTGCATGGTCACCCTGGTGGGCTGGAACAGATGCAAGGGTCTTTCACTCCAGCTCACTGGACTGGGCTCTTCTTTGCAAGTGACAGAGTTTGAACCAGGGGCCCCTTAGTAGCCTCCTAGAAGGGGCTGTAGCCTCTGGGCATGTTCCAGCTTGACTGTGCCTCCCCTCCCATCCCTTTGGGCACTCATCTGCCCTCTTGACGTTCTCACACCTCAGATTTGTCACGGCTTGGTCTGCAGCCTGGTAAAGTGGGGAACCCAAACTGGTCTTTTACTTCTGTTTAATTACTTTGTATTAATATTTAAACATTAATTATTCATTCAATTGACTCATATATTCGTGGCATCAATTCTAGGCACACCACTGTTTCCAACTAGCCCTGGCCTCCGTCTGCATGCTGAACAGGCAGAGCAGACCTGGGTCCTTACCATCTTCATTGGTAATAAGTGATGTCTCTTTTGGCTGTAAACAATATTGGTTCTCATCTTCTTCCTAGCACTGTTCACATTGTCAGTGTTACCTTCTGCTTCCTAAGGAGATGTGGTCTACCTAGATTTCACATCAAACTGGCAAAGAAAATAGCACTTGCACTGATAGTGTTGATGTTCGCTCTGCCCTGGAGATGAGAATTTCAATCTAGTGGAGTTCCTGCCACTTTCCCTATGAACATTACAGTCAGTTAAGTGTGGTAAAAAGGCACATCAAGCAACTGAAACATAGCAGGAGTGGTACAACTGCAGTTTCCTGGACTTTTGAAAGGCTTCCAGAAGATTTGCTCTTTCTGGAGTGTATCAGCTCAAAACAATATTTTTAAATTGTTCATGGTAGGATTTATTCTGTATTCATTATACTTGCAGTTCTTCCATTGACACTAATGCGACTTTGCATCAGTATAAAGGAATAAAATAAGGTCTTGTATTCTGCTCTCCTTTTCTGATTAGTATGATGTTTCCACTGTAAGGAGGAAAGGTGTTATATTTCATTTTTTAAGATGAAATATTTATTTTCAGGACGAAGCAACATATTTCAGCTATAATTTCCATTGTTTAGCAGTATACTCTATGTGTAAGAAAGACAGAAGAGCTTCTTTGAAGAAGTCAGGTCTTCAAGTACTATTTTTTTTTTTGTATGAAGTTGCTGATTATATGATGCTGTGATTAATTAAGTTTATCCATGACCACATTTGACAAAAAATCACCACATTTAGTCCCCAGTGGAAAACAATATTCTACAAATGTTGAGGGATGATACAGTTCACATAGAAGCAAAACACTCAGACCATTGCTTAAAAAGCCACAAAATAAGTCTGCATATTAATTTACCTTGTTAAATAATAAATATTATTTTTAGAGGGATTTTTTTCCACACTTATCTTTGGCTTAGGAGTAACTAATACCTCATATTTCTGTCTCTCCTCCATTTCTTTTGCTGACAACAGCTACTTTATCAACACAGTTTTACTCCTTTGTTGTGTGCAACATTAACTACTTCCAAAAAGTTTTCAATAGACATTACAGGTCTTGTCAGTCTGCACTTCCATCCTTGCTACACAATGTTATGAAAGGCTTATATTAAATTCTTTAAAGATTTATAGCATAACTTATACATGAAGGTAGCCCAGGTTCAGACCCAGGTTTAATCCAAACTCAGTAAGCAAAAGAGAACAGAAAGACTACATTACCTACCAAGTTAATCAATGCTTTTCTTGATGCTGGATTAATTTGGTTTTATTTAACTTGATTTACAACTTCATCACAAGCTGTCAGTGCACAGTAGACTCAAGATTCAAGGATGTCAGACCTCCTGCTCACATACTGCCTTGCTGATCTGTAAATGAGAAGTCCAACATGCCAGGTCTAGATAACATCAAGTTCTCTGTTCAAGTCCATCAAGTCAGATTTGCTCCTTGTCAGCAAAATAATCAGCACTTTCCTAACTTTTAAGAATCGGCCAGGTCTGACTTCCTGTAGGCTACAATGCATTTGGGAATTTTTTCACTAAGAAATTAATATGCCTTGAGGCAACAGGATTAACTTTCCTTTGATTTATTGCCTTTTTCACATCTTTATTGTAAGGGTTGTTTTAATTTGTATTTAAACTCCTCTTTAACATAATCTTGAATACCTCACATTAAAGCAATCTTTTCTTGAGTCCAGATCTCACAGCCAGAATGACTAGCTTAATTTTCTTCATATACTGGTATATCAGGTGTAGGTGGTAAGAGGGCGGTAGGAGGGGGGGGCTGCAGGGGTGGCCTCTGTGAGAAAAGGTCTGGGACTGCTTAGTGTGAGACAGCTGGCTCTGGTTGTCTCCAACCGACCCACTGCAGTACTCACAGCTCAGCCCATCAGCCAAGCTGGTGGCACCTCTGGGAAAACTTATTTAAGAAAGGGCAGAAAAAAAAAAAAAAAAAAAAAGACAGGCAAAAGAGGGAAAAAAAGTGTAAGAAACACTCCTGTGATCAAGGTCAGAGAAAAAGGAGGGGGAGGAAGTGCTCCATAGCAGACATTCCCCCCAGCCCATGCTGAGCTCATGCTGGAGCAGATTTTTCCTGACAGGAACTGTGGGAGTTTGGAGGTTTACCAAAGCTAACCCACCAAAGCTGGTGTTGATCATGATGGCCAAAATTCAAGTACTCAGGTTCTGGAGTCTGTGATGAAAAATATAGTAATAGTATCCTAGGTAGTAGGGAGGAGCAGGAATGATTACCATGAAATTAAGGGAAGGAGGTTTTGTGAAGCTGTCATAAGCGGCATGGAGTGAAAGGCTGTGGGTCCAATAGTATTGGGTGCATATTTCACAACGGAACAGGATATAATGTGATAGGAAGACTAGGTAAGAGGGTGAGGGAGAGAGAGCTAGTAGCATTGAATAAGTTAGCGGGGAAAATGGATAGACAAAAGCACTGAAACTCATGATTTTATACTTAAAAAAGTAACTGCGCTCATTTTAAATACAAACATATATACACATAAATAGTCACACAAACATATATGCTCATGCATATTAATATAATTATTTTTTTAAATTTATTCACCAGGACTCCAAGGTAATTTTCTGCAGAGTTGCTTTCTCTGCAGTCAGTGCACAGCCTGTATTGTATGGGACTGTTGTGGCCCAAGTGCAGAACTTAGGTGTTTGTCTTTGCTAAGATTCGTGAGGTTCTCCTCATTTTGTTCATTCAATCTGTTGTGGTCTTCTTGAATTAACAGTCCCACCCTCCATTTTATCACCTTGACCCTTGCTCTGGTGGTATGCATAACCTTAATGAGCATGCTTTACATCCCTCTGTCCAGGTTGTTGAAGATTTTACACAGTATCATCCATGGCACTGGTCTTTGAGGAATGCTGCTCATCATCAGCCACCAACTGGATTTTTAAGCAATAACTGTGATGATTCAAGCCAGGTGATGCAGCCAGTTTTTCACTGACTTTATAGTTTGCCCATCCAGTCTATATCTCTCCAGTTTAGCTACAAAGCAGTACTGAATAAAAAGTGGGGAAAAGAGTAGCCCTGATATTCTTGATGTATTGCACCAGCTCTATTATGCTAAAAAGTGTAACAGCCTAAAAAATTTTATTAGTCTAGAATTTAGATTCACTGTAAAGTCAGAAACTGCACCAAAATTTACCATACTGATGGTGGGACCTGGAGAGAGATTTTGCTGATTCATCATCTACAGCAGAAGAATGGGTACATTAAAACTCCCAAAAGCTATATGAAAGTTACTTTAACTAATACAGAAAAAAGTTGTGGTTGGCATAATGCATTAGTTGGGCAATATTACCAGCTTGGTTTTACTGTCTTTTTATTCATCTGGTCTCAAATGGACTGACAAAAATTATTGTTGCTTTCTAGTTCTCTGAAGGTCTGTCACTATTTTTTTCCCTTTTTTCTTGGATGAGTATAGTTATAAAAAATGCATTTCCTTGCAGCAGTCAATTGATAGGTGTAGAAAATGAGAATAGAAAAGGACCATTTTGAAAAATGTCACAAATAATATAGAGGGACAATATTTTAAGGAGCTCACGGAATTTCCTGCCAAATGATTATATGAGACATTAATAGCCTTGCTCCACTTTATGATCTCTTCATGCATGTTTAAGAACAAATAAAGGATTGTAGTCTTCTCCATTCTGTTAATATTTGACCTTTTTTGGCTTCATTAACTGCTCTTAACAAACTTCTTTGTACAGAAAATAATGATATTGCAATGTAAACAATTAGTTTGTTGGTAGGTTTTGGTGACATGATTGATCTGTAAGTTAATTTAAACTATGTTAAATGAAACCCTGTTCTTTTCTGTCAGCTACAAGAAGTAATCATAAATACATAACCAGAGAATAATCAAAGAGGTTTGCTGCTGAAAGTGATTGCTGTTTTGCCACAGAGAGTTGTACCACATAGTGAAGCATATCAGAAAATTAGTACATGAAATAAGGCTAACAGACCTGATTTTCTTGGCAGACATGTTCAGAATGTCAGCAGTGAACAAAGACTGATGGATGTATGAGCATTGTCATTTAAGACACTGTGCTTACTGTCACATAAAGTCTGGCTTATTAAGGCTAAAACAGTCAATGATAGAGAACTAGAAGGTGATCTGACACAAGAGGATAAGGCAATTCTAAAGGAACTTGATTTTTTTCTGGACTGCGAGGGTTTGCCTGGAATATACTGAACTCAGATTTATGACAGAATTAGAGCTTAATGGTAGTGTGCACCATGCTACTATCTTAGCATCTACGATAAAGGACTATCAGGTATGAGAGGTATGAGAAGCTTGTCCATATCAGGTGAAGCATCTATGGGCTAAGAATAATAGAAATCAATTTCCTTTCCAAAATGGACTGAGCCTTAATACCAGCTCCAGTTCAGACTTCTTTCACAGGAATTGATGGGGTCAAAGAACTGATCTTTACTGACTACAGCAAAAACCTTTTTTCACCTTTTTTCACCTTTTACTATTGAAAGTAAATTTCTGAGTTTAATAGGACTAATTAAAATGTATAAAGAAGTATGCATATTGCTAGTTCTTAACTCAGTGATCTGATTACTCTATTGAATTAGATCAACAATTTGTATTCTGAAAATGAGTCTGCATGACACTGGTACATACCTGCACTGCTCAAGGATCAGGCATGACAGAAAATTTCCACCCAGAGTTTATGGCCTTCCCATTCCCCATCCTGATGAGAAAACAGTGGAGCTGTTTCTTTCTTTCTCCTGTTTTACACAAATACAGCTGGAATCTGTCCTGAAAAATGCCTCTCTTCTCTCTGTCAGAGCTGGAGTTACTGCTTGAGAAGTAGACAAAAGGAAACAGTGAGAGACCTATTCCCTTTGCAGGTTTAAATACAGGCTATGCCAGTATAGTTTTTTTAATGTTTTGTTTCATTTTTTCATTGGGGGAGCCTTGGAATGCAAATTTACACTGAACATATCTCTAAGAACACATTACTTGAATATGAACACAGATTTTAAGCCCTTGGTCTTTATTGTAGGACATATTTTCCCTGCATTAGTGCAATTCCTAAAATTAACTTGGGAGCAAATTTTCTTTTCAGGAAAACCAGCTGTGCAAAATTTTGGTATGGAAATGAAAAATAGGTGTCATATCACAATTTACTAAAAAGGACAAACTGAAAGCAAAGTACCTTACTCTACTAATTAATTGTGCATCAAGGCTTCCTTTGAGCTTATATTCCGTTTTGTATGAGTATCAAAGGAATATGGAGCATTACACATCAATAACTGAACTGCATGCAGGGAACCAAAGTGGGTACTATATCTAGTACTAACAGAAATGGTACAAAATTAGCAACTGATTATTTATTTATTAGCATCTAAACTATTTGGAATTTACATAACTCACAAAAACTGCAGCGGCCCTTACTCCTGTTCAGTTTTAAATGTCACGAGGTAAGTGAAAATTAGAAAACCAAAATAAAATTATGAAGAAAACTTCTACAAATACAATTGGCTAGTTTGTTGGCACATTGAGGGGAAAAAATTACTAGTGGCACTGAGGGGACTGAAACTCAGAAGACTGTTGGGAACTTAACTCCATTCACCACAACTCTTTCGGCCCAGCCATCCAGCCAGTTTTTTACTCAGCAAAGCATACACCCACCCAAGCCATGAGCACCCAGTTTCTCCAAGAGAATGCTGTGGGAAACAGTGTCAAAGGCTTTACTAAAGCCCAGGTAAACAACATCCACAGCCTTTCCCTCATCCACTAAGTAGGTCACCTCGTCATAGAAGATAAGGTTAGTCAAGCAGGACCTGCCCTTCATAAACCCATGGTGCCTGGGCCTCATTGCCTTGTTGTCCTGTATATGTCACGTGGTGAAACTGATTAAACATTTTATTCTCATCCTGTGTTTGACAACAATAAAAAATAAAAAAATAAAGAATATCCCTAGATATTCTGATTTCTTTTCCTTCTTTGACTGACCAATGTAAAGATTGGAACATGATTTGGTGTACAAGACCTAGACCCCAAATGAAAGACTCATTTACTTGGGCAAGAGATCACTTCTCTCTCACAGATGGCCAGCTACTTCTCCCCATTACCATTGTATGATATTCATTATATATTGGTCCAGCTGCAGCTGGACAGAGAAATGTCTTCTCTTCTGTCTTCTCCTTCTTTACATTATAAAACATTTTGTGTCTCATGTATCATAAATTTACATGGAAGCTCTTGGTCTTATTACCAATATTCTCTCTTACTAAATCTGAATTACGTAGATATATATGTTTGAAAGACTGAACTGAGAGGTTTGCCACATCAACATCACAGTAATTAAACTTCCCTGATACTTCTCAGACGTACTTCTTTTTGGGTGAGCTCTTTGGTGTTAGTGGAGAAATCCAGCCAACTTCATAACAGGTGAACGCTCCAGAAGAGTCCCTAAGACTGAATCCTATAGTGTCCTACCCTAGGACACAGGCCACAAACTGTCTCTATGAAAGAGCAAAATTATAAAAAGACCATGGTCTTCCTTTAGCTTAAAAGAGTTTATGTCAATATTGCTAAAAATAATTTTTAAAAAATGGCAGCAACAATCTTTTCTATTCTGAGTGAAGACAAGGAACCCACACTACTTCTCCTCTGAGTGGGCATTGTTCAGGTCTAGCCCTAAATTTGGTTCAGGGTCATGCTGGGAATGGATTTATTATTTCCTGTGTCTAGTTATTAACACCTCCTCCAAGTTGTCATCAATGAAGTATTGCAGCCTTTGGAGGTAAAGACCCAAAGCAGTTCAGCAATATTAGTGACCCTTACAGAAATAAGCAAATAAGAGTGTAACACTGTAAGGATTAGTTTGTGATGAAAATGATCCTGTGTAAACAAATCAGATCAGGGGAAGGATAATAGTATCTTTGTTTTTTCTTTATTTTTTTTTTTTAATCACTGAAGCTTGTAAACTAGAGTACACACACCACTTAACCACAAGGAGCCACTGGATTACCTTGATACTATGCTAACTACAACAGGTCATGTAAATTTGACAACTCCTTATGTCTCACGGCTTGTTTTTGTATCAGTCAGACCACAGTTACATTAGTTAACAGTCTGCATAAAATTAAAAAATTCATAAACTAGAACCTGAAAAAGGAGTCTATCTGAAAACATGTATTTCTTCAAAATCCTGGAAAATATTTTTTAAAAGAAAGAGTTCCAGGTTGAGTAAAACTTTTTATATAACATGAACTATAATGAAATAAAATGTTTATTTCAACATAATTTTTATTTTTGAATATAAAAATACTGTGACTAACCTGGAAAATTAACAGGAATCAGAACACAATTTCCACGAGAAATACTGACTCATATACAATGAAATATGACCAAAATACTATACACTACTTTTAATGCTGATATTTTGTATGTCTAGTTCTTAAGGAGATTGAATGACCTAGTATAAATTTCCAAATTCTACAGCTCAAATAATGAAGTTTCATTTAACTCTTAGCTTGACAGTTTTCACAGTCAAACTGAGTAACTACAAGAACGAGATCTTCGTGATGTGTTCCTCTGCTTACATGAAGGCAAAACAAACCCGAAACCCATTACTGACATTGCTGGCATAATTGTTGCCTAAAAACTTATCTTATAGATATTGCCATTACGTCAAGAAAATACAAATATTGTGGTTATTAATCACACATTTACTGATAGCATTAAAAAAATAAAATATTTTTCATACCGAACCGAATTAAAACTGTCCAGAGCAACAACATTTGTTCAGAGGAATATTACTTTAAAAGTTGGCTTTTGATTGTTTTTACCTAAAGATGGATGAGATGTCTGCTTTATTAAAGTTTAGCTCCTAGCAGAGTTACACGATGAGTCAAGATTGTCACTGCTCTTAAATGGAACTTGGATACAGAAGTTTCTGTTAGTGTAAGCTTTGTCAGTCAAAGGATGGAAAGTTTCTTTCCAGTTTCATACCTGCCTCCTTTTATTTAAGTTTTTACTGTATTTTTAAGTCTGAAGAATTTCCTCTTGTACATTTCTTGCTCATTAAAAGATTTTAAGGATCACGGAATGTAGGTGTTTTGGAAAGTTGTCAATCTTTTCTCTGAAAGCACATCAATGACCTTTTATTTTTGTAGAAATGAGCAGCCACAGTTTTGATTAAGAGCCGCACATTGCTGGAGATGTAAGTTCTTTATCGATCTACAGGTCAGAGTTTCATTCCCTTGTTCTATTTAACCCTTAGAAATAATTCACCTTGTATGACTCATGAGTCTTGGGTGTTAACAGAGACCTGTTTTTATCACTGGGTAATGATCCACTATGTGCATGAATGCTTCAAAATCGGTTATTTCTAATGGAGAGATGACAGCGAATCCTTCAAGCTCATTACAGTTAGTGTTACAGAAAGGAATTAATTTCAAAAGGAAGACCTCCATGGTGCAATTACAGTGATGGGTCTTGGGGATATTCTGCCCTAGAGAGGTATCTGTAGTACTTGTAGGTGTGCTGTAACTCTTCTGTGAAGAAATCACTGGTTGCAAAAAAGGCTAGGATGAAATGTTAGCAGAGATTACTGCTAAAACAGTGGTTTGAGCTGCTACCCAAACATTTGGCAACATTTAGCTGGAGTTACAGACACCAGTTTTTCCCACCTATAAACATTAATCAGTATGTTTAACAAAAAATATTTCATTAAATGAGGAAAAAAAACCCACCAAAATCAAACCACAGTATAGAACAACATAATGTTTCCCCCGTTAACATTAATTTCTTCAGTGTAAGACATTGGAGTGCCTTGTGTTGTTAGGACAGCTAGATCCTTTCTCTGCCACTCACAATTCAGGACTATCAGGTCTTGCTGTAGTTTCCCATCTCATAGCTTCCCCTTCTTCTGACTGCTCCTTGCTCCACTCTGCAACCACCACTAACCTCTCTCCATGGCTCCTCATTCTTCTAGCTACTCCTTGGCATGCCCCTTTTCATTAGCTGCTCCCCCTAGTCACTACCCTCAGATCACCTTTCCACTGCTTGAGCCACAAGCTCTTCCAGCAGATCCTTGTTCTGCTCCTTCCCAGGCGGCACTCCGACCAGTCACTGCATTGCTAACACTTTCTCTTATTGTGGATCCTGGCAAGGGCCTGGATCTCACAGACTGCAACAGAGTGTGGCAGTGCACACTGACTCTTACCTTGCTGGTGTCACTTCACAGCTAACAGGAGACTTTAAAACAATCCTTTCTATTTTCATTTTTCCTTCCCAGGCTCTCAGTTTTTAATGTCAATGTTATGTTATGTGCTATACCTTGAGGTTTAATTACCTGCTCCAACTTCTATGCAGTAGCAAAATCAGAAACTTTTCTTCATTTGATGATATATCTCATATTTGTTTAAATCAGAAATGGCTGGTAAAACATCTATAAATATATGTTAAAAAAGAAAGCTATCTAGGCTTGCACACTCATTCTTTTCATTTTTCTCTTCTTCTCTCCACGTGATGTCAACACATTTCTCCATCTCTGGGCCCTCACTCCCCCTGAAATTTTCTTGGCTTCTACACCAGAAGATGAGGTTTTGCTACCGAATAAAAGCAAACTACAAGTTCTAAGTCTTGTGATTTAATTGTGAGTTTCCTTCAATGTCACAATAACTGGACTC
Organism: Hemiprocne comata; assembly: GCA_020745705.1. NCBI lineage: Eukaryota > Metazoa > Chordata > Aves > Apodiformes > Apodidae > Hemiprocne > Hemiprocne comata. Next base: position 28,593,697 of record CM036587.1, read on the forward strand.
TTCTTGGCTGGAGGTCTCAAAAACAGTCCCTGGTCGCCTTTGGGTAGTTAGCAAAGGCTTTGTCCACAGAATGCTGTGAAAGCATGAGCTGAAAATAGACTGAAACCATTTATGAGAGAAAAATCTATCATAGGCTGTTGAATACAAGAGATAATCTCTGATTCAGGAAGATCGATCTCTGATTCAGTCACCAAACTCTGGAAACCGGAAGATCTTGATTTATTCACATATTTTTGCTTTGGCATCCACTGCTGGATGCAAGGTAAGAATGGATCTTTATTTGATCCCAAAATGCAGTTCTTTAGTTCTCATGTTATGTCACGTATAATGAAGCAAAACTGTGCACATGGGCTCATATAAATTTTAATTAATTCATAATTGTCATTATAATTACATATTGTAATCACACATAATTATGCTTGGAATGCAAAATCTTCTGAGCTGATTCCTGCTACTGAGCTGATACCTATGAGTTGACTACATTACAGTTGGGCTTAATGCACAGGAGGAGGGACCAAGGTTTGACATGCTGTTACTACTTATGGGTCCAGAACCGTACTGAGGATGTCTTTACCAGCAATGAATTTGACTGGCTAAAGTTGCCTGTCCTAGGCACACACATCATGCATGTATGCACAGAGCACCAGCTGTTTGATGATCTCTTGCCCACACTGCAAGAAAGGTGCTTTAGGGAGTGCCCTGGTTTATACCACATCTATTCCATCAAGAAAAAAAATCACCCCATCAAGCATATCAACATTACACTCAAATCTGTTGTGTATCACTTTATGTATAAGCACTGCAAACACCAGAAATAGCCCTACAGCATACGGTTGCCTCTGTAGACATATTCTATGTTGCCTAAATAATTAGAAGAAGTGAGCTGACAGGCTCATTGCAAGAAAAAGAAAAAAAAAGGCCAAAAAGGCCACTAAAATTCAGACCAGTGGTATTATAGGCCATAAGGAAGCACTGTGTGAAGTGATTAAGGCATTTTGGAAAAGAAGTTCCTTCCTGTTCCACTTACAGATGAAGTGGTAATTCATACCAGCAGACAGTGTACACTTCTATAATAGGGCAAAATAGAACTGTTGGGCAAAGAATCTAGGGAGCCTGTCAATGTGTGAAGAGGTATATAACGAGGAAAGAAAAATTTGTATCTAAGAGACAATGATGTGGCTGAGGAAGAAAAACTAAGTGACTGAGCTATTCCAATGAGACCAACAGACTGTGTCCATACCATTAAATTTTCTCTACCTTTTACAACAGGGTGGCCTCATCCAAACTAATCAGTGGACTTAATGCTATGTTCAAGGACGAGCTTAAAAAGCGCCCTGAAATTTCCTAATACAGTCCTGTTTGGGCTGGATGGAGTCTGGTCAAGAAGTATCTTAAAAATATATGTGTAAGTAAAAGAGTTTCAATGCTCAAGAATGTCCTCACACCCAGGAATGTCCCCTGGTACTGTTTAATTTACTAGCAAAGACAAAGCTGGAGGGTAGGAAGCTGGACTAATGGGTAATGGGCATGATGTGGCCAACAAAGAGACTACAGTTATAGTGAAAGGAGTTACTGCAAATGCAAACATAAAACATATTTTTAGAGCAAAAATATGTGATGAAAAAGAAGTGGAGTATCTGAATATAGCACAAGGTAAGATGAGTGTGATCTTGAAAGGACATAATCCTGTGGTTAACTCTGGTAGTGAAAAAGTGAGAAGGATTTCAGACTTAATGTTTATAGGTAGATATTTAGAAGAAGATCAAAGACAAAAAATAGAAGAAGGAAAAATAGAAGAAAATATTAGATTAGAAAGCTGTTTAGGACACAAAAATATGATGCAAGTGAATTACACCTTTTCTTCTTAAATATGGAAATATCATAGAAATATCTTTGGTTTGGTGGAAGGTTGAAGATTTGTATTTTTTGCTGCTGTAAATGGTTTGTAGGCTCCAAAACCCCAATTACACATTAAACTGATTTTGTAAGTATTAAGCATTTCTAATAATACACCTGCACTCATAATAAACTTTAAATTGTTGAAAGGAAAACCAGAAGCATACTAATTGCTTGTTCTATCCATCACAAAAAAAAAGAAAAAAAATAATGAAAAGATAGAAATGAGCTGTGAATCTTTAGCTATGAGCTAATCATAAACTTCAAATGCTTTTTTGCTTACTACATTAAAACTTCCCATAAGTCATTTTAATTTTTTTTTTTTTTTCAGGGAAAAAATCTGTTTACTGAGTTAACATTTGAGCAAAGAAAACCAACAAAGCTTTCACAATAGAAGCACAACTGAATATGCAGATGCAGTTTGTGCTAAAAAGATCAAAACTCTCCTTGGAAATATCGTGAGTAAATTTAAGAGTGTATGAATAAGTTAGAGCAGCAATCTGACCATAGTATAACATCTCATCAATGATAGCTGGTCTGGAAATGGGTGCTCTCAGAGGGGTTTTGAATACAGTTTGGCATCTGAAGACAACTCTTTTAACACCATGGATTCCTGAAGTCCTAAGTCAGTCATGGATCATGTAGTCCTCATCACAACTCTTAGATCTGTTCTTCAAAACTAGACAGAACATATTGGATCAGAACTATATTAAAGTAGACAGGTAATTCTCAGATTTGAGCTGTCCTGGATAGGACCATCCTGGGCAGAAGTGGTTCTCCTTTGTTCCTCTCCGCACATGCATGTGTTTATGCACACATAAACCATCCCTCAGATCATGTAGCATGGAAAATTAAAAGATCAGTGCAGACTCATAGACATTTTTTTCTTACTTTTGGCATTCTAGATCTAGTTTTAATGTTGGCACTATCAGTAGCAGCCAAGAAATTGTATTACTTGTGAAGAACTAAGAGGGCTGGAGAATGAAGATAGCAACCTGAGCCACTGAACTCAGTGCACACCAATTCCAAACAATTTTTTTTCAGATATATTTATTCCCACACCCTCAGGGATATAACTTGTAGTGAAATATGACCCTACTAAGCATTTTGATCTGATGCTATGGGTAGAATGGCCCAAAAAAATGTCTGTTCCTTATGTTTATGCATTACAATTCTAAAAAAAGTCCCAATACTCTAAAACAAGGCACAACTGCAATTCCAGTTTGTGTTTGCTGGAGAGAGGTGTGGAAAGATTGGAAAACGAAGAAATTAAAACAAAACAGGGGTGGAGAAATAAAATTTTTTCACAACATGCCAAGATGATCTGTCAAGATAGAGTAAGAATTAGAGTGAATTGCCTGGCATGTGCAAGGACATGACATATATAAGGAAACATATGTGAAAACAAAGGAAGGAAAAAACTCAAGATGAGGCAGTAGTAGAAAGTATGTTGTTTTAAAAGTAGCCTTTATATTGAGGGCATCTGAATCACAGCCTTTGTCCATGCTCAGTCTCTGACACTGGAAGGATCTTTCCTCAAAATGCAACTATGTATACTTGAAATCAGGGGTTATTTGTATGTTTGGGGATATGGTCAAATGCTGAGCTGTTCTCTCTCTCTGAATAAAGATGGAGGTGAAATTATCACCAGAAAGTTCACATATTTGCACTGTTCTTCCTATAAATCCTCACTGTTTTTTCCAAAGTTGAGAAAACAAACTAGGAAACAATATCCCTGCCATATTCAGATACATTGTTGGCCATACACAAACAAATGTAAAGAGAATAACAAGCAAATGCTCATTTAAAACTGATACAGGGAGAAATCAAACTCCTTCACCTCCTTTGAACTAAAGTAATAATGTGGAAAGTAGTGCACTAAAGGACTGTGGAGGGAAAGAAAAAGACCTTCTATTAAATTTATTTTTGTCATTATTTTATTGGAACTTTGCTGTTGTTGTTAACTTAGTGAATTCATAACCTTTATAGTTATTAGATCAAACTGGGGAGGAGATTTTATTGCTCCAAATGTCGTGGTGATTGGAAGAGACTATTCTATTGGCTCTGAACCCTTTTCAGTGAGGCTGTAGCTTTCATCCAAAACATTTAGACAGTCCAAACCTGCAGTGTTATTCATTTCCATAGTATTCTCTTACAGTGTTATTGTACTGTTGCTATGCTCTTACCAGAATAAAAACCTTGCAGTTTAAAAGAACTTAAATATGTGAGGTTCAGTTACCACTAACTGGAAATAAAGTTTAGAAGTAGCTGATGACAACAAAAAGAAATAAGTGAAATATGACTACTGATTAGTCAACAGAAGGAGAAATAGTATTAAAGCATGTGAAAAATGTGTAGATCTACAACATACATCATATATTTTTACTGAGATAAACCAATGACTGATAGATCAAATTACATTATTCTTGCACTTTTAACTGGCCCATGGTACCTTATGCACATTAATCTTCATTAGGGTGTGGTACGTGAAAAAAGAAAGCAATTGACAAGTAAATCTTACAGTATTTTCCTTTAAAAATGTATATTGAATGCTAAGGCTGAAAAAACCAAACATATATAGATTTGTGGAAAAAAAACAAAACTATCTCCACAAAGAGCAGAGTGATTAGCTTTTCAATGTTTCGTAGTTTTATTAAGATTTTCATTTAATACTTCCCAGGAGATGTTGCATAAAGTACTGAGGTGTAATTTTCTTTTACCTCTATGTACCCCTACTTCTTATGCATGTAAAAGAAAAGATTTCAAGACATGTCACAATCTCTCCAATTTTCTAAAAAGTATGTGACAGATGGTAACAAAACATGGAAAACATATTCACGCTCATTTACAAATGATAGAGTAGAGCAATATCAAGTCATACGTAAAAGTGTTAGGAACTCTGTTTATAATAAGAGCTATTTTAGATTTGGATTAAGAGACTAGAATCATTAGGTTAAAAAATGTTTCCTAATATTTAACTGTAAAGAAAAAACACCAAAAAAAAACAGAGGGAAAAATCAAAGACCACAAGAAAGCCAGCAGACCTAATTTGACAACTAAATTAGTTGTTCTGTTACTTAAGAAAGGAACAAAGGAAAGTTGAATAAGGGTAAGCTCTAATAATACTCTACAGAGGAAAGATTAGAGTAGGGAAAGAGTCATGCTTCAGTGATCCGCAAAGCTTACAGCTCCAAGGACACTGGAGCTGGAAAAGGTGTGCCAAGGGGAGCACTGCACTGCACCAACATTGCTCCTGGGACACCGTTCTAATCTGGGCCACCCTTGGTGCTGGGGACCTCAGCCTCAGCCCCAAAAATTCCAGTACCATCACAGTTAGGGTTCAGAGAGCCACAAAGCCTACAGCTCCAGGGACACTGGGGCTGGAAAAGGTATGCAATTTTTTTTTAACAAGTACTGCTTTTAAGTCAGGTTACAGATGATCCAAATAATCTCATAATTGAGGGAGAGTGAGGCTGAAGAGCCATAGTAAATATTACACTGTTGGATCACTCACTGTTTGCTTCTGAGTTAAATAAAAAGTTACGTTTTTTATAATACCTTTTTAGAGAATGTTGTAATTAGGGCAATAAATAGAAAGTCAATCATATTATCCTTCAACAGTGTAAGGAAATGAACTGTTAGTTCACTGTTGGTAAGTGAAGTATCTTTTCCTCCTGGGTGTGGTGGTACTTCCGCAGAGATCTGTGGAATCCCTAGGTACTAATTTTCCTTCTCTCCTGCTTTTTCCCTATCTTTTTATGTGTTGGTTTTCGTTTGGGTTTTTTTGTTTTGGTTTGGTTTTGGTTTGGTTTATTTGTGGTTTTTTTGTCAGACTTAGCACTTTTTACATCAGCGTACACACAGATCTGGCTCTGGGTTACATCATCACTGGCAGCAAACGGTTCTCCATTCCTTAAGAGTTCAGAACACACTTATTGCTGTGTTGACTTCCTTATTACCAAAGACTGATGAAAGATGCACATTATGTATGGAGAAGCATGTGGTTGCCAGTACCACTGACAGTCATTGCTGATAAATAAATGGAATGTGCCAGATTTAAATGGGCAGTACACGTCAGACATCTGTCTGGAAATGACTTTGAATGTTGACAGAAGCTAAAAAACTAGCCTAGACTATAGATCTGTATTTCTTAATAATCACTGTTATTGAAAAGTTAATCCCACCCTCCACATGTAACACTCACAGAAGTGATTAGCTAATAATACTGCAACTTCTTTCAAGAGTAACGAAATTTCCTTCTCCGTAGCAGATTTTCAAATAACATTTAGGAAGTGAGAAAAACTTAACAGAAGCATAGAAGATTGCCTCCAACTGCTTCCCTAGTTGTGCTAATGCCATTCTCTTCCTTGCTTGTGATACACTATCATGAAGCATTGCAACATTTAGCAGGATGTTGATCCGTACAGAAGATGACAGATATTCTTACCCAGTTAAGTAAGTTATATTACTGATGGGATCAAGAGGAGGTTAAAATAAATGCTCTCCTTTGGTTTAATAAACCTAACAATTATATTTATATTGAAGGTCTTGCCATAACACCCTTTCTGTGCAAACATTTCAAAACGATCACACTGAAAATAAATCTAATTAATTGCCATATAGCCAGATTAATAATCGCCAGATTGCAGATATACCCAGTTCTACATTTGTAGAAGTCACTGTAAATTGGTATTAAAAATATAAATGGATAAAGAACGATTGTGAACTTTCAGAAACAGCTTCAATTGCTGTTTTTTTAGTGTTCACAAGTGTTGCAAATGTAAACATTTATGAACTGAAATACAGGTTTGGGCCTGGACAAACCTTCATCTTCTGCTCATTGTTTCCTGCAAAACTGTGTCCAGCTATGAGGGAAGTGACACAACCACAATGCAAAACAATCAAGTTGTCCAAATTTCTTTTCCTCTGGCCCTATGAATTGCATTCTTGGCTGCATACTAATCCATTTCTGATGGGAAGAGGGAAGATTTTCCTCTTGCCCCTCCTTTCCAACAGTTTTTCAGAGAAATTGGAGAGGTGGTTTTAATCTGCTTTGCCTGAGAAGGTCACTGAATGGAGAGAAGTGATTCAGCTGTAATGCTGTGCACATGCAATAAGCACCAGTGCTGATTGTATTTTTGAGTTTCATTTCATGCTAGGCTCAGATACCACCTGAATGCTTTGGTATGTACCTTCTAGAACACAGGCAGAGTGTAGGCAATCAAAATGGAGCTTGTATGAGAAGGGGGTGCCTGGCTCCCAGGAGCAGTGAGCATATGGGAATGACAGAGCAGCTCTGGAGTTCAAAAAAACAGGTGCTAAGGAAGTACATGCCTCTCTCTCCAGCTCTACGTGGTTACTTAATCTTGCACATTCAGGGGTTAGATGCCTAAACCCCACTGTAATCAGTTTTAGGTGTCAGACTAAGATTTCTGTATCTTACAATTTTTGCAAATGAATCGAAGAGATTTTTTAAAAGTAGGATTTTCACAAGAGGTCAGTGTTTACTAAATGCTACCACTGAAGTCCATAGGAAATCTCCTAAGAATATCAGTGGAATACAAGCTAGAGATATGTTGAACACTTCCAGAATCACCAAAGGTTTTTCCATTGTGTTTTTAACAACTCCTATCACGTGTCTTTTACCAGTACTTGAATATGGTGTTATTTCTCATGTTAAAATATTCATTATTTTTCTACATAATTGCAACAGGGTAAGAAGGTTGCATTCCTACGATCCGTGAACAATGAGAACTACAAAAATAGCCTAAAAACCTTTTTCCTCTGAACAATTCTCTAACTCTGGGAATACTACAAAAATAAATCATTTGGTGCTTCATGGTATTTCACAGCAGGAAAACATTGGTAATGTCAAATAAGAGAAACTTAGAATATGAAACACAAATCCTAAGAATAATGAAGATACATGCCAGTGTTGCAGGTTATATGCTGGAGGCTTTCCAGAGAGTACTAACTTTACCATAAATCCCACTGGTGACAGATACAGACTCCTTTCTGTACTGTTGACATTTCCTTTTCATCTGTGTGTTTGTCTGAGTATTGACCGAATCATTCAAATAGAGATCTGAGTAAGTATCAACAGTTTGATGATCATGGAGACTGCAAATCTTAATACTACATTTACCTGAAGATGTAGAGGTCAACACTGAGGTTGAACCACTTCTCCTCAAGTCAACAGACAGACTCTAATTAACTCTAGTGGTTACTAGTTTCTGGATCGAGCTTTCAACAATTTCAGTTGCAAAAAGCATTAGGTGTATTTTGTGGGAAAAGTGAATTATCCCAGTGTGACACCTTTTTGGCTTGTGTAACACTTAGACCAATAACATTCTGAACCCTGGATAGATCTCCTACATGATCATGACATTAGATATAATAACAGCAAATCATCCTGAATACAGACTTCAAAAATACTAAATATTTATAATATTAGATCAGACATTAGATACAGAGTTTTCAAACCTTGATTTGAAATATGGATCTAAAGATGATATTGTGTGTAAATTCAAACTCAGAATTTAAGAATACAGGAAATTCTGAGTGTTCTTCATCCAGATTTTATTGTGGTTTACTAATGTAAGAAAGGAATCCCCTCTTACAACTTGCCACATGTTAGTTTTTCAATGCCACTGACAAATGAAGGAGACCTCATATCAGAACTTTCAACTGCATCTTATTTCAAATTTAAAAAGCTATCCAAGGCTTTGTAAGCACTAGTTTACAGTTTTCATGAGATGCAATATTGTTCCCTCTTCCCATAAGTATTTCAGTTCACAATGTTTCCCTCCATAAAGAGAAAAAAAGACACCTTTACTTCAGCCTACTCTTTCTTCCTAATAACGTTCCTGAAAAAGGAACCATGGAGAAACCAGGCTTTGATTGGTTTAGTTAGTTTGAAAAACATTCTCATAACAGCAAAAGCAACACCTTGTCAGGACTGTCTTTGTTGACAACATAACCTCTGTTTAATCCAAGAAGAAATGTATTCATAATTTTAAAGGCCTACAGAATAAAACAAAAGGTAAGCAAGTTTTGAACAAGGTTAGCACAAAACTAGCAAATAAGAGGATTTGCAGTTCCTCTTTACATTAGCATGAATTGAAAATTTCACAAAAATATTTTTTTAAGACTGTTATCTATTCTGTTTTACTTTGTAGTTAGCAGTTTTTGCAGTGATAAAAGTTGGTATAATAAAATATTTCTTGCAGGACACTATGAACAAACAGGACATATGATCTGCCAGTAAATAAACATCTCTATTCAATATTTTAAAGTAAAAAAAAAAAAGTAAAATACAAAGAATATACTGTAAAATAGATATTCCAACACAATTTAATTGGTTCAAAAAGAAAATGTAAACTTTACTAACAGTGCAGTTAACAGATAAAATCAGAATATCCATTCTACAGAGGTGTGCATATTAAAAGTATGTGTACTTACATTTGTACTACTGAAACCTCAACCTTTTTCCAAATTGTTATGACTGTGAATTGAAAAAAAATACATTAAAATCACTTGGCTTGATGGCACTGAAGGGTATAATTTTGATTTTGACAACTTATCTTGCAACTGAATAACATAAAATGTCATAGCTATGATCTTGAAATGAATAAATATTCTGAAATGGAAAGTCACAATGTTCTGTCAAAGAAGGTCAGCTAGAACATTTTAACTTTATTGAAATTAATTCAGCATTCTTTAAAGAGACTGCATTTTATCTCAGAGCATTTCGTAAGATTTCAGAATTATTTTTTTTTCACCTTTCAGATGCAAATGTGCATTTGGCATTAACAACTCAAAATGGGAGATACAAAAGTGTTTCATAGTGGCCCGACTTTGCTTTCATGTAAGGAAAGGAAGTGGAGAGAGTAACTCACTGGATATTTCACATGCTACATGTGACTACTCCATCAAGTGACTAGTATCAAGCAGTGTTATAGCACAGTGATGGTGAATTTACTCCTACTTCAGATCACACCCTATTACAACCAATTATATATTATTTTTCCAAACTCTAAAATGCAAAACAGAGAACAATAAGGACACCTAGGATAAGACCCTGCTTATCACTCCATAGTCTGCAGAAATTACACACATAAGAGCTTATCAAATTTATCTTGCCTTCTAAGAACATCCAACCACAAAAATATTTTGCAACTAGCACTGAATTAAATCCATTGTACTTTCCTGTGACACTGATGAAGGAATTGTGTGCTGTGTTTTCACGACAAACACATCATTAGTGTACATACATTTAAGCTGATTATTTCATTCAACACAAGGGACATTAGGGTTAGAATGACACAAAAGCACAAATCACTCTTGATGTTTCCCAAACACCAAGCTTTGTGTGATCTAATCAAGATTTCATCCAATGTTTTATTAAACTCAGTCACGCGAGCCTTGCTGAAGCCAGATGATCTCTTATTATCAACCAGCAGTAAATTACATTCATCTTTGAACTGAATTTCAATGAAACCCTTCCTAAAATACCTGGAAGCTAGAAGGGGGTCAACTTATAAAAATACAAAATTGCTGCTGTGTTTTTCCCTAGAAATTAAATGATAAGCAGAAGAAACGGGAGTTATAAATGCTACTGATCACAAAAAAAGTGGAGCTTATGATGCTAGCGATATATGGTATGAACATTAATGACCAAAAATAATTCACTTTGATTTCCCAGTTACTCCTTATTTGTATTATATGACAAATAATGGAAAGATTCCAGACTAGTCAGATATATTGCATGCTAGAGAACTGCATAAAAATTACTGCATGGGTTCTCCATGTTCAAGTTATATTTTCAATCTTTTATATGTAAGATGAACAGTGGAAAGACCTAAATATACATATTTAAAAGCATAAACGAGCCTCTCATTCAGAGGGTTAGAAAGAAAATGCTGAAAAGAGGTGCTTCTGCAGCAGGCCTTTCTGAAACAGACCTTATGTTAACAGCAGCATGCGCTACTGGTAAGTATGAATGGTAGGAAGAGACTTGACCATCCTCTGAACCCCTAATTGCACACCTGAGGTGTGATGAGATAACCTGAAGATAAAGTCAACATTTCTTATCAATGAGAAAGGGTATTTCTAAGCTCTGTAATGTGCACTTCACAGCACTGTTTTAGCAGAAAGTACAATTGTAAGTAAGAATACCATTTTAAAAAAATTACCTCAAAAATTACAGAACTTTAGGTGGTAGTGATAGAGCTCTATGCAACATGTGCTAGGGCAGACTTGGTTCCTACCCTGATACTGTTCACACTGAGTCTGTAAGTAGCCTGGTTTTCATCACTCCTTTCACACCAATTAAACCTTTTAGTACAACAGCAATTTCCCTGGTAATGCACAGATACACACCCAAGGCAGATGTCAGTCAGGTAAAATAACCTATTTACAACTGCTCCCCAAACCAGTTGACTGTGTTTAGCTTGGCATACAACACTGGGCACACGTGGCAGGGTGGAGTCAGAGGGATTGGGGGATGTCCTGTTTGGGAGCAGGCCATGAACCACCCTGGGCTGGTATCAGGAGGAAGAGAGTAAGAGATGTGAGGAGACAGCAAAGAGATGCTCTTGGGGAAGACATGTAGGGGACAAGCATTTGGAGACACACAGCAAGAGCCATCCTCTTGGGAGGAGGCACTTCATGCCAAAGAGGGACACCCCTGACAGACGGCAGTCTGCAGATGACCCATGCTGAAACACAGACACTCCTGAAGGACTGCAGACCATGGAGGACCCATGTGCTGAGAAGCAGAGGAGCAGAGGATACCCAGTAGAAAGCAAGGAGCAGGAGAAATAAACTGTTAAGCACATGACCCCAGCCTACTGCACCACCCACCACTCAGCCAAAGGAATTGGGACCAACTAAGTTTAACTCACAGTGAAAACAAAGAAGAGAAAGGGGGCAGGACAGGTGCTCAGCTTGAGCTGAGTCTAGGTAAGGGGGGGAAAAAGTGTTTATTTGTTTGTGTTTTCTTTTTTCTCAATACAGATTAGCCATTAGAAATTTATACTAACTGGCAACGTATTAAACTAAGTTCAAGTTCCCTGAGACAAGACTGTGTTTTTTCTGCAACATATCCATAATTTATTTCATTTTTATGGGAGTTTCACAGTCATTTAAGTGATGAGATTTATCAAAAATGGGGGAATAAAACTGCATTCTCAGCTTAATTATTACCATTACTCCTGCTACTGGAAGAGGTCTGACATATGACTATTTTTAAATAATAGTTTCATGTGAAACTTATGGCCTTGATAAACACAATAAATGTTCAGGACTGCTTGCTCCTCACAATTTTTGTTAACATTAAGTTGCAACTTTTTTACATTTTTACAGTTGATATAAGCTTAGTAGGTATGTCTTGCTTCTCAAGTATCAAAATGTGTTGTACAAAGAATCATGTAATTCCAGCACTGTATTTAAACGCTTAACTTCAAATTGGAAATTTAAACTGGATATTGATCTGTATATTGAATGTAAGGTATGAAAAAGAAGGAAATGGGTGATTTTAAATAAACTAGTAATGAGTAACTGATAGGCCAATAGTAACTGATAGACTTTTCTATCTAAGTACACAAAATCATTCAAGTAGTGAAAATACAGCAGTCACTTTGACCCTTACTGTAATATAACCACTTTTAGATTCCATTATGTTATACTACTCCTACACTGCAGATCTTTCTCAGATTGATACCTCAGTAGGTTGAGACCTCAGCTTCTGTAATATACAGAAGTTACAGCAACTTGACAGGAAAATGGTGAGGAAATAACCATTGACTATGAAGGAGGTCAGGACAGTGCAGTTTCCCTCAACACTGATTACAACAAACTAAACAAACATTTCAGGGCATTCAGTAACCAATTACTATTTTCTCAGGGAAGACTGATGACTCCTGGAACACCTGTGACCAAACCCTCCAAAGATAAAAGGGAGAACCTGAAAGTCCTGAGCAGGTACCAGATCTTTTACTGTTTTGAAATGCTCAAAACCTTGAAATATTAGCTGAGAATCTCTTAATGAATACCCAGTATGTGTCTATTACTTTTCTTAACATGCAATATGACTTGAAGATACTCGTATTTCTCTCTTTAAGGATTTTTCAGTATTTTGTACTAAAATATCAGATTAACTGTAGCATAACCCTAAAGTGGGATAGTATTATGAAAACCGTGTTTCTTTATGAAAAAAAAATAAATCAAATTCCATAAACACCCAATCATAAGAATGGTTGGGGTTGAATGAGGCTTTTTTAAAATCATCTAGTCCTAGCCCCTGTCACAGATGGAGACATCTTTCACTAGAACAGGTTTTTCAAAGCCCCATCCAACCTGACCTTGAACACTTCCAGGGAGGGGGAATTCACAATCTCTCTGGGCAACCTCTTCCAATATCTCACCCCCACAGTAAAGAATTTCCTTCTTATATCCAAACTAAATCTACCGTCTTCCAGTTTATAATCATTATCCCTTGCCCTGTCACTACAGGCCCCGGTAAGAAGTCTTGCTCCCTCTTTCTTATAAACCTCATTTTAAGTATTAAAAGGCTGCAATGAGGTCTCCTGAAGCCTCCTCTTCTCCAGGCTGAAGCTAGAAAGAACGTAGAAAAAGTCTTGCCCTCATGCAAAACAGTGGTTTGAAAGACTATTTTCTTTTGGTTGTGGGGGTTTTTTGGGGGGTTTTTGGGGTTTTTTTTTGTTTGGTTTTTTTTTTATTACTTTTTTTTTAGAAGTTACTAACAGTTAGAAAAAGTACTGTCAACATCTTGTCTCTTTTATTCCTTTAGAGATTAATGTAGAAGTCAAGAAGAAACGGGTTAAATCAGTAATCTTAAATTAGATTATCATTCTTCCCTGTTGGCAGAACCTCTATATGTTATGATGAAGGCAGAAATACTGACTGCAAGCCTGTATTGACTGGGTGAGCCTTTCAGTGACCATTCAACGGGTGTGAAAATGTCACTCCCTGGGGACAGATGACTCATAGAGAGTCTTGGTAGCACTTCCACGGAGATAAATAGAGGTAGGCAGCACAGCTGGAAATGAAGGAAAGCGGGCCAGTTGGAGTACCTCATACTGAAAGAGATGGTGCAGGGCTCATACCCCATGGAGGTGCTTCGAACATCTTTGGGTACAAATAATTTGGAAAAAGGTTAAATAATAAACCCACTGTCCATAAAGAATTGGGAATTCTTACATTTCCTATGCCTGGTGGTAGCCAAGTTCAGTTTGTTTTATCATTAGAGGAAAAGGTTTATAGAGTAACTCTTACCTTAATGTTGAGACTTACATGCTACTTAACACGAGTACTGTACTATGGGGGTTCCTTTCATTTGTTTTTAGCAGCAAATCTGAGCAAACGTAAAGATAACACATCACTTCTGGCAAAGAAAGGTGTCTGCAGGTTTCAGATGTAACCTACTGTTTGTGATTAACTCCCATGAAACAGAATTAGTTCTGTTTTTCTGACAACAGGAGAGGGTCCAAGTCTCATGTATTTCTGAATTCCACACTTCCAACTTTAATGTGTAAAGCACGATACTGCTTTACAATATACAAAATAGATGTTTTTCAAGGCACAGCCTATATGGTCTTATATACATAGAACTATATGAATTATCCAATAAACCCTTATACAGTTCAGCCTAACCTAAACATAATGATAACATTCAGTTTGAAAACAAGAAGGTGGAAAAATTATTACTCTTCTGAACAATTAAACACTATTTGTGTTAGCTTCTTTCAACTGCATGCATAAATATTTAAAAGGCTAAACCCTTACACTTACTATTTTAAATCTTTCTTCTTGTTAGCTTTAGTAGAAAGAAAATCAGATTCCAGAAAGAACTAACAAGAAATGTTTCCGTTACAATTTCCTAAAACTAAGATGCTATCAAAAAAGTTTGTTCTAGAGCTGCCATTTCTGAAGAGAAGCTTCATTTATGTGAAGCGTGGGACCAATCAGAAGTTATTTTAATGTGATCTGAAGTGCTGCAGATGCTGTTATGTGCTTCAGTAAATAATATGCAAACAACATTCATTAAGATAATTTCAGTCACTCCAATTATTTTTCAATGTTGATTTTCAATATGTTTTAATTCCTTTTGTAATTTTTATAACTTTCCATTATGATGAGACAATTTCAATCATCCTGTTTTCTGAGGTCACAGAAAATCTGATTTGAAAATATGTAGCTTTTTAGTTGCTGTTGGCAGAAAAATCTACTTTGAAAGGGTCACTTCAAGATATAAAGCTATGAGATGTATAGAGATCAGTGATTTATTTCATTTCATTTGATGGAATGACATCTGTGGAAACAGCACATTAAGTCATGGTAAATCATTAAGTCATGATAAGTACAGTGAGAAGCCAGACAGAAGGATGGTCACTAAGCAAGGAGCATTTAGGAAGGAATCATGCTGCTCTCTCTTTCCATCTACATGAGGCATTTCAGACTGGCTGCTCTGGAGCAATCACCTCATCCCAGCAGCTGAAGTAACCACCAGCACTCTGAAGGAACTTCTGTTTAAACAGTAAGATGAGGTTCCCAGGAGAATCCTTTAAGTGTAGACTGGCACACTGAAATGCAGTCTTAAATTTACATCTTTTATTCTTGTGCTCTTGGACATCCACAGTTAAATAGTTTTTGTCTTCTAAACAAAACAAATCCCTTTTAAGAATGACAAAACATTGAAACATAGTGTGCTCTATGTAGGGCCTGATCCCAATACCACTGATACCAGCAGGAGTTTAGCAATTTAATTTGAGTGGGAAGATTAGATTGATTAAACAATGGACATTATTAAAAATGGACTGTTATTAGTGTGGTTTAAAATTAGGCAACTAATCTGTTTCAGTAATAAACCCTAAGGAAACCTAAGTACTTGGGTGACCACTCTGTGACTTCAACTCCTGTGTTTGTTAAAGTACAAAGAGATGTTTTTCCTTTGTTCAGCCAGAAAATTACAGAAATAATTCTGCTGTTTCAAAAGAAATAACTAGATACACAGATACCCTACTTCCACATTAAATAGGACTTTGCTTTGGGAGTAGGTGTACATGTGGAGAAAGTAAAAGAGAAAGCAAAAAAATCCTTTTATTAGGATCACAGAAGTGATCCTGGCCAGACCAGCTGGATATACACATCTTGTCGCTTTTAAGAATGTGAATGCATAATAGTAACTTGCTTAGGAGTTTTGTAAATAAGTATCACCTTATTATTGTGAAAGATCTCACATTCATTGTTATAGTACTAATTTCCACACATCACTATGCTTTTATTACCGGTGTGTGCATCAATAGCATGTAATACATTGCTGGAGTTGAATATGCCTGTACTGCTACGTGTCAGGCAAAATTACAGACACTCAGAGATCTAGTCTGTATTAGTTCCAACCTTTGAATGATCACATTCAAGACTTGACTGCAAAGTTGCATGTCTGCACTGTAGAAACCATGCAAGACACAAGTTAGCACCCTAAAACCAGTGTAAGCTCTCTCACTGGCAGAGCCTCCTAGCATTATTTATACTCATAGCCTCCTCAGAGACAAGATGACCTGATGGATGTGTAAGTTTCACCTAAGGAAAACACTCAGAAAAACCACCTCTTAAACACACCCTTTTGTACCTTATTCATGTATTTAGCATACTGAACTACTAAAATTGTCTACATCTCAACATATACAAAGCATATGACACAGTATGAGGACATTTGGTTCTGACAGCTACACACTTACTCATTTGAACTCCTATCATTCCTGTATTAGTATTGTTTCTGTTGTTATTCGGTCGACAGCCAGCTGAATATGAGCCAGCAGTGTGTCCAGGTGGCCAATGACTTAATAGCATGGCCACTAGGACTAGTGAAGTGATCGTCCCCCTGTACTCCGCACTGGTGGGGCCACACCTTGAATACTGTGTTCAGTTTTGGGCCTCTCACTACAAGACATAGAGGTGCAGGAGCATGACCAAAGCAGAGCAACGGAGTTGGTGAAGGGTCGAGAAAACAAGTCTTATGAGCAGCATTAAGGTCAGGTTGGATGAGGTTTTGTGCAACCTGGTCTAGTGGTAGGGTTCCCTGCTCATGGCAGGGGGTTTGGAACTTGACGATCTTTAATGTCTCTTCCAACCTTAGTGATTCTATGATTCTATGATCTGAGGGGACTGGGGTTGTTTAGTCCAGAGAAAAGGAGGCTGAGGGGAAACCTCATCGCTCCCTACAACTACCCGAAAGGAGGCTAAGCAGGATGGGTGTTGGCCTCTTCTTCCAAGTAACAAACAGTAGGACAAGAGAAAATGGTCTCAAGCTGCACCAAAGGAGGTGCAGATTGGGTATCAGGAAAATTATCTTAATAGAAAGGTTTGTCAGGCCATGCAACAGGTTGCCATAGATGGTGCAGTCACTATCTATGTGATTAAAGTGTGAAAACCCTGGCACTGTAATGGCCTGGTGCTAGAAATCCTTCTCCCCAGATGTTCACAGCTTTCTGTGGGGTGCAGGAGCTGGGCGAGGATCACCCCCTCACGGAAGCCCCTGCAAAGCTTGTTTGCAGAAGCTCAGCCCAGCAGCACCCCCCGCTCAAAGCTGGTTCTGGCACTGTGCTCAAGTGCACCTCTTATGCACAGTAAAGGACTTCTAATCTGATGACACAGTACATAGGCCTAAAGCTGAAGGATCTTCTAGTGTTTTCCTGCATTAAGACCAGATACCCTGATTAGGAACTGTAGTTTTTGTTTTTTCCAATTATGTTTTAAATAGAATTAACTTCCATGTCATATTAGGTAAAAACGTGAAATTAAAAACAAAGATATTTTCCCTTTTTTTTCAGCAGGAAACAAAAAATACATTTCATTCTATGAAAAGAGAACAAAGCTACCACCCCACCCCCAAAACCCACTCTAAAAAGAATAAAAACTCTACTTTTCAATGTACTGCCTGTACACGTGCAAGGCTCTGGTCTGTGCCACCTTCTTCCCGCAGGAAAGAAAACTAAGTTCTGTTAAAAGAAGCCACCTCTGACTAAATGCCTGGGCTCACCAAGACTGACTGTACTCGTCCTCTCCTGCTGCCCCGGCGACTGCTATACTGGGCAAAACACGCTGCCCTCTGAGGGGAGCGTCTGTGAGCCGCCGTGGGCCGGTTCCAGCCGTTTCCAGCACTGGTGCGAGGTCTCCATCGCCCGCAATAGCTCTGCCAGCCAGGAGCTGCTGTGGCGGTGGCGGGGTGGGTACACGGCAGGGAGCCAGTGAGAAGCGCTGGAAGAGGGGTGACCTTGGGGAGCGCGGAGGGGGAGCCCAGGTGCCACACGCCTGAGAAGAGACGGTGGAAGCACTACTGGAAGGAGGCGCTCCGTGCTGGAGGAAGGGGGGCCTTGTCGGGGAGGGGGGGGGGGCGGGGTTTGCGGGCGTGGGCGACCCGCGGCGGGACAGAGGAGCAGTGGGAAAGCACAATGGAAGTTAAGGAACGAGCCGCAGACAGGCACCAGACACCCACCCCATTCTCCTGCGCCACGCGTCCTTTCCTCAAAAAGGGATTGGCAGGAAGGGTGCAGAACCTGGGGCGGGAAGAAGGGGACTTGAGAACGGGTGCTTGAAGTTGAGCCGAAGTAAGGGGGAGGAACGGTGATTCCCACTATTCTCTTCAAACCTGGAATCGGGAATTCAAACTTTATTTTTATAAGCAGTAAGTTAAAGTGATGGAAGGTCTAGAGTCGAGGAAGTTTGCTCCCGGCAGTAACCGGTGGAGAACAGGGGGCTACGCGCGTCGGGGTCTGGAACTGACCTCGGAGCTCCAGCGGCATCAGCCCTGCGGCTGCGAGACACTGGGCGAGAGGGAGGAGTGATGGCCGCTTCAGTGGGGTGCTCCTGTAGGGTGCCCGAGGTTCACCGTTCGGTCCTAGCTGGGTTCCGCTCAGCAGAGTCGGGTCGAGGGGAGCGGGCTGGCCGTGTTCCGTAGAGCAATGGGCTGCTGACGGGGGGATCCCTGGGCATCGACGAGCAGCGGGAGGCGCTGCCCTGGCCGCGCTGCAACCCGGCCCCGGTTGTAAACTGAGTTTTGCGTTTTACAGGGGCAAGACGGGAAATTTGTGAGGGGCACTTGTTCAGACTGTGGTAATGTTAGCCCCAAGAGTCTCCTTTCCAGGGGCGAGGGGCAGAGATTTGCGGAGTGTGCGTTCACGTTGTACAAAATTAATCTCTTTTCTGAGAGGAAGAGTTGTGTTTACAATTGATGTATATTAAAGTCGTGATTATGCTAGAAATACAGTTTATAAAGGGATTTGTATTCAAACAGGAACGTGAAGAGGCAAGTTTCCAGAGGAAATGGACGATAAAGCAGAGGAGACGTGGAGAGAGACACGGTTGGAGATGTAGCTGGAGAAGTGATCCCTCGTCTGAGGAGGTGACTCGGAGGGACTGTGGCCTGTGGCCGGGTTGCTGCACAGGGGCACGGACAGAGGCCCTTCTAGCCCACAGCCAGCCAATGCTGGGGTGGAGGAGCAGTCAGGAACCAGGAGCCATGGAAGAAAATAGGAAGAACCAAGGACTCAAAAAAGGAGACCATTACACAGCAGTCACCTCCACCACCGTGCACTGCTAAAAAAAGGAAAGAAGGGGGAGAGGAGAGATGTTGGGATAAGTTGAGCCTGGGGAAGGGTCAGTGGTAAAGGTGTCCCACAAGTGTTTTGAGGGGAAAATACTAAGACAATCCATAATTAAAAGCATATATTAATTGGCAATAGTTCAAAATAAGTTAACTTCTCTGAGTCGAGTTATCTGCAACACTGTGAAAAGTGAAGAGTAAGCACAAACTCTTCCCTCTTCTCCCCTGCTTTCCTAAAGTTGTCTAAAGGACTTTTCAATTTTTCTATCTCACTGCAGGTAAAGCAAAAAATATGCAATTCTCTCCCAGGCAGGTAGCCAGTAGTCATCACTACGATTTTCCCAATTAAAAATGAGGCTTTTTGAACAAATCTGAACATCTACTGTTGAAATAAAATATGCCTTTCTATGAGGAAATTTTAATTTTATTAAATAAAAGGCTAACTTTTATTTTCAAGAGAGGGTCTTAATTCTTGCAATTTTAATATACATTTTGAAACTGATTTCACTCACTTACTATCCCTGATATTTTGACAATTTTTAATTTTTTTTTTTATTTTACTGATAACAAATTAGTTTTTTAGGAAGACTTCCTCATATTTAGCAGAACTGGGTTTTCCCTGTTGTGCTCAGGTGAATTAATAGAAGAGTTACTAAAGTATGAATACAAAATACTCTCACAGGCATATTTTGGGAATAACATACACTCACCTGCTAATGATAACTCTTAAGAAGAAAGCCTTTGCTGTGGATGTAGTCAGAAAAATCAGCTTTATATACTTGTATTTTTGTCCTGCAGAGGTCTGTTTCGTATGTGTCTTCTGAATACCACGTCTAGCTTAGTGGCAGAAACACATTTATCTTTTTGTCAGTACTGCCGAGCCAATATAGTTGCAGATGGGCAAGCTGTGTTCTATTTTATCTCGTCCATCATCAGCAGAATTTCCAGATTAATTCTCACTCAAGAGTCTTTCCTCTTAGAGCTGATGTTTTAAACAGAAACAAAAAAAGCTTGATTTTGAAATCCTGGCTCTTGATCTGAAAACTTTGTAAGTCTGTGAAAATCATTCCTGGGCTATGAAAAACATTGAATGAGCTGTGTTTATAGCTAAAAGAAAAAAAAAGGCTTTGTAAGGAAGAAAATGGGCTGTATCTCGTTCAGTTCTGTGTACAGCGGGAGTACATGAAACTATACACGTAAGATGATTTTTCGTTGGCTCAAATGAGAAGAATAGTTGACACCAGGAGTTGCATATTGTGAAATTAGTTTCCATAGGAATAAGTGACCATTTTCCAAATGCTGTTTAGGGCATATTCAGTTAATTAATGCATATCTCTTCCATACTCAGCTGCCTTGGCGGAATTCCTCTACCTAAATTTGGTTAAATCCTAAGTCCAGCTTCCATGTTGGCACCAGAAAACTCACATTAAGAATGCATATGTTCTGCTGTATCTGCAGTTCTGTGAACTATCAGTGGTGTAAGGTAGTCTGCTTCTTTACAGGAAAAATGTCTGTTTTTTTCTCTGACTCTATTGCAATGAAATGGCTTTGCATTAAATCAAATGCAGAAAAATAATAATGCTTGATGTTCTACAAAAAGAAGAACCTCAATATATGTTTTTATGGCGAGGAAGTAACTTGTGTATTAAATAAGCTGCAGTCATAAGCCAGAGTAAAATTAATAATACTCACTAAAAATTGAAATTACGCTTTGGGTTCTAGTGTTCCTAACAGAATTGAAAGGTGGTATTTTCAAAGCACTTAGTCTTCATATTTACTCAGGGCCTACCTTTATCTGTAAGTGGCCTGCTTATTTCTCATGATAAAATATCCTTTACATTTGCTGGTGCCAACCTGGCCTATTGTCAAGCACAAAGTATTCCTCGATTCATTGATATTTTAATCTGAAAGAATAATAGGTACAGTGATGTGGGCTGAGCTATCTTGACTTTAGACAGACAAAAGTGGGTAATATGGATGTTCCAAGTGAATGAGCTTCAAAATGTCTTCATTCCTGAAGAGATAATAACACTTTCTGGTTCATACCCATGCCACTTAACACACTACTGAAGGCTTAAAAGTCGTGGGTTTTTTTGAAGTTACTTGAGCAAAGATACACACAAGAAGAAATGCTTTGACTATTTAAATTAAAATCTAAGTCAAAGGTGGATTAGAAGTGAATGAAATCCAATAGATGAAGAAGGAAGGGGTAGTTAAGGGTTACTAGATTATAGATGAGAAAGGCTGGAGAGAGGTCTCTGTGTACTAAGCAAGGTGCTAACTCACAGAGCAAAAGAATTTGTATGGCTTCCTGCTCTGCTTTCTTAGTATGGTTCAGTGGAGGTTAACATCATTCAGTCTGTTGCTTACCAGGTTCTATATGGACTCTCTTGCCATCCTGTATCCTGGGTACTGAAGAGGGAGCCTGTTTGTATAAGGGAGATAACAGCAGGGTACTTGGCTTTGTACCGTTAGACCTTTTAGCTCTCCAGCCAGACAGTGCTTAGGCACGGACTTGCCATGCCTGTTCTGTAAAGAACTCTCTTATTAGCAAGCTTTTGGGTGGAAGCTTTTTCTGTTCTCTAAGAGTGAAGCTGGTGTGGTTAATGGTACTCGTTCAGCTATCTTGATGAACATGAGGTTGTGTAAGGGGGAGTATAGAGGAGAAGAAAAGATGATTAATTCTGTTTCACAGTAAACTCTTTATTAATATTGATGTAAAAGTTACAGACTGCTTTAAAAAAACCCAACTGGGTGGAAATGTGAGAGATAAAATGAAAAAGAGAATGAATTAAAGCCTGCAGAAAAAAATCTTGATGAAATATAGTTGATGAGAATGCAACATGCTTAAGACTTGCTAAGTGCTCGAGTCACACAGTTCGTCTCAACAGAGCCGAGGGTTGGTGAATGAACACAGAGTCGATACACGAGTCAATATTTTTCAGCACATTAAGTTAATCTTAAGTGAAATATGCTTAAATAATTTAATTTTAGAAGACAATACTCAGATTCCACAAATTTGGACTTTTTTTTTTTTTTTTTCTGTTCGTGATCTGGATGGTGTCTGTGTAGTTCCTGAGCAAGTGTAGTGTTGTGTCTGCAGTCACAAATCTGTATCCTCATTGTCTGCACGACTGGCAAGCTACAACAGAGGAACATGGAATAGAAGTATTTTGCATTTTTGAAAAAGCTGTAGCAGATTTCAATGCATATTAAAGAATAAATCAACTCCAATACACTTAATCCTTCCTTACTCAGAAGAAAAGCAGGACAGTTATATTTACCTTGCAAAATACTATGTGTTTCTCTTATAATGGGAAATTCATTTCAGTTCCCATTCTGAGGTATTATTTATATAATCCCTAAAAAAAAATATTTCTAACCAGAATGGAAATTTACACAGATCTACTAAGCTTATCAGAATGTAATTAAGGCTGTCAATATACTCTGCTGTTTTCTGCATATCGAGTTCTGTCCTCTATGCTGAGTAGACATAAAACTTTGAGATTTTTATTTAAATCAGTGTATTTAATATAACAAACTAAACTATATGGTAAACATTTACATTTGGATAAAACAGGTTTCTATGTATCAAACCACACCATGGAAAGCATGAGTAGAAATTTTGGGACTGCTCAAAAAATGCATTTGAACATTCCATTTAATTAAAACATCTTTCATAAAATATTTCAATTTTTTATAAAATTCTAGTTTGAAAGGAGGAAATGAAAATGTTAAAAGCTTTTAAAATTTATTTTTTATAATCCAGTTATTACATTCTTGATGCTAAATTGATTTTCCATTTTGAAATACATGTTCTTTTACAAAAAGACAAAATGTCTGGGATAAGGAAACAAAATCTAAATAAGGTGGTGTTTCTTAAGAAAATTGTTATCTGAAATTTTCTTTTGCCCTCCAGAATGTCCTTTTAATGACAACTGTGATTTTTCAGATTTTTCTTCTAATTTGGGCAAAAAATATTTGAAATTTCAACATTCTGGAAAGTCACCATTCTAGTGGAGTCTGCAAATAATTAACAAACAATGCTAATGTACCGTGATGCAATTTTCTAATGGAGTCCCATAACTTATTTGTTAATTCCCAAATAGGTGAAGAAACTTTCAGGAACAGAGCAGCTACAGACTTTCTAAAGATGCCCATGACCATTTGATACTCAACAGTTGAAGTAAAAGGCTTTCCATTTGCTCAGGCTTTTCTTTGTAACAAGGAGAGGTGGCAGGTGAGATCTTTGCTGAAGGCACTATGTCTCGGTGTAGTAAAATATGCTCAGAACAGTTTACAAACCTGGTCCTTCAAATGGGCATAACATTCTGAGTCAGTGGGGTATTTTTAAACTATTTTGGCCTGAATCAGGAACATGGAAATAATATTTTTAAAGAATTAAAATTCCCACAGAAAGTTTTGCATTGTCACACAGTCTACATGCAATGGGAACAGTTTTGAACTGTGTCTGCTGAAAATATATCAACATCTATCAGTTGAGATAGTATGTGGGTACTTCTCTGGTAGGAAGGTTTTGTTGCACTAGAGAAAACGCAGGTAAGTCAAATCTAAACAGAAGAATTCATACAGGAAGAAAGCAATACCAGAACAATCGTAGTGCAAGAAGATGTGGCTTTAGGTCAGACTGAACTAAAGCAAAATATGCTTGCCTGTTCCTTTGCCTGTAATGCCAATTCAGTATAAAATTTAGTATTCCTAAACATTTTCTAATGGGAAATTTAGTTTAAAAGATTGGGGTTTTTAAGAGGGAAAAGATGTAAGATAAACATTTTGAGTAGGATTAATTTTACCTGATAGCTTCCTTCCAAAGTTTTGGTATGTTAGCTAGACATCAGCATTGCCTCTGGAGATAACATCCACCTCCATCCTGACATGAGGTCTAGGAGCTAGCTGCCAATGAAGACTTGGTTATGTTTCTCCCTGCCCAACTTCATGGGACCAGCATTGCCTTTTGCCCAAGACCACTATTCATTGACTTTCAGTTAGAGTTCTGCTTGTTTGGATCTTAAACCAGCTCACCATGCCTGGTGTTAGGCAAGCAAATGGCAGCAGCTTGTTGCTAGGGGTGGGATGGAATGTGAAGCCAGGCAGTCATGAGTAGATGAGCTTAGCCATACCCATGGTGATGTAGCCTTACCTACCTTCTCAGGATCAGCTGAGAGTCTCTCTATGGACTAGAGAGTGCCTATGAAACTGTCTTAGACTATATACTTAGTTTTCATCCAACTAATTCTGTGTTCCAGCTCTCTTCTGTTCATCTGACTCTTTACTGTGGTTTGACCTACAAAAAAAGTGTAATTTGATGTTGCATTGGATGTTATAAATCGTTATTAATTGATGTTATTAATTGACATCCGCAATGTCTTTTGATACAATAGTATGTATTGTTCCTGGTGTTCTGGAACAATTTTATAAGAATGCAAGACCTGCATCCTGTCAGGGCCATGAGGGTAGTAACAGGCCTTAGTGTTCCTGACCAGAGTCTCCTGAGCCCGCCCCACCACTCTGCCCACTGCCCAAGACCACATTTCATCCCAGCCTAGGGCCACCAATCCCTGCCCTAGTAGTGCTGCAGCAGTGAGGGTCTCTAGATTCAGCACAGATATACCCTGCCTGGCCATGATATGAATTGGTCATGATCCACAGACTGGTGGCACAGCCTGGCCTCATCCTGTCCCTGTCCCTGCACCGCTTCCCCACCATCCTGGGGCTTAGTCTGATCCTGGTTACCCTTATGGGGTCTAATCTTGACCCCTACCTGCAGCCTGAAAGGCTGAGGGAGCTGGGTCTCTTTAGCTTGGAAAAAAGGAGGCTGAGGGGTGACCTCATCAATGTTTACAAATATGTAAGGGGGGTGAGTGTCAGGGAGATGGAGTTAGGCTCTTCTTAGTGATGACCAGTGATAGGACAAGGGGTAATGGGTGTAAATTGGAGCATAGGAGGTTCAAGGTGAATATCCGAAAAATTTTTTTTACAGTGAGAGTGACAGAGCACTGGAACAGGCTGCCCAGAGAGGTTGTGGAGTCTCCTTCACTGGAGGCATTCAAAACCCACCTGGATGCGTTCCTATGTGATGTACTCTAGGTGACCCTTGCTCTGGCAGGGGGGGTTGGACTAGATGATCTTTCGAGGTCCCTTCCAACCCCTATGATTCTATGATTCTATGATTCTGACATCCTGGCTTGTCCCTGTGGAGGTACCTGGTTCTTGAGGCTGCCTCAGTGGTCCCTACTCCTTTGCAGAAGGCAGTGACATGGTCCCTGGCTGGCAGGGCCCCTGGCATGTCACCTAGGCTATCAGTCCTGCCTCCGTGTCCTTCAGGCAGCAGCCAGCTCACACTGCTCTCTGACAAAATCCTTGGGTCACTTTTTGCCCAATTTATCAAAAATTGATTTACTATAATGTATGAGAAAAATCATAGGAACTGTTCAGAAGTAACCTGGGAATTTTATATATATGTATACTAATTGTAAATGCAAATTTATTGTCCGAATAAATACCCTAATTCTAAAAGAAGTTAAAAAATCAAGCAACAGAGCTAGCTAGCAATTATTGTCAAGATGTAGAAATACCTTGCAATTTACACTTGTATGATCTGTAGCTGTATGTTGTAGTGGCTTGATTTTGAACATTAATATGGAAAATGGAAACTCTTCCATTTCATATAATGCTACAGGAATTGGTTCTGGATTATGCTCAAAATAAGGATTGGTTTTCTAGATGTTATATACACAAGGATGCAATTGCTGGGTTTCAGTCCACATGTGAAAAAGAATGTCTATAACTAGTGTTTCAGGATGCAACCATAACAAGCCTACAGGGATATCAGGAGCATGGGAATGCCTCACCTGTTTTGGTAGTTTCGATAATTCTCTAGTCTGTCTTAAACGAACATACAGGTACTGCTGAGTTACTTCTGTAAATAACCATAAATGCATTAGTTTGACAGTAACATTTATTTGCAAATCTGTATTTCAGACTTGGAGTTTATAAATCCCCTCTCATTTTTTTTCAATTCAACAGCCATCAAACAAACAAGCAAACAAAAACCCAACAGAAAACAAAAAAAGACAAAATATCTTGCTAACTTTCAAGAAAGGATAGTATAAAGCCAAATATTCTCTCATGTTGCCTCTTTTTTCCTTTGGCCCACAACGAATTCTAGGTCTTTCACGTGTGTCTGAAACATATCTTCTCAGGTCAGTATTTAGACACAGGAACTCAAACAGTGCCAGTGATTATATACCCAAGCACTTAAATTTTTCCCTAAGTTAATTGTTTTGGAAGACTCTAATACAGAGACATATACTCAGAAACTCTATAACATTCACTGGATATGTACTGCTGGAGCAGGGTATTACTCCATTCTCTGTTAAGTTCTTCCCCAAATCTGCACTACAAGGAAATTGAACCTCATTATTGAATTAATTCTGTCAGTTTGGGAATTTTTTATTATACCAAACAATGATCATCAGTTGCAATGCTTTCTATTCAACATATAATTCTCTAAGTTGAAAATGCTAATACGCTGGTTAACAGCATAAAATGGAGCTAAATTATGAGCATTAGAATTACAAATGCTCTCATTTGCACATAATCTTTATAGATAGTAACCATGCTGTATTTAACAGTAATGAAACACTAAACTCAACAAATCTTTCAGAAATTATTTTACAGACTGACACCAAGAAAGTATTTACCCCAATTCAAATAAAAGTAAATGGCCAGTGGTCTAGGAAGCAGCTAGCCAGAAAAGGTTCTTCTTTTTCGTTGTTGGGAAAATGTCTTATAAAAGAAAATAGTTTGTGGGACATACGGGCCATGGAAAAGAACTTGCAGTAAGTTTATCATAATGCCAATTCTTAGTTCAAAAGTACCTTTTTGTTTGAAAACAGGATGTTATTTAAATAACGTAATAAATCATAATCGAAATGAAACTTAACAGTCTATCTAGTAGAAATATTTTCTGCATGAACAGTTCATGAAAGCTTGAATAATACGATTTTTCATCTTGATTTGGGAAAAAGCAAAAGAAAATTTTATGCAGTAGGGAAGCATTTCCTACCCACCTGTACTGAAAAATGCCTAATGATACAGAAGGAAAAGTGCCATGGGAACCTACACCTTTAGCAAGGACAGTGCTAGTGCAATGTGAAACTGGGCAACTCTACCTTGTGTTGTCAGCTGATATTACTGCTTAGAATGGGGGAATCTCAGTCAATAGTTGCTGCAAGAAAGATGGGAGAAGAAGAGACAGTGGGAAGATTATTTCTTGACTACTGCTTCCTGTGACAAGTGCATTCATGTTGTACACAGATGTTCTCTGGCTCTGAACAGCCAGTATTGCTTCTGTCTCTTCTGTCAAAAGGTAAATTTGAATTACCCATCGTTGGTGAGAAGGAAGTGAGCCCGAATCCGTATTTCCAAATTCGGATCCTACAGCAAAAGTATTTGCAGCAAGCATCTGCAGCATGCAGTAATGCTGATCAAAGTTAGTGGACACTTAAACAAAATTGGTAATTAATTACAGAACGGGAAGTGCTTTGGAGATGCATATGCCTCCATGAAATCAAGCTGCATGTGTTAGAAACTTGAAGTCAGGTCACTTTGTCGTCAAGTCTAATATGCTAGTATGTGAGGTATTTCTGAGTCTTCCAATTTTTATTTGAATTAGCTGATTCTTTGAGGAAGAAGTAATTGGAATAATGTATTATTGCTTTTTTGCCTCATTAAGGCCTGTTGACCTTTTCTTAAAATGTGCTAAAAATTCAGAGATGATGCTTTCAACCCAGGAGTTAATTAGCACTGATTTATCAATGGCATATGTCCAGTTTGACCTGAAACCAACAAAAAATCCACTAGGTCTATGAGAAGGAACAAAAGCATTATTTCAAAAAGGCTCTCCAGTCATAAGATATAATTACATTGAGTATTGGACAAAACCTTGTATTTCAGGGGAAAAAAAAAGAAAAAAAGAAAGTGTATTTAATAAGAACTTCCTTTTATCCTAGCTTCTGGGAGCATTTATTATAGTTGCGTTGAATTTTCTCTCTCATTTTTTTTTTTTTCAGCAAAGCATCTACCTGACATGCTTTATTTGTGATAAACAAACTTTAGCATTTCTCAGAGCAAAAATTACTGATCAAGAAGACATTTATCAATGGGTTCTCAATAACTTTGCTCAAGTTTCAAATTGGCAATTTTGTATGCCATCTTCTCAAAATTGTTTTCCTTCATACAGTGCACAGTCTCAAAAGACACAGCACCAGTGCAGCTGCACTCAGTCTCAAAAGTTAGCTCTGCCTTTTCTCTGACTCTCTTTTGACATTATCTTTTGATATCTCTCCTTAATTTGTTCTTCCCTTTTTGTTACATTCTACTTGGCCTGTTTCTCACCCTCCTTCCACCTTTTTCTGTCTTCCTTATTTTTTTTTAATTTTGTGAACATTTGGGTTGTAATTTTTTACAGATCATTTGAAAGCTTAGAGATTTGTTTCCGCTTTTCCACATTCTCTCTTTTCCTGTTCCAAGTAATCAAGTAAATTTAATGTCCACTCCTTCTTATTTATTCTTTTTTTCCTTCTTTCTTCTCAGTATGTTTACAATAGTACACGGTGGCTCTTGCAGCTGCTAGTCCTTGATGGAAGTTCCTAAGTGCTGCCTTCATTGTAGATTATAAAAAACAGATCAGAAAAAGTCCTTGCATTTTTATACATGTGTTTGTTAAAGACAACGGAACAGGATTTATGTCCTCATGAGGTTTGGTAAAGGTAAAAAAGAGGTTTTTGTTTTTCAGCAGTGACCTAATGAAGAAATTTGTATTACAAAAACAAGGGAAAGTTCTCTTAGATTCATTATTCTACATCATTACTTTGTTGCATACTGTGTTTTATATTGCCCTTAACATTACTCTTATGATAAAGAAAAACGAACACTGACACAGAAAATACCTGTTACTCCATCTTGTTTTTGCTTTTGCCAAGCCATGAAGTGCTTCAAATCACTTTTTTTTTTTTTTTTTAATTTGTGTTTTTGTTTTGTTTTGTTTTTTTTCTCCGGTATAGTTCAACTTGTCTGTTCAGATGGATTTCTGTCACTTCCTTGACATGACCAAATAGGTCTCCTGTTCAGAAGTCAGTTTCTCAAATTCCATCTTCCTGACCCATCTATAAAGCCTTTCATCCTGATAGTGTCTGTTCTACACTTGTCTGATGGTTATACTCTTGCATTATTTAAAAAACATTTATTTTATATCCAGGCATTTTACCTCTTTAATAAGATGAGAATTGCTACAGCAGCAGCAACATTTTTGCTGCTCTTTTCTGAATTCCTTTCAAGTTACCTATGAAGTCCTAGGAACTGAGTACCACGGTTTGCCTACAGAATTTTAGGTGCAATTTGCTATTCAGACCCCAAGAGGAACTTGTTACACCTTTGTCGTAGAATCATAGAATTGGTTTGGTTGGAAAAGACCATTAAGATCATAAAGCCCAACCGTTAACCTAGCACACTGCCAAGTCCACCACTAAACCATGTCTCTAAGCATCACATCTACAAGTCTTTTAAATACCTCCAGGGATGGTGACTCCTCCACTTCCCTGGGCAGCCTTTTCCAGTGCTGGACAACCCTTTCACTAAATAAATTTTTCCTAATATCCAATCTAAACCTCCCTCGATGCAACTTGAGACCATTCCCTCTGGTCCTATCACTTGCTACTTGGGAGAAGAGACTGACACCTACCTTGCTACAACCTCCTTTCAGGTAGTTGTGGAAAGTGAAAAGGTTTCCTCTCAGCTTCCTTTTCTCCAGGCTAAGCAACCCCAGTTACCTCAGCTGCTCCTCATAAAACTTGTTCTCTACACCCTTCACCAGATTTGCTGCCCTTCTCTGGACATGCTCCAGCACCAAGATGTCCTTGTAGTGAGGGGCCCAAAACTGAACACAGTACTCTCTGCATAGTCTAATGGAATCTTTGTAGTCCCCCTGAGTTGGCTGACCCTTCTTCCAAAGACCATAAACTCTTATTTTTTTCCCGAATTCCAGCCAAAGCTCTC
Source organism: Hemiprocne comata (assembly GCA_020745705.1). Classification (NCBI taxonomy): domain Eukaryota; kingdom Metazoa; phylum Chordata; class Aves; order Apodiformes; family Apodidae; genus Hemiprocne; species Hemiprocne comata. Next base: position 28,624,298 of record CM036587.1, read on the forward strand.
TGTTCAGCCAGGCTGGTCTTCTTCCTAAGAAGATCATATCATGATTCCTTCCTCCAAACAGTTCCCAAACGACACTGAAATTTTCTTGTTGCAAATTTGCTTTATAAACACATATCAAATTTACTGTCCATTATCACTTGCAAGTAATTTAATCAGTGTACGTTTCTAGATTACTGTCTCATGGAATGTCTTTCATATTATTCATATTTCATATTTTTTTTTACTAGATAAATAGTTCAGCTGCATCTTTCATCCTGATATATGCTGTCCACATTTTGACTTCTTTTTATAGTTCTGAATCTTTGAGCTCTCCTAACACTCTCTGAATCTATGAATTTAGCGTCATCTTCAAATTTAATTACCTTGGTGGTTTGCCCCAGCCTTAAATCATTCAGTAAATACGAGCAGGTGTAACAGTGATACTTTTAACCCACCATTGCACACTTCTGTACATTGTATGCTGCTACAGTTCTGTTCTTCAGTATCCTTCCTGTTGTACGTCACTACATTTTTGCTTCCCATTTTCTTACAGCCAAGAGCATTGACATTAATTTTGCATGATGCTTCATAAAAACAAGAGATGTATGTAAGGGACAGGTGTTGCATTTCTTTCATCCACTTATGAGCAAATGTGAAATGATCTCTTAATTCATTGGATATGACCCTTCTGTTAAGCAAGCCTGTTAAGACAGGATGGGGGGCAATGGGCAGAAGCTTGAACATAGGAAGTTCCATTTAAATATGAGGAAAAACTTCTTTATGGTGAGAGTGACAGAGTACTAGAACAGACTGCCCAGTTGGGTTGTGGGGTCCCCTTCTCTGGAGATGTTGAAGACCCACCTGGATGCAGTTCTGAGTAATGTGCACTAGGGGATCCTGCTTTAGTGTGGGAGTTGGACTAGATGATCTCTAGAGCTCCCTTCCAACTCTGACAATTCTTTGATTCCATGACACCTCATGACTACAATTTCTTAAGTGTTCACTATGGCTGAATTACCACAGATGTGTAAGTAGGAAAAAACATATGACAGGCTTATAAGATGATATTTACGTTATTACTCTAACCAAGACACGGAAATGTGGGGTATTTGCTGATACTCTATTTGGACAGCAAACTGTTAGATGAAAAGATCTGGGAAGAAGATGTATCTCCGGGTCACTCCTTCCCTACTCTATATGGAGAGACGATAGATACATGAATGAACAGAGGGGAGTGTGCAGAGCCACAAGAAAAGAGCAGAGACAGTATAAACAGCTAAGTTAACTGTCTTTTGACATTTGTTTCTAGATCTGTCTCTGTGAGGAGGCTGGAGAGGGTATGTAATTGTTTCTCTCTTCAAAGCACATTGTAAAATTCTAGGCTTCTTCACATGATTTTTCAACATTTTTTACATTATTTAAGTTTCCTTAAGCAATGGAGTTGAAAATACGGTTCCTAAAAATTAATCTTCTCTCTCTTCCTTTTTTATGATCAGTGGTGGGTCTGCATTTCTCGGATACTTTCTAATTCACTATGGCTGAAGCAATTGTAAGTGGTTCAGTAAGTTCATTAGATAAGCCCCTGAATACCCTAGAATGGATGTTCAAAGTCATTATTATGTCCTAATTGTTCAAAGCTGTTTTACTGATCTTGTAGAGCACTAGCACTTTCTCCTTTTTGAAAGTTGAGCCTTAGGAGATGTTTGCATTATCTATTTTATCCCACTCCTTATTTATTAATGAGCTGAGTATCAGTTGTTTTTCTTTGTACATTTTTTAGATCTGCAGATTTCTGCCTTAATTCCTTGAGTCTATTTTGCTGGCATAAATTCTGTTGCTTTTATTACCTAATTGTTTCCAGTTGTGGCATATGCACTTTTTACTTCTAACGAAGACATCTTATTAGCTCATCAAGGATTTACTTTTTTCCTTAGATTCTGATGATGTATTTTTAATGTTTGTTAATAACTGCCTCACATCTTACGGAACTTGCTTCCAAAACTATATATTTCAACAAATACTTTTATTTTTATTTAAGCTTCTGAAGTAGTGTCCTGATACATCTTCTATTGGTATGGCCTTTGAACCTCAGAAAGAGTTAAAACTTACCATCTCAATTTCTTCATTTTGCTATTATAAAATCCAGTATTTTTATACTGCTTCATTCAGGGAGAATGTTTCTTACTTTGCTAAACTGAAGCAGCTTGTGGTCAAAAGGTACTGAATATCACTATTCCTCACAATTTCTACTGATCCTTCTTGAGCAGGCTAGTTAAATCCTCTCCTTTCTGAATCCTAAAATTGTCCTTCTGTGATGATGCATGCTTGATTAGTTGCGTTTTTATCCAACAGCTGTCTTGGTACTTAATGTCACCCATTATAAGTGTGTTTTTCCACATCCTGGGAGATGGTCTGGGCATCTTTTTCTGTTTCATTCAGTCTTGATGCAGTCTTGAGGATATTCAGTGAAGATCACCACCATACTCCTTTTCTGACACTCTTGGTCAAAGTACTTCACTAGCTTTATATAAATTAAGTAATTGTTGGGTTTTTTTTATGCATTGATCAATCTACATTCACATACATGTTAGTGTTGCAGTTAATGTGTACTAGTTTAAGACAATTTATTTGTCAGTGGGGTAATCTGCCTAACTTGCTACATGGGAAAAGCATGCATGCAGATCCTCACATGTCCATATATGCAGAAAAATGTGGTACTTCGATTTAAATTAGTTATGCTAATTAGGTTGTTGGCCCAGAGCTTCAGTAAAATATTTCACCAGGATTTTATCCATCATCTACCCCCTCCCCCACCTCTTCTTTTTGTCCCAATGTAGACATTTTCTCCAGTGTTTTTAACATGAAAGCTTTTCAGAATTACTTTGGCAGGTTTCAAATATGCTTCTATTCCCAAAAAACACTCAGTGATTTTTTTTTTTTTAATTGCTTGTACTGAAAGAACCTCAGTGACCTCAGCTGGGATTAAAATATAGTTTTGGAAGGACCAGAAAATACACTCAGATGAAATCAGTTGTTGTTCTGAAGATCAGACAGTCCCAAGGACCAAGTCAGACAAAGAAAGGGAGAATAGAAATATTACTATCTTATTTTATAGATGAGACACTGAATAATAGAGATATTAAGGTCAGACAGGGAGGCTGTGGCAGATCTGGGAACTAGTCCCAGCGTACTTCCTTAATCACAAAACCATTCTTCATTCTGAAAGATTTTATTGTTTATTCTTCAGACACCTTCCATGGAGGTGAAAGAGAAGCAGAGCTTGAATCAAGCATCACATCCAGAGTAAGCATAAGTTTGCTGTTTGACTTAAAGACTAACTCCAGGAGAGGGTCTCTACAGTTCTTAGAAGAGCAGTTCTTGTCAGCTCCTGGTGATCTGGAGGTACAGGGATTTAGGTTCTATGTAGTTACATTCAAGTCACAGCAGTTTTTACTCATCTGATTGCAATTGACTTTAGTGAGTGTTAGACAAGCAAGTAAAAGCTACTTTTGTTTTTCTTTTCAATCACATTTATTGGCATTATGTGAGAATTCAGTTTTCTCCATATTGCTTAATTTCTATAAATAAACACATCTCTAGAATGTTAATGTGCTAGTCTTCTGGCATAATTGGGAAGCTGCTGATCCACAAAGGTCCCACTTATCACTACCTATATTTTAACAGTCTGTGGGTTCCAAGATCTACTAATTTAAGCCAAAGAACAAACGCCTTTTCAGATTTGTCCTGGTCTTCTGTCACTGGAGACTTGCACTGTATCTGAAGCTATGTTTTGCAGTTTCCTAATGACTTTAAAATGGAACCGTAAATGTCAACAGGCAAAAAGGCCAAAAAACTGGGAGAACTGATGCTCACTAACAGACCCTTTGGGGCTTAGTCATAGCAGCTCTTATTTCTTTCCACAAGCATTTTTACAATAAATTATATCAGATATAAAAACAAGATAAATGTAAAAATTTCTTTAGTCATTGCCTAGTCTAACAAATAAGCAAAAATTGAAGAAAATAGCATCCAGAAAGTCTTCTGTTCTTGAATTCAAACCTTCAGTAGTTTTAAGAAGCAGGTCTTTCTATTTATAGCTTTAATTATCTTGAATTCTGTGTCTCCCAGGGCTTACACAAAGAAGCACAAAACATATTTAAAAAGAAACGTGTAAATGCATTTTGGTACCAAAAACAGTTGTATTCCAAATTATGTATACTTTTTATAGAAATGGATGTTACTGGTTTCTTTGCTAGTGCAGTCATTTATTCGGTAAGGTTTTTCCCCATACTAATAAACAATCATAAAGCCCACAACGTACAGATACTGCATTATTTCAGTTATAATAGCCTCATAGTTCATATACTACTTATTTATCTTGTGGTTTATTTTAGTGGTTACATAGACACTCTCCTTCCATAGCATAATATTTATAATTGATTTAGGAAAATGGAAGTATCTGCTTGGCCTTATGTTGCTTTTTTCAATCCTGCCTGAAGATGCCCTTTGTACTTGATGATCTTCAAGGTCTTTTCCAACCAGGATGATTCTGTGTGTGTGTGAATAATACCTGCACTAAAAGAATTTTTAGTCGTTCAGATTCTTAAATGTTCATCCTGTCTGCTGTAATGAGAAATTATTTTATTAACTGTAGCACAACCTCTATAGTCAGGTGATGATTTTTCCAGTCCTTGCTCTTTGCATTCTTGGGAACAAAGCTTTTGTCCACCTGCGTTCATTTCTATGGGAAGCCTTTCCATGAGATAGACCTGCAGGAGTCTGCTCTGGTTGTTTTTGGATTATATTGAAAACAAGAGACTCTACTCTTCAAGATGAACTTTCGTGCTATATTTTCCCCTTCATTATTAGTACAGACTGGCATATACATAAGAGCAGAGATTACCTTCCGAATTTGGTCATCCTGAGCAGGTCGAACCCCCCTACCATGTAAAAACACCCTCTAAATCAAACCAAAAGAAGGAGAACCTAAGTAATTTTTTTAAGAAGGCCACACACTGAATCATTGAACCACAGAATATGTTAAGTTGGAGGAGAAATGTAGATGTTGTCTGTGCTCACCTGCTGCTCAAAGCAGTGCTGGTTTTAAAACTAGAGCCATTGAGTTCCTTAGATAGTAAGTCCCACTGGTCCAACAGTTCAATCTTTCTTTCTCTGTCTTCCTTACCCATCAAGAGCTCAGGTTTCTCACCACAGCATATGCAAAATAGCCTCCTTTTATTTTAGAGCAGCAACAGTAAGTCAGCTTTAACTATCTTGCACTGCTCTAATATAAGTTATGCTGGATAGTTACTCTGAGACGCAGCCCTCTTTGGAGCTAGCAACATTTGAAGTGTTGTCCTAGGATCCAGAATTTTATCTGCTCTGCATAGTAGTAGATCCCATGCCAAAACCTCACCTTGTGAGAAGAACTGAATGTGGAGGCAAGGTTGGGTAGCTCAGAGATTTATGTGGTGTTGGTTTTGGAAGGTTGTATGTAGCTGGTGGGGAGTAGTTCAATAGTCATGAGATCTAATATAATTTTTATAAGGTAGGGTTTGTAAGAGTAAATGGGGAAGATGGACCTGTCTTAGTGTCATACACTGCAAGTGGGACTAACTCATTTGACTCCTCTCTCACACTCCTTCCTCACAGCATCATAAGTTATGCATCTGCTGTTAGCATTGCAAACCTGTTTAACGTGGTCATCACATAACAGATGAAACCATGAAACAGATAGAAAACAGAAAGGCAGACATTAGTGTTGAAGGTCTTATTTCCTATGTTTTGAGCTGTAGAATGAGGCATGGGTGGGTGGTTTCCCACAAATGGAAAGGACAGGGGAGGAAACTTGATGAATGAAAATATGAACAGCTGATTTTCATAGCAAATTTTAACAGACAGTTCTACTGAACTAGCTACTCCTCCAGAAAAGCTTTGACTTATTGAAGGCAGTAGCCAGGCTTGTTAAGAATACTTTGCAGCTCTGTATCTAATTTTTTATGGAGCTCTGAACCATGAAAGACAAGTTTTGTTTCTGCATGTTTTGCAGTGGGCACTGGGCACCTTGAAGGAGCAAGACATTTTGAACTTACTGCTGCTTTATGGGTATCACAAATACTGTCTTGGCAACTAATAGCACTTGTACAGAAAAGCAACCTTTTTTAGACACTTAAGCAGCAGAACAAGAAAAACTAAAAACAATATTATCCATCTGTCTGACAGTGATCTATACTTAGAAACAGTGGGGACTTTGAAAACAGCACCGATCAGCTTCACGTTCAAATTTGGTATCCTTAGGAATCAGGAAGTGTTTGTATGCTTGCTGCCTGTCAGCCTATCGTCTGTCTGACTGTCTGTCTGACTGTCTGTCTGACTGTCTATCTATCCATCCATCCATCCATCCATCCATCCATTCTATCCACCTGTTTGGTGTACTGATGTGCTACCTATATTCTGACAAAATAAATAAAATTAATTATTTTAATTAGATATTGTCGCTAAGTACTTCTTTTGCCCTAAAATTTAGTACATAAACTTTAAATATCAAGGATGATGCACAGTTTGAGTTTGCATTGCATTATATTCTGAGAAAGGGAGTATTTTCTCAGTACGGCCTGTAAGTATCTTTTAAAACCCTAAATCTTAGTTTGCATACTCCACAGAACACAGGATGCTGTGCACATGGTCCTTCCCACTTTATGTTTCATATTGGTACTCTGGAGTGTAAAGATGTTGTTGCTCATACTAGGTAGGGAGAGGAAAGGATCAGATGTGAGCAGTACAGTGCTCAGAATATCTGGCCTTCTGCACTGCATTACTTTAAAATTTTTGTTAAAACTTTGCATCTTAAGGGCTGGCCATAAATGTGTACCAATGGTAAGTAAGTGGCTGTTTTTCAGTGGGACAGTGCTTCCCTAATTCACATGTGTACCCATTAGTGCACTTAGCCAGCATGGGGTATGGTCTGTGACCAGCATCCTTGCTCATAAACCATAGGAAGAAGCAAAATGCTTTTTTTAGGAAGAGATGATTCAGATATGCCAAACAGTGCGTTAGTTTTGCTTCATCTAAATTCAATTAGTGTCTCTGTATGAAGCTTTTAAATCTCACTGGTTTTTCTTACACTGAATTAAGTATGGGTAGGTGCAATAGTCCTAATGAGGATTTTCTGTTCTGAAGAGATGATCAAACTATGCTTCATATATCCTTTACCTGCTAGCATGCTGGATTCTTCTAATATGATTATTTTATTAATAGCATTCCTTTCTTATGAATGTGCAATGAAAATAAATGTCTAGCTATCTTGAAACTGACATTACCCTGCCTTTTGAGGAGGAATGATGGAAGACTGAAGATTGTCATTGTTTTTATCAGCAGATAAAAATGAAGCAACTGAGCATTTTACAGTTTAGAGGATGTAGCCCTTGGATGAAACAAGAATATTGCTGGCTAAAAGCAGATTTTCTGCTTTGGCAGTTCTATTTCCACTGATACCAAATTTCCTCTCAATTCCTCCTCTGGTGTATAAAAGCCTTTCACAGAGGTAAATTACTATTGTACTTCTGGAAGAGACCAGGATTCCTTCATGTATTTTTAAGTGTTAAAATCTTACCAGGGAAGAGAACATTATGTCAAAATAAAATATCCTGATTTTTAAGTCAAACTCAGGATTTTGAGGGGAAAGTAAGTCATTATTTGTGACTGGGTAAGATTGGCAGCATTAGAGAGCTGGCTTTTGACACATTCAAAGTGGTACCTTGTGGAAAAGCAAATAATCTAATCTGTAGTATCTGCTGTCTGTACCTGTAATATCCAGTAGTCTGATATCTATAGTCCATATTAAGATGTGTAATTACAATTATTTTTCTTGTTATGTGCTTTACAGTGCTCATTTATTAACTCAAGTTATAAGCCTCTCAAATTTACCAACAGTAATGTGTTCTCTTTTGTGTGGTGGTGTTAGGTCATAGGCTGGACCTGATGATCTCAGAGGTCTTTTCCAGCCTCAATAATTCTGCGATTCTGTGATTCTCCCAGTGGCCTATAATTGGATGTTCAATTACTGTTTTAAATTCCTTTTTCAATCTGCTCCGTGCTTTTTCATTTCCTACTGATTATTTCTATTATTTACATTAGTTTGAAAGATTTCAGCTTGAACATGGTGACAAAATACCGGATTACATTTGCATTGGATGAAGCATAGATCAGTAAGAAGGGTCACCTTGTTAGCTTTCAGATTCCTAAATCAGCCAGAGACCTGGCTTTTTCTCAAAAAGAAACAGAAAAGAGTCACATAGTTCTTATATACCCATATTTTTGAAAGAAAACCGTGCTGTAGGAATAATTTTCGAGATCCAAACATCCAACTAGTCTGGGATGGTCCCAGACTGTTTGCTTTGTCGATACAAGGCAGACTAAATTGTTCAGAATAAGCATACAGAATAAATCATATCTCTTCTGTGTTTTTAAGCAGTTATGAGGAAATAAAACAGGAAGTGAAGCAGAGCAATGTTTTCCCCCATTATGGTTTAGTAGCAACATTGTATTCAGTCTTTAATGTCACTCCTTCTAAAGTGCAATCAGACTCTTTGTCAGGTCATCACTTCCATAGACTAAACCAGAGAATGTGAAACAAGATGGTTTGAATTACATATTTTAGCTTGAAATGGCATATCTTAATTTTAAGGTAATCTCATCTCACTAATGATTTAATGTACGTTTGAGTCTTACTTTTGCCCATTTGCATTACCTTGCTTACGTCTGGCCCTTACACACAGATTCTTCTTAACATTTTATACAGTTACTTTCTTTTTTATAAAAATTATTCTGTTCATCTACTCTCTTAGACTGTTGTGATTTAGAACCAAATGACAAAAAAAACCTACTGACTTAATCAAAGTCAGTAGAATTAATCCTGTAAAAGTGGGCTCAGAGGCATGCCCACTACTCATTGCCAGTTTAGCCCTTTTTCTCATCATAAATCTTTTCATTTCTCAAGATTTCTAGTTCAATCTTTAATATAATTATTAGTTGCAATTTGTGAGTTCTTGCAGTGTCAGCCAACATTTTGAAATTTATCTGTTATTAATAAATAATTCATTTTGGATATTTCTAGCTGATTATTCATTGTTTGCAGGGAGGAGTGGTAACCTGCCTCTGAAATATCCAAGTGGGCCTTGTTTTGCAAGATTGCTTCTATTTTTGAAACAGGGAAATGACAAAGTAAATACTTTAGCTCATGTATAAATACCTTTTTAAGTGTTTGAATTTACATATTCAGTATGAAGCGCACATCTCTCTCCTAACTGTACAGAATAGAATTGTTTGGAATAGAATATATTATATATATACATGCTAGAAACACCATATACAGATTCATAGATGCAGACAGTCCAAAATCATCGTAGAATCATAGAATTGTTTGAGTCGGAAAGAACCCTAAAGATCATCCGGTTCCAAACCTGCTGCATCTGCAGGGATACCTCCCACTAGACCAGGTTGCTTAAAACACTATCCAACCTGAACAAGAGACTGGCCCTCATTTTTTATACTGAACTATGTGATTCAACAATAATTGTCTTTCAGATTTTGTGACTAGTAGTATCTGATGTATTCATAGTCCGTTACTAAGGGAGCTGTACTTCCTCCTTCCTTTCATTTGAGAAATTTATACAACAAACCTAGGTCAAGTAATGGTTAGCACTGAAGCTTCCCATGTTTGCTAATGCAGGCTAGGTATTTGGTACTGCTTTTTCAAAATACAGGAACACTTCACTGGTGGCATAATCAAATTTCAGCAATCTGAATGCTTGACTTTGTAACCCTGATAATGTTCTTTTAATGTAGGGTGTTGATGTGTAGCTTCTTAGCCTGTTTTCTCTTAAGTGAGCTAAAAAATCAGTGTACTGCTAAGTAGCATCCAGTTGACACCCATTTGTCCCACATTCTTGGCTGGAATATTTTTATCTATCCTTTAGATTGTTAGTACTCATTTTTTCTTAGTTTTCACTGACTGTTTCTTAAAAATGACAGTTTGTTTTAAATAAAAGCTCTTTGAAACAAAAGCTCTGCTTTACAGTATGTAAAATGCCTAGCACTTTCAGTTCAGAGAAGTACAGGAAGGTTTTTTGAACTTCAAATTATCCTTAGGTAGAAGGAACATTCAGCAATAAACCATTGCTTTTCTTGTGTTTTTTTTCTGTTGTAATGTCCATACTGCAAAACTGAATTTTAGATTATAGTTTTGATGTTTCATTTAAGAAAACGTCAATGAAATAGTGTAAGAAAGAAGATTTACTAATTATTAAATTATTAAATGACCTTCAATGTAACACTGCTCATTAGAATGTGAGTCAATCGTATTGGTGTTTATGTTAATAAGTGTGGAGCCATTCTGAAAATAAAACTTATCATGAATTAAGCTAACTGGAACAGCAGTCAAATAAAGTAGATGCAGAAGTGTAAAGACTGCCATGATTGATATATATATTTTAATTATTCTGGACAGTCATGTACATCCACTTTCTTTCCTGCCTGTGTGTAAAAATTAGAATGTGGAAATATGAAGTAAACAGAAATGTTCCTTCAAATAACATAACTAGGAGAATTTTTGGGATGCCCAGGTGCAAGGATAATGCCCTTTTGCAGTAAAGTCTGTTGAAATTCTTGAAGCTGTTGAAATTCTTAAAACAATGGTACAGTTATGTAATGGCAGTTAAAGAACTGAATTGTTTTTTATACTTTTGTAGAAATTGAATTTCATCAAATTGTTAGGAAAAACAACATTTTAACAGATTAATAAAAATGCATTATATTTATTTTTTTAAAATAAAATAGGTGGGTTTGTTTTTCTTCCATGTTCAAATTCTGCTTTTACTTGCAAAGACCCCTGTGGTTTAAATAACCCAGTTGGTGTACACTAATAAAAATCCCATTAAATTAAATGGCCACTAGGCATATAGAATGTCCTGTTGCAATTTCAAGAGACAGTTTGTTACAAGACACCCTGCTATGTACCTCTTACTTTATTAAAGTAAAGGAGAAAAAAAAAAAGGTTGCAAAATGTGTTTATTTCTATGAAAAATATGTTTCCAGTGTACTAGGAAAAATTGACATGTTGTGTTGTGGGGTTTTTGGGTTTTTTTACAGAATGAAAGAGTTGACTTATTCCATGTCTGGTAAATTTATAGCACAACCTACAATAAATATATATAATCAGCAGAATTGGTCAGTAATTTTCATTCTCTGAACTATTACTTGTTTCTTTTGGAAGGTGGCAATTCAAGAGGCAATTCAGTATATATTGTATTAGAGTAAACAGTTTTAGAGCACATACTGTACTTGTTTGCCAGCAAACATTATTTCTGAAATAGGGGACTGTTTTTCTTGCAGATGTTTTTCTTTCTTTCCTTTTTTCTCTTAAACAAATAAACCAACCAACCAACCCCCACCAACAACAGGAAAGGGAGAGGGAGAGGGAGAGGGAGAGGGAAGGGAAGGGAAGGAGAAAGGGAAGGAGAAAGGGAAGAAGAGGAGAGGAGAGGAGAGGAGAGGAGAGGAGAGGAGAGGAGAGGAGAGGAGAGGAGAGGAGAGGAGAGGAGAGGAGAGGAGAGGAGAGGAGAGGAGAGGAGAGGAGAGGAGAGGAGAGGAGAGGAGAGGAGAGGAGAGGAGAGGAGAGGAGAGGAGAGGAGAGGAGAGGAGAGGAGAGGAGAGGAGAGGGGGAAGGAAGGAAGGAAGGAAGGAAGGAAGGAAGGAAGGAAGGAAGGAAGGAAGGAAGGAAGGAAGGAAGGAAGGAAGGAAGGAAGGAAGGAAGGAAGGAAGGAAGGAAGGAAGGAAGGAAGGAAGGAAGGAAGGAAGGAAGGAAGGAAGGAAGGAAGGAAGGAAGGAAGGAAGGAAGGAAGGAAGGAAGGAAGGAAGGAAGGAAGGAAAACAGAACAAACAAAAACCCCAACACCCAAAAAACCAACAAACCAGGAAAACATGGATATCTTGAATTCCTGGAAACAAATTACAAATGTCACAAATGAGTTTAGTACCCCTGATTCTCAGCAGATATTCCCCTCCATCCTGCCTGCCCAAGCAAGGATGTTAGCATTTTGTTGAAGTAGAAAGCAAGAAATAGGATAGACTGGATAGACTATCAAACTAATTTTACTTTGTGAGATTTAATCATGGGCTTAAATTTCCAGAAGTTGCTAAACCTCCTATCTTGCTTTCCCATATCTCCTCCACACTCAGGGAAATTACAGTGCTGAAATTTATGTTTTTTTTAAAATTTGTCTCAAATATTCAGGTGCAGTCATGTTTCACCACTTGTTTCCTGTTTCATCACACCTAGCCAATCTCATTTAATAATATCTGATTCTGAAAGATCTGTAGGCTCTCCAGAGGCACCAAAGGTTGTCTGCTCACCTGATGTCTGGTCTGTCAGTTCCTTCATATGGCTTCTCCTAAAATGAATTTCCACCATCATTATTGGTAGTACCACTAATATCAAAAAGACATATATTCAAATGGTGTTTAATGACAATATAAGGAGATACATCAAAGATATAAAATTAAAAAATATAAAACATTTTTTGTTTTAAATACAAAACAAAATCGAGGTTTTATCATGTGAAGATATAGAGTCCCAATTCTTAGTTTAGTCTTTGATCTCTCATTTATTGATATAAAGTATGAAGGGTGTAAAATGCCTACGACAAGGAAATATAACATAGCCTTGACATAGCAAGGTGTACGTTAACTCCTCTCCAACCAATGTGTTTGCATTACATACAGGTGTTTTGAAAGAATTTTGCACTTTGCGTGTCTTTTGAAGTTAGAAAATAACCTAAAGACCTGGCAAGTAAAAGAGGTGTAAAGCTGCTACTTTCTGAGTGATGAAAATGTTGTAGACAGCTTTTCCTTTCTACCTTCCAGTCTAACTTCTGGCAAACTCTGCCATGCCTACCTGTGGTTCTGAAACCCCTCTATTATGTTGGCTAGGCTTTATTTTTTTCTGAAGACTGAATTGTCTTAACACTAACTTCATTCATTTAACCAGTTACTTCAGTGAGCTCAGAAGACAGTTTGTCCTCAAAAGTTTAGTTATCTTTACGAGTATTCCATTTTCTTTTTTTTTTTTTAACAGCCTACTACAAAACCAACTTAATGTATTAATGCAGAAAGTTTCTCCTAAAATACATTAAAAAAACAACACTGATAACAGCAACTTGCTACAAATACTTGTAGAACCCTAATTTTCTTCTGCTTATACACTTTATACTCACAGTTTAGTTCATAACACCATCCTCACATGGATAATGTTTATTACTTGCTAAATATGCATGAAATGGGCTTTATATATTGCACATTAATAGCATAGGTTTCTTTTGTCATCCTCTTTCCAGTTTTGAATGACTCCTTGAGGTTTGCAGGGCAAGAAACTCAACCCAGTTTTGCATTAATTTTTTTTTTTTAAGAACAGGACAGGTAGTAACAACATTAATACATTCATTTTTTTTCTCAAACATTTAGTTTTATGTGAGACTGGATTAATCTTCGTTGTCTTAACATTCCTATAGACTCTTCATGGGATTAGGAAAGGTGTGCTGACCCTGCTCAGGCTCAAGAAATTACTTCACTCCACTATGTAAACCTGTTAATCTTGAGCAGTCTATATCTTCATATTGAGATCTTATGGGACAATGAGACTGTTTTGGCTGAAATGTGAAACGATGTTAACAACAGCTGGCTTAAAAATAACAGCAAATACTGTTCTTCTGAAAATCATTTATGTAGATATAAGAATTTTTTTGAGTACATAGCATGATCCTTACATGTCACCATGTTAAAGAAGCAGCACAGCAAAAGTCTAGGAACCTGTTTAACTGATGCAATTTTCCATGAAATATCTTTTAGGTGGAGTTTCTATTGCTTTGAGAAAACAGACAAAGCATGAAATATGTGAGAGGGAAAGATGTCTTTCACTCCTTTAGCCATCTTACTTAAATATTTAAATTACATGTAAATTGTGTTATATATATTTAAATAATATTGTCTTATTACAGGAAACAGTCTTGCCTCCTCCCCTCATGTAATTATTGTCTGACAAAATTACTGAAAGAAGGCAACCATTTGCATTTCTCAGCATTTTCATTTTTCAGATGGAACTCACAGGTGTCTGTTAAACAATGATTAATTAGAAGGCATAATCTTTTTTCCTACTCATTTGTTTGTTAACTACCTCTGTGATAATAATATATTTGCATATTTAATTTCTTCCATTGTAAATCAGCACCTTTGAACCACCTCCTAATGATTTTATAGTATTTTTGTATTCTTCATTATTCATGCATTCTATTTACCAAATAAAATTACTTTTTCTCCAAAGGACATTTGAAACTATTATAATCCTATACATAGAGCAGTTGTTTCCAAATACAGTATTAGAAGGGTCAGAAGGGATTTCTCAGTATGAAGCAGACACTAGAAGAAACACAGTTCTTTATTTTGTCTGAAGTTATCTTTGCTCTCCTTTTTCTGTTTGCAAAACCAAATAAACAGTCTGTATGTGGGACTAGTGGGACTGATGCGTGGGAACAAAAAAAACACCATTCACTCACAACTTTAGGGTAGATGGCAAGGAACATACTATAGAGCAGTCCTGGTAGTGTCTTCCACTAGTGTCACCACTGGTAATTTGTTCTGAGATTTCATGTGTTCTCTGATGAGTCTCTGTTTTCCTTGTCCATATGTAACCCTATTGCCCAGTCTGCACATAGAGCTAGCATTTTATTCAGCTGCATCGTATGTGCAAGGCAGAATCATTTTTCAAATATTTTCAAGATGAAAGAAAGTCTACTTTGTTTTTCCATTTCCTGCCCTTTTCACCTCTACCTTCTTTCATCCTTGGCTATCTCTTTCTAGCATTGTAGATCTGTCCTCCACCTCCATGATGCTATTTCTTCCTGATTTCTAACTTTCTATTATGTGCTCCTTAATCTCTCATACTCCTTTCTGAATCTTCTGCACATTACAAGTAAACCCTAATCTATATAATTCATTGCTGTTTCAAATAATAGTATTGGACAGCCCTAGAGGAAGCCAGCACAGCACTTCACAGACTAGGAGAAAATGTATGGGTTGCGCTGGCAGTTCTACCTCAGCATCACTTCAACATTTAATCAACTACAAAAGCCATTTAATGCTTGGGATACTCCAGTTCTATAAATATGATCCCTTAAGTAATTACACAGCTTTACGTCCTGTAACATATTTGGTAACACTTTAAATAAAGTGTCTTCAGTGCATTTCGATGCATTTTTAATTTAGACTGGATACAGCTATGATTGCATGCTAGATAAATAGCAGTTCAAATTTAAATGGATGCATCAGGATTTCACAAATAGCTAATAATTAAATAACTTGGGATATAGCAGCTGAAAGTATCAGTATATTTCAATGATTAATTAATAACATATAACTTTTATGAAAAATCTTTCCTAGGAGCACACTATCAGGCACACAGAGCAGCAGTGTGGTGAGACCTCCAAATGCAGACTAGTAGATTGCTTTTGGAGTGTAGAGAAAAATCTATGCCAATGCCTGGCTTTCATCATCTTGATAGCTCCTTTTATCACTTGAAGATGAGTTGCCTCAATCTCTTACCTACCCATGACAGTCAGGATGTGATACCCCTGGCATATTAGTCTTTGGTTTGGGAAACTATAGTATGAGATTAAAGAAAGTGGTCTTAATTGAAGAGTCAGTGTTTTACTGTCACAATATTTAAATGAAATGTGTACCTTTGTATTAAGAAAGCCTGTTCACTTAATACTTTCTTTAGCTTCCCTTTTAATTTAAAATAATTAAAACTCTTACTTGACTATGAAGTAGAACTTTGTATTTCAACATGAAATTCCGAAATGAGCTTTTACTTTTCATTTTAAAAATTATTTTTCAACAGATTAATTCTTAATATCTCCAAATATAGGTTTGGGATTGCTAAAGAACAAAGAAAATATACAGGTCACGTTACATATTGCAGAGCAGAATTAATATTTTTCTGGCCTTTGGAGTTCTACACCACTGTAAATACAGACTATAACTGAACAGATACAAATGTTACTGCAGGTGTGAGTTCACAGTAATGTATTTAGCAACATGTTTGAATAACAATTGCTTATTCTGTAATTTGCACTACAATTAAATTCTATTTGAGGACCCCTGCTATCAGAACACCACAATATTGCAAGCATTCACTAACTTCCAGAAATCAAAATAAAGGGTGCAGGGGGGAAATGTCATCAAACCTCATTTTACTAGCAGCCATTATCCAGATACCTGAATTCCTGATGAAAGAGTAAGACACTTACTTCTGCCACACAAGGGATGGTAGTACAGCGTTTCCTCTTCTTTAATATGATATTATTATACAGAACCCTGATGAAGTTGATCTAAATTGAACATCTAGGAGGATTACACAGCTGTATTATACAACAACATCCCAAGTTTTATGCAACTACTGTATTAAAAGTGACCAAAAAAAAAATAAATTATCATGCTTAAGTTTCTTCTTTTATTCAGTAAACTTAATTACAAATGCAAATAAAATATTCCCTTTTATGAACCTATGAAAACACAAAGAACGGCATAGCAATGTTATATAGGTTTCTATAAGGATATATATGTATTTTTTTTTTTAAGTACAGTTCTAAAACAATTTAAAGTATCAAGTGTCATCAGAAGGGTAAGAAAGCTTTGTGGTAAATGAAGGCTATATGGTTATCTAGAAGGCCTCAAGAGCCTAATGAAAAAGACATGACCGAAAAGCATTTCAGTAAAGCTCATAGTGAATAATAATAGCTTATAGTATCCATATATTTTGGTATCCACTGACGGCTTGTAAGTTCAATGAGAAACTGTTTGTTAAAAAAGAGTAGATTCAACATGTGCTGGATCAACCAACCAGAGGAATAAACCTATTATTTTCTTCTTTCTTCAGTTCAATACAATAAATAGCAAAAATGAGGGAGATTTCATAACAGTGTATCTTAGGCTGTTGCAGTGTTTTATCTTATAAAGAATTAAAAAGGGTGGTTTGTTTTTTGTTTTTTTCCTACAAATTAATCAACATCAGCTCATCTCCAGTTTCATCTGAACTCGCAGGACAGAATAATTATTTTCTGTGTCTTACACAGGATACTTCTGTTGCTGAAGCTCTAAACTGCATTGCCTAATCACATGTTTTTGTGATGGAAATATGTAGCTGACTCATAGTTAATTTCAAAGACATTATAACCCTTAGATTGTCTTCTGTACTCGTGTACAGGTTTCATTTTGTATGAATGCATTTAAATAATCTCTTTGAACTGTAGATCTTTGCTCATGCTTTCATTTAATTTGCTCTTATCAATTTCTTACTTTCTCTCCAATTAGCCAAGATCATTTTGATTTATGATCATATTCTCAAAAGAGCTTGCAAACCTTGTTCTTTGCAATTTCTGCAACGATGTCACTCTGTCATCCAAATTTTTCAAACTGTTAAGTGGAACTTGGCCTATGATAAACCCTATCTGAAAGAGGTCCCTTCCCATTTGGACAGAGACATATTGATAATTCTTTTTGAGAGCTACTGTTCAAATTTGTGGTACCTAAACCAGTCAATTTGCTGTAAAAAACGTTTTGATGTAACCTGCATCTGAACCAGTATGTCTTTAGCTCCTTCAGGAGCCAAGCCATTTGAATAATACCAAATTCAGATATCCAAACAACAATTCCTTCCATACTTGCTATATTCTGCCAAATAAATAACTTAGACAAATTTAACATAATGTGCTCTTGTTAAATCGATTTTAATTATTTTCTCTTACTTTAATATTTTCAGGTATTTGTTTGGCTATTTAATAATCCCGCCCAGACTCTTTCCAGAGTTTAAAAGGCAGATAATTTCTGAGGTTTTTTCATTTTTATTTTCTTTTCTACTAAAGACAGTTACTACGTTTGCTTTCTTTTTAGTCCTTGGGAATGACGGTAAAGACTTAGAGATTGCTTCAGAAAAGCATTCAGATGTGAATTTCATAAGGCCCTAACAATTCAGACTGTTCTAACTGCATATTTTTCAGTCTGTTCTTATTTGGACTATGTTCCTATCTTCTGGATAAACTCAAGTAGCTATTCACAATCTAATGTTTTGGTAAAGTGTAAAGAAATTTGAAGGCACTGAATATTTCAGCTTTTTCTGTCTCATCTATTATTTGCACTCCCATTTGGTAAAGGAATTATTCTTCCCTTTATTTTACTCTTATTTATAGTGTATTTATAGAACCTTTTCTTGTTGCCTTTTGTGTTCCTTGCTAATTGAAACTCAGTTTGTGTCTCAGCCATTTTGGTTTTATTCCTACATACTTGTAGATTTTCTTTGCAAGCATATGAGTTCAGATTCAGTTATTATATTCTCCTTGCATGATACTATTATTCTTATTCTTATTCTTATTCTTATTCTTATTCTTATTCTTATTCTTATTCTTATCCTTATTATATTTTGTATTATAATTCAGGTGGATCCATTTGAAAAATTGTATTTGAAATGTAGTATTTATCCAGAGAACCTTCATCTTACATATTTTCTGTAGAAATGTACTGAGGTGATAAGGAATCGTCATCATTTATTTCTGGAGTCACACTTGTTTTTCTTTGCTCCTTATCTTTATTCTTGTTTGATGTTTCCAGCCCTTATCTATAGTATTCTGGAAGTTGCATGCATTGCTAATATAGTAACTCCAAATATTTCACTGTTATTTTTCATGGCTGTCTTTCTTTTATCAGATAGAATGCAAGTGAACATAGACGCTCCCTGAGAGTAGCAAGGGCTAAAGATACATGTTCCTTCCTTTAGTTTGGCCAGTGGAAAATTCTCCATTAGAACTTCAGTAATTAACTTTTAACTGAAAACCTTTCTTAGTTTCAGTGGAATTAGAAACTGCCAAGGGACCTTTTTTCCCTCATAGAATGTCTTTGCAGTAGTTACTAGTTCATTACCACTGGAATGGTATTGAATGTATTTTAAAATCCTAATATGAGATTTCCATTGCATTGCACTTCACTAGAATTAAATACTAGTACCTTGGTCCTATAATGTTTTTCATGTCCCAAAGGGGTGCACAGCAGCTGCAAACATTGGGGTGAAAACAATTACCATCAGCTGAGACAATGTGGTCAATGCATCTTGCAGGAGCAAACTTCATAGTAGGACAGGGAAGCAGGTAAGACAGTATTTTACTGGAAAATCTTATCTTTATCTTGCTGCCTTATGAAGGAATACAGGAAAAAAAAAAAACAACTATATATGGAAGGAAAACCTCACAGAGATCCAAAAGGCTAAGAGCATAAAGAAATGGATGAGTCATGTTTTTAGGTGACAAAGAGTATACATTTTAACTGCTTCTAAAAGTAAGTATTTGCTCCTCCTGGAAACCAAAAGGTTAGCTAGCTAGAAATGGGGGCAACCAAAACTGGTAATTTTTAATGTCTTGCCCTTTTTTTATTTTGATTCCTTCTGCCTTTCCATTTTCCTTCATGTCTATTTTTATTTTTTCCTCTTAGGAAAAGGTCATCATGATCCAGCTGACAATATGTCATGAAAGAAGTTACAAACCAGTTGCAATAATCAGTTTTGCTTTTTCTTTACATATATATTCATTTGCTTTGACATCTGAATGATAAAATGAAATTAAGCAGGGCACACATAGGTGCTCTATATACAAAATTTATAGTGAGAACATTGAGATGAGATGAGTTGTTCTTGAGACCTCCTGTACCTGTTGCACCATCTGATACATCAAAAAAAGTCAGCCACAGCTTCTACATGACACATAATGATGGTAATTATACATTGAGTTTTACATAGGCTTATGTGGATAGGAATTTAATAAATTTGAAATCCACCAAGGTGATAAATTGAGAAAGTTTCGTAAGGGTAGATTTCCTCTTTGATCTGCAAACACAAAATCAAAATGAGAACATTAGGAAGCATAGCTTTCAAGTAAATTGCTTCTCTGATAGCAGGTCTGTAAGTAGACTTAGTAGGGAAAAAAAGATAAGTATTAAGGCAAATAATCTCTTCTTGAATATTTATATGGCTTATTTTACCATTCTCCTGTCACTGCTGGTGTCAGAGAATCAGACAAGTCAAAATGCTGTAATGTTTATCCTATAAAATAGAGGTCATTTTATCTAAAAGCTTGCTGCCCAAGAATGCCAAAGAAATAGTCAGACCCTTTTTTACTGATCACTGCAACAGAGATTATTCACCCATTTAGACCAAAACAGGCTTTCTGAAAGTGGCAGTTTGTATTTCTGCTCTAAACTGTACTTGCATTGTAAAGGTTCGATAACTCATTGGAAACTGTTTTTTTTCCCTTTGGTTTTGGAAGCAGCTGTTATCTGCTGTTCTTGAAGTTCTCAGAAATGCAAGTAAAGGAAGGACATTCATAGACCCTTATTCTACTTTTGCCTGCTCTTTGCTGAGACAGGTTCTTGACAAATATACTGCACAAAAATGCTGGATAGTGCAAATAAGAGTTTACATTAATTTACCAACCTCAATATTAGAATTCCTCCAGTACAGATCCTACTTCACTACCTTTTTGAAACAAAATTTCTGTAATATGTCCATGTCTGCAATATAAGCTGACAAATACAGATATTTTAATTCTTGAGAAGATTTTGTTAAAATATCCCAACAATGACATTTTGTTGCCCATCAAGTTTTTGTTGCCCCGACCTTTTAAGAAGGTTCTAATTGATTTAGACAAGAACTTTTAAATAAATTAATATTTACTGTTTCTGTAGAAATACATTGCTTTTCCATTTTCAAATTAAAATCAAAGTGGACTGTGTACTCAAGTTCGCTTCTCACACCAGAAGGAAACAGATTAACTTTTCACGCATCAGGAAGACCCAAACCTTTTATGCACCAGTTTTCAGAGGTTTCATGGAGGAGAAGAATTTGTAGAATCTCAAATGTATATTATGCAAGCCCATCTCATCCATAGAGCACTGTAAAGTGAAAATGGGAAAAGAGGAATAATGTTTAAGAAACCTGCTCAACAAATGAAGAGGAGTTAGCAGTTTAAGAAAATGGAAGTAAATTTGGGAAGAGGTGGATTGAGCTTGGAGCCTAATTTTGACTTGCCAAATGTTTATGCAACTAAGCAGGGAAAAGTGCTTGAAAAACTTGGTTTGCAATAATGATACCCTGAATATTGACATAAGTCTCTTCTAAAGAGTTCTGTCTGTCTGCCTTCCATTGTCTTGTCCAGGAAGTGGTCACCTCACTGTATATTTGCCAGTAAACGCTGTGGCAGGTCTTCGCTTTTTCAGTCCATCAATCTTCACAGATTTTCTGTTAGGCCCAGCTCTGCACAATGTCCTCTGAAACCTGACAGAATTGCTTTAAGTGTGAGACATGGCTATGTATCCAATCCCTAGTCTTGTAATAGATGCAGTCTCAAGCCACTGATTCCCCAGTTCCTACATCTTTGTCCTACCCTCTGCCTTTTCTATTATAGCTCTCCATGACATTCTCCCAGGTGCATATGCTCAGTAGCTCTAGGGAAGAAGCATACCCTAAGAGCAACAGATTCTACCTGTCTATGTGTATAAAAGTGAAAATGGTGAAAATCCATTGCCCTCTGTGATACCCAGTCATAATCTTTTTAATATGTCCGTTCCCCACATAGGTCATGCTATAACCATGTGGTACTATAGTGCAAAGAAGCAATAGCATGTAATAAAAACTTCTGTGTTTTAGCTTCACAAAAACTTCAGTTAAAGTCCCAATGATATTTCAACTCCAGATAAGACAGTTTGGAATTTTAAGCAAGACACTGCAATGCAAAAGAACTTAGGAGTAAAGTGTATTCCTCTCCCCACAACAAAGTTCAGTATTTCCGAGACAAATTGAGAAGAAAAGAGAACCATCAAGATAATGCATTCTACTCAGTGAATATCACCAGATGATAAAGTTCAGGACATCTTGACTAAAATCCAAAGGTAATAAATATAGTTTGCTAGTGTGCTCTTCTACTTAGAAAGAGAGCTACAAGTAAAATGAAAAAAAACCAAACAAACCCAAACAACCAAACAACAAACCACAAGGAAAGGATAATTGCAGTTGCTGATACCTAAACACTGGAGAAAACTGAAGCCATTGTTTTTCCACATCCATCTATTATTGGATAACATCTTGCACTGTATTGAATGAAGCACAGATATTTCCCTGTAATTAAAAAAGATTAATGTGTTCTTATCAATAAGATGATTTGAATAATAATAAACTTTGACTGCTAACCTAATTTCCATGGATTAACAGTCCTCCAGAAATATTTGAAAAAGGAAAATGACAATTTCCTTATATGCATAACTATCTTCAAAGTAGATAACTAGTAAAGTGTTTATCCTGGCTTGAAATTGCCATGTATGTATGTTCTTCCTCACTTATTTAGATACAGTTAGCACAACATTAAAACCAGCAATTTTTGAGTAACCATATTTATATTAAAAATGTTTAGTCTTCAAAAGATGCAAAATCTACATTAAAACTAGCGCCATGGATATTTACCTGCTTGATGAAGAGACCACATGAATATTTTCAACCATATTCTGTAGCAAAGATGAGAAGAACTTTATGTCATATTACAGTCCAAGATACCAAGTATAACTGCTGAAGTTAATGACCCATTTTCTCAGGCTGAATTTGGCATAAAACAGTTTTCTGATTTTTGGTGGGCCAGGAAGAAGTGTTTAATCATAATGATGGAAGGAAGACTTCCAGTTCTGGTTTGATCAGTGTATCAAGAGATCACTTGATCACCTTGGGTTTAGGTTTATAAATTAATTTGACAACGAATTATTTATACATGAGCATTCAATTCAGTGACAGTTCTATACCATAATATTCCAAGGAAGGAATCCAAATTAATAAATATCCAAAACTTTCAGAAGTGTAATTAGTTTGATTGTTGCCCCTCCCTTTGCAAATTTCTTTTCACATTTTGTTTCCAAATCAATTGGTTATATTTTCATTGTTTTATTTCCTGACTATATTACATTTTTTTTCCCTTTTTTTTTTTTTTTTTTTTTCTGCTACTATGAGAAAGGTAAGCAAGGTGACATTACCAAACTCTAGATCTGGAATCTGAGATAGAACTGGAAAGAAATTATACTGACAACCTCCCAAGAGGTAATTTGTATTTATTTAAAGATATCTTAAGCATCTATGAAATGGGTATTTGGTTGTGTCATGTCATCAGCAGTTGTGAAAATACCTGCCAGATCCAACTGTGTTTTTTTATCTCTGCTGAGACTTATTTCAAGTCAGCATTTAGCATAACTTTTGTAGCTTGCAACTTTGATAGGTTTTAAGGAGAG
The DNA here is from genome assembly GCA_020745705.1 of Hemiprocne comata. Classification (NCBI taxonomy): domain Eukaryota; kingdom Metazoa; phylum Chordata; class Aves; order Apodiformes; family Apodidae; genus Hemiprocne; species Hemiprocne comata. Next base: position 28,647,692 of record CM036587.1, read on the forward strand.
ATATTAAGAGATAAATCATTGGTTGTTATAAGGAGGGTGTATTTCCTTTGTTCTGTATTAAAAATCTATAAATATTTTACTCCTTACATTTGATCAAAGTTTTTACAATGAGCCATGAGGTAATTTATTTATATTGTGTTCAATAGAGATGAATGTTCAAGTAAATGTATGATAAAGTGAATTTAAAACTTATACACAACATATTCACTCTAATGTCCTTCAGCATTGTTAATGTTAAGATTTCTTACATTATTCCAGAGATAACAAAATATTACTTAGCAAAAGCGAGATCTTTTTGAACATCATCCATCTGAAGACTTAATTTTAACCTGTTTTTTCTAGTAGTTGTGGCTTATAAAAGCTTCACAATAGTAGTAACAAAAGTAGATTTCACTTTTTAGGAATATTCCTAATATTCTTGATATAATAAAAAAATCTTGGTTCTGCCAATTTTCACTCCACGAGATTAATTGTTGTGTGTTTCCTGCTTGTAATTTTATTTGTCTTGTCCAGGGGCAGAATAAAGTCACATGACATGTCACAGGTGTCTAACATCTCCATATTGGAGTAAGAAATAGAAAATATTCATGGAATAATTGACAGACTGTATTGAGGGATTTGGGATGTTGGGGGTTTTTTGCTTGTTTGTTTCTGTTTTGTGGGTTTTTTAATTATAGATTATAATTTTATTAGGTCAGATGTTAAATAATTTTAGAGAAATTATATCACTTTATCGGTATCCTTCAGCAAACAGCAAAGACATTACTTTGTCCCATAAATATTTGCACTTTAGCTTCACACCGTGTAAACTTAACAAGGAGGTAATTTTGAGGTTTTTAAGGGAAAATAGCAAGGAGATAAATCCATAGACCACAGTTTAGTGCTTGATTCTGTGAAGCGGTGAGTGGTCTGGCCCAGTCAAGCAAATCCCAAAGAATGCGTATGATAATTTTTAAGCACATGCTTAAGCGCTTTCCTGGAGAAGAGAAAGAATGCTCAGTAGTTTGTAGGATTGAGACTCTAATGGGTAATTCCAGATAAATTAATTCATCAGTGAAAGCTGGTCAGATTAGTTTCTGGAGCCTAAGTGTTTATTTTCTACTGCTCCATTTCCCTGTTCTCTCTCAGAGGACAGTTGGGGAGATTTACTTGAGCTTCTCTTTAAAATACCAAGTTGTGGCTCAGCAGCTGAGCAATGCATTTCCTCAAAGTTGCAATCACTGTCTCTATAGAGAGCAGAAGCACTTGTCTGGAGCATTTGCAATTCAACTTATATCAGCCTATGCTTAAATTGTTTGTGATTCAGATGAGGATAACACTATTTACCTAAGAATGGATTTAGATTCGAATTATTTTCTCTCTTCCAAGGTTTTTATGCTGGGATCCTAAGAGCTAGAAGGAGGTTCCAAAGAGTTTTATTATAAATGTGTCAAAGATGAGTGAATATTGCATCGATCTCCTAATATTTAGTCTAGTGGTGTATAATTGCTTAATTTAATATAGGAGTTCATCATAAGAGAAAGCTCCCTGCACTATAAGAAAACTCATGTATTAATCTTTTCCTGTATCAGTAAAGAGACTGGGATACATCTTCTCCTGAGCAAGAAATCAAGAGTCCAGCCTGACAGCAACTCACTTTCCATTGACATATGTCCACATAAGCACAGAGGAACCATTTGAGGATACCTGTAATAAGCTGCCATCTGTCCAGAAAGCAGGAAAAATCTTCTTCCTTTAATTTCAATTTAAAGACAGGCTCAATCTTCGTGTGCCCACATGAGCTCAGTGGATGAAATAGGAGGTGATGACAAAAATATCATTGTGAAGAGTTACAGTTAAAATGTAAATCCCCCTGTATCCGAAGGTGCCTCTGCCATTCTCAACACTCTTACTATTTGTTTTGATGTGTTTATAAATCCAGTTCTTTATAGGTATCACACTTTCCTCAGCATAAGGATGAGAAATAATCTTTATGAAGCTGGGTAAACTAAACTATTAAGACAAAATAGTGCGGGGAGATTGGCTTCTCAAGCTGTCTCAGTGTTAGTGAGCTGTTAGTGTGAAATGCATTTGGCATAAAACCAGCTTGTTACAGAAAACCTCCTGGCTAATTTAGTTGCTATAAACCTAGTTAATTTTTGCCAGAACGGAATTATTTACAAAGAAAAGCACAGTCTGTCAAACACCTTCAGATAGCTGCAGCTAAGTACAGCCATTTTGCATTTGCAAATAAAGGTGGAGCAAATAGATCTCTGTTGTTGTAAATGGTTTTCAGTAAACACAGTGTTCTCATGATAAAATTCCTGTTCTGAAACTCGGTGTTGTCCTGTTCAATTTCTCATCACATCAGCCGTGCACTATTGTGGTTCAGAAGGCAGTATTGCGCAGCTTGATGGGTGTAGCCAGATGTGCTGTGTCACATCATGGTGTTTCAGCCAAGGAGACTTAAGAAGAGTCTGTTTGGAAAGAGAGTGATCCATGAACTCCGTTTATATTTTATCTATAAAAGGAAAAAGGATTTAATGTTCTTTCTTATCAAGAAACAAGTAAAGCACGTATCTTTAAATTCAACTTGCACATTTCACAATCCCTGTAAACAAAATCAAAAACAAGAAATACCTGTTACAATTGAGTTTCTTTTTTATCAGTATAACTCACATTTGTTTTTAAAAATGTCTATTGCCCAAGTTAATTCATAGGTCCCTTCCCTCCCCCTCCCTCCCATCCCCTTTTTCTCCTCTTCCTTTATTCCTCTCTTCATCTTTCTCTGCCAGCCCCTTTCACATTGATGACATTATCACAAAACATGAAAATTATTCAATGAATCTACTAGAAAGAGAATGCAGAGGCATGTCCTTCCCCTCATGCAGGTCTTTATGTCTTTAGGGAAATATTCAGTATTGTGCTGGAAATCCTCTAGACCAAGGACAGTGAGAGGTGTGCCAGGATACATTTTTCTTGCTCAAATTAGAGGTTAATTGTGCATTGGAATATCAACAGAAAGAAGGAGGTGCTGTTTTTTAAAAGTTGATGTTCCAAATAACGCCACCAAAGGTGTCTCATCCCCTTGCAAGGGGCTCCTCAAGACAGAGGAGCTGGAATTTGCCTTCTCTCTCTCCCAAATGTCATCCTTAAGGTGCTGCAGCTCTTGGGCTCATGCAGTCCATGTTGTGCTCATTTCAGATCTGACCCTGTGATTGATTGTGTTGACCTCTGCTCTGTTGGTCATTAAATGTCACTGTAATGTGAATTTATGGGAGGCTAATTTTTTTTTAAAAAGGAAAGATAATGCTTTCTTGGAAGGGCTCTGATTTTCAGAGGGCACTGAATACTCACACACTTTAGCTATTCAAATAATTGTGAGCACAACAGGCAAAGCACCAAAACTCACAGTCACATCAGCAAATTTCCATTGGTATTTTTATTATTGCTAATAATAATTTTGTATTTCACTCTTTATAGCCCTGCTGAAATTCTTCTTCCTTTTCCTGTCTCCTAAGCAGCACAAACAAATGGGTTTGACTTCCCACCTTTTTTTTTTCAGTTGCGACAATCTGAATTAGATATGTGTTGGCTTCTTGGAATCAAACCTATCTGAGAATTGTTTAGTCACAAATTTGAAAATTGCAGTTTAAAATTTCTTGAAATTTAACCCTTAGCATCCCAGTTCTCAAATTCTGCTTTTCTATTTTAAATAGATTTTCTTATCCAATGTAAATTGCTTATCTTAATCACTTCTGTTCACTAAAATTGAAATACAGTAATTTACATACATTCCCCTTGAAAGCCAATTTTTATTCTTACTGAGGAAGTTATTTCTGACATGTTAAATTCCACCTAATCCATGAGCACTACCATATTTCACTGGAGAATCATTATAAAGACAGACAATCATTCATTCTCTTTGCTGCAGGAAAGGTGCAATACAATGATACCGTGAAAGCTGATAATCCACTCATGTTTACACTGAAGATATTTCCCACAGAGCACTCTGGAACAAGGGACACAGATGATGATTTGACAAATGCTGTCCTTTCATACATATTCCCTGGATGCATTTGGACCAGTGTATCAGAGAATTCTACTCCTTCTATTCATTTCAGTAATTAGATTTGAAGAGAGTGGTACCACATGCATGTTTATGGTAATCACTATTAACCCAAATGGTGATCTTTTTCCTTTCTTCATCCTCTCTTTCTGTTCCCACTTGAATTTGCTGCATACTGGCACAGCATCTGTCAATAAATAAATAAATAATCGAAAATACCCAAGCCTGCCACCTAACAGACCAAAGAGAGACAAAAAGAAATCATAGTTGAAATTTGGAGAAGAAAAGGAAGGAGAGACAAAGAATTAATTAAAGATGAAATGCGAGAAGAGCATACATGGGGAATTTTGAAACAAAAGTTAATTTTTAAAAGCTGAAGAAAGAAAAAGATGGTGTTAAGCTATAAAATATAATGAAATGGACTTTCTAGGAAAGAAATGTAAAACTCTGTATCTAGCACATTTTCATGTCATTAGTTGTGATAATAGATACCATATATGACTTATAAAATGAACACGCACAAATGCATATATATGTGCAGACCGTATATTATATGTCATTGGTGCCACAAAATAAGCAAACCCTTTTCCAGGATTTAATAGATCACGTAATATAACTATCCCTCTAGTCAGTTGTTGTTGCGTTCATTAGCTGAGATTCTTGACATTTTAAGTTCTACAGATGAAATTTCACAGTCTGTTATCTTTATTAGGACCTAGAAACCATGAACCTGTTTAAAAATCTTTTCTCTTATCCTTATTTCCTTATCCAAAGAACTGAACAGGAAAATGACCAGCTGCTTAGATTACCACTCCAATCCTCTCATGAATTTTTAAAGGTAGGGATTTTCCAAGAACCAACATCAAATAAAGGATTAAATGCCTTCTATTACAGAATACAAATGTGTTGTTCAAAATCCCCAGAAATTAGAGTCTTTGAGAACCATCTGGACCCACATGTTATGCAGAAGAGGAGAAACACAAAGGAAGTACTGATTAATTTTAATGTAGGGTGAAAAGACTTGTAATCAAATGCAGCTTTATTAAGTTAGTATAGTTTCTAGCTCAAACCTTCAAGACTATTGTCACAACCTAGATTTCTCAAAACTAGATATTTTGCCTCATTTTGAAAACTTATTGTATTTATTGATAAGAAGGGTAAGCTTGTATTTATTTCATGGACATCCCTTCTGAGGAACACACTGCACTAGTTTAGTAGTTATTTCCATTAATGATTTGCAGGGGGGTTTCTCTTTGTATATATACATCATATTTATGGCAGTTAAAACAAATTTTCTTTTTGTCGTGAAAAGCCAAATGAGACGTTTTTATTACTATCCATTCAATACACTTTCACCTATAAATTAAGAGCTTTAATTTAGATCTGGGTTGCTAGTAAGTGAGAAACTGGTTGTTTATCTGAAATGAATTGACAACACAGAGATCTGTGTGCAGACACTCAGTGATTCTTTTTACTGTGAGTACAGAACAGTGAAGGGGGACAAGTTTTCTTAAAATATTATCTACCACTCTTCTGTTGCCTTCCAAGTGTCATAAATTGTTCACACACTTCCCTCTCTGATCATTTGGACAGAAGATTTAAATGAGACACAGCTTTAGCTGGATGAACATAGAATTGAATTGGAATAAAGAGATAGCATGTGACCATATCACTACGTAGTGCATAGGCTTAGTATTGCTCTCTACATAATTTTCTCTCCCAAAATTACTTGCCAGCCAATAAGAGGGCTACCCTTGCTTTCAGTGTGTAATTTCAATTGTGTATAAAAACACACTAATTGTAAGTCTTTTTCTGATGCTTACTGTAAAATGCAGAAATGCACAGATTTCCTTTTTCAGATATAAAGCAAAACTGATGAAAACTTATGAGGAAAAAAAACAAATTAACCTGTAGAAATGAGAAAAATCTAAAGATACAAATAATCGAAGTCTACATACCAGAATTTCCAACGATAAAGCCATATGAAAGAAATAGTTATTCATTGTGTCATTGTCTGGGAAGCTAGTTTGGAGTTAGTGCGTTAGAAAAGAAAGAGCAGTCAATATCACTGAAAGAATGTCAAAAAAGAATTAAAGGAGAAGTAAGAAGAAGTAAATAGAAGTACAGAAAAACAGGAATCAAGAGGATCATAAGCAGTTTTATTTTCCTTCCACTTGCCACCACACAGAATGTATGTCTCACAGATACTTATATCAATCACAAAATACCCTGGTCTGTTTTTAGTGATCTGTAATGTTGAAGACTCCACAAATTCTTCAGACAAACTTCCGTTGTACTTCATTATCCATTACTGCCAGGTATTTATTTTTATTATCTACCCTAAATTGTTGTTGCTGAAATTGAAGTCCATTACTCACAGTCCTATCCATCCATGCATGGAGAACAGATTTTTTCTTTATCACTGTACTCATTGTTTGCTGAGGGTTATTAAATGCATGAAAACTACCTCCAGTTCAGGAAGTCCATCAGCTGAAAATACTTAAATATTTAGAAGGTTTTGGATATGTCATCTTTTCTTGTACTTTCTGTTTCTGACCATTACTAGAAACATGATAACAGGGAATGTGAAACTTTGAGGTTGTTTATTCTTTTTCATTTTGATTTTATATAACTTTGAATGTTATTGTATCCCCTCTGAGCCTTCTTCTTTCATTTGTTTTAAGAGCTTCATTTTTTTCATTAGGTAGGTTGTGTTTTATAGAACTTGATGATTCTTTTTGCTCCATTGCAGGCATAGACTGCATGGACTGGTTTACATCTTCCTTGAAACACGGGGCTCACAGAGAACACTGTACTGAGTTCAGCTAAGCTGAGTGGAGTGGAAAGATTTCTTATGCAGTAGACTATACCTCATATTTATACATTTTACTGCACAGTTTGCCTTCTCTGCAATGGTGTGGTATTACTGGCTTGTGTTCAGTTTTTGACCCACAAAAGTCCATATCCTTTTGTGAAGAAATACTGCAAGCCTGTATTTGTGCAGTTGATCATCTTGCATTTACTTTCATAGAAATTAATTTTACTCTTTCCAGATCATCTCACAGATATTTTCATGCTTTTTAAAATTATAACCCTGTCCCTAACACATCCTCATTCAGCTTGGTGTAATTTGTAAATGTAGTAAGGCTCTATTTCATCAGTAAGACTGCTAGTGAAAATACTGAAGGGTATAATAATCTTCAGAATGCTACTTGACATATCTTTCTATGTGAAAGTGGATCGATGAAAACTTATTCTCTGGATTGAGCTGTCCAACCAGTTTTTGCTGCAACAGAATAGAATTTTCATCAAAAATCTTTTTCCCACAGCTTGCTTGTGGGAATGTTTTGTGAAATGTGAGTTAATAGATTAAAGTCACAGAATTTCTATTACTTCTCCCCTATCCATAAAACCTGTTTCTTTATCATGAAGGTTTGTTTGACTCAATTTGTTCTTGACTGCTCTTCATCTCTTTGCTAACATCCATGCACTTGCAAATAATCCCTTTGATTATCTTTTCCAGACATTTTCAGAATTGAAGTTGAGTGCCCTCAATTCCTTTATTCCTCCCTTTTCAAAACCTGTGCTATGACATTCTCCAATGTTCCACAACCTCATCTTTCTCAAAGAAAAAAATATTATGAAGCTGTTCCAGACGCTTCAGACTTTTTTTCAGTTTTCCTAGGAAAAGTCACAAAAACTAGGTTCACCCAAATCTCTGAAGGAATTGAAGAATTGCATGTATGTGCCAGTTAGAAAAATAAGTTTTGGGTTTTGGTTTCAGGGTTTAGTTGGTTGGTTGGTTGGTTTGGTTTGTTTTTTGGTGGGGTTTTTGGTGGTTTTTGTTCTTCTTGTCATTTTTTTGTTGTTTTGTTTTTGTTTGGTTTGTTTTTTTTCTCAAATTCACAGCATGTAGAAGTTCTATTTACGTTACTCTTAAAATAACTCATGTTACCTAACTGTGAACATTATGACAGCATTCAATAATTTGTTTGAAACAATAATGAATCCTGAAACTGTAAAATATCTGGATGAATAGATTTCATTCACCTTAAAACTTCAAAGCATCATTATTGAGCTTGATTGCCTGCCTGACACAGGTAATGCAGCTTCCCCAGTTTGTAAACCTTATTATTTAAAGTATTAATGTAAAATACAAGCTTCATATAAAGATTTAGCATTCTTTTGTAAACGTTATTTGAAATACTAGAACTTTATAAGATATGATGTGAGTGAACCTAGATTGATTCTGGAAAGGAAAAAAATATGGCTCCAACCTGTTACAAAGATACTGGCAAGCTGGAGAGCAAAACAGTAGGTAAACAGAAACTGAGAGTTATAATTTATTTTTATTCAGGAATGCTGTAATCAAACTCATCATAAAAAGCTACCTGGGAATACAGATATTTTGGGATAAGAGGCAAACAAATGTTATGGATTGGATCCTGAAAAATAAACAGTGTTTTCTAAACATGGAAATATAAAATACAGTTTGCTAAATAGTGCAATTTAAGACTGTTTTAGTCTTCATTAATGATCTGGAAACAGGATGAATAGGGAAAATGAATGAAGCAAACGAAACTAAATGCTGGTTGCTTTCACAACCGGTAATATTCTCTGGGTTTGTTTTGTTGTGTTTTTTTAAGTTCAATCAATATGTTGGCCATTTTTTGTGCTTCAATTTAAAGAGAAGATTATGGATGCTACACATCTGAATAACTGCATTTCATAGTGAGTCCAATTCTATTTTTCCTTCTCATAAGCAAGTTTTTATACACACACTGAAAGTAGGAATTGGTTTAGAAGAATGAAACTACTTAATGAGTCACTGTGCATTGACTCCTGAGGCGTCTGCCATCATGTTTGTTGCCTGTTTTGCACCAGGACCCTTACTTCCCAGCTTCATATACACAACAACTGTATGTGGTACACAGATGCACATTCATTCAATCTGAGATTTGCATTATGGTGCAAATCCTGGGTTTTCTTTTTGAAGTTCAGGCATTTTGGTGGAAGAGGAATACCTTAGATTGTGAATGCTTGTAGGTTGCAGATAATGGTGCGTGTGGTTTTTTGTGCTTGAATGTCTCAAACTAAGCCTTTGAATTCTCAAGCAAAAGCCTACTATAGTGAGCTACAGACAGTAAGGGCTGGTTGTAAAATGTGACAACAGCCTAACAACAGAAGTTACACACATGGGACTCTAAAGTTTAGAGATACACATGACGCATTTGTCAAAAGAACTAGCTGGGAAGCTGATGATGCATTGAGCTTCTGTATATAGACTGCTGAGATTGGGGAAGCCTTGTCCTATGGGAGGTATACTCTGAACTGCACCAGCCATTGCTGGAGGAGACCTAGGGACACAGCTGCAACTGTAAGCAGCTGGACCACATGAAACCAGCAAGACTTTCAATTAAGCATTCCCAGACCAGCAGTGATGTCCTTGATGGGAACGGAAGGCAAGAGACTAATGCTGGGGGGAGTTGAGTGCTTGAAATAATCAAAAAGGTAAAAACATTAGTCTTGTTGGTTCTTAAGTAAACCCCAGTGTTCAAACCTAGTATGGACTGCCATTTATTCTGTCTCTCCTGCGATAGGCATGACTGAGAGTATAGGTCATTCTCTATCCAAGTATTACAGACACAAACAGTGACAACCTTGAAATTAATTGTTGTACTTCTTGCTGCTGCTTTATCCAGGGCCAGTACTCTACACATTGATAAGGAGACTGAAGAGTACTCAAATTTGTGTTGGCCTTAGCTTTTCACAGGAATCTGAAAATACACTTGAAGATTGGCATAGAATAATGATGTTCTGGGGCAACTTCTGTTTTTAGAAAATTCACCCTCAAATTAGGCTCATCCTTAAATCTAGTTAACCATGGCTAGCTAAACCAGCTTTGGAAACAGATTATACTTCCTATAGGCTCTACTATACTGTAGAGCTAAGCAAAATGCAGACATTCTAAATAGCTCTGTAGTCCCTCTTTATCCTGCAAGCTGAGTGGTAAATTCTGTCCTTAGCCAAGCATGTGGCACTTCAAGTGACATTTACAACCTTTACAGGATTATAGAGATGTGACTGAGAGGAAAATCTGACTTTTTAAAATATAAATTCTATCCATCCTCAATTTTTTCACCAGCATATGATGAAAAAAATCACACAGATTCAGGGACTGAGGTGGTTTTGTATAAAATCAGGAGAAAGTCTGTCTTTGAATATTTTGCTTCTGCAAAAAAATCCACAGCTAAGGAAGGAGGTATATTAGTCCTCCTCTTTCTTTGAGTCTTCTTGAATTTTAGCAGTAAAATAGAATTGGAATTTACTGCCATCTTGGATGTTGCATCTTCTATGTATAGTAAGATACTTTTTGAGTCATATTATTAGTAGATAAGTAGAATATGCATCTTCTCTAGATCTGTGCTTTCCTTTGTCCAATATTTTAAAACAGGACTATTAATAAATGTCATAGAATCATAGAATCATGGAATCATAGAATGGTTTGGGTTGGAAGAGAACCTAAAGATCATCCAGATCCAACCCTCCTGCCATGGGCAGGGACACCTTCCACTAGAGGAGGGAGGAGGGTGAAGAGATGGGATGTCACTCAAACATTTTATTTATCTGAAAACTTTGGTATGGGCTGCTACAAAAGGCAAGCTACTAGTAAATTCCTAATATCCCTTATTATTTTTTCCTAATCTGTAGTAGCCAATGACAGGAATTGGCAGAATTGAAGTTGCCAGCCGCCTTGACTGTTAATCATGTATGTTGCCTCATATTGATGAGGAGGGCCATGTTTCTGCTATCAGTCCTGGCACAGATGTCAGTGTAAGTCTCACCAGGCACAGCTAAAGCAGCATATTACCCATAGTGGTGAAAAGTAATACTGCATTTATGGCCTTCAGCTTCCACAAAATCCACTGTGTAAGCTGAGGGGTAAAGAGAATTTCCACTTCACAGACGCAAACATCTGTAGGTGGGTAACAGTTTTAAAATGTTTTAACACCTGCATGTGTCCAGGTATGACGCTCCAGGGACAAGCTGCAAGCTGTGCATGAGCCTGAAGCACATTTACAGTGTGTTGACTTTCTGCTTTGTTTTGGTTCGTGTTTTACCTTGATATCACAGGTGATCATCCTCCAGAGGCTGTCACACAGGAGGTTTTTTTGGTCACTTCTTTGAAGCGTGTAAGCACATTACTCCTGATCTATGTCCTCCCTAACTATATAAAATTATTCTGCCTTTTTGCATTACACAGGGAGCTGCAGGCTTTGATAAGTTGTTTGAGCAAGATATCTATTTGGGTTATTGATTTTGTGTACTCTTTTATTTGACCTGCTCAAAACAACTTTTAGCAGTTGACTGGCTTGTGATTTTACTTCCCTCAGTCTCCTCACAAGAAATTTTAATTTTAAAATCGTAAAAGAGACGGTGTACAACTCAAACAATGGCCAACCTTCAAAAACGGTGTAATAGGTTCTTAGCTTCTGGAATATTTTCCCAGCTCTCATATTGAGAGTTAAAGTGGATTTCTAATTTTTATTCCACTCATTACTAAACAGGAACACTCAGGTCACAGCAAATAAAGCCGTATGAGTTAATGAGAACAGCTTTAGCAGAAAGAGGAGGTGTTTCTCAAAGTACATCAAGTGCTTCACATATATTAAGAAACCCCAGCTGAATCAATTTAATAATGTTGGGATTTACACAATTATTACAGAGCCTTCATTATTCACCCAGCCTGCACATGCCACAGCACAAATGAACATCTCAGTCTGGTGGTATTAACATTGCCATTTTCTAACCCGTTCCCAGGCCATCTGCTACATGCTGATCATTCACTGCTTTAACATTTAACAGTTATCCAACTGCAACTTAGCAGATTTGTGTACTTTTGAAAACAGCTGGTTTAATAACTGCTTCAGAGCTTTTGGATAAAGAAATTATTTTGTGGTTCTTTACAATAGACTTTTTAAAAAAAAAACCCAACAGTGCCTCTGAGAAAAGAGTATAACCGTTGCTTCCACAAATTTATGAATTTGCAACTCTTCATTTTATTTATTGTCACATAAGGAACAATGTTTGATTATTTATAGAATGATAAGTCAAGAAACCTTTTTTACCATTCCTGGTTTATTTTTGTTCTCTCTCAAATACAGAGGAAATATTTATATGCTGGGGTAATGAAAGAACTTAATATCTAGGTCTGTCTGAAAGTCTCCAAGTTGGAGTTTATCATATAAAACAAAAGACATGTAGCTTAACATACAAAATCCTAGCACAGCAGTAAAAATTAAGTTAATTTGGAGCTTTGTATGCGGTTGAGCTATAATCCTGACTTTCTAAACTTGATGAAAATCCACTGCTCTTGATGTCACATTTTATATCAAATATTAGCTGTGACTGACTGAAACTTGCTACTTTGTCTTCTGTATATTGTAAATTATCACAATTTAGGTACTCTTATCAAGGATAAAAAAGATTTTATCATTCACCTGAAGCAGTTTAAATCTATACATGTGTAAATATATATATCTTGTTAATAACCTTGCTTATTCTAAATGCCCTTCAGATGTTAATTAACCCTTGCTTCATAAACATTCAAGTAGTTCTTGCTGAATGCTGACATTGATATTTGTACTAGAAACCAGAATGGAAGCAGTTAAAAGGCAACAACTTAGTATTAATATGCTGCAAAAGTGACAATCCATGAGGTTTTTTTGAAAGCACCTCTTCTTTTAGACAGTCATCAATCAAAGTGACAGCATTCTTTAGATTAACTTTGGATTCTTCAGCACAAATTAATCTGTCTAGTACTTCCTGTCTCACCATTTAAATCACCCAACAAATAAAGCCAATCAAGTCTTCTATTCTTTGCTGATTAGCCAATAAACTATGACAGTAGACTGGTGACAGTAGTTCTAGGATTCTCACAGAAGCTTATCTATAGCAGGTAGCAGGTGTCATATCAGTCTTCACAGAAACAAATGGGTGTACATTTTTTATTATTTTTTAAAACTAGCTTTGCAATAACAAGTGAAAAAGTGGAGCAGCGTAAAAACAAATTTGAGAAACGCATTATCTGAAACAGAACAAAACATAAAATTAAACATCTCAGATACTGCAGAAAATGGAAGTGCTTTGGTGGTATGTAATAATAGATTTCAGCTCCTGTCACTGGAACCAGAGCAGTGAGGAGTGTAAAGCTGAGATATGCAATGATATACACACAGCTGGCAATCAGGTAGGTTACACTGTGGTAATGTCCTAATTAGGAAAAAATAGTCACATGCAGGCACTCCAAGTACTTTCCCTATTTTACTGGAAAAGATATAGATTCTAGCCCCATGAGGAAGAGTGAGAGCAGAAAGATTCCAAGCAGCCTGAGACAGATTAGGAAAGAATACTGTGCCATTGGCACACAGCTCAATTATTAGCCCATACTAATCTGGTTTGGCCCCTTATAGACAGATTTTTCCAAGAAAAAGCCAAGACAGAGTTGTGGGAACAGCTAATTCCAGATTCTCCCATCAAAAGGCAACAAGAGTGGGCCTACGTAAAGTTCATCCCTTCCCCTCAAGCCTACTGCTTACTAGCAGTGTCCCAGCAGACTTTTCATACCTTACACTGACATACCACAGCATGTCGTTTTCCTGGACATAACACATATATTTCCACCTCACAGGAAAAAAGTCACAATTCTAATAATGTATGATGCTACCTTAAGCACTTTAAATTGACTTAAAATAGCAGTGATATCTTCTGTCCCTGGGCCAAAAGATACTTAGAACCAAGAATAATGTGCAAATAAGACCAGTCTGTTTTAGAGGGGACCTTCGGACTGAGGCTTGTTTCTTGGTCCTCTTTTATTTAGCAGTTCAAGGATGCCTTTCACTTGCACTCTCTAACAGATCTTAAAACTATAATCAAGTCTATACTACTTTCCATCTGAAGCTATTACTATTATCTCATCTACATCCCAGTCTGAATATCTGATGGACAGCTCAAATAGCACAGCTTTCTGCCTTTCCCCACTTAAGTCTGAAAGCTAAGTTTTCATGCTTACAACTGGCTTCTCCACCATGTAGCTATTTTTTGTTAGAATAGGAATGCAAAAAGTTGAATTACTGAACATAAATCCAGCCTAGGCCTGTGTCCATCATCAGCAAAGACATTATATCAGTTTGGTATCACATGAGATCTTTGCAGTTTTTGTTAAGCAAAATAAGGTTCTGCTACTGGAGATCAAAACGTACATTCCAGCTTTTATTATAAAGGTTTCATTCAAGTTCCAACTAACTCAGTACCAAAATTCAGAGGTAGCTAGGTCAGGCATTAATACAATAAAGATATAATTCTCTCTTAAGATAATTCTTACTGGTGTCAACAGATGTAATTTAAAGAGACATCTGAGCAACATAAATAAATCTTACCAAATAAATATGCAGAGATTCTGTGACAAAAGCACTATGGCTAGTAGAAATATGAACCATTCTATTTTTGAAGTGTTAAGGAAATAAAGTTACATACACTGTACTATTACTATGACCATAAAATTATTTTGTAATTAAATTCCTAAGTAAATTTTTAATACATCAAATGACTTAAAACCAACAAACAACAATGTATGAATAAGTAATATTAGATTTCAAATTATTTTCACTTTCATGATTACCGTTCTGAAAATAATATGCAAAGTGTCATTAAATTGCCTTTAAATTCAACAGTTTTCCAATAAAATTAATATAATTAGATATATTAGAATTTTGTAGATGTTGAAAAGTAGATTGCTGATGAAGCATAAAACATTCAGTGTAACTCTGGGTAAGGAGTTATAAAGAAACTATATTACAAGTTAAGCATAGTTGATTTTAGAATGGTTTATTTAAGTTCAGTTTTTCACCCACAACCTAATAATGGTTGTAACTGTCAGCTAACTTAAATATTTATATGAATGTAAATGAACAGAAAGCTGTGTGTTCCTGACATCTGAATATTTTTTTATTTTATACTCTTCTTTCTTTTCCTTCTCAGTATATTATGACACACCTTTTAATGTTGTATCTGACGATCCCTGAACTGTTCACTGAGGAACAGGAGTAAAATCTACCATTTTCTTCATTATTTCTCTAGAATGAGCAGCTTGTAGCAATTGAAATTATTGTCATCATGCTTTTTTGTTGAGTTTTGTGTGTTTGGGTTTTTTCTGCTGTGTTTCAATGGAAGCAATAAATGTGTTGTAAAAAGGAGAGAGATTATGTAACATTGGTGCAGATAATGATATTTTAGAACAGGATTTTAGATTGGGTGGATTCTACTAGAGAAAATAAAATATTACTTATAAACTCATAGGTGCAACATATCAAAGACTATTTTTAATTATGTACTGAATTGTCAGCATGCACTTTCATCACACAAAGACTGCACTTCAGAATAATTTCTTTCATTCGTCATCGTTACTGCTTTTTTTTTTTTTTTTTTCTGAGATTCAATTAATCCCCATAGTTTTGTACTGGTGGGAAAGAAGCACTTACCATCCTTTGAATACAGAAAACTCAGTATAATCTGCTCATTTGTTTCAGTCACCATTTTCTTTCTGTATCCTCTTAGACTGAAAAATACATTCCAAATGTACAATTGTCCCATACAGCAGAAAAATTCTAACATAGACTGAAATATTCTTTAATATATGAGACTATAGAAAGTGGTAATGCAGCAGACATCAACTAGTGGAGATAATTTAATTTCTTGCATTCCAGTGCTCCTTCCTGATGCTTATCACCCCCAAAACATTTTGTCCAGTTGTTTCTCAGTGTAACTGGTTTTCTGTCTTTGTGTAGTGCTTTTTTGTCTTTTCTTTCATAATATCTGTCCTTTTTGTCTTTTTTTTTGTCCTGAATTTCAGAGGATCTTTTGAAGTTATTTTTCTCAGACTAATATTTCTAGTGACTATGTATGTTTCTATGTTTATACCCTCAGCCACAGTGTGTAATATGAATTATTTACTCTTAAGAATATGGTGACAAAAACTGCTTGAAAAAATAAGTTGTTTGCCTGGTTGTCCAACAAAGACACAACACTTGTAGGCCTACTGAAAATATTGATAGAATTTATTGATTTCACACTGATAGGTCAGTGAATGGTCTGGCTTTGAAAACCAGCTGAAATACTCAACAGCTGTATTTCTGAAGTTAAGAATACATCAGTTTACATTGTTATAAATACTTTAAGTAGAAAATTTCCCTTAATTAGAAATCAGAGGGGGCGTTAAAGCTGGAAGGAAGAATGAAAGAGATCTATGAAATTCAGCTGATTTTCCTAGGTGACAGAGTTACCTCTAATAACAGGCGTTGTTTTTGTTTTGGAACGTGCGTCTTACTATTTGAAGATGAACACTGATTGCATGACTTCTGAACTAAAAATATTCTTAGTGCATTTTTTTTTCCACCAAAAGGCTGTAATGTCATAAATATAATTAAAGAAAAAACCTATATATTTTAGAGTTTGCCTTAGGCCTGAAAAACAGCTTGAATGGCTCCTACACTGATTTGACTGCTGTCTCCATTCTAAACACTTGAACGTTTGTTCTTTTAACAGCTTGTTTCTGCTGAATTCTATTTGATACTGTTGTAACCACATTGTACAATCATATATAGAAAAAAATATTATGATTGAATTTATGTATACATGTTCACATATTAGAAGAAAAATACCAAGAATCTTACAAAACAGTTCCTAGACATGATGACATTTGCCATGACAAAATATAAATGCTGTCTGTCAAATAGAGATACAGTAATTTTAATATACATTTTTAGGTTCCTTTCTAAGTGTTTTGAGGTACCATCACCACTGGACTCGGTTAGTCATCGGTACATGTGCGATCCCTGCTAATTATCTCCAAACAAAAGCAAGTCATGTGGTTCTCAGGTCACAATAAAGGTCTACTGAATCCTGATACTCTCACTTGTTCTACTCTTCTAACAGATTTCTCTTCCTTTCTTCCTTTTCTCCTCATTTGATTTAATCTTTTTATTTAACCATACAGATCTAAGCATTGAGAATTTTTTACTTGCAATGTATATTTATAAATATGTGCACACACACACACGGCTGCTGTCCAGTTTTAACAGAGGCAATTAATACTTATTAGTTGGTTTTATAGCCAGATATACAGCCCCTCAAATAGCATTTTTGTCTATTGATTATTTTAAAAGTGTGGTGGATTAGTTTCTGTCTCACACTTTGCACATAATGTCCTGTTTACTTCGAGTCATATCAGTGTAATTGTATTTGGGACTTTTCTCCCTTAAAATGCTCCAGTATTTTCCTCAATATAAACTTTTTCATATTACTTTAATGCCATCCTTTCAAATTAAAAAACTGTGCTACACTGAGCATGTATAAACAACAAAATATTGCAAAATGATGAAGAAAAGGTGTTTTCAGGTTTCAGAGCAATGCTTTAGATTATGACACATTTTATCAAGTTTCATTGGTCATGTCATGTTTCATATCTCTTGTAACATCAGATGCTGTAGGCTGAAAGAACCTGATGTGTGGAACATCAAAATGTACTGCACCGTATGTCATCCAAGAAATCTTGACAATATTGTTAGCAAAAACATATGATTCATTGAAGAAAAAAACACTAACAGTAGAGGAAAAATAAAATGCTTCCTTGCTTTACTAAGAATTAAGTTGTATTTAAATATATATATATATGGGCCTGAATTTATTCTGACGCATGAGTTGGTCATAAAATAGATATGCTGTAAACATATTTGCTTTTAAGTGCTTCCATGGGGACTTACATAGTATCTTTTCCTGTTTAACAGTATATAAGGCATGCTTCCTCAACCATATGTCTTAATTTGGCTCCAGAAATTTTTCTGCAGACACAAAAGATCCTGATTTTCAGATAAGTTGCACAGCACTTAATCTTTTAAATGTGAAAAGAAGATGAAAGGTATTTAAAGTGTGGCTTCAGAATTCCCATTAGAAATAATATCTGAAAAGAGAAATCTGCTGGAAATAATTCTAATTGCTTCTTTTGATCTCTACTAAGGAAACTAACAACAGTGACACATGAACTCTGGTGAGTCCTGTTGAAGTAAAGACAGTATCACCCCAGCTGCTTGCCTTGTTTCTCTGCTTGAAGTTTCTATTTCCACAGCAGAGTTGACAGAAGGGAATACCTGCTTAAAAATATAATTAAACTGGGTTTGCATTAAGATGCCAGACCCTCCATGGAAGCACATTCTCTTTGACTACATCTCTGTGTAAGTGGTAAAATTTAGTGTCCAGCCACTGTAGTAACTTCAGCTGCCAAAAGAGTTTTTCGAGTGCCCTAAATCCCACAGACTGAACACTCAAGAAAAAAAATTGCCACATCTCACTGTGCTAGCATAACTACTCAGTTAAATCTCAGATAGATAACTTCCTCATTATGTTATCCGGAAACCAATTTTCAGGTAATTTACTATTTTTCGTTTCCCACACCTACCTTGTATATTTCTGCAAAATGTACATTCCTGTCTCAAGGACAAAAGAAATTCAGTGAAGAAATCTTTTCATAAACCTTATTTAGTAGGTTTATTCGTAGAATCATCTGAAAATGTTGTGGAAAGCTCATTTTAAATTATTTAACTAAATCTAAACAAGCCACAAGTTTCTGTGAGAAATTTTAAATTAGAGTGATAATCCTTTTTGCCTCACAAACTAGAGAATTTGAAAGAAGAACTTTTAGAAAAACTAAAGGATGTGTGCAGAGGGAGTCTTATTCTCAAAACTAAGAACATTTTTTCTAACAAAAGCCTTTGGTTAAAAGAGAAAGTCTACACAGTGTGCACATAACAAATGGATTTATTATTATGTCCTGTAATATATTGTCAGAGACACTGTCACCAAACAACTCCCTCATCCATAGCACTGAAATTCTAAGTTTGAATAGAGATAACAGATACACAAAAATTTGCAAGAATACAATGCCACTATCTAAGCTGGAAAATTAGCACCAATTAGTACCAAGAATCATCTTTTATCGAGTTTTTCATTGATTTCATGGAGAAAGATGTGGTAGAGATGTCAGGGGAAGCTACCAAAAAACTTTATGGAACTTCAGAAAGAGTTTCTTCCAAAACCCAGTTTTACAGACAATAGACTTGTAGATACTAGATATTTATATGGGTAGACTGTGGAGGTTCACGTCAAGACTGCGTCCAGGTAAGCATTCTGAGTACCAACTGTATCTCTAGAATATTATTAACATTTCTGTCTGAACAGAAATTCTAATGAGGCTGTTATCCTTACAGTTGCTGATAATGCATTATTGCATGTCATCATTGTTAAAGGTTATACTTTTTTTAATGTTCTTGTACTTCTCATAGATCATTGGCAATTAATGAGAATTTTGTACTAAATACCTCAAAATCATTAAACTGCTAAGAATATGCTGGGGTTGTTTTGTCTTCTTTTCCTCTGGCCCGCAAATTTTGAGAGGAAAAAACATGTTTAAAGAGAAACCTGAATATTCAGCCACCTCCAGCATCTGAAACCCCTGGTCATCTTCTTCCTTCAGGGTTCCCCACTTGCAGTTGTGAAGTAGGGACAAAACTGATCAATTACAAGTTGCCACTATTGGTTAACTCAAAGCACAAACAATTTCTATTAATCGATCAAGAAAGAGTAAACATTTATTAAATGTAATTATTTCTTATTTAAACATACTGGAGTAGTGTCTCCTCTTAGGCAGGTTATACCTTCAGAAAAGTTTTCTTGTCTTTAACTTGAGAACAGTGCTGTTGAAATATGAAGCAAATAGTTATTTGCATAGTGTGAAGGACTTGATTTTCATGGTATTGCAGGAATGTGTGTTTGATGTGCTGAAAGAAAGTGATTTTTCAGTCATATTGTTGTGTTGAAAAAAGTTTTTTAAAGCTTGTTTAGACTTCTTTAATAAAGCCATTTTAAAGTGGCTTCAGGTTTTTACTTACATGTTATAAAACTCTTCTCTCAAAATCTCTGAAAAAGGGAAAAAATATATCATAGTCACATGTATCTGGACACACACATTTAGAGAATCTATCTCTGTCTGTTTAATTTGTTAAGATCAGCTTTATAAGTCTGTTTCTGTTAACAGCTTAGCTTTTCAATAATGTTTTTTTCCCCCTGCCAATTCCTTTACTTTTTCCATTACCATTTCATTTTGGGAATACACTTATATTCCTGAAAATTATTTTGTGAGGCTTTCTTGCAATTGTAAAGAATATAAGAATTCAACAGAAACATCATCTGTTTGTTTTGAATTGCATTCTAAAGGAATAAAGTGCTATTTTTTTAAAACTTGAATGAACTTTTCTCTGCTGAAATTTACAATAAGTTAATTTCCCTCATTGGAAAGAGACTATGGGAGAAACATGAAGCACTTAAAAAAGAAAATAAGAGTTTATCTCAATTAATAATCCAAGCTCTAGGAAATCTCTTATTTTATGTAGTTCATTCTTTTCAAATATGTTATATTACCTTGAATTAATTTTTCAATAAATAGCAAAGTATTTATATCAGTCTCTATTTCATAAACTACACTGGACAAATTCATTTGGGAAAATGTCAGAATTGCTGTAACTTCCAATTTTGAATAGATAAGAATGGAGGGGGTATTTTCATAAAAGTTGAAGCTTTTCATTTCAGGTTTATATATATATTTCATTTCAGAATATGTATATATATTTATTGCTCCAATGACATTTCCTTTGAAAACCTTTTCTTTTTCAAAGGAAGTGCAGCAATAGCAGAAAAAAAAAATCATTTTTAAGTTTTGTTTTAACCATCAGATTGAAAAAACAAGTATTCATATTATTAATAGTTGTGACTGATACTGCATTTCTCGTGTTTCCATGTGTTGAGGTGTGTGCTGATTTCTATAAAGGCCAGGAGACACATTTCCTTCCACCTCTTACCCCACTCTGCAGCATTTAATGCTTGTCTGGAGGCATTCACTGGGACTTTTGCCTTTCTCTTAAACATCAGCTATTAGTTACTGCCCAGGGCAAGAGCCTTTCTTATCTTGTATGGGAAACTGTAGGTTCTTTTTCACTCCTCACAGACAAACAGATCTGTTTGAATAGATATCTAGTCCTTGAAATGAGATGCCGTTCACAAAGCATTTTTTCTATCATAAAAAAATCTGTCTAACAAATAGTATGTGAACTTTTAGAAATCCCTTTCTTTCTCTGAAAATTATTATTCTTTTTAATTTTACCAAAAGTTTTGGGGGACAAAATAAAACAATACTATTTCTTCAGGTGCTTCAGGGGACAAAAATATCACATTCTTAGGCACCATTCTGCAAGCCTGTTTGTAGCAAGAGGGAGCAAATATTCTAAGTGCATAATACAGCCTCTGGGGCAGGCAGAGGATGTGCTGAAGGCAGAGCAGAGGAAAAATGCTTGATTTTACCAGCCTGGCAAGAAACACCTTGCCTTGTTAAGTAACTACTGCTCTACAGGAAAACAGCTTCTCTTACAGGAATCTTATGGGTCTTCCAAACCTTAAAAATCTGCAATGCTCAGAGTCAAAAACTTTTTTCCCAGTAGTGGAATCTCAGCTCTTTTTGGGCATGCATCTTTGTGACGCATGAACAGCAGTTCTCTACCTGCAAGAGATTTAAGTGTCCTCTTCTGGGGAAGGGCTTGACCAAGCAGCTGAGAAAAATACTCATTGCTGCATCAAAGCAGTCCCTACTGAAGCTTGTCTTCCTAACAGCTCTTGCAGCTTCTGGTGACCTTGGAGTCTATAAATCAGAAATTACTTTTGGTCTAGGAGGTAAGGTCTTGCCTGCTGGATTCTTGAGATATCTCAGCATCCACTGAATTCAGAAATTATAGAATGGAATGGAATGGAATGGAATAGAATGGAATTTACTCTTGTTAAATCTCATTAAGTTCCTCTCTGCCCAGCTCTCAATTCTGTCCAGGTCACAGTGGATGGCAGCACAGCCTCTGGTGTGTCAGCCACTCCACAGCAAACTTGCTGAGGATATACTCTGTCCTCTCATCTAGGTCACTGATTAAAATGTTGAGAAAGACCAGACCCCATACTGACCCTTGGTGAACACCGCTGGCTACAGGCCTCCAAATCAACCCTGCACCATTGATCATGACCCTCTGAGCTCTGTCACTCAACCAGCTCTCAATCCACCTCACTGTCCACTCATCTAACCCACACTTCCTCAGTTTCCTAATGAGGATGTTATGGGAGACAGTGTCAAAACCTTGCTGAAGTCAAGGTGGGTGACATCTGCTGCTCTCCCCTCATCCAGTCAACCAGTTACGTCATCATAGAAGGCTAGCAGATTGGTCAAGCAACATTTACCCTTGGTAAATCCATGTTGACCACTCCCAATGACATTCTGTTCTTCAATGTGTTTAGAGATGACATCTAGAACCATTTGCTCCATCACCTTTCCAGGGACAGAGGTGAGACGAACTGGCCTGTAATTTTCTGGGTTGCCCTTCTTGCCCTTTTTGAAGACTGAGTGATACTGGCCTTCCTCCAGTCCTCAGGCACCTCTCCTGTTCTCCATGACCTTTCAAAGATGATGGAGAGTGTCCAGCAACAACATCTGCCAGCTCTCTCAGCACTCGCGAGTGCATCCCATCAGGGCCTGTGGACTTACGGATGTCCAGTTTGGCCAAGTGTTCTCTAACATGGTCCTCCTCTACTGAGGGAAAGTCTTCCTCTCTACAGATCTTTCCCCTTACCTCCAGGGTTTAGGATTTTTGAGGGATGGCTTTAGTACTGAAGACCGAAGCAAAGAAAGCATTCAGTAACTCTGCCTTCTCTGTGTCTTCCACCACTAGGGCTCCCACCGCATTTTTCAGCGGACCTACATTTTACCTAGTCTTCCTTTTTCTATTGATATACTGAAAAAATCTCTTCTTGTCCTTAACCACAGTGTCCAAGTTGAGTTCTGCTTGAGCTTTGGCCCTTCTAATTTTCCCCCTGCATAGCTTCACTACATCTTGGTATTGCTCATAAGTTGCCAACCCCCTTTTCCAAAGGCCGTAAACTTTCATTTTGTTCCTGAGTTCCAGCCAAAGCTCTCTATTCAGCCAGGCTGGTCTTCTTCCCTGTTGGCTCATCTTTTGGCATCGGGGGATGGCCTGCTCCTGTGCCTTTAAGAGTTCCTCCTTGAAGATGACCAGCTTTCCTGGGCTCCTTCTCCCTTCAGGACTGTCTCCCAAGGGACACTATCCACCATGGTCTGAAATAGGCTAAAGTCTGTCTTCCGGATGTCTAAGGTGGCAGTTCTGCTGGCTCCCCACCTTGCTTCTCCAAGAATTTAAAACTCTTATAATTTTGTGATCACTCTGCCCAAGACAACCTCCAACCTTTACATCCCCCACAAGACCTTCTCTGCTAACAGGCAGCAGGTCCAGCAGGGCACTTTCCATAGTTGGCTCCCTCGCCAGTTGTGTCAGGAAATTAACTTCCACACACTCCAGGAACCTCCAGGAATGTTTCCTCTCTGCTGTGTTATATTTCCAGCAGACATCTGGGAAGTTGAAATCCCTCATGAGAACAAGGGCTAGCAATCACGAGATCTCTCCCAGCTACTTACAGAATATTTAATCAGCCTCTACATTCTGGTTGGGAGGTCTGTAACAAAATCCCACTGCCTTATTGGCCTTCCCCTCGATTCTTACCCACACACGCTCGACACTGTCATTCACATAATTAAGTTCTAGGCATTCAAATCTTTCCCTAACATAGAGGGCCACCCCACCACCTCTCCTTGCTTGCCTGTCCCTTCTGAAAAGTTGGTAGCCATCATTCGCAGCAGTCCAGTTGTGCAAGTCTTCCCACCACGTTTCTGTGATGGCAACTATATCATAGTTTCATCCTTCTGGCATTGCAGGTCCCAGAACTGCACACAGACAGCACTCAAGGTGAGGCTGGAGCAACACTAAATACAGTGGGACAATCCCCCCTTTTGGCCGTGATGCCGTGTTTGAGGCACCCCAGGTGCAGTTTGCCCTCTGGGCTGCCAGGGCACAAGGCTCACATGGAGCCCACTGTCAGCCAGCACTCCCAGAGCCTTTTCTGCAGGACTGCTCTCCAGCCACTCCTCTCCCAGTTTAAACTTGTGTGCAGCAGTACACTATCCTATATGCAGAATCCAGCATTTGGACTTGTTCAGTTTCATCCCATTAGTCTTAGCCCAATGCTGCAATCTATCTAGATCCTTCTGCAGGGCCTCTTCTCCCTCAAGAGAGTCAACAGCTCCTCCCAGTTTATTAGAGACAGTTACTATAACACCTCAACAATATGGGAACCTAATGGAAAAGCATGCAGGGTTTCAGATCTCCTCAGCTATTGCTGTAATTCAGAAGCCTTTCTCAGCCACAGAGGGGTGTTTGTGGGGTCTCACTAGGAGAACAGGCTGCAACAATATTCTGATATCATTCTTAGCTTTGTGGCTTCCATCAAAACATGACAGAGATCATTACTTTGAACTGGGAACTTTGGACTGGGATTTAGGTGCCTTTCTGCTTTAAATACCGTCAGAGAAGTTATCATATGCATGAAAATTCTTGAGCATCAGAATACAACTGCATCTGCATTATTTTCAAGGAACATTAACTAAAGTATTTCAAAGAGCATATAAGCCATCTTTTTTTTTTTTTTTTTAAATAGAGGTGATATGGATTACCTTCTCTCTAGGTATCATTTTCCATGTTTCCATGCTATTGGTTAAATATAAGCTTTGTTCCAAGCCATGGGTCAGGTCTTATGTTTATCAATAATTTTTTATTTTACATTTGAGACACTACTGATTTTTCCACATGCATGCAAGATTATCATTTCAGTAAACAAGTTGGTTTTGAATACCTGACACTTTTCTTTTAGGATTTTGTATTGTTTTCAGCTTTTTTGAGGCTGCATAATTTCATTACCAATAAAAGACTTGAAAAATTAAGTTGCAAAATCAATAAATCGTACTCTGCAAACCAAAAATCTAAGTGTTGTATAATATTGACTTAAATCTATAGGGTTTTAACATACAAGAAAGACAATTCACAAAGTTAAGTCTCCACATAAGTTAGTAAGAGGAATTGCTAATACTTTTAACATCTTTGTTGTACTGTTAAAAGCACCATGCAAGTTATTATATGTATGTTACTTCACGTTATTAGGAAAATTGTGTTCCAGATCCTTTGAAATGAGGTGGTTCCATACTTCTTTTGTTTTTAATTAAAATGTATTTGATATCATAGCTCAGTAAAGAATGGAAAGTTTCCCATAATTTTAAAGCAAAACCAAAAAAGTCTACTTGAATAAATGTTCACTATTGGAAATATTCCCAGAGTTAAATGTCATTATTCAAGGATTAAGGAGCTGAATGTGAAGAGTTCTGCCTAGCACAAATTAATTTTGAAGTGCTATATGGTACAAAAACATATGCATACATTCATGAATTTTTTTTACTTTTGCATCCTTTGTGCTATATTCAGTTTGGAAGATAAAGTATTGTATGCACATTTATATAGTGAGATAGATATATATAGAGAGATATATAGATATATATATGTTTTTTCCTTTGATAATATTTAAGTTATTATCATCCTCTCTTACTGAAGAAAACAAAGGAAAATATTTCCATCTATAAAGTTGTCTAATAATTCAGCAGAAGCTCTGGTAAACAATATTAAAGTGTATAAAGTGTTGTCCATTGTGTTTCTCTCAATGGAATAGCATAGAAAAGAATTTGTGAGTGAACACTCAGAGTATATAAAACCTTATATTATTCTAATGTTCTGGAAGACTCATGATAGGCTTTATTACTACAGGGTTAAATCAAGAAATGAAAAATTCTTTAAGCACCATATTGCCTACATTTAGGTGCTTAGAATGCTTGAAATACAATTTAACTGGGCTTTTCCTTTCATTGAAGGGGAAAACTGGCAGGTTAGAGTTGCAGTTCAATGCAGCTTGGAGTCTAACAAGAAGTGGCTGAAAACTTGACAGTAGTTTGCAGAGAAGGTAGCAGGTTCCTTTATTGACACTATAAACTGTCTTTTGAGTAATAACCTGCAGTTTGGTCTAAATCTGTGATAAAATAAAGGATGAGGTCTCCCTCATCCTTGGTAAGGATCCAGATCAACAGTCAATGGGTATGGCATTTCCTGTTTGTTTTCCTGACAGTCTTGCACTTTCCCTTTCACATGTCCTTCAGCAGAAATCTTTCCACAAGGCTCATAATCCGGTACACATCCCAGGAAAGCAGAAAAAATTGAAAGGCCAAAAAAGCCTGAGGCTGCTACAAAAAAGAAGCCTGTTTTAAAACTACAGTAGACCCTGATGTGTGTTGCAGCTGGGTGTTTACTGGTTCCAAGAGAGCTACCAGGTTCAGCCCTTGTGAGCCCACCAATGAGCGTTTGGCTTCTGACTTCTGAACCAGAGGGAAGGGATTGAAGACCACTGGACTGCTCAGTTGAAGCAGTTCTGGACACAGACAGAAACAAAACTAAGCACTTAGACAGCCTTCCAACCAAATAGGGATTGTCTAGGTAAGACTCTTTGAGAGGGCTTCTTGCGTATCACTGTTTTGCATACAAGCACCTCAGAACCATCTCATTCCTATTAAGACACTCACCCATACTGGCTCCATCCATTTTACACTGGATTGCATATTCTAACAGAAAAGCTACTCAGGATTAGAAAACTTCAGGATATGAGGGCTCCTAGGCTTCCTTCAACAGAGAAAAATAATATATACATACTTGTTTATATAATATACATATATATATATATATATTCCAAGAACCATGAATACAGCTTCTACATCTACTGTGCATTCTCATGAATTTCAGTCCCAGCAGCGAAATACTTATTCATTTCTCAGTCTTCCTAATATCAACATGTTTTTGTTACCACTAATATAAATCATCAAGGCTCATTTTGGTTTCATAGGTAATTTGCTTCCAGCTCATTTAATAATTTAGAATAATCAGTAGTGTTTAAGATCTTAGCAATTTTGAAGTTGTGTTACAATCAAAATGCATTTAGATTGCCATGCAATTCAACCTAACAAATCACCAGCCAATCAGCACCCCCGATGTTGTGAAGCACTCTTATTTTGCTCTAAGTGTTATCTCATGCTGCTCTTAACACATTTGGAAATTGAGAACATTGACTGCCTTTGGTGCCTGCCTCTATTCCGTGTGTTTAATGTCTGAGACTTCAGCACTATTCTGTTCAATTCAGTATGGCATTTCAGCTGTTGCTATCCATGCAATAGTCCTTTTCAATTCAATAAATGCAGATTCAATCACACATTATAGAGAAAGAAATTATGAAATGAATACATTTTGAAATGTGGGAACTCTGCTTAGTGTCTGCTTCACTCCAAGGAAATTATGGACCTCAGAGTAGTTTTAAGTCTATTTAGATTTCAATAGCACTATCATCACTGCACTGCCTAGGAAGCTGTGGAGTGGATATGGCCTGCTTTTTCCATTCCAGAGTATGCATGGAAACAGCAGGAATGAACTCT
This sequence comes from Hemiprocne comata, assembly GCA_020745705.1. Taxonomy (NCBI): domain Eukaryota; kingdom Metazoa; phylum Chordata; class Aves; order Apodiformes; family Apodidae; genus Hemiprocne; species Hemiprocne comata. The sequence goes on from CM036587.1 coordinate 28,675,306, forward strand.
GTAGCCTTCAGAATGACTCTTGCCTTCCAGCTTAAGAACCTTGGAGGATGTCAGCATCACCTCTGTGCCTGGAAAGATCATGAAATAGATCCTCCTAGAAGACGTGCTAAGGCATACGGAAGACAGGAAGGTGAATCAGGACAGCCAGCATGGCTTTACTAGGGGCAAATCTTGCCTGACCAACCTAGTGGCTTTCTACAACGGAGTGACTGCATCAGTGGACAAGGGAAGACCTACGGATGTCATCTATCTGGACTTCTGCAAGGCCTTTGACAACATCCTCCTCTCTAAATTGTAGAGATATGGGGTTTATGGGTGAAGTGTTCAGTGGGTAAGAAATTGGCTGGATGGTCACATCCAGAGGGTAGTGGTCAATGGCTCGATGTTCAGATAGAAAATGGTGACAAGTGGTGTCCCTCAGATGTCCATACTGGGACCAGTGTTGTTTAATATCTTCATTAATGATATTGACAGTGACACTGAGAGCACCCTCAGCAAGTTTGCTGATGACACCAAGCTGGGTGGTGCAGTCGATATGCCGGAGGGACGGGATACCATACAGAGGGACCTGGACAAGCTGGAGAAGTGAGCCCAGGTGAACGTCATGTGCTTCAAAAAGGCCGAATGCAGGGTCCTGACCTGGGCTGGGGCAATCAGAGATATGAATGGGGGAAGACATGCTAGAGAGCAGCCCTGTGGAAAAAGACCTGGGGGTACTAGTGGATCAAAAGCTGGACATGAGCCATCAAAGTGCAATTGTAGCTCAGAAGGCCAACTGCATCCTGGGCTTTGTCAAGAGAAGTGTGGCCAGCAGATTGAGAGGGGTGATTCTGCCCCTCTACTCTGCCCTGGGGAGACCTCACCTGGAGTACTGCGTCCAGCTCTTCAGCCCTGTGGTAAGGGGCACAACCCTTACAAGCCCTCAACACAAGAAGTATGTGGACCTGTTGGAGCATGTCCAGAGGAAGGCAATGAAAATTATCAGGGGGCTGGAGCACCTGTCATATGAAAACAGGTTGAGGGAGTTTGGGTTGTTCAGCCTGAAGATCAGACTCTGTGGGGACCATATAGATACCTTCCAGTGCCTGAAGGGAGCCTATAAGAAGGCTGGGGAAGACCTGTTCACAAGGGCATGTGATGATAGGACAAGGGGTGATGGTTTTAAGCTAGAGAAGGGTAGATTTAGGTTGGACATTAGGAAAAAGTTCTTTAATATGAGGGTGGTGGATCACTGGAACAGGTTGCCTAGAGAGGTAGTGGAGGCCCCATCCCTGGAGACATTCAAGGTTAAGCTTGATGGGGCCCTGATAAATCTGTTCTAGTGTGGGGTGTCCCTGCTTGTTGTAGGGGGGTTGGACTAGATGACCTTTAAAAATCCCTTCCAACCCAATACATTTTATGATTCTATGATATGAACAGGTTATTTTATTTTGTGTGATCCAAGATGGATTTAATCCTTTCATCTTCCTGTGAGATATTACAAAAAAAAATTCTGACCATCTCTCTCTTTTGACATGAGTAACATTTTTCTTCCTTGATTAAGCACATGCATCTATTTCAACTGCCCAACTGCCAGTGTGAGTAGCAACAAAACCCCAACCCAACAATCAAACTATTTTTATTTTAGATTATTTTTTCTTATTATGCAGTCCTTTGCTTTATTGCTAGTATTCCACAAAAGCCATGGCAAATTTTAATTTTGGTTATTGATATCACTGAATGGAATGCTTTGGATAATTTCATTGAATGAACAAATAGTACAGGGAATAATAAATATCAATATTTCAGGCTAAATCCTAAGGGTTTTTCTCTAAAGTCAGCCTTTTTAGTATGTATATGCTCCATCTGAAGTATCATCTTGGGTGCTTTACTTTGTAGTTCAGCTAAGAAGACAGTACTTTCATTCTGAATTTTTTTTAATCAAAAAGATGAACGCTCCAGAACAACCTTTTTGCCACATCTCTCACCTTCTTCTGCTCACCTAAATCTCCAGACACTTCAAAACTTCCTTCTCATTCTTCACTCTCACCCTCCTCCTCCTCTGACGGCCACCAGTCACCCTACTGCCTTGCCTGGTTTCCCTGCCTGGAGACCAATCCCTGTTGGTCCTGGAACAAATCGTTTACCATTCAATACCTTCTCTTGGACTTATAATAATTTGCTTCCTCAGAAATAATCCATGGATTCACCCCGTCAGATTGCTTTTCCATTTAAGTTAGGTGGCTTTTCCTAGATGCCTCGCACACCTTGGACTATGTGGAAAGACACCAAAGGAGTTTGAGGCACAATGTTACTCGCTGTTTTTTTTTAGATTGGGTATAACAAGATCAGGCAGTACCTGCAGGAGCTTAGAGCTGGAAAAGAGGGGAAGTCCCAGCAGCCTTAGGTGGGACATGCTCACCACATGGAAAATTTAAGAATTCCAGCATATAAAATATTTTCACTGAGCATTTACTAACTATGCTTTTTTGAAGGTTTGTAATTTTAGTCAAATCCAGGCAGATATTCTCAAAGGTGGCAAAAGGCACATCTCCAGTGAACTTCAAAATTCTGCTTCAGGGATTGTAGAGCTTGAGCTCATTAAAGACAGGGGTGCCAGAATTTTGCAATATAAGGAAAACTATATACTGGTCCTTTTGCTTAGTTGTCAGGTAGGGTTTAATGGTTTTTTACTAAAATTAAACATATTAGCTTTAGGCACACACTTGGTATGACAAATTTCAACTTGGTTGGTTACATTTGGGCAGAACTACAAGCAGCTGAGAATGATTCTTCAAGTGGGAACTTGTACAATCCTTAAAGACAGATGTGTGTGTATGAAATGTGTGCACACATACACACACATATGTGTACTCCATATATGTCTGGTATGGTACAATATAGCATGGTGTAATTTCTGCCCTAACATGTTTCATGTAAAATTGATAGTATTCTTCCTAAAGCCTCCATCCCCAAGGAAAACAACCTAAAACATGACAGAGAACAGATCTCTCAGAGTCACAAAAAAACAGATTAGAAGACCACACAGTGTTCTCCTAGTGTAAAATCCTACTTTAGGATAAATTCTGAAGATACACATATTATTTCTGCTGTGTGGGTCATTCTTCCTATGCATGTGATTTTATTACTTACTCTGTTAAACATAGTAGCAGCTGTCCTTTTTTACACCTCTAGGGGAAAAAAAATCAGAATGGATTATTCAAAAGATTTAAATCCCTTTGAGACATGGCCCTTCCAGCAATACTATAATTTATTTTTTTTTTCACTCCAAGGTTAGATGCTACGTTGGCCTTGATTTAAAACCCAGGATTCTGTGGAAAATGGCAATGATATCCAGCTCTGACAAATTGAATTGGTCTCAAGGTATTGAAGGATGACTAATAAATCTGAGAGTTGATCCTGAAACTTTTCTACATGTCCATTGAGTCTCTTTCTTCTTGAGACATTTGCGGTACTGTTAAATATTAAAATAATGTCATACCAGTGATCTATTTAATTGACTTAAGCCACATTTAATATTTTCCTTCAGGATAGAATTGAAAACTTTAATGAAGTTTGAGTGAATATATCTTGCCTGTGTGTTAGCAACAACTATAATTTGCTTTGGCTCAACGCTACTAAACATTTCATCCATTACATTATACAAGAAAGAATTTTCATGTAGATAAAGAGGATTACATGTACCAGACTGCTGGCATATTTCTAGCATTTGAGAATTTCTTGTTTCTAGGAAAGGATCCATGTATATTCGGTATCCAAAACAGAGTCACTGGAGTTTGACTGAAACCAGCAAGTGTGAGGTTTATGTTTTGCCATCACATTTATATTCAGGTTGTTGACTTTTCTGTAAGGGCCAGTTGGTCATCCCAAATGCTACACAACCTATCGGAAGGATGCTTAATGCAATGATCTGTGTTTACGATGGACTGAGGATCCTAAGACTGAAGTAAGTTATTTGCGAGTTTGAACTGGATACTTATTAGAGTATCGATTCAAATATTGAATTGGTCTGTTTTCTTTTTTAATTTCAGCCTATAAGTGGACTTTTCTTAAGGGAACTCCTTACTTAAGAGTTATTCTTTGATCAAATAATGTATAGAAACTGCTGTAATAATTGTGTGTACTGGAAAGCATCCAAAGATAGAGAAGGAATTACATAGCAGCCACTAGTCTTCCTATCATTTTGTGCAAAATTCGAACATATTTTTAGGAACTAATGAAAAGCAAGTTAAAACATTTTTTCCTACATACTTAGTTCTGGATAACTACAAAAAGCAGCCTTACCCCCAAATCTTATCATCCTTTAAACATCCATTTAGCTCTTCTTATTTCCTTCCACCAAGCTTGATCCTTAATCTTTTTAATGGTGCTCTGTTCTCTGTCCCCTATTAGCCTATATTTTTAAGGTTATAAACTATGACCTTGTGCACCTTAAAAAATACCCTAGATTGTTATTTAGTATACATTTTTTCAGAATAAAACCAAAAGAAATATAATCTTTTCTTATTTCTTTTTAAAAGCAAAATCTCAGTAGCAGTCAAATCTGTAATAAGCTTCAGTGTAAGGAGAAAAAAAGGATTTACTTCAATTCTTCTGTCAATGTGTCTCAGACTGTGTGCCATGCCAATCAGGTCAACAACCTTGTTAAACTAACTCAGGAAAACTTTGTCATTAAATCAGGAAACTAGTCAAAAATGGAAAAGAAATTGCCCATTTCTAAATCACCTGTGTTGAAAAAAAAAAAAAAAATCTTTTAATACAGGTCTTCAATTCATTACAATCTAATGGATGTAGCTTGTACCTGTGGAAACGCTCTTTCAATTTTCTTTCTTTTTTTTTTCCCTATTTGGTACTGCTATTGATTGATCTGAAGCCACTAAATTATGGAAAGCCATATAAAACACAAGGTCACTTGTTGGCAAATATTAATCTCTTCTGTTACCACAGTCAGACAGACTCTGAATGTGAACATCTGTTGATAGGGAAATTCATAATTACAGCCAGATCACCCACAGCATTTATCTGGACGAAGTGTGTCTCTCGCTCTTCTATTAGCCTGCTTTCAGAGTCCTCATGTAATAGCAATCAAAGTGTACCTGAAACAATTGTGAGTGCACCCTCACAGTAACACTTCTGTGACTTTAGTATCACAGTTCTGGGGATTTTGTGTGGGAAAGAGAGACCATAATTTTATCAGGCTTGAAGACTTACTTCCATAATATAAAGAAAATTTGTTACAACTGCTGAATCAAAACATACGGTCTGGTTTCCCTCCTGTTGCAAATCTTATTCGTGGTATGAAGTTACTTCAGCTGTGGCTGATATTGGAGACAACCCTAGCAACACACCAGCAGTCACAAGAATTCTGGTGCTCAGTGGCTGCAGTGATGGATAAAAATATATTATCCAGGGAAAATATCCAAATCAGCATCTGAAATTATTCTTTACATGCAGTATGGGTGTCTAAATAAAAAAAAAAAAATAAAAAAAATTGCAAGCCCATTTTCCTTTCTGTTTAATGAACACCATGGCATGGGAAAATGCAGCCATCATACCAGGCAAATTCTGTAAAGGCAGAAACGAATTTTAACTTTGAGGATCTGGGGCCAAGACTGGATTGAAGTCACTTTCTGCCACAGAAAATGTAAGGTTTAAAGGAATAGCTGTTGCTGCTGCTCCTGCTTCTATGGAGGAAGATGGGAAAGATGGGGGCAGAAAGTTTGCTTAGTGGCCTGAACCCCTTTGTTGATAGCCTGCCTTCTAGAGTTCTGACTTTTCAGAACATTTAAGATGGTTATGTCACTGCAAGACAATGCTGCACAGATCTTTGACTTGCTTTCTTCTCACTGCTTGGGTTGCACAGGATCTTCATTGCCTCAAAGCATCTCACATGGACTGAGGTGCTTAATTTTTGGATTTTGCATTGCAACTGGAACATGGAAAGAGGACTGTTCTGCTCATGTTGTTTCTCTACAAGTTAGATTGGGCACATAGTCCATACACCATGTTGTACACCATTACAATGGCAAAAAAAATAGTTGCTTTCTATTATGTATGTTCAAAAAGCCTTTTTCAAAGACTTGCAATTTTCAATTTTTTAAAAAATGAAGCACAAGTATTCTTACTCGATGGAAACTTTGCAATACTTATTGTTATAACCCTATTTAAAGAGAAGATTATATTACTTCACAGCACAATTACTCAAGGTATCCTTGAACAGATAATGGAATTTGCTCTTAAAAAATGTTGCTGTTGGGTAGAAACCAAGCATGGTAAATTTCATCCCAGGATCTCATCGCTCAAAGAAAATTATGTCCATCTCCTTCCAGTTCTGTTACTTTGGTTAGAACTAGTTTTAAAATAATTAATAGCTGTAAAATTTACCCTGTAAACTGTTTTTTTGCTTTCTTTTAAAAATTATAGGTTAAATAAAATAGGTGAAAGGGTTTTTCTCAATAATTGTAGAAAATTGTCTTTTTGAAGGGAGAGTACAGTAGCAAATATCTTAAAAGCAGAGTGTTACCTTCCATGAACTTGAAAAATGGGATTAATGATGGAAACTTGTTTGTAGTCTTAGAATATGTCTAAATGGCTGTCTAAGACTGATGCAAACTCTCCTGCTGATGATTTACATTAGCCGAGTATATAGCCATGAACCAGGAGATATAATCCTATTCCCAAGGTGGTCTGCATGGCAAGATATCTTAATTTGGGCACTGTGCCACTCCAATGTGCCTATAAGATTTTTGGACCAGAGCTGCTTTCTGTCAGCTCTAATCACAGTGGACTGAGGTCATGTGTATTTGCATCTGTTGAAATAACTCTGCCTCTTACATAGTAGGTACAACTGTGTATCTGCAATAAAAGAGCCAGCTAATGTTCTACAACTAGAGAAGTGAAACAAACCTTTGGAAAAAGGCTGAATGTTAGGAGAGTGAGAAAGCATATTGTTGTTATTAAGCGTAGCAACACAACTGCAGAAGTGAATGGAAATTTTTGCTTTTAAAGCCATTGGAAAATGCTAATTTAACAAAATAAAAACACTTTAAAAAACCCCCAATTTATTTAATGTTTTAATTTGTCCATATCTTTTAGCTGCAATATGGAATTTTCTGTGAAAACCATAGAGAGACTAGTCTTTTAAAAAATAAAATTAAAAGAGTTTTTTTTCAAATCACTGATGTTAAGCCCAAAACTGCTGACTTCCATATGAATAGAGCAAGTATTCTTCTATAAAACTTTATCAGTCCTTCCTGTTTGAGCTAAGTGACTTTGTGTAAATAAACATATTTTCTTTGAGTGACAGGCTATGACAAAAAGTTGATGCTATCATGAGGAAGTGAGAAAGACTTGTTTACACCTCTGCTGTTCTCATGACTCCTTATTGAAACGTTTGCCAATAATCTTGGACTACAGTGTATGTCTCTTTCTAGTGTAACTGATACTATGTGATTGGAACTCCTCCAGCTCACTGATTACTCTGTCCAGAATAGTCATTAGCCTGGTGCTCAAGGCACATGCATGCAAGGTCAAGGCTCAAGTTGTCTGTTTGAATTTTGCAAAAAATTTACACTCCTACTTCCCAGTTTTGCCTCAGACAGGACAAGCTAAAAGTTAAAAACAGAATGTTCTTCAGGATCTCCTTCAGGAGATCCTTCAGGAGATCCTTCTCAAATCTCCTCAGGTCTTAAAGAACATGCCTGTAGGTATACAGATGCTTTGTTAAAGATTCAGGTTTTAGATTGTGAAAAGTTTTTTTTCAACTATGGTCCAGGTGTATGACCTTCAGAAATAGGAGTGATTTCAGTTACATTGATGCACTTCTTGCCACACAGCTCTAGTCTGTTCTTCTGGATAGTTCTGCTAAAGTCCATAACTCTTTCCATATGGTACAGTGATCCTTCCTACTCAGCTCTATGCTCTGAGTTCTTCTCTGGGGGCTATAAGGTGAAAATAAAGGCACCATAACTGTTGAAGTAATGAATATATAGAGGCTCAAGTATTTTATTCCATACAACTTTTAGATTGGCATGGCTGGGTGTTTTTTTCTGGTGTGCAGTAGGAAAAAAATTACTTTCTTCATAAAGTACTTCACTCACCAAATGTCTGGAGATAAGAATGGAAGAAGATGAGGTGCTATAAGAAAGCTGAATGTCTGGAAGTTTAACAGGCGGTCAAGACTCAATAAAGGATTTTACCAGACTGCTAGAGTCTGAAGGTGTCCTGGGATTCTTCTAGATTTTTTATTTCAGGAACTGCAATAATGAAAGAACCAGGGTTGTTTGTTTTGGGGTTTTTTAGAGAAAACAAAATGTTATTTCAGCCAGACTGCTACCTCATAAAAGGGCTTCCCTGCAGCAAAGTACTTTTCTTCTGTTTCACTCACTATGTTTATAGCAGATTATCATTATAGGTTTAATTTTGAAACTTCAGCTGCCATTCCCAAAAATGTGTAAAAGCTGAAGGAATGATAAAGTTTTCCCATTTTTAGCACTAAAAAACCCAAGAGTTTAGAACCTTAGTCTGACCAGTATTTTAATAAGAAAAAACATTTGGGAAAAACTTTTTTCTATAAATGTCACTAAAATTTTCTTTACATGCTCAAAGCAAATTAGTATAATACAACATTAAAAGAAAATCTTAAATGTACTTAATTATCTATCTTTCAAGTAGTTTTTTCCACATTCATCTCCCTTTTAGGTATGGTACCTTGGCATCTTTTGCTCATAATATTTGTTGCCATGTGGGGAGGACTGGCCTCCACAAAAGGTATGTCTCTCACACAAATTGATTGCAATAGAGAGACATAAAAGTCGAAGGAAAGAAAGGAAGGAAGGAAGGAAGGAAGGAAGGAAGGAAGGAAGGAAGGAAGGAAGGAAGGAAGGAAGGAAGGAAGGAAGGAAGGAAGGAAGGAAGGAAGGAAGGAAGGAAGGAAGGAAGGAAGGAAGGAAGGAAGGAAGGAAGGAAGGAAGGAAGGAAGGAAGGAAGGAAGGAAGGAAGGAAGGAAGGAAGGAAGGAAGGAAGGAAGGAAGGAAGGAAGGAAGGAAGGAAGGAAGGAAGGAAGGAAGGAAGGAAGGAAGGAAGGAAGGAAGGAAGGAAGGAAGGAAGGAAGGAAGGAAGGAAGGAAGGAAGGAAGGAAGGAAGGAAGGAAGGAAGGAAGGAAGGAAGGAAGGAAGGAAGGAAGGAAGGAAGGAAGGAAGGAAGGAAGGAAGGAAGGAAGGAAGGAAGGAAGGAAGGAAGGAAGGAAGGAAGGAAGGAAGGAAGGAAACCAAACCGAAGCGACGACAACCCTGGGGGGTGATGTGGGTGGAATTTACACAAGGAAGGGCAGAGACCCCTGCCCCCCTTGCTGTGTGTACAGCCAGGACCCAGCCTTTGGCTGGACCATGGCAAAATTGTTACAGGAGCCACAGGTAGGAGCTGAGGACTGAGGAAACAAAAGGCCAGACCAGCCTGCATGAGCATGGAAATAGGACAACCATTATGGATCGTTATCGGTCATCGTCGGACATTGTTCTTTACTGCTGGAAGAAAAAAGAGAAGAAAAGAAGATAGAAGGAAAAAGAATAGCATAGAATCACAAAAAGCCGCTGGTGCCTGGGGTGGAACTCCAGCTAGACTCCCTGCACCCCTGCACTCTGGGACTGCTGCTATTCCCTGCTTCCTGCTTGCTTGCACTCCTGCCTCTTCTCTCGTGGAACCTGCTCACCGAGGAGCTGCGTGAAAGGAGCTGAAGAAACAGAAAAGAGAGCTAAAGCACACTAAAAAAGATAAAAGAGCTGAAATCACTGCTCGCTCCCCAAAACCCTCCGTTATCAGTGCTCCCAGGCCAGTCAGTGCAGCTCCAGCTGGTTGTAGCCATTTGCCACAGCTACTGCCTGCCCAGGCCAATGCAGCCACCACGGGCCATTGTCAGCACGTGCTGGAGCCGCCTGTGCTGGAGCTCCAGCGTGTGGCCACTCGTCACCGTGTCCCACTGCAGCTAAAGCCGCGCCGCCTGCTCGAGCTGCCTGCCCGAGCTGCCTGCCCGAGCTGCCTGCCCGAGCTGCCTGCCCGAGCCATGCTCACCGAAAACTGCGCTCGCTGAAAACCCACTCGTAAAGCCACAGATGCCGCCAAACCTGTCCTTGCCTACTTTTTCCCGGGCAAAAGTAATCGGCCACATACACACATGCACCTCATCCACCCTGTACGGGAAACTTGTCAGGCACCCTACTCCCAACTATAATACTGTTACTTTCTTTCTCTTTACCAAGTTACACACCCCAAGTTTGTCTCCTATAACTACATTTGCATATCCTCTCCCCCCCACATACTCCCTCTGCTCTAAAACTATTATAGTAAAGTGGTATTTTAAGCACATAATCTCTGTGTTTGTGCTGGTGCACAGGCGCATCTGGGCAGGGGTTTGCGTTCTATAGACATACCTGGTGTAGCCAGCTGGTCCCAACCTAGGGACGGACCCACTGGGAAATTAAAACCAGCCAATTAAGGGCTATTCCTCCTCTAATTCAGAAGAGAAGGTGCAATCCATGTCTCTACTCGAGTTTTCCAGCCTGGGTCGAACTTGGACCATAACAGCATGAACAGTGCTTTCAGCCCGGCTTTGTTTTTGTCCAAGGGTAGGGGACAGACAACACTGTAAGAAAGTCTCAAAGTGCAGCCAGAGGATAGAAAGACTAGTCTAAAGAATACAGGATACAAAAAACTTTGGCTTCTCACAAGCTTTTCTAAGTTTTGTTCTTGTTGTTGTTGTTTTTTTTTTGTTTTGGTTTTTTTTTCCCCTGAGTGTTCTTTGTTAGCTTCTCCAACCTTGAGGAAACAACACTGGGCACAGGTCTAGTAACTAGAAGGATATGATCTTTGACAGGTTTAAATTTGTTCTACATGGAAAAAGTGTATAGGATCCATAGTCTGAATCAGAATTACCTACTGTTGTTATCAGCCAAATATACCGTATTGTTCACTACCAACATGCTAGAGAGCCACTTGTTCTTAGCAAGGAAGGAAAGGAAGTGACACTAGAAGTTATTTGAATTTATGTCAGCAGAGATATTTTTAAGAAAGACATAACTGGGTTAATTTTTCCATATATACTATTGCACAGAAATTAGCTCAGTTGTCCTGGGCTGCATCAAAAGAAGCATGGCCAGCAGGTCAAGGGAGGTGATTCTCCCCCTCTACTCTGCACCCATGAGGCTCCATCTGGAGCCAAGGAGTTGGGATTCCTGGCCAGAGATGCTGTTATTGATAGAGCAATTGTTAGTAAGAGAGGAACTAACACCCTATGGAGCCAACTTCTCTCAGCTGTAAGGGAGAGATACCCCCATAAGGGTGACATTGACTGGCGCTGGAGCAGAACACCCACTCTTGAAAGAGCCATCACGTATTTGAGAGAATAAGGTGTGTGAGAGGTGATCTGTAACCAAGGGATTACAAATCCTGATGACACCCTGTGCAACACGTCCATGTTCCAGAGATTTGCACAGGCTGTACCAGCAGCACATGCCCATATATTGTCCTTCATGTGGTGTTTTGGTGACTACAAAAGACCAACTGTGCATGAATTGGCTTTGAAAGCACAACAGGATGGAGACATGTTCTCTGATTCCTGACAGTTCCACACCTTAGCCATTGAAAAAATGGCTGACAGAAGGAATAAGATGCCAAACAGATGGAAAGGTAGATCTCAGTATCTCCCTAGAGACAATTGGGCTCGTTTTGCAGCCATTAAGAGGAGACACCCTGCTACAAGACAGCAGCAAGAGAGACAGGACCCTCTTTGATGCTACCTGTGGAGACTCTTGCATGGTTATTATAAAGAGGACAGGAGAACCTGGGACGCAAGGTAAAAGGGGCAGAGTTGATTTTGGATGCAGTATGAAACAGTGTGGACATTTATGAAGTGTCCTCCAGAGCTCTCTAAGACTATGTCCAAACTGGACAGTCTGTGATGTCTCTCCTGGTCATTAGCAAAGTGCACATCCCAGATATATATTAACACACTGTGGGACAAGACATGGGTAGTTTCTTCTGCTCCTCATCTTCCTCAAGCCCTGTTTTCCATGGCAAGGAAATTGGGAGTACAGGTCCTATGGGAGCTGCAGTGTATTACATTCAGAACTCTGACTGGGGTGACTGGCATTATAACTGCCAAAGCAATTGCCCCACGGTCTAGATATAGCCTCACTTTAGTGGGCTCAGACACAATGCACCGAAGTACTTTGAAATTATATCATCTTCTCCCAATGTCTGCAGTGCCCATTCTATGTGATATCTGAGGAGCAGCCGTGGTGCCATAAAGTCCTACAGATCAACATCAGTAGCGCTGAGCTGGACTGACTATAAAACATGACTTGCTCTAAGAGGTCTTGTGCAGAATCTCACTTGTAATTGTTGAATCTATATTCTTGGGCATACCTCAGAACCTTAACTTCTGTTTTCCTGCTTTGAAAACCTGTGACTGATCATTCTTTCTGAATTTTGAATAAGCTTGCTTTGTTATTGCATGTGTTTGATTAAAGAACTACATTTGACAAATTCAAAAAAGCTTAGTAAGAAAATGTTTTCAGGAAGAAAAACTTCAGAGAATTTCACATCACAACAACAAAAGAAATGGAAACTTCCCCTTCCTGCCATCCCCAAAGATCTAAAGGTTTCTCAGAAATTCAGAACATTCCCCCCAGGTCTGCTATCCCCAACAAAGACAGCTTCCTATTTTCTTTAACACATTGCCTAATGAAAAATAGTAAGTATTCCAACATAAAAGATTTTTAATCACCCAAACTGGAGCCTCTGTAGTACAAACCAAGGAATTAGCAGCAACTGATTTTACACAGGAGATAGAACAGAAGTGCCTTGGGGCAAATCAAAAGCCAATCTATTTCTATAAAACTGGGAGGCTGAATTTCATTCAGAGTACAACTTAAACATGCTTTTCACAGTAATTTTATATGTAATGCACCAATTTTTGAGTTGGAATACATTAAAATGTAACTTTTATTATTAAATATTATGAAAAGCTTAAACAGAACGTTTGCCTTTTCTAAAGCCTTTTTTTCTATACTGTGCAGCTATTGTATTAAAAAAGTATTTGCTTTGATACCAGTGATGCTTTGTAGTCTTTCATGAGACCATTTTTCTATCATGTGTGAACACTGAATGCAATGCTTTGCCATTGCACTAAAGTTCTGCTGATGGGTCAGGACATAGGGTTAGAGACAGCTATGGAGGAGGAAGAGAAGGGAATAGAGAAGGGAAGGGGAAAGGGGAAGAAAAGGAAAAATACGCCAAAACTTATGGGTATTCTAGATGGGTGAGTTACTATGGAAAAATAATGAAAATCACATTTATTTATGTATTATGACACATAGCTGCCCTGGGTGATGATACAATCTGGTTTTCAGCAATTAGGACATTGAAAAAAGTTCATCTTTTATGAGTAAGGCATTACAAGACCAAGAAACAATTAGCTGTGATGTGTCTCTTCTTTTCTCAACAAATATCTAGAAAGAATGGGGTAATGAATCATGTTGGAGGGTTAAGATTTTGTTCCCTTATTGCAGTGCAGCTACACTACTGTAGAGGCTTTTCTGTGGACCGTGGACACTTAAATGAAATTCATTGAAAGATTTTGTTTCCCCAATATTGCCAGTATTTTGTGTCATGCAGGGACATAATATTCTAGAAGAATTTTGCTTGCTTGAAGCAACAAAAAAGTGTTTAATTAATCCATTTTTTCAGTACATGGAATTTCTTGTGATATATAGTTAGTCACTGTGTAGACTTTTATGATGTAGTTTCTCATCAGCATGACGGTACCACCAATTTCATCCTAAATTACAATTCCTTTTAATTTGAATCTAAATTATAACTCTGTTAATTTTAAAGGGGAATTAAATACAGGATAGCAAGGCAAACATGCAGGAAGTGTTAAAGAGTCCACAGCCAACACGAGACTGTGATCTGGTAATGCAAACCTGCATGTGGGTCACCTGGCCTACATGTCTATACATTTCATACACGTCTCATCTCTCCATATTCTAGCTACAGCAACCCTGTGCAAATGAAAGCTCTTTGGATTGTTCTAGCATGAGTTTCCATCTGAATGTGAATATTGTCTAAATGAAAACACATTATAATCATACTGGCAGCAGTTTTAGAGTGGGTATCAGTTTGGTCAAAAGGAATATTGAGGCCAATGAATTCAGATCAAGGGCTCTTAAAATATGTAATCATATCTGCTTGTGTATTCACAAATGAACATTGCAACAAAATTAGTTAATTTACAAATATAACACATGGATAACTGAACATGCAAGATTTACATATACAAATACTTGTACCTGAAAATATTGCGGGTTGTTATGTAGGAACAAACTATTATAGTTCAGGAGACAGCATCTGGAGTTCTAATAGATAATTTTATGGAAACATAAATTGTCAATAATAATAAAACACAAACAACTAACAATCTGAATCCTGTACGTTAGCAGGAAAGTAATAAGAAACCAAATATTTGCAATTTAAGAATTCATGGTACACGCATTTTAATGAAGGAAAATTCTGGTTGTTCAATGCCAGAAATGATGCGGTACAGTTAGAAAAGACATAGATAGGAATAACAACAATAATCACAGAAATTATTTTAACTGTGGGATAGACTGAGACCATTTAACCTGGAAAAGAGATAGCTCAGGGGGAATATAATAGTCTGTAATTGTGGGTGGCACAGGGACTAATTATTCACAATACAAGAAAGAAGGAGCATTAGATGAAATTATTATATGACAGGAAAAATATATATACCTATGTTTGTCTCATATTCTTCTCTGCACAACTGCTCTGACCACCTCTGAAGAAAGAAACTACATCAAGCTGGTATTTGGTTCCATCCAGTAGTGCCATTCTTACGGGGATTTTTCCATATGACCATTCCCTGTAAGTGTCTGCGATAACTATTTCAAAAACCCCTCTTGTCTTGAATCATCCAACTGGTAATTCAAGACTAAGTGCAAAGCAGCACAGGGTATCTTCAGATGATACCTTTTTGCACTCATGCTATACTGTTCTACAGGAAAAGTACAGTCTATTAAGTTTGTTAGCATGAGGCAGATCCCTAACGGTTTCTGATGTACTTGAAATCATATAATGGCATTTTGAAGAGCAACTGTGAAAGTTAGTTTTACAACCAAAGTGAGTGCTACAACAGGATTTTCAAGCACATGCACTCCCTCCCATACACCAAGGCTTCTAAATTCACTTGTACATTAATTTTAGAGCACTAAGTTTTGAGAATCTTGATATAGGACAATCAAAAAATATATATCTAGTTGGAAACAGAAACCTAAATTACTTCAATTTTTGTTCATTTTGCTTCCTGTTTTTTTGTTTGTTTAAATTTTACACTTTGGCAAACCTTGTTTATGTGAAAAATGAATGAGTATTAGAAGTGTTTATGTGCGTATTTCATACCCCTTTCACTGTAATGCTCTGTTTATTCTTAGATGAATTCTACCATTAGATTTTAATTAAGCCCATATACTGCTTGATCTACAGTTTAAATATGTTCTTGAATGTCTAGTGTGAAAAGAAAGAACATACAAAGCTGGCAGAGTAGATTTTGTTTGGATTTTCCACAGCTATAGTATAAAAAGAGCTTTCACACACAAAATTGGCTGAATAAGCCCTGAATAAAAGCTCAGAAATTTTCAAACTTGAAGCTAGCTCAGATGATACATATGCTGATACTTGCTTTTTAGAAGTTTGAGGTCCAAAAATGAAGTTTATTGGCGGACTTGGAAATCTAACTGATAACTTATATGTATTTAGCTGATTAGGTAGCAAAAACCTTTTGGGAAGCAATGAAGAAAGAGCAAGTGAGCAGGCTGTGTGAGGCAGAAACCTTCACCAGGAACATCAAACTCCTCCTAGCAAAGAACTCAGGACACTGATGACTCTCTAAAATAGTCCCACATACACCCATACATAGCCATGTACATGCATGAGCATGCAGGTACACAAACACACACGTGCACACTCACACCTCTTTTTCAGGAATAGTGATGATTGATTGTCAATTTTAGGGCCCAGAAAGTCTTTGGAGGAGTGAGTGCAATATCAGAGAAAAGGATATTAGGAAGTGTAAGAGTTTTAACTGAGGGGATAAGGCTTTTCTGTAATAATTACATAATTTAAACTAGAAGTGTTATTGTTCTTGGATTTGGACTGAAAAGAAGAGAGGTTAGTTCTTGTTGATTAGATTGTTAAACTGTTAATTGAACTAACAATAAATTCTTAGACCTGCATATACATCTTGTGTCCCCGTTTTGCAGAGAGTGAAATTTTGCATGTAATAATCTTTGTTTCTTGGATGCAAGACTAAAAGGTTTTAACTTTGCTAACTTGCCTTTCTCTTGACATAGTGAATCTTGATTCTGCCCAGGAATAATTTGAAAGCTGGAGGACAGCCTCTCCTCTTTATTTGTCCACAGTATAGCCTGTGTTTCTTGATGGTTGAGGCATTCTTCTGTGAAGAGAGATGTGCCTCTGAGAGAGAAAGTTTTTGGTGTCCCAACCCTAAGAAAGAATCAGCAGAGGTTAGATTGATGGAGGTAAAGTTGCCGTCACAACCTGAGACTGTGAATGAAAGCATCTATAGCTGCTGTGGTCTGTGCTCAGAGCAATGTTGATCCTCCATGTCATGCATAAATCACTGATAAATGATGGAAAGTGGCTTGGTGAGCACCCCCACCATCTCTTTCAGCAGTCTTGGGTGCATCCCATCCAGCCCCATAGATCTGTGCACATCTACATGGTTTAGCAGGTCACTGACCACCTCCTGGATAGTGAGGAGATTGATCTGCTCTTGGTCCCTGTTGCCTAGCTTAGGGTGTTGGATTCCCTCAATGTAACTGGTCCTGTTACTAAAGACTGAGGCAAAGAAGTCATTAAGCACCTCAGCCTTTTCCTCATCGTTCGTCACCATGTTTCCTCCTGCATCTGTTAGGGGATGGAGGGTCTCCCTAGTCTTTTTTTTTCTTTTTAAGATATTTATAGAAGCTTTTCTTGTCTTTTACCATGGAGGCCAGATTAATTTCTAGCTGGGCTTTGGACCTTCTAATTCCCTCCCTGCATAGCCTCACAGTATTTTTGTAGTTATCGTGAGTGGCCTGCCCCTTCCTCCAAGGGCCATAGATTCTCTTTTTCTCCCTGAGTGCCAGCCAAAGCTCCCTGTTCAGCCAGGCTGGTCTTCTATGACAGCAGCTCACCTTACAGCACATGGCGATGGCCTGCTCCTGAGCCTTCAAGACTTCCTCCTTGAAGAGCATCCACCTTTCTGCACTCCTACACCCTTCATAACAGATTCTCAAGAGATTCTGGCAACCAGGGTACTGAACAAGTTAAAGTTTGCCCTTTGGAAGTCTAGGGTGGCAGTTTTGCTGCCCACCCTCCTGGCATCTCTAAGAATAGAGAACTCTTAACAATTTGTGGTCGTTGTGCCCAAGATGGCCTCTAACCATCACATCTCCTACCAGCCCTTCCCTGTTCACAAAGAGCAGGTCTAGCAGGGCACCTTACCTGGTTGGTTCACTCATCAGCTTTGTCAGGAAGTTATCTTTGACACATTCCAGGAACCTCCGGGACTGTTCCCTCTCTGTTGTGTTGTAGTTCCAGCAGCAAACTAAGCCCTTCTGTGGACTTGGATAGTGTTCATGCCTTCTGCATTATCAGGCATTTAAGGTCTTGAGCTTAGTCTTCCACAGCAGAGAAACCTCAGCTGAGTACAGGTGTTGCTGGCACCTCAGCACTTGCACTACTCTTTACCACAGAAATCTTTAGTTCTTTGATGCTTTGACATAGAGAAAGATGTCAACCATATACAATTTTACAGTCTGCTATCTATAAAACATTCTATATGTTGACCTCAGTAGAAGCAAAGTAAAATTAATGACCTACTAAAACACTTTTGGTGTAATTGTTTGTCATCTTTTTCTCAGACTCTAAGTACAGTACATCATGTTGTGGAAAACTTTCAGTTTGCTTATTTGCTTCTTGTGGTATCAAATATAGGAGACTCGCATAAATAATTCCTTCATTATAATCAGAGTCAACAGAGCATTTACAAGTGATTAAAGGGAATTAAATTTCATTGTATGCTGCAGTCCTAAACACATTTCATACCCACCTGAGTTTGTTTCACAGCAAATCAATAATACTAAAGACTTTATTTAGAGAGAAAATACATAGTTTCCTATTTCAGTTCAGTGTGCGTATGAAACTATCAATTTCAGTTAATGAGAAATTTTCCATAAACATTGTTGGGTGGAAATGTTTTCTTTCCTGTAAGTGACTTAGTCATCTTGCATCCGTCATCAGCTAAGAGCCTTGAATATCAAGAGGAACTGCCCCAACACCTGAGAAAACCTTTCATGGTTTTCATTGGTTTTGGGGCAAGTCTTCAGTGATTCAGTACAAACTAAACCATTGCCAGTCTGTTTTCAGGTTTCATTGCACAGCTATCAGTATGATTAAAAGGTTTAAAAAAAGCCACGATAGATGTTATTAAATATTCATGCGATACCACTGCTGAATCAAGTGAAAACATGAAATATACTGGTGCAGCACTGCCAGTACCTACACTCTTCTTGACAATCGACATGTCTGTACTTTGGATGTTTTTTATCTCAGGGTGCCATTAGTTCTTGCCCATCAAGAAGTCTTCAGAAAGCATCAGTGTTCCAAAAGATTTTCTTAAGGAATAAAAGAGGCATAATAATTTCCAAACAGATGTCATTGGGTAAAATAATTGATGAGGAAATACTGGAAGATTCTAAAATTTCCTACCCAATTGTCAGCGAATAATTTGAGTTTATGAGCCATCATTTATTTATGCGTTCAAGGAGAATGATCCCAAATGGTAATAAGTATTGAACTGGCCCTGTCTCCTGGATGGACTTTGGCCTTGTGCTTTTGCTCAAGGCTGGATTCCATGGAAGGACCCTAGGCCTGGTCCATCACTTGCTTGTCTGCCTGTTGATGGACCCCATTATCAGGACCTGGCTCTGCCTGCTGTGTTCATCCTATGTGGGACTGGGTCCTGTTGGTGAGGACACAGCCCCAGGTGGAGCCACCCTCAGTTCCTGGCTGCTCCCTCATGCACATTTTTGAAGTTGCATCTTCCTGGAAGGGTTAAAGCTCTAGTAAGAGTGATGAGTATTTTTATTGTTATGCACAGGCAGGCACAGGATTTTTGTGAAGATTTAAGTACAAAGCAGTCACAGTGGCACTTCAAGTAAAAAAATAATTTATATATCTAGAGTAGAGAAACGGAGCAACTATATTTAATGATAACTGATTAACAACGGTATATATATGCAAACAATTAAGGATAACTTAATTGGTGAATTCCACTTTTTGCATAGAACTCAGAACTTGACTTCTGTACTCCTTTAAGAAAAAAAGGGGGGGGGAATCAATTAAGGCCCCTCTACCATCTGGTTTATTTATGTATTCTGGAAGCAATGGGAATCTTGAAAATATTTTTAATTGTAATCTTTTCTGAGCTGAGTAGGAAGAAAAATTGAATGCACGAAATCCATGTTTTAATGTTTCATTTTCAATCATTTCACATTAACTGATTCAGATTGGTTATTATAAACATAATCTTGGGTTTGCAAATATATAACAAAATTAATTTATCTTCCCCAGAATTCATTTTAATCTGCATGTGTTAGTTTTTTAATGGGTAGGTATAAATATATTTCTACTGTGTTATAAAGAAACACAATTCAGTTTACGCCACTCGCTTGCCTTCCCTTAGTAATATCCTTATGCACCAGCAGCTGCTTCAGAAAATGTAAGCACGGCTGAAATTCACAGGTTAGCATAGCATTCATTAAAAAATAATAATAAAAAAACCCCATAAATGAAATAGACTGAATGTTCAGTGTGGCTGCAAAGGAGATACTGTCCTGCAGTTTATTGCATTTTGAGCCAAGGAACATGGCCTTTATAGCACTATTACCAATGAATTTTAAATCACTCCAAAGTTCAAACTTCACTGAAGCATCACATTGTATGTTGAAATCAGATGACCATTTTGTCTGGCAAATGCCATCTATATTTCAGAAAACATCCATGTTCTAATAAAAAATGAATTAAAAGACATGGAAACTTCAAGCATCATTTGTCATCTGAAACTCCTGTTCATTAATATGCCTCATATCTGTAACTCGGAGAAAAGCTAAGTCAATTCCCAAATTGCCATAACATTCAAAACGAAACAGTAATGCATTTTAAAATGAGTGTATTGAAAATTGAATGCCAACTGAAAATAAATGATGGTACCTTTTAAAATTAAATTACAGCAGACCTTTTTGCTTTGTCCTTTCCCCTGTTGTCATCTTCAGTTAGTCTAGCTGTCCAATTCTTACCATGTTTGCCCTATGACAAGAAGAGCTTAGAATAGGAAAGACGAAAACACCACATATTTTTCCTAATGAAATACTTCTTAACAATCTTAACTTGTTATTAAAAGAATCCATTACACAGAAAGCAGTTTCTTAATTTTTCTGTCTTTTGTTCTTTCACTAAATCCACCCCAATGAAATTTCACATACGAAGCTCTTTTTCTTATTTGATCTTGTCCATCAATATCATTATTTGATATGACTGCACGGGCTAGTTACAGATTTGTACAGATAAATATATGTGTTCTTTTGTAAGCTCGGTATATATTTAGAAACAAACAAACAACAAAAAAAAGCTTGCTGAAAACAAACTGACAGAATAATACAGTTTTCTACCATTAGATTTTGGGTGTGGGCAAGGAAAAGTAACTATGAAAAAAGAAATCCAAATCAGATACTTATTGAATATTGATAGTGAAAATCAAGGAGTTTTTTCATATATGTTCGAGGTTGTTCTCAACCTGCATACAATAAAATACTGGAAAATGAGAATGGGATTGCAAATTCCAGGAAAGCGGGAATCATATGCCAGTTTTTTTAAACTCAGAATGGGAGATAGCTACCTAATAGATTTATGAAGTTCATAAATTAATTTTCTACGTTTTTAGATATCTAATTTTTTTAAACTTTCCTAGTATTTTTTTTTTACTTTGATTTTTTTACTTGGATAGTAACTACGCAGCACAACTCTCACTACTATTTCATGTCCATAAAGCAGTAGTCTGCAAATATGCAAAAAATGAAAATAAGCTGTTTAAATTATTATTTACAAATTATTATTTTGGTGAATCTAATTATTTCCATGTTCTGCAGTTACCATTTCCATTTCCACTTAATAGATTGTATCTGCCTGTACTATGGCATTGGTAGATGTTGTTTGCCTGGTGTCATACTTGAACAATAATAACTTTAGACTACTTTGGCACTTTAGCATGGAAAACCTTTATTTGGCATCCTGCTGTTTTTCATTGTGGGCCACACTGTAAAACGCAACCTTTAATTTTGAACTGGGAACCAGCTACAGGTGCAAGTAACTGGCATATTTAGATGTCCAAGTACCTGATTACAGACAGAAATCGTGCAGGTAATCTCCAAAAACTATTGCCTGTAACCTGAAAATGAGTGGTTTAAATGAAGTCTTCTTTACATGTGTGACTCGGAAAATCAAGATATTATTCAAAATAAATAGAACGCTATTTCTTATGTTTAGAACTTATGCCTCCACATTGCAAATGGACTTTTCCCCCCCCACACCCCCAGCTATTCTCAAAAAATGCATATTTGGGGTGGCTTTCTGGTAATTTTGCCTCACAGGCATTTGTTAATAGACAGTTATTGAGATTTTAATGCCTGAACAAATATGATGAGACTGCTTTCTTCGCTTTGAGCACAAGTCACAAAAAGTATAAGGCCCATCAAACAAATGGTCTCCAGGTAAAGTTCTCTTTTCTCTACAAGAATTTTATCAGAAAAAGGACTGAAAAGCTGAGGCCATTGAGTAAAATTTACTTGACTTATAGTATATGTGCATGAGAAAACATTTTCATACTCTTATTTTTTTTTTCCACCTTCCTCTGAGTAGCTACTGTGCTTAATCAGGAATCGGAATTGTATCTTGTTGATTTAGATGTAAAAATGCTCTTCTGAACAGAGATTATCAATCATGGTGAATTATGTGGATGATTGTTGTTGTGTACAAACATCTGGTAAGAAATATGTTGAGGCCAAAACATTTTCCTTGTCAATTCAAACAAACGATTTGAACCCAGGTCTCCAGAAGTAAAAGGCTTTAAGTGCTCTAATCCACTGGGTCTCTGAGATACTGAAACAAATTACGGCTGTTACACATTTTTAACCATAAAAAATAGTAGACAGACTTTTTTTTTCTGCATGTATAGTGACCATTAAGAAATAAATATGCACGTGCCACTTGGTAGACAAAAGATTAATGGGACACAAGTCCCCAGGTCAGCATTTATGGGCCTGAAAAACTTAATTGTCCAATTACAAACTTGCTGAAATGGCTTTGTTCTTATGGGGTATGCCCTGGGGAAAAGTCACAGAATTGCCACAATAGATTAGCTTAGAATTTGGCTTCTATATCTTATTTTGACAGGAAACAGGCATTGGAAATTCTGCTGCTCTCCCAGCTCATTGCCATATGTCCACTGATTCTGAAACAGGTATTCAGGCTCTGCTCACCCAGGAATACTAGCTCCTGGTGATCAGAGTAAAAATAGGGCTTCAGATGTTACAGATTAATTTTAGTCTGGGTTCTAAACCTTGACCAACTTTCTGGGATGGCAGAAATTGGACTGTGGATCTTACCCCTCCCTAATAAATTTCTTACAGGAAGTTAACAGAATGGTAATTATTTTCATTTGAAGTACAATAAAAAAATAAAACAAACAAACAAACAAATCACTCTAAAAAAGGGCAAGGGAATATTTTTTCCTTTGGGTTTTTTTAAGGTCTTTTGCTTTTTGAGGTTTTTTTTGCTTTTTGAGGGTTTTTTTAGATGCAGTAAATATTGCTTAGGAGATGCATCAATAAACTATAACAAAAGTATGAATATCTCATAGGAAATCTGATAAAACCAATGTTTCTACCTCTTTTAATTTTGTGTATTTCCAAGATACAAGTTTGAATTCACAGTCCTCCAAATTAGTCTTTAAATGATGAAAATACAGATAAATATTATCCCAATTATTAAAATTAATAAATCACCCTAATTAATTTTTTACATTTTAATTACTGCAGCAGGGCCTGCCTACTGCCTAGAATTGTCTGACACTGAGCTAAAACTTCCCTTTCTAACCTAGAAAGGTCATACATAAAAATCTAAAAAGTAACATGTATAAGGCCACTAAAATATTACCTAGCTTAAAATCAAAACACTTTTTTTCTCCTCAAAATCCCTGCTTATCCTTATAGATAATTACTGCTGATGTAGAGGACACATCTCTGCATTTGTAAACTAAACTCAGTAAGGACTCAGGAAAAGAGCTTAAATGAATGTTAATTCTTTGATTAATCTTGCAGCATAAGACCTCAGCCCTCAAAAGTGCATATGCACATTTAATCTCTTCTGTAAGAATTCTATTTTGAAGTTTTTAATTCAAAAAAGCTGTATCTGCTTAAAAGTAGGAAAACTCCCTTTCACCTCTTGACACAATAGCAACTCTTATCACACAGGTAGACAAACACTGTCACAGAGGCTTTTGCCAGCTCGCAGTATTTTAGCTTTTAAGCACATTTAACTACTGAAGCATTTCAGGGAATCCTATAGGTAATTTGGTCTTGGACTTCAACTACTCTTACATCCAAACTTCTCTAATACGATACTGTTTGTTCACAGCACTGTCAGTCAAATTACAGACATAAGGTTTTTGTTTCATGTAACTCCAGCTGCTTAAAAATCAGGAGCAAAGCTTAAGCTGGTCATGGGGTTCCATCTGTAATCGCAGAGAAAAGTAGGCACTCGGCCAATGTGTCTTGATCTCAGACACCTCCCTGCAGAAAGGAAGGCTTTCCCCACTGAAGAGGCCTCTGTCTCTCCATGAACTTGTGAGAAAACCAAGATTTCAGGTGTAGATCAAATAAACAATTTTTAAACTATCGTCATTCAAGATTTTAAAAGACGGGGTTAAAAGCATCACTCAGACTCATCTGAAGAGCTTTCTCTCTGATAAGGCACATTCACTCTGATACTCAGTTGAGAAAATAAAACAAGTTATTAATACCCGTTCATTGAATGACCTTTACACTAAATTTTTTGTTCTTTCTAATTGTGATTAGCAAACAGATAGATTCTGTTGGTTTATAAGTGCTTCTCTGCAGTTGCTTTTCCTTATTCTCTGTTTCAAGTGAATTCCACTAAAACACTGCCCATTTTCTTTTCAGATACAGTCAATGAAGATGAACTTCAGATGAAATGAATGAAAATACACCTCACAAAAAATATTACAATAATCTCTGATTGTGTGTTTCCTGTCTCTTTAAGATGTAAAGTGATTGGAACAGAAATCATTAAAAGGCTCATTTCTAATTGGTTCAGAAACCTGTGCTCAAAAGTAAGTAGTGAAACATTTCAAAAACTCGGTGGGAATTAATTCTACATCACAGATCAGTTGACAAGCAGATGAAAGGACTTTTCATACTTGCCTCTATTTTTACTGAACTTTTTAATTACCATATACCAAAGTATTAGTTTACAGTGTGTGACAATCCAAGGGGCCTGAGGCAAGTGTGTCACGTGTGGACCGGTGGGTGTGTTCATGAAAGGAGGGGCTTGGTTTAGCGTGATGTCCTTTTCTGAGTAGCCAGGCACAACCGTGCTGCCTGTCACACTGGGGTTGTCAGACACACATCTTTTCACACTGTCCTTTCACGCCTTTCACTTCATCCCTTTACCGGCCGTTTCCCTCGTGGGAGGACAGAACCATGGCTTCGGGGACTCTGCACTCACTTTGCAGACTTTTCTGCATCTCAGTCACTCACACACACACACAGATTTATGTATTAGGGCTCTCAGGGATTGTCCTCGGGGACTGAGCAGTCTAAGGTCCTGTGCTTAACTCTCTTACATTCACCCTCACTACAGGTATTTAAATCATAGTCATCACCCACAAAAAAGACAACACAGAGATACTCAGGGAAATTTAAACTGTGTGCTTTTACCTTAAGATTAGTATGGAACAATATACGGAACAATAATTTTGGCACACCCACGCTCACCAAAAGGGAATAACCCAAAGAAGGGAAGGGAGCCCAACACACCCATGGGATAGGGGAAAGAGACACTAAGGGTTAAGGAGGGGTAGGCCATGTAGAGGCGTTCGCAAGCTTACGCCTCCTGAAGGTTGGAGTTGGAGACTAGCTCCAACCCTTGGCGTCCAGTTTCTCTGTGGAGAGAGGATCCTCTTCTTCTTCTTCCTTAGAGAGAGCACACAGACACTTTACTTCAGCTCTTAGCCTTTAAAAAGTCTGTGTCCAGCTCCAGCTCTCTGTGGCTAGCAGGCAAGGTTATTGCAGCACAGCGGCGAAGGGATGGCTGTTGCGGCAGCTGCGCAGTGGCGTCTCCCTCGGTGGTGGGGATCGGAGTAGCAGTGGCAGTGGCAAAGGCACATTCACAGAGGAATGGCGAAGAGTCTCTCTGTCAACGCACCTCACCTCCAGCTTTGTGCAGTCCCTCTTTTATGCCAAAGTTCTCCCTGCACCCTGGTGCTGGACTGGTAGGTTTCTTCACAATCCTGTCACTGGTTGGTTCATTAGGACCAATCAGGGCTCACCTCAGTTCCATTTGCAACATTGTAATGTTTTCTCCCGGTTTCCTGCCTTTGGGGTTCTGTGCAGTCTTCACCAGGGTCTGCTTCTAATGTCTCTTTTTGTGCCAGCAGCCATCTTGGTGCATTTATCTAATAATCATTTATAGTTTTGTGGGGAAAAGTTATATCCGACTTCCACACAGTGCAACACGGAGAGGAAAATAAAAAACAGACAAAAATGAAAAACTCTTGAGTGTAAGGAAACCCCAGGCTTTCCAAATATGACACTTGTTTCTTTTTCAAACTCTGAGCAGAAAAAACGTCAAAGTTAATGTTCAATTTCAGATGATTTTGTGGACAAGTAATTTTCATTATTCTGCTATTGAAGAAAGTCAGCTAAGTAGGTAATGACAATAATTAAATTAAGTCCTCAGAAGTCCCTGTACTAGACCATGTTCACTTAGGTCATATTATCTGCATTAATATAACTGAGTACATCTCCTGAACTATCTTTTTTTTAAAATAAAAAAAAGACATCTATTGATTGCAAATTGCAATTGCTGTGAAAACTTCTATGCCTGCTAGGTGATGGATGTTCACTTAGCAGCAGACGTGACCCAGAAACAAGCGTAACAGGTAGATTCTCTTACATGACATTTAGTATTCATGAAAGGTAGCAGCCTCCTCTTAGCTGTGCTCCCTGCTCACAGTTATAGTGCCTTCCTGAACTTTGTCATTATCCTCTCCAAGTTGGTTTTAATCCAAAATAACCTGGAAGAAGATCTTATAGTAAAATACAATTTCCACGAGCAATCATTTTGCTCCTACTGTTTGTTGATAACAAAGAATATCCATGTCTGTAATGTTGCTAGCAATGCACTTACATACTGGAACTGACGAAGATTCCCAATGTATTCCACCTAAGAAGAGTAAAATGTAGCAGTTGGTAAATGTAAAATAAGCCAAGAGCAGAAAAAATTTTCCAGATCTAAGCTCTGCATAATCTTAAAGACAGATTTCTTTCCTTTTGCAAGGTCTCATAACTTACAAATTCACTCAAAAAAAATACTGCTGTTCATTCAACATGTTTTATAAAATGCCTGTAGTATGAGTCATGATTTAGATTTTAATTTCAATGCAACCTATATAACACAGAGAAAGTAAGTACCATGGCTTTCTGCTATGCTAGGTGGTTGATTCAGTGGCCGCCTGTAACATTTTTTGTGCTACTGCTTGCTACAAGTATGGAAGAGGTTCTGGATTTCTGTTGAAATGCTACACATGGAAATTATAGAAGTGACAAATGTTAAAGCTTTAAAAGATTACTTTTACATTACAAGGGACAGTTGACTCAAATATTACATAGAAAAGTTAGGAAAATTATTAACTTCACAAATTGAAGTAAAAATTTCCAAACAAACACCAGCTTTTAAATCACCCCGTTCTTCCATGCTTATGTTTATTTGCATAGTTTTAAAATTAGTAATAGTATTTATTATTATTATCTGGTGTTTTACACTTCAGAGTGCGTGACACATCTGAGAGTTATGGTTTCCAGCTTTACAGGGATTCCAATTTATCATTTCTTAATTGCCTGCTTGGAACACAATCAAGGCAATTTCCCTTCCCATCTGACCAAAATAGCATTCGTCAGTCTTGATCTTCAGGATCCAGTGTTTGAACAAAGCATGCTGTCGGTCAAAGACCTCAACAGAAAAATCTTGCAAGATACAAGAAAATGGTACTTTGAGCCAATTGATCTTAAATTCACCAAAAAAAAGATAGGTGCAACAGGGAATGGAATGGAAACTGAAAACTAATTTTTATAATAAGCAACAGTGTTTTCTTAAAAAGAAAATCTACATGCAAATATTTCAATAATAATTACCTTATATTTTCAGAAAAGCAAAAGTTTAGTCTTTCAGAGCAGTAAGTAAACTTAGTTTTTGTAAAAGAATCTAATGCAGTGCAATAGAAGCCCTAGGGCAAAAGCTGAACCAATAATTTTAAGGAAAGAGGAAAAAGAAAAAAAACCCAAACCTTTCCATACTCTCCTGTCAGAAAGGAAAAATAATGAAAAAGACAGTTGGAGGAAATAAAGCATTTACCTAATAAAACAGGTAACTGTCTAAAAGGACACATCAAAAGAATTAAGATCTGTTCAGGAAAACTAATTTTTAAGTAACTGCACAGTGATATCCACATCAAAAGAAACACTCAGATGCTTAATATTAAGCCCACACTACAGTGATGTGCAGCATTAGACCTTTGAATGTCCATACCATAACAATGTCATAACAGAGAGAAACTACATCACAGTTGCTTGTGATGAAAATCATGTTTTACAATGTAGCAGTGCTTTCCAAACTGCATTATGATTCAGAGAAAATAATGAATTTGAATGTTATATCAACACACCAGGGACCTTTCAGATGAAATGCTCTTAGCCACTTACAAGTGAAAACTGCCAAGATTAAATAACCAGTATTAGCAGCAATTTTCCAGTACTGGAGAATACTGGTCTTATTAACGTTATAGCAGTAACTTGAAAATATTAATACCTTTTTTAAAGGTATATGGATAAGCTTATACAATGAAAAGCAAAGCTGTTGGTTCTTTCTAAATTGCCTTTTGGAAAGCAGACGTGCAGTGAGGTGTACAAACACTATGTATACTCACAAAAAGAACTTCCAATATGCCATATTGACAAGGAACCTCTGGAAACCATGGCTACCAGACTAAATGAAGACAAACAACAAAAGATAGATTGAAATTGTTTAAAAATAGCAAGATAACTGCAAAATACACTTCAAACTTCTGCAACAGTCACTGACTGTGCATCAACTTAACCATCAATGCATGTGCTTAATCCGTGATAGGCTATTTAAGGACAAAAATGAGCTGGGAAATCAAGAACAGACCTGCAAAAACTCCGCATTTTCTCTTCAAGTGCAATAACCGTAGTATCTTTTTCCATATCTTTCTTATTTTTTGTGCAAAATTTAACCTGTTTTCTTGTCCTCAGGTGATCTTAAGGCTGCAGCATTGCTAAGGATCCCTTTTAGGAAAGGACATGCCCACCACTTAATTTTCCTTTCTTTTTTGTTTGTTTCATTTTGTTTCATTCTTGTATATGTGTGTGTGTGTTTGAGCTTGCAGGTGGTAAGTGTTTTCTCTCTATTTTTTCTTCGCCACCAGATTCATTATTCTGCATTAAGCTGCATTGAACTACATTTGTCATCTATTAGTCCTATTACTGTCTGCATTGTTCCTCATTATTTACTGTTCTTGCTAATTTAGAATCACATGGAAATCTTGCTTTCAAAAGCATTATCCAGTTCATTTATATGAATAAAAATAGTAGAGGACACAGCACTACTGCTTGCAATACCAGCATCTAACTAATAACTTCTGTCTGATTTGGGAAAGAACAGCTTCAATTTCTCCTTTTGTCTTCTTGCAGAAATTCAGTTTACTGAGTTTCTGTGCTCTATTTCTAGTGTGTCTTAGAGGTTAGCCTTTGAAAGACAGACTGTAGTTTTGTATCCTAAGCCAGGTCCTGGTTCTCTCATACATACCTGCAGAACTTTATCCTTTCACTACTTAAAGGAAAGCAACAATTGTCAGATGCTTGGATACCTGCAGTGAAGAAATTGAAATAGAGAGGAAAGAAATACCAGTGAGCTAGTGAACAGAAATATCTTTATTTCTTTGGGACAATAAGGTTCATTCATAACATCAAATGCTGTACTTGTCATTAAAAAGCCAGCATTTCCCATCAGTTCCTCTTCCTAGCTTTACCCATACTAACAATATGAAACAACCATTTGCTGGCGTGAGCAAGTTGGCAAACTGTTCCTGTGGAAGATGAGTGGTGTAACAATATTTGAACTCTTTATTTACACACTGTATTATGTTGACCTATAAATATTCCATGAAGTAAATTTCCCAAGCCAAATTTACTCTGACTTGTTTCACAGAGTTTGAATGCCAACGTATTTTGGTCCTACTTTCCTTAGGCGCTATTCTGTGTTTTAATCAACTTGTTCACCTAACTTTTAATTTTCTTCTGTGTTGTTTAGATGAGATAGATATTTGATAATTTTTAAAAATCAGGAGTCTTTTAGCAAGGTGTCCATATAGTTTGCTCTCTAAGGAAGTGTATGATAAAATGTGGCTCCTATTCTCACCTTGCTTGCCAAGGAGAGCTAGGTTCTAGTTCAGAGTCTGCTAAAGAATCCTATTGTGTGTTACAAAAACAGATTTTAAATTTAAATATGGTAAAATAATCTACAGTGCCTGCCATGTATTAAGGATTTTAAAGCTGACCTGTATTTTGGTGGTTGTTTTTCATACCTTTTACATGAGCTGAACAACAAATTCTTATTAATAAACAAGAAAAACATTATTGCTTTGCTTTCTAGGAATTTTCTAATTTGTAAATTTTCTAAGCAAGATTTTAAAAGGTTAAAAATAACTTTACCTGCTTGCCCAGAGGCAGCCCAGAGGAATTGTGTATGTGGTTTCATCACTCATAAGAAACATTGCACCTGCTAACTCTAACAACTTTTACTTAGTTATTTTTATTTCAGTTATTACCTACAGCAAGCACGGCAGTCTGTTTGCTTTGTGAACTTTACATGCAGCTATAAAGACACAATATATAGAATTGGAAGAGTACATTACATTTATGTCCTAGGTTGAGCCAGGTTTAAGCTAATTTTCCTTTTACTGTTTTTTTTTTCCTTCAGTAAGCTCTCTTTTAACTAGCAGCAAGTGTTCCAGCTACTGGGCTGATAACACTGGAATGTTTATGTTTCTGCTGAGACTCCAAGGTCGCTTCTTAGCTCTGCTGCTACTGAGGCTACCGGGGCAGGAGAGTTGTATCTATGATCCCCCCGTGGGTGAGCTGGTCTAGACAGACAGCAGAACTGACCAAAGGTATTCCATCCCATATATCTACGTAAGCTCCGAGGAAGGTCAGAGATCACAGAAGACAACTTCCTTCCTGCTTCTTCTTCCCCTTTCTTCCGTCCGTGGCCGGTGTCCGGGGAGGACTCCATCCATCCATCACCATCACCCCCAGGCTCAGCCCTGACCCTCATGACTCTCCCCACAGCCCTGTCTGCTCTGCTGTTATCTCAGACAGCGCTCCGAGAGTTTTCGGGACTGCTCACAGCTCAGGAGAGTGCAGGGGAGTTGCTGGGGGTGGGGGGAGGCAAGAGGCTTTTGCACATTCCTGAACATACTTGTATATAATTGTACATATAATTAAAGCTGTCTAATTTAGTTTTCAATCCAGCTAAGTCTCTCTCCTTCCCTACCTGGGTGGGAGGGGGAGAGGATCGAGAGCTTGTTGTCTCTGGTTTAATTGCCGATCCTGAGTCAAACCTTTGACAATTTATTATAAAGAGGATATATCAATGCAACCATGCAAATATATGTGTGACATTTGGTTGTCAGGAATGAAAATAGGAATTAGTGAGTCAATAGGGATCTTCAATGAATGAAAACCCCAAGAGTCCATCACATGATGATTTTTAATCTATTTAATAAAGTTAAATTTTTCTGGTCATAAGGATGATTTTAAAAGAATCCTTCTGTTCACCTTTTAATGGAAATCAGATTGTACAAAAAAAAATCAATAGGGAGCATTTTTTCCTTGAGTTCTTTGAAGTTATGTACAATCCACATTTTTTCAAGTCAGCTAGAATTCAAGTTATATTGGAAACTGTCAAGAAAAAGGTAGCTAGGCCTTGACTTCTCTGTTTTCAATGAAGTGTGTTTCCAAAGAAGCAAATTGAGATGTTTATTCCCTTTAATAACTTTTGTTTACAAGCAATGCTATAACTGGGTGACATAAAAAATCAAGATTTATTTGCACAAGTATTAAAGACATTTAAGACAAAAGAAGAGAAAATAAGCAAAGCACAGTGTCAGATAAATGAGAAAAATGTGTTTTTAACATAGCACTAAATTGACAATTATGGATATGATACACAGGTCGTGTTTTCATTTTTATTGTTCCTCCTTGGAGCTAAAAGACATACTAAACTAAGCTAAAGGCAAAACTCTTGGCAGTGGTTAGTCTCAGATAACTTCCAAAAATATAATTGTTCTTCTTCCCATCCAATTCTGAAATTATGAGAAAAATCTTTATTAAAAGGACAGGTACTTCTGTCGTCTACTGGGGAAATTCTTTCCCTTTGAAAACAAATAACAGAACATAAAGGAGACCTGGCTGCAGCTGCAAAGATGCAGAAAAGAGAAGCCAAATGAAGGATGGAGGTGACTCCAGGTTGCAGCTCTAGACAGCAGAAAAACTGAAATCCATGAGAGGTTTTACATGGCTTTTGTCTCTGAAACATCAGTATCTTTGGACCTGTGATATCTCCATGCCTTGGGTTCCCAGCTGTGAAATGGGAATACAAGCACTTCTCTAGGCATGCCCTAAAAATTATACTGTCCTCATTCTTCAGTCATTATTTTATTCAGTGAGTGGTTTCACTTACAGTCTCCATGCACATAACCCAATAAAAAAGCATCTGCTTTTCTTTGAAACATTTGTGTGTGGCTCTAGAGCTTGCTTTGTTTCCTGAGACTGCAAGGGATTTAAAATGCTTGTGGCCTCACTTGGTATTTCTAATGAACTCAAATTTAAGAGAATTGTCATTTGTGTGGGTAATGTTGCTTATTTCATAACACAGGTCTCAATTCCTTGATAGCTTTCTTTTTTTAATATCTTAAGAAAAAATGCCAACAACTTGGGACACATTTTTGAGGATGCCTGGTAAAATTTCATGTTTCTATCATAGTCAGGTCACGATCCACTTGGCATAAACCAAAAGTCAAGGCTGGTTTTCATGAAACAATGGGAACTGAAAGAGCTGGAAGTTTCAGTTCTGTTTGAAAACTGCAAACACAAAATTAAATAATCAGAATAGCATTGGAAGTAGTGTCCATTCCAGAATATTGTAGTTGTTTTGGTTTTGTTTGGTTGGGGTTTTTTGTTGTTGTTGTTGTTGTTGTTGTTGTCTTTTTGGGTTTTTTTCATTTTGATGTTATCAGAAAGTCTCTTATCTTCATTTCTTGAGAACTAAGAAACAAGAAGAATAATATAGCTTCTCTGTGCCAGTCATGTGAGGTGGTTCTAATGTTGTTGCTTTGCTTATATGTCTCTTTTTAACATCTCAAAGTCCTAGATAATTAATCCCGTTCCTTTGCATGGAACGGTTCAATATTGTTTTGGTAACTCTTTTCTGAACTCTGATAGTGAGGATGGCTGATAAATCATCAGTGGTATGGGCCACTGCTTTGATTTTATTTATTAACTGCTGCAAGAAGAGATAATAAAATGAGTACAAACATTTGAAGTCTATAAAAAAATATTTTTCATACAATTTGGCCTCTTGCAGAAATATTTGACACTATTCATCATAATCAAATAGATCAGATAGGCATGTTTTGGTGTGTTTTGGTGTTTGATTTTATGGGAAGGAATACTCTGGTACCTTGCCTCATGTTGCCTTGCCTTGCCTTTTTTTCCTCTGTCTGTAAAATCACATTGGTTACAATTTTGCTTTTAAGACTGTATAGGTTGTCCTGGAACTGAGGTCAATTTCACTTGTCTGAAATTCCTAGTATCATGATGAACATGTCTTTTAAAGATTGTTAATATATCTGCTGCCATGAAGTGTAACAGTTTATTCACATTAAATTACATACTTTTGTCAGTATCTCAGCCACTTCATTGTCAGACAGCTCCAATATAAAAACTATTTGTTCTCTTCTCTCCTTACTTCAGTTCCTGACAGCCTTATTCTTATTACCTGAAAAGATGAAGTAGGAAGTTACTTTTCCAATGGTCTGGTTAGATGGCTACAAAGAAATTATCAGGGTTCAGCTTGACAATGTCCTTATCTGATGGAACAGCACTCTTTATTCTCTGCTGTTGGACCAACAAAGCAAATAATTTTTTTGTGGGTTTCTGTCTCTGGCACTTGAGACTTGCCTCTGCTTTTCAAAGCACAGGTCTGGGTCTGAAGCTGATGTAAAGGCCATTATAGAGTCCGTCTCTCACAAGGTCCTCCCACAAAGCCTCATTTGCAGGGTCTGAATGGGCCCCATGCTGATGCTATGCAGCTGCCAAGAATTTTGACCTACCTGCCCCCAAATGTTTGAATCCCTACTGCATACAGATATGAGAATCAAACACATATTACTTATGAATGATATAATATAATGAACAGCTTCTCATTTCTAGGGGCAAACAATACTCTTTTCCATTCTCAGTCTAAATCAAACCTCAGAGTTGCTAATAAAAATGTCATGTTTCACAAAATTAAGTTATTTTGCATTAATCTTAAACTGTTTAGGAGGTATTGGAGTCTCATGTCATTAAAACCAATGACAGTGGTATAGTCTGCAGTAAAATTTACAACTGGAAGATAAGACTTATAGAAAAGAAACATTACTTTATAACCATTCTAAAGCAAAAATATGTAGAAACTGTTTACATTGCACAGTGGAGGCAGGTAATGGTTTACAGAGAAACCCTTTATACTGTAGGAAATCCTTTCTGTAAATAGTCTCTGGTTTTTTATGTGACATTATTTTGTCAAATAATTCTACAAGAAGTCTAATTATATAAAAAATATCTTTCTGTATAGACTTCCGATGTTTTTCTCATTTTATTATCACTGCTTGCAGCAGTTAATAAATACTGCATACACTCATTTAACAGCATATTTAACCGTGTTCTACCAGACTGACCTGAAGGAAATGGAGCCAAATTACAGCAAGTGTGAAATCTGTCCCAAATCCATCACCAAAGTACAGGTAACAAGGTAATGTCCATGAATTTACTGTAGCTCAGGGACTATAACAGTCTGACGACTGCAAAAAATCCATCCAGAAACATACTGAGGTTTTCATCTGAAATGCACTGTAGGAAATGTTGCCTGAGAATCTTTCAGAACTGTTAGATCCAGAGCATGTACAATTATTCTCTCTATACAGTAAGTAAAAAAGGCATTTTTCTAGGGAGAAAGAAAATAAAATAATCTTCCCTTATAGATTAAAAATCAGCAAAAGGGTCTTACTCTGGCTCTTGATGTCTCTCACTTAAGCTGTAATTGTAGACTGGGCTGACTGGGAGCTTCTACTCCAAGAGTTTCTCACCTGCCTCTGAATATGGTCTCTCTTTTGGTCCTTGTAACTCTAGGAAGGCCTAGGAGGGGATTGTGAAAGGAAGCAGCCTTGCTTTTACACAAATTGCAATGTCTCAACAGCCAGTGAGCACTGGCTGGGCTGTTAAACCTATACATTAAAGGTGAGTTTATATGGCTTGAAGTCACTGTCCCAGAAATCTGAGGCAAGATTTAATCTCCTCGCATTCACTTGTGAAACATTTAGTAATTTTTTTCTCATTCCAGTGGAATATTTATGAAAACACACTATTTTTTTAAGTCAATATTACCCAGAATTATCTGAATTTGTGAGGCTTAGTGATGACTTTTCAGATTACTAGCACAGTACATACACTGTATATGTAACAAGTATAATCACAACCAATTTGGGGATTTTTTAAGGAAAAGTCTTAATATTTTGTAGCTGAATATTTCAACAAACATTCAGTTTTTCATTTTGAGAACCAAATCCTGCACACAGAAAAATATTAATAAAAAATCTGGATATGCATTTGTGTACAATTAAAAAAAAACATGCAACAAACACTGAAAGTGAAATTCTTTATTTCAGATTAAACAAAAAAACCTTTTCTTTAATTTGAACCAATTTGTTTAGAAAATGGAAATTCTTTTCAGTGAACTAAAAAAACCAAACAAACAAACTAGAATTAGTTTTTAAGGTAAAAAAGGGAAATAAGCTAAAATAAGAAAAAAGCATTATTCACATAGGTTGAATGTTACTTAGTAAATCAGATTTTAATTTTTCTCTAGAAGCAAAGAAAATATAATCTTCTGGATAACTACCATTCAGTTGATATTCAAGCTACTTTAAAACAATAAACCACTGAGAATATTTTTTTTTTCCTTGTAATTATTTATAAGCAGTATTTGAAATGAACACTACAGGCTTGACAAAATGTTTATCTTACATCCATATGTTCAGTTTAGGGAAACAACCTCTTAAAAGATTTGATTCAATTTAGCTATACAAAAGGGACCTGTTATTTTTTTATGAATCTGATGATGCTAAGCAAATGAAGAAGGTAATAAACAAATCTCTTTAAAGAAGGCTTTATCAACACTGGAAAGACTAGAAAATCTACCATCTTAAAAAAATTCCTCTGCCTTTTATAGCTTTGTCACTGTTAAAAAGGAAAAAGATACTAAAATGGCAATGATCTATTGTGGATTGCTGCACAAAGCAGTGTGTCATTGATGAAGGCGTTTAGGAAAAGATAGGAGAATTCTCTTTCCTTTTAACTTTCTTCTTTGAGGATAAATCATTACTATTATTCTGTAAATTTTGGGGTTTTAAAAAATTGCTTACTTTTACTAGAAATCTGCCATTATTATAAGTTCTTTAAAAAAGCAAACAACCAAAAAGCAATGAGGAGATATGATCATATTTCTGTTTGTAGAATTCCTTACATGTATCTATTTTTTTGTTGCATTTTAAATACGGATGTGTTCTTTTAGGAGCTCATCACCAGTGTAGCCATATGTGCTTCACCTTGCATACAACTGTGTATATTCATATTTTCTAATACAAAGCTCACTACCAGAATTATGAGTCTTAAGCTTTTGAAGCAGATGTCAGTATTATGTTAAATTAATGTGGAAAGTTATCCTTTCAGGTGAATGAGCTAAGATTAGTTAGAAATACGACATGGTAGGTCATACATTGAATTTTAGTAGTTGTTATTATCTGTAAATGTGGTTTCAGGTATATAAATATCTTGTGTATAAATGCATTACTCTCCATCCCTTTCCCATGTTTAAAAGCTGAATGTCTCTATAAATTACAGTTTCAAAATGATGGTTAAGATGTCTTGGCTAGTCAAAGATGTGGACACTGAGACCCCTGAGAAAAAGCTAAAATTTCAGCATAGGGGTCATGAAGTTAACTACTATTATATTACTTTTACTTCTATAGAGAGTTTATGATCAAGCAGAAAGTGCAGATTCCAATGCCATATTTGCTATTGTAAGTCCCTCCAAAGAGCTGAGAATTAAAAAAATTCTGCATTTTTTTTCTTATTCCTTTTCTCATAGATCATACCAATGAACTTTTATTTGGCTCACTAGGGCAGTGCTTGTTCTAAGAAGTGATAAAACTAAGAATGATTTTGTCATAAGTGGGTTACATATTTCATTAGACATTTTTTATTTCAAAGTTTAGATAGCCTTATGTATATATTAAATCATATACATTTTCTTAAGCTAAATAGAAAAAGGAAGTGTCCCAGATTTTACTGATCACTATAAAAATAGTTAAGGAAGATATTTCATTTGCTTCATTAATAGGAATAAGGAAGTTAGAGCTCCATAAAAGACAATTCTTTTCTATTTTTAAAGTAAATATTAAGATTGCTTAGAAATTAAGACAGGGGAATGAGCAATTATTCAAAATATCATCTCAATTTATTTGTAAATGGAAAATTACGTTAGGAAAAAACAAACTTTAAAGAGCTAAAAAATATAGAAAAATGCAAGCCATAGAACATTGCGTTTTCCTGGGCTGAGAGGAAGGTAAAAGTACAGAGTACATGGAGCAATGACAGTGTTTGCTACTAGTTGACAATGACATGCAGAGCATCCTAAGAAATAGTGTTTATCTCACAGAACATCTGAAATATTCATAGATTCCAACAGCAGGATAAATTTATTGTCTGCTGTAAGAGATATAAGAGGTTGATAAACTCCTTTTCTGACCTTGAAGAACTTTGTTGGCACATTAAAGGACTTTGATACATAGCAAGGTGCAGAGACTCACTGTGATTTGTTAGGTGCATTCCGCTGGGACTGCACTATCAAGTGAATTGAAAACAAAAAACCTCTCTCAAGAAAGCAGCGTGACAAAAAAAAACACCCAGTGGATTCTCTCACACTGTCCCTGTGCTAATCATCACCAAAAAAATGGACAGGGAAGAAAAATGATAAATAACTTATTTTCTTGGGATTTTTAATGGGTTTGGTTTTGGGTTTCTTGGGTTTTTTTTTTGTTTTGTGGGTTTTGTCATTGTTGTTTTTGTTTGTTTGTTTGCTTTGTTTTTGTTGTTTTTTTTAATGTGTGCTTTTTGTTTGTTGTTTTTTTTTTGTTGGTTTGGGTTTTTTTGTTGTTTTGTTGTGTTTTTTTTAAACTACTAACATCTGGAGAAGCGGAGATGGACTATTTTGTTCTCTTTGATTTTTTGCTATCTAAGTACTTTCCACTCTGGTACAAATTCATCTGACCCATCTTGCTTTATTCAACAGGTATTGCTATGGTGTTCCAAAATACAGAGCCTTGGAGAGTCTAGACTTAACATCCTACTGGTGGACAAGCAAGGACTTGGTTCTCTACTATAGTGCAGATACTCTTCAAATGAAGAGAATGGGGAAAATCTTGATGGTGGAAAAAAAATGTAGCACAATTCAAGAATTTCCTTTAATGGATGAGGATAAAGTGTGACATTAATTACAGATAACACAGGGTGTTTCAGAGCATTCATCATAATATCCTCTCTTCCATCTCCATGGACTTAGTCTACTACATTAGTACCAGGATTTTTCATTGTCTTCTGACTGGATAGGCTATCATAGCTTACAGAAGTGGTAAAATTACCTGTTTTTCTCAACCTCAGGGACTTAAGAGTTGTAACGGTAGTTGCAGTGGCATCAGCACACAGGGCCTTTGGAGATCAGCAGTTTGCCTTACAAAAATGCCATCTGTAACTCTGAATAATTAAATATAACTGATAATCAATCAGAAGCATATGGTTAGCATAACAGAAATGGAACTGTTGCTGAAGTAAGGGAAAAAGCTGCTTCACTGAGGATTAAGAAGATTGGATTTTGGCTACCTGCACACTATATTGCATGTGAATAAAAAGAGGATTTTAGTTTCCAGTATAAGTAGTCTATTAATCCTAATAACTGCAACTATCCTTCCTACAGAAACATTTAACTTGAGTTTAGTGCTTTTGCCTCATTCTAATACTCCTGTCATAAAATAGCACAAAAATAATATGGCATCTTAACAGAAAACCACAAGGCCACCTTGTATAGGCTATTGAGAAAGATTTACTGTTTTCATATTGAAAGCAGCAAAAAAAACATAAGAAGGTTAAGGACTGAACTCTGATCACCTAACTCAAGCAAATGAAAGCAAAGCAGGAAAATGATATTGCTTCTATAGCTTGTGAGAAACTGGTTGGATAAATATGAGCAAGGCAGTGATGATTCCTTTAAGACAATGTATTTTAAATAAGCAGCAGTCATTGGTCATGGTAAAAAGGACCAGGTTCTAATATCACATTCTTAAAGTTCTCTGAAAATATACCCATGAAGTCCTGTAAATTTTTATTGTCTAGCTTGGGAGATTCACTGTGATAAGCACAGGAATTTGTTATCTAGGCTGCATAAGTCAGTGTGGGGAAACTTATAATCCTACACTGAGTCCAAGACACAGAAAGTGACAAACAGTAACAATAGATATGGCAAACTAGGAGGCAAATAATTGCTACCATGGGCCACAGTCACTTCACTTACAAGGAGCTGCTGGTAGTTCAAGCAGCCATTGGCAACTGCTGGCACACCCGTGCTTTGATGCTGCCAGCTCATAGAAGTACAGTTTTATCCACATCCCCCTTCCATCTTTCTGCTTTCTCTAGGAAGACCTACTGTGGTTGAAAGAAGCCACTTGATCTTTCAGCACACCACTGCTACTGCCTATTGGAGTCCACAGTCTAAATCACACTATTATTCTAAAAGATGGGATGGGTACATAGTTGGAGAACTTGGTTAGCCCTAAAGCCGACTAGTAAGGGCCCATGTATGTAAATACACACACACACCACGCTGCATAAAATGGGGGTTTATTCAGTTTGAGGAGTCTGTGTTCATAGGCACAGCCCTGGTAATACTGCATGCTTGAGCCCTAAGAGTCTGTAAATGCCAAAGGGCTAGTTATGTATGCCTCTGACAATGAATAATCAGCAAGGGACTGACAGTAAGCATAGGTAATTTTGATTGAATAGACTCGCTAGGTTCACATGGACAATTCAGAAGCCCATTATAC
Source organism: Hemiprocne comata (assembly GCA_020745705.1). Lineage (NCBI taxonomy): Eukaryota > Metazoa > Chordata > Aves > Apodiformes > Apodidae > Hemiprocne > Hemiprocne comata. The sequence continues at coordinate 28,715,291 of CM036587.1, forward strand.
TTGTTTAATGAACATGACTAGAGTAATAGAGATCATTCATTAATTCACTACATTAATTGAAGCCAGTATTGTTACCTTTCGTCTTTGTTTAATTCTGCCACTATCTGACCCAGCTTTATATTGTTGATATATTTAAGACTCTGAACTGTTTCATGTTGACTCTTTGATGCATTATAAAGAATTCAATACAATTTTATTAAGAGCAGAACTGAGGTGGCATAAACAGTAACTCCAGTTCTAGTGCTATTTATACTTTAATTTTCAGTGTAAAATGTTCTGTCTGACCTTTTAGAAAGCTCTATTACACTAAATCAGGATGCTCTATTTCAATTGGACTATGTTCATATTGGCATTTCTAATAAACCTTGGAAAAGGAAAATATTTATAATTTAAGCTTGTCCCTCACCAGATTCATGCAGTAATTGCAGACATTTTATGGAAAAGATTATATATCTTTCAAGGAAAAGCAAGAAAAATGGCTTGCGTAAGCTTACAGCCTTTCATGAGGTAAAATGAATAGTTTTTTTTGAGCCATTAAGACCTTGTCTAGGCTTCTTTCTTTTTCTGACACTTTTGGTTCCACGTCTGAACTTTGGTGGTTACTGGGATAGTATGTGAATTTGCTCCTTTCTTCATTTTTGGATAGTCCTGAGCCCTGTCTTTGCTTTAGCTGAAAAGACTGATAGCATGTTAACACTTCTGAGGTTATTTGTTCTTAAGTACATCTTCTAGGTTATATGTCATAATGACAAGCAGCCAACAATGTACATGCCAGAAACATTACAACCCTGTAGCAGGGTTACAGTTCATAGACTAAATCAGCTCAGAAGATGTATGGGTGGTCCAATGATTGCTGACTGCTCAGTCCAGGAGTTTAAAAGAGAGAATCAATGAGCCACAACTGTGTAAAATAGGGGTCAAATATGTACAGCTGAGGCTCCACATATATCAGATAAGGCTATGTTTTATCTTCTGGTGTGTAACATTGGTTACTTAAATGCGGCTCAGAAATGCTCTATTAAAAGTAGATTGGTGTTAATTAATTCAGATTAGTCTGCTCTAGAAGACAGGAGCATAGCAGTACAGTTCTGAGCCACCCTCAGCATATTGCTATCTATCTCAAAATGTAAAAGTATCAACTCAAGATTTCCAAGCAGACATTCAATCAAAACTGTCTCCTCCACTGACTGCCCTTTGGTTTTGTATCAGTGATTTTCTTGCCAGCACAATATGCTCCTCCAGCCATGGCTTCCTTGCTTTTTCATCTGCATGACTTTCTACTTGGTCTTCCACTGGACTGTTGTATCTATTTCAGGGCTTTATAACTATTTCTGGAGTGATACATAATATTTTCTCTATGGTCTTGGTTCAGTTTCTTTGATACTAAAAGAAGCCTTGTATGGACTTAGAGAGGCACAACCCCAAATTCAGGTAGATTGGTGAAAGAGCATCATCAGCTCAGCTTGGACATTAGGAATAATTTATTTACTGAAAGAATGGTCAGGCACTTGAACAGCCTGACCGGGGAGGTAGTTGAGTCACCATCCTTGGAGGTATTCAAGAAACATAGATGTGAAACTTCAGGGCATGCTCTAGTGGCTGAGATTGTAGGGTTTTTATGGGTTTTTTTTTGTGGAGTATGTGTGGTTTCTGTGTTTGTTTGGGGTTTTGTTGTGTGGGTTGGTTTTGTTTTTTCTTTTGAGGTGGTGTATTGTGTGGTATGTGTGGTGTGTGGGTTTTTTTATGATGGTTGGACTCAGTGATCTCAGAGGTCCTTTCCAACCATGACTATTCTGTGATTCTGTTTCTGTGATGTGACTTACCTCCAATACGAGAGAGAACAAATTTGGAGAAACACAAAAGTCACTTGAAAACATGAAAACCTTTAATTCTCACCCTCTTACAGCTTCTTTCTGTTTGTACAATGTAAGGATTCTTACACTGACCTCCTGTGGGCTTCCATCCTCCCCTTCTGGAGCAACCTAAACTGCTGCAGCAGCCTGAACTGACTTGCTGTTTTCCCTACCCTAGGTTGGAGATGGCTTCACAGAGGAATTTGATCTCAGACCTACTTTGAAAATACAGAAGCCATAGCCCATAGCATTAATATATTTTTGAGGGAAAATACAGATTTCCTTTGCAATCAGGCTGGTGGGGGTAGTGGTGGTGGTGGGAAGGGAGCTTTAAGGATGCAGAAGTGCCACAATGAGAAAGCTGGAGCATGTCTGATTCTCACATTCATGGAATGAGGGACTGCTGTCCCTCTGAGCATCTGTGAAGTTGAGTTTTCTGAAATAACTTTGAGATAAGAACAACTTTAAACTAAGGAATGGAGAGGAAGGTATTGTGAAAGGTTAGTGTGCTAGATACTTCAAGTTTTAGCAAGAAAAGAAACCTTACATAAATAAATGTCAATATATAAGTAAATAAAAGCAATACCATCGAGGAAGGAAAACAGCAGTTAGAAGGTACAAATATTGATAAGAACAATAGTAAAGGTAGAAAGTATAATTTTTAAAACAGTTATATTTAATCTTGTATGAAAATTAGATATTGCTATAGGCAGCTCAGAATTAGGAAGGAAGAATACAGATAAAACAAGATTGCTGAGAAGGGAATGCGCGTTACTTAACTGATTTTAAGAAGACCCTTTGTAATTTCATGAAAATTACTATGATTATGATATAGTTACTGTAAGAGAGACTAGATGGCCAAATCTTCTAACCCTATTTTTTTAAATATTTTGTTAAAAGTGAAGGTATCTAAATTGGCATATGAAAGAAGATTTTATGTTTAATTTCCTCTTGTTTAGGTTACAAGCAAGTTTTAGAATTAGTAAAAATCATAGAATTCTTTGTTAAAGCTACATCTTTTTAATCAACTCTTGCTTTTATTTTGTTAAATCTGATTAAATAACTTGTCAACATTTTAATTTTTAAAAATACAATAGTTTTTTTGCTTTTTCTGTATAATGGCTGACAAACTTAAATAAGTGGAATAGTTTTTGTTCTGTTCTGTTCTGTTTTTAGAAAAAAATCCAGTAAACCCATTGTATTGCAAAGTGAAGCAATACAAGTGAGAGGAGCAGAATCTAGCCTTACCCTACCCCCTAAAAATTGTAAAAAAATTGCAAAAAACGAAGTTACCTGGTCATTAAGAATAACAGTTGCTATGTAAGTCTTCAGCAGACTCTTTTAAAAGTGTCCATCTTGCTTTCATTATCAGTATTAGTACTTTGTTCAGTGCTTAAAAGCTGTATTGCTATTCACAACAGTGGAAGTTGTAGTAGTACATGTACTTTTTCACTCATAGTTGATGCTATCTGGTTTAGAGTGAATACTTCATTCCATGGGGTCTGAAAAATAATTTTGAAGCATTGGAGATTTTTTTTCCTATGGGCCTTGAGGTTTAAGAAAGTAAGTGATAGATATTAATTCTGCAATTAGAATCTTTTGTCAGTCATTTGTTACTTTAGTTACTAATGACATTTTATTAATATGTATCTTTCAGCATGACATAGAAAAAAACGATGCATTTTAGCATGGGATAAACAGTCTTTCAGATTAGGAAAAAAAATAAAAACCAGAATGTGTTTTTTATTAATCTGGAAATCCAGCCAATCAGGTCACTAAATATCAATATCCTTATGTTACTTCAGTGTGATTATGCCTGCCAGGAAAGAAGAGTGAAGTATTCTATGAAGTGATTGGGGGGACTAGGGTTTGACCCTTAAAAACCCTTAGGGTTTTCCTTGTGCTGGTATGTCGCAAAAATTTGATCTGCTGCATGAGGCCTTCACAAGAAATGTTTCATTAGTGAGAGATGAAACTTAAATGCTTAGAGAGATTTTTAGGAACTGTTCCTATTAATTAAATGGATATTAGGATAGACCTGGTTTGATTCACCACATGTAGCTGATTGTTGAATAGTTAACCACTGAGTCTAAGCTAAACATTTTGTCTCTGTAGCAAATCAAGATAGAAAGATATTCCTTTCAGAGAACAGTTTATTTTCACTATTTTAAATACTTATTTGGGGATAATGAGCTTCTATAAGTGATTTCCTTAATTTCTCAGTACACTAGAAGAAACTTAGATCTAAATTAGTCAACTCAGATTAGATGGCTGACAAGATGGCTGACAGTAGATGAAACTCTCCCAGAAAAACCAAAGCCAAGACTTTGTAAGACATTTAATTCCCAGTAAAATCAATAGATGACAATAAGATGAAAGAACCTATGATAATTTCTGAACTGTAGACTTTGTCCTAGAAATCATAAAGATTTATATGGGGAGAAAGAATTATATTCTAGCATATTTTTTTTTTCACCTGATTAGGAGAGAGATCTTTTGAAAGACTGTGTCAAATGCTACACCTTTCTTCAGAAAATAATCTGAATACAGCATAACATTTAAGAGAATTTACAACAAGGTCAGTGTTTTTTCCTGAATATGGACCACAGTGAGTTCCATTTAAATTAGCCCTAGTAATGGGCTGTACTTGTCTAGAAGTTATTAAAAGCAGTGAACAAAAGATGTACTCAAAACCAAAAAAGTTTACATGCCTCGAATATTTTCTTACAGCAAATAAAGCAAATATAGTTGATTAAATAAGAAAAAAATATTCTTAATTTCTTTCTCTTGTTAAAAAAAAGCCATCATTTCTGCCTCTAACTGTAGGAGCCTTGTTGTACTGTCAGCTTTTAACAGTTATTCAGTCCTGTTCCCAGTTGAATCAATTATTTCGGTATGGTAGCAGGACTGAACACAGCTGCTTGAATTCCTGCCGTTTTCACTTGATCTTAACTCTCAGAAATTTCCACTGTTGCAATTTAGAAGCACCCAATTGATTAAAATATTTTGAGCTGGATCTTTAATAAGGACCTTGGAATCTGGCTCAAGGATATTCAAGCTTAAGGCAAGGCATTCAGCCCAACAGTCCAGAAGTTAAACAAGAGAGTCAAACTCATTTTCATGCAAACTAAGAAATGAAAGGGATTCTTTTCAGATCCCAAGCAACGATACTAATTTTAAAAGCCTGCTTTTCTGATAACTCACAGAACACACTGAACTCATTGGAATCTTTGCTTTCCCAGTGACTCTGAAAATTAAATTGCTATTACTCATTTTAAATATCAAATGACATTTTATGCTTAGCAGAAGTTAGAACTTGATCACAACAGCTCATTTGATACAAAAGACATGAGAAAGAGGCACTAGCTCCTATACTATAAAATGCTTTATAACACAGTCTAATTTAAGTAATTCAGATTTAGTACTTTAGCTAAAGATTGTTTTATGGGACAAAGAAATTTCTTTATGTATATGAAGAGGAGTGAGTGCAGACCACTGAACTCTGCATTTCCTTCTTCAGTGGCCCTAAAAATCTGTATCAAGACTATAAACATGCTTCTTGGTTATGCATATTTAAGATGAATTTCACATCTCTGACTGATAAGAATGTATTTCCACACTTAAATTATTTCCATACTTTTCCAGAAAGATGAAACTCTGACCCCAATACAGATTTAGAGCAAAGGGACTAAGAATTAGGTGGGTCTGAGGGGTGTGTTGGAAAGAGAAGCCCGTCCCTAAGTGCGGACAGTCAGTGCTGTTCTGTCAGAGTCCCTGCCTCTTGGGCATCTGGGCAGGCCCAGGGATCCCCTCCTTCTCAGAAGGATCTCACCAGAAAATTCACATAAATCCTGTCTGCAATTCATCCACACCATCTCTGTGAGCTGCATTCTGCAGGACAAGGCAAGCATGAACAGCCCTGTGCAACATCCATTCCTTTGAAGCCCCCAATTTGCTGCACTTACTTCATTTACAAATATATCTTCTGGTATAACAGTAAACGTGTATGTTATCATGCAGACTTATAGAAAGAATGATAGTGCTAGTAGCCAGGCAGGTATTCACAAAAATAGAAAACAAAGGAAAGGGAATAAACTACTCTGAAGACATGGAATGAAGGAATCACTAGCGTAGTGTCCCAAGAAGGATTCACAGAGGTATCCCTTATACTCATTTTCTGAAGCTGAAGGGACAAGTCACTTCTAATCCCTCTATTGACTGCCATCTAGGGGCCCTCAGAATTCTATAGTGCATATCTTTTGTGCCATCAGCTGTATTACTTTGTGTGTACGGAATGTAGACAGGAAATTTTCCGTTCCTGTCATCTTAGCAGTCATTGTTCCAGCAGATGTCTGAGATAGAACCCTTGTAATTTTAAAGCTAATGCTGGATAATAAATTAAAAAAGAAACTGGCACACTTTTTTAGAGATTTCACTTACTTTGCAACCTGTGTACGAAGTAAAACTATAAAATAGATGTGGTTAGTACCACCCATGAATTTATGCAGTAAATTCGTAGTACTGAAATTTTGAAAGTCAAAGGAAAAGATAGACTTTCTCAAGCTCTGAAGGCTCCCTCTGACTTGGCCACCGGTTCTGGATAATTTCTACTTCAGAAAATCATGTCTCATGTTTTATTCTTTTGGTAGTTCTCACTCACTGGGCTTTGAAACACCACAGCACTCACTTATCTGGGAAAAAAAAAAAAAAAAAAAAAAAGGCTTGGTTATCATTTGGCACTTTTCACATTAATGATACCGAACTTTTTTTTAAAAATACTCTGGACTCTTCTGGAAAATTAATAATATTGCCACTTGTCTTCTGAAGATCATTCATACAAACTATTACAGCTCACTGTAATACTCCAGGAATAATTTCCCTTGACACTAAAGAGGCTGCACAGTGCTATCAGTTTTAGTCAAAGCCAGGGATATTGTTTTATTTTTTTGTATTCTTTGTGATATATACATTTCCTCTCACATATGTACATACTCTGCATGTAGTTTTCTTTCTGCTTTTAGGGAAAGGTCTGTCTCTCTGTCATGAAGCATGAACTTCAAGTTACCAACAAATGGTGGAAGTTACGCTTTAAAATGGGAACTTAAAAATGTCAGAATAGCCTCCTGTGTGCATCCTGAGAGTTTAAGTGTGTTCAACACTGTATCATTATTTTAATATAAACTATCTAGCCTTACAGTGCTGAACACCTTGTCAGATCTAATTGTCTGACCTCTTTTTTTTTTTTCCCCACTTTTTTTTTAGATGGTATACAGGATTTAATTTTAATTGGTTGTTACATTGCAATTCTGCTGTGGCTACCCAGAGATCTTTGCAAATAACGTTACATCACAATGTTGTTCTCATTTCAGTCAGTAAATGCAATTTTAATGGAGGCTGGTTATTTATTTTAGTTCATTTTGCGGGAAAACTAAATGAAAAAAAAGCAAACAGTGATGGCTTTTTAAAGATCTCATTAAAAAATAAACGTCTTCTATTCTGTCCACTTGTGTGACACAGAAGACAACATATTTTAAGCAAAAGACTTATCTCGATTCAAGTCCTTTAGTTCCTGACCAATCAATGCTCCCAAACGCAGGGCTCAGATATACAGAAAAAAACTCAATCAAGACATATGTGTACCTCAAATATCACTGTATTGATAAATAGATCCTGGAACAAAAAGAAGAATGGCTTTTCTCTTATGGCTCTCCGCTTTGACCTGGACAGAGAGTGATGGAAGGAGAGGACAAAAATTGTACATTCATCATTCCTGGAATTAATACAGCCCTAAAGTTACTGACCTTAATTCTGTTACTTTCAATCATTTACCTTGAAACATGCAAAACCAGATGAGAACCAATGAAGGAATTCATGCAGTAGAGTGAAAATTCAGTGTTAGTGAGAATGACGGAATCTGGGTCTCAGTATGAAGCGAATAGTTAGAAGTAGGGCTGTACAAGACGTAAGGCACTGCTTGAAGCCACACTTCAATGAACTCTTGATGCAGGTGCCAAGTGATAAAAATAATTTCCAGTCCAAGGACCTGGGATGATGACTGTGAAATTTTAAGACACATCACAATACAGGGATTCTGCCCCCCAAATGTCTTATGATGTGAATGCATGCACCAGAATAAAAATAAATCAGCCACATTTTTTAGTGTTTTCTGAGCAACTGTTTACTTTTTCACATGGTCTCAGATTAATGCCTGAAGTCAGCTATTTTCCTACAGCAGTCACAATTTAGAGAAGGAGCAATCTTTCTGCAAGTTATTAGAGTGGAACTAAAAATGACTGTGTCCTAGCAGGGCTACAACTTCTTCTGTTGATTCAGGTGAGACACTGAAGTTTCCATCTTCCGTTTTCCACTTCTTAATATGAATCTAATAATACTTTTTTATAATACTATTCCCTGCCTAAGTTTTCAAGAGCAGGAACTGTTCCCTATTATGTACCTGTACCTGACTGAGTGAAACTCCTACCTGGAGCATGTAAACACTACTGTAATAAGTACAATAATCTTAAAACAGTGTTATGTGCAAAGGCCATTCAAGAGATTAGAAAACTAAACCACAAAAACATGAGGACATTTACGTTTCACTTGTTTTTATGGGCTAGAGGAACTTCTAAGTGCATAGCTATCACAACAGTGCCTGTTTTCCTATACTAAACAGATCTATGACCAAAATCATAATTATTTTGGCATACCTTATAAGCCACTCTGTGTGCATACATGTAGGAGGGGAAGACTGTTACTCAACACAAAATTCAGTCATTCAGACTAAGTGAAAATGTAGTGCTCATCGTCTGGCGAGTTGGGCGAGCAACAAATGGCCCCTCCCTTGAGGACCTGCTGACAAGCTACACTGTGTTTGCTTTTCTGGGCCATTTCACTTAAATAAAACTTTAAGCAGGTGATTTAGTTCCTTAAGTGAGTTTCAGAGAGAAATTATTCTGGCAGGTGGTCCTCGTTGCCAGCATGCTTGATTGGTACAGTAAACCTATTCACTTATATTTGTGGATAACTTTCCAGTTTCAGCCTCCCTAGAGTACTGCTCTTTCAAGCACCACTTTTACACCCTCTTATGTAGATGAAATTCAAGCTGGCTAGGACTCCTTTTGCATTCTTGTATTTAATTTTGACTGCACTGTAAATATGTGAATAGAATCACACCCAGTGACAAAGGCAAATGCTCTACTCTCATCTGTCTTAAGGGTTCTTCACCATTAACAAGAAGCAGCAGATGGGTTTATTTACTTGTTTGGTTTAAAGAGAGGGGGAAAGGAAAAGAGATTTTTTTCCTGCATAGTGTGGGGCATTTTGGGCAGAGGTCTTAGTAAAGATTGCCGCAAGCTTCTGTGCTGCAAATACTGCCTGTGCTTGTGTAAGGAAATATTTCCACATGTGAATTTTTTTTCTTTTCTGTAGGAAGTGTTTTTAGATGATTCCTTGCCCAATTCATCAGACAATGTCTTGTCTGTGGATTGCTAAGCCCTTGAATCCTCTGATCCATTCTGAGTTTGCCAAAGCTGTTTGCTTCAGGTCAGCACTGTCTGGCCTATAGTTATAATAAAACCCCACTCTCTTTGGGACACCAAAGTGTGACTCACTTTGAGACAGGAATAAAAGAGGTAAAACTAAGACATGGGACTGAGTGCACTAAACCAAGTGTCAGTGCCCAAGGGCTGTTAAAGATTGGGTTCTATTCTGGACTCTGAGTCTTGCTTGCTGTTTTTATGGTAAATATGGTGATAGTAATACTCATTTTCCTGGCATAAAGAACTTAATTGGGATCTACTCTCAGCCAAAAGATAGATCTACAACAGTTTTGTCTGCTGTTGCAGCAGATACTGGGAGAAAAATAAAATGCTATTTACTGTGACAATGAAAACACTGGCTGTTGTACATTGAGCTATTAAATATATTTTATTTTGATCCCAGATGTACTCAAATATAGAATCACTATTTTTTTCTGATTTGCTTCATTTTATCAAACAACTGTGTCAATTATCAAAGGTCAAAGGCTAAACAAGCAGTAACAGCAAAATAGCTGTATCTATTTGTCTGCCTAACCTCTCTATGTGTATTTAACTCACAACCAGATTTTAAATGGGCTTAAGGGAGTTAGATACCTCAACTTAGTTGTTATTCATCTACCATTTTCTACCATCTTTTTTTTGCACAGAGTCTCCATAACTATAATGTAGATTTTTCTGTCTGAAGTTAAGTCTCACTTGATACGTGTGGCTGTGGTGTACAAAGACCTGTGGGAAACTACAAATCAAAGCCAAATTCCCATGTGCTAGAGCTGGTAAGTGCTCTCTAATCTCTTTCTCTGTAAAAATGTTACCCTCATATTCGTTATCCATTATTTTTCTTACTGCCATGTGAAAGACATGAAGAGTTCTTCTCTGTCCAGGGGTGGTCAGGAGGCCATGAGCCTAGAGATCTAAGATAGTAAAGGTGGGGGAATAGATAAAAATGATGGAAGAGAGAGAGAAAAATAATGAGATCCTGACCAAAAAAAAAAAAAAAAAGGAGCTTATTTCTGTGAAAATATTTATTTTTACTTTTTTTTTTTTTAATTGAGAATAAAGACTTTGTGATAAAAAGAGCTTTCTAGATTTTCCTTTTTATTAAAAAATAGAGATAATTTTATCTGGGATGCATAATTCTATATCTAAAAGAAGAAAGTTCAGTTGAAACTAACTTCTACGTTGCAAAGAACTTTTATATAAAATTTTCTATCAGTAAAGAATCATAGGTACATTCTATTCTATACTTTCTGCTCCAAGTTTATTCGCATCTGGTGAAATATCAGCTTGTCACTACTGTATCTGGTTTCTCAGTGTGTGACTTGCCCAGTGTCAGACAAGAAACATAAAGCAGAGCCAGCAAAAGAAGTCACTTTCCTGATTCCAAATTTGGTAAGTTTATTTTCTTCTCCCTTTTTTTTATTGACTGAATTTCTGCTTGCAGTCCCTTCCTGGCTCAGTGTTACCTTTAATGAAGAATAATTATAACTTCAGATATCTCTGCCCACACTCTTACAAAGACTTCACGATTACTTATTTCCTGCTTAGCTGCAAGTTAAAGCAGAATGTTACTTGTCACAAGATCAGGGAAAAAACATCTGAAGAACGGGTAAGATGCTTGTGTTTCTGCCTTTCCTCCATTTCTCCTTATTTAGACCTTATGTATGTACCCATCCAAGCAGAATATGGAATCGTTATTTATGAGAAAATTGAAAGAAGGGCACAATGCTACCATAGGAAAGTAGGGTTCAATGATTCCACTTAAAGCAGAGTATCAGATAGAAACAGTGGTCGCCAAAGAAAAATCCTCAGCTGGTGTGTTCTTCTATAAGCTGTGACAAAGCTAGAAGTAATAGCTGTGTCAGTAAGGAAAAGGAGGAGGCCAACACTTGCTCACGGTAACCTCCTCATGCATCACTGTCAAGCAGCCCATAGAGAAAAAGAAGCAAATCCTCACTGTGAAATTGTTTCTCAGATTCAAGCAGTGGCAGCACCAATGCAGTCTGCTGCTCTTGTAGAAAAGGTGTCAGCACAGGGAACAAAGGTAGCCCCACGAAAACAACTACTTGCTGAACCCATTTAAACAATATCCGTGCAATGTTAGTAAAAAAACTGCACAGCATAAATATGGAGGAGTATATTAAGCAAGCATGGAGGTGAGGCATGAGAGAGAGAGAAAGACAGTGCTTTAGAAAAGAAAACACTCCAGCTAAATTTTTGTGTCTGACAGCAGTGCCCACAGCAGAAGCCAGGGCAGTGCAGTTGCATGGAGCTGTGCCAGGCACTGCAAGCCAGTGAGAAGCCCACCTCAGGAGGGGCACCCATCTGTTATAAGGGGCCAGATTACATTCTGCACAGTAAATGAGAACCTGTCAAATAACCCCCGATGGCCTGCCTAACTTATAAAAATAATCAGCATTTAGAGTAACAAGAAATATATTTTTGGTTGGGCTCTATTAGAACTGCCTGTTTGCAATGTTCTGGAGCATCTGAGCAAGTGAGGATGGGGAAAAGCAGCACCAACCCTGGGATCCCCATAAAGAGCATATAGACCAACAAGTCTGTGTGGATTTCTGTCTTCTTTAGGCCAGACAGCAGAAGCTATTCAAAGTTGAATAGACTTGATTGCAATGTCATAGAGAATGATTCAGTGAACCAGCTTAAGCATATCTGTAAAAATAAATATTATTTACCTAACTTACATAGGCCCTGCCTGCCTTGTAATTGACTTTGACCATTTTAGAAATGGAGCCTTGTTCTGAACCTGCCTCATCTGTTCATTATCAAGCAATTCTGACTTTAAGAGGAAGGAAGGAAGGAAGGAAGGAAGGAAGGAAGGAAGGAAGGAAGGAAGGAAGGAAGGAAGGAAGGAAGGAAGGAAGGAAGGAAGGAAGGAAGGAAGGAAGGAAGGAAGGAAGGAAGGAAGGAAGGAAGGAAGGAAGGAAGGAAGGAAGGAAGGAAGGAAGGAAGGAAGGAAGGAAGGAAGGAAGGAAGGAAGGAAGGAAGGAAGGAAGGAAGGAAGGAAGGAAGGAAGGAAGGAAGGAAGGAAGGAAGGAAGGAAGGAAGGAAGGAAGGAAGGAAGGAAGGAAGGAAGGAAGGAAGGAAGGAAGGAAGGAAGGAAGGAAGGAAGGAAGGAAGGAAGGAAGGAAGGAAGGAAGGAAGGAAGGAAGGAAGGAAGGAAGGAAGGAAGGAAGGAAGGAAGGAAGGAAGGAAGGAAGGAAGGAAGGAAGGAAGGAAGGAAGGAAGGAAGGAAGGAAGGAAGGAAGGAAGGAAGGAAGGAAGGGTGTGAGGCAGTGTGGTTTCCTGAGCATATTAAGGTGACTGACATCTCTGAAATGAACAAAGCAGACTCTTAGTCCACCCCAGCATTTCTCAGCTCTAACAAAGGATCATTCATTCCATGAGACTGTAGGTTTTAATTTGAGTTGATAATGTATTGCTATTCATCACTATTCTGTCACAACAACTGCAATATATATGAATAAAGGCAACCAAACATTGTCTCAAATAGAATCACTAATGCTATGCATTTTTACAGCCCTTTATTTAATAATGGCATCCAATAAATAAGTATTGCTAATAATAAAAGTATAACTGTAGTTGAAGTAAATGTCATTCCCTCTGAAAGAGAAATGATGTCTTTATAAGAAGACTCCTCTGTCCAATGGGACAAATTATTGTAAACAGAAGGCTGAAGATTAAGAATGTAAACTCCATAGGGAAAGCAGTGGCAGGATGCCTGCAGATTTAAAAAGTATGGAATTGCAAGATTTAGCCAGTATTTGCCATTAATATATTTATTGTGGTAGTGCTTCTTTAAATGTTATTTACCTTCATGTGGCTTACCTCTCAGCCCACCTGCTTAATCATGTTATTTTTGTAAATACAAAATACAAATGACACAAAAATTCCTGCTGTTTCCTTTGTGGGAAAGGTTATCAATTTATTGTGCTGGGTGTCTTCTCAAGAGTGTTAATCCTAGCTGTAGTAGCAGTTCAGATTTTGACTGGGTTACTCATTCTGCCAAGTAATTGTAAAACCCTGATATTAATGATGCTTATGTACCTTTAAGTACTCTTTATATACCTGAAAGCATCAAGCTGTAACTGTGCTTCATATATTTGTAAACATAAATTCTTGTTATCAAGAACAGCAATAATTTCACAAACAATCCAAAGAGTAAAGCTCTTTTTGCTTTTGTATGCCTGAAAAGAGACTAACCATGAACACTAATTAAATGTATAGTAATAATTTATTTGAATCAAGCATTTAGCACTATTTTGAAAAATAAAATAATAAAAATCATATTATCAAACTATTATCCCCCTAGTTAGAGGTGAATGAAATGGAAGACAAAGAAGAGGCATATTTAAAATACTATTTTACCTGTTGTGAAGTAGAATAGTTATATTTTTATCCTGACCATAAAGGGTAAGGGTTTTTTTCCATTTTATTTTGTACAGTGGAATATTTCAGGAGCGAATAAGGTCTTATATGTTCATTATTACAGTCTTTATTGGATATTCCTTGAAGCAAAATAAAATATTGCTAATAGGCACAGTCTGACTGTGAGTTAAAAATATTTTCATTCAAAATATTAATACAGAAGTACAAACCACTCAGAAATATTTCTTTAATAGCATGTTCTGTATCTGAAAGACTGCAAAAAGTACCATGTGATAAAATTGCAGTTTCCTTGGTAACCTTGATTGTTTTTAACAGCAAGGAACTAAGCGACATAAAACATTACTTGATTGGCAGCTGCCCTAAGGCTGCATCAACTCTTATAACATAATAAAAATGCATTTGTGCTTATTAATACTAAACAACAAGTTATCTTTTTTTCTTGCTGCTGTTTTCATCTCTAGATTTTCAATGTCTAGTGTTTGGTAACAAGTTCTACGAACAGTTCTGACCCTTCATACTGCAAATATTAGAACTCCCTTGAGATGCGAAAGGTAGAAATGTTACTACTTCTGGGCTGTGTTTGCAAAAGTTTAAAGAAATGTGAGTACTCTCATTCTTTCCTTGTTATTACTTTATTTTTTTTGTACTGAATTTTCCCTTGCTTCTGCATCTTTAGACATGAAAGTAAACTTTTATCCCCTTTCCAGCATAACACTAACTTGCACTCATCACTTCTTGTTAGTCATTCTCTCTTTTCTGTTTGATCCAAATCTCTGTTGTCCATATGATGCTGCTTGATTACAATTTCTTCCCTAGGAACATTCACATCAGAGGTGAATCAGTTGTTCCAATAAGTGCAAGTTAATTGTAACATGACATTGCTAAGTACTCTATGTTTGCTCTGCTAGGGTACTGGACGACAAGATATATGGAAGAAATGGTATCTACCCTGAAAATAAATTATGAAGGAGCCACCAATGAACAAACTCATCCCTATAAAATCCGTCTAGCTAAAAATGCTCTTCTGATAATAATTTGAGGTTGCTGCATTTTATTTATACTGTTCCTGGATGTCTTGATTCCAAGAGTAGACATCTTAAAACACTCTCGAAAGTGCCATTGTGGTGGTGAAGTGGGATTCCAGCAGGCATTGATACTTACATATCTTTTACTAGGTGGTATTATACCCCCTAAAATCTGGAAGTCATGTTTTTGACTGAGTTTATAAGTAAAAGGGAGAAGCAGTGGGAAGAGCTGTCCCTACCAGACAGCTATCTGGGAAGAGCTGTCTGTTCTACCAGACACCTCCCTGACACCTTCTCTGGAAACAAGGTCAGCTGTTCTCAAAAAGTGAGCCAGAGCTCCATTTCTTCTTCTTAACTTCAGCTTCAGTCTAAAAGAATTTGTGAACCAGTGCTGATTTTTCAAACTGTGCTCTCTGCTGCTCTACTGGACTTCTCACATGGCCACTCATCAGTTTCCTCCCTCAGACTTCCTATCAGAAGAAACAGTGGACTAGAAGCCTACTTTGTTGCCAGTACTGCAGAGAGGCTGACAGCCAAATGGCATCTTAGGCACACTCCTCCATACACGTACAGTCATACTCCAAACCTATTTCTGCTTCTGATACTCCAAGCCTATCTTGGTGACTAGACACTCAGGGCATTTTTTATTACTTTTTCTACTATTAATCACACGTAACCAAGGTCTCTTATAGTAATTTGTTTCCTTTTTTTAATTCTTGGGTTACTTTTAGTTATAGCTTCATGCATTCAAAAGTCTTTAAAATCAGAACAGCTTTTCCATCTGAGTTAATGACATCATATGCTGGGTTAAAAAACTGTGATATGAGTTCTACACCAACTTGCTCTGCTTAATAGGGTGTCATAAAATTGTCTTTGTGATAGCATTTCTTCAGTCAAGTTTCACTGCTTACTTTATAGTTTCACTAATCCAATCAGGTCCACTTCTTCAGAGTCATTGCATGAACTCTACAGATGAAGGAACCTGGAATGAAACATCAGACTTGGGTAGTTCCAGACTAACCTTCCTTTTGTTTCCCCACTTTGCTTGGCTCTACTTAATCAAGTCAGCTACAGCTACAGTTCACAACTCCTGTGCCATTTCATGAGTATGGAAAGAATAATAACATTTTATTTATAACACCAAAACAAAAAAAAATCTCTATGCAACACACTCAGTAAAAATTACCATAAGTAAAAACAAACCAATATAATGGTCATAGGGAAAAATACAGCAAATGCTGAGAGTGAGGAAAAAGAGGTCACAAGAAAGATAACCCAAGGTAAAAGATATTGAAAGACTATTTTAAAAGCAGTATTCACACTTTACCATGCAGTCACTTCAGGGTCATTCATGTGGAGTCTGTATCAACAGACTAGCTAACATAGCATCCTCAGATTTCCTATAGATATAGAGAGCTGTTCTTCTTTAAATTGGTGTATGACCAAGAAGTTTATGAAATGCACATCAGAGTAAAACTGAAAAAAATGACACGGTAGTTCAAAACCAGACTGGCTGGTATATATTGCCCTATGAGGAAACAGTTTCTTCTCTTTCTGCTTACCAATCTTTCCTAGACTATTCCAAGTTATGGTGATATTTTTCAGATTGTTCTTTTCCTGAAGAGGGAAAAGGTGAAGTGCATTCCTTACATCTTTAGAAAATTACATTTGCCATCATCAAACAAGTTGTTAAACAAATTCTTTGCTGCAATATGATGTCTGGGGCTAGACAAACATGGTACAAAGTAATCAGATGTACACTTTGGCCAGAAAATCTCAGATTACCACGGACTGTCTCAATGTCCCACTCAAAAATCTTCTAAATGCTTGTTTTTGTCCTAAATCTTCAGAGAGACACAAAACTTTATTGCAAGATACAACTCAGGGAAGTAGCCAGTTCCTTACACCTTGACAAGAAAATAGGAGATAATGATTCCTTTTCTAATCCCAGGTGTATAGAATTCTAAATAAGGAACATGTTCCAATTTAACCTCTCTGTTGGGTTGCACAAGAATTTCAGGTTGTGCTGTTGTGCACCGCTATCCCTTATTTTAAAAGAAAAGAAATGCAGACCTGGGTGGCAGCGCTGGTGAGCAATGACCAAGCCCTTGTCTGGGTTCTAACAATGAACCCCAGAGTGGACCAGATTCCAAAATCAGTTTAGAGATCAAAATAATCTCTGTCGTTATCTTCTTGTTTAACTTGTGCATTAGCTCATTTTACATGAGAAACAGTACATAGGAGCAAAATATTTACCAGATTTGTGTCACAGATCTTACATTGACCTTCACAGTATCTTTTGAGAATACAACTGTTTACTGAAGACCCTGTAAACAAACCCTGAACTAGTTGTGAAGTGATATTTGTTGGCTACTGTGCAGTTGGGAACTATTTCAAGATAAAATGTCTTTAAATAAAAAGCACTGTCTTTTCAAGTAGTTTCTGAATTCTCTTCATCTGATCGAAATTGTACATCAATATTTTCTTGATCCAGTTGGATTAAGGCTTCACTAATTCTAGTCATAGAATCATAGAATCACTGAGGTTAGAAAAGACATTTAAGATAATCTAGTCCAACCATTAACCCTACTTTACTCAGTCCAGCACTAAACCATATTCCCAAGCACCACATCTAGACGACTTTTAAACACATCCAGGGAGATGGTGACTCAACCAACTCCCCAGGCAGCCTGTTCCAATGTCTGAAAACTCTTTCAGTGAAAAAGCTCTCCCTAATGTCTAATTTAAACTTCCCCTGGTGCAGCTTGAGGCCATTTCCTCTTGTTCTATCACTAGTTACTTGGGAGAAGAGACCAGTGCCTACCTCTTTACAACATGCTTTCTGGCAGTTTGTGAGAGATGGACTCTATAATGGCCTTTAATCCAGTGACCATTCCTGGCGATGCGCCCCCCCGGCACTCGTGGGGAGAGGACAGAGGTACCAGGCGCATGCGCACAGACTACAGACTACAGGAGGCACGGCGGGGCCGGAACCATTTGGAACCCCCAAATGACTGGCAAAACATATTAAGACTCGTGTATAATAAGGATGGAGATCTGGTACTCACTTGTGCTGTTGGTCCAAAACGTTATCCTGTTACTTTTGTTGTAGACACAGGGGCCCAGATGTCCACATTGAATGCTGAGGAGGCAAGGTACTGTGGTATTACCACCTCTGCAAAATCAGTGTGTGTGAGTGGAGCATTTGGCAATTCTACTTTACAGAAAACAGCTATGGTCACCATGCACCTTCCAGGAGATGACAAACCGATCTGAGCTAAAATGATTGTAGGTGATGTTCCTAACTTGTTAGGCTTGGATATTTTGGCAGGTCGTGCCTGGAGAGATGAGCGAGGCCGCTACTGGACATTTGGCACACCAACACTGGAAGTAAATTTGTTACAACGTGCCCCACGTCTGCCACAGAGCAAAACAACAAAAGTAAAATAATATTCTATTCCAGTTGCTGCCAAGGATGGCATCAGGGAGGTAACAGCTGATTTAAAACAAAAGGGTATAATAGTGCCATGCCATTCACCATACAATGCCCCAGTCTGGCCTGTGAGGAAACCAGATGGGAGATGGAGACTGACTTTAGACTACAGGAAATTGAATGCCAATACAGAAGGCCTCACTGCAGCCGTACCAAACATAGCTGAACTGGTGCTAGAAATCCAGAAAGCAGCACATCCTGTGCTGGCAGCACTGGATATTAAGGACATGTTTTTCCAGGTCCCTTTTGATATTGAGGACCAAAAGTATTTTGCCTTCACTTGGGATGGAGTCCAATACACTTTCACGAGGTTGCCACAGGGATATAAACACTCACCCACACTGGCCCATCACGCACTTGCGTGTGAACTGGAAAACGTTCCAGAAATCAAAAACAATTCCAAAGTGAAAGTTGCCATGGTTTGCACAACGTCTCCTACTATACAGCATCATGTCTCCTATACCTATTTTCCCTTTGGGTTTTGGTCTGTAAATGAGATACTAATGGTGCACCAATACATTCATTATGGGTTTTCTATATATATTTCTCTTATGTATTATATATATGAGTATATGTATATATATATGAATGAGTTTATAAGTATATATGTTATATAGGGAATTGTTCCCTCAGAAACATGCATAAAACGTTATATACGTTGTTCTGGATATGTAGATATGAAATATGTGAGATTGTATATATGCTTGTCTCAAACAGGGAAAGAGGTAAGAGTTTGGACAAGAGCCTACTAGGGTACAGATGTACATACATATACAGACACAAACATACACCACACAGGAACCAAGTCGCTGTCATAAAAGCCACGGGGTGAGATGTGAGAGACGGACTCTATAATGGCCTTTAATCCAGCGACGTTCACTGACCATTCCTGGCGATGCGCCCCCCCCGGCACTCGTGGGGAGAGGACAGAGGTACCAGGCGCATGCGCACAGACTACAGACTACAGCTCCCAGGAGGCACGGCGGGGCCGGAACCGGGAAAGGGAGGAGCAAGAAGACGCGCGCTCTGTGAACACGGACGGATCCAGCCGCCGCGGTGAGCGTACCGCTGCGGAGGCTGCCGTGCCGTTGCGGCGCTGCTCCCTGTGGTTGTTGGCGTTTGCCTGGAGTCTCAGGGGACAGGACGTGGATCCCGACCAGGGATTGGCTTCAGCCGTACCCCCCGGTGGTGAAAATTGCGAACATCTTACTAACATTCCTACAAACATTCCGACATAATATTCACACATACCAGACACTCACTTCTCTTTTCCAATATTCTTCTATTTCCCAAAGGCTCTCTCCAGGCTTTCCCTCTTATCCCTGTCCGGGAACGGGAGTAGGGGGGGAAGGGGAGGGATTCTCTCTTGTTTTCTGTGTGTGTTGTTATTGGCATGTAGATGTAGTGTTGTATAGCTGTTGGTATATATATGGATATATAGGTGTGAATATAGATATAGAGGTAGACCTTGTGTGTGTTAGGTGATACTTAATAAATCTATTGATTCTTAAGCGCTATTTGTGAGTGTGACGGGGAGTGGTCTTCAGCCCTCGGTTTCCCCGAGGTGGGGGTGTGGGTCGCGGCTTTGCCTATCTCGGTCCGCGACACAGTTGTAGTGGGTGATGAGGTCTCCCCTCAGTCTCCTTTTCTTCAGATTAAATAGCCCCAGTTCCCTCAGCCATCCCTCATAAAACTTGTTCTCTAGGCCCTTTACCAGCTTGTCTGCCCTTCTTTGGACATGCTCCAGCACCTCAATGTCCTTCCTGTATTGAGGTGCCCAAAACTGGACACAGTACTTGAGGTGTGGCTTCAGCAATGCTGAGTACAGTGGGATGGTCACCTCCCTCGTCCTGCTTGCCACACTATTTCTAATACAGGTCAGGATGCCATTTGCCTTCTTGGCCACCTGGGCACACTGCTGGCTCATATTAAGCCGCCTATCAATCAGAACCCCCAGGTCCCTTTCTGCTGGACAGCTTTCCAGCCACTTTTCCCCAAGCCTGTAGCATTGCATGGGGTTGTTGTGGCCCAAGTGCAGGACCCGACAATTGGCTTAATTGAAGGTCATACAATTGACCTCAGCCCATCAATCTAGTCTGTCCAAATTTCTCTGTAGAGCCTCCCTATCCTCAGGCAGATCAACACGCCCTCCCAACTCGGTATCATCTGCAAACTTACTGAGGGTGCATTCTATCTCCTCATCAAGATCGTTGATAAAGATGTTAAAAAGAAGTGGTCCCAACACTGAGCTCTGAGGAACCCCACTTGTGACCGGCCGCCAGCTGGATTTAACTCCATTCACCACCACTCTCTGGGCCTGGCCATCCAGTCAGTGTTTTACCCAGTAGAGCTTTTGCCCATCCAAGCCATGAGCAGCCAGTTTTTTCATCAGAATGCTTTGGGAAACAGGGTCAAAGGCCTTACGGAAGTCGAGTCCAACTTCCACAGCCTTTTCCTCATTGAGCAGGTGGGTCATTTGTCATAGAAAGACATCAGGTTTGTCAAGCAGGACCTTCCTTTCATAAACCTATGCTGACTGAACCTGATCACCTGGTTGTTCCGTATATGGTGCATAATGGCACTCAAGATGATCTGCTCCATGACCTTCCCTGGCACTGAAGTCTGACTGACAAGTCTGTAGTTCCCTGGTTCCTTCTTTTGGCCTTTCTTGTGGATTAGTACCACATTTGCTACCCTCCAGTCCACTGGGACCTCACCAGTTAGCCAGGACTGCTGGTAAATGATGGAAAGAGGCTTGGCAAGTGCATTTGCCTACTCCTTCAGTACTCCTGGGTGCAACCCATCTGGCCCCCTAGACTGATGGATGTTTAGGCTGTGTAGCAGGTCACTGACCATTTTCTCTTGGATTACAAAGGTCTAATTCTGCCCCACCTTCCTGTTTTCCAGCTCATGGGCCTGGATGTCTAGGCAACAACCAGTTTGACTGTTAAAGACTGAGGCAAATAAGGCATTTAGCACCTCAGCCTTTTCCTCATCCTTTGTCACTGTTCCCCCCTGAATCCCAATAAAGGATGGAGATTCTCCCTAGTCCTCCTTTTGTTATTAATGTATTTATAGAAAGATTTTTTATTGTCTTTGACAGCAGTAGCCAAGTTGAGTTCAAGCTGGGCTTTGGCCCTCCTAATTTTCTCCCTGCATTGCCTTACTACATCTCTGTATTCCTCATGAGTGGCCTGTCCTTTCCTCCAGAGGCCATAAACTCTCCTTTTCCTCCTGAGCTCCAGCCAAAACTTTCTATTCAGCCAGGCTGGTCTTCTTCCCCAACGGCTTGTCTTTCAGCACATGGGGACAGCCTAGGCCTTTAAGACTTCTTTTTTGAATTATATCCAGCCTTTCTGGACTCCTTTACCCTTCATGACAGTCTCCCCAGGGACTTTGTCAATCAGTCTCCTGAACAGATCAAAGTCTGTCCTCTGGAAGTCCAAGGTGGCTTTTTTACTGACTCCTCCCTGGTCCTTACTTCTCCAAGAACTGCAAACTCTGTAAGTTCATGGTCACTATGCCCTAGACTTCCTCCAACTGTTAATTCCCCCACAAGTCCTTCGCTGTTCACCACCAGCAAGTCCAGAAGGGCACCCTCCATGGTTGGCTCCCTCACCAGCTGCATTAAGAAGTCATCTTCCATGCACTCCAGGAAGCTCTGGGACTGTTCTCTCTCTGCTGTATTGTATTTCCAGCAGACATCTGGGAAGTTGAAGCTCCCCATTAGAAAAAGGGGTAGCGACTGTGAAACCTCTCCTAACTGCTCATAGAATATTTCATCCACCTCCTCATCCTGGTTGGGTGGTCTATAACAGACTCCAACCACTCTATCACCCTTGTTGATCTTCCCCTTGATTCTTATCCATAAGAACTCAACCCTATCATCACTTTGATAATTATTCATCTTTCATATGTCTCTCTAATATAGAGGGCCACCCCACTGCCTCTTCTTCCTTGCCTATCCCTTCTGAAAAGTAGGTAGCTATTGATTGCAGCACTCTAGTTGTGTGAGTCATCTACCAGGTTTCTGTGGTGGCAACTATGTCATAATTTTCTTGCTGCACAATAGCCTCCAGCTCCTCATGTTTATTGCCCATGCTGCATGCATTGGTGTAGATGCACTTCAGCTGGGCTAATGATCCTGCCACCATTCTGGGGACAGAAGTCCTAATTGCTATCTGACCATTTTCAGCCACTTCCATAACCCACAACTAACCTATTACCGAGCCCTGTGTTTATGTTGCCACACGTATCACCATCTCCCACCTCAACTGAGATGGCAGACTGAAGGCCTCCCTTAGACTCATCCCTAGTGAGCCTGGTTTTATCCCCTTCCCCCTTCGAGCCTAGTTTAAAGCCCTTTCAATGAGCTCCACCAACTCATACGCAAGGATCCTTTTCCCCCATTGAGACAGATGTACTCCATCTGTTGCCAGCAGACCCGGTGCTGTATATACTTCCCCATGATCAAAGAACAGAAAATTCCAATGGTGGCACCAGTCTCTGAGCCAAAAGTTAATCAGGTGTGATTTCCTCACTCTTTCAGTATTTTTCCCTACCACTTGAGGGATTGATGAAAACATGACCTGTACACCTGAGCCTTCAACCAGTCGCCCCAATGCCTTGAAGTCCTTTTTAATTGGCTTTGGACTTCTCTCTGCAACCTCATCATTGCCAACCTGGATAACCAACAGAGGGTAATAATCAGAGGGCTGATTGATGTCCTTAGTTCATGCAAACTTCCTTTTTTAATTGAAAACTTGACATCTGTATGTGCATATCCTTCACAGTGATTAAGAATGTCCCTTTTCTTCTCTGTAGATGCAACAGAAAGTTCTGGCCCTCTAAGTCCTTTCCATGGGGTTTATATACATATGTACATTTGCTGATTGTGATCTGCAGGCTCCTGTTTAGAGAATGAAATATAGAGACATATGATTAATTTTAGTGGACAAACTTCAAAAATAAGACAAGAAATATGCAAAGTAGTGGGTGAATTGAAGAGAACTTGCTAAGGGTGATCTGCCTTGTTACAAATACAAAACCAGTACAACAAAACTTCTGCTAATTATGTATTTATTAGTGGGAAAGTAGTTTCATTGTCTTGCTATTCACTATGGACTTTCTCCTCACAATAAATTACAGCAGGAGAGAGCTCTGTTAGTTGTCTGGGAAGCATGTCTCAGTCTAACCAAGCTTTCTGAACAAAAATTATGCTACAATTATTCTGTCAAAGGATAAGGCAATGTGCTTCTATGGCATCTTTGGCTAGTAATGTGCTGAGAATTGCTCATACACCTCAGTCTTTTCAGCATAGTTCACTATATAGATATATATACATACACTTAGTTTACATATATATACACACACTATATATATACACTACTTACGTGTTTGTGTAAATATATGTCTGTGCGTCTGCAATGTATCTAGACCCTTTAGAGTAGTACACTGTCAAGACCTGTAATATTTCCAAAGTTCCAGTGGCTTAACATGTTCCCTTTAGGCAAGACTATTCTAGAGAAATTGACTGTGAAATAAAGAAACACAGAAATACACTTTACTCCTGAAAGAAGTTACAAACTGGGGAGAAACTGGTAATTACAGTTCCAGTGTTCTCATTGCCCCTATGAACACTGGTCTCAGCTATTTGTGCTTGCTACTTTAGACCAGATGACTCTTCTAGCTGTCTCCACTGACTATTATAGCATATATCATGGTCTTTTGAGCTTTCCAAACACATAATGGAGTCTCTTCCCACTTCCACTTTCCGTGGGGGAATTTCGGTGCTACAATGCCAGCAATTCCAAATCCTGAACAGAGCCATTCAAACTCAATGGTCCTGTTAGTGGCAAAGTATTGTTTCATTAAACTTCAGTCAGGAAATATAGATGGTCCCCGTGGTCTCAGGCATAACCACTCAAATGCAGGCTGCTCACCAGTTACCCTTTTCCCACAATTTCTGGAAGTTCAAAGCCACTCTAAGTCAAATGCAAACAACAACCTCATACAAACACATTCCCGCTGAACTGGTCATCCTGGGAGAAACTGATACTTAACCTTTTTCACACTTAAATTAAAAATAAGGATTTTCTCAGACTGTGTGTGATTAGCTATTTTTAAAGAAAAAAAAAAAAAAGTAAAAAAAAATTCCCAAATCAAAATAATTAAATCTCTCTTATTTGATGGAATCATCAAATAATTTATGCTACAAGAAATCTCTGGAAATCATGTAGGTCACAGGTGACCTTCCATTCAAAGCAAGGCTAACTTTAAAATTATATCAGGTTGCTCAGGATCATTTCAAGTTGAATTTTGAATATTTTCAAAGATGAAGGCTCTGCAGCCTGTCCAGACAGCTCTGGTTATTCTTTCTTTGTTTGTTTTTCTTTCTATGCAATCAGAATTTACCTTACTAAAACTTACGCTGTTGTCTCTAAACCCTTCACTGAGTACCTGCAAGCAGTCTGGGTTCATTTTTTTTCTCTAAAATCCCATTAAATATTTGAAGACTGCAATTAGATCCCTCTCTTTAGCCTTCTCTTCTTTCATCAAAGAAAATGCAGCTCCCTTAGTCTCTGTCAATACTTTATGTGGCCCAGCCCCCAGTCATCTTGGTTACTCTCTTCATTATACTTACCCCAGTTTGTCAGTATCTGTCTTGCAAAAGGTGGCTCGAAACTAAGCATTAACTACAGCTTTGTCCACATTTTCCCCTGAAATCAACCCCATGCAAAAAATCTTTCTTCGTATTTTTACTAGTATTTTTCTGGTCCTGTAAACTACAAATGTTTCTAACCCAGCTACTTGGTTCTATTTGTTTGATTGCAAGACTGCTTTCACAGGCAGAACTCACTAGTCCATTTAAAAAATTTTTTTTTTAATTCCTTTGTTTTCAGCACACATAAAACATACCTGATTCACTTCCTCCCCAAAAACCTAGAGGCAAAAAGACCTAGAGACTGGTTCCTCAATACTCAGCTGATGTTTCTTGATACAGTAGAAGGTATAGAGCATTTGGGTAAAGTGATGATAGTAATGTTAGGCTGCTCAGTGGGCTGTGGAACTGGCCATAGATCATCAGCCAGCTAATTAATGAAAAAGTGTGAGGAGAGCACTTACTTCTGATATTGCAAGAGGGAAATATAAAGGACAAGGAAGAAAAAAAATCACCTAATACGAATGGCTTCAAAAGTATTCTGAGGATTTAAGAAAATACACTTTTGTGTCACAGGCACTGTACACTACAGTGTATACTACAGTGAGCACTGAGGGTTGAATTATCCCAGATTACTTAGAGAGAAATACAGTGTACAGTGTAGTATACAGTGCCTGTGACAAGATCTGAATTGTATTAAAAAGCATTTGTTGTTTCTCTAATATTAGAATGAGTAGAACAAGATATTCCGTTCATTTCTACTGTTCTGTTTTTTCTGTTCATCACTAAATTGTTATGCTAGTAGTAATTAGCAGAGCCAAACATAATGTTTTATTAGACAAAAGTATTTAATGGAAAAATATAATATTAATAATATATTTTTCTATTAAGACATGAGAAGATTTAGGAGAGCTGATATCTCAATATGGTCCAACACTCACTTGAGAGAAAGCTAGATTCAGGTTCTTGCTTTACCTGACATATTTTGCAGCTTTGTAAGTATCACCCAATCACTGAGGGTTTCATGAGAGTAAGCATGGAGATAAAAATTGTAAGAGTCAGAAAGCCCTGTGTCCAGAAAGTCAAGGATGCAGAAGTTCTCATGGACTTCCATTCACATATCAATATCTCAGTCTGCGGTTTCTCAGAGCATACATTTTGTGCATTAAATTTACACTGATTTATTAGTAACATGTTGTTATTTATTATTAATTAATAAAAAAATCTAGTTGTTGTGGTTAATTTCATGATCTGGAATTACGCAATCACTTTTACACCTGAATGATTGATTAGCAGTCCTTCTTTTTCATGGAGGTTTTTTCTGATCTGTTATCTAATCGTCCAGGCTCAAAAATCAAATTTCATCAAACGAAACTTGGGTCTATATATCTGTTTATATCTCTGCTTTTTTTTTTTTTTTTTTTTTAATCTATAGTTATATCTCACATTGTCAGGTTTTAATAATCTATATTTTTTTACATTGTTCAATACACATTTTTGTATAATGGAGAACATCTTTAAGTTCTTAGCCCATGCATCTATTTATCTGGGAATCTGAAATTATCCAAGAATTGAAATAAACAAGACTTACTAAAACCAATAATGGCACAATATTTCACAGATATAGGTAAAGACTGTAACGAGAAATTACATTGCAGATACATGCCATTATCTCTTAAATTCACAGTGAAAATATCAGGGCAAGCAACCTGCCTTAGCAGATCATTCATTACTTTTTTGTTTGTGTGCATTGCACACACGTGTGTGCATGGACTCAAAATCAAAGCCTTCTGGAATGTTTTTAATAAAATAATTTTAAATCCAACCAAAGTTCTTTCTGGATCATGCTCATTCAGTAAGGATTTTGTAAAAAATACCTTCTCAAGAAGAGAATTTCTAGCCATATCTCAAGAAACATTCATCATCGCAGAATTGCAAGCATTGGCATCGATCTGTGCCAGATCCATGTTCCCCTTATTCAGATCAGGGTCTAGAGCTTTCAGGTTCAGTTTCCCAGGTGAATTGTAAACTACTGAGATCATGGCTAGCTTAAGTTTCTATCTCATTTGCTACTTTCTTTTTTCATGAGCTTGGTTACATCTTGTGCAAAATAGCTAGTATCTGTAAATTTCTAGCTATTTCCTAAGCTATAAAACTTAAAAAGTATTGTGTACAGACTTGGTTTTGATTCTTCTCATTTAATATATTTTAAATACTGGTCTGAGAGGTTGAAGCTTATGTCTATTTCCTGAATAAATGTCACAACATGAAATGGTAGACTTCAGGGAGAAAGGGAGGCAAGCAGTACTTCCATTGTTTTTATGTCTTTAAAATAAATTCAAATGAGAAGATTTCAAGAGCAAGATTAGCTTAATATTGACTAGTTAAATATTAACAAAGGTCATCTAATGTTTTGACTTGATGGGCAATTAAACATCTTCTAATCTTCATTCAGAGCTTTCATTCTTGGAAAGAGAAGGGGGCAAATTAACCAGGAAGATACAAGCATGGAGCATTCTCCTCTACACTGCAAGTGCAGATTTTTCAACAGCTTAGGATTTTGCAACCTGTTAATACAGAGGAAAAACCAAGTCTTTAAAAAGATCTCAGCTTTGAATACAACACCTTTCCAAGAATGCTGACTCTATCATTCTGACTCGTTCACCCATGTTCTCTAAACATCCTCATCAACTTGCTGAAGTCTTTAGAAAGCCTACCCAATAAATTGAGTAATTTTTTTTAAATTATATTCAATGTAATAATATTCAGATCCCATATGGTCCCGTAGCAAAAAAGAGTAGTTGAAACACAAAACCAACTGGTAGATCTGAGAATTGAAAGAGTCTGACATTTTTCTTTTTAAGTAAATACCATATTTTAATTGCTGCAGCCCCAAGGTAACCATAAAGTCAAGCACTGACAGCTCATGCAGATTTTATGAGGCTGTGTACTCTGTTGTTCATGAAAAAGAGTTTGTTTAGCAGCTGCTGCTGTTCCTGATGCTTACATCACCTGTGGGTGAAAAACCATATTTCAAAATAAGGAAAAATTAAGAAATATTTTACCTGCAATATAAAAAACCTAAGAAAAGGACATATGAGGAGCAGTCAGAATGAGGAGGTGTTCAGAGTATAGAGACACCTCCAGTATGAGTTGTTGCCTGGCTGTGCCAGTCACTCCCAATTTTTAGTGTTACTTTCCTTGCATTTAAGAGAATAGGGGTCTTCTTCTTGACTGCCAAGATGGACTATGGGTACTTAATGTCTTCTTTTATTTTCTGATTTGTCCATGTTAAAAATGTGATTAATGATATTCTCAAGGTTTTTTTCACTAGTTTTTCAGATTTGCAGGCCTTTGTGCAGTCTAATGATGTAGGCATTCCTATCTAACTTGAGACCATGACACCAGTGAGTATATGCATTTTAATAAATATGATGTTCCAGAAATTCATGTCAGTAAGAGGATCAATTTCTGGACTGCATGTGTGTCATTCTATGGATTTGATGAATTATATTAGCTAAATCAAATCTATGGTGTAATTCTCACTCTTTCTGGAGAGCAGTGGTACCAATAATATTTCTGGAAATGTGATATGTAATCTTCAAAAAACAAGTATTTTTTTGAAAGGACATGGATGCTGCAGCAGCATACAGCTAGTGATAACCTGAATTTCTGTTTTGACATATTTTGATGTCTAACATAATGGGAGTGTCCTGTTTTAAAACCATTTAAAGCAGGTAATTAATTTAAATTTCACTATGCGCTTTTCAAACTAAGATTTACTATCCAATGTTTTATGCAAATGTTAATATCTATTCCAGTGTTATCTGATTGTTTTATCCTAGTTGCTTCTATTTCCCACAGTTTAATGGGACATAAATCTATTATTACTTAACAGAGTAAGTACCATCCATGCCTTTCCACTTCAAAAAATACAAGCTTCAGCTTTTCTAATCAACTGAAACCACAGTCACTTCTAGCTAGCAAGCTGAAATATTATAATGGAGGATATTTTCTAAGGCATAAAATCCCCAATTACATCCCATTTAGAATCAATTGGAATTTGAAGCCTTGCATTTATTCCTTTAAAATCTTCTGCTAATGTATATGTTTGGCATTATTAACTCACACCCTTTTCTATTTAATCCCATGATGATCAATTAACCAGGAAGGATGTGGTAGGCCCCAACTCTATGGAGTAAAGGACATATTGTCCTTGCAATATGAGAATCAAATATAAGACTATTTATATGAAATAATAGATTTTACCTTTGGTTACTCTACCATCTTGGTGATAATTCAGAAAGGCATATAAGCACATTCTAGGATTTATGCACATTTCTATCATATTAAAGTCAATGAGGCATAAGTAAATACTTAAATAAGGTTGAAGAGAGGTTAATATATGAGACTTTACTTTTTGAATTACTATTTCAAAAACAGAAGAAAGAAATTTGCCAAACTTCAGAACTATTTAGTACTTGTAATGCCTGGAAGTTTTGAACTACTCATCTTAGATAAACTTGAGAAAAAACATATAATTATTCATAATGAGTAATGATTAAATCAGTACATATTTGTACTATTATATATATATAATATACTATTGTATATTGCAAACTAGATAGAAGAAATGAAAACTTTGGAAGTATCTCTAATTAGCATTTAAGACTATTCTGGAGCTCAGTCTTAGTTAAGCTTCAGTACTTATGTTTATTTAATATTTATTTAATTATATATTACTGCTTTAAAAGTCATGAAAGCATTGAGATTGTGAAGAAGTAACCTGATGACCTTACAAGAAACTTTTTGTTCTTTTTGAAGCTAATTATCAGCTTTCGTGAAATCCACAATCATTATTAAAAAGCGAGAGGTCCGAGATTTGTTTTTTGCTCCATTAACTTGAAAGAAAATTATATTATTATTCACTTCTGACTTCCCAGAGAAGAATCACACCAGGGGTGGGAAAGACGACATTGTGAGGCAGTAGCTGCAGACATAAAGCATGGAAGCATTTTGTCTCTAAAAAAAATGAAAAGGGTCCCTTGAGAAATACACTTTTTAAAAGCTCTGCTTTTAAAAAGCATCAAAGATTTTGTACTGTGCTATAAATGGACATCTGTTCTATAAGCTGTACCTGAAAAAGATGACAATGGTTGTCATGTCAAATCTCAGCAGGCTGCCTTTACTCATGTTCTCCCAAGTTAAGAAATGCCACTGTAGAGGAATGTAACATAACCTTTAATATTACTTTATTTGGTCTAGGCTTCAGTTAAATGCAAGAGAAATGTAAGAAATCCCTGCCTCTCAGTGGATTTGGTTTAAGCCAATCTCTCTCCTTTAGTGCTATTGTCATCTGGGAGTTCTTCCAAGAAGAGAGAGAGGTTATTTTGTATTTGTGTTCCAGTCTGTCAGATGAATTAAGATCAAATTAGATTAATACATATTCCTGTCTACTTTGTTGCTGTAGAGGGCTAGAACTACTGCTGCAAATCTTGCAACATATTGAATGTTCCTGGCTCAGATACAAGCATCCATAGGTTTTTTATGTATTACACAATGGAGCTACACTGTTCCTCAGGGACATGGCTTTGGGACTGATACAGCACAACAGCTATATGACCCTACCAGGAGTCTCTCAGCTTGAATCACAGAATCACAGAAACACTTATGTTGGAAAAGACCTTCAAGATCATCAAGTCCAACCGTTAACCTAACACTGACAAGTTCTTAACTAAACTATATCCCTAAGTACTATGTCTATATAACTCATAATTATCTCCAGGCATGGTGACTCCACCACTGCCCTGGGTAGCCTATTCCAATGCCTGATAACCCTTTTGGTGAAGAAATTCTTCCTAACATCCAATCTAAACCTCCCCTGGTGCAACTTGAAGTACATCTAGGATTTCTGCAGAACCCTTAGTTACAATTCAGGAAACAGATTTATTTGTCCCACAGATCACTTGAAATCATGCACAGAGAGAATTTGATAAACAGATCTGAGTTTAGCTGTCATCTTGCCGTCACCTCTATGCTGATTTCTGTTATTTTATTTTCACAATCTGACATTCTGTCTTTAAGAATGAAATTGAAAATGGACAAACTCAGCTAGTAGTTTGAAAAGTCAGCTCAGTCAGCTCAGGCTGCCTGACCTCCTTTTCTGTTCTTTCTCATGAGTGCAATAGCACTATCATACAACTTAACAGAGATTTGCATGCATCACAGAAAAATAAAAGAAAGTAAATGACAGCTATGGAATAGAAATGGACTAGAGGTGTATGGCTCTCGCCATGCCTCTGTGAGATGCTACTTTGCCAGAAAAATGTTATAGCTCCAAAGATATCTGCTTTCAAGACTTACAGTTTATAAAGAACTGGTATGTCCTCATCCTTGTCAGATCACAAGGACTGCAGAAGGCAAGAAGTTGAAAAAGTAGTCAGGACATTTGACTGGTTCGTCTAAAAAAGAAAAAAAAAAAATCCTTTTCTTTCCTTCTGTCTTCATGACTGTCTTTTACAGAGACAACGAAGGCTACAACATATTTTAATGTCACTAAAAAAGTTACACCTGTTCAGTGAAGATTAGGTGGTTCCGGTTCATATTCTCCATTCATGAAACATCTGCAAAAAATGTCATCCCTGATGAGTAAATCCTAGCTCTGGGTGTCCTGTTCTAGATGCAAATGGCGAAATGCTCTCCAGGAATGGTATCACCCTCTGCTTTACAGAACAGCTCTGCTTTCTCATGCTTACAGCAGGTAGATCCATAAGCAGAAACGTGAGACATTGTTGCTCTAACTGCTCAGCATGTTTTGAAAGCTTTCATGTGCATTAACAACTGGACAGTTTGGCTTTTTCAAAAGGATTAAACATATTAATTCGTTATTTTATTTTATTTTATTTTTAACCTTTTCTCCCTTTTTTTTTTTTAGTTCCTCCCACGGGGGTTTATAAATAACTTCCACAATCCGCATGGCATGAATTGCAAATGTAATCACCAGCATCAAGAAAGGTTAAAAAGCTCAGAAGTGTTGGGATCTGCTACTTTGGCAAACAAAGGCTGCATTGTTCAGGGGGCAGAAAGCAGAGCAAAGGGTTCTGTTGCACTGTGGGTAAGTGCTGATCATTTTTTGAGCCAAAGGTAATACCATCAGCTGTATCAGAGAAGCCAGTGGTAGTGTGTATAACCTGCCAATACTAAATCAAAGGGGCTCTTCTGTTCACCTTGTCATTTCATACGCCTAATTTTTCATTTCAGCAGCTACTCAGAGATTGGCATTAGAGATTTAATTGATAACTAGTGTGTAGCTTGAATATTAAGGTCTTCATTAGTAAAATTTCTTTGCATAGTCAGACTATGCAAAAGAAGAAATCATAGATGTGCAGTTCATATTTTAAAGGCAACATAAATCAAAGTCATTTCACTGATGTTAATGTATTCTCATCAGTCTACATGAGCTAAGAATCTGTCCCACAAACCATCTGTCAAAATCAATACCTTGAATATCTAGTGGATGTTTGACACTAATATCCAGTTGTCCTTAAATTACGTTTAAAGACACTTAAAGACACTAATTCATCTTCTTCAGACTAAAGATGTGCTTAAACTGAGACCAAATTGTAGTGACCCTCAGAGGGTTGTTCTTTTCAATAATCCAGAAATTTTCAGTGTGATGAATACCTGATTCAGAAGACATCTCAAAGAACATACTTCAGAAGACAGAATTTGTTTGTTCAGTAGAAGGGAGTATCTATAATGTTTCCATAGAATTTGTTTAAATTATTTTGAAGACTGCACCTTACAGTATCCCGAAGAAGTGTCTACTGAGATTCTAAAGTTCTAAAAACCACAACACTGTACATAAATCCAACTTATCTTAGTATTAGTATTAGTATATATAGTATCATATTAGTGTTAGTATTATATAGTACTTAATTTTTTCCCCTTTAGTATGAAATCAATATTTTGCTCAAAGTTCAATATGAGTTCAAAATTAGAGAATAATGTTTGCTATAACTATTGCTTTTTCATACTTGGTAATGTGTGCTAAATAATATTTTCAGATAAAGAACTGCCTTTTTACAGTGTTTTATGTATGAAACTCCATAAACTCTGAGCATTGCCTTTTGAAAAAAAATTCTAAAAATTAAAACCCAAATGTATTCATGTATTTTACATTTTGACCAAAATGTTCCAACTATTTAATGCAATAGTGTTCATATAAACATATAAAGACTTCTAATTATTTTAATTAACAGTATTAAAACTCGCAACAACCAGGATACTTTTAATTTTAATACAATCTTTTTTCTCTTTTACTCATTACCCCCTGTTGGGTGCACTACAGACTGGAAATGTCTATTTTCTTTTGTTTTCCTCTTTTTCTTCTGAGCCCTGAAAAACAGGTAGCCAATGATTCTTATTGGTGGCTTTAAGAATTTCAAACAAAACTCAGCCACTGTTGCATTAAAAGGAAGCAATAAAAAGTGACAGTATTTCAGTGATGAAGTACTGATAAAATACAAGCAAAATATCTGGGACTTTCAATTTGTGATCTAATGAAAGTGCAAGAATGTCATTTGACATTATTTGTCTAGTATGTAAAAATATACTAGACCTTTTATTTTTTTCCTTTTTTAAAACAAATAGCATTTAGAAAAATGGTCACACATGTTGGAATGTTTACGGTTCTGCTGTTTTTTTCTCTGTAGTTTGGGGAATGGGAACACACAAAACACTAGTAAGGGCTTGAAGACTGTTGATGTAAAACTGTACGCAGTTCACATTGGCTAAAGTTTTGACAAAGCCTTTGGTAGGATATTTTATCTTTGCTAGTTGTATTTCTTGAAGTAGCAGGTATATGAGGGAAACAATGGATTTTATATTGCAAGAATTCAGTGAACAGAACCACACAAATAAGATCATTATTTTTTGGGCCATGGAACAACTGAATCCTCCATTGTATACAAAAAAAATTCTGCCAGTTGGCATTAAATAGTTTGAAAGTATATAATGAATTTGCAGATCATATTGTTTCACTGTTTTAGATCTGTTTGCCCAGCGGAATTCATGAGGAATTCACTCCTTCATAGGTGTGATCTTTCTCCTACTAAAGCTCATGTCAGTTTATCCATTAATTATAGTACAAATAACTCTGACCCATCCTTTGTGAAAGCTGATATTTAAGAGAGTGTGCTGTTGTTACCGTCAGGTGTCAATATTCTGTCAACATCAGTGACATCAAAACCTAGAAATTTAGGTCAGTAAGATGAAAACCAGCTCTAGACCCGTGCAGATGCAAGGGTATTGTATACATTGCTCATGTGTATGATTACTCTCTCCAGAAGTATTAGGGATATGATGTTGAGGATGTCACAGGTATTACTTTGGCTGACAGTGGGTAAATAGCTAAGACAGACAAATGGCAATGATGGATAATTATAAAGCAACACTTCTGTTTACACATGATGGTCCACGAACACCTCAGTTGGAAAGACTGCATAAATCATACTTTGCAAGAAGACTTAACTTTGTGCTGCACATTGTGAGTCAATCAATTCCAAAACTTGGTTTGGAGGACCTCAGCCTGGTCAAAGATAGCTTAGGTTGTCTCACAGTATAGCACTTCCAGAAGGAAGCCCTATTTCAACACAGTAAGAATAACTAGAAAGGCCACTGATGATTTAAGCAGGAACAAAGCTGCAAAGAAATGGAGCCAAGAGCATACTTAAGAGAATGACTGTTCATGAGGTGTTTTTCAATAATATCTTGACCACAATGAATCAGATGATACTGCTGATTCAGTCATGCTTGACACACTAAGAACTCAGCCAGCAGCAGTTGTTGCCCTCCACTCACAGTTACCCACACACTCTCAGAAACACTGTGCCTAACCAACCTGATTACACAATGATTAAAAGGTCATCAAGTCCACTGAAGAATCAGAGCTGTGCAGATAGTCAGAGAGAGAAGAAGGAAAATATGCAGAAACAGAAAAAAAAATGTGTGCAATCATCATAAATGGAGAAACAGAGCAGAAATGGAGACAGAAGGAGATAATGCAATTTTCTGCTAGCTAACATTGCATTCCAGGAGAGAAACCACCAGCCTCAAAGTCTGTCCTCAGAGACACAACACGGGGATGGGAAAGAAGTTGCTTGCAGTTAGGGAATTGAAGGGAAGAGATTGATGTAAAAAAAAAAAATACGAGAAATTGTAAAATTTAGGGTTTTCTTACAAAATGAAGAAACAACAACAAAAGAATAAACAGGGTTCCTACATTATTTACACTTTACTAAACAAAGTTTTATTCAAGCTACATATTTCAGAGACAACATTAAAACCAAAAAACCAAAACCCATGATTCTGCTAAACAAGCTGACTGTAGCAGGACACTACATATAGCTGACAAATTTCAGTCTTCCATAACAGCTGTGAAAAAAGAAGTTTCAGTTTTCAGAAAAAGCACATATGTGTACATACCCATAGGATTACAATGTAAAGAATTGCAATGCAATTAAATAAAAATTTTACTTCAATTACTCTTCCACATTAAAATTGAAGAGTTTATTTGTTTGTGGATTTTTGTTTGTTTTTTAAGTCTAGAGGCATGCATTTATTTTGATATGTTAATATCAGTAGTGAGTCTATTTTGTCAGAAAAATAGTCTCTTCATTTTTAAAGTGCACAAGGCATTGGGACAAGAAAAGTAATTGCAATTCTACATCTTCTCTAAGGTTCCCATCCAGTTAAGAGAGACTATTTAAATACCATCTTCTTTAAACATGACAGTGGCTATTATACCTGTGAATCAGTTATACGTAGAATCACAGAATCATAGAATCATCAAGGTTGGAAAAGACCTCTAAGATCATCAAGTCCAACTGTCTACCCTACAACCCTTAACCACTAAACCATCTCCTAAAACACCACATCTACCCGTTTTTTTGAATACCGCCAGGGGTGGTGCCTCTACCACCTACCTGGGTAGCCTGTTCCAATGCCTCACCACTCTTTCTGTGAAGAATTTTTTTCTAATATCCAATCTGAACCTCCCCTGGTGCAACTTGAGCCCATTTCCTCTTGTCCTATCACTAGTCACTAGGGAGAAGAGGCCAACACCCACCTCACTACAACCTCCTTCCAGGTAGTTGTAGACAGCAATGAGGTCTCCCCTCAGCCTTCTCTTCTCCAGGCTGAACAGCCCCAGATTCCCCAGCCTCTCCTGGTAAGACCTGTTTTCCAGACCTCTAATCAGCAGCTTGACGTCCTTCCCTATACCGTGTTGCCCAAAACTCCACGCAGTACTCACCAAGGCGGAGTATAGGGGCAGGATCACCTCCATGGTCCTGCTGGTCACACTATTCCTGATGCAGGCCAAGATGGTATTGGCCTTCTTGGCCACCTGGGCACACTGCCAGCTCATGTTCATCCAGCTGTCAATCAGCACCCCCAGGTCCCTCTCTGCTGGGCAGCTCTCCAGCCACTCCTCCCCAAGCCTGTAGCACTGCCGGGTGTTTGTTGTGGCCGAAGTGCAGGACCTGACATTTGGCTTTATTGAAACTCATGCTATTGGCCTCAGCCTTTTGATCAAACCTTTTGATCTCTCCCTGCAGAGCCTCCCTACCCTGAAGTAGATCGACACACCCACCCAACTTAGTGTCATCTGCAAACTTACAGAGGTTGCACTCTATCCCCTCACCCAAGTCATCAATAAATGTGTTAAACAGGAGCGGCCCCAGCACTGAGCCCTGGGGAACACCACTGGGATGATCTGTTCCATTAGCTACCCCGGTCCTGAAGTCAGACTAACAGGGCTGTAATTTCCTGGATCATCCTACTGTCCCTTCTTATATATGGGAGTTACATTGGCTGATTTCCAATCTGCTGGTACCTCCCCTGTCAGCCAGGACTGCTGATAAATGATGGAAAATGGCTTGGTGAGCATGCCTGCCAGCTCTTTCAGCAGCCTTGGGTGCATTTCATGCAGGCCCCTAGATTTGTGCACATCTATGTGGTGTAACAGGTCACTGACCATCTCCTCCTGGATTGTGGTGGGATTGTTCTGCTCCTGGTCCCTGTTGCCTAGCTTAGGGAGCTGGATTCCTTCAACATAACGGGTCCTGTTACTAAATGTGCCCAAGTGTTCCACAGAAGTTGTGACCAGGGGCAGAAAAAATGAAAAGATTAGAACTTTAACCTGTCATGAAACTTGTGTCTGTTGTTTACAAATGAGCCATAGGAGGGTCTATGAGGCCAAAAGTCACAGTTTTGTGGGATACCATCATCTAACATTCACTTTTTCAGGGCACTTTATAATTGCCCTGCACCTTTTGCAACAGGAAAAAAAATCAGATTAGGGGACCAGTTCTATTGAGCAGTTCTATTAAGCAGTTCTGAGTCCCAACAGAAGAGAAATTATATTTGTGCCTTATAGTATATATGAAAACTTAGGACAGATGTGACTTGCTGGAGCACAGCAAAATAATTTCAGTCTTCATAGAGCAGCCTCTGATCAACAGAATTACCAAACAAAGTGAAAACCTATTTTAATCTATTAAATCAGGGGTAGGAAAAAAGCCCATTTAATGCCTTATGAATTTGCAGTTTACTTTAGGGGAACTTACAGGTTGCAGACATAAAACCTGCAAAGCAATGTAGCTAAGCAATGGCTGATTGCTACAAGTACAGCAAGTAACCTTTTATAAACTCTTGAGTGAGGCTGAAGTTATAATTTGGCATTGCTTGCAGACCACCAAGTCCCACTAGTCCTGTACTGCCCAAATGCTGGTTACAACAAATTAGATTCCTAGTGTTAAACTCAAAGCAGCACAAGGTCAGGGAGGGAGAGGAGGCACGTGGCTGGAGTTACAGACTTTTTACATAAAAAGAACTTGGAATATCAACCTTTGCTTGTTTCCCAAGACAATTAACCTTTGAATTAACTGTGTTCATGAACACTCGCATTGAAAAGCCACCTCTACTTTTTGTCAGCCACTTTAACAAAATGAGGTGTGTGTGTGGAGAAAGATCAAAAAGCAGGAAGGCAGGAAAAAAGCTGAACAGGCATACAGACTTTAGCACATACAAAATTAAAGCAGTTTAAAAATAGTCATAACTTAATAGCAACTCAAACTGTTTGAAATAGTCACTGTTCAGCAACAGAGATAATGATATGCTACTTCACATAAATATCAAATTACTTCAACATGAGGATCTAACTATAATGGAGTGTCTTATTAAAATATAAAAACCACCAATGGAAGTGGCAGCAGCAATCCAATCTCTAAAATTTCATTTTATGGTAAGCTGCAGGTCTGGTAATTAGTGATGAGTGCAAAAGCATCTTAATTCACAGCATACCTGATGAATACCGTTGTGTGTATCCTTTTTAAATGCAAACAGTGAAGAAGAAAAAGTGTCAGTGTTATTCAGAAAGCTCCAGTGCCTAAAGCATCTTTTTGAATGCCAAAGTACAAGTAGATGCTGAAAAAGGTATACGAAATGTTTTTTAATACACAAAATCAAAATCTTCTGAGGCTTTCAAAGTAAAACACACAGAGAAAATATTTTTTTTACGTTTATCTTTATTTTATCTTTAGGTTTTTTTATTGTCACAGATTATAGCTTTTCGAATTTGGAATATAAGTATTAACTGTGGAAAAATGCAGTATAATACAATAACATACATACAGATATTTTTTCAAATACATATGGAGAAAATGGATAAGTGTAAGAAGTTATAAAGTAATATATGACAGTAGAGATTGTGAATTGTTTGAAGTGATAACTAAAGTATTGGAGTACATTTATGTTGTCATTTAAAAATGAAAAAATAAGAAAATTAAAAGAGGAAGGAGCGAAAGGTTTAGGGTAATTTAATGTAGTTAATGCTGTTATTCATTATTAAAAAGTAATAGTTTAGAAGTCTTGTTTCTTGGTGGTTTTTGTTTTGTTTTGTTTTGTTTTCCAGGTAGATTTCAAGTATGCATCAAGGAATTATTCACATTGGACTATCTACTTAAATAAGAATAAATATTTTACAATGTAATGAAATAAGACAGAGAGCACCTTATGCTATAAACAAAAATATTAATTCTTTTATTTGTCATGCAGTGATAGATTTACCTAAATTATAACATAGGAAGGGAAATGATTCCCTTGACAAAGTGTCACAGCTCTCAGATTCAATGTTCCTTCACATTACATGAGTGGAAGTATCCAACAGCTGACACAATAACCAAAGATAAATTAAAAGAACAAACTGCCCCAGAACTGTTACTTTTTCTTCCTTGAAAGCTTCACATTGTCAGAGACTTAATAACAAAAAACATCCTGGGACACAGAAAGGAAACAAAAAGCCCTGGACTTCCTTTTCAGTACTACTTTTTACCCTGCTGTATATGGGAAAACATACTCTTCTGTAGACCACCTTTACTGTTCTACCACTCTCAGCAGGACTTCTAGAGCATGATAAGCCAGAGTCCAAAATCTGTATCACTACTTGTGTTGCAACGCTACAGGCTGGGGGAAGAGTGGCTGGAGAGCAGCCTGGCAGAGAGGGACCTGGGAGTACTGGTGGACAGCCGGTTGAACATGAGCCAGCAGTGTGCCCAGGTGGCCCAGAAGGCCAATGGCATCCTGGTTTGTATCAGGAATGGTGTGGCCAGCAGGAGTAGGGATGTAATTCTCCCTGTGTACACAGCACTGGTGAGGCCTCACCTCAAGTACTGTGTGCAGTTCTGGGCCCCTCACTTCAAGGAAGATACTGAGGTTCTGGAGTGGTTCCAAAGGAGAGCAACGAGACTGGTGAAAAGACTAGAGGGAAAAATCTTATGAGGAGAAGCTGAGGGATCTGGGGTGGATTGGCCTGGAGAAGAGGAGACTCGGGGGGGACCTTATCACTCTTTTCAACTAACTGAAGGGAGGTTGTAGTCAGGTGGGGGTCGGGCTCTTCTCCCAGGCAACTAGCGACAAGACAAGAGGGC
This sequence comes from Hemiprocne comata, assembly GCA_020745705.1. Taxonomy (NCBI): domain Eukaryota; kingdom Metazoa; phylum Chordata; class Aves; order Apodiformes; family Apodidae; genus Hemiprocne; species Hemiprocne comata. Next base: position 28,755,255 of record CM036587.1, read on the forward strand.
ACAGCCTGAAGCTGTGCCAGGGGAGGGTTAGGTTGGATATTAGGAAGTACTTCCTCATGGAAAGGGCGATCAGACATTGGAATGGACTGCCCAGGGAAGTGGTGGAATCACCATCCCTGGAGGTGTTTAAGGAAAGCCTGGATGTGGCACTTAGTGCCATGGTCTAGCTGATGTGGTGGTGTTGGGTTATAGGCTGGACTTGACGATCTTAAAGGTCTTTTCGAGCCTTGGTGACTCTGTGATTCATGAGTGATTTCAAGAGCCTGAAATTTAGATTAATTTTGTCTAGGAACAAAAGTTTCAGAAAAAGAAAAATTATCTGAAAATCAGTAAGTACTAATTTTGGACTGAAGGAAACATTTCATTTCAGTATAATGAAAATATTTTCATTATTTCTTTTGTAGGATACAAAAAAAATATAACCTCTAACGACAACATGTATTTTTATCTTGACAGAATTCCCTCTACTAAAGAAATTCTGATGAAGTCAACCTTACTTTTTAACCAATCTAGAATATAGGGGAATCACTTTTTTTCATTCAATTACATATTTCCAAATTAATCACTCAGATTCATCTGCTTAGCACTGCTTCATAGCAAAGAAGTAAGCTAGAGCACACAGATACATTTTTGTGACTTAAACTGTCAATATCAGGACTCATAAATGAGAGCATTTTTTCTGCCTGCTGCCACCAGAATGGGGGAATCAGGGCATGATTACAATCTTCCCTCTATAGTTTAATTTCTTAGGATATTTTATTTGCTGATGTAGATTAGAGATGCCTTCAAGTAATTTTAACTCACCACTGGCATGGTCGTTTTGCTGACAATGGCAGTAGAGTCAGAAAAGTGCAAAAAAGATGTGAGAACATAGGCATTCCTCACACGGTTTGTGGTTTAACCATTACCACTATGCTCAAATCCTCTATGACTTCAGGTCATTCCGGAACATACTGTCCTGTATCCCTCACAGCCTCACTGCAACATCTTTTTTTCTCATGCTGCTGTTAATTCAAATAGTACACAAAAAACAACTTTGATTAGACTTAGAAATTTTGATGAGATGAAAAAATAAAATCAAGAAAAGCACTATAGTTTCCTAGTGTTGTCTAATCTGAAAGCATATCTTTATACTGTTTTCCTTCTGTAATAAGTAGGAATGTAAAGGTATCCAGGAATGACTATTAAATATTCAAAACTAGTTTCTGGGTTTTTTCAGCTATATTACTCCATGTGTCTAATATCTGACATCTAGTAATAAGAATCAGTTTGCGAAGACTCAGTGTAGACATTTACCCTTGACAGCAGAGATTCCAGGAGTTTGAACGATTAATGAAAGGTTGTCAGATATTCTAGCATCCATATTAAGATTTACCTTTCATACCAATATGACACAAAAGCACAAAAGCTACACTCTGACCTTCGTTCATGTAATTCAGTTAAAGTACATCAATCATACTTTGCTTTCTTGGCTGAGTGGAGATCATGTTGTTTCATTTTAGGTACAATTTGCTCATGGTGTATTAAGTACCATATTATGCCTCCATGAAAAGTGATATTGTGAAAAACACAGGGACAGCAGAAGGGAATGTAGCTTGTTTTTTAAAAACAAACACCAAACAAACAAACAAAAAAACCCCGTATACATTATCTTGTCTCTGCCCTGCAAGTTGTTTTTTTTGCACCCAAATACAGTATCATGTAATCAGTTTTTACTCAGATTTTTATGTCCCTCCACTCCAAGAAGAAAGAGAGAGCAGTGAAAAGATGAGGGCTGAGATTAAAAGGAAAAATCGGGTGTCAAAAGCATGACTGAGGAAGATTGAACTGCCTAAATCAGAAAATGGAATCTAAAACCTCCAGTTTGGTAGCTGCCTGGGTTTCCTAGGCATTAGTGTTTTGCATTATGCTGCTGCACAGACCTTAGCAAGCAGAGTCCTAACTCAAACATACGTATTTTTGAGACTTAAAAATAAAACACAGGGATATCTGTGCTGCTTAAAGGCATTGACTTGTTTGGCTTTGATGAATGTCCAAAACAAAGACTTAATGACTCTCTTTTTGATCAATGCCCACAATTGTCACCCAGTTTTCCATAGTAGCCAACTATAGAGAAAAATTCTCTCCTTAGAGGAAACGGATTTCTCCTATATTTCTTATCTCCCAAGTGAAGTCTCTATCAACCAGGCAGCAGATAAGAATATGTGCCCATGTCTCTGTGTGTGTACAGACACATACAAATAGTGGGCTTATTATCTCCTCTCTCCTACTAAGGATACTATCAGAAAGTGGTGTAATTAGTTTGTGATTAAAATATATCTGAAACTGCAATATTGTTTATACTTCTTACAAGATCTCCTTGGTATGATTTCTTATTTTGGTTAACGCTCTTGACATGTTGTAGCTCAGGGAGCTTCTGAGCCATGTACCCTGGGAAAAAATATTTGCAGGAGCTGGGGTTCATGAGTTCTGGTCACTCTTTAAACATCACCTCCTAAGGGCACAGGAGCAAGCAATCCCAAAATGTCAGAAGTCAAGCAGATGAGGCAGAAGACCGGCTTGGCTGAACAGGGATTTGCTCTTGCAGATTAGGCAAAAAAGGAAAGTGTATGCCCAGTGGAAGCTAGGTCAGGTGACATGGGAAGAATACAGAGATGCTGATAACCACTGTAGGGAGAAAATTCGAGAGGCCAAAGCTAAACTGGAGCTGAAACTGGCCAGAACTGGGGGGGGGAGAATAAAAGTTTTTTTCAAATACATTAACAGCAAAAGGCAGTGTAGAAACAACACGGGTCCTTTACAGGATAAGGATAGTCACCTCATCAACAGGGATATAGACAAAGCAGAGGTATTTAATGCATTCCTTGCCTCTGTCTTCAACACTGGTGATGGACCAGAGGGGCCTCAGTGCCCAGAACTGGAAGATCATGACTGCAACAAGGATCAACCCCTAGCTGACCCTGAACTTGTGCGGAATCTGCTGCTACAGTTAGATCCCTACAAGTCCAAGGGACTGATGGGATCCACCCAAGAATTCTCAAAGAGCTGGCTGATGTCATCGCCATGCCTCTCACAATGATTTTTGGGAGGTCCTGGGAATCTGGAGAGATCCCAGTTGACTGGAAACTGGATAATGTTCTCCCTCAAGAAGGGCAAGAAGGAGGACCCTGGAAACTACAGGCCAGTCAGTCTAACTTCAGTGCCTGGTAAAATTATGGAAAAGATTATTCTGGGAGTTATTGAAAAACACCTGGCAGACAACAGAGTCATCAGTCACAGCCAGCATGGCTTCACAAGGGGAAAGTCCTGGTTGTCAAAATTAATTTATTTTTACGACAAGGTAACCCACCTAGCTGACCAAGGGAAGCAGGTGGATGTAAGAGTTCAGGACTTCAGCAAAGCTTTTGATACTGTCTCTCACAGTATTCTCTTGGACAAAATGTCCAGCATAGAGCTGGACAAGCGTACCATACAATGGGTGAAAAACTGGCTCACAGGTTGAGCACAAAGAGGGACAGTGAATGGTGTAACATCAGGCTGGCAACCGGTCACTAGTGGGGTCCCGCACGGCTGCATCTTAGGCCCAGTGCGCTTCAATGTCTTCATCAATGACTTGGATGCAGAACTCAAAGGAATTCTAAGTTTGCTGATGATGCAAAGCTGGGAGGAGCTGTTGACTCCCTTGAAGGCAGGCAGGCCCTGAAGAGAGACCTCAACAGGTTAGAGAGATGGGCAGTCACCAACCACATGAAGTTTAACAAGGGCAAGTGCTGGATTCTGCACTGGGGACAGGGCAACCCTGGTGGTAAATGCAGACTAAGGAATGAGTGGCTGGAGAGCAGCGTGGCAGAGGGGGACCTGGGGGTTCTGGTTGATAGCAAACTGAATATGAGCCAGCAGTGTGCCCTGACAGCCAGGAGGGCCAACTGTGTCCTGGGGTGCATCAAGAAGAGTGTTGCCAGCCGGTCAAGGGAGGTGATTGCCCTACTCTGCTCTGCACTGGTGTGGCCTCACTTTGAATACTGTGTGCAGTTTTGGGCACCACAATATAAAAAGGACATCAGGCTATTGGAAAGTGTCAAAGGAGAGCCTCAAGGATGGTGAAGGGATGTCTTATAAGGAGTGGCTAAGGTCACTCGGATTATTCAGCTTGGAGAAGAGGAGGCTAAGGGGTGATCTCATTGCAGTCTGTGGCTTCCTCACGAGGGGAAGAGATGGGACAGGTACTGACCTCTTCGACCAGTGACAGGACTTGGGGAAATGGCAGGAAGCTGAATCTGGCAAGGTTTAGGTTAGATATCAGGAAGAGGTTTTTCACCCAGAGAGGGTGTTTGAGCACTGGAACAAGCTCCCCAGGGGAGTGGTCACAGCACCAAGCCTGCCTGAGTTCAATAAGCGTTTGGATGATGCTCTCAGGCACATGGTGTGATTCTAAGGGTGCCCTACATAGGGACAGGAGTTGGACTGGGTGATCCTGATGGGTCCCTTCCAACTCAGCATATTCTGTGATTCCATGATTCTACAATTCTATATTTTTCATTATGATAACTAGATCACAAACAATATACTTACATTTTTTAAAGAAAAGTATCCCAAAGTCACATTCCACATTTTTGCTATTTTGTCTACAGTGTCTAACCCTTCTTTATGTAGAAAAAATTTTGATGATGTGTTCTAAGTAGCAAGGTCAAAATAATTACTTACTAGGTTCTGTGGTTTCATTGATAAAAAGATGTCTGTGAGTATTTTACAGATTATTTCAAGTAATAAAACCTGGACTGTGTGCTTCTACAGAGTGCAGGACTTCTACCAGGGGAGAACTTCAATAAAGTAGTCCCTGTCCTCTCTACAATTCCCCTATCATTGTACTGAGCAATAAGGTTAACCTGTGAACTGTTTTAGGGTGTGGTAGTTCGTTTTAGAAATGTTGATTCATCCCAGCATCATCATTCTAGTAGACTACAATGACCTTAGGTTGCTTCTAGATTGAAATGAATACAATTGTTTTACTAAATTTTTTATTCCAAGATTTAATTATATTGTTAATCCTTTCAGAAGCACAGAAAATCTCCAGCTACATACAAATGCTTTACGCAGAGTCAGACAACCCTAGTTGTTCATCTTCTAGACCAGTGTTCAGAAGAAATTAGCACAAAGATTGTACCTCTGGCTACCATGCCATGACAAACTATTCTGGGCAGGATATGGGCCATATCCATGCCACTATAGTAATTTTTGGTGGGAAAACAAGTTTATTGGAGTTGAACAGATTTCAGATCCAGCAGACTATAGAGAAGATAGTCACACTCAATGTACTTTAAGACCTAAACTCAGCACATCGTTCCTTATCATTTCTCTCTGAAAAAACTGTGGCAGTGAGCTTTGTATCTTGGTCTAGCTTTGTGAGCTTTTCTAGAACATATGATAAAGTTAATACATATTCCCAAGCTTTTCTGAGATAATTTAATATGGATTAGGGTGCTTGTGTATTGGGTGGTAACTTGACTTCATTTTGTTAGGTATGCATCTTTTCTTAAAAGATATTTAATGTGGGAAATGAAACATTCATTTTTGCTAAGAAAATATACACTCGTGTTTTACATTTGTAGATGTGCTGAAACCTTCAAGACAGAAGTTAGATAGATCACAGACATAAAATAATATTTTGAAATGAATCAGTAACAAGTGTGATAGGTTTTTAACACGTCATCTGTATTGCTTCTTTTTTTTATAGCTGGGCATATATTTTCCCTCTTAAAAAATAAAATTAAATCTTTGACAGAACTTTGTAAGACAGAAAGCTAGCTTTTCCCATTTTTTTTTCTGTGTTTTAAAAACTATTGCAGGCTAAACACAGTATTTAGCTCAGTGCCACACATCCTGTCACTAACATAAAAAATTAAAAGTGAGAAAAGTTGTGGGTTGTGATAAAGACAGTTTAATAGATGAAGCAAAAGCTGCATGTGGATTGGTTTCCAGGATAGCAGGGCTTCACCATGCTTAGTGCTTACTTGGTAAGGCAAATGCTGTAAGTGCCAACATGACTCCTTCCTCCTTCTTATCCCACTTTTATTGCTGAGCATGATGTCATATGGTATGGGATTTCCTTTTGGTCATTTGAGGTCAGCTGTTTCAGTTGTGTCCCCTCCCAGTTTCTTGTGCAGTCCCAGGGTACTCACTGGCAAGGCAGCAGGATAAACAGAGAAGAGCTTGATGTTGTGTGAGCACTACTCAGCAATAGCTAAAACATTGCTGTGTTATCAACATTGTTCTGTTCACAAATCCAAAAGAACACCATACAAGTTACTATGACTAAAATTAACTCTATCACAGCCAGTACAAGAGTTTATTATTGCTGTTGTTGATTCCAATAAATGTGCAAATATACATTAAAAACATTACTGATATACCTGAATCTTTATGTTTTTTCTCCAATTCCTGTTTGCTGTAAAATTCATTCAAAAGATCTGCATGGGGGTATAAGATAGCCCAGAAGGGAGATATCCATTCTAGTTAAATCCCTTCAGACTCTACTTATGAGATCCTTTAAATCCAATGCCAGATCCAGCAGTCAAATTGGTCCTAGTCCTTGGGTATCACACTAACCAATGTTAACAGGCAGAACTTATGAATGGCTTAATATTATCAACTATATTGTCAGATGAAAAGACTAAAACACTTAAAAGTTCTTTATTTTTATTTAACAAAAAGGGTTAGTGGGACTGACCTTACCTGCTTAAGCTTTTTAGAGTTTTAACTTCTACATTTGTATTGGTCAACCTAGGCTTCTGGGCAGTAAAAGAAAAAATTAGACTCAAAGCTCAATTAGTCTGACAGATTTTGTCTGTATCACTTTTATGTATTTTATCTATTTTCTTTAGGATGAGATGAATAGAAGTTTTTTTTTCTCCCCTTTCACAATAAAACAAATCTAGATGATCTAGATTGCAAACTTGGATGTAGCTGTCTACAGTTTATCGGGTGAGTCCAGGCTCCAGTCAGATCTCATGAAAGATTTTATTCCATTTGAGACACCAACTAACCCTGCCATCTACTTTCAATGTTGAAATGCTTTCATGCACACAATGTTTTTTGTCATCAAAAAGTGACAAAGCTCTCCACAAAATATCTAACACAATGAGATACTTTACCTGCTCACACTCAAGAAGGAAAGATTTGTATTTTTTATAAAAACAACAAAAAGCCCTTTTTTCTGCTTTTTTTCCCACTTATCTGTTAAATGTTACAAGCCCATAGTGGTACTTAGAACAAGATTTTAAATGCATTTAAGGATATCTGAAAGAATAGATGACACTAGCAAAAATTGAATACACTTTTCAAGGCCTGACCTTGTATCTAGTTATTCTCAATGACCATATATCATTCTTTGTCCAATTCTCAAGGGTTCAACCAAAGAGATATTTTGGTAAGAAAGCATACGTATTGGTATCTTAGAATTAGAAGGCCATTATGAGTTGATTGCCTCTGTTAAATGGCCACAGGGAAACAATGATGTCTGTTATTACAGTGAAATACTCTCAATGTATGTAGCTTTAGTGAGCTCCTATTTTTTATTGGATCAGTACTAACATATTCTATGTTCCACTAAAACAGTACAGGGAGACAATCTCCTAGTCACTGTAGTTTACCACTGTTACTCATTAACTAAATGTACTTGTTAACCAAATGCTATTAAAATAAAGTAAGTTTCTTCCAATTATATTTTTGCAGGGAGAAATCCACCCATTTAAAATCCTCAGCAATGTATTGCTTTGCATCTTGGAGATGATTTCTAAGCCCTCGACAAATATACTGGAGAGATAAAGGATATTAAAACTGGCCAATGATAAGAGATGAGACGGGACACTGAATCCTCAGTTACACTCAGATTTAGTGGTTATGGACTTAAACAGAAGGGCAGCAGCATTTATTCTAGGAAATTCTGTCTCAGAAAAACAAAAGGCACTTCTACAGAAGATAAACTTTTATTTTGCTGTAACTGAAAATCTGTCTCACTGTGAAAGCAGCAACTTTCTCTGTAGAGATTAATATGTTTGCTGACTCGAGCGCTTAGACATTTCTTCTTACTGTAGATGTGATGAAAGAGAAAAATTTTACAGTTTAGGTTGTTTATTGCCTATGCATTTCACCTTTCTTTCAGGTGTCATTAATGTTCTAATCATGTATATATTATTATCCTATCATTTTGCTATTATCATATATATTATGATCATACCATTTATTTCATTACTCATTGAAAAACAAGCATCTCATGGAGAAACAATGTAAATGCATAACAAAGCAAAAAGGCACAAGACTTAAAAGGAGAAAGCAAGATGCAAAATTGGATAGAATATATCCAGGCTCCATCACTATCTCCAAGTCAATTCAAAATAGGATTATATTGCCTCCTGGCTTTAGTTGGCTTCACAAGCTTGATTCTCCCTAGTTATGCCTAGGGGCCTATAAAGTAGGCCTTACCTTTGGCTCTTGCAGGCTTGGATGAAAATTAACTGACTATACTGTGAAAACTGCCCTTATTTTTGTGTCTTTACACACTTATACTTTCCAGAAAATTAATAAGGTGGCTCTAATCCTGGAGACCTGAAAAGAAGAGAAGGAAAGATTTTTCACATCATCTATGTAAAACACCTAATTATGGTGCAGAAGGTAAGAAAACTTCCTGCAATGAATAGATTTGAGAGTGATGACTTGTGATAAATTTGAATTTTTCTCTGAATTTTGTTTTGCAAGAAACTGCCTCTGCTACTGTTAATTCAGGAAGGAGTTCATATGACGTCTCTCAGAGTTGTTGCTTCATTATTCCTTCGCTTATCTTTGTGGTTTTTTTATTCAATTAATGTCTAAACTTCACAAAAACAACGTTTTGAGATTTACTCTCTTTCAAAGAAAAACTGAGAATACAGAGAAACAGATAATAGCTTTGGGGAGGTCAGGAAATGATCACTAAATATTGGAAAAAACCCAAACTGCTGTTACAGTGGAAAGCAGATGGAGGTCAGCACAATGATTCTCTAGACTGTGTGACTAGATCTTCACTCACTGTAATGGGAGCTTAAACACCTACCTGAAATGCAGGCAGCTGCTTTGAAAATATGGAAAGTTAGGAGTCTGAATCTTTAGCTGGAAGAATTCTTCCAAGGTGTTCATCTAATGTTCTAACCTATCTATTAGCTGTAATGGGTGCTTAGGCATAGAGTTTAAATACTATTGTAGTTCCTGAAGATATTCACCCTGTCATCCAGTGATTAATAGCGATCAGATTTTTCTACTAGAAATTTGTCTGGTCCCTTTCTTAATACATCACTAATAATTACTGCCTTATTCTACTCTTCCCAGCAGAGTTAGACCCACAAACAATCCTTCTAGAATTGCAGTATCAGCAGAGATGTCAACCAGTACAACTCCCCTAGCTTCTTCTTCACATTAAGACATATGATTGAAGAGAGTTTTTTTAAAAAAATGTGTCTTGATCTTGTGTTTTGCTAGTTTAACTCTTTCAACTGAAAAACCCCAAACCAGTAATTGCCATGCTGAGGCCAGCTTTTCATTTGAACCTCTTCCAGCTGACTGTCTTGACTATGAACTAGTTCTCTTAAATTTTCCCAGTTTGATGCAGCTAATTCACCAGTCTCCAATACGTTCACCTTCAGAAAGAGAAAAAAAGCATATGGGCATATTTTCTCACCTGCTTACACACACAGAGGCACATCCTTGCCTTGCAATGTTTCTTTGTTCTCAAGCTGTTTATAGAGTTAATCCAACTAGCTATTTTAAATTAAACATCTAGAAAATTAGGTGAAATGTTGTTGTTGTTTTTTTATTCTTAGAGCAACAAAATGGTTCCTAGGATGACTGAAAAACGTGTATCTTTACCTGTTCCCTGAAACTCTGCAGCTAAAGCTGAATAACTTGCCCATTTTCAGATTTATGTCAGGTGCTTTGAGTTAAATGCAAAAACAAGGCTGTAGCATTTGAATTCCTTTGCACATGTAGTCTCATAGTTGATGCAAACCAGCATTTGCAAATGGAAAATGTCTGAAGCATTGTTGAAGACAGAAATGTTTCTCTGAAACAGCTTACACTGTTGTTTTGTAGAAATAAATTCAATTCCTGGAAATTCGCACTACAATGTAATGAAAAAAATGTGCAGATTAAACAGTATATTTCCTAAATTCTGTCATTCCCACATAGCATCAATAGTTGTAATTTTTTTGATGTAAGTGTGGCCAAAATACATGGGAAAGTCTGTCAGAAAATCAGGTTAGAAACAAACACATCTGTACTCTAAACACCATAGATGAGACATCTGAAGTATATATAATTATATGTATATGCATAGCATTCTCTACTTAGTTTAAATTAAGTATTTCATAATTTTAAAGTGTTAAACTGCAAGCACCATACAAAGACACATAATAAGAACTTTTTCAACTGCTACAGCTACACCTTTGATAAAATTTTATTGGAAAGCTGCTCATAAAAACTTCAGTTTCTTGGAATGTAAATTCAAATAACAGCCCATAGTGATTTTTAAAAATATTAAATTAGAAATTGCCTTGTAAAATGTTATTGCTGCTTAATGGATAATAATATTTCATTTAAAACTTCCTGTAACATGTTGTAGTAGTATTTAAATAAAGAGGGAAAGTTATTAAAACAGTTCCTCCAGTGCTTTATAATTTTAAAATAAATTGTCTTCTGCTTAAATATGTGAACTATTTCGGCAGAATGTTTAAACCAGAAAACTAATGGAATGCAGCTGTTCAAAGTTAACTAAGAAAAGAGTCACCATGTGTCTTGTCTCTGCTTTTCTAGCTAGTCCGCTGCAGAATGACATTGTCTGTCTACAACTGGAAATAAAAGTTATTAGATATTGTCAGTCCCACTCATTATAAGATTCCTTTACTTTCATCATTATTACCTGTCTCTTACATTCTAGTAATACAAACATAGGTTAAAAAATAAAATAAAAAATAATCAATGATCCCATCTAAAAAATATTCACTTAGAAATGCTGTGTTTTCTTATACTTCCTTTAAAGTTTAGGGTTTTTTTACTTTCCCTTTTCAGTGGTGTAATTTAAAAATATTAAGCTTGGCAGGTCTTAGAATATTTTTCATAGATCTGAAAAAAGCACATATCAAAACTGGTGATTAGGAAAAGGAAGAGACAGTCAGCATAAAAACAGTAGTAATAAAAACCACAGAATGCCACAAATACTTACAGGGATATTAACGGTATGTATAGTAAATGATAGACATGCTATACAGTCCTGACTTCTTCCAGTAATCTTCTCAATGCTACCAAATTTCCTTGATTCAGCCTTCAAACAGCACTTTTCCTCTGAAGGAACCCAAGAAGGTAAGAATGCCTTACTGTACATAAAACAGAGCATAGTATGGCATACATATATTGCAACTGTAGTGGTAGTAAATAAGACCACATTCTGTCCATGAAAGTATATTCTGACTTGCAAGTCAGAATGGTAAAATAAAGTTGGCTGATGTAAACGACATATTTCCTAAACTATTGTTTGGGTCCATAGCACTCAGAGGTAATGTAAGCATGATCTCTTTTTGAGCTCAGTTTTAGTAGAACTACACTAAATTTCGAATTTGCCTAATACATCGTGAGCAAAGATAAGTTTATAACGTTACAATCTGGGCTGAGTAACTGATTATATAAAGATGGAACACCTGAAGGGCAACAGTTAGAAAAGGTTCTGGTAAGAGAATGTCAAATGCCATGGAGGGAGTAATTACTCTGATACACTAAACAACATTTTCTCCTATTTATTTTTATTGTCCATTTGTACCTGAATCTGTGTTTGTGTAAAGAAGTGTCAGACAAATAGTTTCTGACAATTCCAAAATAAATAAATCACTATCATATCAAACCTGGAGGGAGAGTTACAGATGCTAGAACAAGCTTAATCTGAATCAATAGCCAGAGAGAAGGATTCACTCATTTCTCTTACATTTAAAAGTACCTTGCAGTTTTTCATATGGCCAGTAGAAGCTATGAGTGGCTTGTAAATATGAGAAAATTCTCCCAGCTTGAACTGCTTGTAGTTTTCTTTTGAAAAAACGAAAAGAATATTAGCATTGCAAAAAGTTTTGTGCTAATTAGTCTACACTTTTCAAAACTAATTAAACACAGAAACTTTCTATCTCATGTATCAACTGGGTTTCATTTATTTATTTATTATAGGAAATACCCAAATTACATATCAAAAGCAACAGATTCTAAGAAATGCTGTAATGTTCTATGTACTAAACCTGAAATGCACATTAATAGAGCACCAGCAAGTTTGATAAAATGCCATGGCATAATTATTTGCCAATTAGCTAGTGTAGTCAAACATGTAGGATTTACTGCTACTTACATGACTTTTCATTGTAGAACTCAAAAAAGGAAATGGTAATGACTTTATGTTGTAAAGACAATTCTTTTTGGTCTTGGTTCATCTGCTTAGATAGTTTCAAAATGACATTGTATGCTGAAGCACCTCATGTATAGTGTCATCTTTTATTTCATTTTGAAATCTCTCCAGAGTATGAAATAAAAAATGGAAAGACACTAAATTGAATAAGTGTACGCTGCACTTGTGTATTACTATGTGCTAGTCGAGATCCTAATGCTGAGACTTTATTGTAAATCACATTGATCTATAATTACTATGAACTGTTAAGTTTTCATATTCACAGAGTCTTTGGAAATAAATCACTGCATCATTCATCATCCATATTAAATGTGTGGTATAGAAGAGTAATTCTGCCTAGACATGTTGTAAACGGAAGAAATTACTCAGAATTCTCACAGACTTTTTGGCATTTAAAAACAAAGACTATAAATATGACTTAGTTTCCATGTTCTTTAATGGAATAAAATCTTTGTATAAACCTATGTTAAAAGAAAAACGATGTAAAAAGGTCAAGGGAGGTGATTCTTCCCCTCTACTCTGCTCCTGTGAGACTCCACCAGGAGTACTGTGTTCAGTTCTGGAGCCCCCAACACACAAAGGACATGGAGATCTTGGAGTGAGTCCAGATGAGGTCCACAAAGATGATCCAAGTGCTGGAGCACCTCTCCTATGAAGACAGGCTGATAGAGTTGGGGTTGTTCAGCTTGGAGAACAGAAGGCTCCACGGACACCTTATAGTGGCCTTTCAGTACCTGAAGGGGGCCTAGAGGAAAGCTGAGTGTGATGCTAACCAAACGGCAGCTCGGTGTCTAGGAAGTCCATGTGGTATAGTCCCTGAGAAAGAAAGCTTCCCATAAGAGAGTCTTTGTGGACCAGTTTCTAGAAGGGCAGACCACAGTTTAATTGTACTGACTTTCAAAGAGCATATGATTATAAACATGTTCAAGATGCAGCTATTTACAATTTGTGGAGACTAAGCTTGAGGCCTAGGGTGTCTGTATAGACAATGTAGAAACAACTAATAAAGACAGCTACCTCAGTAATTTTGAATGGGAAAAAAAAATCACAAAAAATGGAAGAAGGTTGAATTGTGGATTGTTCTCTGCAGATGCTCTCTCTTCCTACAGCTCTAATGGGGATAATTACACAGATCACATAGGTTTCCTTGTGTTCCCTACTTTCAGTAGGTGTGGCTGGAGGGCTACTGCGACTTCTTCCCAGCAGCAGATGACCTGCCAGGACAGTACTCAGAGCTGCTAACCCTCAAGGAGCAGCTGACTTCAGCTATGCCCTCATTTTTTATCTCAAAGGAGGAATAACTGGCAAATTTTTCCAGCTCTGGCATGCCTGTGTTGAGACACCATTGCCACCTCTATTTGATGGTAAAGCTACTGCAATATGAAGAGGTTCTGAGAATGGATCAAAAACAGTCTGGAGGAAAAGGACTTAGGGGTGATGGTAGATGGGAAGCTCAACATGAGCCACCAATGTGCACTTGCAGCTCAGAAAGCCAACTGTGTCCTTGGCTGCATCAAAAGAAACATAGTCAGCAGGTCACGGGAGGGGATTCTCCCCCTTTACTCACCTCTCATGAGACCCCACCTGGAGAACTGTGTCCAGTTCTGGAGCCCCCAGCATAAGAAGGACATGGAGGTCATGGAGTGAGTCCAGAGAAGGACCACAAAGATGATCCAAGGGCTGGAACACCTCTCCTAAGGACAGGCTGAGATAGTTGGGGCTATTAGCCTGGGGAAGAGAAGGCTTCAGGGAGACCTCATGGTGGCCTTCCATTACCTGAAGAGGACCTACAGGAAAGCTAGGGAGGGACTTTTTACAAGGGATTGTAATGAGAAGACAAGAGATAATGAATCAGAAATGCAAGAGGGCAGATTTAGGTTAGAGGAAATTATTTAGTGTGAGGGTGGTGAGACACTAGAATAGGTTGCCCAGGGAAGTTGTGGAACCCCCATCCCCAGATGAGTTCAAGACCAGGCTGGATGGGGCCCTGAGGAACCTTATCTAGTGGCAGGTGTTCTTGCCCATGCAGGGGGGGTTGGAACTAGATGATCTTTAAGGTCCCTTCCAACCCAATCCATTCTATGATTCTATGATGACCTCTGAGATCACCAAGTCCAACCATCAACACAAAAAAACCCAAATAAACTCAAACAACCCCACACACTCCATCAAAAAACCCCCAGAAAAAAACAAACCAAAACCAAAACCAAAACTAAAACCAAAACCAAACCAAACAAAAAAAAATGAACACAAAACCCTCTACAACCTCAACCACTAGAGCATGCCCTGAAGTGCCACATCTACACATTTCTTGAATACCTCCAAGGATGGTGACTCAACCATTTCCCTGGGCAGGGTGTTCCAGTGCCTGACCACTCTTTCAGTGAAGAAGTTCTTCCCAGTATGCAATCTGCACCGCCCCTGCCACAACTTCAGGCCATTTCCTCTAGTCCTATTGTTATTAATTGGGAGAAGAGGCCAACACCCACTTCCCTACAACCTCCTTTCAGGTAGTTGTAGAGGGCAAGGAGGTCTCTCCTCAACGTCCTCTTCTGCGAACTAAACATCCCTAGTCCCTCAGCCGCTCTTCGTATGACTTGTTCTCTGGACCCTTCACCAGCTTGGTAGCTCTCCTTTGGACACTCTCCAGCACCTCGATGTCCTTCTTATGGTGAGGGGCCCAGAACTGAACACAGTACTCAAGGTGTGGGTTCACCAGTGCCAAGTACAGGGGCACAATCACTTTCCTACTCCTGCTGGGCACACTATTCCTGATACAGGCCAGGATGCTGTTGGCCTTCTTGGCCACCTGGGCACACTGCTGGCTCATGATCATCCAGCTGTCAACCAGCACCTCCAGGTTCTTATCTGCTGGGCAGCTTTCCAGCCACTTTTCCCCAAGCCTGTAGCATTGCCTGGGGTTGTTCTGACCAAAATGCAGGACTTGGCACTTGGCCTTATCGAACCTCATACAATTGGCCTCGGCCCATAGATCCAGCCTGTCCAGGTCCCTCTGCAGAGCCTTCCTACCCCCAAACAGATCAACACTCCCACCCAATTTGCTGTTGTCTGCAAAATCACTGAGGGTGCACTCAATTCCCTCATCCAGATAATTGATAAAGATATTGAAGAAGACTGGCCCCAAAACTGAGCCCAGAGGGACACCACAACTCTCTAGGCATGGCCATCCAACCAGTTTTTTACCCAGTGAAGAGTACACTTGTCTATGCCATGATTTGCCAGCTTCTCCAGGAAAATGCTGTGGGAGATGGTGTCAAAGGCCTTACCAAAGTCTAGACAGACAACATCCACAGCCTTCCACTCATCCAACAGGTGGGTCACATGGTCACAGAAAGAGATCAGTTTGGTCAAGCAAGACTTCTTTTTCATAAACGCATGCTGGCTGGCCCTGATCCCCTGGCTGCCCTGCACTTGCCATGTGAATTCACTCAAAATGAGCCTCTCCGTGATCCTTTCCGATACCAAGGTCAGGCTTACAAGCCTGTAGTTCCCCAGATCCTCTTTCTGGCCCATCTTGTAGATCGGTGTCACATTATCCAGCCTCCAGTCATCTGGGACCTCCCCTGTTGACCAGGATTGTTGATAAATGATGGAGAGAGGTTTAGCAAGCTCCACCACCAGCTCCCTCAGTACTCTAAGGTGGATCCCATCAGGGCCCATAGACTTGTGAGTGTCTAGATGCAGAAGCAGATCATTAACTACTTCCTGGATTACGGAGTGGTTGTTCTGCTCTCTATACTTATCTTCCAGCTCAGGAGGCTGAACACCCTGGGCGAAGCTGGTCTGACTATTAAAGACAGAGGAAAAGAAGGCGTTAAGTATCTCAGCCTTTTCCTCATCCTTGGTTGGATTGTTCCCCCCCATATTCAGTCTATTTTCAGGTGCCTATAATTAAGTAAAATAGGTCCCACCTTCATTGTCTCATGATTTTGAAGTATACCCTCTAACGCTTACCCAAAATATCCACTAAAAGTATCACTCTGTTGGTTAATACCGAACCTTTGAAGTCAGTATTCCAGAGTATTTGTCCTATCACATTGATTATAAAACTGTATTTTTGAAAGGATATTTTTTTACAGTAGCAAAATCCAGCGAGTCACTGCTAAATTGTTTTGAGAATTGTAAATGTTGCTTGGACTCAATAGTTTAAAATTCTTCTTTTAAATACCTTTGAGGGAAACTGTGAAAAATAGACCTCCTACTGTAGAGGTGGTCACCATCCTTGGCTTTCTAAACTTTGAGAAACGTAAAGGATAGTTCTGCTATTGAATGTGTTTGCACTTTCCACAGCAGGAAAAAATGTTTTCCTATTTATAAACTCAAGTAATTCTACAGTTGCTACCTTAACTTGCCTACACAAGTGAAAGCTTATTTCTTTATGCTCACTGTGTTGTGGCTCATTCCTTAATGCACATGGCAGGACATTGTAAATAACATTCTAACAACCACAGCCTAGTTTAGATTGAACAGGTGCAATGTACTGCTAGCCCATTTAAAGAAGAAAAAGTCAATACATATACAAGAAATGTTAAGCATGTCTGTAATCTGCCACATACAGCAACAAGGATCACCACTAAAAGGTGAGGTAGAAGAGCTAATATTACAGGTTTTATTTTAGTCACATTTTTGCTTGTGTCATGCTATTTTTACTAACCAATGGCCCTGGTCTTACTTCTGCTCCTTTCTATGCTTTCTTCTTCTAATTATATTACAAAGACAGCACAATGAGCAACACGCTTATTTTGACCACAGAAGACCTGAGCTCAAGGCATGCAAGATGCAAACTGTGCCTTTCACTTAGCTTTATTGTGAACATGTACGATTTACTATAGAACAGGTTTCACAGCAGATAGAGGGGTAAAATTAAATATTTTTTTGTGATGTTTGAGTATCAATATCAATACTGAGGACAGCTTTAGTTACAACTATAATTTTAAACGTCGGCACTAGAGAAACAGAAAAACTAACACTTGAATTCAAAGTCTTGATAGCAATTCCTGTATTGGACTTCAGAAATGACAGTGTCTAAATGAAATAGCTTCATATTCACAACCTGAAGTAGTTACTGGAAGCTTCACTTGCCTATTGGCCCAATCTTCAGGCCTCACTGTTGCTTTGTTGCTGACTGCTTCAAGGAATAATGCATATTAAATAATTCCTGTTTATACTCTGCATGTCAAAACATTGTCAGGATGAACAGTCTCTGGAAAAGCAGTTATAAATAAGTTTTAGTCTCTTTTAGTTTCATTGAACTGAAGTAAATAAAAGCTAGGGCAGTCCACCCATTGGTAAGTACTAAGAAACAGAATCTTAAAATACATCTGGCCCAGGAACAATATAAACTACCTGCAAAAAGTCAGTTGTAAAAACTACAAAGAAAAATTAAACAAAATCATAGCTATTATGTAAGCTTTTCTAACCCTGAGAGAGCTGTTTTTTTACAAAATAATTCATTTTTTATATTAAAGCATTTAAATCTCAACTTATGTTTAATAGATGGCTTTAGTGACTGTATTTGTGATGGCAGAAACCTTAGAGAATACATTGTTCTAATGTTGTAGCTCATGCAGAAACAGATGCAATGTAGTGTATCATGACAGACTGAAATGGAATTCCAGCCGTGTGAAGGTAAATTTTCCAGCTGTGCTAGCACAGATTGGAATAGCTCACTCATGACTGCTGCAGAAGAAAGTGTCAGTCTATATCTCAAACTGTGGCTATCAACCACTTTGTATCACTGCCTGCAGCAGACGGAAAGATTCTGGAGTAACAAGGTGAGATTAATGCATTTCCGGAAAGTAACTTATAGTTTTATAATTTGTTTTTGCAATCTTTACTTTTTTTTCTTCCAGTAGTTTTTACTCTGAGTTTATGAGCATTTAGATTATTTTTTCAAATGGGAATACTACTTTATGTACATTACTCATTGCCATTATGTTTTTTTTTCCTTTTAGAGTAGCTGCTGTTTTATGAATGTTCAACAAGCTGGTAAAGATTGTGCTACCATCATGTACAATTAATGAAGTGAGTGAGATTAGCACAAAGCCTTAGAATGGGGACAGAATGAAGGATATTTACATGGGAAGATTGTACCTGGACTTGGGATTTCACAAACTGGACTCATAAAAATCATCAGCGACTAAACCAATAATGCATTGGGGTTTTACTTTGGAAAAGGAGCAGGTGGGTATTGTGCAAATGAACCTGTGGAATCAACAACACTAATTTCAAATAAGCACATTTTTTTTCCTATTCATCAGTTAAGAAGTCACACTGAATCCCTCAGATCTTATTTTTGTGATCAAAATTCAGCTCCTTGGCTTGTGCTTACAGAAAATGGGATTCGTAAATGGGTTTCCCATCTAATGCAGGCTAAAACCAGTTTGGATTCCAAGATCAGATGAATACAAGTCTTTGATCAGGGACACAGGAACTTAAAATGTACAAAAAAATCAACAGAAAATACACATTACCATCAACAGGTTCAGATAAACCTTCTCTCTTTCCTTAATTCCTGGCCTCATTATATGTTGCAACACACAGAATATGAGGCATTACCTTCAAAAGTAAAATTCAGCATAAACAAAACTAGTAAGCAGAGGAAGGATGAGGAATGCCAAAACCCTAAATGTTGATACAGCATATGTAAATAGGAGCTTCCTTATTAAAATATACATCCTATTATTTTCTCAAGGATATTAACTCCTCCTTTGGAAGGAGCAGTTCTCTGTTTCCTCAGCCCTGTCACTGACTAGACTTTCTAACCTCATAATTTCCCTCTGAGTATTTTAGATTTCAGGCTACCTCAGAAATGATGAACTTAATTTTTATCGGTGTCTGGTCTCACTATCACTCATTTCAGCTATAAACAATCATCAGTTAAAGTGATTCTCTATTATAATGGTTGGGAAAGAACTAGAATATAAATGTGTTCTTATTAAACATGCCTTCCTTCTTATAAGACAAGGTAGTTTTGGTATCCATACAAGTGCATATATATACAGAAATTATCTACAATTATTTGCTACACATTTGCTTGGTTGTGTATTTATAACTATGAATCAAATCACAATATTTTATTTATTGTTGAGGCAAAGGAAAATCTTCTTCTGCTCTTAAAAAACAAATAGATGAAGCACTGACAGAACAGACCCTATTGTGTCTCACAGATGCTGCCACTTCTCTTCTTTTTACATATGTATCTGGATGTTTTATATAATTTACCATAAAGTGACTCAAGGAAAACTTAAGGTACCTTGGTGGTTTGTACATTTCAGTCTGCCTAAAATCAAAGGAAAATGCTTCTGCAGGTGATATTGTTCCTTCTGAGCTCTCATCCTTTTTCCAGCACCCATTTCACATACCACTAATCCCCTAATTTCTGATTTTCATCTGGTCTCATAGTGACTTTCTGTAGGAGTTTAAATCCCTTCAGGCAAACACAGCGATTTCCAAGTGTCACTCCTTCCTGAGCCAACCAATCTTTTCAGACACCTAGAAGAGGCCCCTAGAATAAGTGACTATTAAACCTCTAGAAAGCTGAAATCCAAACCTATCTTTGCAATAGCATATAAAGTCACTGAACTGTGTCTGTTTAAACAACATTTATTTCAGTGAAAATCTTCATTAGCTGTTTGGCAAATTCACTCAACTTCTCCCAGCTGCAGGACTGGTTAGAAAATGAACTCTAATTGGACTTTGAGGTAGCAAATTCAACACTCGACAGAAAAAGAACTATCTGAAAATTTGCAGCTGGGGTTTGAGTTTGTTTAGGTTTGCTTAATTTTGATACTTCTTTCACTACAGATGTCAAAATCTTGTGAAGCTTTGAAACACATGAAAATTATTTATTTCAGACCCAAGCAGCTTTTCACCAGCTGTAGAAAATTTGAACTGAGTGGAAGAGGAGATACACATCTTAGTATTTTTCTATATAAAATTGACTCAACCATTCAATGAAATTATTAGGCTCCTTTTACAGACTATTTTTAAAAAGCAAAGGGGAAATTAAATTAAACTGCCAAAAAGAAGGTAAATGCCTACAGAACTCAAAGCACTGATTTAAGAGTTACAACACCTGCTGACAGCAAGTGCGAACAACTATGTCCTGTCTTACTCCTTTGTACTGCTACTTATCAGCATGCAACATGAAAACAAAAAATATGAGAAGAAAACTGTTCTCAAAAGCCTGGCCACATCTATGAATTGATGTAATTACTGTGCATCCAGGTCAAAGCAGCCCAGCAGTCTTGCAAGGGGAAACATTAGGAAACCTAGTGCTAGGATATGGATTTCTGATTAGATGCTGCAAAAGCAGAACCTAAAGCAAAAAAAACAACAAACCCATACTTGACTGGAAGACAACTTGCATGCCCAGGAAATGAACTAGGTACAAATACACATTCTTGCACACAAAACATATAGAATTCATACAATAACAAGAATTAAAAATTCTGCCTATAGAAGTCCCAAATGTCATGGATTTCTGGAATTTGTATATACACCTGAGAATCCTTGCTTTTCTCTTCCATACTTTTTCAAGTTTCATCATTATCCTCTTGAACTGGGAGTGATGAGTGGAAGATTCAGTATACCAGAGCATTGTAATTAGTAATGATGTGGCATGATATTTTTTCTTAGTTTTGGGTTAGGTTTTTTTTTGCCAAAATTTAAAATTATTTTTGAATGTATTTCAGAGAATTCCCACAGTGATACCAAAATCTTTCACATGGAAATAACTGATTTGGTGAAAAACACCAAATATTCACAGTAATCTGGATGTCATTACACTTTAACTGGCCTACTTAGTCCTGTTTGGGCTGCCACAGGAGAACATACTGACATACTGTCAATTGAGTCCAGCAAAGGGCCATCAAGATGACTAAGGCACTGAAGTACATGGGAAATTATGAGAGGCTGAGGTAATTTTTTTTTTTCATTCTTAAAAAGAGAGGAGAAATGGAGATCTCATTAGTGTCTACAGCTACCTGATGTTAGGATATTGACACGATGGAGACAGACTCATCTTGAAGGTTCATGGTGACATGACAAGGAACTATGCACACAGTTTCTACTAGAAGGAGTTCCAGGCAACTGTCAGGAAAAACTTTGGAATTATTGGCATAGGTTACCCAGAAAGATTGTATAATCTCCATCCTTGGAGATATATTCCAAAAGTGAACACAGCACTGAGAAGATTCATCTAATTGGTCCTGCTTTGAGCAGCTGAGTGGATTAAATGACTCATATATCCCCTCCAACCAAAATTATTATAGGAGTCTATGGTTCAGGTAAGAGTAGTATTGTGTTTAGCTAGTCTGCAATGCTGGCAGAATATTCACAACTTTGTCTATTTGTTTGTCTGAAGAACGAATTTCAATGAGATGGAGATAGGATCACCTTTATAACGATGTCCAGAACTGAATTACCAATGCATTCACTCAGCTAAAGGTAAAGTACAGAGATAGGTAAAGAGAGGGGTTAGTTTGCAATGTGATTAGTTGATTACAGCTATTGTTCAGCATATGAAAATCCTTTATTTCTGTTGAGGTCTTTCTGAAATGAAATAGTATGTACTGGAAACAGCATGCACTCCAACACATTCACAGGAGAACTGGTACCATTTCTTTTTTTTTTAAATCCAGCCTAATATCTTTTTGTTTGTGATCCGCCCTTGTTTCTGTGGTGTGTAAGGTGTTGTTTTTGCTTGGTTGTTTTTTTTTTGTTTTGGTTTGGTATTTTTGTTGTTTTGGTTTTTGTTTGTTTTTTGTTTGTTTGGGTTTTTTTGTCTCCGTCCTGCTCTGGCAGGGGCATTGGACTCGATGATCTTCAGAGGTCCCTGCCAGCCCTAACAATATGTGATTCTATGATTCTGTGATCTTACTTTCCTCTATTTGACAGTCATTTTGCAATGATGACATAACTTCTCTGAGCAGTCCTTCTTTGTTCCTTTGTCTTTGGTCTTGAGGAATTTCAATGAGACAGTTAAATTATTTACAAGTTCAAATTACAATTACTAATTTTTATTATACGTCAGTTACCTACCATCAGTCTAACCTGTTATCATTTTTAGAGATTTGGATCAGCATAGAGAGACTGCAGTGGTGTACTCATTCATGTTTAAGCCATGGTTACTTTGCCACTTTAGTATAATATAACCCTGTACTGCCACTTAACAAACTGGTTCCCATCTTCTCTTAATGGCTCAGTCCCACCTGCTCACGTGTCATGTTGTATAGCTGTCTCATGAGCCACATCAAGGAAGCAGAAGACAAATCAAGATGAAAACTAGCCATCAGTGTGCAGCCAGATGATTTCCATGAACTAGATCACAGCACAGGAACATGAAGAAAATTTTGGGAGAAAAAGTGGGACACTTTCATGTAAAATTAAGACAACTGCAAAGTGACAGTTTCATTTCATCTACCTAAATCATAGAATCATAGAATGGTTCAGGTTGGAAGGGCCTTTAAATTCAAATCCCCCTGCAGTGAGCAGGGTCATCTTCAGATAGATCAGGAGACTGTCCTACTAATCTGTGTTAATATTGAGGACGTAAACAATGAAGATAACA
The DNA here is from genome assembly GCA_020745705.1 of Hemiprocne comata. Lineage (NCBI taxonomy): Eukaryota > Metazoa > Chordata > Aves > Apodiformes > Apodidae > Hemiprocne > Hemiprocne comata. The sequence goes on from CM036587.1 coordinate 28,778,315, forward strand.
CACACTAGTAATGCCAGAACCTAGCATGATGACCAGTCAGGAGGAAACTCTGTTACTGCTGTAATTGTATTCTTTGCTTCAGACAGAAGAATAGCAGGAGTTACAATGGCTCTTAAGAAACACGATGGAGGCATTAGCTTCTGATAAAGAATCTGAGTTTCGTACATTTCTCACTTCCTTCTTTCCTCCCTCTTTTTTTTTTTTTTCATTTTTTTTTCTTTCTTTTTTTCTGATGTTTGAAACATGTGTTAAGCTTGATTGCACAATCAGCAGTCTGACAAATTCCAGTTTCTCTCTCCATTCCCTTTCATCTTATTACCGTCCATAAATAGAGACAAGCCAGGAAGGGGAGATAAGTATATATCTATAATTGTAACAGTATAAAAACAACTTTTGAAACATATTAATCACTGACTAATCTTCCATACTAATTTATCCCACTTGTCTAACAGTTAGTCTTTCCTTCTCTGATCTTTCCTATTATGACACCAAGACTTCGTGATCATATTCCTGACTAGCTGATGCAGCAAATTAGTATTATTGTTTAGTTTACAGTATCCTGTTTCCCATTATATGACAACTGACAACTTTCTGCATAATCAGGAAAATATACAGCCTCATTTGGGAAGGGGAAAGAGAAGAGGAGAGAGTATTTTTCCTAAACATGGTAAAAATGTCAAAATGAAGCTGCTTGAATTGTTATTATAGTCTGTGAAGCATGAGAGAGGAGAGAGAAGTGAGAGAGGCAAGGAAAAGAGCAACATGTTTGAAAATGGATATTCTCACCTTCAACACAGCTAAGAACACGAAAGACCGAATCCTGAGACCTCTAAACTCACTCTTACAGCAGGTCTCTAGGTTAAACAAAATTTGGGGGATTTTCTTGTCAGCTAAGGAAACCAAGACTTGATCCTAAATGAAAAAATTGTTTGAGACCAAAAAAAAAGAAGTAATTACTATCTGCCACTCCTCCTGAACCCATGAGATTAAGCAAATAAAACAAGCTTATTAGGTAACTATCAAGCGTCAGTAATAGATGCAAGTCCCTGGCACAGCCAGCCCTTAACTTCTGCGTTATTGTCCTCTTTCTCTATTTTGAGATCAGGGAAACATTGATCTTCTACAGTTTCCACTTGGTAGCTTCAGAAACAAAAGAAAAGATTGTGTGACCCACTGTTGTCTACAATGTCCCAGAAGCCAAATACATTTGACCCTTTTCCACTGTTTTTTGGTTTGCTGTTCATTTATCTTGGTTGTCAGGGCTGTGTATTTCTTGGTGATGATGTGAAATGTGAAAATGCATCCTCTGCTGTGCCTGCTTTTTATTTTTAAAGGATAAAAATAGATTGAATCTCCAGACTCTTCCAAGAGAAAAAAGGGAAAAGAACGAAGTGATCTGATGAGCTTTATCAACAGGATGGTTTTTTTTTCCATTCCTTCCCTCCAAAAAACCCTAATATTTAGTGAAACAATAGTTTAATCCACCATAAAGGTGATGTGTTCCATCTTCTCTTATTGTGTATTTGTTCAATGTATGTACACTAGGCTATTAAAATGCTAAAGGAAAATATACTACTGAACTGTATGGATTTCAAAGTAATATTGGTCTTTGGTCAATCTGTGCACTGCCTTTCTGCATTGATTTTTTTTACAATAAATTTGTTCCACTATGTGTGTACCCTCTTATAAATAGTTCACTGAACAATTTCAGCTCCACACCAGTAACTCAGAATATTGTGTTGGTTTGTATCTTTTTCTGATGGCTAGAAACATGGAGGATTAGACATTAAAATTAGACAATTAGAATTTCTCAGTACTTTGTTTCTGGAGGCACAAGTCTGACTAGTTACTTCTGAAAAAGAACAGTTTATATATTCACTAACATACGGTGTGTTAAATATATTTCAGTATGCATTTTGAAAAAGTTAGCAGATGCTGAAATTTCATTCAGGAAAGTAGCATGAATTTTTGACGCATAAAAGAAAAATATCTTTGTAGTCAGCTGTACAAATTTAATAGACCAAATTACAGCCTCATTTAACCTATTATAAATCCATAGCCACTGCTAGCAGATTTAAATGTCGACTAAGGTTAGTGACAGAAAAATTTGGGTAATACAGCAAGGGGAGATGCAGTTCACATGCTAAGCAACAGAGCAGGGAGATTTTGGTGACTGCTGGTTACATGAAGAAGATAATATATATAAAATGCTGGAGCTGTGGCAGGAGAGGCCATCAATACAGTATCCAAAGTATGTGCACACTTCCACTGCTGGAACTTCACCCCAGCCTTATGAAGTGGGAAAGAACGTTGTTCATCTGCTCTGGATGTGAGCTGTGGAACACCCCTCTTACTCTTTTCTTCCTCAATTTCTGCATTACAATATGTACGTTGGTATTGCTGTCGTAATGATGGAGGATGAACTGCTAATGAGTGCTTTGAGGAAGCTTAGGGTACAGTCAAAAGAGTTTGATACTATCACTGTAAAATAATGAGGTCAGAAGCCACAGCTCTGGAGATCAGTCCAGTTTCAGAACATTCACCTTATCCTGAAATTTTGAGTGCCCTGCCACATATTCAGTGTTCAGATTTATGTATATATTGAAATTAATTAATAGTAGATGACCCCTGCCAGGTTAGAATAGAAACTACTGGCACTACACATGACTCCATCCATTCAGAGGAAGAATTTTCATCATAAATTAAAATACTGTGATAACTGATAATACTATAGATCACATAAGGCTGAATTTTATGGAAAGGAAAAAACTTGTTAAACTACTTGATTAACAAAAATAAGCAAAACACTACACATTGCAATTGCATAATATTGATATTAATACAGTTAAGCTTTCCCTTAATTTTAGAAGTAGTTGCCTTCAACAGCTTTTGAAATTTCAGTATGAACTTTCAGTGAAATAATGAGTAAAACTGAATAAATGTTTTACTTCAAGCATTTCTATTTGAAGAAGGCATAAGTATTCAAATGCTCCAATATTTAAATGGAAACCTAATATGGTATGAACTATGAAAATACTGTTCTCACCATAGTAAATTTTTTTAGTTGTTGACTATATACATATGTTGCAATGAATTTTAAGCACAATAGCTAGTAAATATTGATACTATTAAGTTGCATCATATAATTTGACCAAGAAATCAGGCACCAATTCCAAGAGAAGAAACAATTTGGGGATGAAGCTTGGAATATCTATTTACGTCTAAATCAAGAAGGAAATTTACCAAAGATGCAACATCTCATTCTAAATAGATCTTGTCAGTAATTTTTTTTACAAACATTTGTTAAGATTTTTATATTTTCTTTTAAATAAAAACTAAACAGGAAAATTACTGTTTTTCTCAAATTTCCTTCTCCGTTTTCAATATCTATACATGTTTGCAACATTTCATTTAACAGCTTTTTAAAGCTTTATTTTTCCTTTCAAAACAGCTTCTTGTTTAAAAATTGAACTTGCTAAGAAAAGAAAGGAACAAATATTGGTGATCAGAGAGGGAAAATTTTATGGTCATATTCCCAGGCAGGTATAATTTGAACTATCAAAATATTCTTGAAATAAAAAAATCATCTCTCACTCAGTGACACTACAGCCAAAATGCTGACTATTCTCTCACCTAGTCTTTACTATAAATTCTCTACCTTTAGCAGCTGATTTTAATTAGATGCTTAAGTGATTCCATACTTCACGTCTCACGATACTAAATACATCAAATGTTTCTTAGTTCTGTCATTGTTGGTTTTAACACCCTCTTCACAGAAAAAGGGAAAGCATAAAAATTAAGGTAAACTGTGCAATGGATGTATCAGATATGTGTATTCACAACCAAACGAAGGAATGCAAGAGACATAGATAGCAATTCAAAAATTTCATTTAAACTGTAGGGACATTGATACCATCTCATGTGGATTTTATTAATTTTCTATAATGCTTTTTGTCAGTTCAACAGGCACAATATGAAAACACATCAATCTTTTTTTCTGTTCTCTTCAGTCAGGTAAGTTCACAAGCTCATTTGCAGATGAAGCAGGTGGGTGTACATACACTGTGTAAACAACACATTGTTGGCGAGGCTATGTATTGCCATTATCTCTTCTAGACACCAGACAGAGAGGAAAACTAACTCCTTCTTCTCTTAGTGCCAGACACCTGTTCATTTTTCTTCCATTGCATCTGTTTCGCCTTCTGCTGCTCTATCAATTGCTTTTGTGCTATGGCATAATTCTCTTTAACAGGAACCATTCCAAAGAGTCAGGAATTTCTCTAGGTTTCTGATCAAATGTACCTATGTCCTAAGAATGATCTTCAGCTAAGGTTTTACCATAAGAAGATGCCCAGGGAGAAAAACCTTGCTGACAGTTCAGAGGCTACACTGTTCATCACATAGCAAGAAACCAGAACCCTAAACCACAGAAAGGACTCAGAGTACATTCCACTAACAGCTAAAGCTAAAAAATTGTGCAAAAAACAACAGCTTTCATGTAATATTTAGAACTCCATGTACAGAAAACCTTCTTATTGGGTGGAAAGGGAAAGACCCATAGGACAGCTAGAGTAAAGTAATCCATCTGCCTTGTCCCTTGGTTACTTATGCAGGCAGCACATACACATGAATGGCAGCAAGTTCTCAGGAGTTGAAGCACTATATATTCCCTTTAATAAAACACTTCTGTTTCTAATCTAGAGATCTGGTGGCAGAATCCCAAATCTTATCTTAGTTAAGGCAATTCCAAAAATCTCAGATTTTGAGCAGATAGCGACAACTTGGTGAGGCTATGGTGGTGTTGGGAAAATGGTAGTTAATATTTCAGTTTTGTTTTTTACAAATATACAATATAACATAATTACATACTCATTGTAATATGAAGGAAAACATCCCAAGAAGCTGGCATTTATGTGTGCTTCTCAAGTAGTTAAATTATTTCAATGAAACTGAGCCAAACATGAGATCAAATCTCTATTTCAGGTTTACTGAAATTTTGAATTTTTCTCAAGCTAGGCAAGACAGGTATAGAGGTTATTTGGCTAATTAATTATAGAATTAGTCATACAGTTTCTACTTATGGACAATTACTTCTTGATTTAAGCAAAAAGAACAAATAACTCCTGCAGCCAAAAAAAGGACTAACTATGTCATTTCTGAGATGGCTACTACTCACAAGATTTAAGAATGCCTGGTATGTCACTGGAACACTCAAAAAGAGAGCAGAAAGCTGGAAATAAATTTCTCTGTTGTTATTTAAACTATGGTTTACTTTGGCCTGCAAACGATGTAGTGAGTTCAGTAAAATGGCTTGTCAAAAATGGTTGTACCTGTTTAATAAGGATATAAAAATTAAGTTTGCCTACTTGTTCCATTTTGCAACAGGATTTAGTTTTGTTTCGATTAAAGCTTTCATATTTTGATGTGCTTTAAACTGTTTTAAAACAGTTGCTAACAAATTATTGCATCATCTCTGTAAAGGAAAGAACTTTCATGCAATTTGCATTTGTTAAAATGGAAAATATATCATATTTGTGTTTTGCAATGCGATGAAATACTCTTTAAAAGCTAGCTATTTTTAATTCTCTTTTCTCATGGGTTCTTGTGACTGTACAGCTGTTAGACTGATAACTTCTTTTTTTTAAACTGGATGTTTGATGTTTTGCTGTTAAAAAAACCGAAAAAACCAAACCAAAACCAAAAACCAACAGAAAAACCTTCAGCTTATTTTTTTTCTTTTTTAAATTTGCCTAAGAATATTCAAGCCCTTTATAAAAAACAACAACAACAAAACAAACCCAAAAACAGTACCAGTAAAAAACAACAATCCTATATGGAGTAACTGGACTCACTTTATCTTGTGGCTCAAGAGCCCCTGATGCTACTGCATCTGTAAGTTTTCACTCTAGGTAGGAGGAGCCACTGCTGAGCCAAGAAAAGACTCTGGGCACCATATCCAAAGCCACAAGATTCAGTATTTTCCTTCCCTCCATCCCTTTGCTTTTCTCCTTTCCTCCCAAAGCAGCTTTAATCTATGGCCTAGGCAGACCAGAGGTAGGGGAAGCTTACTGCTAATTGTGAGGAACCAAGTACAAGGCCCAGGGTAGCTACGCATAGCAGGGCAGGAGGTGGATTCAATAAACAAACAGAAAATGAGAAGTACAGTAACAGATCAAAGCAAAACAAAACAAGACAAAAAATGACCCAAATCCAGTGCCTCTTTTTTCTCATTTGTAAAATAGTTTTCTTTCCCTTCTTATATGCATATCCAAGAGAGAAAAAAGGTTAAAATCTATACTGCTTGTGAAGCATTAGCTGAATTATGAGTAATGAGTATCATAACAATAGTTAAACTCATGAAGGTTTCAGTGCTGGGCTGGACCAGTGTTCATGAAGTAAACAGGGATTACAAGATGGCTATTGGTGATACATGAGGTTCTAAGTAAATATTTAAAGATAAAGAGTCTAAATTAAAGTTTTAGAGCAGCCTTAATTTTTGGCATCTCTGGAGTTTTGGATTTTTGAATTTTCAAACTTTATAAAGTTATTTTAACAAAATTTGTCATTTTCTATCCAATACTCAGCAGCCCTATAATCTCTAGAGATTATTTCATTGACATTGCATCATCTAAGTGTTAGAACAACAAGAAAGTAAAAAAATACTAGACAACAAAATGAAATGAAGCTTGGCCTTTATTAAAGTAATCTTTATTTTCAGAGGAAGCTTGAAATTTAGAGTAAAATAAGAACAAAACTTGATACTACCTATAAAAATTAAAAATATAATTGAAGCAGAGTTTTCATAGAGAGCTCAAATCTCTACATTCAAAATTTGACAAAGGCTGCGCACCCTAATCCATGTCAGTTCTACTTTAAACCCCAAAGTGAACCAGATGAATGATATTATTCTTTTTATGACCTGTGAGATAGACTTTTCCCTAGCAAGCAAGTTGTATTCAGTCACTATTTCTAAATATACTTAAGTAGTGAAGACCAACCTTTAAACATCTCTGTTAGACACCTAAAGTGTCATTTTGATGATTATTTTAGAGGTCTTGAAGATAAAGCCCTATTTCTGTACTTTCTACTTCATAATTAGTTCATAATTATGGACAGTATCATTACTAGAGCTAGATGACATCATGAAACATTGACATAATTTTGTTCTCTTGTATGATCAAAGAGAGTTAAAAAGGTAAGAACTGTATCACTGGAAGTACTTTTTAGTATCTGTTCCACTGCAATACAAAAGCATTTCACTCAGTGACCCAAAAAATTGGGGGAAATCTAAGAAAAAAATAGAGATAGCAGAAAGCCAGCAAAGAAAGAGGAGAAAGTGAACATCAAATTGTATTTAAAGTTTTTTCCTTTGGCCAAGCCCACACTGGGGTTGTGGACCACAACAGATGAAACATAACTCTCTGTGAGGACTGAGCCACTCCAACTGTGTCTCCATTAACAAATAGAGAAGCTCAACATTAGCCCACTTGCACAGCAAAACGCTTGGTGCTGAGGACCTGACGTCTATGCACATTTTAGGGAATTCTACTTGAGACTACCTGTAGTCTGTCTGACCCGGCAAACAGAATGCTTATTAGAAAATACGCTGCTTTCAGTGCACTCTGAGGTCAGACCTTCCCATTTTATTTAATCCAAAAAGAAACCCAGTTCATGTGTTTACGGACTGATCATGGATGAGACACAAAGCACAATGAGCAGAGATGATTAGAACATTCATTTCAGAAGCGCATTCATACTCTGAACTAAAACACTAACACAAATGTAACCAGAAGCTGCGCAAGCATGGTTAGTATGGAACTAAGCCCAAGTAACAGCCTCTACAATCAGAAAGCTTTATTAGTGCAGGTTCTGGCTCAACACTATGCTAATCACATCCACCGGGCTTCTGGCCAGCACAAAGTGCAGGCAGAGGTCACTTGCCTCTGCCTACAAAGTACCATATACACATTACCTAAATGCGCATTTGTCCTCCATATAGTACAATTATGTTTATTGCATTATTGAATGAACATTTTGCTAGAGTTGAATGTTGCCTGCAGGATGACGATTCAATTTTATAGCAACTGTAGAAGGTTTAAATATATTTGTTGTTCTGCGTTAAAATCAAATTTGTTTAAACATCTGTTTTCAGTTTGAGAAGAGGAGGTGAAGAGGAGATCTGAATGATGCAGATTATTTGAGTGAGGTAAATCAGAAATGTAGATGTCAATGGTCCCTGTTCTCCTCTATGCAGATCTGCTTTGCTGATTAGGTAAAGACATATCTTGAACTTGACCCTTCTACACTTCAACCCCATATGCAAAACAGAAAGCAGTTTGTGGGATTTGCCATTTCCCTCTACACCCCAAAATTTTATTAAGATGTCCTTGAAATGTTAAATAGTAGTGAAAATCATACCAGATTTAGTGAAATTAATTTGGTTTAAACTGTCCCAATCAGTTTTAAAATAAGCCACCTTTAATAGGCATCCTACTGTTTTAATGCACTGCCCAAAACTATCTCTAAAGAGTTGAGTACAGTGCTGCTCTGTCTTCATTAACAGAGAACATATGTTGGCAGTCAATTTTTTGTGGCTCCCTTGAGTGGTTCTGTAAGTCAGATTTCACTGATAATTGCTTTAATAAAATCTATTTTAACACAAAGGGCTTGATTCCGGATGTGGCCTACATTTTTCTGTGTTCTGCTTCATGCAGGCAAATATCCATAAAGGCACTCTCTACACTAATGGGACTGCCCTCCTGCTTAAACAGATGCTTAAGTGCTTTATTAGGTCAAGGTCCAAAGTCTAGGTACACAGGCAAAAGACTTTAAAGGTTTTAAGTTCTGTATGTGAGGAAAAGAAGGAATAATTATTTGAACCAAGAAGATGGAGATTCCCTTCTTACATATAGAAAAGACATGGGCTAATGGGTCCAAATTACTCCTGGGGAGATCCCAGAAGAATAATTTTCACCATGAGAGCAGTTGGACATTGGAATAATCTTCCCAGGGCAGTGGTGGATTCCCCAGAACTGGACACTTTCAGGTCTCAGCTTGACAAAGTGATGGGCCATCTCATCTAAACCATGTTCCTACTTTGAAAGTTTGGACCAGATGATCCTTGAGGTTGCTTCCAACCTGACATTCTGTGATATGATTTTGTTATATAGTTCTATGATAAAATGCCCATAGTCGTGCCCATCAGTGAACATAGACTAAACATGTACTTATAGATAGAGTCTACACTTCAACCCTTATGTAACTTGTCACTCCTGTACATTCACCATCTATTTACACAGCAATCCTGTATCTAATTTAAATGAACTCTGAGCTTATGAACTCTGACTGAGCTTATGATTTGCCAGCAACACAAGAATTAACTGTCCACGCACACATTGTTCACCTCTATGATATGCTGAGCTCTTGCTGGATACAATGTGAGAAGAAAAATAAAGAATTTTAAGGGTCTCTGACTGTTTGGCTTGATGAATAAATGAATAAACTTAATCTTTCTGTCTTTTAATATCTGAAAAATCTCCAAACCTGTAAACACAGACACCGAAAAGCAGTTATTAAATCTAATATCCAAATGTGAGTATAAAAATTTTCTTCAGGAGCCAAGAGGGACTCTTAACTGCAAGATACAATCTCTCTGTCACCTGACACCTTTTCTGGTGGAATGATCCAAAGCTTTCTTTTGTCCTTACTTCTCTCCATCATGACATGTGAAAGAGAAGATGGCCTTCCCAGTCATATCCGGCAGTCAGCAGGTGGAGGAAAATAGTTTCAGTTCTCTGTCTCTAAACCTTTGACATCACAGGATGCAAAAGGTAAACTGTGTGAAGTGGAATGTTCTTAATATAATGCACAGAAGAAAAAGATGTCACAAGACCCTTTCTAAAGTTGTACAGGATGGGCCCTAATGGCTGTCCTTGTAAAGAGCCTAAGATAAAGAAGTGATCACAGGAAGATAAATCTTGCCAGGAAGGAGGAATTAAGATCGTTGCTAAGATGTTGGAACATGTATTCTCCTGTGATCCAACATATTGCAGGAGCTTTATTACCTCTTGTTGAGGCAATCATAAAGAAACACCCAATCCCTGTTCTCTAATTCCTGTCAGTTGCCTGGGGGAGGAACATGCCATGATTTACAATCCACAAATGAAAAGGACGAAATGAAGAGTGGGACAAATGGAACCTTTCTTCTGGATACAATTGAAATAACATTTTACTATTCTCTTTCCTCCAAAAGTGTCTTAAAGCCACATACACAACATAAACAGGTTTGTTCCAGAAGAAACTCATCTGTTAATTTCTAAGAATTTATATTCATAGTTAAAAAGTGTAAATAGCTCATCTATGTTGTTTACTTCCCCCCTACCCTGTGTTGTTCACAGATCACCGCCTTTCCCTTCTTTCTACTTTCCTCTACTCTCAAGAGGTACTCTCTCTAGCCAAAAAGGGCTAAATAGCCTGTTCCATACCAAGTAACCCCTTTGGTGAGCATATTGTTGGCCTGTAATTTGTTCCGAAGTGGTGGATTGCTGGGGCCCTTTCAAGCAAACTGCATGAAAATCTTCACAAATGAGCCTATGCCATTAGTAACAAGAGCCCTAAGGGAGCCATTGTAGTGACTGAACATATATTATGGATCTCTCTCTGTAATTTAATTCTGGAACTAGGAATCTTAGGTAGCATGTGAAAAGCTGAGGAACTGCCCCACCACCTCCACTTCTCTTGCTCACACGCACACACAGAAGGAAATCAAACACTCAATACAAATGCACATTGGCATTTATGAAAACTTGTGCTCCCTGTGGGGATGAAGAACGTGGCTTAGAGGAAATTAGAACAGCCTGACACTGGTGCAGTCTCCCACCTGGCAATACAGGTCATGATTGACAGGGCCCTTGTAAATAGAGAATTCAAGAAGGGGGAGGCTTTTTAAATTACATATAAGATGATTGAAATGACATTTAAAATGCCAATTTAAGCAAGAATGCATTTTCTGAATTATTCACTTCATAATGTGCCTTTGCATCTCTGCTGCATTTCCAGGACATTCATTATCAGCATCATCCAGTGGCTCATTTAAGGAAATTTGCAGAAGTGGAGTATTTAATATATATAATGGATTTGCATACATAAGAACAGTCTCTCTTCAAAGTCCTGAACAACAAATTTACATTAATATTGGATTAAATCTTTGCAGAATGCTTTTATATGTAAATATAACTGCCATATAAAGCCACGTGCACAACTACAAGACAAAAGAGAAAATGTTATTCCTTGTACCTGTAAAAGCAATTTGCAGAACTTCTCAATGTTGAAAATGCAGGCTTCCCAAACTATGATATGGAACAAATAAAAACTATAAGAAAAAATTAGATTAATTCCAGCAAAGTTATCAGACATTATGTGTGAGAAAGTTAATCTCTCCTAGACTGACAGCATTGTTTGTTTGTGGTAATTGCAGTCAGAGCTAATAAAAACAATTTTCGTTTGTGGTAGAGATCAGTTACCTCATTCATAAGAAAAAAAAGAATCCTGCATCCACATGTGCATAGAACACAATTAATCAATATTAAATTTGCAGGTTGTAAGTTACAGCTTTCCTACCAGTTACGCTTCAAAAGGTGATTTTTCAACCTCATGTGCAGGGAATTAGGATTTTAGTGTATCTATCTCAGAGTACAGGTTTCTCTTCAATTGTCCCAGAGACAAGCACTTGTTTAAGGGATGCATTTCAAACTATAGCACTATGGAAACTAACAATTTTAATAACTCGTAGGTATTTCTTTTTAAGAACTGTGCTGAATACTGCTTGATAAAGTAGCTGTTGGAAAGAATTTTTTTAAAACTAAAAGTCTGTTTCATTCTGGAAGGACACAGTAAAGGACGCAACAGTCTTGAACACTTAGTTTCCTGTGTCTTTCCCACTGTAAAATTCATGTAGCCTTTATTTTTGTGTGTCATTGATGATGTGAGACAGTTCAGATTTAGGTACTTTTAGGTAATGAAGTTATTTGAAGGTAAGAAAACATGTAAGCTCTGGTTGCAAAATTTGAATGTAGACCAAAGAACATTTTCAGACCCACCATGTAGCTGTCTGGGCTTCACAGCATTTCATCTGGTCCCTCAATTCCCGTGATGTAATCTGGACTGTAAGATCCTCCAGAGTTTCCTTGCTGACCTTCTCTCTCATTCTTGATGTAGCTGGCATATTCTGCTGCACAGCTGTCTCTGCTCTGATTCCCCATAGCAAGCTGACACTTGCACACTGTGTAGAAAACAGAGGAAAGGCACAGAAATGCGATGGGCCTGACAGCTTCAGAAAGAACAGTGAAAGAGCATGATTGCAGAGGTTCTTGCCATCTACTTCAGGCAAACATTTTGGAAGCAAAGGCAAGGGGCAGACAGAAGCTGTCAGCTTATACACACAGATATTTGAGATTAGTAACTCGTTTGCTTGCTGTTTTCAGTTTAAAAGCTCTTCATGTCAAGATTTGACAGTACTCTGGAAAGTACTTTACAAACCACTTCTGTATTTCAGCCTTTTTATCCTCCTCACTAGAGTGAATGGAAATATCTGATCCTTATAAAATAAACAAAGGCATCAAGTAAAGTGTCCCACTCAAGATATACAAAGAGTGACTTTCCACTAAAACGATGGTTTGCAAAACTCTCTCATGGTTGGTTGGAAGGACTTTTCACTTTAGCGTGTATCTTTTGGCCAGGATCAAGGCTGCTGTCTCAAATCAAGCCTGATCACTGACAACAGATATCAACTGGATATGTTATCTCTCGTATCTGGAAAAAACACATTTTTTATGTGTTAATATTCCAAGATTTGTGAATTTAATCCTATTTAATTATAAACATAACTAATTAATGTCTTAATTAAAGCACAACAATTTTATTGCAGCATTTAGAATATATTATAATAACTGGAAGAATGTTATAATTTTTAATTTTACTACTATACTTTCTTTGGCTGTACTGTATGCATTCATCCTAGGGATTTCTATAGGCTACTTTATGGATTACTAATTCATACTAATTTTGTGACCAGAAGCCCAGATTAAGAACAGCACTTTCTCGTGATAGACACATGTGACAATGTAATAGTTTCTCAAAAGGAATTATGTATAAAAATAGGTAAGTAAGGGAGAAAAGAGTAATAGTAAATTACACTGACATGCATTTTTTCTTCCAGATAATTTAATTTTTCAGATCATAAAGTAAATATCAACTGTTTATCAACTGTTTCCTCTTTTCTTCTAGACAATATTTATCAGCTGATTTTTTTTTTTATGGGTGCTTTTTTTCAGGGGTGGATCATCACCTTTCAGAGTAAAAGCAGAGCTTTTACTTTGTTTCTTATGGCTTTTATCCAGTTACAACTTTGTAAGTTAAATCCAGTTCTAAGAAAAATACCACGTGGTGCATTGAGTTAATCCTATAAAAAACAGACTGGGAAGTGTAGACATGTTGTAAACCTAGAATTTGCACATTTTTTTCCAATTGGGAGGAGTGTGACATTTACATTTTGTTGTGGGTAAATGGAGGAAGTGCTAGAAAGGTTAGATCATGCGCTTTCTGCTGACTTCTATCCATGGAAAGAAAATCTGGGACAGGTACATGTATTAAACAGCCTAGAATTGCTCTGAGGCAGGGAATGATCAGTAAGGGATGCTAAAAAGAGGGGAAAGATCAGGAAGTATTAGTTTTGAATAATTGCTCTGCAGCTGAAGTCCCAAGTACAAGACGACTGCTGATACAATAGGACAACACTAGAAAAAAAGGAGCACATGGTATAATTTCGGGCAGAAGTGAAATCAGGGAGTGGAATGAAGTTCCCTAGAAATTGATCTAAGAAAAACAATATCTGGGCATTAAATTGATGGAGTTGTGCAACTCTGCATACATAGCAAAACATCAAAAATGAGATGAATGAAATCTTAAAAATAAGGATGATGGCAGAAGAATATTGACAATGTCACCCAAATCTGACAGAAAGTGGGCATTTGGGGCAAGTGCTGAGTGAAAAAGTGATAGTGGAAAATACTGTAACTCAATTAGCATATGAAGTGTTTCGGCAAAATCTGTGAAAGCTCTATTTAGTCCATCTCATTTTTAGTTAAGATAGTAATTGCATGATATTTGGCCAAGCCCCACAGCTTTGCTTGGTCTGCTTTAAGTCACATTTAGTAACTGACTGTTCCATTGATTCTCTTGCCTTCTGCTTTCCTCTTACATGGCTGGTTTCTGAAAATTTTTAGACAGTCTACTGAATTCTTTTTCCTGTATAATTTCCCTTATGTACCAGCTGGTGCATCTTTTCTGGATTTAGCTCTTCCTTTTTTTTTGGAGTAGAAGAGAGAAATAATCAATTTTCTGTCTCTTGTCTGAAATGTTTACCCATTTCTAAAAAAACTATTTTGCAGAAAAATATACTTTCATAAGAACATAGAAATGACCATATTGGTTCATACCAAAGGCTAAGCTACTATCCTATACCTGGAAGTGGCCAATTGCAAAGAAAGACCAGGAGAACAAAGTGAACAAATAGAGCACACAATTTATCTCCAAAGCTTTCAGAAATCAGTGTTATGAGGAGTTTCTGAGGAGAGATAATACCTTTATTATAGACTATGATTTTTTTAAAATCTACAAATTTGTATGACTATTCTTTTAATCCATCCAGATGTTAACAATTAATTCCCAGGTTTAACTACCTAATTTGCTTTAGGTGAAAGCTACAGAAAAGTCCACCAGATGCCCTTTATTTCTTGAATTGTTCCCCTTTTTAATCTTCTCCATGCTCTTCCCTGTATTACCACCTGTTTCATATTCCCCTCAGCTGTCTGTTGTTCAAACTGAAGATGACAGGTCTGTTAACCTCTCTTCTGATGGAGAGAGATTAAATCAGTCCTATCACTTGATTACCTTTGTTGTCTTTCCTTTCACCTCTTGCCATTGTACTCTTTTTTTGAATTGGGGGGAGCATATTTCCACTGTACTGAGGATGTTTGAATGCTTATGCCACAGTTACATTTTTGGTTTTGTTCTGAGCACTGAGAGAAATACAAGATAACTTTTTGCTGTGTAAATCAGTAACTGGGAATAGTGAACTGTATAGATAGAAATGGATTTTTTTTCCATATGCACACAAATTTACATTGTTTTTAAGTGCAATTTTATTGTTTGGTATTCTTCATAATAGTAGTAGTGAGAAGTTAAATCTTCTGATAATGTTTGAACTGATTGGAAAGCCAGTTGGAAGGACAGAATCTTCATTACCTGTGCAGGGTTCTTGAATCAAGATACAATGCAGCAGTCATTAAATATATCTACACTGTCAGAAAACACGAAGTGAAAGATCCCTTTTAGATCTGTATCAGATCTTTGGTACATTCATCTGAATTTCTGAAGTAAAGTCCATGCTCAGATTTAGTCAACACAGGATCAAATTTTTTCCCATACACCATGAAATTAGTAGTCACACTACCAGTATTTCCTGCCTCTTTTGTGATTTTTACATAAGTCCTAGTCAGATATAGCCACAGTCTATAATGACAGCAGCAAATACACAACACCCTTGAAAACCCAAGTCATACCTCAGGGAGTACAAGTCTCTTTTCTAAAAGCTGTCAATAATACTGTTAATGACTTTTTCTCCATACTTTTTTCTTGAACTTTTTTGTGTCTTTTCGACATAGACCTAAATAGCTCAAGTTTGGCATTCATTTGCCAGACTTCATGGGAAGTCAGTCCCATTTTGTGTCCAGTGTCTGACTGAGAAATGTAGCTGAAGTATTGAAATAAAACGCAGAAGTTATTATATCTTCATTTGCCCCAACCTAAAACTAGAAGTAGTAGAAATGTTAAAAAAGAGAGAGCCTATTCTTCCAAAATATACCATAGAATTTTTCATTTTCAAAAGTCACATAAGTCTGGATAAGCCGTTTAAATAAATATTACAATCTTTTATACTGAAAAATATATATTGATTATTATTAATGCATTCAGAAATCAAAGCGAAGAGCAAAATTACCTTCTTAAATTATATGAATACTTTCAAAAGGTTAAGCTGTTGTTTAAGCCACGATACGGAGCCAGAAGATCACAGAAAGAGATTCCACCTTCATAATTTCAGGCATAAGGAAGTGTAGTAACATGCAATGTAGCATCTTACAGAGGTGTAAGATGAATTCCAATTGTTCCAGGGAATCCATCTCATTTCAGACCCCTCCAGGGCCCACTTTCAAATAGTCTCTTTGGTTCATACTATTTTGTGCTGTTTGTCTTTACTTTAAAGGCCACCTGTGCAATATTATTAGAACCCAAATAAAAGCTACTGGAATCACTGGACCTGTAGATGAATTTGACTCAGGCCCCTATTTTCTAATACAAAAATCAGACATTTGATCATGACCATGTTATGTGAAGCTGAGACTGAGTCAACTCTTCCTGCAGTATTCAGTTCTGCAAGTCAGATTCAACATGCTGGTGGTAAATAGGACTGCCACAGCAAATACAGAAGGTGTTAGAAACAAGTTGCAGTGTTGGCAAAGTTAAGCTAAGACTACAGCATATTTTCATATACTTAAAAAGTAGCTACTGACCTACTGCCAGAACCCAACAATATTGAAAGATTTACTGTATTTAAAACCATTTGAGTGGCACTCATTTTTTAAAGATAAATTCTGAATGGCACCTTTTTGTTAGCTTCACTGCCACTGATTTCAAGTAAAGCATCAACCTAAAAATACCATTCTTTCATTTTCTTCTCAAGCAATTTGTGCCTTGCTGCTCAGAATTCTACACTGCAACTCTGCCAGATCTTTTCATAGGTTTCTGAATCTCAGAAGAATTTCTTAATTCTCAGCTAATGTTGCCTACATGTTGTAGCCTCATTTATCTTCCTTTTCACTGAAGCAGTGCAACCAGAAACTGTCACACCCACCAATTAATCTAGACATAATTATGTTTAAAAAAATTGAACATAACTTCTTGTTTAGAAGTAATCTTGGTCCTTTCCTTTTCATTTTTAATTCTACCCCCTTCTCTTTCTGCTAACTTCTCTCCCTTTGGAAAAAATTACTGACAAGAATCTCCAGAAAACATTATGAAGATAAGCAACATCTCAGTTCTCCCTTAAAAACCACAGATCTCTCAAAAGGTTTGCAATGAAGTTTAAACCTACTTATGTCTATGATTAGAAATTAAAGATTAATAAGGATTGACATGAACATTTCACAAAGAATCTGTAATTATAGCTACACAAATGAACAGGGGAAAAATACAAAGGAACCATGAAGCCACTCAGACCTCTCCTTTTTTATAAAATAAATGAAATGTTTCCAATTTCATTTTTGGGACTAATCAGAAAAGTATTTTGCTGGAAAGAAACCAAATGATGGCAAATATGCAGGATTTCTAATACAATATTTGCATTTTGACAGTCACATATTCTCCATTCTGATTATGTGCAATTTTTTTTCTTTTTATATACTTTGGGTCAAAAAGAGATGTTATTAAATATGAAAAGGCCAAAATATATCAATGATAACTACTTAATCAATGCAATTCATTAAGTGAACAGAGGCAGAAGCAACCTTGTTAAGTCTCTGATATAGATGCAGAAGACAACACCGTGTATATATGACAGTAATAACTTTATTCCTGGAAATGTCTTAATATTCATCACCTTTCATAAGACTTCCATCAGACTTTGATTCAGCTACAGTTGTTTGACCTCACATATTTACCACAGGGTACCCAGGCAGTAAACTTCAATCTGAATACAAATGATCCTTTATATCCTTAACATCCCTCTGTCCATTGACTGCAAAGGATAAGATGCTAGCTAATGAGGATTAGCAATAATAAATAACATTTTTCTTTATACTCACTGATTTCAAAGTGAATTACTAAAGAACAAAGAAGGAGAAATGAGGCAAGACTACTTACATTATTTGCTCTAGGCCTCACAGTGTCTAAGTGGGTAGATGTGGTTTCAGCCTGAGAACTGATCTTGGAGCAGGCTGAAGTTCTCAGACTGAGAGCCCTCAGCACAGGAAAGACATGGAGCTGTTGGAGATGGTCCAGAGAAGGGCCACAAAGATGATCAAAGGGCTGGAGACCTCTGCTATGAAGACAGGACGAGACAGATGGGGCTATTCAGCCTGGAGAAAAGAAGGCTTCAGGGAGACTTCATAGCAGCCTTCCAGTACCTGAAAGGGCCTACAGGAAAGTTGGGGAGGGGCTTTTCACCAGAGAGGGTTGTTATAGGGGTAATGGTTTTAAACTGAAAGAGAGTAGATTTAGGTTAGATGTCAGGAAGAAATTCTTCACCACGAGGGTGAAATAGGTTACCTAGGGAGGTTGTGGAAGTTGCCTCCCTGGAAGTGTTCAAAGCTGGGCTGAATGAGGCTTTGTGCAGCCTGGTCTAGTGTGAGGTGTCCCTGCTCATAGCAGGGAGGTTGGAACCTGATGATCTTTAAGGTCCCTTCCAACCTTAACCATTCTATCATTCTATGAATTACTCCAGCTGACTGCACTTATGTTATCCATTGGAGTAGAAATTCCTGTGAACCACTTACTCCTGTGCCTGGGTTTCCTGACCTGGAGAGACAGATAACTTGCATCAGTTTAGACCCAATATGACAGCTAATCTATAGATAATGTGGAAACCCGGGTACTTGCCTAAAGAATGATCTCAGTACAGTCATTTGAAGACTGACAATATAGTCATCAATCTCCAAACTTTTGTCAGAAAAGCATTTTGCAAAAAGTAAAATACCCATCCTAAGTCATGTTAAAAGCCCATCTAAGCCTGTTACAGACCAAAATGAACCCAAAACCCTCACCCCCCAAAAAAACCCAAAACCTAATAATCCTGGGAATAATTGCTTTTGGAAGATGGAAACTTTCATATTTACATAATTTTTAAAATCACAAACCAGGGGTTATTCTGGTACTCTAAAGATACTCTTATAGAAAGAATACAGGGACCTAATCTGAAAAATAGAGTGTTTCAAACAAAATTCAACAAATGACACAATATTATTTATGGTTTTGTAAATTTGGCAACATCTGCTATAAAAACAGAAAGGATTTGACCTTTAATGAAGGCTCTCTTACCCTTTACAAAACTATTGTGTAGGTGGGTACAGATACACTTGTTCAGTCTTTGAGCGCATGTCTGTCTGATGTTGTATATTACAGCGAAAGACAATTTTATCACTGATGACAGTGGGCATTCAAACAGGTTCACACAGGAGACAGAGAGAGAATAACATACACTTTAAGAGGTCTCAGCATTGCATCCATAGAAACACATATGACATTATCCTTATTTTACTGATTAAAGGAAAATAACTATCCTTTATCATAAACTGACATTCATACATTCTATTTTTTATGCACCCTTAAAATTATTATGATCTTTAACACGTTTAAAAGACTGTCATTTTCAGATTTTGTTTTGTTTTGTTAGCTCATTCCTATGCACACCTATAAAAAAATTGTGATTGGAAAATACAACTTGAAATCACTGGAATATGAGTAGTGATAAAAATTTACTGCTGGGTACCCAAGCATCTATAGTGTTTACTGCAGGCCACTGAAATTATTAATGTAATGGCTTATGGTTAATAAAGTATTGGTACTTTTAAGAGACAAATTACTGCCAAAAGAAAAATTATTTGTCTTGCAAACATAGCTCATGTAGTAGTTTACATCCTAGGTAGAGCAGAAACCTATTCAGTGCCAAAAGACTTACACCTCAATATATTTTCTCCCTCAGGACAATTGTGAATGTATTTTCAGCCATTCCTACATGTATTTTTCAAAATAACAACACCACTTTTATTTTTTTTTGTAGTGCCAGAGGGAATTACCTCTTATGTTCATTGTTTGTATGTATTAAACCAGCTTCTTTTTATGGCTATGAGAATTACCTTCTTGATAGCATAGCACAATCTTTAACCAAAGTTACACAGGCAACCTCCTTGGCTGTGTTACATCTTTTCTCCCTTCTTAAGGTTTTTCTTCTTCCTTTCTTCCTTCACATTTCCTCAGCTCTACTGATACCTTCCCCAATTATGTCATTTGTGGCAGAAGTTTAAGTCATCTAACCAGTCCAGACATGCTAACACAAATATGCTTTTTTTTTTTTTTTCCCTCTGATTTCTTATAATTCTTCCTTCTTTCATTTCTCTTTTACACATTGGGGATGTCATAATCTCTGTAGTTCTGACATATCCTCACAGCCTCATAACTGTTAGGGTTTTTTTCACTGTTTCCTGGTACCTAGTGTCAAGGCACTTCCCATTACTTTTCACTCAAGAGAAAGAGATCCTGTTTGGACAATGGCAGGATGAGAGAAGCGCCTTTCACTTTCTTTGCACACAACAACACAATTTGTTCCTCATGTACCCTCTGAGAGTGGGCAGAAAGTGTTTCTGTCTGTTCACATTTTGGTGGTCTTTTCATCAAAATGGGAACTAACTGGATAAACTTTGTTCTGTTGACATAACTGTCAGGGCTCTGAGGGCATCACCACACCTCACTGTCCCCACCTGGTCTGTCCTGGGGCTTTCCCCAGGCCCCTGCCCGAGGCCCAGGACCCATGTCAGTCCCCCAGTGTTGTCTGTCCATAATGCAGTAACTCCTCAGGGGGTGATCTCCAGCTCCAACAGCCCTGCCCAGCCATAGGCGCTGCCAAGCCATGACGACCCTTGGGCCCATGTCCCAGCCTGGAGTAGTTCCATCCCATCCTCAGGGAGGTGCCTCATGCCCATGGCTTCAGCCGTCCCCATTTCCCCCATGACTGTCCTGCTCCTTGGCTGGGGCAGTGGGATGGGACAGTTGGCCAGGCCCTGCCCTGCTGCCTCTGATGTAACCCCCAGCCCCACAGCCCTGGCTCCTGGACCCCAGGGAACAGTAGGTCCTCACTGAGCCCTGACAGTAACTAGGGACTAGAAATCTTCTGTAGCAATGAGTTCACCTCCAATCCTTTACCCCAAACTCCAACATGTCATGGTGAGAGAATAAGACTCAAGGCTTCCTGTACTTGAAGTGGGGTGGGATCTCTGTCCACATCAAAAAGGTACCTGGAAGCCTTGGAGCTGTCCCACTGGTAAACATGCCAATCACATAAATGTAAATGCACAGATATCACATATATGTACATATGTAGGCACACACACTACTTATGTAATAGATAAAGACAGATATCTATAAAATCCATACATATTATGTTATCTAATTTTAATCTTATTTTAATCAGATTTATATTTATGCCATATGGATACACACATGCTTAATAAAAATGAAAAGCAAGGATAGACAAAAAAATCAAAAACAAACACAGAGAACGATATTTGGTCCATAAGAAGAAGAATCCACAAGCGCTTGTCAACATTCAGTTAAGAAATCCTGTAGCATGGCAGGTCAGAAACTCACTGAAATGTACAAGTCTCTGTGTAGGCTTAGCAGTCCATCCATGAACTCTACACTGCATGATCGATAGGTAATGAATGCTTACAAAGTGACACTATCAGCAAGGGAAGAATCTGTACTAATGAAGAAAAGAGGGGTCTTAGGGAAGAAATAGTCGTACTGTTACTGCATATTAGCTTAAAATTCTTAAAGCAACTGAGTCTGGGCCTACACTGGTGTGTAGGGAGCATCAGATATAAGAGCCCAAGAACAAGTTAATAAATCATTGAGAAGAAACTTAACTGCAAATGCATTCTGGAGTTCATTCCTGTGCTATCTCATTAAGAGAGATTTTTACTATTAACAGCTTTTCTTGTTTTCAAGATAGCACCTTTTTTTTAACACTATCTGAGGACTCCTTTCCGGTATAGGTCTGATATGGCTTGAAACTATACACACATACAATGAAAAGGATAATCCCTGTAGAGGAAACATAAACACTTAAGTTACAATGACCTTAACAAACTGAACTCAATAAAAAGTGCTTTAACAGTGGAAGTGCCCAGGCAATCATCTGCCAAGTAAGTGACTGTTACCTAGAAAGTAATATAACCTACTTTACTCTCTTGTGGTTGTTATATGTTTGCTCTATCAAAACAAATTGTCAAAGCTCCTTTACTGTAAAACTGTGAATGGCAGGATTACAGAGATGAGCAGCTGCTCTGTGGTGAGGTTGCTGAGGAGACTCAGAGAAAAGTGTGTGTTTCCACTCTTAGCCTGTAATACATATGAAAAAAGCAACTGAGAAGCAAGCCTTGAGCAGAGGCCCTGTAGTATTAGTAAATACACCTACTAATTCAAATGGACATCTGGGCTTGTGGCTCATTCTTGGGCTTGGGGTTGTACTTCATTCCTCAGTTCATCTGCATTTCTTTTCTGTAGATCCTGTCTTTTGGGTTTTTACCTGTTTGTTCTGCTGTCCTAAGGCTGCATCCTGATATTTCATCCACAGAAAAAGATTTCATGCTTATAGATTGGGGTTGACTCATCTAGAGTAAACTAACCTGTAGAAAATCTTACAGAGGATTGACCAGAAATATTCAGTGACTTTTTCAAACAGAACTGTTGTGTATTTGTAGTAATTTATTTTAATGCAGTCATGGACATTTACCTTCATTCTTAGCAGAATCTCAGTTATTTGTTTCTTTGCTTGGTTTTGTTGTTGTGGTTGGGTTTTCTTCAAATTAGCAGATAGTTATATCAGGTCAAAAAGCTAGTAACACTTAAGTGGTTTTCAAGGTGAACACCAAACTTTGTAGAGTTCCTGGAAGGTAAGTTTATGCAGGTCTTATGCTCAATACATTCCTATTCAAGGTGGCTTACTTTTTTGCACCAACTAAGAAAATTACCTTGGTTAACAATCTCTGTATTTTTCTTATCTTGGTCATTTGACATTTGCTTTTTGTGTGTGGTTAAAACTGTGAATGGAGAGAAGACTTGGCATCAGTTCCAAAACCCTGTTTTTCTCTACAGGAAATCTTGTCCAAGGTTCTCATGTTCAAACTGGGTAAAAGCACTGTCATTTAAGTAATAGGCAGTACATTTATTTTAGTGGAAAATACTTTGGGTGCCTATTGCCTTGGGAAACAAGCAGAGAAGCCACAACAGAGAATCAGACAATACTGCTGTGAAGAAGAATATGTTTTATGCTTCCCTTTTTCTTTCTTAGGGCTACTAGAAAGATGAAGTTTTTGGCAAATAATGGATGTCAGTCTTAACAAGAGTTGTGAGATTTTACTGCAAACCTCTATTACAGCAGTAAAGGTGTGAAGTCCAATAGTTAACAATCAAGCTATCCATTAGTCCCTCAAAACAATGTTAAAAATACGAGCAGAATAAAAACATGAAAAAAAAATCCTTAAAATCAAAAGACCTTTTAAAGATAGGTGTTAGGAAATGCAACAGGTAAGTTCATTAAAAAGTGAGTTGATTAGCAAATATTTGTGCATCCTTTTTTATTTTTAAGGTGCAGAATCTGAAATTGACCATTGACTGACTTATTTAAGGACTCTGGAAAAACAGGAAGATCTGAAATCAAGAAGATCCCTGAAGCTGCTGTGTGAACCACATCCGTAAAACCATATAAAGTAATATTAAAGGTAAAAACTTCTCATGCCTCTGTATTCTCAGCAAGATGATAATTGCTTATGTCAACATAATTTAATGTGTAGTTATGCAATTTAAAAAATGCAAGATAGATTTATTGAAGTTACTTCTAATTTATATTTTATTATATGAGGGAAAGAATATGTATTTTTGCGTAAAATAGCCAAAGACTAAAATAGACTAGTAAAGAGTGCCTCTACTTTGTCTACACTGACCTTTGCACTATAACAGAGTTACCCAAGCTAGCTGGGTTATATATGCCTCAGTTAAACTCTTGGCTTGGTAAAATAGTCTACAGACAGCTTTACACTACTTAGTTTTCCACACTTCAACATTTCTTGAGTCAAGCAGCATAGATAGTAGACAAAGATTTAGGACTGATTTTTTGTGTAGTCTTGAGCAAGCGATTCCTAGTTTTTAGGGAAAAAAATCCCTTTCTCTGACGGACATAAAAAAATTAATTACAATCTTAACTAGCAGATTTTTTTTAACAGTTTAACATAATAATTAGATGTAGTGATATATCTATTTATCTATACAAACTTGCAATGCACTCTTCAAACGTGAATGGTGTGGCTCGTTAGTTTGTTTGTCTTGTATTTGCTCTGACAACTGCAGATGTTTTGCTATTTTCTACTTGTAACTGTATAAATTTGCAAACATAAACCCACTCAGTTTTTGACAACTGTTTACTTGTAAGTTAGTAAATGCACAAATTTATAGCTTAGAAATACAGTTTATAATTCTATGCCATTTGCTTTTGTGTGTTCTACCCTTAAGCAAAACCTGCATTAAATCAGTGGCTTCCACACAAAATTACCTGGGAGGATAGGATTTGGGGTTATGCTTGTAGATAAGGTTGTGAAAATATTCCTGTTGCTTTGAAACATCCTGATGACCCTCATTGAACACACAGCAAAAAATCTATCATTTTTGGAGTGGCTGCTATAGTCCTGGAGAAAAACTGGCATCTCTTCTACAACATTCTTTTGGGGATACTTAAACCTAGTATGTATATCTGTCAGTCGTGGTGGTATGTTTTGCTACATTGATATATTCCCAGTGGAACTGAATTTTTATTGCCAGCTAAACTTAACCTCACGCAAAACAGTGGTGAGCAGAAATTCATTACCCATCCATTCATTTCTCACCTCTGCCTTATTAGTGACAGTGGCCTGAAGTTAAAAGCCTTTTAATCTTAATTTCTTTATGTCAGATATATAAAAAAATTAATACATTGTAAGAAGAAGAAGTTGTTAATTATTTTTGTTATTTCTGGATATATTGCTTGATATTATTAGAAGGCTATTGTACAGTATCATCATACAGTTTTTCAATTCAACTAAGGACTGGTTTTTAAAAGTAGGCCTTAGCCCTCAGCCTGTTGCTTCACCTTTATATGTTGTTGGATCATCCTTAGCCGCTGTATATCAAATATGGACTAGGTAGCTAATAAATTAATGAGAAAAAAACAAACAAACCCAAAATAAAATTCTTTATTCAGTTAAGCTGCAACGTATTGCAGACTTAAAAAGGAAGACTTTTGAGCCTGATCTAATTTGGGCCTTGAGCAGCATTTAGATGTGATTCTATAACACCAATTTGAAAAAGTATTTTGGAGTAAAATTGTAAATTTTAAATTTGTAAAATTGTACATAGTAAAATGACTATGTACTCCATAAATATTTTTTTCCCTGAAAGATGTGCAGGCCTTGCTCACAAAAGGGGCCACTCACAAAAGAGTAGTGATTGAAAACATTAAAGATGTGAAAGTTTCTTATGAGATAATGGAATATTTCACATAAAGAAAGCCAGAGCTTGATTAAATACTCAGTTCTTTTGTATCTTTACTCATTCATGTGGCATAAAATTAAGAACAAAAGGGACATCTTGATTAATGACCTCTGCTAATCATTCCAGTAGAATACACAGAGACATTTCTTATTTGATCCCACTTCCAAATTAAGTTTGCATTAATCATAAATGTCACTTGCACACAAATCACACATAAATATTCAGAGTGATCTATATTTTATCAGTTATAACATAATGCTTGGCAGCCAGAGTGGGTTTAAACAAGCAATTAGTGAATAAGTTATTAAACATTTTAAACAAAATTGATGCATGGAACTCAAATCAGAGGAGTTCAAAGAAATTTAACAGTGTCTTGATTACACAGGTGCCTGAGCTGGAGGCAGATTTGCCATGTATGAGAAAAAAAATGAATATGCATTAGAACCTAACATGCCTCAGAATTTTATTTCCTTACTTTTCTTTCAATCTCTTTGATAAAGACTTCTGAAAATTTCCCTTGGCAAATCCCACAATAGCAATTTCTGAGGATCTTTTCCTTACATTTGAATTTGTATTGGCTTTCTTCATGCCTCCTTTTTTTTGCATTACTCCAAATTACCAGGTTTGCATTCCTATTTATGACTGTACAAGTTCATAGAAAATTAGTCTTAAACTGTCCATCTTTTAATGGAGTCTATATATATATATATTTAATTGCACTTTTTAGTACTCGCACAGAAGCTGCTCTCATGTTAATTTATCAAACCACACTGTAAAAAAGAAGGAAATACTTTTTCATATTCTAACTTCCACAGGGTAATGCTTTCTTCTTTCGATAATGTTATTGTGTGTAGATTTCCAATGATGCTTCATGCAAATCTGTTGCTTCCTAGTGTGAATAAAGGCTACAAAGTCTGGTATTCTCTCAGTTATCTGAACAAACTCAAAAAAATGGCTATGCACAAATGGATAGAAATTTACTCTGCAGGTGTAAAATGAAAACAAGAGGTTACCATGTAGGACCTTAAACATGAGCTCGAAGCAGTTGAGATCAATGCAATAGTGTACACCGTGAAGAGATCTTCAACTGTGTATGGAATTAATGGTCATGTACTTAATCTGGAGATCAAATACTGATTTCTTTTTAAACCTGAGAGATTTTGGGGACTGAGGAAAGTGATGAGGAAGCCACACATAGAAGTGACTATCTGTCACTTCTGTGTATATGTGTGTAAAGCATGAATATGTAAGAAGTTACAGCGGATGCTGGATATGATGGTCTTATTGACTGAAAGAAGGAAAGCTGACTGGTGTGGTTGACATGCCAGAGGGATGGGATGCTATCCAGAAGAATGTGGACAAGATAGAGAAGTGGGACCATGTGAACCTCATGAGGTTCAACAAGGTCAAGTGGAAGGTCCTGTACCTGGGTAGGAGTAATCCTCATCATAAATACAGGCTGGGGGTGACGTGACAGAGAGCAGCCCTGCAGAAAGAGACTTGGGGTTATTAGTGGATGAAAAGTTGGACATGAGCAAACAACGTGCACTCGCAGCCCAGAAGGCCAACTGCATCCTGGGCTGCATCAAAAGAAGCATGACGAGCAGTTGAGGGAGGTGATTCTGCCCCTCTACTCTCCTCTTGTAAGACCCCACCTGGAGTATTGTGTCCAGCATTGCAGTCCTCAAGTGGGACATGAACACATTGGAATCAGTCCAGAGAAGGGCCACAGAAATTATTAGAGGGCTGGAGCACCTCTCCTACAAAGACAGGCTGACAGAGTTGGGGTTTTTCAGCCTGGAGAGGAGGAGGCTCTGGGGAGACCTTATAGTGGCTTTCCAGTACATGAAAAGCTGACAGGAAAGGTGGGCAGGGACTGTTTACAAGGGCATGTAGCAACAGGACAAGGGACAATGGTCTTAAACTAGAGCAGGGTAGATTTAGATTAGATATTAGAAAGGAATTCTTCACAATGAGGGTGGTGAAGCACTGGAACAGGTTCCCCAGAGAGCTGGTGGAGGCCCCATCCCTGGAGACATACAAGGTCAAGCTTGACAAGGCTCTTAGCAACCTGACCTAGTTAAAAATATCCCTGTGCAGTGCAGGGAGGGCTGGACTAGATGACCTTTGAAGGTCCTGTCCAACCCCATACATTCTATGATTCTGTGATTCTATAAGGATATTAGGGCTTACAAAAAGTGTAGATGGAAGAACTGCAATTGCTTCTGTTAAGGTATAGCATCACATATGGTTAAGACTTTTATTCAATTCTCAATTAATTTCTCTAAAATTGATATTAACCTCAACACTGGGCATTTCCTGGGGATTAACTGTTGGCTGGGGTTTATAGCCCAAAGCATAGCTTTGAGCTATCAGCTCCTCCCAGGCATTCATTTATCTCCTGGCCATGTCTCAATGTCTGTTGCTTAATTAACATTAGAATAAAGGCGATAGTTTAGAGCTATTTCAGTATCAGACTTGAGTAAGACTTTCTCCTTTCACAATCTGACTTCAGCTGTGCTTGGGGTTTTGTAAAAATAAAAGTCTACAAGCTGTAACACAGTCTGGATCTCATAGACTGATAAGCACTTGCTTTGCATTTGTATCGCATCAAAACGTTTCCTCTGCTAGGCCAAAGGCTGGAGTGAACCTATTAGATTCCAAAAGTGTATTATGTTTCTCAGAATTCTGGCTAAACAGAAACAGGATTTTGGGACTCAACATCAGTGCACTTATATTAATCCCTTTAGTATGTGATGAAGACAGTCTTTGTATTTCTTATCAGTTAAGGGAAATAAAATAATATTTTTGCATCTGAAAATATTCCATGCTTAAAATTAAGATGTAATTAAGATGTGACAGTGCACATGACCATGTGGGATGCTAGTTGGGATGCAGCTCTGAAACTGAATCAATTTGATACAGTTCTCAGTCAGATCTAATTGGTTAAATTTCACAGTAAACCTCTTCTTCAACACCTAAATTTAAATCTCCTAGTTTTGAAAAAAAGTGTTCATTCATAAATTAAATGGAAACTTTGCTACTTCCTTAGCAATGTTTTCCAATAGCCTTAACATGTGTACTAATTCTTCTTCCTTTTCCTGTCATTTTTGAGAAGTGTCTCAGACCTCAGTTTATGGATAGGAGCAGTAGCGTGTCAGATATTGACCAGTATAGAAAAAAGGACTCTTTCTTTTTCCCTGAATATTTATTATTTCTCTATAAATTATTCCTCTGAGACTTACTATTACAAAGGGACAACCCAAATATTTTGGCTGCAAATGTTTCTCTTGCATTTGCAGACCAACTGTATCAATAAGCAATCATTCTACATTCAACTATCAGAATGAAAATTTTTGCATACAAAAACTTAGTGGCTAGAAGGATGCACAAGTAGTTCACACAATCATATGTACAAAATTTTTTTAACCAATATTGTTGATATGAACTAGAAAAATAGGGATACAAAAACCGGGGGATAGTATCAAATCATTATGAATACCTAAGAGTCCTAATCTTTTCTTGTGGAAGCTTTCTGTTTTACTAGAGCTGCAGAGGACTGACATAGCTGTGAAAAATAATTCCAAACCAATAGCTTACTCAATAGAGTGCATTAAGAACATTGTATTGCAGCACTTCAGTCAACAAGTAGCTGCATTTATGCTATTTGATACATCTAAATTATTACTTTGAAACAATCAAAATATTTCTTGAAGCAATATTTATTTAGAGTTCTGATGTGTGTTGGAAGTTATATTGGGACTCAGCAGAGAAACACTGAAAACATGGCTTGGTTTCGCTGAGCACTGTGAAGTGCTATTATATGTGAATTCTGAGAAACATTTACCTTGGGTTTCAATGGACTTATTATATTCCAAATTAAAGACTAAAAAGAAGGCATTTTGGAGGAGTAAATAACCCTGTAACTTGCAAAGCATTTCCATACCTACCTTTATCTCAGAATATTTAGAGCCAAATCATGTACATTCAGACTGCAGCTGCCAGCAAGATCCTTAGCATTCCCAGTCAGTAATCTAGGGAAACAGAAGGAGGTCTGAACTTTTCCTTTTGGTTTATCAAGCCTGAGTTACTAGTTGAGGAATGGGAGTTTGAGGGAGACACTGAGAAGTATATTCCACCTTTTTCTTATTGTGCATTTAGGTTTACATTTACTGTTGCAATTTGTGAGAATAAACAATGCTTTATAACTTAATGCTTTAATTCCAGTAGGCATGCAAACACTAATCAAATTCCAGAATGACAGGTAACAGTCTTTAAATGTAAACATGGATAAATAAATAATGTTGCTTTATATTAATCTTGGTAAACTAGAAGGCACTGAAATAGCTTCTCTCCATCTACACCTTCCCTTTTCTGTCTGTAAAGTGTTTTAAGATTAAACTTTTTGCCGGTCATCAAAGAAATTAGGTTTTGAGGGTCACTTTAGGGCATGAATTGAAATGAGTGCTCCAAAAGACTTCATTGTATTTGTCAATAATTTCCCTTTCATTTTAAATTATTAAGTACACAAGTGAAACAACCATTGAATAACACTGTTTTCAGCCCCAAGAAAACTTATTAATTAATTTGGTGGTTGTTTGGTGTTTAGTTTTAAGAACCTCATAAAAGCAAATTAAAGATGCATGTGTATGTACCTTCCAAAAAAAACCCTGAAGATAAAGACTAGAAAGTTAAAGTCTTGCCAACTTCACCTCATGTTTTTCATGTTCTTTAACCTCAAGGGTCAAACTGTGAAGGTTTGACTGGACTTCAGTAAAGTTATCTTTGATAAAGATTGTCTAATGACCTAGACAACAAATTCTCTCCACGAATAGATTTGTTTCATGGTGATTACTTCAATAACTAATCAAACTAATCTCAGCAGCTTTAACCAGCAGATGATTAGGAAGTTTATACGAATAAATATTTGGTCTTAATGGTTTTTTTTGGTTTTTTTTTTAAACTAGCACTGCTAAAATAAACTGCTAAGTTTTTGACAGTCTTTTATTTTAGCTAAGTCAGTTAAATTCATAGCACTGAGAACCAAGTAAAATCTTTGCAAACCTTTCAGAAAACAAGTCAGTCCCAAAATGCTTTGCAATAAGAGCTTGGGTGTTCCAGAGTGTCAGGTCCAACTTGTATGAAGGAGCAGCTTTCAAATCTTTTTCACATGAGAGCAAAGTTGTTGACATGTGAAGTGAGGAGCTGTATTTTAACAATTTTAGCTAGAAGACTAATTCTAGAGGTGCAGATTGCTGAATTATGTCAATGTCAGCTTCACTTCGTGGTTTTTAAAAATTACGCCATAAAACAAAGCAAATTTTAATAAGGTAAATTACTGACAGGTTTCCAAAGAGCTACAGAAAAATATTATTAGAAACACATAATCATTATTCTGAAATATAAATGAAGTATCACCTGAAAGGCGGGGAGAGAGAATATCTGTACTATAAAATGAACAAAAAAATTGAATGACCAACCCTTAAATAGAGAATTAGTTTATTCTGAAATGTCAGGGCAGTAAACTTTGGCATTAGTGAACGAATATTTCCACCCATATGTTTCTTTCCAACAACATTCTGGTAAGCTGGCATTCACAGACTATTTTGTTTATGATGTGATCACAGACTCTCAGTGAATATGCTTCCATCAAAGTGGCACTGCCTGGATTCATTCCAGACTCAGTGGTTTCAGCAGAGAGGCAGATCCTACAGGGGCCCTGAGTAGGTCCTGAGCTAGGTGCCAAGGCTTTGCCCAAAGGATAGCGAGGTGCAATTTTGATCCAATTTCTGCATGAACTTGGAAGAAATTTGACATGTGATTGACTTAGTGAGTTTCCTGTGAACCGCCATGGGATTTTTGTTCATGTCGTTTCCTAAATCTTTGATGTAAATAACATAGACCAGCTTCAAACTGTGATTTTGCAGATGCATTTTGAATCTTGATTTCCAGTGTCAAAATGAAGCCACACAGCATGAAAAGATGTGTTCATTTCACATTTACATTTTTTAAGACACTGAAGTGTTTTATATGTACAAATAGGAAATTGGACTGCTCCTTGATGTGCACTTGAATGCATTTGTGTTTAAATTTTTTTAAGCTACTGATGAAATGTATTTGAAAGAAGGATGAGTCAAAGGATCACATCTAACAGGGCACAGTAATGCTAACACCCTATCAGGAACTTAACTACATGACAGCTCTGAGAGCAAATGCAAAGCTGCCAATACTATCTGGGGAGTCAGCCAAGAAGCCAGATGCTAAAAAAAAATTTAAAAATCCTCTGTTGTTTGGCATTTTGCGGTCTCATGGGTGCCATTGAAAGACAAAAAGATGCAGTGTACTTTATAGTTCAATATGCTAGGCCTCAAACGCCTTTACATGCTGAAGAGTGCTGGTTTAAAAAAAAAAAATAATAATCAAAGAATCATATCCGGTGGTATATGAAAAGAATGTGAAAAATAAAAGCAGTTTTCCAAGTCATTTCCCTTGTTACATTAAATGTGGGAATCAGAGAAATTGAGGTGTAGCTCGGGATCCTGGGGTGGGGAATGAGCTAGGCTAAAAGCAGAATTCCATTAGTTCTGACCTCCAATATTAATATTTGAATCAGCTTGCTGCTCTGTGAATCACATAAATTTAAAAGGCGGAGAGTTACTTTGCAAAGGTCCTGCAAAAGGTCCAAACAAATCTCATTGATTTTATATACCTTTTATTTAGCTTTGAGAGATAAGACCAGGGATAGATATTCTTTTAATTAGAGATTCATAAGATTGACCTTGATTTGTGTTATTTATCAGTTTCTTTAACTTCTTTTCCTCCCTATATTTTAAGGATTGATTGGAGTAACACATGTCCTGCTTAATTTTCAATTGCATTAATAACTGCAGTAGATAAATTTCCTGTGTTTTTTCTCTAGATACTTATTTTCTTAAAATTAATATCAATGTACTCTTAAAGAGTTGATGCATTGTATTTTAGTGGTGATTTTTGTTCAGAAGTGTTAGCAGAAGTTACCGATGAGGTGTTTTTTGAAAATCCTTTGAATTTATTGTACTTGCCTGGGCAAAGAGTGGAATAAAAGAATATAACATATAGGTGATTATCATAAATACCTGAGATTATTGACAATATGTGGAAAGAACACTCAGACGGTATGAACCAGTTCACATAAAACAAGTGAGTTTCTGAATCTTCAAGACCCACTAATATTCTATTTTAAAATATCTTACAACAGTATGCCTCCTATTGTCATCTTTTCTCTTTTCACTGAGGGGGTTAATGGAATTTTTCCATTGGTTTTGTGTGAAGATTACTATTATGATAACTCAGTTTCATTTGGCTACATTATTTGAGGACTGCAAAGAGAGATTTAATAGGCTTTTAATAGTTTCTCTGTAATATTCACTCTTTAAACACAGGAAAATTCTTTGAGTTTTAGATAGATGACGAACTGAATTAGCTAGAACTGGAAGCAGGGAATGAGAGGCCCAATATTGCTCTTCTTTGTTATGTGGCATAAAAACATGCTTCTAAAGCCAAATACTCTCTTTTAACAAACTGTTCTTCCTAGATAACTGCCAAATTCCTCTGAACACCAAGGTTAGAGTGCAGACCAGATTTCCAGCTGTCAAAGTGTAAGACATTGAAAGAAGCAGTGATGTCCTTATTTTTCAAAAAAGATTTCACTCAAATCTCCCTCACCCACACAAGACTTACTCAGTGGGGTTTATCACAATGAAGTCATGTCTTAAATAATGCTGCATTTTAAAAGGATATAGATTATCTGATAAATAGGAAAGATTCTGGAATGTTTATTAATGTCACTGCATTCATTGTTTTTCTCCAGGGAAAAGTCTCCTAAACATTCCAGTGACCAAAATGGTAATTTTTTTTCATGAGCATCAACATGGCTTTTTTGAATCCTTATGGTTTTAAACTGTTATCTTCAGAGAAAAGAATATCCGGGGAAGGAGGCAAAAACCTCATCCCTCATCAGATAAGAAGGTAAATCCTAATGTTTCACAGTAATTTTCCAGTTTTTCTGTCTCTTTCATCTAAAATGAACAAAAATAAATAATGCTGAGATCAATTTCAGTGGAAAGATATGTATCCAGAAACTGAGTTCTTAAGTAGCAGGGAAAAAATCCTACTGAAAACCAGCACATCCCACTGTGAGTAATGACTTCCACAAAGTATGTTCAGTTACAGCTGAACATTAGCCAGGTACAATTTGACTCTCTTCATGATATTGGCAGCTTTCTCTTCCTCATCCCATTCCCTTTACCTTGAAAGAAATGTTATGATTTGACATTATTTTCCCAAACTGCACAATTTTGCAATTATACAAAACCAAGTTCCAAGCATGCTTTTTAGTTTAACTTCTCAATACTGTTAAATCAGCACTGGCACCACTGAAATCTCTACTTTAGATCAACAAGAAAAGCAGAGAGTGACTGCAAACTGGTACTCCAAGCCTGTTTGTAAGAAAGCCAGTAATTCAGTAATGGGCCTACACTGATTTGTACCATGTCTCACGGTGTCTCAAATAAATGTACCTTTGTGGACAACAGAGCTCATTTTTATCCCAATTTCAGCTAGAGAGGATTGAGAGAACAGAAGATGTTACATTGTTTGAATTTCTAGGTTTTAAAACACTGGATTATGTTATGCATGTCACCTTTATGCACCTGAAAAGGTGATTTTTGTCTCTGAGGGACTGTCTCACAATAAAGTGATGTAGTCCCAAAAGGATAACACTTTATTTTTCATCCAAAAATTTTTAAATCAAACAGAGTTCAGTCAAGAGCCTCCCTGTGAAGAGCCCTTGTGACACTCTTTGTCTATGTCACAACTTCGATGAATGGGAGGTGAAATGATCAAGAACAGATTTTGAGATTTCAGTTCAATACCCTGTGCTGTGAAAGGCCTAATGGTTGTTCTCATCATGGCAGAGTGGCAAAAAATTTGTCCCAAAATATGACAGCAGGAAAGGGGAAAGTAATAACTTATTTCTTTGAGCATCTTCAGGATCAGACATTCTGCCCTGTAAAGGGGAGGAAATGCTGGCATGATACCTGTAGCAATCAAACTGACCAGACTTTGGAATTTCAGGTGAAATAGTAATTTTCTTTCCCTTTATTTCCTTTACAACACAGGCATTCCATGACTATAAAAGCTGGCTTAGTATAATTTATTTTTGTGATTCCCATGAAAATTATAGTTCAAAGAGACATTTGCTGTACCCATAATGATTCTGCTGATGGTGTCAGGGATTGAACAGATAAGGTGTGGAAAACACTCTTGACCACATTAGGGATTTGGATATTCACTTATT
Organism: Hemiprocne comata; assembly: GCA_020745705.1. NCBI lineage: Eukaryota > Metazoa > Chordata > Aves > Apodiformes > Apodidae > Hemiprocne > Hemiprocne comata. The sequence goes on from CM036587.1 coordinate 28,813,062, forward strand.
GTCCATTGTATTACCAGACATTTAAAAAGTATATATATATACACATATAATGTATACTATATTATGCTTCTTAATGTTCTAACCTTTTAAATTTCTATTGCTAAATAGAATTATAGGCACCAAAGGAGGAATATTCAATACATGGTATATTTTCGCAGCCTTCATCCAAGCTAGGAAACAACGTTTCTTGTGGCTTCTTTCTTTTATCTTGTGAATAAGAGCAGAATGGTTCCTCAGTTTTGATGGACACTGAGGCCTTCTTAATAGAACAGTATTTCAAAGAGTGTGAAGTGATCTCCTGCTTCATAGAGATTTATAGATGTATGTATATACTTCGTACTTGGAAGGGGAAAGAGGAAAAAAGCACAAACAACACAACAATATGAGTAAAGAAAGAATTTGCAAATCTTGGAATGGGCATGGGATCAGTGCTTAGCACTGCCCAGACTCTGCTTTCAGGTAACACTGAGCCTTAGTTGAAAGGAGTGGAACCGAGTGAAGTAAAGCTAGTGAGGACATGGAGATTGAGCAGGGTGTGGAATTTTATTTAAGTAGTTATGTAAATAAATAAATATTTATCTAAGAGTGCAGAATCTAAGGAGTTCGTTACTGTTTAAGAGTGTGGTTTAACACTGTCTTTGAAGAAGCACAGTTTTCCTAAACTGTCTATATATTTAGAAAACCATGGCATTCTAATATTCTCTGAAAATGAACAAAACAGGCAGGCTTATTTCAAGTTTTGGAGTGTGAGAAAAGTGTCTATGACCAACATGAGAAAACAGTCTCTTCATGCTTTTCAGTGTTCAAAACATATTCAAATATAAAAATCCAATAATTTAATTGTAATAACAAACTCACTGATGTGTGTTTATCTTTCTTTTACACACAGGGATTTACTAAAAAATCACCTTATGGAAAAGTAGTTCTATGTGCTAAAATCCAAAGTCAATGGAGCACTACACATAAAAGTTATTAAAATCAAATGGTTCCTTTAAACTTTAAATTCAAACTCAGAGCACAAGCTAATCCAAAAGGAAATTAAGTGTAATGTCCCTCTGGGAAATGTGAAAGTTAGTGCACTCAGGGAGAAAGTCAAGTGATAAAACAAACTAAGAGCAATGGAATTCCTTGGAAAATATTTATTTTCACAATATGTACACATATCCAAATATTAAACACTCAAATTGCTTAATTACTGCATAAGAGTACATTTCTAAAAATCATATGAGCACCTATAGCCTATTTTTTTTATTTACTTGTTTAAGTTAAAAGACAAATAGCTCTTTTAAACATTTTGTTTATTGTTATTTTCTCATTGTACAAAATACAAATGTCAAACCTTTAACAGAACAATCATATTACCAATATACAATTTTGATTTATGTTTTCAAAGCCCAAGGTCAAGTGTTAGAAAAAATCAGCCTGCCTCTGACAACCTTTGTAGCTCTCACACTCAATCAAAGGCACTTTGGTAATTTATATGACATAATGGTTAGCCCATAGTTTCTCCACAGAATTTGAGAACAAATGAAATCTTCACAATGTTCATTATTAGTCTTGAAGAGAGTTAAAGTATAGGTGTATTTTCTTTAATTCCTCCTTCACATCTGATTTTGCACCTAAGAGCTTATTTCTTTTTCTTAGCAAAATCAGAGGGTCTAAAGAACAATATCCCTCTCCCTAAAAACCATTTTCTCCCTTCTTTAGTCCATCATAGGTGTAGCAGCATTACTTTTTGTAGTGATGTTATTATTCAGTATGAGTGAATACCTGTAAAACTGCAAGCTTCACTCCAGCAATACAGAGTGGGATGTACATATATTTTCTCTCCTTCAAATCTGTATATTTAAAAAACTAACCTAATTATTTCACTCTATTTAGAAAGCATGCCTTTATTCTAAACCTGTTTTTACCTTTCTCTTAGTCTTTGTTATATAAAGATACTGTGCTCGAAATTTGGCCAATGAGTAAAGGAAATGGGTGAATTTAAAGACCAATACATTGCCTCTTTAAAGGAACTTGTTAAATACCAGTACTTGTAAAGTCCTGCAAACTACATCTAATGCATCCAATAAAATCAGTTCTGTACAACATGTTATTGAGTAATTAGTACTTAAACCAGAAGTTCTGCTTCTTATTATTCATCTTGATGCTCAGATTGCATAAGCTAAACTGATTGTTTAAGGAACCACAAATACTATAATCACAAATTTTATAGTTTTATGTAGGATATTACAAAAAAAAATTGCCTCATTGTCTTCAATGTGAAACAAGATTACTTTTCCCTAAGCAATGAAATAGAAGGTACATAAAATCAAGTATGTGAAATCATTGGTTCTCTAGTGCCACTGTTCTCAGGAGAGATAATTGCTTCCTTCAGTTCATAAATTCTCGTGCTTGTTTGCATCTGTAGCTCTCCCACAGAACTTCACTCCACTGATCTAATGTTAGATGGTGGTTCAGCTCTGTTATTTCTCATTGAAATACAGTTAAGTTGGCAGCAGTTAAAGAAGGATCCAGTATCATTATTACTGACTTTTGCACAGAGATCAGTCAAGATCCAACAGGATTTAATTAGTTTATTTGCTTCCTGACAATATCTTAATACCACCTCACACTTTCAGAGGGTTTGTCTGATTTCTTATTATGTCATAAATGAAAAGTATGCTAATTATTCTCAAGAGACAGAACATATTAATTGTAAAGGAAACTATGGATAAAAAAATTGAAGATTCAGTAATTTATTATTATTTTTTATATTATGGCTGCATTTAAGAAGGCCCAACAACATCACTGTCCTGAAAGAATGACAGAAGTTCAACAGCATAGTGAGCAGAAAGAACTATGAACATATTACATGTAGAATTATGATAACCAGCCAGGAATCTAACAACTATTTCATCATCACCTGCTCTAGTAACAGGACTAACTCTTACTTTGTAATCGGTCAACTATATATATTTATTTTTTAACATCAGTGTGATTAATATTTATTAATAAATTAAACTAATTCTTTAGCTTACTACTAACAAAAATATATATACTAGCTACTCAGAATTTTGGAGACTACCTATAAACTCAGTTATTTCCTTCTACACTGCTGCTGTATTTTTCATGTCCATATAAGAATTTTAATATTAGAAAAGGACTTGTTTGTTTTCACTAAGCCTTGTTTTCACAAACATTTCAGAAGCTTGACAAATATTCCCATTTGTCTTTTTGTGATCACTCTATCATCCAAATAATTGTTATTACTAATTTATTTTTTATTTCTTGAATTAACTGAACTTTTTACAGTTTATGCTAACTTCCACATATCAAAACGTCTTAGTGATCTACAACAAAGAGATTCCTCAGTAATCTCTTGTCTTGCTGGGGTTGTGTCAGTTTCAGTAAACGTCACCTTTTACAGTGTTACAACATACACATATCCAATTTTTGATCTTTGAGATCAGCCTACACTGAAGAAAAACTTTCATTTTCACCATCTTTGTGTCACAAGGAATTACTCAGTCCATTTGGCTTATAATGGAATAAAATGCTTATGGTATTTCCCTCTTTGATCGACTTCTTGTTTCCTTTTCTGGAGGGAAAAAAAAAGAAAACAAAGAACAAAAAGATTTAGGAACATGCATAGAAAATAATTTGAACTATAAACGGTTAGTTTTTACATGTTCTTCTAAATAAATTACATTTGGATGTCTTTCTCAATGGTAAGACAGATTTAAAATCTGTAAAAACCTGTTCAGACAAGTTCAGCAAATACTTGTTTTTTGTCACAATAAAGAGTACTACTGTTAATTTATGGTAGCTTGCAGGTTTCTTTACATTACTGATCTTCTGCCTTGATGTCCTCCCAAATATTACTCAGCTTCTTTCACTATAACATTTATGCAATTTCATATTTGTAGATTTCAGAGTGCCAGGGATGTTACTATCCCTGAATCCCTTTCCATACTTTCATTTGTATTAATTCAATATAATTCATAGAATCATAGAATGCCAGGTTGGAAGGAACCTCAAGGATCATCTGGTCCAACATTTCTAAGTACTACTATAGTTTATATGAGATGGCTCAGCACCCTGTCAAGCTGAGATTTGGAACTGTTCAATGTGGGGGGGGATCCACCATGTCCCTTGGGAGAGTATTCCAATATTTGACTGTCCTTATGGTGAAACCTTTACCTCCTTTGTCCAATCAGAATCTCCCCAGAAGTAACTTATGTCCATTACCCCTTGCCTTTTCCATGTGACTCCTAGTAAACAGGGAGTCTCCATCTTCCTGAAGTACTTCCACCACCCTTGAAGTACTGCAACATTGTAGTAAGGTCTCCCCTAAGCCTTCTTTTCTCAAGGCTGCACAAACCCAGTTTTCTCAGCCTCTCTTCATATGGCAGGTCCTCCAGTCCTCTGATCTTGCTTGTGGTCTTTCTCTGCACCCTCTCCAGCCTGTCTGCATCTTTTTTTCAGAGCGGGGACTAAAACTGAACATACACTCCAGGACCAGTGCCCAGTGGAGCAGGATGCTGACTTCTTTATCTCTGCTGGTCATGCCCTTGTTGATGCAGCCCAGCATCCTCTTGGCTTTCTTTGCTGCTGCATCACACTGTTCACTCATGTTGAGCCTGTTATCCACCAAGACCCCCAGGTCCCTTTCCACAGGGCTGCTATCCAGCCAGGTGGATCCCAATCTGAACTGCACCCTTGGGTTATGTGTTCCCAGGTGCAAGACCTTGCACTGCTCCCTGTTGAACTTCATAAGGTTCCTGCTAGCCCATTCCTCCAGCCTGTCTAGGTCATCCTGGAGGGTGGCCTTCCCTTCTGGATTGTCAGCCTCTCCACTCATCTTGGTCTATTCAACAAACTTCATCAGGGTGCTCTTGATCCCAACATCCAGGCCACTTATGACGAAATTAAACAGCACTGGGTTGTTATTTTTACTTTTGTTCATTTCACATTTGATAAATGGTGGTATTCACCCAAACTGCAGGGCTCATCATTCAAAGGCATAGCTTTTGAGAAGGGCTTCATCAAAGTCAAGTACCTAGTCCAATGTATCATAACTGTAGGCATTTGTGATTTTTCTTGTAAGTTTTATCTTTGCTACTCTATGGCACAGAATAGCCTGTGCTATGGAAGTACAAGAAACAGCACTTTCCTAACCAGTGCTCTTTCACCAAGCTTACAGTGAGCCATATAGTTACAGTTCTCTTTGGAGAATGAGATGTGCAAATCTGGCTTTGTTTCTGAGCAAATTTTTTCCTTGTATTACTCAAAAGGAATGCCTACCTTAATTTGAAAAAAGACATGTTGAATGGATGCAATGATTTCCAACAGAGTTTTTTAAATATATTTGTGGTTTAAGTTGAAATACTTGATTGCTAATATTAATTGAATCCAATATTTATCCAGATCAAAATTCAAACAGGATAAAAAATCCTCTACAAAAGCTGAACAAACTATGCTAGTTTGGATGAAACCAAAATATTAAATTCTATTCAAACTGCCTTTTTCTTTACTTCAAATATTTTGATTTCTTTTTTTTCTCAGAGAAAATAATGTTGCTTGGTTTTAGTTTGAATTTTTAATTGCGGAACTAAAAACGTAATTATTTGAATGGCTCTATTATCAGTTTCCTCATCATCTTTATATAAATTTGCGTGATTACCATCTAAAATGAAAGTCAAAGTTCTCACATAGAGATCTTATAATATTTTGTAGCTTAGATGATGATCCTCACTTGTTGAATTTCATGCAAGATTTCACCACAGTCCACTTTTTTGGTTTTGGTTAACTTTTACATTAGCATAGATAAATACTGAAGATTCTCCAACTTCGTATACCTATAATAATTTCTTTCTTTTGATATATATTTTTATATTGTTTTCTCTAATTCAGATTAGCCTTACTTTGTAAATTTGAAAAACAAATATCTAAACCAGATTTTTGAAAACAAACACACAAACAATAACAAAAAAATGAACAGAATTTTTAAGAGATCAAATTGTTATGGAGTCTGGGAATCATCTCACAGAATCTCTCTGCTGGAAAATGTAAAGGAGGTTTCATTAAACTCCTCTGAGAAAGGCTGTGACATGCAGTCAAGAGTAAGAGTAGCTCCATCAGTGGTAGCTCCTTTTAAAAATTAGTGTAGTATGTAACTAAATATACTCCAGGTTTCCTTTCTGTACATCTCAGCAGCATCTTTTGATGATGTATTACTCAAATACATCATCAGCATGAACAGCATTTCAAATAATTTGTAAGCCTAGTAAATCGTTAGTGAAGCATTCTGATGATGTATTATTCAAAGATAGCACCATATGTGTAAGAGAGTTTTAAAAGCATAGTCAACAGAATAACAGAATAAACCATACAGCACAAACAAATTCATACTATGCTGAAGGCACCTCCCCTGAGCTTGCAAACAAATGTTAATTTCAAATGCCCTCCAGCAATAGTATAGATTACTGCTCCTCTTCTCTCATGATTCTAACTGAACACTTCTAGGTAATGAGGATCTGTACAGGTATTATTTCTAAATAAGACAGATATACATGAGAAGAGAGACTCCAAAGTGGAGTAATGGGCAATGGGATCCTGGCACTTACCCTTTCTAAAATTTGTGTAAGATATGGACTAATGCATTCTTTAATACCCACCTTCAACAGATGAAAGAGGCAACGTGTTTGTGGATTTGCACAGGTGTGGTAGGTAGGAATGTGTGAAAAGAGTAGTAATGAGATGGTTTCTGTGGATTTAGAATATAGTTCTAGGTCATTCTTTTAAATTGCAGCAGAATCAGCATACTAGATATTTTCTCACCCCTGCTTGTGGTTAAAAGAATGGGCAAAAGCCTTTCAGCACATAGCACAATAAAAAAGCTGTTGAAAAAAATTGGCCAGAAGAACTTGACAGTAGCTAGGAAAACTAGAAGTAACTGTAATAACACATTTTATAGCCCTTTATTTCTTGCTATTGTAAATTACTTCCTACTCCACAATAGGCATACAATACAGATCTAGTTCTCTTACAAAAAATGCTGTCAAGGGAAGAAAAATGAGGAAGCTTGGTGTGAGTAACACCGACATTTTAGTTACACTTGAAGGGAGCAGTTTCTGTATACACAGCAATGCCCTATTAGGTGTTTCATAGCTTCTCTAAATAAAATACACTAACTATACTCTGTAGACACACATATTTCCGATGTGAACAGGCCTATTTCCTTCCTAATCCTACAAATTTTATTTCACATCTAGGGGCGTTGAAGTTTGGTTTGAAGTAGCTTGTTACATCTCTAATGATGGTTCTGCATTGTATAAAGATAGTAGATAACAGCAAGCAACATTTTCATGAACATGTATTTTGAACTTCACTATGAGGTTCTGTGCAATATTTCTACAGCAGAGACAATAATTAAAAGACAATAAAAAAATAATAATGTTCAAGTGTTTGCAGTGACAAAAAATGAATAGAGTAAGATCCAAAAGTTCTGGGGAGGGAAACTTCTAGTTCATAAAAAGATAATGAGAAAACCAACTTATCTTGAGACATCCAGCTGCAAGGCTCCACATTTGTAACATAAAAACACACCCAAAGAAAACCAATATTTTTTTTTATATGTTCAGGTTCTTAGAAGAGAAGCTGCCTCTTCCAGTTTTGCTTACATTTGGGAATCAGTTGAATTTTCTGTGATTATCTTTATCTTTTATTCTAAAGCCTTCTTCTTCCTTCTTCTTGAGGAAGATTTCAGATTATGACCTTTACATCCAGAGTATATTTGAGGACAGGGAGCATAAGAACTGAAAAAAGGATTAGGTGCCAGGGAATTTATGTACAATAATCTTAACTGCATTATTAATAGGATTTTTCTGTAATACTTCAATGATACATAGTACAAATGTTAGCATCATTGTAACTGGATTAAAAATATTTTTAAAAAAAATTATATTAGAGTGTTAAAATATTAATTTAACTTACAGTAATTTATTGGATCTCTGTATAAGGCGTAGTCCTTTCTGTCCATAAGAATTTGAGTGCAACAAGGTGCACCTGGGCACAGGTTCTTCTTAAAAGAAGAACTTTTGAAAATATCTAGTGAGGCTCATGTACAGACAACAGCACACAGCATTTACATAGCCCATGCTAGAAAATGCTTTTCAGAGGAGTAAAGAGATATTTGCAAGCATTAAAAAGTGCAGCAAATCAATCCCCAGTTTAGTTTCATTTTATTCCTCTCTCTGATGTTACCATTTTGAATCCATTAATCCGTGACATTGTACACATCTCTTTCAACAAATTTGTTGTCCAAGTATGTGCATTTTATGTAAAATATGCCTAAATATTTTTCAGCACACCAGAATCTTTGAGCATGTGGTGCATAGTACATTAATATGCATTTCTGTCTAGGAAATCTTGGAAAGAAATACAAGAGTCTTACAAAATGTGTTTGCTAGGTCAAAGCCACGGTTTTGATATGAGATTTTGCAGGTGAGTTCTCAGACTGGAAGGATAAAAGTAGAAAAAAAGCTGAGTAATATGAGTTTCCAGTAAATTAGGTACTACCTGAGCAAATAGTGAATATGGGTGTCTTCCAAGGTAACAGAAATTTCTCATTGAAAGTTTAACTGTGCCAGGCATCTGATTTCTCCAAGCCAGATATTTATCATTTCTTGATATTCAAGATTTCTTTTAGGAAAAAAAAAGTTTTCTTATGTTTTCCGAAACTACTCGTTTCATCCTGTGATATTTATTTTCTCCCCCCAAAATTCCTAGCTAATTCAAAATTCCATTAATTTGATTTTGTAAGATAAAATCCAAAGCTTTTTAAGTACCCATTAATATGACTAATGTATTGATTTCAAATACGTTACTGGATGAAAATGGGGTAATATTTAATTATTAGAGCTACTTATTATAAGAAAAAAGTGTAGTTTTTTGTTGGACCTTGTATTCATTCCATGTGTGACATACTGAAACAGAGAAATCATATAGGAAATAATTCAAGAGTAAGCATCTATTTTGCCTTCTGGGCATGAAAAACTCAATATTAAGAGTCCTATTTTGGCTTAGAAAGAAAAATGAATTATATAACCTAATATCAACCCATAATTTTCCTATTTTGTTTGAGCTTATTTGATCAAAACAATTTGATTCTTCTATTCACAGCACAGCAGGAATCACTTGCTTTTCTGGAAATCTAATGGTTTTATTTGCTTTGCAATAGCAGCACCTTTCAGCACCATTACATTGATGGTGTGTCGTAGTATAACTAACAATGCCTTAAACTATATTGGTCCCACGCCTAGAATTTGAAATAATTGGGTCTTCCTGGAGCTGATCACATTCTGAGTTAGAAAACCTGACTCCTCACACATACTGAAACTCTTTGAAAAAATCTATGCATATATATGTGTTTAAACATGTTATTATTTAGCCTGAAAGAAGATAATTTAGAACTCTAATCTCAACGTCTATCTTGTCCATGTATCTTTGACAGACCTAACCTGCAGAGTTTTTCTGTCTGTTGCTGATTCTCAGTGATAGAGAAGATTACTTTTGTATTGCTTATGTAAAATTTTAAAGGGGATTCTGAAAATATCTGTATATTTTTAATTGCTTTCTTTAATTTTTTTTATAGCAACAATATACTATACTGGTGCATAGGAACTCAGTTATGCTGAAGCTTAAGCAGCACGCATGTAGGAGGTGGAAATAAAAAATAATAGTGGGAATTAATATTAGAAAACCTCTGGAGTCAAAATCATAAAATACAACGAAGAAAAGGAGTTGAAAAGCAGTCGTAGTTAGCAAACACAAGTGGTATGAAAAAATTACTTTATAAGATGCTTAATCATTGAAGGAAAACTATAGGAAGAACTTATCCTTTACTGAACCAGAGAAACCAAAATGATCAATGCTTTACTGCTTCACACTTCCTTGAAATGCAAAGAGATCATTGGTTAATAACAACAGCAGAGACCTGGAAACTTAGACTGGAATAAAATGCAATAAGTTTGATGGCTTCAGATTTCCCAGTTTCTAAGAAATTTGTGCTGAAATGTTTAGTAGGCTGTCTGAAGTTATCTCATGACCTTGATAATTATTTTATAGAATCTTAGAATCATAGAATAACTCATATTGCAAGGGACCCACAAGGATCATCAAATCCAACTTCCTGTTCCTCAGGACTACATAGAACTACACCATATGGGCATCATCCAGATGTTTCTTGAACTCTGACAGGCTTGGTGCCATGCCCACTTCCCTGGGGAGCCTGTTCCTGTGACTGACCACCATCTCAGTGAAGAACCTTTTCCTAGTGTCCTGAACTGCCCCTGATACAGCTTCATTTCATTTCCTCATGTCCTATTGCTGGTCACCAGAGAGAGATCAGCACCTTCCACTCCACTGCTTGAAGAAAGTGCAGACTGTGATGAGGTCACCCCTCAACCTTCCCTTCTCCAAGCTGAACAAGCCAAATGACCTCAGCCATTCCTCCTAAGACTTGCCCTAAAGACCATTCACCATCTTGGCTGTCCTTCTCTGAACACACTCTAATAGTTTGATGTCCTTCTTAGACTGAGGCATCCAAAAGTGCACACAGCACTCAAGGTCGGGCTGTACCACTGCAGTGTGGAGTGGGACATTCACCTCCCTCAACCAGCTAGCTGTGCTGTGCTTGAGGCACCCCAGGACACTGTTGCCCCTTTTGGCTTCCTGGACACACTTGTGACTCATATTCAACTTGCCATCAACCCAGTCCCCCAGATCTCTTTCTGCAGGGCTTTTCTCCAGCTCTCATCCCCTAATTTATATATAACCAGGATTACCCCATCCCAGGTGGAGAATCTGGCACTTGTTGGTTTTAAATTTATGAATGCTAGTGACATGCAATTGGCATTTTAACAGTCCAAGGAATCCTCAAACATCAAATCTGTTTTTAAAAAGAACAAAAACAGTACTAGAGAATTTTATACCAAACAACCTAAGAGCAACTGTTTAAAAATGAATGGTTGACTAATTCATGACAAAAACTGTTATAAATGTAAAAAAAGAAGCAAAGGAATTAGTACCAGCCAATGCAGGATTGTCAGGAAGAAGTCATGTTGACTAAATTGAACTAAATTTCATATCCAGCAAGTAATGAATCATGAAGCAGTAGTTATATTTTTGAATTTAGACTTCTGTTTTACTTAGAAGCTGCTATTTTCTATGGAATCTTTATAGGTGAATTGACAAGACAACCTAGATGAAACTTTGCTTAGATGGGGAAGAAACATGCTAGGAAATGGTACGCAGAGAATATAGTGGTTCATTTTCGAAGATGCATTGGAAGATACATCTGGAAGAGTCAGTCAGTAGGTTTCTGCAAGGATATGTCCTAGGCTTGATGTTTCTCAATAATTACATCTATAACGTGTGCACGTTACCTTATCACTATTAGAAGACAGCACTAAGCTGGGAGGAACACATACAGTATTTGGGGACAGGACTAGATTTGGTAAGTTACAAAAAATAGGATGAACCTGAGAAAAACAAGTGGTTAAACATCTGTACTCCAGGATCCAGGGATTATAAGAAATCACAGCTAAGCCTAAATCAAACTATCTTGCAGTGATGTGAAAGGACAGACATTACACTGAGATACATAAAGTATTTGTAACTTTTTAAAAGCACAGTTTTCAAGTTTGATTATAGAAGTCAAGGCTCCTAAGCCCCCAAACTGAAAGCAAGAGCTAATAGATATTAGCCAGCCCACAACAGATTTTATGACAAACATGTCACGCTTATTGCAAATACAACATGCAGATGATCTGCAGATAAACAATGTAGTGAGTACTGTGTATCTCAGTAGCTGTCAAGTAGAAGTTGTATCCATGGTCTTCTGAATTCTGACAGCAGCCTATTCTGTAAGACACAAAAAGTGTCAATTGTAAGGGCTCAGATGGACTACTTACCTTCATATTTTGGCAGGAAGTCTCATAATCAATTGAAGAGAAACAGAAGACTTAGTGGAGGAACAGCAATATTCAGAATCTCAGAAAAAAAATCATGTTAAAGAAAATATTAAGGACTTAGAGTTTAGTCTAGAGAGGGTAATACTGATGGGAGACAGCAGTCTTCAAGGAAGTGAAAGATTTTTGCAAAGAAGTTGTCTGCTATGCATAGAACAAGACTTAATGGGCTTAAACGTTATCAAGGGAGATTTAAGTTATACATTTAAAAAAAAAATCCTAATGGGAAGGGCAGATAAGTAGTAAAATAGGTTGCCTAGGGACATTTTAGAATCTCTATCATTAGCCAAATAATTATTGGGAATAATTTAAATATAGTTGATCCTACCCTGCGGCAAGTTAAGTGATGAAATGCTCTCTCCAGGTCCCATCTCATATTTTCAATAAGGCTGTGCTTCTCTCCACACCCCACAATATGTACATTGCACAATTTATGTCTGCCATATCACCACTACTGAAATTCCATGCTGCTCCCAGCCTTATTTATCCTTTCTTCCACTGCAAGCCTTATTGTAAAATCTAAGTATATTGGTAAATAATCATGAAGTAAGGCAAAAAAGGAAAGGGATAGAATAACACAGCCTCTAGAGCAGGAAAAATCAAAAGTATTTACACAGGTTATCTCTAGAAAGCTTTAGCTTCATTTCAGCTTCATTTCTGACAGAGGTCAAAAATGAAATAATGTTTTACTTCCTGTAAAGTATGTAAAGTATAAAGGAAGAAAGGGACATTTGCAATATGTTGATATTTTTCTTCTTGTCCACAAATATATCAAAATACACTGGGAAGTGCACTTGGTTGGATCACGGACTAGCTGTTGTTCTCTGTTAGCTGTTACTGTGCAGGGTGTAATATCTTTCTGCACCTTTAAAAAGACCAATTCTACCTAAAGCCTCAGTCAAGAGCTTTAATGAACTTCATCCTTCATAATTTCCTGAGTCTATTACATTTTCACTATGATGTTTCCTAATGTGTTGATTAAACCAGGCATGATATCTTGCATTGCTAACACATGGAACTGCTAAAAGAAAAAAACAAACCAAAACAAAACACATTTAAAAATAGCCCTCAAAAAAAGTAATATTTTTTTTCACATAAATAATTAATGTATGCCTCATGTTAGTAAAGACCATCACAGGTACCATCATCCCACCTTCTCTACTCGCTGACAGTCCTCCCTCTCTCCTTTTTTAAAATGAAATTTTTAAAGACATATTCATAAAAAAAATTCTTAAATATGAGAAAATTATTCATTCAAACGATTTCTGTATAGAAGATGGAAGATATCCTGTACAATAAGAAAAACTTATGTCTTGTAAGATGAAATACAAAGTAGTATGAATTAAAACTATGTTTATATCATTAACTTAACTGTGCATTCCCTTTGTTTTAAGATACCCTTCCCTAGAGACTTCTCTTAGAATCTCTTATGGCTTTGTTAACATATATTTGAATAGAAGATTTTTTTTGTCTATACTTTCATATTTTTGGTTTAAAAAGAAGACGAATTTTTGCTACAAACTTCAGCAATAACAAAATTTGACAATATATAAGCATTTTGTAGCATTTTTTGTAGCACTTTGCAATGGCTAATGATTCTTCCTCTCAAAAGTTCACATCTAGAGACAAAGGTTTGGGGGATGAATTTGATGAAGCTTCTTTTTAGAAGATGATTTGGAACCTTACAAGACCTTAGTAAGAATTCTAACAGAATTTTCCTAGTGAGGGGGAAACAAGATGGGGAAGGAAAAATGTCCTATTTGAATTTTTTCCATTGTGTTAATTTTAAATTTTTTATTTTTATTTGAAGATGTTTTTAAAACTTGGCAATCTTTTTACATGGTGGAAGGCAAAAAGCCTTCCATTAGTTCCTAGCAAAAACTCAACTAATAGAATATAAGGGAATAATCATAATACACACTCTTTTCCTGAACGTTAGTTTGTCTCTGTAAATCATGTGTTTGGAATGGACATAACAGTATTTAAGAGAGAAAACATGAAAAGGACTGTTATAATAAAATCTCAAAGGTTTTAGAATTGCATTATGAAATGTCATATTTGCTTCTGATCTTTCTCAGATATGAACATGGGATATTGTGCATAGACAGACAGATGAAATATTAAAGAGAATGAACAGCTTTACTGAAACGTGAGAGAACACACAGGTTACAGGGAAGGCTGCCTTTAGGGGTGTTGACAGATATAGTGAGAATTTTAATAAATAAAGTCTGGTTATTTATCATAGAAATTATGCTGAGTGAAGAGAAAGGATTATTGAGATTACAAACATGAACTGTAATGCAAGTAATAAATAATATTAAATCCTTTAATAAGTGATAGTAAGTATTAATACATTATTTGGACTAGATAACCTTTAGAGGTCCCTTTCAACCCAATACATTCTATGATTTTTTTTTTAAAGATTCTTCTTCAAAATTTAGAATGTTTGAATGTACCTTGTCACTTTGACAGATTTTCTGTCAGATTATTGACTTTTGCTTTTTTTTCCATAACCTCAGTATGATTTTTTAATGACAAACCGTAAGTTCTAGTAGTGAGTAACAACTTCTAGCAGAGATCTATCTAATTCATCTACAAAGTCCCATGAATACCCTTAATGTTAATGAAAGCATAAATATTCATCATAATAATGAATAGAGAAACCCCCTCAGGTCCTTGTCTAAAGCATGCTGTAGATTGGACGGAAAAATGATTAGATGGACAAAGGCCTATAACTCAGAGGACAAAAATGAGGGAACAGGTTCATGAACCTGAAACTAAATTCAGATCCCAGCACTGGAGAGGTAAATATTGCAGGAGAGACTGGTAGATTGAGTTTTGGGGAAGCTGGGAAATACTTCCAGACCTGGACAGACCAGTTGTCCTTTTTTATCATTTGTAGTTCCTAGGAATTCTGCTACCCAACCCAGCACGTAATTGAACAGGTTCCTATTCCCTTACACTGAACATGTGATTTTTTTTACTGATAGATAGTTTTATGTATAAATAAAGCCTGAGCTTATCCTTCCTTCAATCCCACCTTTGTCTCAGTTGTCTAGATAAGACTCAATGGATCAGTAGCATTCAGCCTTTCTCCAAAAACATTAAGCTCCAATGACCCATTCCACTTTGAAATGTAATCATAATGGTAGGGAGTATGGAGGTTCTTTGCAGAGGAAAATTTTTCTCTCTGGTCTGCTTTGGTAGTTCAACCATATAAGGTCCATGGTTTTAATAAATAAGGATAATTCTGTGGTCAAGAGAGATACATGGTCTTAATTCCTAGCTATTCCAAGGAATAGGAATAGCTTGGGCAACATTTTTTTCTAACTTTTCATTAGATGTCATAATAGTTTTCCAATAATGGGAGACAGAGGATAGAAAGATATCATTACTGTTATCTCTGTAAATACTGCTTTGGGTTCTGTGGAGAGCGAAGAATAATTTGTATGTTTCTAACATTTTTGGACCTATGTGTGCATGTCTTGGGATATGCAGTCATTTCTGAGTTTAAAAACCCATGGTTACGCTCTTTACTTGACATAAACTTAACTCAACAGAGGAATTATGTTTCTCTAACAAAAAGGTTACTCTCACAGGTTATCTGACTTAGTTTCTCAAAATGCATTCCTTCTCATACCTCACTGAATACTGTTTCTTTCTCTCTGACATGCTTCTTTCATTCAAGCATAGATTGCTTTTTAGTAATGTGCCACAAAAGACTCATTACCACTGAAGAGAGAGACTTTTCATTTTACAGTCCCATATTATGGCACACTTTTCCCATTTCCATCTGTTCATGTAAATCTCCTGATAAATTGCTATCTCTGCCAGAGAAAAGTTATTTACTTGATCTTTTGGTTAAGTAATCGTTGCCTTATTGAACAGTTTCCATTGTTTTCTCTCACAAACAGTATTTCATGAAGCCTGAGTTACTATTCATTACAGAAGTGCTTCCAGGTGCCTGTGGCAACTTAAGTGCTGTTTAAAAAACAGAGATTGTTTTATACACCACAGAAAGAGGTTCTCTCTATGGAATTAGAAAGGCGTTTTGACATAAGATCTTTCATTCCCTTGGTAATGTTCAGATATCAGTTTTCAGCAAGATCACCAAGCTGGAAACATCCATAGGGAAACACCCAAATAAAGTCTTGTCAAGTTTTTACTCAAAATGTAAGTCAAATTAAAAAGGACAAGCAGGTTAAGCAGTCAAAATGCTTTGTTAATTCCCTGAGAGGCAGTTCTAGGTATCACAAAAGGAAAATCAGAGCCTTTAGAATTATTCGATTCATAAACAACATAATGGGATACCCTTTCTTTACCAAAAAAGAGAAGAGGAGGAAAGGGAGAGGCTGATCCCTTTTGATTTCAAGTTATGAAGCAGTATCAAATCACCTGTGAGCCATGGTTTTAGCAAAGATTAAATATAAGTAAAAGATCTGTGACCTGGTTCTCAAAGATCAGAGTTTAACATTGTGAATCAACAAGATTATGCATTAAGGAGCTTTATGGGTGTGTTTGTTCAGACTGGCTGACAGACATGGAGGTGAAGAATTCAGTTTCTCACTTCAGTACTGCTGGCAGGATTAAAAAGGCAGGACTAACCTTTAAAATGAGCCTATAACAAACCATTTAGGCCAAGCATCCACATCTGTCAGTCTGTGATAATGAATTTCCTGAACAAGCAAAGCAACAAGCAGTTGCGATAGGTGTACTCCAGAAAAGACAGAACAGACTAAACTCACACTAGATACTGAAGATGAAGGAAAAAATCTCCAAATCTCCTCTCCGGGGAAACAAAGAAACCAACAAACCAACCAAACAAAACCAACCAAACAAAACAAAACCACACATAAAAATAGCATTAATTCTGATACGAGCTTGCAGAACCACACATGATGGAAAAGCCAGAAAATAAGCCATTAAACCCTGTTTAAAATCCTGTCACTGTATCAGCTTTACATGACACCAGTTAGATCTTCCTTCATCAAAAAGTGGAAATATCTTGGTACTGACCAATATAATTCAGGGCTGACATAATGGACATAATGGTGATGAAAACCTCTGCACTCAGAATATACTGATTATTCAGAAGGAAAATAGTTTGCTACAGCATGATAAATTTAATGCTTTCAAATCTTAAATTTAGGAACAAATTTTTTTTTTTACAGAAAAAAGAAATGACATACTATTAAAACATATTAATATCTCTCAAAATCAGAACATGATTTTCCAGTTTATAAATATAATTTTTTTTACCAATCCAAAATTTTTTGAAATCTCATTTTGAGGAATATTTTTAATTCTTGGCTTTTATTGTTTTGTAGGAACACAGGACTTGAAAGGACCTCACAAGTAGGAAAAGACCTTCTCACTGTAAGTATGAATATCTCAGTGATGAAACTAGAGAGACTGTTTGTTTCCATTGCTTCAGGTACTGGAAGAATTAGAACACAATTGTTCTGTTTATCTGTCTTATCTTACTCTTTGGCTAAAGTTTATTCAAGATTTCTCTGTATCCAGTTGCCGTTGCACCTGCACCATCCTAGAGGCTACACTTCTGGGAACAAAAGGGGTTTAAATGCCTTTCAGAAGACTGGAGAGCAGTGTTTAAAAAAGACCTTTGTATTCATTATTTTAAAACATATTTAGAATAAAGAAAAAATATTACATAGGTGCAGGTCAATTAAGTAAAAAGACCACATGAAGAGTTAAAAGAAAAACTTAAGGAAGTGAAGGTGCCCATAATGGTTAGCTAGGTGGCATCAAATGGTAACATTTACCTTCAGATGCTTTTCACAACCAATCTGGTTGTTTCTTTAAGTCCAATTTGTTTTTTCTCTGGTTAAAGTTAAAATTACAGCTTTCACCATAACTTTCCATGTGTCTGGAAGCAACAGTCTCACAATTTTAATAATTTTCTGCCAAAGAAGCTCAAACAATAACGGGAGACACAACAATACTGCTCATCCATTGTAGGAGTCTCAGATGACCGTACTGATGGCTGTGGCATTTCTAGGACTGAAATTCATTACATTGTCAGAACAGTTCAATAAATCAAAAGAAACTTGTAGACCCCAAAGGGCAGGGGAGGTTCTTTTGAATACTGTTCCAGCTGTACTCTATGCATTAGAGCCAAAGGTCAATTTTTTTCCCTCCCCCCACTCACATGGTAAATCTTGAGGTGTCATTTGAAATGAGCAATGAAAAGCTACAAGCTGTGAGAATGCAGCAAGACACTGGACAAATAGATTTAGAGAGCCCAGGAAAAAGTACTTTGGGATGCTTTAGATATGAAAAAGCTCCAACTGAAAAGAGAGGCAACTTTGTCACTCACTATATAAAATACAAAATCCCACAGAGTTCCAAGACCTTACCACGGATCCAGCTGTTCAGAAGTCTGCAGAAATAATTCCCTGGAAATCATATACTTTTTCAAGTTTGGTACCTTGTGCCACACTTCATCTATAAGGAAACTCAGAGCTGTTGAGATGCCAAAAATGCCAAGTGTATCTGTATCTAAAAAACAATTTAGAACTTTAAGGAATAGGACATTCACACCGAAATCATAGATTCCTCTCTGCCTTTCAAATCACCACAAGTTCTTTATTTTAATTAAAAGAAATTAAGCATAAATGGGTACACTTGGGGCCAAAAGCAATACATTTTTCTGGATTAGTTGAATGAAGCTTCTAGAACTTAATGTATTTTCAGATCTGAAACTTGGAGTCTGATTTTGACATAGAAATCTAAGTTGTCCAATACCAGTTGAACACACCTGAATATTCCATAAATTTAACACAGATTAGAACATGAAAAATACAGAGAGTGCTTAAGATACCGGCTCATGGAAATTGTGGAAACATGTTGGACATTCAGCCCAGAAATCCCTCTGAGACTTTGCCTAGGTATAGCAGTTATTAAATTTTTTAGGGACCTAGGAGTTATTCAAATGTAGTCGGATCTTTAAGAAAACTGAATGGCCCATCTTTTACAGTTCTATCAAGTACATTCCAAAAGAAGATGGTAGAGTTTACTAGTTATAGACTTGTGAGACTTATTCTGACATAATCTCCCTAGTCCTGTATTTAGAAACTATTGACTTATTATAGAGCTTTTAAAAAAGGAGGAAAAAGTAAGCCTGAGGAGAACACCTGCCATTACATACTTCAATATGTATGATCAAAACTTGACAAAGATATAAACAACCTAATACAAGATTTTGTAATGGAAAATGTCAATCAATTTTAATTATATGTGCTGCTATCTGCTCCACCTACAATTAACATTCCATTCTTGTGTTCAGCTGCTTATTTTTTCCCCACATATATCTAGAATCAATCATATAGGAATAAAAATAGATCAACATTCTCAAAGCAGAAGGTTGATGTATGAGGGCAGATGTGTCTGTATTATCTCTCCAACTACCTGAAGGGAGGTTGTAGTCAGGTGGGGGCTAGGCTCTTCTCCCAGGCTACTAGCAACAAGACAAGACTGCCACACCCATGCAATTACCTCGTGATCTGTAGTAAACCTTGCAGAATTTTGTTCTGCTTGATTATATTTGGAGTTACCTGAAAAATCATACATTTTTTTCAGCACAGTTTTGTTTGTGTGACTCACAGTTTAAACCAAATGTGCTTATGTGAAATGCTTATTAAGAAAGCAAAGGAATGCTTAGCATCATAAAAAAGAGTCTATAAACAGAGTAAAAGATATGTGAGCAAATTGTTCAGTGTTTCACAACTATGACTGAATTTCATATTTAATGCACAGATTGATAATTTTCTGTCATTCTACAACACAAGAGTATAGCATTTATGTGAGAGTGTATGTTTAAAAACACTGTGTATATATCTCTGTGTGTGTATGTATATGTACAGATGCATTTCATATCCATATCCATATCCATTAAGACTCAGAGAGTTCCTACTGAGCAAGTGGCCACTTTCATTCTGAATTATGAAAGTTGCCGATTCCACCCTTGAATTGCCGCGGCAGTTTTTGGCTCACCAGAATGGATGAATTGCCCAAAACTACTGTTTACAAGGCTTCTCCTAGGGAAACATCATCTCTATCATCTTTTTGTGCTCCTGCTCAGGTTTGGGCACAATGAAATGCTTTTATATATTGCAGAAAACTAGAGAGAAAAGTAACTTAATGCTTTTCCAGTTTAACTTCATTCTAGATGCACAGAAATGTTATTAAGTCACAACATGATCATCAATTCAAAAGCACTTACAAATCTCAGTATGAATCGTTACCAGGCATTACTCCAGAAAAGTGTGATTGCATTTGTCTTTGAAAAGTAGCAAAGAGAAATGACCTCTCAGCACAGCTTTCAGATCTTGACCAGGGCTGTCCTAACACAAAACTGAAAACTTATGTTGCTTTATGGTAGATAGATGGCTGACCCCTCTTCTGCACTTCTGTATTTCTCTTGTAAGTCTGTACTGCAGCACATTGCCTTACAGCTTTTAGCTGTAATACAGCCTTCATTCTGGACAGGTACTTCACTAAATCTCATGGAATAGCAGAGGGTTTGCTTTTAGGTCAAAGCTTTTCTACAATACTCAAAATCCAAGGGTTTGGAAAGTGGTAAATTGATATGCAAGTAATGTAAAAATGGCTGTTGCAAAAAAGCAGCTGAACTTGGGCTCAGCAAGAGTTGTTGAAGTCCAGTTTCTTATGGAAATTGTCTATTCATTGCCCATCTGTGAGCCCTTTCCTCTCTATCTGCCTCTGAGGAGAGTAACCAATTTCAATGAATTTTGAAATTGGAAAAAAAATTACAAAGCTGATTAAATTATCTCAAAAGTTCTGTCAGATGGACTGATGCAAGAATCAAAACTTGTCTCCCTACTGAAATAAAGGCACCAAAAATCCTCTATTAAATATCCAACTTGGCAGCCGTGAGTTGGTTGGTAGTTGTCAATTATTGTCAGAATAAATGGCTTTTATAATGCCCTTAAAAATCAGGAGGAAGAGTACGGCTAAGTGGCAAAAGACTCAAATCCATAGAAAGTCAGTGCCTGTAGTGATTCACTACTGCTTGTGATCCTTGTTATTGAAGTTACCATTACCTGTTACTTACCCTTTTCATAGGATTTTCACGTTTCAACAGTCATATAAGCAAACCTATGTCTTCATGTTAAGGTTTCAATTCCAGGGCAACAAGTTTTCAAGATGCCTAAGACAGTTGAAGCTAATTCTACAGTTGAAAAATTACAGGCTGGAGCAGCTTGCTTAAGTTAAGACACATAAGGGAATACACCTCATGAAAGAAAAACCGAATTCCCAACACATTCCCAAACCTTTTATAAGTGGCATAGTTCAAAGTGATACAGAAACTTTTTATTCACTTTTAAAGCACTGACTCTCAATATCTTACTTAAAAAAAAAAGAAGTTATTAGGAAAAGGATTCTTACCCATTTCTGCTTTACTGGCTACCATCAACAATATTATATCATAAAATCATAGAATGGCTAGGACTGTAAAGGACCTTAAAGATCATCTAGGTCCCACTTCCCTGCATTGGCAGGGACACTTCTCAATAGATCAGGTTGCTAAGAGCCCCATCCAACTTCCCCTTGAATACTTCCAGGGATGGGGCTTCCACAACTTCCCTGGACAACATGTTCCAGTGTCTTACCACCCTTATAGTGAAGAATTTCCTCCTAATACCTAACCTAAATTTCCCCTCTTCCAGTTTTAATCCATTACCCCTTGTCCTCTTGCTACATGCACTTACAAAAAGTCTCTCCCCAGCTTTCCTGTAGGCCCCCTTCACGTACTGGAAGACCACTATGAGGCCTCCCCTGAGCCTTCTCTTCTCCAGACTGAACAACCCCAACTTCCATAAGAAGTTCCTCCCTAGGAGAGGAAAAGTGTTTCTTAAGAGTTCCTTTTATTTAAATCTCTTTCATTTGGGAATAATACTTAGCAGTAGACAAAGGAAAAGCAATTGTGACAACAGATACTAAAGATAAAGAAAATTACAGCATAGATGTAAGTGGATTTGAATTTTAAATAACTCTTTCCTCTTACTTTAAATATGAAAATGTTCTACCTCAAAGATTTTGCCTCCAGACTTTGGAAAGACAAAGAATATTTGATGGGAAAATCAGGGATGCATGGAAAAGCAGCAAAAAAAAATGCTGTGTTTTGCCATACATTCCTCTTCTTCATGGAGCTGGTAGCGCTGAAAGGAATTTACAAGATTGTGACTCAAGCAAACTAACAGGCTAGACATTCACTCTTCATTCCAGACTAACTCGTACTTATTTTTAAACTAAGCTGATGCAATGTTAAAGTTGTGACATAAACTGTCAAAAGAATGGACTTCAAAAGTTAAGGTTAGAATGTGTCCATTATCCTTTTGCAGTCAGAGCTTAGTGCTGGCCTCTGACCTCCAAGCACACTTCACAATATTGTTAGTAAAATAAATTATTTTGTCTATAAGTGGAGTGTCAAATCACTGTTCTGTTTCTCAGATGGCTGTGAGTTCTCATTCTGCCCCTATGGGCTGAGTTATCTGATAGGTTAATTTCAGCCTAAGTTGTTATGGCTGTGCTTTATTATTGTTTTATTTTGGTTCTGTTTGTTTGTTTGTTTTACTTATGAATGGCACACATGTCTCAGCCTTGCTTAGACAGATACAAAATTGACACTAGACAAAAACCAATGAGGGACGACAGTGATGGCATACAAGGTTAGGTCATACCACAAGTGGATCTCAACAGTTATGGGTGAAGTTCTTTTTGTAATATGTTCTCTCTCTTCTTTAGCCTTTCAGAGTCAATTCCCCAAAAGACTTCATCAGTTAGAAAAAGAACAAGCAGAAAGCAGTGGCTTCCTTTAGGCTTTGCAGAAGATAGGTATGGTGATGTATCCTATTGAATACTACTTGCAATGTTGGCAATCTTTGAACCATTAAGGAATAATGTACTATGATGTTGCCAGCAAGTGAGGTATGGAAACAAAAAGGCAAAAATATCTGTATTTGAACAAAAGCCATGCCAAGACTGGAGTGTGATTCAATAGCTGACTAGTTAGAATGGTTTCCTGGGAGGATAGATGACTTGCTCTTCTGTTTTTAATAACTGAACAGATCACAGATTAGCTCCAGTAAATGTCAACTTGTTGACTACTGTAGTTTCTTGTCTTCTGTAAAAACCTCATAAACTCAAACATCTAAGACTGGGAAAAAGCCTGAGTTAAAGTCACATCCATCCCAGAAGTGGTTTTTGAGCACTTGGTTATAAAGGGAGAAAGAAAAGGAGAAATATCTCTTTCAGAAATTAACTTTCTAAAGAAAGAGTGACATGCAGAAGACATCTTTAGCTATGATTCACAAGCAGAGATGGAATTCAGGCTATCTTTTAATCACATGCTGGTAATGCTTTTGTGGAATGAAATTTAAAATCCTTCCTCAGCATTTCTTATGAGGTAGCTGAAGAGGATTCCTCCTAGTGTATGTTGTTCTCAGTCTGAAGATGTTTATTTCCTAGACATGGAGGAACCTCAAAGTCTAACTTTAGATCCTGCAGGGTGCTAAGGAGTTGAAGAGATGCAACAGACCATTTTGTGACTAATTTCTCCCTTTTATGAGCTGAGACAGCTGTTTAAATGTGATAGGTGTGGTTTTTTTATTTTTTTTATTTTTTTTTTTTTCCCCCAGAAACATATTGGTTGCAGGGCAACCCTCTCTTTCAACATCTGTTCAGCATATTGCTCATATATGCAGATTTTCCTGCTCACTCAGCATGTTATAGCTCATTACAATATACTAAATATTCTTCTGTAGTGAGCAGGGGAGTTTCACATGCTTCCAGTCTGCTAGTTCCACCTACAGATGATCCTAAATCCAGAAATCTTAGTTCTGACCATTGTGACTTCACATGTGGTTTCTTTTATGTGTAGTTAGTTATGCACTGCAGTCTTAGTACCAAAATGAAGGGACATAATCCTGGAATGTGGGCTAGTGGGAGGTGCCCCTGTCCATGCAGGGGGGTTGGAACTAAATGATCTTTGGGTCCCTTTCAACCCAAACCTTTCTATGATTCTATGTCTCGTCCTTTCTTGCTTCCTCTTCTATGTTTTAACTACACAATTGGTCAGCTTTGAAAAAATCTTTTTAAAAAGTGGTCTGAAAAGTTCTTACAAGTAGCATGAAAACCAGATATAGCCAGGTAGATCTTTGCTTGTGAGTATTTGTAGATGGCAAAATCTATTGAAAAGAGCTAGATAGCCAAGCACCATAGATAGACAATCTAGTTAACATGAGTCATTCAAGATGAGCCATAGTACGTAGCATCTCCTTCCCTTATAGCTAAGCCAGGTTTTGCAGAGAAGTTGTTACCACAGAATACTATGTGGAAAGCAGATACAAAATTATTCATTCATTATTTCTCTTATTAATAGAAAGGTTTTGTTTATTCAGTTTCCCATGTAATCCTAATATAGATCTGAATTCAATACTGGCTGCTTGCAAGCATAGTTGAAATGCATGTATATTAAAATATACTAGGCGTAGACTACTAGCTGTAGAATTTTGTACTAGTTTTGGCTGTGATGGAAAGAATTTTCTTCATAGTAGCTTGTATGGGGCTATGTTTTGGATTTGAGACAAAAACAGTATTGAAAAAACAGATACGTGTTAGTTACTTCTGAGCTGAGCTCATAAAGCATCAGCGCGTTTTCTGCTTCTCAGACTGCCCTGCCAGAATTGGAAATTGGAATGGGGACACAGCTGAGACAGCTGACCTCAAATGACCAAGGGGATATTCCATACCATGTGATGTCATGCTCAGCAATGAAGGCTAGAGGAGAAAGGAGGGAGGAAATGTTTGGAGTTGTGATGTTCGTCTTCCCAGATAACTGTTATCCATGATGCACGCCTGCTTTCCTGGAGATGGCTGAACACCTGCCTGTTGATGGGAAGTAGTGAATGAATTCTTCATTTTGCTTTGCTTGTATGTGCAGCTTTTACTTTACCTAATAAACTGTCTTTATCTCAACCCACCAGTTTCATGCTTTTACCCTTCCAACACTCTCCCCATCCTGCTGGTGAAGAGTGAGTGAGCAGCTGTGTGGAGCTGGGCTGCCCACACAGGTTAAACTCCAACAAATTCTCAGGAAGAATGTCAGTAATTATATAGTGATGTGCAGTATTTTCATTGGTTTTACTTCTAACTACAGAGAATCATAGCTTTAGTCAAGCAGTATCTTTTGACTTACCCTTATTTTGGTTTACTACCTAGGTTTAAGATGTTTGCTATTTTTTTTTCTGTTTGTTGGAATACTTTAAAATACTCATAAGCTAGAATCTACATTATGCTTCATCTGATGAGTTAAAATGTACCACACTGTAAAACAAAAAGTTGTTTATTATGTACAATCTGTATTGTAACTGAAGCATAATCTTAACCTAAACACTTAAAAATAACTTGCACTTCAATTAATTATCTGCATGCTGCTAGAGATGCTACTGAAACTATTGTTAGAAAGGAAACATGGCTCTTTCAAAGTTCTTAGAAGTTTATGGTAGCCCTTCTACATTCCATCTCTTCCTCTCCATTAATGATTTTGGCCTTTCTTTTAGTGTCTATAATAACATGTTTTGCTCTTGGCTATGTGACCATTTGTATTTAATGATACTAGCTAAATTAAAAGGGAGAATCTCTAAAGTATAAGATTGGCTCCTTATTTTGTCATCATGTCTATAACTGATTCTCCATATACTAATTTTGGTTCATGAAATGCATTATTTGAAAAAATCTATGTGATAAATATGTGATAAAGCCTAAATGATATATACTGAAAACAATACTTAAGGATCCAATGTGAATTCCATTGCCATTATAAATGTGCAGTCATGTGAGCCACTGAATATCTAGAAAGTGTCAAGTACTCTTGTCCCCCATTACTTTTACAAGGAGTTGTGTGTATCCAAAAACATTGTGGAAGGTGCTAAACTTGACATATATAGTTGAAATGCCAATATATCAGCTATGATTCCTTCTATATATAACCTGAAAATACCAGCCTCACAGAATACTGACTAAAAATTGAAAACTAGTTCTCTTGTGGTTTTCAGGTAGTAAATATGCAATTTTATTAGACACAGGGACAAATAATACACAAACTTGGGAAATCCTTCTTTTGTACACAAGACAGCAGGGTTGCAGAGATATGCTGGGATCTACATACAGTGATTTTTTTTTTTAATCTAAGATCCTGAGTGACATACTGTAAAATGGTGATTTGTGAAAACCACAGAATAGCAGAAAAGCTAAAATGCATCAATTTTTTGCTTATCAATTCACATAATTTTGCCACTAGGGTATAGACAGAAGCAATGAGGTTACAAGGCACAAAAATCACACAGGCCAAGAATGCTAGCTGTGGTCAAATAATTTATTCAGCAGCATTAGACTACACATGCAAAGCTTTTGGCCATTGTGTTCCCAGCTGGCAGCTGCTACTAACATCTGGGACATTAACATCAGAATTAGTAATCTAGAGAATTGTTCCTTCTATCACTTCCAGCTAATACTGGACTCCAATTAGCACTCCTCCAAGCCCACCTGCAAAAAAGTCTAACAGCTTCAAATATTAAATCATTACAGATTGTAAAAGGTTACACAAACAGAAAATAAGATCACAACTACTTGGAATATTTGGTAGGTGCTGGGTGTTAAAAGAATTATCTCCATTAACTCTTTAGCAAATTACTGTGGTGACCATTTCCTTAGAGCCAGAGCTCGAACAATTTTATTAGAGCAAAGTTTCCTGAGTGCAAGTCTGCAGATCAAACTAGAAGTTCTTAAAGTTAATTGAAAAATACAACAGCCACTTTTTTTTCTGATGATTTTCCTCTCCAAGAACCACTTCTACTGTGACACCTAGCACTTAAACAGAATGCAGAAGCCAGGGATAAGTGATTATTTATATAATGCTTTTTTTTTTTTTTATTTAGCTAACACCAACATAAAAATCTTAAAACTTGCAGATGATTTAGTCAAGAGGACCCACTACATTGACTACAGAATTATCTGTCTCGAATACATTATCACCACTTCCCCTGTCCTCTTGTTATGCTTTTTTAGCTCTTTACATTCTTCATGTGTTTAGTTTTAATCTAAACATAAACATACTAGAAACACAGCTTCGAATAACATGACAGGGCCTAGAGCCTTCATTTCTCCCAGAAATACTTAGAAATTAAAATAACAACGTGATACACAGTTGTAGCTCCAGCACCTCAGTGGCACTGCCAGCCTGCTCTGCTCTTCTCTGAATGCATTTGCTCAGATAGCACAGCTTCTGCAGCAAAGCTGACCTGGACCTCGGGGTTTTTTTATTTGAGAAGTTTGATATAAGCACATATTGGAGGAGTGAATTAAACCACTTTCTTCCAGAAGGTCTTGGGTCTGTACTTACCCTAACTTTGGTATTTTGAAGCTGTATTCTTCCAATCCTTGGTCCACATCTTTCATAATTTTATCCCCATTCTACCTGAATCATCTAAGTATGAAAAAGAAGTAGATATGCATTCAGCTATGTCTTACAATTTATGCATACCTAGATTTCTTCTCTCTCTCTTTCATTGGTCAGGAGGTTCAATAAGACAGAGCTCTGAGTGAGGGATAAATATCATTGGACTTTGCATGATCTTCTGTTAACTTTTAAGTGCCCTGATGTTAACCCTGATATCAAAGTTTGACTATGCTTATCAGGCAATTAATGAACTCAAGAGAAACTTAAAGCATATGGGAGATGTGGCCCAGGACTGGATAAACTTAATTTTATCTTTGGTATTTTTGCTTAATATAGATTCTTTATTATCTCTTTCTCCCCCACATGATTTGAAAGGTTTGTAGTTGCATACAGCTCAGACAATTATATGAAAGCTGCAAGGTAATTTGGGTTCACCTAAACTGTTGAGCTACATAATGTGTCTCTCCCACTGAAATAACAAGATACTTACACTTTGAACTTGAGACCTGAGTGAAGCAGAAGAGCATGCCAAGGATTTGAATTCCTGTAATTTGAATAGTACATTCATTTCATTTGCAAGTGTGCAGAAGATCCAACATTGCAGTCAATTATGGTCAGATGTGTAGGAATTTGTTTACACTGTTGAGATAAACTGTGTGATGATTCCAATGTTCAGGAGGCACATGTACGTGCCGTGTTGCCAGCTGTGGGGTAAAAATAAAATAAAATAAAAATAAATAAAAAAGATTCAGTGGCAAAAAAAGAGCTTGTATGTCAGAAAAACAAGTATAATTCTCAACTCTGAGGAGTCCTGATTTAGCCTTTCTGCCATCTGCTAAACAATGGGATAAGGAAACCCCCATTGTTCAATAAATTATATTTCTGTTAACTAATAATGAAGGCAGCCTCAGAAGTCAACCAACAGGGAGAATTTTGCTAAAAAATCTTTACATGCCTTATCAGGAAAAAAAAAGGTGTTCAACTTGTCCATTAAATAATTTATGACTTCAAACTGGTAGGCAAAATTAAATGGCCTCATATTTCTTTAGTTTCACAAATTCATATATCTGAGGTAGTTTTTGTTATTTTACCAATGTCTGAAATGTATTATTACAAACAGCAACAACAGAACAGTAAAAAAGAAATTTCCAGCTGAGATAAATGGATAGAGCTTTTCTAAATCCTTTGTTACTACACTGGCTGACCAGCTGTTAACCTGGCTTTTTATATATACAGTGTAAAAACAAGAAAAAGAATTAGTATAAGAAGGTCAGGTACTTTAATGACTGGCTTCTCAGTGGCTTGCTTCACTACTTTGGCACATGGATTCCCAGGGGAATCAGGGACCTATCTTTCTGAACAAAATTATTTGAAGGCAGAAAATACAGCATCTCTTAACACTAATTGACTGGTGCTATAATCAGTCAAATTATAGCATTAATTGTATTAATGCTAATTACAGTGGGGAAAGATGATATTGTGCCAATAGTACAAGACAGAAAAAAGGAGATTCAAATGTTTTCCTGTCTTTGCCACCAAGTTTCTCTGTACACTTGGACAAATCACACGAGCTCACTTTACATTGTTCTTGGTGAATTTATTTACCAAAATCTTCCTCCCCCATGTTGCTGCTTCAAAGGAGCAGTGTGAGACTAATGCATCGGCAGCATTTGCAAACAATTTGTGTAAAGGTACCACAGATTTAATAGGATTATACTGTGCTATAGGGATTTTGAAACCATGCAACACTGTGTGAGAAATAAGGGCCGTCTGTCAGTTAATCTATCTCCAAAAAGTTTGCAGGATTGAGGATATTTTATTGATGTCTTTGATTCTTTCTCTAGAAAACCAAAAAGTGAATTACCTGAACTTAGAAATGTTGAAAAAATTTAAAAAAGGGAAGAGGAAGGGTAAGGCAAATGGAAGCGCTCTGTGTTTGTATAATTGCTAGGTAGATATCTGTCATACAGCAAAGTGTCAAATATTGTCACTTTGCCATCTGTTTACAACAACCATTTGAATTATCTAATTTTACAAGCTGAGGATGTCTCACTTGTATATAAGTACCAGGATATGAAATTGAAGGCTTCCTGAATTCTTCCCCATTCAGTCACATCCTAGCAAGAAGTATAAATTTATCTCTTTTATTAAACTGCTACTTGGTTTCCTTAATTAGTTCTTTCCTTTTGTTTTAAGTGGAAGGAAAGTTAGGTAAAAGCCCTGCATTATAGCAGTAATTAGCTTTTAGTAGCCTTTGTTGTAGAATTCCCTAGCAGCTGAAGAGATTACTTATGTCGCTACAGAATATCAATTAGAAGTTTGGACTGTAGAGAGTGCACACCAAAAACTGGACCTTCTCTATAAGGGCCCATACATGTCAGATAGGATGTAACAATTTCATTACATGATGTTTGGTGAGAGCAACAAGAATTTCTATTGTCCTTTGGAAATGAGGTGTAAATCTCAACAGACCAACCTGAAAGTGTCAGGAATAGACAGCTGAAAATTTAAACTACTGGCTTTGGATACCTTGATTATCTTGCATCCTCCAATCCTTTATTTTTAAGGAATATTAAATGGCTATAGATAGGCTAATAGGAATTAGAAGCAGGAAATGGCTTAAACTTTCCAGATACCTCTATCTCACTAAGTGACAAAATCTGGAGAAATTCCAGTTCTTCAGTGCAGACATTCTTCAGAGAAAGTTGTATTATGTCATGTAAAAGAGGGCACCCTTCCTAATATTACATATAATATCTTCCACCAAAAATAATTGTCACACGGACTGTGAGAAAAAAACTGGTTTTAAAGGATCTATTTTTCAGTATGATATTCTTCTGGCCTGAATCACACAGCTTCACAATCTCTATGAAACATGTCTTGGAGCAAAACACTTGAAAAAGGAGGAGTTACTACATGCTTCCTCCTTCAATTTAGAAATGCTAGATCTCATCTATTTCCCAACCACATATGACATTCTGCATTCACTGATTTTATTAGTGTCGGTAAATCTTTAGTCTGGTCACTGATGGGTTTGGTGATTGGTGAGATTCACATGCATATTCTACATGTAATTAAATCCTTTACTTTATTTGAAGTGTTATGAACAAAGTTGGGTCTGTTTTATTCCTTATATATGTTATGTCAAGAACAGAACACATTAGGTATGGATATCACCTGCTCAACACACTTGTTGACCAGGAATGTTCTTTAGAACGTGAGAGTTTCTTTGCATCTTTTACAAATTCTTGTCTCCAAATACTACTGTCCATTAGTATGAGGAACACAGAATTTTTATTTTATATCTTATTTTATAAGGATTACAATACAGAAGAAGACCTTTGAACATAGTATCTTGATGGGTTATCGTATTTTTATATGTCTTTTATAATTTAATTGATTCCTTCCATGCATGATGGAAAGGCTTAAAAGTTTTATTATTATTGTTATTATTATGCAATAGAGAATGCTAAATATGAGAAAGCTTCTTCTGTTGCCCCTGAAGTGTGGAAGGTGGTCTGAAGGAATGAATCGTCCCTTCCAAAATGTACTGTTTGGTCCAAAAAATGAGGAACACTTCAGCACCAGCACTCTGGGAAAGTGCCATCTTCATCTAAAGTCAAATTAATTAGAATACTTATGCTATTAAATATTACTATAGGTCTTTCAGTTTTCATTCTCAGTTATCTTTACTTCAATAAGAGAAAAAAGAAATACAATCTTTAGTAAAAGTTTGTCCTATTTGTTTTTACTGTAGCATTTGCAAAGGAAGGAAAATCTCATTCATTACACTAGCTATTAAACCATCTCATGATCCATTTCTGAAACGAAATTTTTGACTGGCTCTTCAGTCAAGTGAAGTTGCCAAACTCACAGTGCTCTCCATCTAATTATCCTAGGTAATATTATTCCTTCTTTATTTGGAAGCATACACCCTGCCAATTAAAAGAGCATACCTTCCTTCTGTTAATACCACTGCTTTTAATTAGAAGTTTTGATGCTTTTCAAGAGACATCAGACAACAGCCCATCTGTTTAGGCAGAGGTTTATTTAACATTGCGTGTGTAAGATTTGGATAACTACAGTCATATGATTACCAAAGAGCAATTGCTTAGAGTCTAATAGCTCCTGTGTCCTTGAGTGACTTCAAATAACTGGGATCCTTTTTTGGTAGCTTTCTATTTACTTCAATTCAGGAAAATCCATGTACTTTGTTTAGTATTTCTTTATTCATAACTGCCATTATGTATGTTAATGCCTATTAGCTAACTAATTACCAGTCTTGCTTGCCAAGTTAGTTAAATATATTACTAGAATTAAGCTGTAAGAAGCTAATCACTTATCTAAAATTTTATTAAAAGAAAAGCCTGTTCTTCCAAGCATTGTGTCACATACCAGTACCAGGAGTAGCAACTATATCACTTTATTATTTTGTATATATGATGCTTTTGTGACAAGCTTTCAATACTGCACTTCCAATGGCCAAGATACACAAAAAAATTTCTATCATCTGTGATTCATACAGTGCCTTTGAAATCAGGCTCATTTGCTAAAACAAACCAGTTTACTATATTAAGAAAAAAGGGGGAGGGGGGAAGAAGGAGAGCAATTATATATAAATTAAGTGTCAATACACCAACTGAAACACTGTGTACATTGGGCAGGACAGAGGTAATGGAGGCAAGAGGGTAAGTGATCCCAGGGTAGTTTCCTTATTCCTTTTTTTTAGAACTTTTTCCCTGCCTTCAAAAAATTCAAACCATAGCACACCAACATACTTCCCAAGATTTTTTCATAAAGCAACTCTTAACAAGTTAATATTTATGCTGAAAAAATAAATAATGTATTAGAGAACAGTATCCAAAAGTGGAATCTGAAGTATTTCTATGGGTTGGTTATCAGCATAGTTCAGTGCCTTCAGTGCCTTCAGTTCTTACATTTTGGCTAATATGAATATTGATCTAATATATTCTTATTAAAATATTTTAAAATGTAGCATTATCATACATTTAGAATGTCAAGATGTGAATGCTAAAAATGGACAGACAGACTTACATTTAGAGGACAACATTTTCATATATGCATAATTCTAGCTCCATGAATTTTTAATCAACTAGACCACCAAAGTTGAATGCCTGGAATCAGAAACAGGCCATTTTTATTAATACAAACAAATTCCTTCTGTCTTTGGAAAACAATCCTATAAGGATCAAATTGTGTAAATACACACTTCTGCTCCTCCAGATTCTCTCTTAATTAACTTTTCCCCCTGCACTTCGCTAATAATTACTCTCTGTTCCCTTCATGGAAACAAGAGATCTCTGCAAATTGTAGTTCAAGATTCTAGGTAACATTATGATTGTGTTTGTGTCTCCACGATTATTTAACAACAATGATGTGCCAATGCTTTTAGGTGAACAGTCCAGATTTACTAATTTTCTAGTATCTTTGTATTTATGTTTGTTTTCTTACCTGTATTAATTATTAAAATCCCCTCCCATTTCTACCTGCATAATCCAGATAACTCATGGTAAGCTTTGAGGAATTTTTTGTGCTGTAAGTGGATATATGACAATGTGGAGTCATCTAAGATTCCAGTGTGTTAAAGAGCAGTTCTTCATTCTGGCTTGTCACATGGAACAACAACCAGTTGTACTAATAAAAATGAGGGAGGTATAATGGTTCTAGAATAAATAGTGTAGACTAGAGGAGACTGGTGCTGCCTGGAGAAGTGTACATTAAAAACAAAACCCTGCAGTCAAGCACTTCATTAAACATATGAAGGATTTAGTTGTTAAAGAACCAATAGAACATCCCACAGATGATCATATATGTCAACAAATAATATCAAAAGTGAATTACAAATTGCTGTGCTCAGCCCTTGTCGGAGGATTTCTCTGCACAGGTAAATTTGGGATTTCAGAACCCTTAAACCATCATAAGAACCACAGCTTATTTTAATAGGAAAACGTTTAAACCAACCTCTCTTTCCATTTCTTTTTTTCTGAAATGATAACCTACTGAAGCAGAGAAGACAAACTGCCACCCAAACCCTCTGTCCTTTGATGGAGTTAGAATAAGAAAGTTCTCCAG
The DNA here is from genome assembly GCA_020745705.1 of Hemiprocne comata. NCBI lineage: Eukaryota > Metazoa > Chordata > Aves > Apodiformes > Apodidae > Hemiprocne > Hemiprocne comata. The sequence continues at coordinate 28,846,674 of CM036587.1, forward strand.
TTCCCAGATTCCTGTGAGGAAGAAGAGTTAAAGTCTTTTCACTGTGGAGTGAAACGCTTTGGGAATGTCCCTCAGAAACACCACTACTAACTCCTGATTGCCTGATTGCTTGTCAAACACCCTCAAAAACTGCCACCTAGGATGTATAACTCTGGGAAGAGAAGGGCAACTATAACACTACAGTAAGAAACAGAAATGAAAATGAATGTTGTATTTAAAGATACAGGAAGATAAATTACACAAAAATATTCACAACAAAGCCTATGTGCGTGATCCTTTTTCGTAAAATAACGAAAGAAGAGTTTCACAGAATCATAGAATGTATGGGGTTGGAGGGGGCCTTTAAAGGTCATCTAGTCCAGCCCCCCGTGCAGTGCACTATGACTTTTTTAACTCGATCAAGTTGCTCAGAGCCTCATCAAGCCTGACCTTGAATGTCTCCAGGGATAGGACCTCCACCACCTCTCTGGGCAGCCTGTTCCAGTGATCCACCACCCTCATGGTAAAGAACTTCTTCCTAATGTCTAATCTTGCTCTAGTTTAAGGCCATTGCTACTCATCCTATTGCTACACACAGTAAACACTCAGTAAACCATCCCTCTCCAGCTTTCCTGCAGGCCCCCTTTAGGTACTGGAAGGCTGCTATAAGGTCTCCCCAGGGCCTTCTCCTCTCGAGGCTGAACAACCCCAGCTCTCTCAGCCTGTCTTTGTAGGAGATGTCCTCCAGCCCTCTGATGATTTTTGTGGCCCTTTTATACTGCAGTCTAGCGCTATGAATATTATCTACGAGAGTGCAAATAGAATATTCCAAGAAGCCTCAGAATATAATCATGCTGCAGGCCTGAGCATGGCAGAGCTTTAAATGAGTGATCTTTCTATACTGTACAGCAATCTGCAGTGTAGACATAAACTCGATCTGTTTATACACTCAGACTATATACAGTATTCATCAGTTATACTGTGTCTCTTTCACTGTTGCTTCAGATGACATTTTCCTTCATACAGTAATGTCCATTTACTGAAATACCTGTCTTCTTCTATTATTAAATGCCTTAACCCCATACTACAAATAAATGTAGTGCTCAAGGTGATGCATGAAAACATCAAGAAATATCTTTCATTAATAACCAGTTTATGCTTTGCACTTCAGTCACATGGCTCCTTTTCAGGATTATCTTAATATCAAGAAGCTACATCCTACCTCTTGTTATGGAGGTAGTTCCCTTCTGCTCCCTATATATTTCTCACCTCGTGATAGTGATTACATTCTCTTCCAATTACCTCAGTACCAGCTTAAAAAGACATCACTATTTTATCTCCTTTGGAATGAGCTACACTGAAAAGCATAACAAAGAAACCTACACTGTCAAGAAGACCAGGTGTTTCTGTCAAGCTTTTAATGTGAAACATTTTCAATTTCAGCAGAACAAAAACCCAGCCATTTAAACCTGCCTGTTTTTTCTCTATTTTTAGAATGAGTGAAAGTAAGGAATTGGTTTGCAAGCCAATCTTATTATAAAATTAATCACTAGCTTATTCAAAAAGACACCAAAAAAAGAGGTGATACTGGGAAGAAAAGGAAGAAGGAAGTAGGCTTTAAACAGGTGCATCTTGGGCATCTTTTCTCTCTGAAAGGTTTTCATTAGTGTAGGCTCAAAAATGTTTAAGCAAGTCAGTACTTCCTCTATTAAAGATTAGCAAAGGACAAAAGTGAATGAGGGGCTGTTATAGTATTTCAGCCAGATTCAATCCACTAGGTTTTTCCTGCTTCTTGCCACAGTCATAGGACATCCCACTCACCATTTTTTATTATTATTTTTTCTTCTCTTTAAAAAGTATATACATATTACTCTCCTCTGAGTTTACCTGCTAATTCAGTGCTACCTTTCTCCAGGATGATCAGTTTTACTGCAATTACCATCTTAGATGCCTTTGGCTACAAGGCAGAATTTGATATTGACATTTCTTCAAGAGGTTTTTGTTTTTGTTTTTGTTTTTGTTTTTGTTTTTCTGTCTTCAGATCCATTTATACAGTGAAAACTACTCCAGGAAGACTAAAGACCATCCAGCATTTCCATCACTACCTTCTTGAGAATATTTTTTTTCCACCCTGGGGAAACAATTAACTGTTAACACAGTCTAATGTAGGATCTCAGCTGAAACTGCATGCTCCCTTGGTACAAGTTTGCTAATCATGTAAATCAAGACCATGATGTGTCTTTCTATAGAGCTGCCTTAAAAATTTGGTATTTTTTTCTCAGTTCTTGTGCTGTAAACCAGGTAAGCATAAGTTTCCTAACACACATCCTTTCTCTCATGCAGAATCTTCTCCAATATATGAATTCTGAGTGTGTGCATGACTTTGTGTGTGTGTATGTATACATTCTGTCAGAATTTATTAATTGCAAAAAAGATTGGGCATAAAGGAAGAATTAAATATGCACAGCTACATGTCTGTATGAATGTATCTGTGTGCATATATATAATCAAATTGATACTTATGTTATGTAGTGGTTCTGAAGACGTTTTTCTCACACGCAAACAATGTATTTGAATTAATGTAGCTCAACTCCAACCTGATTCAGACAATATAGAATCTGAGAAGGCACTTCACCCTAGATTTGATTTCTACTTAGTTTGCAACATTTTTAATTTTTTTTTTCCTTCTTCAAGTAAAACTCATTCCATTGGGTTCGGGGCCATCAATTTGCTTGCATAATAACAGCTAAATATTAAGAGATTTTAGTAACAATACCTAACAAATTAAAGCTTCCATTTATAATATTATTTTTTCCTCATGAGTGTGTGGTGATGTGTGACCTCTCATCCCAGTGTTCAGTCCAGGGAAAAAAAAATCAAACCCACTTTTAATCAATGCTGTTCTTGGAGAACTTGAAACAAATTGATTTGTTCACTTTCCTGACAGTATCTCTATGCAGCTATAAATAGTAACATTTTATTTCTTGCACTCTCACTAATACTCTTGCAGGAAGGTTACTTACTTACTTCTGCAACAATATTATTTAATAATTTTGAGCAACTCAGTTCACATTTGGCCTCCCAAACTGTCTGAACTTTTAGTAAATAAATATCATTGGCTATCTATGCTTATTGTGTGCTACTTTTTTACTTTGTTGATTTATATTTGGTTTGTTTGGTGTCATTATTAGTTTAAACCTGGCAGACAGAGAAGGATGAGGGTTTGCAAGTGATAAACCTAAATAACTGAACTATATCATACACCAACACTCAAGCTGAGCTTTTCAAAAGTGCCGGTGTTCTGTTCCTCTTCACTCACACCATATTCTAGAACTGGATACACAGGACTACAAATTGTCATGGCAATATTAGCAGTAACCCACACAGAGAAAACCATATTTAAGAATTGTGTGGTAACTCCTGTTTATCTTTGCTAATCCCTGCTGGCAAAATGCTTTCAACTTCTTAGCTTGGATGCTGTTAACTGAATGCATAGAGTTTCAATATGATACACAAGATATCCCTGCTGCTCATGCACTTTGAAATGGTCTATGAAGCTTAGGATATAAAACGGGTTATGGTTTTAAACAGATATTTTAGGTAAGTACTTTCCAACTGTATGTGTAGGTAATCAACAAAGTGCAAAATAGATTATTCCATCCCAAAGAAATCAATGCAGATCTTTCCAGTCACTTGAGACAGTCAGAGCTTCTAGCATTTTCATCACAAGATGGGAAAAGGTCAAACTGATAAACTGTGACCTGGGAAGTGTCCCCAGAGTGTGTAACACTACCAGCACCATCCAGCAGCTTTTCCCATTCACCAAGAATCCTTGTGCCAGGTGATGCAGAAGAGCAAACTATCAACCAGTCCAAAGAGTTGTGCACTTGGGCCAAGGAATAGAAAATAAGCTGATCATATGGAAGTGGAAGAAAGGGCAGGAGCTGATTGTGGGATTGCACTGGTGGGTCTGAGAAGCAGTCTTGATTACTTAACTCCTTGTGTTTTTACATGTATTGCTTGCAGAGAAGAGGAATTTCATGTGTAGTACCTGTGGAAACAGTTCTTTTGAGGCAGGATTGGCAGACCCCCACACACACACACACTTTTTTCATTGTTTCCTGATTAGTTTTATCCAGAGCTGACACTCATATTTCAGTGTGTGCTTACATCTGGATGTGAGCCTAACACATAGCAACAGCTCACTAAGTGTTCCAAGTTTCACCAGTTCTTTGTGGT